>OY728147.1:518150870-520650870 GCA_963277665.1 Viscum album
AAATAGCCGCATAAGACCTAAGGGTAAGGTGCGCGATGGTGACAGACTCTTGGGGCTGCTCGGATAACATCGCTCGAGTGATAATCTCTATCAACTTCCATTTTTCCCGTAGACGATCACGTTCGAGCTTGACTTGATGAAGCTCAGCTTGGGCTTGGTCAAGGGCAAAGCCCAAAGACGCCACCTCTTTACCGAGCTCCGACAAATGGGCTTCGTAAGGGGCAATTCTACTGGATGAGGCCATCGCTTCCTTTGTCTAAGTAGAAAATTGGTTCGTTAAAGCCTTATATTTAAACTGCCAAGATGATCACTGTTCAACGGCTATAAAAGTAACGGTCACAAATCTTAACGTAAAACTTAAAGAAGTTGACATCTTATAAAAACATAAAGAAACATTTAACTGGATCAAGAGGGATTTTCCATTAATGAAAATTTGGGTCGTTACAACATTCCCCCCTTAAGAAATTTCGCCCTCGAAATTTTCCTTTTCCCACACTAAAACAAATGTGGGTAACTTAGCTTCATCATATCCTCCGACTCCCAAGTTGCTTCTTCAAACTTGTGGTTTCTCCACAACACCTTGACGAGGGGCATTGTCTTATTTCGTATAACTTTTTCTCTACGATCCAAGATCTTCACTGGTTGCTCCTCATAAGAAAGATCGTCTTCTAATTGTACCACCTCAGAAGAGAGTACATGTGAAGGGTCTGGTATGTACTTCCTTAAGAGGGAGACATGGAAGACATCATGCACCTTGGCCATAGTAGGTGTAAGTGCTAGTCGATAGGCCACAGCCCCAACACGATCAAGAATCTCGAAGGGGCCGATGTATCTTGGACTTAACTTCCCTTTCTTTCCAAACCTCATGACCTTCTTCCACGGAGATATGCGTAAAAACACCATGTCTCCGACTTTAAACTCGAGGTCTTGTCGACGATTATCTGCATAACTCTTCTGTCGACTTTGGGCTGCCTTGATATGCTGCTGAATGGGTTTCACCTTCTCCACCATTTCTTCGACCATTTCTGGTCCAAGCAGCTTACGTTCACCGACCTCATCCCAACATGCCGGTGTTCTACACCTTTTCCCATACATGGCTTCATATGGTGCCATTTGGATGCTCGAGTGGAAACTATTATTATAAGAGAACTCAACTAGAGGAAGATGTTGATCCCATCCTCCTTTAAAGTCCATTGAGCATGCTCTCAACATATCCTCAAGTGTTTGGATAGTCCGCTCGGATTGGCCATCAGTTTGAGGATGATAGGCCGTACTGAAGTTCAGTTCAGTATTCAGAGCATGTTGAAGACTCTTCCAAAACTTAGAGGTAAATCTTGGATCTCGGTCAGACACAATAGATAGTGGTACTCCATGCAACCGTACCACTTCCCTGATGTATATCTGTGCCAGTTGATCCAAAGAGAAATCCTCTCGAATAGCAATGAAGTGTGCAGTCTTTGTAAGACGATCCACAACAACCCAGATTGCATTGTTGCCTTTGGATGTCCTTGGAAGTCCAGTGACGAAGTCCATGGTGATGTTCTCCCATTTCCATTCAGGTATGGGCAATGATTGCATCATCCCCTTAGACTTCTGCATCTCTGCATTCACTTGCTGACACACCAGAAACTTTGATGTATATTCGGCGATCTCCTTCTTCATATTATCCCACCAAAAGTTTTCTCGGAGATCTCGATACATCTTTGTGCTCCCTGGGTGAATAGAGAAATTTGAACTATGTGCATCATCCAAAAGTTCCTTCTTCAACTCCGAACATGATGGGACACATAGTCTTTTCCCAAACCGCACAATTCCTTCTTCATTAACATTAAACTCTGTGGATTTTCCCTTTTTGATAGCTTCTACTTTTTCTTGGATTCTCGCATCATCCTTTTGAGCATCCTTTAACCTTTCTAAAAGAGATGGTTGAGCAATCATTTGTGAAAGGATTGATGATGTTCCCTTCTTTATGATTCCCACGTCCATCTTCATCAAGTCTAAGAAGATTGGATCCTTCTCAATTCTCATCATTGATAGAATTGCTGGATCCTTTCTACTTAGGGCATCCGCCACCTTGTTCTCCTTCCCAGGGTGGTAATGTATTGAACAGTCATAATCCTTGATGAGCTCTATCCATCTTCTCTGGCGCATATTATGCTCTTTCTGTGTGAATATATATTTAAGACTCTTGTGGTCAGTATATATCTCACATTTCTCCCCATAGAGATAATGCCGCCAGATTTTCAAGGCAAAGATCACCGCCACCAACTCCAGATCATGCGTTGGATAGTTTTGCTCATGGATTTTCAACTGCCTTGAGGCATAGGATATCACTTTATCATTCTGCATCAGCACACATCCTAAGCCCTTCTTCGAAGCATCACTGAATACCACAAAAAGCTCCCCACTTGTGAGTAAAGTGAGCACAGGTGCAGTGATAAGCCTCCTTTTCAACTCCTTGAAGCCTTCTTCGAATTCATCACTCCAAGCAAACTTTACTCCCTTTCGAGTTAGCTTGGTAAGAGGGTTGGACAATCGTGAGAAGTTTCTCACAAATCGTCAATAATATCCAGCTAACCCCAAGAAGCTACGGATATCAGTTACCGATGTTGGCCTCGGCCATCCCTCAATTGCATCTGTTTTGGAGGGATCCACAGATATCCCATTGCTTGTGATGATATGGCCCATGAATGAGACCTCCTTCAACCAGAACTCACACTTGCTGTACTAGGCATAGAGCTTCTCCTTGCGCAAAGTCTCCAGTACAGTTCTTAAATGCTCCTCATGGTCCTCCTTGGTTTTGGAGTATATTAGAATATCATCTATAAAGACTACCACAAATTTATCTATGTAATCTCTAAAGACTCTATTCATCAAGTCCATGAATATTGCTGGAGCATTGGTGAGTCCGAAAGGCATTACTATGAATTCATAGTGCCCGTACCTTGTACGAAAAGCAGTCTTGGGGATATCTTCCTTCTTCACCCTTACTTGATAATATCCCGACCGCAAATCGACCTTGGAGAAGTATTGTGCTCCACGCAGCTGATCAAACAAGTCATCGATTCTTGGGAGAGGATACTTGTTCTTTATCGTGATTTTGTTAAGTTCATGATAATCGATGCAAAGCCGCATTGACCCATCCTTCTTCATGACGAAGAGGACTGGTGCACCCCATGGTGATGCACTTGGGCGTATAAACCCTTTATCCAGATTCTCCTGTAGTTGTTTCTTCAGTTCTTCAAGCTCAACCACAGCCATTATATATGGAGTCTTGGATATTGGTAGCGCCCCAGGTATAAGTTCAATTGAGAACTCAACATCTCTTCTTGGAGGAAGACCAGGAAGTTCCTCGGGAAATATTTCAGCGAATTCCCTCACAATAGGAATTTCTTCAAGGGTGGTTTCTTCCTTGGACTCAATCATCTGAGCCAGATATGCGTGCTCATAAGGCAGTAATATCCATTCTTGAGATGATGGAGCTAAAGGAGATTCATCTTCCTCCTGACACTTGTAAAGAATCGGGGGTTGATTCTCCAAATAGAGTGTGATTTCCCTCTCCCGACAATTTATGTTGGCTCTATATAAGGAAAGCCAATCCATGCCAAGAATTGCATCAAATTCCACCAAAGGGAGTATGACGAGGTTCGCCGGGAAATTCAATCCACAGATTATAACAGGGGAGGACTTATACGCATGGGATGAAATGATTTCCCCATTTGCCGTACTCACCGACATCTTTACTTCCATGATTTGTGGTGGTGCAGGGATTATTCTACTAAACTATTGAGATATAAAAGAATGCGTAGAACCTGAATCAAAAAGTACGTTCTCTATTCTTGAATGAATAACTAGCGTACCTGTCACCACTTCGTTGTCGGGGTTCACTTCGGCAGAAGTGATGGCAAAAGCTCTTCCTTGCTGTCTTGGAGGTTGTTGATTGCCTCCGATAACCCTTGGATTAGGGCACTAATTTGCAAAATGACCCGGTTCTTTGCATTTGAAGCATTGAACAACGCATTGAGGTTCGAACGGAGCGTTCCTCCCCTCCGTCGCAGCCGCGGGTCCTTCTTGCTGACAGTTAACAGCTAGGTGCCCTTCTCTTCCACATTTGAAGCATTTTCTTGTCCCCCTAAGGCAATTTCCAGGGTGCTTCTTTCCACACTTTTGGCAAGTGGGGTGCTGGAATTTCTTAGCGCCGTTGGATTTATCCATCGGACCACCAGCATTGAAGTCCACCTTCCGCTTCTTGTCCCCATGATACCCCTGTGATTCTCCGATCTCCATTTCAACCTTGAGGGCACATCGGACAATTTCCTCATAGCTGTCGAAGTCACGGATCACTAATGCTTTCCGCAAACTAGGCTTCAGCCCACCAAAGAAGCGGTCAACCTTGCATTCGGGGGTAACGACAAAGCCGGAAGCGTATCGTGCAAGCCTTGTGAAGTTTTCCTCGTACGCTCCCACATATTCCTCATCATTCTGCTTGAGGGAAAGGAAGTCCCTTTCCATCTTAAGATGGAGGGTGCGTGGAAAATATTTATCGGAAAACATCTTCCGGAATACCTTCCATTCCAGAGCCTCGATCTCATCCTCAGGATTCACATTTTTGATCAATTTCCACCATTGATCAGCTTCACCCTCCATACGATAAGCCGCCAGGAGGACTTTCTCTTTTTCAGAGCATTGGAGGATGGAGAATATCTTTTCAATGGAGTTGATCCATTGTTCAGCAATCGTGGGATCGGATGATCCACTAAACGTAGGAGGCCTTTGTCTCATGAAGCTTTCAATAGTGACTTGTTATTTCTTAGGGGGGGGGGGTTGAACGTTCCTCTTGACCAGTGTTTCTATTCAAAACATGAGTTAGCTGAGAGAGAAGCGTGACAAAGTTCGCGATTCCCGCTCCCATCGGATTGGGCATCTCATTAGTACAATCATCACACTGATCTTCACAACGGTTGTTAGCCCGAGTTCTCCTATTACCAGCCATTGGATGGAATAAAAGGAAAGTTAGGGGTAACACATAAAGGGTAATCCAAAGACAAAAGTTGATGACTTATAAATAACCTTTAATCTCTTTAACTCATGAGTCTATAGGATTCAATCCAGGCTTTTCATGATCTTCCTTCTAACATATATTCTTAGGGGCATTTTTCCCTTAATAAGGGTTCATACTAAGATTGTGAATTTATCAAAACATATCCCCCGGGAGTGTCGTAACCAAGAGTGCAGCAAGGCCCGTTGTCGTGCACCAGTTCCCGTTCGAGTCTAGCTCAAAGCGGTGTTTTCGGGTTTTACCCCTAGGATACATCTGTGCCAGAGCCGCCTCTACCTGCTCGTATCCAGACAGGGATGTATTTGTTTGATAAACCACTTACTTAGTATTTACCAAAACTTAGGGGAGTTTTTATTATGCTTAGTCTTGTATCTAAGGTTTTACAAGGGTTTCCTAATCCCAAAAATAACTAAACTTGTCCTCTGATACCAACTATGACAACCCTGCTTTTTATCACAACTTAAACATGCTTTATTACATAAAACTTCACTTGATACAACAAAGGAGATCGAGAGGTTTAGTTTCTTTGGGGCTTAGGATCATTACATAAAAACTTTAAACTTGAAATACAACATCCTTATTGAAAACTTCCTTTACATGACCACTACATTCCTTCGTACTTAGCATTGCATGGGATAACCTGAGGACATGCATAAGAAAAGGGTGAGCTATAAAGCCCAGTAAGGGAGTGCAGAATGAATAACATGAGGAGTACAATACATGTTAGGCAATAGTCATATCAATAGAGCATAAGAGAGACATGAACATAAAGGCATGATAAAGCATGGTAATCATAACATGGAAATGTGGCAACAACACTTAACATTGAATTAGCATGAGCCAAGGCTCATTGCACATGGAGCATGAGTAAACCCTCATTGCACTTGAAGCACGAGTAAACCCTCGTTGCACTTGAATTAGCATGAGTAAACACTCATTGCACATGACGTATCATGATACTATACTTTACCCAATGCATTGGAGCGCTATAAAGGGCGCACCCTTCTTAAACATTTCATTTCATGCATAAGTGTGCCACATGGATCATAAAACATGGATTCATAAAACATAATCATTTCTTCCACGATAAAGGAATGTGGAATTCATACATGAAACTTTACAATCAATATTTAAATGTGCATAATGGTGAATACCCTTGATGGAGAAATGGGCATAGTATTCACTACACAAAGACATTGGCTTAGAAAATCGGTGCGATTTCGGCAGCGTAACGACGTGACATAAGAATTCATAGAAAAGATTGATGAGAGAGAAAGGGGTTCCTCATCATATTTACATGTAATGGACAGTAATGAGTTAATATATATACATGTCCCAACAATTGAAATGGAATTTAGAATCATGATACAAAAGTATTGCTTGAATGTAAAAGAAGAGAGAGAAGTTCCTTTCGGAATTTTGGCATAGTAACGGGTGTACATGGGAGGCTTTTAATGAGAAAGAAAGGGTTCTCCCATCATTCAAACAATAAGAGGGCAGTATGGGAGAGGTGAAAAACCATACCCCAACATTCATAATTGAAATTAAAAGGGCAATACAACTTAAAGAAAATTGACAAAAATGAGAAAGGAAGAAAAACCCTTACTTGGAAGTGTGCTTCCAAAGGCTAGAGAGAGGCTTGTGAGAGGCTTCTTGGGAGCTTGGGGCACCTTGAGAGGATTCTAGGGAGAGTAGGGCAGAGGTTGGACGAACTTCAAGGGCTTTGGGTGAGGAGGAAGTGGGAGCTTGGGTGGGTTTATATAGGAAAGGTGAGAGAATTCTTTATTATTTAGGTTTGGGACCCCTTATATTAAAATAATCCAAACCACAAACCATCCCATGGTATTAGCCCATGGTTTCTGGAAAAGGAAAGAGGAAAACAATATTATTCAAGTCCAAGGTCCGAACTTATTAAAAAATTAGGGTTGCTTATGTGGAGGTGAGTCACACTCCCATGGAAATTAATTTAAAAAGGCAAAGTGTTGAATAAGTCTTGAGGGCTCCATTAATGCTTTGAAAAGTGAGTCAAACAAACCCAAAACCTCATTATTTTAATGATAAAACATATATTGGCCTAAACTAAGGATTATGGTATTTTATTACATCACCATTGGGTCATTATGATGTCATAAAACACATTATATATTTAAATGGTATTTAATTTTTACCCAAAAATTGGACTGTCTCAGAAAATTATGAAAAATTCACCGTTGGATAATTTCGACGTCCTGATTCCAAAAATAATATTTATTTTATCTAAATAATTTTCTAAATATGTGAATTTTTACATTTAAAATAAAAACCGACATTTATTCAAAAATTCACGGGTTTTGACAGAAATGGCTTTCAAACCTTAATAAACATTTTAATTGCATTCATAAAATTATAAGATCATTTATAATTAATGACAATTAATTTAATATTAATAATAATATTTTATTAAAATATTATTTAATTCAAAAATTCTTTAATTTAATAAAATATAATTCTTAATTAAATAATAACTAAAAACACCATTTGTACTTTAAAAACTAATTACAATGTATCAAAAATGACTAGAAATTATATTCATTATTATATAAAAAAAATAATGTACATGAACATGGTTCTACTTATTTGTTACATAACCCCTTAAAATAGCCGCATAAGACCTAAGGGTAAGGTGCGCGATGGTGACAGACTCTTGGGGCTGCTCGGATAACATCGCTTGAGTGGTAATCTCTATCAACTTCCATTTTTCCCGTAGACGATCACGTTCGAGCTTGACTTGATGAAGCTCAGCTTGGGCTTGGTCAAGGGCAAAGCCCAAAGACGCCACCTCTTTACCGAGCTACGAAAAATGGGCTTCGTAAGGGGCAATTCTACTGGATGAGGCCATCGCTTCCTTTGTCTGAGTAGAAAATTGGTTCGTTAAAGCCTTATATTTAAACTACCCAGACGATCACTGTTCAACGGCTATAAAAGTAACTGTCACAAATCTTAACGTAAAACATAAAGAATTTGACATCTTATAAAAACATAAAGAAACATTTAACTGGATCAAGAGGGATTTTCCATTAATGAAAATTTGGGTCGTTATAAGGATTACACGATTCACTTCTGAACAGTTGTTTCCCTCGTATGCAAGGATGACCGCTTCTTTGGTGGGATGAATCCCAGCATATGAAATTACCTAGTAATCTTTTACTTCGATAGATATGAGAAAATTATCTGATGTTCCATCAATGTTGAAAGGGATATTGGAATATCTCAACGGTATCATAGGGGATTAGAATCAGAAAGTGGAATTTAATTCTGGCAGTCTGTTTGATAAATCTAATGTTATGAAGAAAATCGAGCCCCTCAATTTCCAATGAGTCAGAAAGAAGCTCCCCAAATTTTTTTTTGAAGGGACAAGGAAATTCTTTAGGTGTGGTAGTGAAGGTATCCTAGCCATTATCATTCGGAAAGAAAAACCAACTTCTACTATAGAGGAGATTAAAACTCTTTTGTACCCTCAATTCATTGTTCATTGATTTAATTACAATTTATACTGGAACTTATCAAACCAATTACCTATTACAAGTTTTTTTAGGCTACCAACAACCTCCAATGCAACAATGGTGAGATTTTTCTATAACTACCACCAATGTGAACCCCAACAAAGAAGTGGTGATATTTTAGATAGTTATTCCATCAAAAATTGTGAATGTCCGTTCTGATTCTAGTTCTACACATTATTTTATATCTTTAATGTTTAGTTGGAAAATCCTAAAACCACCATAAATCAGGGAATTATAGATGTCTTTTAGAACAAAAAATGATTATATCCTTGAATCCGATTAATATAACTCATACCCTAACATAATTTGTGGATTGAAATTCATGGTGAACCTAATCATACTCTCTATTGTGGAATTTGATTCAATTCATGGAATGAATTGGCTTTCATTATATAGATCCAACATAAATTTCCACGATAGATAAATCACTCTCCATATGGATAATCAACCCCTGATTTCATACAAGTTCAAGGAGGAGTATGAATAATTTTTAGCACCATCATCTCAAAAATAGATATTTCTGCCATACAATCATGTTTATAGTGCAATGATGATTGAGTCTAATGATGAAACCATCAATGAAGGAATTCTTATTCTGATTTAATTTGATGAAGTGTTTCATGATGAATTCTGTGGTATTCCACGTAGAAGGTATGTTGAATTCTCTATTGATCTTATACCTAGGGAATTTCCAGTATCCAAGACACTCTATAGAATGGATGTTGTGGATCTTGAGGCATTGAAAAATAATATATAGGATAATCAAGATAAAGGTTTTATACACCCATGTGATTCACCACTGGGTGAACCAATCCACTTCGTCATGAAGAAGGATGGGTCAGTACAACATTGCATTGATTATCATGAGCTCAAAAAAAATCATGATAAAAAAAATATACTCTCACATGAATTAATAAATTGTTCAATCATATATATAGATACCAATACTTCTCTAAGGATCTATGGTCGGGATATTACCATGTAATGGTGAAGAACGACAAAGAACACTTTTCGTACATGATTCGGGAACTATTAATTCATTATAATTCCTTTTGGACTCACTAATACTATAGAAATTATCATGGAAAATATGAATAGAATATTCATATATTACCTCAAAAAATTTGTGGTATACATTATAGACTATATTCTAATACACACCAAAACAAAGGAGGAGCCCGAGGAGCATCAAATTTCTGTACAAGTGACCTTGTGAAATTAGAAGCTGTATGAAAAGTATAGAAAGTTTGACATTTTATTGAAAGATGTCTCATTCATGGGACATATAATCACAAGAAATGGGATATCAGTGGATCCCTTATAGATAGCTTTAATTTAGGGATAACTGAGGCCATAATCGGTGACCGATATATATATCATCTTGGTGTAAGGTGGATATTATCGCCGATTTGTGAGAAATTTCACCTGATTTTCCAACCACCATACCAAGATAACACAGAATGTAGTAAACTTTTCTTGGATTGATGAATGTGAATACAGCTTCAAAGAGTTGAAATGGAGGATTATCAATAAACTTGTGCTTACACTACCCATAAGTGGAGAATTTTTTGTTTTATTTAGTTATGCATCGACGAAAGGCTTGGCCTGTGTGTCGATGAAAAATTACAATGTAATTGCCTATGATTCAAGGAAATTGTATATCCATGAGAAAAACAATCCAACACATGATCTGGAGTTGGCTGTACTAATATATGCTTTAAAAATTTGGTGACATTACCTATTTGGGTAGCAGTGTGCAATATATATAGGTCACGAAATCATCACGTATATATTCACACAAAAGTGTTTAACATGAAACAATAATGATTGTTAGAGATGATCAAAGACTATGACTACTCAACCCATTTCCACTGTGGGAAAGAGAATAAGGAGGTGAATTCCCTACGAAGAGTGGACCCAGTGATTCATTCATTGATGTGAATTGAAAATAATCAAATCATCATTTATTTGATGAAGATGTACAGGGGACTCATAAAGAAGGGAATATCATAAATACTTTCACAAATGATTTCTCAACCATATAAATAGGAACGAATGAAGGATGATAAAATGGATTATTTTTCAATTCAGAAAAATTGGAAATTTTTTATCATGGAAATCATAAGAGTTCAATTTTAATAAAGAAGAAATTGGGAGATTTGGGTCACGACTATGTGTTCCATAAAATTTGATGTTAAAGAAAAAACTTTTGGATGACGCATAATATTCCAATTTCTCCATTCACCAAGGAAACACAATGATGAATCGTGCTCTCGGAGAGCATTATTGTAGGATAACATGAATAAGGTGATAGCTATGTATACATCAAAGTACCTACTATGTCAGCAAGTGAAGGTCCAAAGGCATAAGTCTGAGGGTTGATACAACCATTACCCTTACAAACATGGAAATTGTAGAACATCACCATGCTCTTTGCCACTAGAAATCAGAATACGTCCAAAGGAAACAATGATATTTGGGTAGTATTGGATCATCTTAAAAATACTACACACTTAATTTCAATTTGAGACAATTTCACCTTAGAAAAAATGGTACAATATTACATAAAAAATTGGTAAGGATGAATGGGGAAACAATATTTATTATATCTAATTGATATCCAAGATTCATCTCTATGTTCTGGAAAACTCTCTAACACCCTCAAAATACTAAGAGGATCTTCAGTATGACTTATTATCCTCAAACTGATGGCCAATCTGAGTGGACTATCCAAACACATGAGAACCTGTTGAGATCACGCTCAATGGACATAGAATAAGGATGAGATCAACATCATCCTATAATTGAAATCTATTACAATAAAAGATTCCACTCAAGAATACAAATGGATATTTATGAATCCCTTTCTGGGAAGAGGTGTCGAACACCAACATATTGGGATGAATTTGGGAAGCAAAACCTTCTAGGTACTGAAGTGGTCATTGAAATGGTGGAGAAGGTAATGACCATCTAACAAAACATTAATTCACTTCAGAGTTGACAAGAGAGAAATTCCTATAATCGTTGATGAGAGCTAGTGTCTGATGTTGGATACATGGTATTCCACAACAAATAACCATGAAAGCGATTTTTGAGTTTTGGGAAGACATGAAATATTAGACCTAGGTCATAGTCCCTTTTGAGATCCTTGATCACAATGGATCAGTGGCATATCAACTAAAACTCCCATTGTAACTATCTCAAGTACACTATGTATTCCATTTATCACTCTTAAAGAAGTACATAACAGACCAATCACATGTACTAAATTCAGAGGTGGAACCATTTGAGAGTTACCACTCATGTTCAGAGAAGCTAGTGAAGATATTAGATCGTATGGAAAAAATTATACAAAATAAGACAATGCCCCTCATCAAGTTGTTTTGGAAAACCCACATGTTTTTTGAAATAACCTGTGAAGAATTAAAAGTGATGATTCAGAGCTACACTAAACAATTTTTGTGTGGGAAAAGGAAATTTTAGGGAGAAATTTCATAAAGGGGGATGATTGTAAGAACAAAAATATTTATTAATGAAAATTCCTATTGATCTAATTAAAAATCTTATTATGTAAAAAGTAATATAAAATATATTCATATCCATGGATTTATGTTTTATGGATTTTTCAATATAGTTATTAATTATTATCAATGATAATATATCTATTGAGCAGTGATAACATGATTACTATAAATATAGGTCTTTAACAAAACCAATTTATACATAAAAAGGAAGGGATGACCTCATCCAGTAGAATTGAACCATACAAAGCCCATTTTTTAGAGCTCAAGAAGGATGTAAAATCAATAGGATTCACTCTTGTTCAATCCCAAGCGAAGCTTCAACAAAGTATGCTTTAACAGAACCATCAATGGGAGATGTGGAAGAAAATAGAGACTACCACTCGAGCGATGTTATCCAAACCAACCCAAGATTCTGTCACCATCTCACAACTTACCCTTAGGTTTTATGAGGGTGTTATAAGGGTATTTTTAACAAGACCCTAGAACAATGATTATGTGATTTATTTTTGTACAATGAATATATTTGTATTTTATTATAACTCTTTAATTGGTTTTTAAAGTACAAACAATACTTTTGGTTATTATTCAATTAAGAAAATTTATTTCTATGAATTAATGGAATTTTGGATTAAATATTATTTTATTAAAATATTGTAACTAAATAATTTTTTATTAAAAATAAATGTTTTTATAATTTTTTTTGAATTCAATTGTAATTTTTATTATGGTTTGAAAGTTTTTTTCTCAAAACAAATGATATTTTTATAAATGTCATTTTTTATATAAAAAGTAAAATTACACATATTTATAAAATTATGTACATTAAATGAATATTATTTTTGGATTCAGGACATCAAAATTATCTAATTATAAATTATTCTTAATTTTCTGAGACAGTGGAAATTTATCATAAAAATTAAATACAATTTATATATATAATCGGTTTTATGACATCGTAATGTCCCTATAGTGATGTAATAAAATACAATGAAAAGTATGTTCGGCCAATATAAGTTTTATCTTGAAATTAATGTTTTTTGGAATGTTTTGTTTAATTTTATGGTTCCTTAGAGGCCCTCCAATAGATATAAAATATTTTATCTTTTCAAAATGTTGTCCTTATGAGTGTGAAACACCTCCATCTAAGCAAGCCTAATCTATTAAGATGTACGACCATTGGACATATAAAATAATGTGTTCCAATATCTTTTGAAAAAAACCATGGAAAAAACCATGGTTGGGTGTTTGTTTTGGATTAGTTAAATGTGTGGTGCCCAGAACATTATAATAATGAATTTATAAGGCCTCGGCCTTAAAACTTACTTAATCATGAGTTATTACAAGATTACACATTGAGGATCTTTTCAGGTTTAGAGTTTTTGATAATTAGAACATAAAACTTGCATTACATTCCACATATAAAAAAAGTGGTTACATAAAGATAGTATTCATTTTTCCCATCAATGGAAACATATTTAAAACAAGTCATGGATTCATTCTTGACACTTCTTTGACATTATCATCATATCATGTACCTTTCACTTGACTTGTGAAAAACATTTCAATAAAATTTGGGATGAGCATAAAAAGCTCAGTATGGGTTATAAAAATATGGAAAGGAAACATAAGTTCATATATACATAAGAATGAAATCATAATTTACCCATAAAACGTAATCACTTTAACATACCTCATCAAATCATGAATAAATCATAGAAATCATAAGACATAAAGGTAACATGAGGCATTCATAACATTCTTATGTAGGGAGTAACCCTCTTGGTTACATTTGGAATACCCATCACATTATATTCCCCAAATATCTTCGTAGAAACCCAAACGTTTCACTCCTTCACATTACCCAATGCATTGGAGAGCTATATCGGGGTCACCCGCCCTTAGTTATCACGGAACAACCCGTCTTCATAATAATTCCCACGAACCTCAACATTATCGTATCACAGAAAACATGCATAAAGGAAACATAACATTTTCTCCTTTCAATCACAAAATATAAATACAACACATTGATATAAAAACATTATGAAAACCATTTTCAATACCAAAATAAAATAAAATTAAAACATGGTATTTATTTCTCTTTAAAAAAAGGTATGGCTTGTAGAGAAAGTCGAAACTCAAATAATGGTCACGGCAGTGGAGAAGTCATTGTCGTCGCATACATACGAAAAACACATTCCCTTTTTTCTTTTAGTAAAACTCTTTTTATAAAAAAGATTCTTTTTGGATAAACGTAATAGTCAAAGGGGTTTATACACCGTATAAAATAAGGTTGTGTATAAAACAAAATATGCCTCAAGGAAAGGAGATTGAGACGAAGTCCCATACAAAGATCATTTTTAAAATAAAATAGATCTATTATGTGTATTCACTATAAGTACGCGTAGAGAAAGTACAAAGACAAGATAGGACATAATAATATCATGACATAATTTGAAATTAGGAGATTAACCCAACGAATGGAAATTGGGTTATGAAGTTCCCTTAACACGGGTCCGACTTGACTCGATCGTTCTTTAACATCCTGAATAATAAACTTGAGTTAATTTCTACTTTAATAAAAACCTTATTCAAGTTCTTTATTAATTTTATATCACTTATTATCATGTTATAAACATTATATAATCATTTAAGTTAATAATGTTTGTTTTTTCGATATTTGGTTCTTAAGTCGAAAGTGGACTTCTTACAATTACATGGTGTTCATGTGGTCAAAGGTTCTTTATATCCAGAATGAAATTCCTGATGGGTATATCATATATATAATATATATCCAGCATATACACGTATTTATAATATTACATAATCATTTAGAGGTGAGAAATGAAATGAATCATTCATGGAGACGGTAAGCCGTACGTACGCATGAACGCTACTTTCATTATTTTGTCATATTAATTGAATTAAAACTAAATGAGAGGTCTTTCTATTTTATTTCCATAATTATATTTATCATTTATATGTAACATACATTATATATATCCATTATAAATATGTACGTATAATAGTACATTACATTTGGGGATAAGAAATGAAATGCACCGTTCATGGAGACGGTAAGCCTTACGTACGCATGAACGCTACATTCATTTCTATCTCATACATTAATGGGAATAAATAATAATGATATAGAGTTATATTATAATTCCAGTATAACATAATATATAATAACATTAAATCCATCCTTTATACGTCCCACGTATGGCATTAACGAATCACATCACTTTGAGGGGTGGTAGTCCGCATTTCCTTAAATGAAGATATCGCATCTACACATAATGGAAACCATAAAGGTATGCCTAAAATGAAAAATACAGAAGATTAAGGAAAACATAATCATATTATATATCATATATAAATATAGTGACATCTTTATGGCCACCTTTGAAGGTGTTATATTAGTTTTGAACAATCATCATTTCGGGAGGCAGAAATTCTCCATCCACAGAAACAGTATGTTCCTTAACCATTAGATGTAGGTGTTTGTAATTGAAGCTCAAATCCTTCTTATAACAACATCCTAGTATATTGAAGATACTGTATTTGTTACAAAAGAAAAGAATAAAAATAGTTTAGGGGGTTGGAGAAGCAAAATAAAACAAAAGGACTCAAGTGAAGACATTACCTTTAAATCGGGTAACTCCCTTTGGTTTGAGCTCAAAGGCTTCCTTGGGAAGACTTCTTCCCAAAGTGAGTCTTCAAGGAGTAAGAGAGGGATTTTTAGAGAAAAAATGGGAAGGGGTTGGCCGAGCCAAAGGCTTTGGATGTGTGGGTAAGGAGGTAGAGTTGGGGGGCCTTTTATAAGAGGAGAGGAGGGGCACTCTTGGAAAGTAAAGAAATGTTCCTTTATTTTAAAATGTGTTTCAGATTCAAAAGGTCCCACATTGAAATAATTCATGGTTAAGGTGATAAGGGTTCGAAATCCACCCATACAATAGGTTTTGGACATGTTTATCTCATAGATTTTACATTATCATTTCATTTTATTTAAATCCTTTATTAATGAGGAAATCACTTCATCATCATGATGTCATAAATAATTTAATTTATTTAAAGTCTAAAAATTATTAAAAAAAATATCATGATGTAGTAAATCATTTTATATTTCCAATTACTATTTATAATCAAAATTCTGAATTGTATAAACCCATGTAATAATTGTTTTAGTAAAACATTTCATGTTTCTGTTATTTTTACTTTAACATTAAATAAAAAGTTATTTATGTCATTTCCCAACCAATGTGGCACCATGGGGTCCCCAAGTTGACCCATGGATTTTTCTGGTCGGCCATGACACATCCAATGAGGGTAGGATATGTGTGAAGCTCATCTCATATTATTAAAACATTATTTTTTCCTTAAACTACACTAATTACCTCTAATCGCGATTAAGAACATAATAGTTACTATTCACCAAAAAATTATTTTAATCTCATTGAACCACATTTTACTTCTTAATGACAACCATGTATGTCGGATTTTTGAAAATCAAATCACAGAAGTGGCAAAGTTTCATTTAAACGAAAAATCAGTTTCTTTAACTACCACTTAGTGGTTTCACTATTCATCAAAAAATGAAGTTTTTCAGAAAAATTACAAAACATCACCCTAAGCTATATTTGATATTCTGATTTCAAAAATGATTTCTATTTTAAAAAATTCAAAACATATAATATGCATTAATTAATTTAACAATTAATTCACGTTGTCATGACAAATAGCGTGTTTTTATGAAACAATAAGTATCAAAATATTGACACTAGTTTAAGTCCAATTTCAAAGTGAAATTGATTCCAATGACCACCATTGAATTAAATGGTAAAAATATATTCTAATTTCACATTAAAACCAATTCAAAAGATAATCTAATCATATAAATTAATTATATTAAAAAGTGGTTTTGAGTTAAAATACAACATTTTTCACGATTCATTAAAAAATGAACTTTATCGGAAAAATACCAAAAATTCTCACAAAGTAAATTGTGATGTCCCAATCATAAAGAATAAGTTTATTTTGACAAAAATATATAATGAAATTGTCAAATGATAAATTTAAAAATGGTTTGCCATTAAAAGGCAGTAAAACAATCTTTTAAAAATATTAGTTTATTCCATGCTTAAGATTGGATTTATTTTCATTTTAAGCCTCTAAAACACTATCTAATTCATTAATAGGTATATATGAAAATATCTATTATTCATTAATTACTTGGGTTGTTACATCCTTCCCCCCTTTAGAAAATTGCGTCCCCGCAATTTATTTACTTATCGAATAAATGGGGGTACTTATCCCTCATTGCATTTTCAGATTCCCATGTTGCCTCTTCCATAATGTGGGTTTTCCACAAAACCTTTACCTGATTAATCACAATATTCTGTAACACTTGCTCCCTGTGGTCAAGAATCTGGACCGGTTGTACCTCATATGATAGGTTCTCTTCCAACTAAACTACCTCTGGACTCAAAACAGGAGATGGATCTGGCATGTACTTTCTCAGCAGCGAAACATGAAAAACATTGTGTACCTGAGATAAAATAGGAGGTAAAGCCACCCGGTATGCAACTGATCCAACTCTCTCCATAATTTCATATGGTCCAATGAACCTTGTACTCAGCTTTCCTTTCTTACCAAATCACATCACACTTTTCCATGGTGAGACTTTGAGAAAAACATGATCACCTACCTCGAAAGATAGATCCTCCCTCCTATTATCCGCAAAAATCTTCTGCCTGCTCTGAGCTGTTCTCATGTGTTTCTGTATCAGATGAACTTTTTCTGCCAACTCTTCTACCAAATATGGTCCCATCAATTTCCTTTCACCCACTTCAACTCAGAAAGTTGGAGTTCGACACCGCTTCCCATATAATGCCAGAAATGGTGTCATCTGTATACTAGAATGAAAATTGTTATTATATGAAAATTCAACCAAAGAGAGATGTTGGTCCCAACTTCCCTGATAATCCATCGAACAAGCACGTAGCATATCTTCCAAAGTCTGAATTGTTCGTTCTGACTTCCCATCTGATTGAGGATGAAAAGCTGTACTAAAATTTAATTCAGTACCCAACGACTTCTGAACCCCTTTCAAAAAGTTATTAGTGATCCCGGGATCACGATCAGATACAATGGATAGAGGAACTCCATGCAACCTGACTATCTCTTTAAGGTATAATCGAGAATGTTGATATAGATAGAAAGTATCTCGAATAGGAAGGAAATGATCATATTTAGTCAAGCGATCAACAATAACCCAGATTGAATTATAACCTCGAGATTTCTTCGGTAATACCACAACAAAGTCCTTGGATATATTCTCCCATTTCCACTCTGGCACTGGTAAAGGCTGAAGTATCCCTTTCGGTAACTGCTGCTCTGTTTTATCCTGTTGACAAGTCAAACACTTCACTATAAATTCAACAATATCTCTTTTCATTCCATCCCACCAGTAATACTCTTGCAGATCTCTGTACATATTAGTACTGACAGGATGAACTGAAAACGGAGAAATATGAGCTTCACATAACAAATCTTTCTTCAACTTTGAATCACAATGCACACAAAATCTCTTCCCAAATCTCAAAACAAAAACATTATCAGTTTTGAATTCAGGAAACATACCTTTCTGAACCACCTCTACCTTTTTCTACAACTCACTGTCTTGCTTCTGTGCTTGCTTGATTCTATCTGATAGAGAGGATTTCACTGATACCTGAAACAAAACAGAAGAACATCATATACCAACAACTTCTATGAAAAAGTTCATCAAATCCTTAACCAAAGGATCACATTCCAAATGCAACATTGCTAAGGAAGCATTACTTTTTCGACTCAAAGCATCAGCCACTTTATTTGCTTTTCCCGGATGATAATGAATTGTACAATCATAATCCTTGATTAATAATAGCCATCTCCTCTGTCTCATGTTCAATTCTTTATGAGTGAATATATACTTTAAACTTTTGTGATCGGTATATATTTCACACTTTACTCCTTACAAATGATGCCTCTAAATTTTTAAAGAAAAATCAACAACAGCTAATTCCAAATCATGTGTAGGATAAATTAGCTCATGAGTTTTCATCTGTCGTGAAGCATAAGCAATTACCTGATCATTCTGCATTAGGACACAACCATGTCCTTTCAACTAAGCATCGCTGTAGATAACAAACTCCCCATTCTTGGAAGGTAGTGCCAAAACTGGAGCATTCACCAATCTTGTTTTCAATTCCTGAAAAAAATCATCACATTCTTTTGTCCAGATAAACTTAACACCTTTTCGAGTTATCTTAGTCATTGGAATAGATAATAGTGAAAAATTCATAACAAACCTTTGGTAATTGCTTTCCAAAACAAGGAAACTACGAATCTCTGTTACATTTGTGGGTCTTGGCCATTCTTCAACAGCCTTTGTTTTTGCAGGATCAACAGTTATCCCATCTTTAGAAACAATGTGATCAAGTAAAGAAATTTGTGGCAACCAAAACCCACACTTGCTGAATTTCCCATACAATTTCATTTCATTTAAGGTTTGAAAAATAACCCTTAAATGTCTTTAATGCTCATCTATACTTTTAGCAAACACCAAAATATCATCAATAAAAAACCAACATTTTTCACCTGAGTCAACTGAGCCATAACTACAACAAACTGTTTAGTTCTGATCCTTACCATCTCAGGATACTGATTTGAAAGGTCATTTCCCTCTGTATGCCTTCCCAAAAAATCTGTTCTATTTCCTCTATGAAAAACCATTCTTAATACAGAAATATCTTTGGCGAAGCAACATTGTAATCTTCAAATGCTATATCATTTTAATTTGACCAAAGAAAAATATTTTTGGATAATAATTTAATAGAATTATAACTCCTAAAGTTATCTAAAACGACCTCTGATACTAACTATAAGGCCCTGGCCTTAAACCTTACTTAATATTGAGTTATTACAAGATTACACATTGAGGATCATTTCAGGTTTAGAGTTTTAGAGAATTAGAACATAAAACTTGCATTACATTCCACATATAAACAAAGTGGATACATAAAGATAGTATTCATTTTTCACATCAATGGAAACATATTTAAACTAAGACATTGATTAAATCTTGACACTTTATTGACACTATCATCATATCATGTACCTTTCCCTTGACCTATGAAAAACATTTCAAAAAAACTTGGGATGAGCATAAAAAGCTCAGTATGGGTTATAAAAATATGGAAAGGAAACATAAGTTCATATATACATAAGAATGAAGTCATACTTTACCCATAAAACATAAGCACTTTAACATACCACATCAAATCATGAATAAATCATAGAAATCATAAGACATAAAGGTAACTTGATGCATTCATAACATTCTTACGTAGGGAGTAACCCTCTTTGTTACGTTTAGAATACCCATAACAGTATATTCCCTAAATCCCTTCGTAGAAACCTTAACGTTTCACCCCTTCGCATTACCCAATGCATTGGAGAGCTATATCAGGCTCACCCGCCCTTAGTTTATCACAGAACCACCCGTCTTCATAATAATTCCCAAGAACCTCAACATAATCGTATCACATAAAACATGCATAAAGGAAACATAACATTTCCACATTTCAATCACAAGATATCAATACAACACATTGATATAAAAACATTATGAGAACTATTTTCAATACCAAAATAAAAGAAAAGTAAAACACGGTATTTATTTTTCTTTTAAAAAAATGTATGGCTTGTAGAGGAAGCCGAAACTCAAATAATGGTCACGGTGGCGGAGAAGTCATTGTCGCCGCATACGTACGACAAAAACATTCCCTTTTGTGATTTAGTAAAATGATTTGTATAAAAAAGATTCCTTCTGGATAAACGTAAAAGTCAAAGGGGTTTATACACCTTATAAAAGAAGGTTGTGTATAAAACAAAATATGCCTCAATGAAAGGAGATTGAGACGATGTCCCGTACAAAGATCATTTTTAAAATAAAATAGATTTTTTATGTGTAATCACTATAAGTAAACATAGATAATGTACAAATACAAGATTGGACATAATAATATCATGACATAATTTGAAAGTAGGATATTAACCCAAAGAATGGAAATTGGGTTAAGAAGTTCCCTTACCTCAGGTCCGACTTGACTCGATCGTTCTATAACGTCCTGAATAATAATCTTGAGTTAATTTATACTTGCTTAAGAACTTTCTTCAAGTTCATTATTACTTTTATATCACTTATTATAATGTTACAAACATTATATAATCATTTTAGTTAATAATATTTGTTTTGTCGATATTTGGTTCTTAAGTCGAAAGTGGACTTCTTACGATTACATTTTGTTCGTGTGGTCAAAGGTTATTTATATCCAGAATGAAATTCCGGATTTGGATATCATATATATCATATATATCCAGAATGTACATGTATTTATAATATTACATAATCATTTAGAGGTGAGAAATGAAATGCACCGTTCATGGAGATGGTAAGCCGTATGTACGCATGAACGCTAATTTCATTTCTTTGTCATATTAATGGAGTTAAAAATAAATGAGAGGTAAGTATATTTTAATTACATAATTATATTTATCATTTATATGTAACATACATTATATATATCCATTATAAATATGTACTTATAATAGTACATTACATTTGGGGATATTAAATGAAATGCACCGTTCATGGAGACAGTAAGCCGTACGTACGCATGAACGCTACTTTCATTTCTATCTCATAAATTAATGGAAAGAAATAATAATGATATAGGGGTATATTATAATTCCAGTATAACATCATATATAATAACATTAAATCCATCCTTTTACGTCCCACGTATGTCATTAACGAATCACATCACTTTGAGGGGGCGGTAGTCCGCACTTCCTTAAATGAAGATATCGCGTATACCCATAATGGAAACCATAAAGGTATGCCCAAAATGAAAAATACATAAGCTTATGGAAAAAATAACCATATTATATATCATATATAAATAAAGTTACATCTTGATGGCCACCTTTGAAGGTGTTATATGAGTTTTGAACAATCATCGTTTCGGGAGGAAGAAATTCGCCATCCACAGAAACAGTATGTTCCGTAACCATTAGATGTAGGTTTGTGTAAGTGTAGCTCTAATAACTTTTATAACAAAATCCTAGTATTTTTAAGATTCAGTAGTTGTTACAAAATAAAAGAATAAAAAGAGTTTAGGGAGTTGGAGAAGCAAAATAAAACAAAAGGACTCAAGTGAAGACATTACCTTAAAATCGGGTAACTCACTTTGGTTTGAGCTCAAAGGCTTCCTTGGAAAGACTTCTGCCCAAATTGAGGCTTCAAGGAGTAAGATAGGGATGTGTAGAGACACAATGGGCAGGGGTTGGGCGAGCCAAAGGCTTTGGAAGTGCGGGTAAGGAGGTAGAGGTGGGGGCCTTTTATAAGAGGAGAGGAGGGGCACTCTTGGAAAGTAAAGAAATGTTCCTTAATTTTAAAATGCGTTTCAGATTGAAAAGGTCCCACATTGATATAATTCGAGTGTAAGGTGATAAGGGTACGAAAGCCACCCATCTAATAGGTTTTGGACATGTGTAGGTCATATATTTTACATTATCATTTCATTTTATTTAAATCCTTTATTAACGAGGTAATCACTGCATCATCATGATGTCATAAATAATTTAATTTATTTAAAGTCTAAATATTATAAAACAAATATCATGATGTAGGAAATCTTTTTATATTTCCAATTACTATTTATAATCAAAAATCCGACCATTATAACCCCATGTAATTTTTTTTTAGTAAAACATCTCAAGTTTGTGTTATTTTTACTTTAACATTAAATAAAAAGTTATTTATGTCATTTGCCAACCAAAGTTTCTCCATGGGGTCCCCAAGATTACCCATGGATTGTCTTGGTCAGCCATGACACATCCAATGAGTATAGGACATGTGTCAAGCTCATCTCATATTATTAAAACATTATTTTTCCCTTAAACTACACTAATTACCTCTAATCGCGATTAAGAACTTAAAAGTTACTATTCCCCAAAAATTTATTTTAATCTCATTGAACCAAATTTTACTTCTAAATGACTACCATGTATGTCGGATTTTTGAAAATAAAATCAAAGAAGTGGTGAAGTATCTTTTAAATGAAAAATCAGTTTCTTTAACTACCACTTAGTGGTTTCACTATTCATAAAAAATTGAAGTTTTTCAGAAAAATTCCAAAACATCACCCTAAGCTATATTTGATATTCTGAATTCAAAAATGATGTCTATTTTACAAAATTCAAAACAAATAAGAAGCGTTAATTAATTTAATAATTAATTCCCGGTATCATGATAAATAGAGTGTTTTTATGAAATAATAAGTATAAAAAGATTGACACTAGTTTAAGTCCAATTTCAAAGTGAAATGGATTCCAATGAACACCATTGTATCAAATGGTAAAAATATATTCTAATTTCACATTAAAACCAATTAAAAAGATAATCTAATCATATAAAAATTTTAGATTAAAAAGTGGTTTTGATTAAAATACAACATTTTTCACTATTAATTAAAAAATGAACTTTATCGGAAAAATACCAAAAATTCACACAATGTAAATTTTTATTTCACAATCATAAAGAATAAGTTTATTTTGACAAACATAACGTATAAAATTATCAAAAGATAGATTAAAAAATGGTTTTCCATTAAAAGGTAGTAAAACAATCTTTTATAAATATTTGTGTATTCTATACTTAAGATTGGATTTATTTTCATTTTAAGCCTCTAAAACAATATCTAATTAATTAATAGGAGTAGATAAAAATATTTATTATTCATTACTTACTTGGGATGTTACAGAATTCCCCCTCTTTTCCTTTATAAACTCACTCAATAACCCACTACTTTTCACTAAAACCATTTGTAGCATGAACAACCTTATCCATCCCCTTTCAAGAATCCTCTAACAGTGCCCCAATATCCCAAGAATCATCTCTCAACCCTCTCCCAAGCCTTTCAGATCACACATCCAAGTAAGTGATTTTCTCTTTCTAATTTCTGACCAAATTTCTTTATTTGTTAAAAACTTTTTATTTCAATTACAAATGATGGTGTATAATTTCGCACCTCCCTAATACTTAACTACTTATGTTTAATGATACGAGACATACTTATCCCTCATGAATGCCTCCCATGTACACTGATTACCATGCCGAACTTCGGTATGGATTTTCTCTCTTCTCATTTATATTCAAGAAGTTATTTTATATAATGCATAAAAATTCCACTAAATATGTTGTGATATTATGTTCACTAACCTCCATACTATCCATTTCATGTATAAATTATGAGATACACTTTCTATCTCATCAACCCATTTTACGACTACTATTATATGTTATTATGCAACTGAAATTACACAAAAATTTCCCTTGGTAAAATCATCATGTATATGAATATCATACCCATTTCTCTATAAGGTTATTCACCATTGTAAACATGTACATGTTGATTGAGGACATCAATTTATTTATTATAAATATATTATACATGGAATAAATTATTATGGTTAATGAATTAGTGTTTTATGATCCATGTGGCACACTTATGTATGTAACAAAATGTTTATAAGGGTTACGCCCTGAGAGTGCTCCAATGCATTGGGTAAATATTAGTATCAAGATACATAAATTGCAATGACGGTTTACTCATGCTCCATGGGAAATGAGCCTTGTCTCATTCTAATATCATGATAAATTTTGTTTCCACATTTCCATGTTATGATAATCATTCTATATCCTTCCATTATGGTCATGTTTCTCTTACAATCCATTGATATGCTTATTTCCTAATATGTACATTATTCATCATATTATATCCCATTTTCCTCAATACTGGGCTTTAGATACCACCGTTTTATTTTGAATGTACTCAGTTTATCCCATGAAATGATAAGTATGATGGAATTTTGTGGTCATGAAAAAGATTTTTTCAATAATTTATAGGGTTTTATTTTCTATATTGTTGTGTAATCATCTTAATTTCTAAAGAAACTAGTTCTCTCGGTCCTCAGAGTTTTCTTTAGTGAAATTTTGTGTAATAAATCATGATTATGGGTGTAATAAAGAGAAGGGTTGTTATAGGGATGGTTGGGAAATTTTTTTTGGGGAATGATTGGGTGTGAAATAGGACAGGGAAGACTGGCTAGGACAAGGAATTTTAGGTCCCCTATGATCTGATGCAAGGATATTGAACCTAGTGAAAGACCATGCTAGGCTACACCGATTGCATTATGGAAACTATAGTAAAGGTACATGGATTATAATGGCATGTATTTGTTTTTTTATTAAGGTTTTTGGGAATTTAATTTAAAAAAGATTTAAAATAAATCAGAAATAAACATCATATTACGTGGTCATAGGAGTTCCTTACATAGCCATTTCAGCATTGTAACCCAGATGTATTCCATGTGTTGTATGACCATATGTGGAACTACATGCTGAATTGTTTGATCAGTGGAGGGTTGATTGAGATGACGAAGATGAATTATGGAAATCCACCTTCGTTTATTCCTAAGGCAGTCCCTATGGATGTACGAAGGTGGAATTTTAGACATAGATATGGAGGGATGGATTGAGGAGCTGACAATCTCCTTTACCTTGATCCATGCTCTAAGAGAGAACTGGGTTCCTATCATTTTGAGCTAGATTTTGAGGAGCAACATGTCATTGGTGGACCCTATACCTCGGGATGAGGAAGGAGACCGAGGTCTCATGGGATGACATTGAGAAGGAGTTTCAGACATAATTTCATTCATCAATGATGATAGCTGAGAAGATATATGAGAATATCTTCCTCCATTTGGGGTCCTAGGAGCATTGAAATAGAATGTTCTATGAGAGCCCAATACGGTAAGATCCCCAGGGTATCAAGGACAAAGTCATCCAACAAAATCAAGACCTAAGGGGCACAATCAACACAAGGCATCCACAACCGCAGTCCAGCTCCATTAAAATAAGTCCAAGGCAGATATAAAACCATTCATTCAAGAATTCAAAACATTTAAATTAAGAATTCAACCCATGTGAGTATACCCACTCACATAAACCATCACAATCCATCAGTATACCCACTCATGGAAACCATTTAACATGCATATAGGGGTACCCTCCCATATATACCATTTAACAAACAATTTTTCATTTTATATAGGTATACCCACAACTATTATTCATTTAAAATTCCAAAATATATAAATACACAATTAATAACATGATATTCCTTGATTAATGAGGTAGTACATCTCTTAAACATGATATTCAACCAATCAAAGCATTAAGAAGCTTCCTCTAACAAGGAAAGTGAAGGAACACACCTTATGGGTGGTTTAAACTGGCATAAAAAGATATTTCCCTTAAGGTGCACAACTTAGGTGACCTTGAAATGAGTAACGAGTGTCAATGCACCTAAATAGAACTAACATGCATCCCAATTATGTCCGACAATATCTAAAACAAGAAACTTGCTCAATAATGAGGTCGTGTCGAGAAGTCTGATGGGGGGAATATCGTCCGAACACACGAAAATAAATGAAAATAAGATAGAAAGCATAGACCACCTATATCACCTCGTTTATAGACTGGTCATCTAGTATCATGTCCATATTTTTCTTAGCTTGGAAGAAATCTGAAGAATGGAGGAAGAACGTAATATTTGGGAATATGTGACTGAATCCAAATAATGATGTTGTTGATATGAAGAATCAATATTGACTTAAAATGAATAGAGTACATATCGATATGCTTCCAACAAGACAGACATCAGTTGAAATTGAGTTTGAGCGACTTTTATACATCAAAATCATTAATGGAGGGTTTTTTGTGTTCAAAAACAAGAGGAAAACATATTGTCCATAAATAGTTAAGTTACTACCACTTTAATTAAATAAAGCCCACTGTACAATTACATGTCATGTATACAAAGTACATGATGTGTACCTGGCGTGTTGCTAGATTTCAGCAGGTATTCCACATACTTTCCCAAAAAAACCCAACCGGACCATATCCCAGTGTAGGGTCTAATCCAAAAAAATGAATGCAACAATGTTAACTAGAAAAGAGGTATTTGTACCTCAAGAAAATTTCGGGATCCTACTTATAGGGAGTAGTTTTTATTCACCTGGTTGAATGGGATGTCTAGGCGAGCATAGATGGACCTGAGCATCGTGGGATTGGTCAGATGACATGCAATATTCCAGGTTTGTTTGTGGATGATCAGGGACTCGATCATGAGGAAATTCTTCGAGTGGATGAGTTCTTTATGGAGGTTTTTCTTGACTTATTTTTTGGATTAACTCTTCAGAGTGATGTTGACTTTTATATCGATCTATTATGAGGTGAAACATCGGTATTAGTTCCTCCATATAGGATGGATATGACAGAGATGTTGGCGCTCAAGAGGCAGCTAGAGGATTAGTAGGTGAAGGGGATTATTAGACCCTATACTTCTCCACGGGGTTCACTGGCTGTTTTTAAAAAAATGTAAGAATGGACTCTTAGGATATTCATGGACTATATGAAACTGAACCAGCTGATGGTTAAAAACTGTGATCCTTTTCCACAGATAGATTACATGTTAGATTAGCTTATATGAGCTCGAGTGTCCTTGAATATTGACTTGAGGTCTGGATATCACCAGGTGCATTTAGGATCTACAAACATACATCATAAAACATTTCATAGAATGTGTGGTTTATGATAGTAATTGGATATGTCATTCACTCCCAAGAACTTGTCAGAAGTTTTCATGGAATTCATGGACTGAGTGTTCCATCATTACTTGGATTATTTTCTGGTGGTTTTCTGGGACAATATCTATCTGTATTATCACAATCAACATGACCATGTCAACTATCATGAGGTATTTTTGAATACATTTAGAGAGAATTAGTTATATAATAATCTCACAAAGTACCACTTTTGGATAGATTCGGTTCACTTACTCGATCACAACATCTATAAGACAGGAGTGACTGTGGACCTGAGAAAGTGAGGGTTGTTCTTTCTTGGTTATAACCCATGAATGTTTTTGACATATGATGCTTCTTCATGATAAAAGATATATATAGGTATCTTATACAAGATATAACACTCATAGAAGAGCTGTTAATCGTCTTGACTAAGAAGGGTGTGGATATTGTGTGGTTAGAATCGTGTCAGGTATCATTTTAGAAGATGGAATGGAAGTTGACATCAGCACAAGTCTCCATACTTCTAGACAAGCTGTAGAGCATCGCTATATAATGCGACACATCAGTTATTGGTATGGAAAAGTGATGATACATGGATATTGAGTTGTGAAATATGGGTCATAGCTTTTGAGGAATCACGATAAGAACTACCCTACACAGGATCTCGTGTTGGTTTTATTAGTTTACACATTTCACTGTTGGAGACTCTATTTTTTTGGAGAGAAATTTATGGTGTACATAGAACACAAAGGCCTAAATTATATATTTTAATAGTGAGATCTGAATCTAAGGTAGTGAATGTGGGTAGAGAACCTAAAGTCATTTGACTTCAGGCTTTACTACATGTTTGGTAATAGAAATTTTGTGGCGGATGCACAGAGCATGATGAATCAGATACATGTAGTGATGTAGGATAGTATAGAGTAGTAGATAATGACATTGTATTTTGAGATGCATCATGAGGTGAATGACATACATTGACATACAATTATTTTATCCTCAGTGGATTTCTTTAACCTGATAAATAATTTTAGGATAAACAATCTGCTATATTCAAAAGGCCTAGTTCTATGGGAAGGTGTGGTAGGTGAGGACCATCCTCATATTTGAACGGTAGCCGATGATGAGATAATTTATATCCTTGGACATGATTGGGTTCAAATAGATATACATGAAGTGATAATGGGGGAATTTCATAATTCATCTTGGCCTGTGTGTCCCATAGTTACCCAGATGCATTGTGACTTGCGCCATCAATATTGATGCACATGAATGAAGAGAAATGTAGCTAGTTTTGTTACTACATGTTCCACCTATCTGTAACATCCCAAGTAAGTAATGAATAATAGATATTTTTATCTATGTCTATTAATTATTAAGATAGTTTTATAGAGGCTTAAAATGAAAATAAATACAATCTTATGCATGGAATACACTAATATTCTTAAAAGATTGTTTTACTGCCTTTTGATGGAAAACCATTTTTGAATCTATATTTTGACAATTTTATAAACTATGTTTGTCAAAATAAACTTATCCTTTATGATTGCGACATCAAAATTTACCTTGTGTTAATTTTTGGTGTTTTTTCTGACAATGTTCATTTTTTAATGAATAGTTAAAAATACTGCATTTTACATCAAAACTGCTTTTTAATCTAATTTATTTATATGATTAGATTATGTTTTGAATTGGTTTTGAAGTGAAATTAGAATATATTTTTACCATTTTATCCAATGGTTGTCATTGGAATCAATTTCACTTTGAAATTATACTTAAACTGGTGTCAATCTTTTGATACTTATTGTTTTGTAAAAACACGCTATTTGCTCTGGTAGCGGGAATTAATTATTAAATTAATTAATGTGACTTATATGATTTGAATTTTTTAAAAAATACTTTATTTTTGAATTCATAATATCAAATATAGCTGAGGGTGAATTTTTTGTAATTTTCTGAAAAACTTCAATTTTGATGAATAGTGAAACCACTAAGTGGTAATCAAGAAAATTGATTTTTCAGTTAAATGAAAGTTTACCACTAATGTGTATTGAATTTTGAAAATCCGACATACATGTTTGTCATTAAGAAGTAAAATGTGGTTCAATGAGATTGAAATAATTTTTTGGTGAATAGTAACTTATTAAGTTTTTAATCACGATTAGTGGTAATTAGTGTAGTTTAAGGTATAAATAATACTTTAATAATATGAAATGACCTAGACACATGTCCCAACCTTATTTGTTGTGTCATGTCCGACCAAGAAAATCCATGGGTCAACTTGGGGACCCCATGGGGACATTTTGGTTGGGAAATGACATAAATAACTTTTTATTTAATGTAAAGGTAAAAATGACACAAACATAATACGTTTTACGAAAACAATTTTTACATGGAGTTATAAAGATCAGATATTTGATTATAAATAGTAATTGGAAAGATAAAAAGATTTCCTACATCATAGTATTTTTTTATGATTTTTAGACATTAAATAAATTAAATTATTTATGACATAATAATGAGGCAGCGATGACATCATTATTTGACGATTTAAATAAAATGGAAAGATAATGTAAAATCTATGAACTACACATGGCCAAAACCAATTGGATGAGTGGATTTCGAACCCTTATCACCTTATCCACGAATTATATCAATGTGGGACCTTTTGAAACCGAAACACATTTTCAAATAAAGTAATATTTCGTTACATTCCAAAAGTGCCCCTCCTCTCCTCTTATAAAAGACCCCACCTCTACCTCATTTCACACACTACTCAAGCCATTGGCTCGGCCAACCCCTGCCCATTTACTCTCTCCACATCCCTCTACTCATCCTAGAGGATTCCCTTTGGGCATAATCCTTTCAAAGGAAGCCTTTAGACTCAAATCAAAAGGAGTTACACTTTTAAAGGTAATTCATTCTCTCATGTCCATTTGTTTTATTTTGCATCTCCAACCCCCTAAACTCTTTACATTTACATCTTTTGTAACAACACCAGTATCTTCAATATACTAGGATGTTGTTATAAGATTTATTTGAGCAACACTTTCACACAACTGCATCAAATGGTTAATGAACATATGGTTTCCGTGGATGGCGAAATTCTGCCTCCCGAAACGATGATTGTTCAATACTCATTTAACACCTTCAAAGGTGGCCATTATGATGTCACTATTTTTATATATGATATATAATATGTTTATGTTTTCCTTAAGCTTCTGTTTTATTTCATTTTGGGCATAACATTATGGTTTCCATTATGGGTAAACACGATATCTTCATTCTAGGAAGTGCGGACTACCGCCCCCTCAAAGTGATTTGATTCGTTAAATACCATATGTGGGACATATAAAGGATGGAACTATGATATTATATATGGTATTATACTGGAATTATAATATACCTTTATATAATTATGATTCCATTCTATAAAATAAGAAATAGAAATGAAAGTAGCGTTCATGCGTACGTACGGCTTACCGTCTCCCTGAACGGTGCATTTCATTTCTTACCTCTAAATGATTATGTAATATTATAAATGCATGTATGTACTGGATATATATGACATATATTATATCTACATCATGAATACCATTCTGGATATAATGAACCTTTGACCAAATTAACAACATGTAAGTGTAAGCCGTCTATTTTTGACTTAAGAACCAAATACCGACAAAATGAACATTATTAACTTAACTGATTACATGATGTTCATAACATGGTATAAAAGGAATAATGAACTTGAAAAAGATTCATAAGAAAGTAGAGATTAACTCAAGTTTATTATTCAGGAGATTAAATAACGGTCGGGTCAAGTCGGATACGAGGTATGGGACTTCGTCTCAATCTCCTTTCATTGAGGCATATTTTGTTTTATACACAACTTTCTTTTATACGGTGTATAAACCCTTTGACTTTTACGTTTATTCAAAAGGAATCTTTTTTATACGAAGCGTTTAATAAATGACAAAAGGGAATGTTTTTGTCGTACGTATGCAGCGACAACGACTTCTCCGCCGTCGTGACCGTTATTTGAGTTTCGGTTTCCTCTACAAGCCATACCTTTTTTTAAACGAAAAATAAATACCATGTTTTACATTGGTATTGAAAATGGGTTTCATAATGTTTTTATTATATCAATGTGTTGTATTGATATCTCGTGATTGAAATGTGGAAATGTTATGTTCCCTTTATGCATGTTTTATGGTATATGATTATGTTATGGTTCTTGGGCATTATTATGAAGACGGGTGGTTCCGTGATAAACTAAGGGCGGGTGAGCCCATTATAGCTCTCCAATGCATTGGGTAACGCGAAGGAGTGAAACGTTAAGGTTTCTCCGAAAAGATTTTAGGGAATATACTGTGATGGGTATTCCAAACGTAACTAAGAGGGTTACTCCCAACGTAATAATGTTATGAATGCCTCAAGTTACCTTTATGTCTTATGATTTCTATGATTTATTCATGATTTTATGAGGTATGTTAAAGTGCCTATGTTTTATGGGTAAAGTATGATTTCATTCTTATGTATATATGAACTCATGTTTCCTTTCCATGTTTTTATAACCCATCCTGAGCTTTTTATATTCATCCCAAGTTTTTTTGAAATGTTTTTCACAGGTCAAGGGAAAGGAACATGATATGATGATAGTGTCAGGGAAGTGTAAAGAAATAATCCATGTTTTATTTTAAATGTGTTTCCATTGATGGGAATGAAGAATACTATCTTTATGTAACCACTTTGTTTATATGTGGAATGTAATGAAAGTTTTTTGATCTAATTCTCTAAAACTCTAAACCCGAAAAGTTCCTCAATGTGTAATCTTGTAATAACTCAAGATTAAGTAAGGTTTAAGGCTGGGGCATTATAGTTGGTATCAGAGGTCAGTTTAGATAACTTTAGGAGTTAGAATTCTATTAAATGATTATCCAAAAATATTTTTTTTCGAAATGATATAGCATTTAAAGATTACCATGTTTCTTCATCTAAGACATGTTTGTTCAGAATGGTTTTCCGCAGAGGAAACAGGGAAGCAGTGCTAGGAAGGAATACAGAAGGAAATAACCTTCTGAATCAGCATCTAGAAATGGTCGGAATTGGAACTGAACAGTTTGTTGCAGTAATGGCGCAGTTGACTCAAGCGATAAATGGCGGTGGTATCCATGCACGAGATCAGCCAGATCAACCGCAGAGGAACATGTCAGTAGTGGAACATTTCATGAGGCAACATCCACCATCATTCAGAGGATCATCTGACCATGTGCTAGCTGAAGGGTGGATTAAAGCACTGGAGAAGATTTTTGATGTCATGGGGTGTTCAGACAATCAAAAGGTTAGTCTTTCTATTTACCGTTTGGAGGGTGAAGCAGATCAGTGGTGGTATATGGTTAAAAATACCAGGGATGCCGATGAGATTGATGCTCTTGACTGGGAGGAATTCAAAGGTATGTTTCTTGAGAAGTATTTTCCTATGGCTATTCGACTTAGGATGGAAAAGTAATTCTTGGAATTGAGGAAAGAGGAAGACTCAATGGCTGCCTATGAAGAAAGGTTCACTCGATTGGCAAGGTATGCTCCAAATTTTATTCGGGACCTTGATAGTAAAATCAATCGTTTCTACTCAGGATTAAAGCCAAAGTATCGAAGGGCATTAGCTTCTCGTGAGTTTAAAAGTTATGAAAAGCTTTTTCTATGTGCTGAGAAGGTGGAAATGGAGTTTGCCAATGACCATGTTTTCTATAACAACCAGCAGAAGAAGAGACCGACGTGGCAGGAGAAAGGTAAGAATTCTTCAAAAAAGTCTTATGGTAAGAGAACTAAGTTTCCAGTTTGTGATAAATGTGGTGAAAGGCATGCTGGGTAATGTCTTCTGAATTTTGAGAAGTGCTACCGATGTGGTAATATGGGACATAAGGCTTGTGATTTCACTGAAAAGGATCAAGGTGAAGGTAATAACAAATTTGATTTACAGTTAGTGAAATGTTATAAGTGCAATGAGATGGGTCACTATGCAAACGAGTGTCCGACAAGGAGCTTGAGTGATGGGAAGCAGTTAGACTACAAGCAGAAAGGGGTGGTGAAATCCTTTGCAACTACTTCAGCAGATATCGGTCCATCAAATGAAGTTGTATCAGGTACTTTGTTTGTTTTTTCAGATTATGCCAGTGTGTTGTTTGATTCGGGGTCTACACATTCTTTCATCTCTGAAACCTTTTCTAGTAAAATGGTAATACCATCTCAAGAAATGACTCCGAAACTTTTGGTAAAAACACTTGGGGGAAGTGTCGAGGAAAAAAGAATTTATAAGAATCTTCCTATCCTTATCTGTGGAAAGAACCTACTTGCAAACCTTATTGTTCTACCTCTAGTAGAGTTTGATGTTATCCTGGGTATGGATTGGCTCTCTATTTACAATGCTAAGATTGAATATAGAGCTAAAGAAGTTTCTTTTCAGAAAGACTTTCAGTTTGTTTACAAGAATGAACCCTTACTTTTGATAACATATCAAGAGGCCGAGAAACATGTAAAAGATGGAAATGAATTTTACCTTGCACACATCGTTGAAAATAAAGGAACTGTTCAGATTAATGATGTGCCAGTGGTAAATGAGTATCCTGATGTTTTTTCTGATGAGTTGCCTGGAATAATACTAGATCGAGAAGTTGAGTTTACTGTTGACTTAGTTCCTGATGCTAAGCCAATTTCAAAACCCCCTTATCGAATGGCACAAATTGAACTTTTAGAGTTGAAGGAGCAATTGCAAGATTTATTAGAGAAAGGTTTCATTAGACCTAGCACATCACCATGGGGTGCTCCTATTTTATTTGTTAAAAAGAAAGATGGTTCTATGAGACTTTTCATTGATTATAGATCCTTGAATAATATCACTGTTAAGAACAAATATCCTTTGCCTCATATCAATGATTTGTTTGATCAGCTCGAGGGAGCTCAGTTTTTTTCAAAGATTGACTTGAGATCGGGGTACCATCAGCTGAAGGTAAAGGAGGCAGATATTCCGAAGACCGCGTTCCGTACGAGATATGGCCATTATGAATTTGTAGTAATGCCTTTTGGGCTAACCAATGCACATGCTGTATTCATGGACTTAATGAATAGAATTTTCCATGAGTTCTTGGATAAGTTTGTGGTGGTTTTCATTGATGATATTTTGGTGTTTTCTAAAAGTAAAGAGGAGCATGAAAAACATTTAAGGGTTATCTTGTAAACCTTAAAAGAAAAGAAACTGTATGGGAAATTCAGAAAGTGTGAGTTTTGGTTGCAACAAATTTCTTTCCATGGTCACATTGTTTATAAAGATGGAATAACTGTTGATCCTGCAAAAACAAAAGTTGTGGAAGAATGGCCAAGACCCACAAATGTAACTGAGATTCGTAGATTCCTTGGTTTGGTGGGCTATTACCGAAGGTTTGTTAGAAATATTTCACGGTTATCTAGTCCAATGACTAAGCTAACTCGAAAGGGTATTAAGTTTATCTAGACAAAAGAATGTGATGATTGTATTCAGGAATTGAAAAAAAGATTGGTGAATGCTCCAGTTTTGGCACTACCTTCCAGGAATGGTGAGTTTTTTATATACAGTGATGATTCATTGAAAGGACTTGGTTGCGTCCTAATGCAGAATGATCAGGTAATTGCTTATGCTTCACGACAGTTGAAAACACATGAGCTAAATTACCCTACACATGATTTGGAATTAGCTGCTGTTGTTTTTGCTTTTAAAATTTGGAGGCATCATTTGTATGGAGTAAAGTGTGAAATATATACCGATCACAAAAGTTTAAAGTATATATTCACTCAGAAAGAGTTAAACATGAGACAAAGGAGATGGCTGGAATTAATCAAGGATTATGATTGTACAATTCATTACCATCCGGGAAAAGCAAATAAAGTGGCTGATGCTTTGAGTCGAAAAAGTAATGCTTCATTAACAATGTTGCGTTTGGAACGTGATCCTTTGGTTAAGGATTTGATGAACTTTGGTATAGAAGTTGTTGGTGTAGGAAGTCCTTCTGTTTTGTTTCAGGTATCAGTGAGATCATCTCTATCAGATAGAATCAAACAAGCATAGAAGCAAGACAGTGAGTTGCAGAAAAAGGTAGAGCTGGTTCAGAAAGGTAAGTTGCCTGAATTCAACATTGATAATGATTGCGTTTTGAGATTTGGGAAGAGATTGTGTGTGCCTTGTGATTCACAGTTGAAGATAGATTTGTTATGTGAAGCTCATAGTTCTCCGTTTTCAGTTCATCCGGGCAGTACTAAGATGTATAGAGATCTGCGGGACTATTACTGGTGGGATGGAATGAAAAGAGACATTGCTGATTTTATTGTGAAGCGTTTGACTTGTCAGCAGGTTAAAGCAGAGCGGCAGTTATCGAAAGGGATGCTTCAGCCTTTACCAGTGCCAGAGTGGAAATGGGAGAATATATCCATGGACTTTGTTGTTGGATTACCGAAGACATCTCGAGGTAATAATGCAATCTTTGTTATTGTTGATCGCTTGACCGAATCTGCTCATTTCCTTGCTATACGAGATAATTTATCTCTTGATCAACTTTCCCGTTTGTATATTACAGAGATAGTCAGGTTACATGGAGTTCCTCTCTCCATTGTATCGGATCGTGATACCTGGTTTACTTCTAACATTTGGAAAGGCCTTCAGAAGTCGTTGGGTACTGAATTAAATTTTAGTACAGCATTTCATCCTCAATCAGATGGGCAGTCAGAACGAACAATTCAGAGATTGGAGGATATGCTACGAGCTTGTTCTATAGATAATAGGTAAGTTGGGACCAACATCTTCTTTTGGTTGAGTTTTCATAAAATAACAGTTTTCATTCCAGTATACAGATGGCACCATTTCAGGCATTATATGGGAAGCGGTGTCGAACTCCAGCTTTTTGGGATGAAGTGGGTGAAAGGAAGTTGATGGGACCAGAATTGGTAGAAGAGATGGCAGAAAAAGATGAGCTGATTCAAAAACACATGAGAACAGCTCAGAGCAGGCAGAAGAGTTATGCGGATAACCGGAGGAAGGATCTATCTTTCGAGGTAGGTGATCATGTTTATCTCAAGGTTTCTCCTTGGAAAAGTGTGATGAGATTTGGTAAGAAAGGAAAGTCGAGTCCAAGGTTCATTGGACAATACGAAATTCTTGAGAGAGTTGGATCAGTTGCGTACCGAGTGGCTTTACCTCCGAGTTTATCTCAGGTACACAATGTTTTTCACATTTCGATGTTGAGAAAGTATATGCCAGATCCATCTCATGTTCTGAGTCCAGAGGTAGTTCAGCTGGAAGAGAACCTATCTTATGAGGAACAACCGGTCCAGATTCTTGACCACAGGGAGCAAGTGTTACGGAATAAGGTGATTCACCAGGTAAAGGTTTTGTGGAAAAACCACATGATTGAAGAGGCAACATGGGAATCTGAAAATGCAATGAGGGATAAGTACCCCCATTTATTCGATAAGTAAATAAATTGTGGGGACGCAATTTTCTAAAGGGGGAAGGATGTAACATCCCAAATAAGTAATGAATAATAGATATTTTTATCTATGTCTATTAATGATTAAGATAGTGTTATAGAGGCTTAAAATGAAAATAAATACAATCTTATGCATGGAATACACTAATATTCTTAAAAGATTGTTTTTCTGCCTTTTGATGGCAAACCATTTTTGAATCTATATTTTGAAAATTTTATAAACTATGTTTGTCAAAATAAACTTATCCTTTATTATTGCGACATCAAAATTTACCTTGTGTGAATTTTTGGTATTTTTCTGACAATGTTCATTTTTTAATGAATAGTGAAAAATACTGCATTTTACATCAAAACTGCTTTTTAATCTAATTTATTTATATGATTAGATTATGTTTTGAATTGGTTTTGAAGTGAAATTAGAATATATTTTTACCATTTTATCCAATGGTGGTCATTGGAATCAATTTCACTTTGAAATTAGACTTAAACTGGTGTCAATCTTTTGATACTTATTGTTTTGTAAAAACACGATATTTGCTCTGGCAGCGGGAATTAATTATTAAATTAATTAATGTGACTAATATGATTTTAATTTTGTAAAAAAGACTTCATTATTGAATTCAGAATATCAAATATAGCTTAGGGTGAATTTTTGGTAATTTTCTGAAAAACTTCAATTTTGATGAATAGTGAAACCACTAAGTGGTAATCAAGCAAACTGATTTTTAATTTAAATGAAAGTTTACCACTAATGTGTATTGAATTTCGAAAATCCGACATACATGGTTTTCATTAAGAAGTAAAATGTGGTTCAATGAGATTAAAATAATTTTTTGGTGAATAGTAACTTATTAAGTTTTTAATCGCGATTAGTGGTAATCAGTGTAGTTTAAGGTATAAATAATGCTTTAATAATATTAAATGACCTAGACACATGTCCCAACCATATTGGTTGTGTCATGGCCGACCAAGACAAGCCATGGGTCAACTTGGGGACCCCATGGGGACATTTTGGTTGGGAAATGACATAAATAACTTTTTATTTAATGTAAAGGTAAAAATGACACAAACATAATACGTTTTAAGAAAACAATTTTTACATGGAGTTATAATGATCAGATATTTGATTATAAATAGTAATTGGAAAGATAAAAAGATTTCCTACATCATAGTATTTTTTTATGATTTTTTGACATTAAATAAATTAAATTATTTATGACATAATAATGATGCAGCGATGACATCATTATTTGACGATTTAAATAAAATGGAAAGATAATGTAAAATCTATGAACTACACATGGCCAAAACCAATTGGATGAGTGGATTTAGAACCCTTATCACCTTATCCACGAATTATATCAATGTGGGACCTTTTGAAACCGAAAAACATTTTCAAATAAGGTAATATTTCTTTACATTCCAAAAGTGCCCCTCCTCTCCTCTTATAAAAGGCCCCCACCTCTACCTCATTTCACACACTACTCAAGCCTTTGGCTCGGCCAACCCCTGCCCATTTACTCTATCCACATCCCTCGACTCATCCTAGAGGATTCCCTTTGGGCATAATCCTTTCAAAGGAAGCCTTTAGACTCAAATCAAAAGGAGTTACACTTTTAAAGGTAATTCATTCTCTCATGTTCATTTGTTTTATTTTTCATCTCCATCCCCCTAAACTCTTTACATTTACTTCTTTTGTAACAAAACCAGTATCTTCAATATACTAGGATGTTGTTATAAGATTTATTTGAGCTACACTATCACACAACTACATCAAATGGTTAATGAACATATGGTTTCCGTGGATGGTGAAATTCTGCCTCCCGAAACGATGATTGTTCAATACTCATTTAACACCTTCAAAGGTGGCCATTATGATGTCACTATTTTTATATATGATATATAATATGTTTATTTTTTCCTTAAGCTTCTGTTTTTTTTCATTTTGGGCATACCATTATGGTTTCCATTATGGGTAAACACGATATCTTCATTCTAGGAAATGCGGACTACCGCCCCCTCAGAGTGATTTGATTCGTTAAATACCATATGTGGGACATATAAAGGATGGAACTATGATATTATATGTGGTATTATAATGGAATTATAATATACCTTTATATCATTATGATTCCATTCTATAAAATATGAAATAGAAATGAAAGTAGCGTTCATGCGTACGTACGGCTTACCGTCTCCCTGAACGGTGCATTTCATTTCTTACCTCTAAATGATTATGTAATATTATAAATGCATGTATGTACTGGATATATATGACATATATTATATCTACATCATGAATACCATTCTGGATATAATGAACCTTTGACCAAATTAACAACATGTAAGTGTAAGACGTCTATTTTTGACTTAAGAACCAAATACCGACAAAATGAACATTATTAACAAAACTGATTACATGATGTTCATAAAATGGTATAAAAGGAATAATGAACTTGAAAAAGATTCATAAGAAAGTAGAGATTAACTCATGTTTATTATTCAAGAGATTAAATAACGGTCGGGTCAAGTCGGATACGAGGTATGGGACTTCGTCTCAATCTCCTTTCATTGAATCATATTTTGTTTTATACAGAACTTTCTTTTATACGGTTTATAAACCCCTTTGACTTTTATGTTTATTCAAAAGGAATCTTTTTTATACGAAGCGTTTACTAAACGACAAAAGGGAATGTTTTTGTCGTATGTTTGCGGCGACAACGACTTCTCCGCCGTCGTGACCGTTATTTGAGTTTCGGCTTCCTCTACAAGCCATACCTTTTTTTAAACGAAAAATAAATACCATGTTTTACATTGGTATTGAAAATGGGTTTCATAATGTTTTTATTATATCAATGTGTTGTATTGATATCTCGTGATTGAAATGTGGAAATGTTATGTTCCCTTTATGCATGTTTTATGTGATATAATTATGTTATGGTTCTTGGGCATTATTATGAAGACGGGTGGTTCCGTGATAAACTAAGGGCGGGTGATCCCGTTATAGCTCTCCAATGCATTGGGTAACGCGAAGGAGTGAAACGTTAAGGTTTCTCTGAAAAGATTTTAGGGAATATACTGTGATGGGTATTCCAATCGTAACTAAGAGGGTTACTCCCAACGTAAGAATGTTATGAATGCCTCAAGTTACCTTTATGTCTTATGATTTCTATGATTTATTCATGATTTTATGAGGTATGTTAAAGTGCCTATGTTTTATGGGAAATGTATGATTTCATTCTTATGTATATATGAACTCATGTTTCCTTTCCATGTTTTTATAACCCATACTGAGCTTTTTATATTCATCCCAAGTTTTTTTGAAATGTTTTTCACAGGTCAAGGGAAAGGTACATGATATGATGATAGTGTCAGGGAAGTGTAAAGAAATAATCCATGTTTTATTTTAAATGTGTTTCCATTGATGGGAATGAAGAATACTATCTTTATGTAACCACTTTGTTTATATGTGGAATGTAATGAAAGTTTTTTGATCTAATTCTCTAAAACTCTAAACCTTAAAAGATCCTCAATGTGTAATCTTGTAATAACTCAAGATTAAGTAAGGTTTAAGGCTGGGGCCTTATAGTTGGTATCAGAGGTCAGTTTAGATAACTTTAGGAGTTAGAATTCTATTAAATGATTATCCAAAAATATTTTTTTCGAAATGATATAGCATTTAAAGATTACCATGTTTCTTCATCTAAGACATGTTTGTTCAGAATGGTTTTCCGCAGAGGAAACAGGGAAGCAGTGCTAGGAAGGAATACAGAAGGAAATAACCTTCCGAATCAGCATCCAGAAATGGTCGGAATTGGAACTGAACAGTTTGTTGCAGTAATGGCGCAGTTAACTCAAGCGATAAATGGCGGTGGTATCCATGCACGAGATCAGCCAGATCAACCGCAGAGGAACATGTCAGTAGTGGAACATTTCATGAGGCAACATCCACCATCATTCAGAGGATCATCTGACCATGTGCTAGCAGAAGGGTGGATTAAATCACTGGAGAAGATTTTTGATGTCATGGGGTGTTCAGACAATCAAAAGGTTAGTCTTTCTATTTACCGTTTGGAGGGTGAAGCAGATCAGTGGTGGTCTATGGTTAAAAATATCAGGGACGCCGATAAGATTGATGCTCTTGACTGGGAGGAATTCAAAGGTATGTTTCTTGAGAAGTATTTTCCTATGGCTATTCGACTTAGGATTGAAAAGAAATTCTTGGAATTGAGGAAAGAGGAAGACTCAGTGGCTGCCTATGAAAAAAGGTTCACTCGATTGGCAAGGTATGCTCCAAATTTTATCTGGGACGTTGATAGTAAAATCAATCGGTTCTACTCAGGATTAAAGACAAAGTATCGAAGGGCATTAGCTTCTCGTGAGTTTAAAAGTTATGAAAAGCTTGTTCTATGTGCTGAGAAGGTGGAAATGGAGTTTGCCGATGACCATGTTTTCTATAACAACCAGCAGAAGAAGAGACCGAGGTGGCAGGAGAAAGGTAAGAATTCATCAAAAAAGTCTTATGGTAAGAGAACTATGTTTCCAGTTTGTGATAAATGTGGCGAAAGGCATGCTGGGTAATGTCTTCTGAATTCTGAGAAGTGCAACCGATGTGGTAAGATGGGACATATGGCTTGTGATTGCACTGAAAAGGATCAAGGTGAAGGTAATAACAAATTTGATTTACAGTTAGTGAAATGTTATAAGTGCAATGAGATGGGTCACTATGAAAACGAGTGTCCGACAAGGAGCTTGAGTGATGGGAAGCAGTTAGACTACAAGCAGAAAGGGGTGGTGAAATCCTTTGCAACTACTTCAGCAGATGTCGTGCCATCAAATGAAGTTGTATCAGGTACTTTGTTTGTTTTTTCAGATTATGCCAGTGTGTTGTTTGATTCGGGGTCTACACATTCTTTCATCTCTGAAACCTTTTCTAGTAAAATGGTAATACCATCTCAAGAAATGACTCCGAAACTTTTGGTAAAAACACTTGGGGGAAGTGTCGAGGAAAAAAGAATTTATAAGAATCTTCCTATCCTTATCTGTGGAAAGAACCTACTTGCAAACCTTATTGTTCTACCTCTAGTAGAGTTTGATGTTATCCTGGGTATGGATTGGCTCTCTATTTACCATGCTAAGACTGACTATAGAGCTAAAGAAGTTTCTTTTCAGAAAGACTTTCAGTTTGTTTACAAAAATGAACCCTTACTTTTGATAACATATCAAGAGGCCGAGAAACTTGTAAAAGATGGAAATGAATGTTACCTTGCACACGTCGTTGAAAATAAAGGAACTGTTCAGATTAATGATGTGCCAGTGGTAAATGAGTATCCTGATGTTTTTCCTGATGAGTTGCCTGGAATAATACCAGATCGGGAAGTTGAGTTTACTGTTGACTTAGTTCCTGATGCTAAGCCAATTTCAAAACCCCCTTATCGAATGGCACAAATTGAACTTTTAGAGTTGAAGGAGCAATTGCAAGATTTATTAGAGAAAGGTTTCATTAGACCTAGCACATCACCATGGGGTGCTCCTGTTTTATTTGTTAAAAAGAAAGATGGTTCTATGAGACTTTGCATTGATTATAGATCCTTGAATAATATCACTGTTAAGAACAAATATCCTTTGCCTCATATCAATGATTTGTTTGATCAGCTCGAGGGAGCTCAGTTTTTTTCAAAGATTGACTTGAGATCGGGGTACCATCAGCTGAAGGTAAAGGAGGCAGATATTCCGAAGACCACGTTCCGTACGAGATATGGCCATTATGAATTTGTAGTAATGCCTTTTGGGCTAACCAATGCACCTGCTGTATTCATGGACTTAATGAATAGAATTTTCCATGAGTTCTTGGATAAGTTTGTGGTGGTTTTCATTGATGATATTTTGGTGTTTTCTAAAAGTAAATAGGAGCATGAAAAACATTTAAGGGTTATCTTGTAAACCTTAAAAGAAAAGAAACTGTATGGGAAATTCAGCAAGTGTGAGTTTTGGTTGCAATAAATTTCTTTCCTTGGTCACATTGTTTCTAAAGATGGAATAACTGTTGATCCTGCAAAAACAAAAGTTGTGGAAGAATGGCCAAGACGCACAAATGTAACTGAGATTTGTAGATTCCTTGGTTTGGTGGGCTATTACCGAAGGTTTGTTAGAAATATTTCACGGTTATCTAGTCCAATGACTAAGCTAACTCGAAAGGGTATTAAGTTTATCTGGACAAAAGAATGTGATGATTGTATTCATGAATTGAAAAGAAGATTGGTGAATGCTCCAGTTTTGGCACTACCTTCCAGGAATGGTGAGTTTGTTATATACAGTGATGATTCATTGAAAGGACTTGGTTGCGTCCTAATGCAGAATGATCAGGTAATTGCTTATGCTTCACGACAGTTGAAAACTCATGAGCTAAATTACCCTACACATGATTTGGAATTAGCTGCTGTTGTTTTTGCTTTTAAAATTTGGAGGCATAATTTGTATGGAGTAAAGTGTGAAATATATACCGATCAGAAAATTTTAAAGTATATATTCAATCAGAAAGAGTTAAACATGAGATAAAGGAGATGGCTGGAATTAATCAAGGATTATGATTGTACAATTCATTACCATCCAGGAAAATCAAAGAATGTGGCTGATGCTTTGAGTCGAAAAAGTAATGCTTCATTAACAATGTTGCGTTTGGAACGTGATCCTTTGGTTAGGGATCTGATGAACTTTGGTATAGAAGTTGTTGGTGTAGGAAGTCCTTCTGTTTTGTTTCAGGTATCAGTGAGATCATCTCTATCAGATAGAATCAAGTAAGGATAGAAGCAAGACAGTGAGTTGCAGAAAAAGGTAGAGCTGGTTCAGAAAGCTAAGTTGCCTGAATTCAACATTGATAATGATTGCGTTTTGAGATTTGGGAAGAGATTGTGTGTGCCTTGTGATTCATAGTTGAAGAGAGATTTGTTATGTGAAGCTCATAGTTCTCCGTTTTCAGTTCATCCGAGCAGTACTAAGATGTATAGAGATCTGCGGGAGTATTACTGGTGGGATGGAATGAAAAGAGACATTGCTGATTTTACTGTGAAGTGTTTGACTTGTCAGCAGGTTAAAGCAGAGCAGCAGTTACTGAAAGGGATGCTTCAGCCTTTACCAGTGCCAGAGTGGAAATGGGAGAATATATCCATGGACTTTGTTGTTGGATTACCGAAGACATCTCGAGGTATTAATGCAATCTGGGTTATTGTTGATCACTTGACCAAATATGCTCATTTCCTTACTATACGAGATACTTTCTCTCTTGATCAACTTTCCCGTTTGTATCTTAAAGAGATAGTCAGGTTACATGGAGTTCCTCTCTCCATTGTATCAGATCGTGATCCCAGGTTTACTTCTATGTTTTGGAAAGGCCTTCAGAAGACGTTGGGTACTGAATTAAATTTTAGTACAGCTTTTCATCCTCAGTCAGATGGGCATTCAGAACGAACAATTCAGACATTAGAGGATATGCTACGAGCTTGATCTATGGATTATCAGGGAAGTTGGGACCAACATCTTTCTTTGGTTGAGTTTTCATAAAATAACAGTTTTCATTCCAGTATACAGATGGCACCATTTCAGGCATTATATGGGAAACGGTGTCGAACTCCAGCTTTCTGGGATGAAGTGGGTGAAAGGAAGTTGATGGGACCAGAATTGGTAGAAGAGATGGCAGAAAAAGTTCAGCTGATCCAGAAACACATGAGAACAGCTCAGAGCAGGCAGAAGTGTTATGCGGATAACCGGAGGAAGGATCTATCTTTCGAGGTAGGTGATCATGTTTTTCTCAAGGTTTCTCCTTGGAAAAGTGTGATGAGATTTGGTAAGAAAGGAATGTTGAGTCCAAGGTTCATTGGACAATACGAAATTCTTGAGGGAGTTGGATCAGTTGCGTACCGAGTGGCTTTACCTCCGAGTTTATCTCAGGTACACAATGTTTTTCACATTTCGATGTTGAGAAAGTATATGCCAGATCTATCTCATGTTCTGAGTCCAGAGGTAGTTCAGCTGGAAGAGAACCTATCTTATGAGGAACAACCGGTCCAGATTCTTGACCACAGGGAGCAAGTGTTACAGAATAAGGTGATTCACCAGGTAAAGGTTTTGTGGAAAAACCACATGATTGAAGAGGCAACATGGGAATCTGAAAATGCAATGAGGGATAAGTACCCCCATTTATTCGATAAGTAAATAAATTGCGGGGACGCAATTTTCTAAAGGGGGGAAGGATGTAACATCCCAAGTAAGTAATGAATAATAGATATTTTTATCTATGTCTATTAATTATTAAGATAGTGTTATATAGGCTTAAAATGAAAATAAATACAATCTTATGCATGGAATACACTAATATTCTTAAAAGATTGTTTTACTGCATTTTGATGGAAAACCATTTTTGAATCTATATTTTGACAATTTTATAAACTATGTTTGTCAAAATAAACTTATCCTTTATGATTGCGACATCAAAATTTACCTTGTGTGAATTTTTGGTGTTTTTTCTGACAATGTTCATTTTTTAATGAATAGTTAAAAATACTGCATTTTACATCAAAACTGATTTTTAATCAAATTTATTTATATGATTAGATTATGTTTTGAATTGGTTTTGAAGTGAAATTAGAATATATTATTACCATTTTATCCAATGGTGGTCATTGGAATCAATTTCACTTTGAAATTATACTTAAACTGGTGTCAATCTTTTGATACTTATTGTTTTGTAAAAACACGCTATTTGCTCTGGCAGCGGGAATTAATTATTAAATTAATTAATGTGACTTATATGATATGAATTTTTTAAAAAAGGCTTTATTTTTGAATTCATAATATCAAATATAGCTGAGGGTGAATTTTTTGTAATTTTCTGAAAAACTTCAATTTTGATGAATAGTGAAACCACTAAGTGGTAATCAAGCAAATTGATTTTTCAGTTAAATGAAAGTTTACCACTAATGTGTATTGAATTTTGAAAATCCGACATACATGTTTGTCATTAAGAAGTAAAATGTGGTTCAATGAGATTAAAATATTTTTTTGGTGAATAGTAACTTATTAAGTTTTTAATCGCGATTAGTGGTAATTAGTGTAGTTTAAGGTATAAATAATGCTTTAATAATATGAAATGACCTAGACACATGTCCCAACATTATTGGTTGTGTCATGGCCGACCAATAAAAGCCATGGGTCAACTTGGGGACCCCATGGGGACATTTTGGTTGGGAAATGACATAAATAACTTTTTATTTAATGTAAAGGTAAAAATGACACAAACATAATACGTTTTACGAAAACAATTTTTACATGGGGTTATAAAGATCAGATATTTGATTATAAATAGTAATTGGAAAGATAAAAAGATTTCCTACATCATAGTATTTTTTTTATGATTTTTAGACATTAAATAAATTAAATTATTTATGACATAATAATGATGCAGCGATGACATCATTATTTGACGATTTAAATAAAATGGAAAGATAATGTAAAATATATGAACTACACAAGGCCAAAACCAATTGGATGAGTGGATTTAGAACCCTTATCACCTTATCCACGAATTATATCATTGTGGGACCTTTTGAAACCGAAACACATTTTCAAATAAAGTAATATTTCTTTACATTCAAAAAGTGCCCTCCTCTCCTCTTATAAAAGGCCCCCACGTCTACCTCATTTCACACACTACTCAAGCCTTTGGCTCAGCCAACCCCTACCCATTTACTCTCTCCACATCCCTCTCCTCATCCTAGAGAATTCCCTTTGGGCAGAATCCTTTCAAAGGAAGCCTTTAGACTCAAATAAAAATGAGTTACACTTTTAAAGGTAATTCATTCTCTCATGTTCATTTGTTTTATTTTTCTTCTCCAACCCCCTAAACTCTTTTTATTTACTTCTTTTGTAACAACAACAGTATATTGAATATACTAGGATGTTGTTTAAGATTTATTTAAGCTACACTCTCACACAACTGCATCAAATGGTGAAAGAACATACGGTTTCCGTGGATGGCGAATTTCTGCCTCCCAAAACGATGATTGTTCAATACTCATTTAACACCTTAAAAGGTGGCCATTATGATGTCACTATTTTTATATATGATATATAATATGTTTATGTTTTCCTTAAGCTTCTGTTTTTTTTCATTTTGGGCATACCTTTATGGTTTCCATTATGGGTAAACACGATATCTTCATTTTAGGAAGTGCGGACTACCGCCCCCTCAAAGTGATTTGATTCGTTAAATACCATATGTGGGACATATAAAGGATGGAACTATGATATTATATATGATATTATACGGGAATTATAATATACCTTTATATCATTATAATTCCATTATATAAAATACGAAATAGAAATGAAAGTAGCGTTCATGCGTACATACGGCTTACCGTCTCCATGAACGGTGCATTTAATTTCTTACCTCTAAATGATTGTGTAATATTATAAATGCATGTATGTACTGGATATATATGACATATATGATATCTACATCATGAATACCATTCTGGATATAATGAACCTTTGACCAAATTAACAACATGTATGTGTAAGAAGTCTATTTTTGACTTAAAAACCAAATACTGACAAAATGACCATTATTAACTTAACTGATTACATGATGTTCATAACATGGTATAAAAGGAATACTGAACTTGAAAAAGATTCATAAGAAAGTAGAGATTAACTCAAGTTTATTATTCAGGAGATTAAAGAACGTTCGGGTCAAGTCGGATACGAGGTATGGGACTTCGTCTCAATCTCCTTTCCTTGAGGCATATTTTGTTTTATACACAACTTTCTTTTATACGGTGTATAAACCCCTTTAACTTTTACGTTTATTCAAAAGGAATCTTTTTTATACGAAGCATTTACTAAACGACAAAAGGGATTGTTTTTGTCGTACGTATGAGGCGACAATGACTTCTCCGCCGTCGTGACCGTTATTTGAGTTTCGGCTTCCTCTACAAGCCATACCATTTTTTTAAAAACGAAAAATAAATACCATGTTTTAAATTGGTATTGAAAATGGTTTTCATAATGTTTTTATTATATCAATGTGTTGTATTTATATCTCTTGATTGAAATGTGGAAATGTTATGATTCCTTTATGCATGTTTTATGTGATATGATTATGTTATGGTTCTTGGGCATTATTATGAAGATGGGTGGTTCCGTGATAAACTAAGGGAGGGTGAGCCCGTTATAGCTCTCCAATGCATTGGGTAACGTAAAGGAGTGAAACGTTAAGGTTTCTCCGATGAGATTTTAGGGAATATACTGTGATGGGTATTCCAAACGTAACCAAGAGGGTTACTCCCTACATAAGAATGTTATGAATGCCTCAAGTTATCTTTATGTCTTATGATCTCTATGATTTATTCATGATTTTATGAGGTATGTTAAAGTGCCTATGTTTTATGGGTAAAGTATGATTTCATTCTTATGTATATATGAACTCATGTTTCCTTTCCATGTTTTTATAACCCATACTGAGCTTTTTATGCTCATCCCAACTTTTTTTGAAATGTTTTTCACAGGTCAAGGGAAAGGTACATGATATGATGATAGTGTCAGGGAAGTGTCAAGAAATAATCCATGTTTTATTTTAAATTTGTTTCCATTGATGGGAATGAAGAGTACTATCTTTATGTAACCACATTGTTTATATGTGGAATGTAATGCAAGTTTTATGATCTAATTCTCAAAAACTCTAATCCCGAAAATATCCTCAATGTGTAATCATGTAATAACTCAAGATTAAGTAAGGTTTAAGGTTGGGGCCTTATACTATCAGTAGGTGAATGTGGAACGTTAGAAGCTAGTTGGTCTTTTAATGTAGTTACCACTCTCAAAGAGAAAATGTGATGATGTCACGATTGAGTTCATGATGGGTTATCTGAGGCCTCCTCAAGGTAATGATGTAGTGTGTGTTTTCGTTGATATGATTATGAAGGTCACACATTTTATGTTGATCATGGAGACCTTCAGTGTAGATGATCTTGGAATTTTGTATATTCGAGAGGTGGTACAACTTCATGGGGTCCTAGGAACTATTGTTTTAGATAAGGATGCCCTCATTACACCCATTTGTGGAATTGTTTTAGAGTGTTCTCGGTATATAGGTGGTTTTGAGGACAATATACCACCCCCAAGCTGATGGTTAGTCATATCGTACGATACTGGTGTTAGAGTACAAGTTCAAATAATGCATCCTAAATTTTGGGTGCTCTTGGGAGTGGCACATTCCCTTATATGTGTTCATCTACAACAAAAGTTATAAGGTGATGATGATTATGTAACCATACAAAGAATTATATTTTATTCCATGTCATTCTCCACTGTTCTAGTTTAAGACATGAGATGAAACATTATTGGGATCACGCCTCATGCATGATACTTCTGAGCATGTATAGATGATTTAGAATGGGGTAGATAAAGAGAATTATCATGAGAAATCATACTCTGGTCAGCACATATGACCATTAGAGTTTGTGGGTAGGGATCGTGTTTTCTTGTTTATTTCACCGAGGATGGGACACATGCAGATTATGAGATATGGTATTCATTAATTGATATATATCTGTTCGTTTGAGATTATAGATAGTGTCGGGTCAGTTTCCTATATGTTGATGTTACCTTAGAGGTACTATGCCATCAATGATGTCTTCATAGTATTTCAGCTATGATGATATCACTCAGACTTGTCACTCATTTTTCAGCCTGAGTAGGTTGAGCATCAGATTGATTCCTCTTTTGAGGAGAAACCGATTCTTATAGTTTATAGTAGAACAAATGTTCTTCGGGGCTAATCAATTCCTCTAGTACGGGTTCTATAGAAGCATGGACGTTTATATGAAGTGATAGAGGAGAGGGAGGCTGACATACATTGTATGTAACATCCCAGATAAATTAGGAATATAAAATATTCATTTCAATTTAAATTTGTGTATTAAATTTTTAAATTAATTTAAATTGGATTCTATGTCTGATAGCATGCAACAACGTGTCTATGAAATATTATGTTTCACACAACCTTGAGTTAAACCGACAAATAATATAATAATATTATTATTTGAAATGTTTGTTAATGCATTACCATTGTATTGGCGGGAATGAACATAACTAACTAAAATTTTATTACATGTGTTTTTTAATTATTTTTACATTTATCCAACGAATTTTAGAGGCTTAAAATGTGAATGAATACAATTTTAATCATAAATACTCTAATATTCTTTAAAGGGTCGATTTACTGCATTTTGATGGAGAACCATTTCAAAATCCAGATTTTTTCAATTATATACATTCTATACAAAAAAATAATATTTGTATTTAGAATGAGGACGTCAATATTAACATTGGGTAATTTTTTTTGTATTTTCCTGATAAAATTCAATTTTTAATGAATAATGAAAAATACTGTATTTTAATTCAAAACTGGATTTTAATCTTATTTATTTATATGGTTAGAATGTCTTCTTAATTGGTTTTAATGTTTAATTATATTATATTTTTCCCATTTAATCAAATTCTGGTAACTGGATGTAATTCCCCTTTTAAATTGGACATAAAGAAGTGTCACTCTTTTGATAGTTATTATTTATTAAGAACAATATTTTTGGTTATGAGAATGGGAATTAATTTTAAATTAATATACTCAAATTCTATGTTTTGATTTTTCTAACATAGAAATCATTTTTGAATTTTTAATATCAAATATATCTTAGGCTGAGGTTTTGGTATTTTTTTGAAAACATTCTATTTTTTATGGATAGTGAAAACACTGAGTGGTAGTTAAAAAAATCAACTTTTTCATTAAAATGAAATTTTACCACATCTGTGAATTAAATTTAAAAAATCTGACATCCATGGATGTTATTAGTATGTAAAAATGAGGTTCAACAACACGAACATAATTTTTTGTGATTTGTAACTTTTGACTTTTATAAATGCGGTTAATGGAAAATAAGTTAATTCAAGATAAAAATAATTTTATAATAATATAAAACTACCATAAAACATGTCATAAACATATTCTATGATTCATTTCCGACACTTAAAATACATGGGTGAGATTTTTTGTCCTTTTAATGCTATTTGGGTAAGATAATGACATTAATAACTTTTTATTTAAAGTAAAAATAAAAATATCGTAAACATGTATTATTTTGAAAAAAAAAATTAATATGGGGTTATATAATTAGTATACATGACTATAAATATTCATTAGAAATCTAAATCTATTTCCCAAATCATGGTAGTTTTTTATAATTTTTACACATCATATAAATAATATTATTTATAACACAATGATGACGCATTGATTTCCTTATTAATGAGTGATTTAAATAAATAAGATAATGAAAATTAAAAAAATATCAAGAACCTATCCAATTATTATTGGATGATTTTATTTCTAATAGGAGTCATTTTATCTCCGGCATTAATATTTTTTGGTCCTTTTGAAACCAAAAATCAAATTATAATAAAATATTATTTTTAAACATTCATAAAGAGCCCATACCCTTCCATATAAAAATTCATCACCTCTAACCCTTTCTAACACCTCTCAAGCCACTTGGATCATCCTACCTCTGCCAAAATAATCACTCATTGACCCTATATTCCACCAAAATGCCTTACCATATGCAGAATTAACTTCAAGAAATCATTTTGGTTCAAACCAAAGGGAGTTGCCTGATTTAAAGGTAACGTCTTCTCTTAAGTTATTTTCTTTTATTATACTTTTCCAACCCCCAAAAATATTTTTATTCATTTAATTAATAAAAACACTAGTATATAGTATATAATATGTTTTTTATGATAAATATTCTTACTACAGTTACTGGCACCTCCCTCTAATGGGTAATTAACTTACTGTTTCTGTGGACGATTAACTACTGCCCACGAAATGATGATTGTTCAATCATCACCTACCACCTCTTATGGTGGAAATTAAGATGAAACATTAATTACATGTTATATATATTATATTTATATTGTCTCTATAATTATATATTTTTCATTTATATCATACCTTTGTTGTTTCCATAATGGGTAAATATGGTAATTTTATTTGAGGATGTGCGGACTACTGCCCCCTCAAAGTGATATGACTCCTTCATGCCATATGTGGAACATATAACGTATGAAATTAGTGGAATAATATAGGATATTATATTGGAAATATAATATAACTATTTATCATTAAATTTTCATTCTAATAAATATGAAATTTAAATTAAAGTATTGTTCATGCTTACGTAAAACTTACCATCTCCATGAATGGTGCATTTCATTTATTACATCAAAATATTATGTACTATTATAAATACATATATATACTGGATATATATCATATATTTGATATATAAATTTTGAAAAAAATTCTGGAGATAATGTACTTTTGACCACATAAACAACATGTAATTATTTAGAAGATCATTTTTTACTCAAATAACAAATATCGACAAATCGATCATTATTAACATAAATGATTGAACAATGTTTTTAACATGGTACTAAGTGATATAAAAGGAATAATAAACTTGAAAATGTTGCTTAATAAAGAATAAATTAACTTTAGTTTATTATTCAGGAGATTAAAGAATGAACGGGTCTTGTCGGACATGAGGTAATGGGTTTTCATCTCACTTTTTATTCTCGTGAGATTCATGCTATATTTGCCACTATTTCTTTTCATGTGGTGTATTTACTTCCCATGCCTGTATTATATTTGTAATATAATTTAATTTCAGGGTATTTATATCTTCATTGTATGTTCTTTCTTTCATGAGGTTCATGTTTCGTAAGTTACCAAATCGGTAAGGGAACTGTTCACTATACACTTTTAGTCAAATATTTATATTATGTCATGTCTTTCAATTTTATTTCTATTATGTTGGGATATGTTCTTATATATACTTATTTCTGTACATTTTATTTCCAGGTGGTTGGAGACCCTTTTCTCTCTCATCAACTCATTTTTAGAATTTTAATGTGACAATGCTAGGTTTTCGAGTTTCTGTAAGAGAACATCTTAACCTAATTTCAATTTTTTTTAAACATCAACTTCTTTATTTAGACATGATTTGAATATGTGTGAATGACCTATGACTATTTTAAACATAATATCCACTTATATTTCTTGTATTCTTATATTTCAAACATAATTATTGCATTGATTTGTCCTTAATCGAAGGATATGATCTTGGCACGGGACTTTGTCTCCATTTACATTGCATTAATACTTATTTGTTTTTATAAACCAATTCACTTTTATAAGGTGTATATACATCCCTTTGACATATTATATCATGAATCTCCTTACTATTATGATATTACAAGATTTTATTAATATTATTTCTCAATTATTTGTATTCAAGCATCTCTCTTTTGGTTAGAAACTCATTCACTAAAATTTTATTTTATATGATTTAATGATTTATTCATATATATAATTCAAATTAATTTCTTTGTTTTAAATATGGTTTTGATTATTTATTTATATATATATATGAATGTTTTTAAACAAAAATTTATTTGAAATGCTACAATGTGGAATGGGAAACTTTTATTTGAAAATATCATTATTAAATGTTTTAAATGGTAAAGAAAATTGTTTGTTATAACATTGATTGTGTCAATATCATGATATGATATACTGTGATTTCAATGTGAAAATTTTTTCTTCTCCTTATTACTGTTTTATGTGTTATGAATATGTTATGGATATTGGAAATTTTTTACTTATACGGGTCATTCCGTGATAATCCTTGGGCTGGTGAGCCCGAGATATCTATCCAATACATTGGGGATCATGACAGAGGTAAATGTTAACGTTTCTCCTATGAGATTTAGGGAAAATACTATAATAAGTATTTCAAATGTAACTCCTTACATAGAAGTGAAATATACAGCATAAGTATGTTATGGATGCCACATGTCACATTTATGATTTATGATTTCAATGTTATATTCACAAATATTGTGATTTCATGAGGTATGTTATGATTGAAAAGTATAGTTTCATTGATTTGTATGTATTGATGGGTTAATGTTTATCTTCCTTATTTAATGACCCTTATTGAGGTTTTCATGCTCCTCCCATGTTTTTAAATGATTTTTAAAAGACTTAAGGTTGAATAGGGTCAAGGATGGGATCATGGAAAATTCATACTGTATAAAACATATAACTAGACATGACTCTTTTTTTAAAGAGTTTTTATTTTATGAATAAATGGATACTGAAATTAAGTGTCTAATTTGTAATTTTTGAGATGTAATGTAATAATTATGGCCTAATACTCTAAAACTATTAGCCTAAAAATATCCTAAATGTGAATTATTCATTTAATTAATGATTATGTAATGTTTTATAGTTGGGACCTTATAGTTGGAATAAATGGTTGGTTTAGTCAACATTAGGGATTTGGAGTTTTCATTAAACACATGGTATATCCCTATGTCTATAATTTAAATTAAATACTTGTTTTATAAATTTTACAGATCATGGATAGTTGGACAAAATGGAAGGGGGAGGATCTCAATCAACATTCATATCTCTTCTGGATGACATGCTTGCGATAATTATTTTAATGTCATTTTCAGATGATTGTGAAACCTTTTCTACCATAAAATTCACTTTAAAGCAGTTTTTTGAGATATCAAACACCTCCAATATACCTCTATATCATCATGGATCTTTGGTTGTATTTAATCAAATTCCATTTTCACAACATTATCATATTTTCACGAATGGTAAATATTTTCAAGGAATTTCCAAATGTATTACCTTATCACAATATTTTGAAGCATATTATTATTTCAATAATGGTGCTATAGATGGAGAACCTTTCACAACCTCTATATATTTTCTTTTAAAATATTGTATTTCAGCACATACCTATGGTATTTTAAAAGGACCACTGATTGAAATTTTTAACACAAACTCAGTTCGACAGTTTTATTAAAATCATGTTTTATCAGATGTTTTGAAATTATATGTCAAACATGATAATTTTCAAAAACTCTTTTTCTGTGAAAAACCATATGAAACATGTTGTGCAAGGTGTATTGGGATAAAGGAAGCAAACGATTTTGAAGGATCCCTAAATCATTATTTCAATGCATGGACCATCTAATTATGTGAAAATGATGATGATGAAACCATATGGACACCATGATGAAGCTATGATGTTATTTATTTTCTAAATAGATTTATTTTATCATATGGAGGTGAAATAAAAAAATGACAACATATATAAGGGATAATGAATTATGATTTTGAGGTCAAAAGGTGTTCGGATGGAAATGAATGGTATAATAAAACCATTGAGGCTAAACCATGATAGGGTTATTTTTGAAGAATTTATCTAATTTTTTTTAATTTTATAGAATTATATAGTTTTTGAAAAAGGAAAACACATAGATAGTGTGACAACCAATCACATTAGAAAATGTTGTGTGGATCGAACACACATCCAATGTGCGATTGTGATTTATTTCCTACCACTGGACAATGTGAAGTCCCTAGTTAGTATGACTTATTCATTTTATTTAAATGATTTTTTTGATCAAGAATAATTTTATTGGGGATATAATGTTTTAACAGATAGATATTCTTATTATAAGAAATTGATTTTTTGATTAAGTGATAATGATAATTTTGGAAAACGTTTTCTATTTTGGGAATACAAAAGGCTTGATGGAAATATAATAATAAGGGATTTCATTTGATGTGTAATGGTTGAAATTTTATATTGGAAGAATCTATTTTTTTATGTGGACATATAGAAATTTATTTTATTTATGGAAATGATTAAACTATCCTAGAGAATATGAGATTATCATAATTTCACTTCAGTATGAGACATTAAGAGTAGTCGATGTTATTTGGAGATAAATGTTAATATTTATTATTGAATAGTATATGATCAAATTATTAAATGATTTTTATTTCAATATTCTTTAGATTATTTTGAAATATTTTTTTAAAGACAATTTTTTATTGAATGGAATTTGTTGAAATTTGGGGATTGTTTGTTGAATTTTAGAGATTAATAGTAGTTTTTTATAAAGTATTGTACTTTTTTTGGGATTAGCTAATCTCATACTGACCATTTTGGTTTTGGTTGATGTCTAACGATAGGGAAAATATATATTTCATCTTTTTTAGATTATTTTTTACTCTAGAAGTTGATTCTAGAACTTCTGGAGTGACGAATTCATCTTGAATAATTACTATTGGGAGAAAAGATGAGTTTGTTGTAGAATTTCATTAATGGATGAAACTCTATATGACAAGTAAGTTTATTTTATTACAATAATAGTTTTTAATTAATGAAATTATTCATCTCATTAAAATGTTACTTGAAGAAAAAATGTTATAATCTCTCTTTAATCATCATACTTTTACCCAACCACAAACCTATGGTATTGTTGTGGTTAACTTTTTGTGGTCATGTTATCTATCACTCTATGTTAATAAATGAGAGTCAGTTTATATTCCATATCTATGTTTTCGTACCTAGAATCCTATTATGGGTGATCTTGGGTAACCTTTGTACTTCTATTTCATTCATTAAATGTGATATTTTTATTGACTCTTTTTCCGGATTGGGGCTTTTAATGATGATTCTGAGACGAATTTTAAAATAATGAGGACACAATTCCCAAAGGGGGGAAGGATGTAACATCCCTTGTAAATAATTAATATAATTTTTTTAGTATCATTTTTGAATTAAATATTAAATTTAATTTAAAGGGGATGCTATATTTGATTTCATTCAACAGTGGGTTTCTTTGAAATCTTACGTTGCACACAACCAGGAGTTATACAGAAAAATATTATATATTATTATTATTTTAAATGGTAGTTAAAGAATATAAATTTTTTTAGTGGTAAGGAACAAAACAAACTACAATATTATTAAATAGGTTTGTTAAATGATTTTACATTTATCCAATGATTGTTAGTTTTGTAAAATGTGAAGGAATACAATTTTAAGCAAAAATAGTCTAATATTCTTTAAAGGGTCGATTTACCGCCTTTTGATGGAGAACCATTTCTAAATATAGTTTTTGTCTTTTTTATGTTCTATTTTACAAAAATAATATTCTTCTTTAGAATAAGGACAACAAAATTAACATTGGGTAAATTTTTTGGTATTCTTATTATAAAATACATTTTTAATGAATAATGAAAAATACTTCAATTAAAATCCAAACTTTCATTAAATTGAATTTATATAAATTATAGTATTATATTTTTAATAGTTTTTAGTGTGTATTTAGGTTATTTTTTATCATTTAATCTAATGTTTTTTATTGGAAGTAATTTCACTTTGAAATTGTACATAAACAAATGTCATTATTTTTATAGTTATTATTTCATAAAAACAGTTTTCGTTTTGAAAATGGAAATTAATTTAAAATTAACAAAAAAACTTATATATTTTGAATTTGGTAAAATAGACATCATTTATGAGTTAGGAATATCAAATATAGCTTTGGTTGGATTTTTTGTATTGTTCTAAGAAACATCAATTTTTTATGAATAATGAAAATATTGAGTGGTAGTTAAAAAAACCAAATTGTTTATTTAAATAAAATTTTACACCTTCTATGAATTGAATTTAGAAATTTCGACATACGTGGTTGTTATCAGTAACTAAAAATCGGCTCAATAAGATGAAAATAATTTTTGAGAATTGAAACTTATGACTTTTATTTATTGCCATTAAAGTAAAATATTGTAATTCAAGGTAAAAATAATATTATAATAATATAAATATAAGTTAAAACTTATCATAAACTTGTTGGATGTGTCATGGTTGACCAATAAAATCCATGGGTGGGATTTTTTGGCCTTTGAAATCCATTTGTGTACGATAATGACATCAATAACTTTTTATTTAAAGTAAAAATAAATATCGTAAACATATATTGTTTTGATAATCCAATTTCAACGGGGGGTTATATAATTGATATATTTGACTATATATAAACATTTTAAATATAAAAATATTTCTTAAATATTGTTATTTTCTTTATAAATTTTAGACATAATATAAATAAAATTGTTTATCACACAATGATGATGTGGTGATTACCTTATTAATAAATGGTTTGAATAAATACGATTATAAAAATTAAAACAACATCCAAAACATTTCCAATTCGTATTTGATGATTTTTTTTGGAAAAGAGTCATCTTTTATTCGACTTTAATATGTTTTGGACCTTTTGAAACCAAAAATCATTTTATAATAATATAATATTTACAAACATTCATAAAGAACCTCTTCTCCCCTTATAAAATCCATCACCTATAACCAATTTGTCACACTACTAAAGCCCCATGGCTCATCCAAATTATGCCCAAACAAGCTCCCAAGATCCATCTCTTCCACCTATATCCTTAACTTAGGCAGAAAGAACTTAAATAATTTCTTTTGGTTCAAACCCAAAGGATTTTCTAGATTGAATGGTAACAGCTTCTCATAAGTTTTTTATTTTATTTTACTTTTTCAAACACATAACACTTTTTATTCCTTTATTTTATAAAAACAAAAGTATAATAAATATACTAGGTTTTTTATATGATAAGGATTAGAACTAAACTTACACACACCTCTGTCTAATTGGTAAAGAACATACTGTTTCTGTGGATGTTGAACTGCTGTCTCACGAAATGATGATTCTTCAATCTTCTCCAACCACAATATATTGTAGCCATTAAGATTTAACTTCTTTTACATTTTATTTACATTATATTTATATTGTCTCTATACTTTGGTATTTTTCATTTATATCACACATTTATGTTTTTCATAATGGGTAAATATGATAATTTCATTTGAGGATGTGCGGACTACCGCCCCCTCAATGTGATATGACTCATTCATGCCATACACGAGACATAAAAAGGATGGAATTATTGAAATTATATATGATATTACACTGAATTATAATATACCTATGTATAATCATGTTTTTATTCCATTAAATATGAAATATAAATGAAATTAGCATTTATGCGTATGAACGACTTACCGTCTCCAAGAACGGTGCAATACATTTCATATGTCCAAATGTTATCTACTATTATAAATACCTATAAATATTGGATATATATGATATATATGATATCTAAATAATTATTATAATTTTTTTTATAATGAGGTTTCGACCACATGAAGAACTTGTAATCATAAGAAGTTCATTTTTGACTTAAGTACCAAATATCGACAAAATGACCATTATTGACTTAAATTATTGTATAATGGTTATAACATGGTAATAAGTGAAATATAATAATAATAAACGTGAAAAAGTATCTGAATAAAGTATAAATTATCATTAGTTTATTATTCACAAGAATAAAGAATGAACGGGTTAAGTCAGACAGGAGGTAAGGGGTTTCATCGCACCTTTTATTCCCATGAGATTCATTATATATTTGCCACTATACCCATTGGTGTAGTATATGTACTTACCATTATTGAATTCATTGTGTAATATAATTTAATTTATGGGTATCTATACCTTCATTGTATGATCATTCCTTCATGGGGTGTATGTTTTGTATGTTACCAAATCGGTAAGGGAACCTTTCACCGTACTCTTATAATCAAAGACTTCTTTTATGTCATGTCTTTTTAATTTCCATTTTCTTATTTAGGGATATGTTCATATATATACTTATTTCTGTACATTTTATTTCCATGTTATGATATACCCTTTTCTCTTTCATTTGCTCAATTTCTTAATTTTAACGTGACGATGTTAGGCTGTCGGGTTTTGGTAAGAGATTTTCTTAAACCAATTTCAATTCTTTGTGTAAAAATTATACATCTTCTTTATGTCATGATATGAAAATTTTTTAATGGCCTATGATCTTTTACACATAATATCCACTTATATTGGGTTTATTCTTTTTTTTTCCACAAAATTATGTCAATGATTATTCTTTAATCTAAGGAGATGATCTTTGCAATGGATATTGTCTCAATTAATATTCCATTGAGATTTATTTTGTTCAATACTAAAATTCACTTTTATATTGTGTATATACTGACTGTTGACAAATAATATAACTAATATCATTATCTCATGATATTATAAGCTTTGATTAATGTTATTCCACAATTATTTGAATTCAAGAATCTCCCTTTTGGTTAGAAACTCTTTAACTAAAATATCGTGTTAATTGTTATAAATATTTTTTTTTATAAATCTTTGATATTAATATCCATGTTTTAATAATGGTTTTAAAGATTTATTTATATGGACATGAATTTTTTTGAAATAATTTTTTTACAAAATCATCAATTTAGTATGGGACACATTGATTCAAAAATATCTTTATTAAATGGTTTAAATTGTTTTGAAAATGGTATGATAATGCATTGATTATGTAAATATCTTGAAATGATATATTGTTATTGCAATGTGGAAATATTATATTTCCATTATTATGTTATTATGTGTTATGAATATGTTATGGTTATTGGGAATTGTTTGCATATATGCATGGTTCCGTGATAAACCTAGGGAGGGTAAGCCCTAGATAGCTCTCTAATGCATTGGGTATCATGACAAAGGTAAACTTTAATGTTTCTCCTATGTGAATTAGGAAATATACTATGATGGTTATTCCAAATGTAACTCTCTTCATATTTGGGATAACTACAACGTATGTATGTTATGGACGCCACAAGTGACCATTATGATTTATGATTTCAATGTGTTATTCATAAATCATAGGATTTCATGAGGTATTTTATTATGTAAAAGTATGGTTTCATTGATTTGTATTTATTGATGGGTCACCATGTCCTTTTTTTATTTTATAAACTTTACTAAGATTTTTATGCTCATCTCATGGTTTGATATTTTTTCACATGACATAAATTAATTAAGGTCAAGGATGGGATCATGGAAAATTCATACTGTCTAAAACATGGAACTTTACATGAATCTTTTTTTTTCAATAGTTTTTATTTTATGAAAAAATGGGAACTGAGTAGAAGTGTATACATGGTAATTTTTGTGATTTAATGTTATATTTATGGACTAATTCTCAAAAACCCTCTAAATGAAAATATCCCCAATTTAAATTATTCATTAAATTCAATATTATGTAATGTTTTAAGGCGGGGTCCTTATATGGTCACATGATAGAGTTGGTCTCAGAAGAATCATGACCACCCTTGAGAGAGCTATTCAGGGACGAATTGCTATAATGGGAATGATATTAAGATCTTGTGATTCCTTGATTTACAAATATTTTTTTAGGTAAAATCTGTTTACGTACTTATTTGGATTAGAAACTATGTCAGGACATGGGCCAGTTTGGTTGTTTTTAAAAAATGTGAAAAATCATGCTAAAATCTGGCTGCCGACCATGTACACATCATGTATTGGCCTATATGCCATGAACATGCAGTACAAGCCATATACTAGGACATCATGAAATTCAGTATGTCTGGATTAAAAAAAATTAAACAACATTACATTTTGTGTACATGAGGTACACACCGTGTACTTTCATAGTGGGGGTTTTTTATAAAAGAGGCAGTAGCATCATTTTTTATGGATATCATGTTAATTTTATTTTATGATCCCAAAACCCCTCTAAATTAGTTTTTCCAGTATAGAATCCATCAAGAATTTTATTTGAGAAGTGTCTCTCACATTGGAATCATATTATTATTGACTCCATTTCAATATAGTCATTATTGATTCATCAAAACAACAGCTGTGCTATTTGTATTTAGACTAATATGTACTAATATCCCATTATTTTTCAGTTCATCAGATTTCATCCAAGTCTAGACAAACCATGAATTGATACTAGATGTGATGTATACTACTGAGTCAAGGTTGGTGGTCTATACTTTTTTCAGCTTTTCTTGTTCTTTTCAAACATTCGGACGATATGTCGTGCGTTGGACATTTCAGTGAGGACTAGTTCTTGAATGATTTTATTTCCATAGTTTTAGTCAGAACTAGTAAGGATGCTTATAGGATCCATTTAGGTGTTTTGAAACCAGATTATCTTTCCATGTTCACGCAAGTAGTGAGACTTAAACAAATAACATGTTTTTGACCTTTTCAACCGCTCAAGTAGTGTGTTACTGTTCTTATCAAGTTAGAGGAATCTCGTTAATGTCTTGATTTGCTTGAGTAGATTGTTTTGGAGATGTACTACCTCCTGGATTAATGAATACCATGTTATGGAATAACTATTATGATATTATTCCATGTTAGATAGATAATATGGTTTGGTATAGTAAAATGAAAATAGGGAATATCATTTTAAATTGTTTATATGACAGGATAGGCCTATATTCTTGTTTTGATAAATGGATTTCAATTGTGTGTATACTCATGGTCTGTGCTGGTTTGTGTGAGTGGGTATACTCCTAAGGAATGATTGTTTAATTTTTTTAAAATTTAATGATTTAATTAATGGTTGATAGATTCAATGGATTGCTTTCCATGGTCTGGAATGCGACAGTAGACTCCTTGGGTGGATTCTTCTCCTTGGGACTAGATTCCATGGGATTCCTCAAGAATTTCTAACCTGAAGATCGAGCTTTCAAGGGCTCACATAGGGATTTCAAATTCCATTGTTTTAGAACACAACTTGTGCCAAAATTAGTTTCCACTAGGTATTCCCATGGGACTCGATGGGATTCCTTGGTCAATCTCATTGGTTCCTTCCAACCATGGGCTAGATATTTTACATGGATTCTTTAGTCTTATGACACTAGGGATCCAGCCCTTTCGGTCTACACTTCACAATAAAGTGTGGCTGATGGATATTTTAGTTCACAATATGGTGCGGTGGAGGGATACATGAATTATATATAGAGTTTTCTTGTGGATTGATTGATATAGATGGATGAACAGCGAGGCCATGCGACTTTCTTATTTACTTGGTTAGAGATTCCATGTTTGGAGCTGACTCTTAGTTGAAGATACCCTTGAGTGATGTTTGGATTTACTTATTACTATAGTGTTATTCCATGGATATGTTCACATACTTATTTTTTTTTACACTTGCACACACATTTGTAGAATTGTTATTTGATCATTATAGACATTTGTGGTCGCCTACTGAGATTTTATCCCACACACTATTTGGGCCTCCTCAGGGACCCAAGTAATTGTATTTTTGCAGCTTCCAATAGTGGAAAGAACCCTAGAACAGGTTGTTGATTGTGGATTTGGAGTCGGAGAGCATATGAACAAGCTGAGGCTTGTGATGCAGGAATACCTTTTTGATTTTTTGTTCATTTTGGGACATGTACTGAATTATATTTCTATATACCTATTTGGGATACTTACTAAATACATGTACCATCTACATCATTTTGTATATGAGAGTGTTCTTGTACATTAACATGTATTATTGTATTATATTACTTTCAGTTGTTTGATGTTTATTTGGCTTCCACTATTTACTGTATGAATGACTTCTATGGTGATACTCTGGTAATGTGGTTATAGTATCCAAACTGACTCACCTAGGCCCTTGCTGCCAGTCAGAATCCTCTGGTATTTTGGGATATTTAGATCAGTTCATGTGACCAGCTATGATCGGGGCACCATTTTGGGTGGCATCCATGTTTGGGACGTTTTAGAAACTATGTGGTTTGAGAGGTGTAAAGAATGGGGGGAGTGTTGGTTGTTTATAAGTAAGGAATGGTACACAAATTGAATTTTTTAAAAATGTGGTGTGTTTCTATTTTTTATCCTAAAATATTTTCAAAAACAAACTAGACTAAATAATTGAAGCTGTGTGTTTGAAATATTGAAATCAAATGGGTGTTGAACAAGTGTATTGGTCATTTGGTCCCTTATTATTATGGTTTATTCATTTGTGGTTCTTAATTTTACATTAATCACGGTAATTAATCATATTCATGTTCAATATTATTGTTGATCATAAATTAATTTTATCATATCAAAATATAAATTTCATACTAATTAAAAACATCTATTTAAATTTTTTGGTCATCATTTCATTGATGTGGAAAATTAAGTACAATTATAATCACGTAGACAATGTGAGAAAGTGCGGTACTAAAAAGAGACTGTTTAAATGTTCATTAGAATTTTTAGAATAAATTCAATATTAAATTATTTTATAAACCTAATTTGGGTAACTATATGTATACTTGATATAATGTGACATTGGAACCCATATAAAATATAATTTTAATATATTAATAAATTATATGAAAAATTGATTTTGAATTTAAATTTATTATTTTTCATTATTCACCCAAAATGATGTTTCTCAGAAAATGACCAAAAAACCACCCTATGAAAATTTCCACATTATAAATAAAGAATTATTTTTATTTCATCATCTTTAGTGTTTATATGTCTAAAATTTATTTTACCATTATTCAAATTAGGACATAAAAATTATTTTTTTTGAAAAAATAATATTTCTGACAATTGAAAAACGTTACAAAATATTATATTTTTCATTATCAATATTTTCTATTTATATAAATATATTATAAAAAATATTCATTTTTTTTATCCATTTTACGATGAATGATGGCCATGTTATAACTATCTCATGTAAGTAATTATAAACGTAATATGTTGTTTTGTAGATACTCAATGTCGCATATAAAGCACACAAAATTAGTGTGTAATGTATCACACTCCTTGTAAGTGTCCTTTGAATGGAATATCTGACATATAATAAAGAAATACATCAATTAATAGTAATTTATTCATGAAAAGAAAAAAATTCCTTAAAAATGGGGGTGTTAATATCTACCACCAGTAAAATAAATTTCTCCCATGAAATTCATCATTTGATTAAAAAAAATGAAGATAATTCTTATTAATCATATCCTTAAGTGCCCACATAGAATTGTATAACTATTTTTTTCTCTATGAAAATTATATTATGGTAATGATCTTGTTTCATATAACTTTCACTATGAAATAGTTTATTTCACCATGTTATTCCTCGTTATAAATATCCTGATCAATCAGTTTGACCTAAGAGTATATTTCATGTGCAAGGCCATGTATGTACCTTCTCATGAGAGATATGTGGCACACATCATGGACATGATAGATATTTTGAGTATGATCCTAGAAATATTATACCATCTCGATGAGATCTATACAATGAAAAGGATGGATATACCTAGGGAATAGATTCCATTTTTAACCTCATAACCATCTGCTAAAAATATTTTTATAGAAATAACTTCTCACAAACCTCAAAATTTTGATCATTATATCTATATTTAATGTATTCTTTTGTTTGACATTAAACTCCCATGAAATGCTTCTAAATTTTACTAACATGAACATTTCATTAGTGATCTCAGGTCCCAATAGATTTTGTTATCCAAATTAATCCCAAAACGTACTATCCCAACATTTCATTCCATATATGGCTTTATGAGGGGGAATTTGAATGATAGAGTGAAATTTATTTCCATATAGATAATCAACTATGTTATGTTATTGATCCCAACAACCATTTTAGTTTAGATATCAACATCCAACAAATGCTATATGGTTTGAATTTTTCCTTTAGACTAGCAATCCACATGAGGATGATAAGCAGTACTGAAACTCAATTCTATATCTTGTGCATGATAATGACTTCCACAAACATAGAGGTCAGCGTAAGATCTGGATATTATATAATGGAGAGTGTAACTCATTGTAACCTTACCACTTCATAAATTTTTATCCTAGAAATGATAAAATGGTAGAGGTCTTTACTGTTAGTGATGAAGTGTGCTTACTTTTATGGGTGATAAAAATCCACCCATATTGCATTATGACTTTTAGAGGTTTTGGGTAGTCCAACGACAAAATACAATGTGATTTTCACCCATTTAAATTTTTTAGGTGTAGTGGGATCAACGTACCTTAAATTTTTTATCTTCCAGCCTTATATTACTAGCATACGAACAATCGAGATACATCCTATACGATATCATTATTCTTCTATTTCACTAGAAATATTTTTTAATATCTCTATACAACTACTTAACTATAGGAAAAATAGATAATGAAGAACTATGTTCTTCCCTTAATAGATCCTTATTTATATCTGGTATAGAAGGAAAACATACATGGTTCATGAACCTTATCATACCATTCTAATCAATTTTAATCATAGAAACATTATAAATTTTTGTTACGACTAAACTATTGTTTATCTGTCTCTTTAATCGTCACATGGATAGAGGATTAAACATTAAATTTTTCAAGATAGGACTTCTAACCATCCTTTAATATTTTTAGATCCATCCTTTTGAAATCCATTTTTCGATATTTTTCAATCATCATCATAAATAAGCTACCATGATCCTATCGAATAAAATCATTGACCACCATGATTTATCTCCTTGGGAGGTAATGTATTCAGTATTCAGAATCTTTTATCACTTGTTACCATCACCTTTAGAGAATTTTTAACTCTCTCCATGTAAATATATAATTATATTTTATGTGATCGATATTTATACCACACATTATTCCATAGGTAAAATTCCTCCATATCATTAATGAAATAATTCACATTGTTAACTCCAAATAGATATTTGAGTAATTTTTCTCATAAATCATTATCTTTCATTATACATAGGATTGAAACATGTTATTATAAATAAGAACACAACCCAGTTACATATTATAGTCATCAATATAGATTAAAAACTCATCCCCACTAAAGTGTAATGTAATAACCATTTCACTAACAAACATTCTCTTCAGTTCATTGAATGTATACTCACATTCATATATCAAGAGGAACATGGATCCTTTCCATGTTTAGTTGGATAGAATATTAAATTAACATGAGAAATTAACCACCAATCATTGATAATATTAGGATAAACAGATAATGATATGAATCTAAATCATTGTTGTTGGTTTAGCTCAGCATTGAATAGCCTCCATCGTCGATGGATCAAATAAACTACCATCTCTTGAGATTATGTGACACACACAAAAACTGTATGAAGACATAATTAAAGCACTATAAATAATTCATTTAGTTTCTCTTTCTTTAGGGTATTCAGTATAATTATCAAGTGAATTTTGTTTTCTTTATTTCACTTTGTATAAATTAGAATATCATTTATAAATTCTACCAAAACAAGATCAAGGTTATCTCTAAAGTCATTATTCACTAAATAAATGATGATAGTAGGGTAATTATTTATACTAAAAGAAATTACTATATAGTTATAATGTCTATAAATTTTATAAAATTTATTCTTCTATTGATGATCATTCTTGACCCTCAATTAATGATATCTAGATTGATGTTCAATCATAGATATTTAAAGGCTCTATATAGTTGATCAAACAATTCATTAATATAGGGGAGATGATACATGTTCATAATTTTGATATTTTTCAACAATTGATAATCAAAGAGGAGTTTCATTAATCCATCGTTCTGTTTAAAAAAAGAATAGGTGCATCGTTTGGTAACATAATTGACCAATGGAATCCTTTATCAAGGTTTTCAAAGATATTCACCTTCAATTATTGTAACTGAATCGAGGACACCCTATTAAGAGTCATTAAAATTGGTGTCGAACATTGCATGAGTTATATTGATCACTCAACATATTTTTTTGATGGAATTCCAAGAAACTCTTTCAGAAATAGAACAAAAAATTCCCAAAAAATAGGCATATCATCGATTTAGATTTTTAGACATCAATACGAGATAATCAACCCTTCTATATAGAAAAAAAAGACCCATATACTTGATGTAATATTCATTGTAATTCATTGTGTATCATCACATTTATTGAAGATCATAGGTTGGTGTGAAATATCAATATTAACATTCGATCACCAAAAATTTATGTGGGATTTGTGTAGATAAATCCAACCCATGCCTATAATGTCATAAAATTCATCCAAAGTAAGAATTAAATTATTTTTATGAACCACATTCCCATAAATTTCAATGAGAGTGTAATCATAGACATGGTATGAAATAATCATAACATTAGGGGGTCTCTCTGATAATTCAAAATAAAATTATTTTGGTGGAATCAAAATACACTTATAATTTTTTTTACATATGAAAAAGTGGGTAGATCCTGAATCAAATAAGACATTAGAAGTTCTTAATTTGATGGTATGTCTAGCTTTCAATGAGTCGGTATCACAACCTCAGTCAGAGCTAGTTATTTAATGTGATTTCCACTTACCACTTGGCTTAATAGGATAATAATGAAGATCATTTAAACACATCCATTGTTTTTGGAATTGGTTTGAATAATTCTCATTCTCCTAAAACTATTATAACTAAATTGTGCTAAGTTCATTCTGTGTTTTTCTTCCATTTACAACATTATTGTTCTTCATACCACCACATCGACAATCAAATGACTAACAAACTTACATTCCATAGTTAAAAAATTTAGTATACCCCTTATGGAACATCAATACATTCTTCTTCCCACTCATAGAGAATAAAAGAAATCACATCTTCTTCTATTGATGGTTTATATATTTTTTATTAAACTAAAACTTCTTTTTTCTTATCAAAACCACTAAAATAATAAGTGACTCCAATATCCATTTTAACATTGATTATTAAAAATCTCATTAATATAAATAAAGTCTCTTATATCCAATTCCCTCTTAATAATATTTTTTAAAACTTTGAAGAACATATCCACATTACATTAAATTATGTTGATAATTTATAATGCATACCTCACATGCCATTGGAAATTTGCATCGTCATTCCAGAAAGTTTCTAATTAAATTATTTCAAATTAAGAATATAATAATCCATATTTCTATGAAAAATATTCGAAAATGGTTGCTAATAAATATATGTTGAAACTTATCCCAATATATAGATTAAATAAAATCATATTGCCTCATATTATTGATTACCATCTACCACTAGTCTGATTCAGCTTCAAACATATAAATATACAAAAATAAATTCTCATTACATGAACTCTAGATAATAGAGAATATAATTTTATTAGTACTGATATGTTTATATAAAAATAGGGGATCAGTACACACTCTGAAAAATGTTTATGTGGCATATTTGAGGAATCAAAAAATGTTATTTCCTATATGAATACTTTTGTATCCCACCATGATTCATATATTGAGAAATATGTGTGTTTATAGTTACATGATATTGAATTCCATATCCAATATCATTTGATGGATCATGATAAAAACCATTGCATCTTCAATCACATTCAACATTAACCCAGTTCTGTGGGGTTCAAGACATTTACCAAAACCAAATGAATAGAGTATGAAATATTAATCAGAATGGGGAACAACATAATCATGAAAAGACACTTATAAGATGTTTAAATTCTGACACCATCCATAATATATGTCCTTTTAGGATTATACTATGTTATTCATTACCATATTTTATTTAAATAATTAATTTTGTTTCATGATGATTTTATGAATTCAAAAATCATATCCCATCAGACTATCAATCATGGGGTGCATCAATGCCCATTTTCAAGTATCAAGTTACACCGATTTAATCTCGACACTAAATCTTAATGTTGTTACTCATAGGTAAATATTTTGAAGAGGAACATAAAATATTAATATCAATACAAGGATGATTTTCTACGAATCTAAATATCTTATCCTTTAACAATATTCAATTAAATTATATTCTATATTAATTAATCCTTAGATTAATCCTTAGAAAATACCTTAAGGTTCTCACTATATTTCTCAAATCATATATTCAAATGGTCAATTAAACCATTTCTCTAATACCAACTACAAAATCCTTCAAATTTCACACAAATTAAATCACAAAATATTTGAGGAGTACCAAAAAAAATTTAAAAACAAATTCCCAAACTGTATATTAGTTTAGTATCATTGTATACCTTCAAATTTACACACTTGTACATATGATAGTCGGATTATCTCCCACTATGTTCTTTTTGAGTAGCACAATTCTTATAAACATCAATCATAATACATATCAATATAACTTGTGGAGGGAAACCTAAAATGTGTTATATCAGAAGCACTGTAAGGGTAAACAAGGTAGGAAAGTATGAATGAATAGTATACTATGTGTATGATAACATGATCATAACATTACATGATCAAACCCTTATATCATAATAACATATACATGAATCATGGCATAAATTTATGAAGTTCATTAGACATGAATCCAAGGGAATTAAACAACAAAAGGCCTGAAATCATAAAATTGAAAAAAGAAATAGATGTTTTTTAGATAGATATGTATATAATATGATTTGAATTATAGTCAAGTCATCACTACAAAGTCTATATTAGTAATATGGGTTTTCTCCCCATGTCATCTTGGTAGTTATTTTTCACTATCATAGAATCCATAATAGTATTTGTTCACTCTCCATAATATCATATTATACATGGATCATTCCTATAGACATATTAGTAATCATGATTCACTCTGAGGGACATCAAATTCTATCTCATGAGATATAAATATTTGACCACTGCGTTGTAGGTAGATATTGGTCCCACCCATCTCTTAATGAAATCATAAATACATGGTCAAAAAAATATTAAATAATAATATCATAACGTATGAAATGAAATTAGTGTCATAAATATGTAATAACATCTTATCATATGAAATATGATACATGTATCATAATAATTTCATCCAAATCATAACTAGTGAGAATAATTTGTTTTCAAATTCACATTACTTTTAAAAAAGAAACAGTTATCTTAAACATCATGCCATCAAAACACAAAAAATCAATTGGATAAACTGAATGAAATCATTGAATTAATTCCATATAAATTCATTAATAACACTAATATATGTCATCTTATATTGGTAATATTTTCAAAATATATTTTAAAACTATTTCATGAGTAAAACTTACTTTCATCATTAAAAATATCTTTTAATAACATAAATCATTATTGAAAATAGTTTTATTAGGAAATAGAGTTTAGAAACTATAATGGAAGATTTAAAAATACTAAATTATTTTTAAAATAATTTTTCCTTTAAAATGATCTTAAATGATATATTATATATATTTTTCAAAATATTTTTGAAAATATGGATTTTAAAACAAAAAATATTTCAGACTGAAGAGAAAAATGCAGATGGATTTTTCGTCAAAAAATATTATTAGGTATCAAAAGGGAAAAAGAATGGAGAAAAAATCTAATACATGGAGATATATTAAATAAAAAAGGATATCATGAATCATGAGTGCTCTTGAGACAGAGATCATAATATTTCATCAATGGAAGCATAATTATAAACAATCCCGAAAAATGATGATATTGATTTAATAAACTCTTACCACATAATAACATGGGATAATACATTTGATGTAAGAAAACATAATTACATGAAGAATAAAATATCATGAAAATAATTATATTCATGATATCATTTATAAAATTGAAGTATATGCACCTCAAAAAAATGTTGGATTATAACAAAATATATTTCCCAATGAAGTTAAATTTAGTAGAATTGTTTTACAGTTTTGGTAACTTATCAAAAAGATATCCCCATGAAAAAAAGATACTAGAATTGATATGTAAATACATATAAATTTAATAAAAATAATATTATAATAAATTTAGGGGTGTTATATACACCACAAAAAAATAGTGCTGAACATGGAATGTATCCTAGTGATACGTAAAGTGACAAAAAATTCCATTACATTTTTGTTTTCTATTAAATCATACTCATAAAATCCTCATGTTTAGTAAGTATAGTATTATTATAAATTTATCAATGAACCATATTAATATATATATAAAATTATATGTAATTTGTTTATGAAATTATATTACCTATTAATGTCAGTGTAACATTTTAGGTAACAACTTTATCGTTTATCATACGCGTTTTGACATTACGATCATTATCCACATTCTTTAATTTTGACTTACTTATTTCCAAAATTCAAAACATGGGTAATATATGACATATATTTATTATAAAGATTATTATAATGATAAAAAATGATTGATATATGAAATTTAATACATCATTCATCAAGACATTAGGACGTACGTATGCATGATTGTTGTATCCATTTTCTGATCGTACTGAATTAAAGTAAGTAAATTACATATATTAATATGTGAATATCAAATAATTAATATATAATTATTATTAATTTAATATCATTTAATTTTACTATACTCATAATTATTACGATCCAAAAAATGTTTGAGCAAATCACATCACATTGAGTATGCGGTAGTCTACACGTCCCCACAATGAAGTTATCATATTTAGAGAAAATCCAAAGCATGATTATAGGATTTATATTATAAATTATTATGTATAAATAATTTTTATATAACATATATGTATAATATATAAACAAATTTTACATGCTACTTACCAACAATTAGAGGTGGTGTAGTTAAAATTAACAACATCGTTTCCAGAGGAGGTACTTCATTGTATACCGGAATGGTACTTTTGTTACCCATTATATGGAAGTGTGTGCATGTTCAGTTAGAACCATTAACATAAAAACATATCACTATGTTAGGGAGACATTTATATATTATTTTTTAAAGAAATTATAATTATTGAGGTCGTGGAGAGGGAACATAAAATAAAGGAACAAGATTAAGGATGTTACTTCTTCTTTGTGTAACTCCATTTGGTTTGTTAGAAAGGGATTCCAGGGATGTATTTTTTTCTTAATGGGAAGCAACAGGGAGTAATGGATCGATTTTGGGAAGTTATTGGCCTACAATAAGTTATCTTAGAGGTGTGATGAATAGGGAGATATTGTGGCCTTTTATAGGGAACTGAGTGGACATAGTTGTTAATTTTTGAAACATGTTTTGTATTTCCACGTTTTCACCAAACTTGTGTCATAAGAAACCACAAAAAACATTAATGGAATATTTAATGTCCGATATATAGCCATAAAATGTTGTTTAGGCATGTCCAAATGTCATTTTTGCATTTGGGATTAAGGCTTAGTCCCGTGTTAAGCTAAATTTTATCATAATCATTCTAATAATTCCTAATCATTTAATGTAATAAAATTCGTCAAAAATTTATTTAATGTTATTAATATATAAAAATTATAAATATTACCAAAATATATTTATTTTATTGTTAATTAAATTCATATATCTATAAAAATTATGTTCAACACTAATCTCATAGACGTGGCGATAAAGAGAGGTTTTGAAATGAGAATGTTCCAGAGTTCATTAAGATTTTATATTTAAATTCTATATAAAACAGACTCCAATGACATATGTTTTCATATAAATATGTATAATTGATCTGATATGTCATTTATATCAACATAAAATATAATTTAAAAATATAAATAAATTATATAAAAAATAAAATTTGAATTAAAATTTAATATTTTTTCATTATTCATCCAGAAATTATTTTTCTCAAGAAATTTAAAAAAAATATGCTAAGATAATTTCAAATTTATAAATTAAAAAATAAATATTATTTTAAAATAATATATTTATAAATGTCTATAAAATTAATTTTATTAACTTTTATAATAGGCCACAAAAATAAGTTCTTTCGAGGAAAATTTATTTTTAAACATAATATGAATTTTCCAAAAATTATTTTTTTCACTGTAAATTTCGTTTTTATCTAAAAATTTTATAAAAATTATTTGAAACTATTTATTTCTGTAAATATTACTAATTTTTATGTCTTTGTTTTAAATAACTCATTTAAATAATTATAAAAATAAAATCATGTTTCATAGAAAAATAGTGTTTCATTTAATGCACTCCAAGTTGATGTTCTACATATCCCAAGACAAGATAGAATCATGTTAATGGAATCCATATCTTAGATAATTGTATGACATAAATGAAAATTAATTAATTTGAAAAAAGAAAAAAAGGGTCCATAAAAACAACATGAGTTAAACTAAAACATCTACCATTGAAATAAGGGGGGATACTAAATAGATCAGGAAAATTAACTAACAACATGATCTTATAAAATAGTTAAAACAAATTTAGAATCTAAAGCCCACTAAATATATCTAGATTGGTACTAAAAGAAAAAAAGAATATTTTCTATCCATTATTGTTTTTGTTAGTTGTTTGTAAATCATGTTGTTGAAAGATTTTATAACATATCAATGTAAGAAAAATAAATATGTCTTAATTTCTGGGGTTATAGGTGAAGAAATAAAGAAACATTAAAATATAAGAATATTCCATTGCGGAGAATGAATTTATACACTTCAAATTGATTATAATTACTTGATCATTTTTGTGAGTACGGTAATTTGTATTGTAATATTTGTGAAATTTGATGGCTTAATTCAATCAAATAAAAATCATATTCTAATAAAATACAAAAAAAATTTATAACCAATGATCAAAAATTGAGAATAATTACTTCGATAATAAAAAAATTATGGTAGCCTAGAAATATATGAATCAAGCAACACCAAATATGAAAGAAAATATAGTTTATAAGAATATTATTTCAACCAATAAAATAATATTATTCTGTGGAAATGGAGTTCATACCATGAAAAAATACAAACAGTCCATGTAAATGGATATAATCATGACAAAAAATATAAAATAATCAATCTATGAAGGATATAAAAAAATATTACTAATTGAATTCATTCCCAAATAAATAAATTATTTTACATACGAAATGTTACCCAAACAAATAATGAAACCCTATGGAATATTTAATGATGAATTCTTTACAATGTCATTTTTAATCATTTTTCATTAACAAGAAGATTTTTAGAGGGAAAAAACAAATCTGGAGACGAAACAATATATAAAAAAATGTATTGGGAAAATAGGTTATTCAACATGAAGATCTCTAATTTCATGGGAGTTTGTCACAAATGTAATCTAAATTATCACATATAATGTTTCTGAAATGTCATGAAGAATGAACATATTTAAAATAACTATATAAAATATTAACTACTTTAAATGATTTCTTTGAAGTAAAAAATAAATAAGTTATCATATTACACATCATAAAGATGTGGAGATAAAAAATACACACAAGACGAATTTGAATAAAATAAAATATTTCATGTATATAAAGAAACATAATAATGAGAAATATAAATGATACCCATGCATGAGGAGTACATTAAATTTTCAGGCTATATAAATATGACTGTATGGGTTGAGAGAATATTTTCAACCTTGTTTTTTAAAATTGAATCATAAGTGTTAAAAAAATTATCTATAAATGTGGAATGTTTTTTCATTAATTTCTAGGTAGTATAAGGTTTAAATAATTCTCATAATGAGAAATTAATGAGAAAAATGATGAAAAAATGTTTTAATGGTGATTTGATAAAAATATGTATCATTCCCTAATAGTTTAACTTCTTCATATGGAAGATAATATAGAAAAATTATCGTATTGGTAGAATTAATGGAGTACACACCTTGAGGGGTAAAAACCCAATAAAGATGTTCCATGGAGACATTTTGCATGCATATATGAAATATCATGTCATCTTTATAGAAGTTGATAATAGATGTAAACTAGTTACTCATTCTTCAACATTTTAGGATTTTATGAAACATGAAATCAAAGGGGGGGTGTTTGTTTGTGTGTATGTTCCTGAAAGGGGGTTTGGTAAAATATCAAAAAACATTAAAATTTAAATTTTTCATGTTATTTTCTAGAAAATATATTTACTAATAAATTTGTTTCTTTACAACAACCAATTGATAAATAAATATTTCATGTGAATGGTTTGACATGTAGAGTAGTTAATGGACATCATATACCATCTTGGATGTAAATCTATTGCTTTCAACATTTGGATAAGTGATGTATTCATAGAGTAGTCCAATATAAGAAACATTAATAATAAAATCATTTGTCACAATACAAGATTAATAAGAAGTTGGAATAAATATATAATTTCCTAGAGGTGATGTGGAAAAAACATCAATTGTCATTGTCATTTGATTGTCAATGGGGCAGAAAATACTAAGTACACATATTATCTTTTGAACATGTGGAGATATTTAATTAAAATAAATTGAAAGGGGGAGATGGTTGATCCCATGATTCATTTATTTTCATCATTCAATATGTGGATGATTGAAATATGTCGATTTTTAAATATATATTATATGATTAAAAAAATTGCATAAGATGTTTTCTCAATGATATCAACAAGTTAATGAACATGTATAATTATTTACATGATGTGAATAAGGAGAATTATAGTTTCTATGAAAAATATGAATTTAAGGATGATAAATATTTTATTACATGAAATAAATTAAATTCTTTAATATCTTTCCAAGAAAATTTAAAATAATTTTTTCATGAGGTTTCATGAAAATTAAATTTTAGAATAAAGGAAGAAATGATATTGTTAAAACTATTAAGGATTCATTCATTGGAATTATAATTAAGAAATAATGTAATTTAATTGATGATACATTGTAATTTTATAGTTATATAATGTTGGAATCACTAAAAAAATTATATCCCATTAAACATCCATGTACTGCTCAACTTCATTCATATGTTGGAATTAAAGGATTACCATGGCCAATGTTGCAATCCCGATTCAAGATAGTTTGAAATAGAGTGTGGTGGTCCCTTATATACGGTCCCTAGATAAATCATGTGAAACACAAAATAAATAGGTTTTCACCACAATGCACAATTACGATGTGGAAGAAGTAACTACAATTTCGTGGTTCTAGTAGAGGTTTTAGAATTATAATGATTATTAGGATTTAAAAATGTAAAAAACCATATCCCAGAAGTATAGAGAGAACTATGTGGGACATGCATCAGGAATTTACTATAAATCCATCATTAAATGACAATCATGTATTGTGTCAGTTGATCCATCTTATCCAGACTATATTATGTGTGAGCACTTTTTATCTTCATTCAATATTTGAAGGCGTGTGTATTAGTTTATTATTTCATTTTGTAGCTAATGATCTCATGGATGAGCCACCCTAGACCAAATAAATTACCAAATATTTGTTAAATAATTCTTATTCAAGGTCCTTTCATCCATAGGAGATCAATGAAAAACAAAAAATTAAATTCATGCACTACCATGTGGGAAAAGAAGAAATATAAACCCCTATAGAGGATGAGTTCATTTGAAAAAATGAAGATGAATTTTATCTATATATGTTTGAAATGAATGAACTATCATTAATTTTTCCATGAATTCAAGTAGACAAACTATAAATTTTGGAAGTTACATCAGCATTATGAATTATTCCTCATGGAAAATCTAGTAATTCTGTTCTCTTCTTGATTAAATGAGATGAAATAGAGACTAGGTCTTCATGCATTTATAGTGTGAAGAAAACTGTTTTATGTACAATTTTTAATAGATATATAAAAACACTTTAATCATTATGGTTTTCAATATGGTAATTCACATTTATTGAATAATAACAAAAAAGGGATCCTAGGGTGATCATATACCAATGTGAGCGGTTATACAACAATTCGAGTGTCTCGGGTGATTATGGTGCATATAGTCATACATGAAAAAATGTGTTCTGTGATTATTTCATACGATACATGCGAAGGTAAAGAATATACATGATCCTATCGAGTATATTTTGTTCATGAATTATATTTTACACCTTGGGTATTTAATGATGCATGTTTACTAGGTGTTTTTATATTCTCTTTAAATGAATATATTAATATATGAATAGAATGCGATGTATCAGTTTTCTATATCTTTAGAATTGATGAAGTGAACTCCAATTCATAGTTAGTTGAGATACAATACATTAAAAAAGGAAGTACACATATATTCATGTAATCAAATTACATATTAATAAATAATAACCATTCGGGTATTTGAGTGAAATGTATAATGAAATAAATACCCTTTTTAATTGGGTAATAAAAATGAATTAAAAAATAAAAATGTATCGTTTAGGTATTTATGTTTAGGACAATGGTTACAAATAAAGTGTTTATTTCATATAAATATTTAATTGACAATTTAGATAAGGGATTATTAATCATGTAAATTAATGATATTTCCTTCCACCATATAATTATACTATTATGTGAATGATTCTGAAGAGACCTATGAGATATACATTATTTTAATAGATTTTACTGATAATTATCCAGATATATTCTTATCTGAAAGTGATATGTAGCCAAATCGAGGTTAATTAATCAAGTTGATCATAACATGGACATGAGAATTTCATAGTATGTCTCTAAACAACATTATTGATGATCATAGGAATGTTTTATCCAAAAATATTGTAAATATATATCTCAGTATCTTACTACTGTGGATAAAAGTTTAATATAATTTAACAACTTGTTGTTCTAGTATAAAAAATTCCATTAGATACTACTGTTTTAAGTATATAAAATTAATTCATTGTAATATAGGGTGGTGATGGATATATATCCTCATATTCTTGTTATTTTATTTCTTGATATTTTAGATTTAAATTGTTAAGAATGTACATATAAAAAAATTGGTCATCCCTACATGCAGTGGGTCTTAGTACTGAAACCTATAGAAATCCTTATGTGTTGCAGTCTCTTTTATTATCCATATTATTATTGTTGGTAGTTCACACCAAATATATCCATCATAACCGAGGTAGATGTTCAAGTGAAATAGGGGACAACAAAAATAATGAAAAATTCGTAAAAAATAAAGGGGTACAATAATTTACCCATATCTATTTGTTCCCTTAAATGATTAATACGGGATCAATAATTATATATTAGTAAAAGGATATTAATGGAATGGCTAGACTCATGGGAAGGGACTATATATCATTTTTACTCTATTTAGGAATATTAAATTTTTATGCTCCTAATTTATTTTTTGAGTTGTATATTATGATCCTTTTTTTATGTTTTATGATGAATTTCATTATGATAATTATTTTTAAAATTACATTTTATGATATTATTTCATGTCGTTTTAATTTAAGAGTTACTGAAGTGGAAAATGAATTATGTTATACTATCATTTCATTTGAGGAGTTCATATATTTAATTTTATTACAGAGGATATTATATGATAATATATTCTTGAACCACATCACATTTATTCTCCTATTAATATGAATGTGGTCACATATTTAACATTCATTTATTTTCTTTTTTTTGAAGAAATATCATGAAATATTTTTTTAGAAGATATCTATCTTCCATCGTTCATTTAGACCATGAATCCATCTCTTTAATATCAAAGTTTTCTAGAATTTATATTCAATTTTTTTTATAAATATGAACGATTTAATAAAGCTAGATTTCATGATATATGAGCTTTTATTAGGCGTTTTTAAGAAGAAAATTTTATAATGTTTTCAAAATTGTCCTCCATGACTACAATTACCAAATGAATTTAAATAATGTTTATTTTTAACATTTAAAATTTTAATATAATTTTTCACCATAGTAACCTCACAATGTTTTAAAGAATAATTTATTTTGTTTCAAAATTTTATTTCAAATATAATGATTTATTTAATTCTCAAGAATGTTATTGGTATTAAATATATTTTTATAAAAATGAAATGATATTTTCTTATAGAAATGTTATATGGTTTCTCTCTAAATCAATTTACATAGATGATGACATCATTCAATGTTACTCAATGTTAAAAGGATATTTTATTCAATAATGTTTCTAAAGATATCTTTATTGTAATTCCATTCATTATTGTCAACAACCCTTTTTATTAATTATACTCTTCTTGGATATGGTGAAATGATACCATCCTTATTCTTCACATGTATGGATTTTTTCTGCTTCAAAAGTATTTTCTTGTAACCCACTCCTTTTCCAATGGATAATCATATTATATATATAATGAAAATTTACGAGTTTTAAGATGAAATGATATGTATTTTTTCTTTATTCTTATTTTCTCTATGAAATTTATAAAACTAGGGGTTGGTCACCAATATATCTCATTGGTGAGACCGATATAGCTTATACAATTGGTGAACCCAAATAGTGACCCAATTCATGGCGTTTGGAAGTTGGACATATTGTAATTCCATTTTTAAGGGTTTTGAAGGGGTTCCATAATCATACATCCCAATGACACCAAAAAAACATTTCTACGAGATGTGGGATTAGATGATTCCTTTAATCAAGATTGGCATCACATGGCTCATGATTATTGAATCATACTAATTTTTCTTTTTTAAATCGTTAATTATTATTTCATGTTGAGAGATATTATTATAAATTGGTTTGAATTAACGTGTTTTATTATCAATAACATTTCTTATATTTTCACAGACTTATTATTATAATATTTTATTGGATGGATGTCGCTTTTTAATTTGTATGTTCACCCATACTGAGCCTTTGATCACACCCATCTAAAGATTTCTAACCCTCTAAATTTATAAAATAATTACATTTTATTTGATAGTGAATGTGACGTGAGACACAGACCCTTCAAGAGAATATTATAGCATTATACTTTATGATAATTTGATTTCTAAATAAATTCAATATCTTTGATAAAATTTGAGTAATGTAACATCTTGTTTAAATGAAACACAATACTTTAACCACATATTATTAATTAAAATGTGAACATTATGAAATTGTAATTTTGTTAGTAGTTATGAATAATACTAACTAAATTATGAAATTTATATGGTTTAAATAATTAATAAATTATTTACATTGATTATCTATTAATTATGAATATAATAAGAATCAATTGAATGAAAATGAAATGTTTTCCATGAAAAATATTTTATGAACAGAAGGGTTAGTCACACATTGAGAACATAATTAAACTTAATTTTTCATAGCTTTTATAATATTTATTGGATATATTTATCTTTATTTGGTAAATCATCATTTAAAAATTTTCATACAAGGATTTCTGGGGTTTTTCGAAAATTTTTCTTTTTTATAAACACATTGAAATTAATGGTTTTTATTGGTATTTTAATTTTCATTTAAATTTTTTTCAAGAAACATTATATTATTAACGGGATTTAAAGTAAGTTTATTAGAATTTAATAAAATATAAATAATTTAGTTTTGATGAATTAATGTCAAATTGAATTTTGATATTATTTCCTTTGATACATATAAGAATTTAAGATTTGCAAACCCACCCTTTAATCATGACTATAGGTACAATTATAAATTCGATTATTAATATTATATGAATTGAATTTATAAAATTTTATTTAATATTTTAATTTAAAATAATTTTTATCATATAAAATTGTGAAATTAATTTCTTAATTTTATGATTATTAGAAGAAGATAAAAATAATTAACTATCTATATGTAAAAACCGATTTACATGGGGGTCAAACAAAAATGATAAGGGTTACCATGACCTATAAACCTAGAAAGGCCCATTTATGGCCATATTTAATAATTACAAACTATAATTTTAGTAAATGAGGAATTTTGAATGCTAGAGAAATGATAAAAATATTTTTTAATAGAATACTTACAAAAAACCAATTTGTATCGTCTCTAACATTTATAAAAGGTCTCCCACTCTCCTTCCCTATCACACTTCCAAATCTATTTGTTTCAAAAATTACCATCCCATATCACATTTTTACACCCCTAAAAGTATCATGGTTTTCTATTTATCATATTTCATCTTATGAAGAATTTTTTAAAATGTAAATATGTTTTCTGAAGTAGAAGTAACATTCCAAAACGAATGATTATATATTATTTGTTCTTCCACCTCCATACAATCTTCTTAAACCATTGTTATATAATATCATAATCATATTACATATATTTATATATGATTTATTTTATGGTTATGAATTATATGAGTCTCATATTCAATCAAATTTGAATGTATATCGTTGATATTATGTACATCGAACTACAACCACATGAACAGATGTAACTCATTTTCCATAACTATCTTAGAAGGATGAGTATAGTGTTCAATTTAGCACCTTTTTTTGATATTTATGATATTATCATAATTATTGAATTACAATTATATATATATATATATATATATTCTTAAGTTAAATTACATTTATAATATGTTATTGTAGTTTGTCTATATGGAAGTCTACTTTCTCATAATGTGAAGTGATTCTTTTTTCACATATGCTTTAAATTAACAATTATAAAGATAAATTTAATGAATATATGAGAATATATTTATTATGAAGTAACTCTATTTAACCCACATCAATATTGTAACAACCCAAGTCTATGCAAGTAAATTTAATATTGAATGCATGAAACATTGATTCATTGAGAAACACCACTTTGTTATAATATTATCAGTAAGCATAATCTTAACACCTTTGTTATTAAAATTTTAAAAAAATACATGGGTTTGTTCTGTATGATATGTAGAGTCTGATTGATTAAATTAACTTTTTTATGAATTGTATCATACCCTTATTAATAGTATAATACCATTATGAATAGTAGTGAATAATAATTAATAATAAATCATCCATAAAAATAGATACTTCACCCATGTATGTATAAATACGTCTTAGACATCTTGTAAGTGAAAAAAGTAATATTATATGTTTGGAATTATTGTATGATATAAATATTTTAGTTTCAATTTTCATATTAGTTTAATAATTTAAAATGGAAATTACTTTTCAAATAATGTTATCATAAGTTGTTAATTTATTTCATTGTGGTTATATGAAAATTTTACACAACCATGATTAATTTTTCATGGTGTTATAAAATGAGTTACAGTATTAATGTCTTTTTTTAAAATAAAGTATGATTTTATTTAAAAAGAAAAATCAAAATTATTATAAAATTGTTTTCGAAAAATGGAGTTCATTTTTGAGTTCTACATTTCAAAAAAATATTTATGTAGAATTACTGGGATTTTTCTGAAAACATATATTTTTGGTGAATAGTGAAATTTGATAATTTACAATATATGAAAACTAAGTGAATTTATGCATCATGGTGTAGGATCGAAATATAATATGAGATGCTCAAAATACAAGAGGGGGGGTGAATTGAATACTTTAAAAATTCCTTTGGAACCTTTAAAGTTAGTTATGAATAACTAGAGTTTCCTTAAGAAAAGGAAAGAACTAAGTTTAACAAAGTTAAACTAAGTTGATTCACAACACCTCTAACACCGAACTAAACTTGGAAAGAGATTCCAAAAGAAGGTTCCGGAAATATGGTTCCGGAATTTGAAACTTAACAAAAGTTACAATATGAGATTCTACCTTAAAGCGTATAGAATCTAAACTAATCAGAGTAAGTAAGGAAGTATAAGAAAATTATACTTTCCTTAAGATACAAAATGCAGCGGAATAAAACAAGTACAAGTAAAAGAACTACTAGTAACAAGATGATAGTCTTTTAACCCAAAGAGAAGGGTATCCAACAACCTTGGATAAAAGTCCCTTGATTTATACTTTCAAGCAAGTCTGTCTTACCCACACCAGGGTAAGCCCTCGATACGAAGATCGGTGTCTCTGTCTTGCTATCCCCGCAAGCCCTCAACTTCAAGGTAGTTGGCAACCTCTGTCTTTCTCGACAAGAAAGCCCTCGATCTTTAAGGTAGTCGGCACCTCTGTCTTTCTCAGCAAGAAAGCCCTCGATCTTTAAGGTAGTCGGCACCTCTGTCTTCCTATCCCCGGAAGCCCTCGAATGTAATCACCAACATTCGGAGTCGCACGAAGCTTTGAGAGTTAATAAGAGACTCTCTCTCTAGAAATCACTTCAACAGCATGTATGCACAAAGTTCAAATGTTCATCCATCCGTTGTGAGCTTTTTCAAATGAGCTCCTATTTATAGGTGAGGTCGGCTCCTTCTCCAACGGTCATATTTCCCTTAAAGTTCGGAGGGACCTGTACACGTGTCACTTAGACAACGGTTAGTTTATAACAAAATGGACGACATCGTTTTATAACAAAGTAAGTGTAACAGAAAGTACGACATCGTTTTAAACTCTAACATAAAGGTTCGGAATAGAAATTTCGGAGTGAAAGTTCGGAGTGAACAAATTCAGAGTGTATAAAACAATGATATCCAGATTCTGTTTAATGAGTGAATTCGGAATGAGAATTCGGAATAGGAATTCGGAATAGGAATTCGTCATCAGAAATCGTAATGGGAATTCGTCATCAGAATTCGTAATGGGAATTCGTCATCAGAATTCGTAATGAGAATTCATCATCAGAATTCGTAATGAGAATTCGGAATGAGATTTCTTCATTAGAATTCGTAATGGGAATTCTTCATTGGAATTCGTAATGGGAATTCTTCTTCAGAATTCGTAATGAGAATTCTTCATTAGAATTCGTATCCTGAATCTGGAATAGAACTTAGTCAGAATTCATAACCGGAATTCGGAGTGAAACTTCCTTATAGTTCTTGTCCAGAATCCGAACCCTAAAACAGAATGCTTTTTATCAGTTTTAATGATTCCGAGAAAGTGAATCCGAATTTCATACTTAAGAAAAAAAATATTAATGAAAATATGATAAGGATAAATTTTTCTTATAAAAGCGTTTTTCCTTAAGAAAACATTTTTCCTTATAAAAGCAATTTTCCTTACAAAAGCGATTTTCCTTAAAGATAAGGTGTTTGTGATTTTCAAAACAAGAAGGAATGGAAAAGTCATAAGGGAAACCTTATTGACTCAACAATCTCCCCCTTTTTGGAAAGCACAAACATCCTTACGAAAAAAAACTATTCTATGAAGAAAGAAACAAATTAAAGCTTATCTCCCTTGGTTTAAGAATATAGATGAATACGACTAACTCCCCCTTAGGCTTTGAATCTCTAAGGATCGTATTCATATTTCCGGAGTGATGTTTCTTTAATAAAAACTCCCCCTTAAACAAACTCTTATTAGAGTTCTTTCTCCTTGGGTATTTTCCTTTCTCCCCCTTTGAAAAACTCTTAATAGATTTCCTCTTTTTCTTAAGGATCTTTTCCTTCTCCCCCTTTGTGATTTTCAAAAAGAATTTCAAGGGAATGGAAGAAAAAAAATAACAAAGTACCTGAAAGATTAGTAACAACAACAAAACAGAACAACAAGCACGATTCTCATTAAATTTGAAATGTCAGCAACAAAAACAGATTACAACAAAAAGATCGGATTGTTCATTTGGAATCTTTCTCTTTCGACATCAGCCCCTTGAGAATAGTCTTGATCTTTTTGAGGTCCTTATGATCTTCCTCTGCTTGCTTTTCTAAGGCAACTATCCTTGCTGACTGAGCTTGAATGATTTCTTCCTGAGCCTTCAACTTTTCTTCCTGAGCTTCCATTTTCTCTTCCTGAGACTTTATCCTTTCTAGAAAATTGATCCGATGATCCCTTTCAAATTTCCAACTTTGATTAACAGAGTTAAGCTTTCCATTCAGATCTCTTACTTCCTGACTCCGAATGTTCTTTTCCTCTGCCAATTTCTCATCGAATGATGCAGTCATCTCATGAAACTTCTTATCCTCGGTTTGAAAAGCATCCTTAACATTCTCCTGAAACTCATCCAGCAACCTCATCTCTTCCACATTCTTCTTCGACCAGCTAGTCATCCTTTTGCAAGATCTTTTATGGGCTTCGTAACCAATGAAGAAATTTTTGAACTGGGCTTCTATCTCAACACACTTATCCATTACCATGGATACGGAATCGGTTTTCTGATTCAGCGTATGTTGGAGCATCTGGCACCGAGAATCAATACTGGAGAAAGTCGGAATGGTTCCCACCAACTTCTTCAAGGATTGAACAACAAAATCGTGCCCCAACGAAGATGATTCCGAATCTGACATCTTGCTAGGAGAATTTTCTTCTTCAATAAGCTCCAACTTCCTCTTTGAAGAACTACCAGCTTCCTTCCTCATACTCTTTTCTGAACTCGGGGTATCAGCAATAACTTGTTTCCCCTTATCTTTTTTCGGAATAGAAACCTGTTCCGGAGATTTCTTCTCACTGTCAGAAACTTGAACAACCAAATCTTCCTCATCAACAACTTCTACATTTTCTTTCTGAGCAGCATCAAGTGAAAGATGTTCTTCTTCTCCATGATAAGAAACTTCTTCCTCTCCTTCCTTTCCTTCTATTACTGGAGTAACTAGTTTTGAAGATTCGGCTTCAGATGTTCGGAGCGACAGGTGTTCCGAAGGAGTTCCCTTGTATTCATCTACTTGTTTGAGCACATCTCCTGTCTCACCACTTCCTTCAGCAGCTTCTTCCACTTCTTCCACTAGCTCTACTTCCTCAGCATTCTTAGCAGCAGCCTCTTTCGGATCATCGAGATTTCTTCCTGGAGTCTCAGGTAGAGAGTCCAAAGAAAAAGTTCTCGGAACGGGAATGGTTGCTGAAACCATTTCATTAAACTTCAACAAGGCTTGCACAGCCTCAGCTTCTGACAACTTCTTCTTCAGCTTCTTTTCCTTGGCTTGCTTCTCGAGCTCATCAGTAACCTTTTCTTTCAGAGCCTTAGCCTCTGCGGGATCCAATCCGAACTGTGGATCTCCTTCCTTCCTCTTTTCCTTGTCAGCTCTCCACTTCGCTGCAACCTCATCAGTATATGTCTTCTTCTTCTTAGGCTTAGGAGGTGCGGAATGGACTTCCTTAGACTTAGGTTCTTCAGCTTCACCTACCACTTCTTTCAGCTTCCTCTTCCTTACCGGCTTAGGCGATTCCGGATCAGCCACTTTCGGAGTCACTTCTTCTTGAGGAGGAAGATCAATAAACATGCCAGACTTCTTGTCAAAAGCTATATTCATCCTTTTAAGAGTTGCATCACTGAGCAACATGATCTTGCAAACTTTCGGTTTAGAACTGCAAGCAACCTTGAAGGACTCAAGGCACCGAACTATCAGCTTTGACAATATTGCCGGGTACATTACTATCTGAGCTCTCAGATTCCCTTTCTTCAAATTCTCAAGATTAAGAAGGATATGCTTCAACAGGTTGAACTTCCTTTGATTTATCAAGAAATCTAAGATGTATATCTCACTCTTCTTCAAGCTGTCCTTGTCTCCTTTTCTCGGTACAATAAGCCCTTGCACCCATAACTCCAGAATCCGGAAGTTTGTAGATAGGGTTGCAATTTTCGAAGCCTTATCATCATCCAGTCCGAGAATTTCTAAGGCTTTCTCCTTGTTGAAACTACCCAAGGAGTCTGGCAGAACATGCGAGATAAACTCAGCTTCCCCTTCATAATTCAACCCTACCAAGCTTGCAGCCTTGGTGTAAGATAGCTTATAAGTCTTGCCATACGATTTGAAGGAAAATTTTTCTCTATTGTCTTCCACAAAGAAAGCAACCGACTCATAAAACTCAACAAGCAAGTCTGGGTAAACTTCATCTTGGTTGCCGGTTTTTGATATCGCAACATCTTCCCAGCCATTGAGCTTGATATTCTTTGATATAATAGAATCATAGTTGCTGAAGAAATTCGGATGCACTAACCCCTCTCTGTAGACTAACCACTGTGAAATGGGCTTTGTTGAAGACATCTCTTGAGAAGCTAACTCTGCAGACATTCGGATTAGAAGTCTCTGAGAAGTTCGGAACTGAGAAGACTGAAGTTCGGAACTGGAAAACTGTAGTTCGGAACAGCCTTAAATCAGAGAGACAGAGCTTCAGCACGCAAGAGCTTGAGATCGATGTGGGACGAGAAAAAATAGGGTCCCCTTTATATAGGCTTTGGGATGACGGTTCAACTTCCTCGGTTGATCTAACGGTTTAGAAAGATCTGAGATCAGATCTGACGGTTGAGAGGTTGAATCCGATCTTTTTGAGGTTTTATTAAAACAAAATTCATGAAATTAAAAAAAACCGAAAACAAACTATAAGAAAATGCCAGCAAGTAAAATATGATTACGAAAAATTTCAGTAAGGAAATCATACCTTTCGGGTTAGCTTAGGAAAGTTATTCGTAATGGGTAATGTAAAGACGAATACGAAAAACTCAATACGAAACACTTAATACGAAGAACTCAATACGAAAAAAAAATACGAAAAACTCAATACGAAAAACTCAATACGAAAAAACTCAATACGAAAAAAAAACAATACGAAAAACTTAATAGAAAAACTTGATATGGAAGATTCAATACGAAAGTTTTTCCATTATGAAAATACCAGTACGAAAATTTTCCATTCCGGAAATTTTCAATACGAATACTTTTATTCCAGAAGTATTTTGTATGGAAATATCCATTCTGGAAAATTGTAGTTCCGGAAGTTCCATTCCGGAAAGTTTCGTTCCGAAAATTTTGAAAACAAATTTTGAAAAACTTTGTTAAATAAACAAACAAATGTACTCCCCCTATGAAAAGGAGTTTATTACTGTGAGGAGATTTTTCCAACAGAAAGTTAATTAAGGAAGATTACCTTACGGTTATCATTCCTAACTTCTGTTTAATATATTCAAATCTATCAGAAGGTAAAGATTTTGTGAAAATATCAGCAAGTTGATCTTGCGTTCCGATAAACTGAAGAATAATATCTCCTTTAAGTGTGTGATCCCTAAGAAAGTGATGCCTAATATCTATGTGTTTTGCACGGGAGTGATGTGCAGGGTTTTTACTTAGAGCAATGGAACTTTTGTTATCACACAATATTTGAGTTTTAGTAAAACTCAAGCCATAGTCTGTGAGTGTGTGTTGCATCCACAACACTTGTGCACAACAACTTCCAGCTGCTACATATTCAGCTTCAGCAGTGGAGAGTGCAACAGAATGTTGCTTCTTGCATGACCAAGAAACTAATGAATCTCCTAAGAAATGACAAGTTCCGGATGTACTTTTTCTATCCATTCTACAACCACCAAAGTCAGCATCAGAAAAGCTTTTTAGAACAAAATCATTTCCAGAAGTATAAAATAATCCTAGATCCATGGTTCCCTTAAGGTAGCGAAAAATTCTTTTAACTGCCTTTAAGTGAGATTCCTTAGGATTGGATTGATATCTTGCACATAAGCATACTGAAAACATTAAGTCTGGTCGACTAGCAGTTAAGTAAAGTAGACTTCCAATCATACCTCTAAAAGATGTTTGATCTACTGGTTTTCCAGCTTCATCAAGATCTAAAGAGTTTGAGGTACCAATAGGAGTACTTATACTCTTCGTGTTGTCATAACCATACTTTTTAAGAAGATCTTTAATATACTTATGTTGAGATATGTAGGTTCCTTCTGGTTTTTGAGAAATTTGAAAACCAAGGAAAAATGTTAACTCACCCATCATACTCATTTCAAACTCAGATTTCATTAGACTAGCAAAAGAATCAGTCAAAGATTGCTGAGTTGAACCAAATATAATGTCATCAACATAAATTTGTACAATCAAAACATTTTTCTTATCTTTCTTTATAAAAAGGGTTGGATCTGCATTTCCCTTAACATAGTTATTTTGAAGCAAAAATCCAGTGAGTCTATCATACCATGCTCTTGGGGCTTGTTTAAGGCCATACAAAGCTTTGGTAAGTCTAAAAACATGATCAGGATGTTTTGTATCTTCAAAGCCAGGAGGTTGTTCAACAAAAACTTCCTCTTGAACATAACCGTTAAGAAAAGCACATTTCACATCCATTTGAAATAGTTTGAAATTAAAGAATGCTGCAAAGGCAAGTAGAATACGAATAGATTCAAGTCTAGCTACTGGAGCATAGGTTTCTTCATAGTCTATTCCTTCTTGCTGATTATAGCCTTTAGCAACAAGTCTAGCTTTATTTCTAACAATGACTCCATTTTCATCACATTTGTTTCTGAAGACCCATTTTACTCCAATAACAGAAGTTTCCTTAGGTCTTTCAACCAAGGTCCAGACTTTATTCCTTTCGAATTCATTTAGCTCATCTTGCATTGCTTTGATCCAATCATCATCACCTAAAGCTTCATCAGTGCTTTTAGGTTCTAGTTGGGAAAGAAATGCTAGATGTTCTACTTCATTTCTTAAGGAACTTCTAGTCCTTACAGGTTGATTTACATCACCAATGATACTATCACTGGGATGATTCTTAAGAAACATCTGATTTGGGTTTTGTAAAACCTGTTCATCAACATAAGGTAGAAAGTCTTCTGGGGTAAATGTTTCAGAAGTATCTTCTAGAACAATTTCCTTATCAGAAGGTTCTTCTAACAAAGGTTGACAATCAGTTTTTGAAAACACATCTGAAGATGTAAGTTGGGAAGTTTTAAAAACAAAAGGATCTGACTCATCAAATTTCACATGTACTGTTTCCTCAACAGTACAAGTATTTTTATTAAAAACTCTATAAGCCTTAGAGGTTGTGGAATATCCTAAGAAAATCCCTTCATCTGATTTTGGTGCGAATTTATGTAAGTTATCTTTAGTATTCAAAATGAATACTTTGCAACCAAAAACCTTGAAGTATGAAAGCCTTGGTTTTCTACCATTCCATAACTCATAAGGAGTTTTATTAAGAAAAGGTCTAATCAAAACTCGATTTATAGTATAACAAGCAGTACTTACAGCTTCAGCCCAGAAATGTCTAGCAATAGAATATTCACTCAACATGGTTCTAGTTATTTCTTGAAGAATTCGATTTCTTCTTTCAACTACACCATTCTGTTGAGGAGTTCTAGGTGCTGAAAAGTTGTGAGTAATACCTTTCTTACTACAAAAAGTTTCAAAATCAGAATTTTGAAATTCTCCTCCATGATCACTATGAATAGTTTTCAATGGAAGGTTTTTCTCATTTTTAACTTGAGCTCTAAAACTTTTGAAATAAGAAAAAGCTTCAGATTTCCTTGCTAGAAAATAGACCCAAGTAAATCTAGTGTAATCATCAACTAGAACAAACACATAGTATTTGCCTCCAATGCTTCTAGTTTGTGTAGGACCAAAAAGATCCATGTGCACCAACTGTAATGCATCGGTTGTTGAGACTTCACCGATTGACTTAAAACTAGATTTATGTTGCTTGCCATATTGACAAGGATCACAAACTTTAGAAGAATCAAATCTAAGCTCCGGTAGATCCTTAACTAGTTTCTTCTTAGAGAGTTTACATAGGTTTCTAAGATTACAGTGTCCTAGTCTTCTATGCCATAACCAAGAATGATCTTCCATTGCACTTAGGCAAGGTAAATCTTGGCTTCTTAGGTCTTCTAAGTTTAAGGTGTAAACATTCTCTTGCCTGTTGGCTGAGAGAATAAATTCTTCCTTGGAATTGTGAACTAAGCATTTATCATTCCTAAAATTCACAAGGTAACCTTCATCACATAACTGACTTATGCTAATGAGGTTGTGCTTAAGACCTTTAACAAAAAGAACATTTGAAATCAAAGTTTTACCTAAAAGAACAATATTACCAATACCAACAATCTCTCCCTTAGCATTGTCTCCGAAAGTTACCTTTCCTCCTTTCGTCTTGATAATTTTTTCAAAGAAGCTTTTGTTACCAGTCATGTGCCGGGAACATCCACTATCCATGTACCAAACATTGTTGCTGGAACTTTCTTTATTTTCCTGAAATTAAGAACAAAGTTAGACTTTCGGAATCCAAACTTGCTTGGATCCGAGATTTCCAGACAATAAAATCTTAGGTACCCACATTTTCTTGGAAAAATAAGCTTTATGAAAACCTAAGGATTGGGTTTTGTTTAAGGAACAATTTCTTGCCCAGTGACCACCACATTGACACTTAGTACAAAATGGGGCACTTTGAGGAACAAAATAATTGTTGCTGAAAACAGGTTTTGCATGGGTATAACCAAATCCGGATTTATTTCTTAAAGGTCGTATTTGAGAATACATCTTATCAAAATTTTCCTTACCATGGGTAAAGTTTGATAAGCACTTTTTTAAGGAAAAAATTTCGGACTTGAGTTTTACAACCAAGTTTTTATCTTCAAAATCATTAGTTTTGGAACTAGAGTTAGGCTCAAAAACATTTTTATTAGAAATTACTTTTTCTAACTCTTTAGAAAGTTTATTCTTCTCAGAACTTACTTCCTCAAGATTTTTTGAAATACTTTCAAAATCAGCATTTTTCTTATCAAGATCTTTAGAAAGATCTGATATCTCTTTAGTAAGAATAGAATTCCTAGAATTTGCCTTATCAAGTTTCTTGTTGAGTTTGGAATTCTCAATCTCAAGAAGTTCAGCAAATCTAGAGACTTCTTCAAAAGTAGGTAAAGTATTTTCCTCATCAGAAGATGATTCTTCATCAGAAGAGTTATAATACTTACTATCATTAGGATTTAAAGAAACATTGGTCAATGATCCAGCATTTCGTACCTTAGCCATAAGACAATGATTATCAATAGGTAATCTGGCTATAAGACCAAGATTCTTCTGTCCTGAAGATTCATATTCAAAAGATTCATCTGAAGAGTCACCACCACTGGCACTCCAGGTGTCATTAGCTTTCAAAACTTTCTTAGCTTTAGCTTTGTAATATTTCTTCCTGTTCCTGTCTGAATGCCTTTCCTTTCTTTCTTTCTTTCTGAGCATAGGGCAATCTGGTCTAATATGTCCTGCTCTCTTACATTCATAACAAGTAACTTCTCCATCTTTCTTATCTTTCCTATCCTTCTTCTTATACTTGGATTGAAAGTTTCTTTGTCCAGCTATCTTGTTCATCCTTCGAGCAAGATTGGCTAATTCATTTTCTGAAACTTCACTTTCACTAGATTCGGATTGGAAAATGACTTTCTTCGATTTGGATCTGGTTACTCTCTCAGGAGTCTTAGCTTTCATCTGATTCGAAGTTGTAGTAAAAGCAACAGTACCATTTCCATTCTTCTTCTTGATGTTGTCAGCATCTCTCTTCATTCTGGTCTCATGTTGTAGAAGAGTTCCAAATAATTCATCAAGAGTTATTTGAGTAACCTTCCTGTTCTCATCTATAGCTGTTCTCTTGGATTCCCACTCATTGGGCATAATATCAATTATCTTGTCCACAAGAGCTTCATCATCTAAACCATTCTCTCCCATAGACTGTAGACTATTGACGATTGTCATAAATCTTTGTTGTACTTTACAGATAGGTTCTCCATAAGGAAAATTAAAGCCATGATATTCAGCTCTAAGCATAGCTCTCCTTGTCTCAATCACTTTAGAAGTCCCAAAATGAGTAACCTCTAACTTCTTCCATATACAATTAGCTGCTTCACAAGAAGAAATTTGGCTATATATATTTCTGGTCATTGAACATAATAAAGTGTTGCGTACCTTGTAGTTGAGTTGATATTCTTGCTTCTCCTGGTTAGTAAAGGTTCTGACTTCCTTGTCAGGAATTTTGTAATCACCAGTAAGCATGACAAAGTTATCTACTCCAGTATTGATAACAAACGTCTTCATACGATCTCTCCAGTATTCATAATCATTACCATCAAATATTGGTGGCCTTGTAGGATTCAAATTGTCTATCGAACCAACATTCATTCCTGCCATACTTGAAAATAACTTGGAAACAAACTTGTTAATAACAAAAATTCGGAATTAAAAAGTTCGGAATAGGAAAAGTTCGGAATGGATAATCCGGAATGAAAAAGTTCGGAATTGAAAAGTGAGCAAGAAAAACGTGAACGTGAGTACAAGTATTTCAGTAACCTTTCTCTGATACCAAATGTAAGAATGGTATAGAGTAAGAGGTTTCCAACCTCTGATACCAATTGTAGGATCGAAATATAATATGAGATGCTCAAAATACAAGAGGGGGGGTGAATTGTATACTTTAAAAATTCCTTTGGAACCTTTAAAGTTAGTTATGAATAACTAGAGTTTCCTTAAGAAAAGGAAAGAACTAAGTTTAACAAAGTTAAACTAAGTTGATTCACAACACCTCTAACACCAAACTAAACTTGGAAAGAGATTCCAAAAGAAGGTTCCGGAAATATGGTTCCGGAATTTGAAACTTAACAAAAGTTACAATATGAGATTCTACCTTAAAGCGTATAGAATCTAAACTAATCAGAGTAAGTAAGGAAGTATAAGAAAATTATACTTTCCTTAAGATACAAAATGCAGCGGAATAAAACAAGTACAAGTAAAAGAACTACTAGTAACAAGATGATAGTCTTTTAACCCAAAGAGAAGGGTATCCAACAACCTTGGATAAAAGTCCCTTGATTTATACTTTCAAGCAAGTCTGTCTTACCCACACCAGGGTAAGCCCTCGATACGAAGATCGGTGTCTCTGTCTTGCTATCCCCGCAAGCCCTCAACTTCAAGGTAGTTGGCAACCTCTGTCTTTCTCGACAAGAAAGCCCTCGATCTTTAAGGTAGTCGGCACCTCTGTCTTTCTCAGCAAGAAAGCCCTCGATCTTTAAGGTAGTCGGCACCTCTGTCTTCCTATCCCCGGAAGCCCTCGAATGTAATCACCAACATTCGGAGTCGCACGAAGCTTTGAGAGTTAATAAGAGACTCTCTCTCTAGAAATCACTTCAACAGCATGTATGCACAAAGTTCAAATGTTCATCCATCCGTTGTGAGCTTTTTCAAATGAGCTCCTATTTATAGGTGAGGTCGGCTCCTTCTCCAACGGTCATATTTCCCTTAAAGTTCGGAGGGACCTGTACACGTGTCACTTAGACAACGGTTAGTTTATAACAAAATGGACGACATCGTTTTATAACAAAGTAAGTGTAACAGAAAGTACGACATCGTTTTAAACTCTAACATAAAGGTTCGGAATAGAAATTTCGGAGTGAAAGTTCGGAGTGAACAAATTCAGAGTGTATAAAACAATGATATCCAGATTCTGTTTAATGAGTGAATTCGGAATGAGAATTCGGAATAGGAATTCGGAATAGGAATTCGTCATCAGAAATCGTAATGGGAATTCGTCATCAGAATTCGTAATGGGAATTCGTCATCAGAATTCGTAATGAGAATTCATCATCAGAATTCGTAATGAGAATTCGGAATGAGATTTCTTCATTAGAATTCGTAATGGGAATTCTTCATTGGAATTCGTAATGGGAATTCTTCTTCAGAATTCGTAATGAGAATTCTTCATTAGAATTCGTATCCTGAATCTGGAATAGAACTTAGTCAGAATTCATAACCGGAATTCGGAGTGAAACTTCCTTATAGTTCTTGTCCAGAATCCGAACCCTAAAACAGAATGCTTTTTATCAGTTTTAATGATTCCGAGAAAGTGAATCCGAATTTCATACTTAAGAAAAAAAATATTAATGAAAATATGATAAGGATAAATTTTTCTTATAAAAGCGTTTTTCCTTAAGAAAACATTTTTCCTTATAAAAGCAATTTTCCTTACAAAAGCGATTTTCCTTAAAGATAAGGTGTTTGTGATTTTCAAAACAAGAAGGAATGGAAAAGTCATAAGGGAAACCTTATTGACTCAACACATGGATGAGTCATTGATGATGTATATGACCATTGGTTTGAACTAACATAAACATAGTACTATTTTTCGTCACATTAATTAGCACTGTTTTTTTCCTTTGTAAAAATAATAAAATATTGATTAAAATTAATGGAAAACCCTCGTCTAAAATAATATAACCCACCCACCCACCCACCCCCCTCAATCCCTCTCCTCTTTTCTCCCACAAAGACTTGTGCATATTAACAATTTAACCCAAATATGCTCCCATGCTCTTCACCCATGACTAGTAGCCTTTGGTCTTATAAAAAGTCCAAAAAATCTCCCCTAAAAGTGCCTCATGGATGATTACGTCATGGGGTAAATTCCACTTTTCATTTCATTTATTTCATGTTCCATTATTTTCATTTTCATTCACCACATTCCTTTATATTAATGTCGTGAGGACTCCAGTACCTTACTTTTATATGATTTTTGTTATGATAGGGAAATAATTCTTCATCATCTCTCCTTTCTAATTCTTTAAAAAAAATTGAAAACACCATCTGAGAATTGTTAATATATAACATTCAAGGATGAGAAGATTTTAATTTCTTTTAACGTATTCAATTCAGGTCATTAAACCACTATGTTAATTTCACCAAAATATAATAAATGTATTATAACAAATTTATGGTTTTGTAATCCTTTTTTACACATTATATTAATTTATAAATCAAAATGAGTTCAGTGTGATCATGAACCACCAATAAACCCAAACAATTGTCATTAATGTATTATATAATTCATTTTCACTCTGAATAGATAAATGAATTAAATATCCATTTAATAAAATATTTGATCACAAATAAATTAGAACTTCTATTCTGGACAGCCATTCTCATTCAACCAGATTATCCATACACGAAGATAAGTAAATTTATTTTGAAGAACAAGGAAGAAAAAACTCCCAAAAAATGAAATTGAATCTCTTAACCCATCAAAAGGCCACAAATGAACCAAATTAATTTATATAATATAAATTAATGGTATAATAGTTTCTAGATTCATTAATTTATGAACCAAAATTTGATTATTTATGTAACACCCGAGACTTTTATGAGAAATATTTTATGTTTATTTTATATAAATCATCAAAGGAATCTTTCACTATACAAAACACTAGCTTGGCTTGCTTTGCATGCAACTGCGGCCTTCCTCGATAGCTCACGTCATATGCAATACCGAGTTTCACTAAACAACGATATGCTATTAAAATATTATTAAAACTAGCCGTTATGAATAGTACTAAGTGAATTTTGAATTTTATAACATTTTAATTCAACTTATACATTTTCTAGAATGAGGTATAAAAGAAAAATCAGTTTTTTTTGGAAAAAACAAATATTTTTTAAAAAAAACAGTTTTACCACCTTTTAATGGAGAACCCACATTAAATCTAGTTTTTGACATGTTTATAAGTTCAATTTTACAAAAGAAATTCTTCATTTTAATCAGGGCATAAAAATTTACTTTGGATAAATTTTTGATATTTTTCTGATAACTTTCATATTTTGATGAATAGTAAAAATATGCTAATTTTTAATTAAAAACAACTTTTTCATTGAGATACTTTAAATGGATAGATTATAATATTGAATGGTTTAAAAGTATAAATAGAATATATTTTTACCATTTAAGATAATTTATGACATTAGCATTAATTTCACATTGAATTTATAGGTAAAAACATTTCAATCTTCGGCAATGTTTTAACTTCTAAAACTCGTTTCCTTAACAACGGGATTTATTTTAAATTAATTAATGCAACTTATATGTTTTGAATTTTGAAAAATGGATTCCATATTCAGAATCAGTGGGTCAAAATTATGTTAATAAGCTACTTTTTTATTTTTGGACATTATGAATAGTAACAACGGTAAATTTTTTTTACCATAGTTAAAGTTAAATTGGGTAATTAAGGGTAAATATAAGATTATAAAATTACCCTAACACCTGAAAAAATCATATTGGATGACTAAAAGTAGACCCATATCACCTAAGGGTCTAATTAGATTAATTTAATGTACTTTTTCACATGAAAATAATTTAATTATTATTAAAACCAAAGAATGTGACAACATGTCACTTTCTTAAATCTTATAAATATAATAATTTTAATTTTGTGATAAACTTAACAAAACTTCAAACATGAATAGTCTCCAGAAATCTAATACAATTATCTACAACATAGGAATTTATTTACAATTTTTAGGGATTATATAATTATCATTAATTATGACACAATAGTGATGTTGAAATTATTTTATTAATTAAAATATTAAATAAATTGTTTTAAAAATATTCAAATAAATATTATATGAACTATTTAATGTGCTACAATAATTTTCTAGATACATATTACATTTTATAAATGTATTAAATCTTTTAGTTTGAACATATCTTCTGTATATATTTTATTTAAATTCAAATAAATGAATAGTGTCAAAATTGACAATATTGTTCTTTTATAAAAATAACAAATTATAAAATTGTTTAAAAATCACAAAAATAATTAAAAATTATAAATTAAAATTTATATGGTCTAAAATTTCATAAATTGTCAAATTATGGAAATTCACAACACATATGTAATTATTTATAATATTTTAAATTTAGAATATTATTACCACAAATAAAATTAAATTGATAAATAAGGATAAATCAAGTTGATCATGTTTAAAATAAATTCCTAACATGTCTAAATTTTATTGGTTGATTAAATTACATCCATATCTCATCTAAGCTTCAGATATGAGTCATTTTGGATGTTTTTATGTGGGGTTTGGATTTAATATAAACTAATATTTCTTATATTTCCAAAGGTACCCCTCTCCTCCCTTATAAAAGGGAACCTCCTCCCTCTCTTCCTCACACCAATTTGAGCCTTCAAGCTCTGCCAAACCCTACCAATTTTACTTTCCCACTTCCTTAGAAACCTACTATAGGTACTGGTCTTATCAAAATACCAACTCTAGTGCCTTAATAGAAAGTTTAAAGGAGGCACTTCGAGAAAGAGGTAATACCTTCTACTGTTTTCTTCAAGTTCCATTCTTCTTCTACTCCCTCTTCTTTAGTTGTTTCATTATGAAGTAATAACATAAGTATCACTCATATACTGATATGTTATTATAAATATGAAACAACCCTATTTCACCTCTTATCCATCCTACGGAAAATGAAATCAACACGCGTGCGTACATACGGAATACCGTCTCCACGCCATGGTGTAATCTATTTTCCACCACCACCTTACTTGGATGGGTATAAGGGTGAATGTAATGAATATATATGATTATTTTAAAGTGTTATTGATTTTGAAATAGTATACATACACTCCAATACAATTCCACGATCATGGTAAAGATATCATCGCTCGTGCGTACGTACGGAATACCGTCTCCACGATGTGATGTGATTCGTTCTTCATAATCTTCATTACATAATTATTATATAAATGAATGGAATTAATTAATATGATTTTTATTACACTAATACCATTATGTAAATGAGGTGTCTATAACCTAAAGATAAGAATAAGAATTTAATCGACAAACACGCATAAGAACAAAAATTAATAAAGACCCGAATAACAAGTAGTAATGAAATATTACTAATAAGAAGCTAAGAATATGACCATATATGATATCATAAAAGTAATTATGATTCTAGAATAAGTCAATAACATTATTTAAATCATTATACAAGAGGTTCTGAAACTTACGAAGCAAATCGGACATAAGGTAAGGGAAAATCTCGCAATCTCAATTTTTATCCGAGATTGTTTATACTTCAGAATTTACTGGGCTGTATTTTATCATCCACATCCATGTTTCCTAAATATGTAATATTGTTCCATCCACTTACAATTGTTTAAATCTAATTTTACCCTTCGTTGATTTTTTAGTAAAATATATGAAATGAATCTTTTGTCGTTTTTTGTACGAGGTACTTTTTGACTTTTCCGACAAAAGTATGAGAATAATGATTTTTTAACTTATACGGCATGAATGGATTTTTAAAACATTATTTCCAAGAAGCTTCCTTTACAAGTTTTCATGTTTATTTTTAACTTCATTTAGTTTAAAATTGTATGACATGTTAAAGAAAGGAAACTGTTTTTGAAGTAGAAAGGATATTTTCCTCAAGAATGGAGTTCATGTGCTTTATCAAAATTATTTTCCATCTCAGATAATATGGGGTTTTGTTTCTATCCCTATTATTACATTGATTTGATTATGTTGTGATGGAATTATTTTTATGAATTCATTTATCTTATATGAATTGTTTTATGTTTTCATGTGGTTTAAGAATCCCATTTTTACTACATGGGTTATGCAATGATGTATGATGTATGATTTTGTGGCACACATAAGAATGGTATCATTATGAGATGAGTGGGACCTATATCTCCCTCCAATTCAATGGGTAGAGATTTTATATCTCATGAGATAGACATGGCTGGAACGACAGGTTAAACCGGTTCAGTGAAACAGGACTGAAACGAGGAGTGAACTCGGTTCAGAAATGGACTTTTTCCACTAAGATAAACTTGGCAATGAGTATTGACTAATAATAAATGATTATATATGATTATGTGTGTATGTCGAAAAGTTACATGTTTTAATTTATGACTATTGGGATTTCATTTCACAACTATGACTTATCCCATGTTATGAAATTATGCTCTCTTTTGCAGGTTAAGATTTCCAAAATGTTATGTTCAAATGAATATGATGTGATTGATGTTTCTTTTGTTTACCCTTACTGAGCATTTGAGCTCACCCTTTTGTATGTTTTCATTCCCCAGGTCAGGAATAAGCTTATTAAGAAAGATATTCCAAAAGGGACTATAGATATGATGAAATAAATGTGAGAAAGTGTAGAAGCTTTATGAACCAGTTATTTATGTTTCCCAGTTTCTAAAGACACTATACCAATACGGTACTTTCATGGTTTTGTTATATGTTGTAATAAGTATGTTTAAATTTTGATGTAATAACATTGTATGTAATGTCTGGGTCGTTATATTTGGTATTAGAAGAAATGTATAGTCAAACTTTGGTATCTAGGTTGTGAAAGCCTTAGTAAGAACCCTAAGGAAAAGACTAAGCATAGAACACAATCATAGTGTTTTAGAAATGACCATGAATAACCTAGGACAAGACCTTATGTGTGAAATTTTATTCTTGATTATGTGGTTTTCCTATTATAATTTATGTTGCTCACACTATTCTTCTTGGTTTTAGTCAATGGATGGAACCCGAAGGAACCATGTTAATGCGGAATGCGATGGGAAATGCAATGATTGTCCCCCTGAGCAACCAAACATTATCAGAGTTGGAATGAAAAATCTTGTAGTCTTGCTCATACAAATTTCTCAAGCTATGAATCATGCAGGACTTCCAAACGAGAAAAGGAAGGAGCAACATTCTGTTGAATCCTTCATGAGGCAACGTCCACCTTCTTTCAGTGGGTCTACTGATCCATTAGTTGTTGAACAATGGATTAGTACTACTGAAAAGATATTTTTAGTTCTTCAATGTTATAAACATGATAAAGTCATCCTAGCAATGTATCGTTTGGATGGAGATGTTGATCAATGGTAGAATCTTAATAAGAATACGAGGCAATGGGATGAAATTGAGTCCATGGAATGGGACGAGTTCAAGAACTTATTTTTCAATAAGTACTTCCCTCGTATTTTCCGAACAAAGATGGAGAAAGAGTTTCTTGAACTGAAGCAAAAGGAGGATGAATCTGTTGGTACCTATGAAGCAAATTTTACAAGACTTGAAAGGTATGCTTTTGGTATTATTATCCAACCTGAGAGTAAGATCGATCGATTCTTTAGTGGCTTAAAACCATGTCTTTGAATGGAGTTATCCATTAGGGAATTCAATAGCTATGAGGAAATCATTCGATGTGCTCTCAAAGTCGAGATGGAGACTGGAGTAACCCATCAGTCATATGGGTTTGATAAGAAGAGGAAAATGGAATTCAAAGGAAAATCTAAAGAGAACGCTGAAAAGAAGATGAGATTTCCCTTATTCTCAAAGCGTGGAATGAAACATGGAGGGAGTTGTCTTAAAGGGACAAGTAAATGTTTCAAATGTGGAAATGAAGGTCATCGGGCATTTGAATGCCGCAATGATGGGAAGAAGATGTCGAATGATGCAAACAAAGGAAGGGACACACAGAATGAACCTAATACACTTCAATGTTTAAAGTGCAAGGAGATGGGGAATTATGCCAATAAATTCCATAATCCATCGGTTGTTGATGATGATCGACATCAAAAAAATATTAAGGCTAAAGACAAAAGAATTTCACATGAAATTTCTATTAGCGATGTGGAGTACGATAATAATGTGGTGAAATGTACACTTACCCTCCACTCTAAAGTAGAAAATTTTTTATTTGATTCTGGATCCACCCACTCTTTTATTTCTGTATATTTTTCTAAGGGTATCACCATATTACCTCAACAATTATATGTTGAGTTAGATGTCACAACACCTAATGGAACAACAGTCGCTTCAAAAGTATATAATTCTTCCCCGATTGAAGTTTGTGGGAAAGTGCTTCCTACAAATCTTGTGATCCTTCCTATAGTATAATTTGATGTGATTCTTCGCATGGATTGGCTTTCTTTATATGGATCTCTTATCAATTTCGAAATAAGGGAAGTCACATTTCATATTCCAGATCAATCTATGATTGTCTATCGATGCAAGGATGAACATAATCTTCCAGTGGAAATTTCTTCCATATTATGGGTCTTGATTCCACTTAATGAATGTTATTTATCTCAAATGTTTGGTGAGAAACTCACAATTAAGAATATGCCCATTGTATGGGAGTTTGATGATGTCTTTCCGGAGGAATTGCCGGGTCTTCCACCAAATTGTGATGTTGAGTTTTCAATAGAACTCATACCGGGTGCTTTTCCTATTTCAAAGAGACCTTATAGAATGTCCCCAATTGAGTTGCAGTAATTGATGAAGAAACTCCAAGATAATCTTGATAAGGGGTTCATATGCCCTAGTGTGTCCCCTTGAGGGGAACCTTTTATGTTTGTTAAGAAGAATGATGGATCAATGAGACTCTGCATTGATTATCGAGAACATAACAAGATCACTATCAAGAACAAATATCCTCTCCCATGCATTGATGACCTATTTGACCAACTACACGGAGCTCAATACTTTTCCAATATTGATCTTCATTCAGGTTATCATCAATTAAGGGTCAAAGAGAGGATATATCAAATCTGTCTTTCCGTACAAGGTATGGAAACTATGAATTTATAGTGATGCCATTTGGTCTTACTAATGCCCCTTCTATATTCATGGATCTAATTAACAGAGTTATTAGATACTACCTTGATCAAATTGTGGTAGTCTTTATAGACGATATTCTTGTCTATTCAAATAGAAAGGAAGAACTTGAAGATCACTTGAGAATTATATTGAAGACCCTGAGAAAGACGAAGCTTTATGCCAAATTTACCACGTTTGAATTTTGGCTTCAAAAAGATGCATTTTTGGGTATCATAATCTCAAAAGAGGGGATATATGTGGATCCGGTAAAAACAGAGGTTATCGAAAGATGGTCGCGACTAACAATGGTAACTGAGATCCAAAGTTTTCATGGTTTGGTTGGATATTATTGACGCTTTTTGAATGATTTTTCACGATTATCAAATCCACTCACTAGGTTGACTCGAAAAGGAGTTAAGTTCATGTGGACGGACGAATGTGAAGAGAATTTCAAGGAGTTGAAAAGAAGGTTATCCAGTGCACCTCTACTCACACTTCCTTGTAGTGGAGAAAGGTTTGTGATCTACAGTGATGCATCCAAGAAGGTACTGGGATGTGTTCTCATGCAAAATTATATGGTGATAGCTTATGCCTCACGACAGTTAAAAATCCATGAGCAAAATTACCCAACTCATGAATTGGAGTTAGCTGCGGTAATATTTGCATTAAAGATTTGGAGGCATTACCTTTATGATGAAAGGTGTGATATTTATACTGATCATAAAAGTTTAAAGTATATTTTCACACAAAAGGAGCTGAATATGCGTCAAAGAATATGGTTGGAGATGATTAAGGATTACGACTGCACAATTCATTACCACCCTGGGAAAGCAAACAAGGTGGCAGATGCATTAAGTTGATAAGACCATGCCAGTTTATTCATCATGAGTATCACAAAAGATCAAATATTTATGGATTTTCAATGGATTGATCTTGGAATTATAATGGAAGGGGGAAAATTGTATCTTTCTCAAGTGAATGTTCAACCATCTATACAAGTGAAGATTAAAGAGGCGCATAATGAAGATGTAGAGTTACAAAAGAAGGTTAGAAATGTTACTGAATTCAACCTTGATTGTGATGGGATAATAATGTTCAGGAATCGGGTTTGTGTTCCTCCCATCCGCAAATTAAAGAAGGAGCTGCTGGATGAGGATCATAGTTCTTCATTTTCTATTCATCCTAGAAGCACGGAGATGTATAGGGACTTGAAAGAGTACTTCCGGTGGGATGGAATGAAAGGAGATGTTGCTGAATATGTCTCTCAATGCTTGGTTTGTCAGCAAGTTAAAGCTGAGAGACAGAAGTCTAAGGGGATATTACAACCATTACCCATACCCGAATGGAAATGGGAAAACATCAGTATAGACTTTGTCACAGGACTTCCTAAAACAACCAAAGGCAATAATTCTATCTGTGTCATAGTTGATCATCTTACAATGTCTGCACACTTCATTACTATTAGAGAGGATTTCTCTCTGGATCAGCATGCCAGGATATATGTAAAGGAAGTGGTAAGATTGCATGGAGTACCACTTTCTATTATCTCTGATCGAGATCTGAGATTTACCTCGAAGTTCTGGCGAAGTCTTCTGTATACTCTGGATACAGAGTTGAGTTTCAGCACTGCTTATCATCCTCAGACAGACGGTCAGTCCGAGAGAACAATTAAAACTATAGAAGATATGTTGAGAGCTTGCTCTATGGATTTCAAAGGTGGTTTGGATCAACACCTACCTTTGGTGGAATTTTCTTATAATAATAACTTTCACTCCAGTATTCAGATGGAGCTTTATGAAGCTCTCTATGGAAAGAAATGCAAGACTCCAACTTGCTGGGATGATGTTGGGGAAAGAAAGCTATTAGGACCTGATCTTGTTGATGAAATGGAAGAAAATGTCAGATCTATTCAACAACACAAAAGAGCATCTCACAGTCAACAGAAAAGTTATGCCGACAACTGAAGAAAATACCTAGAGTTTGAAGTGGGTGATAAAGTGTTCTTATGAATATCTCCCTGGAAGAGGGTCATGAGATTCGGAAAGAAGGGGAAGTTGAGCCCTAAATATATCGGTCCTTTCGAAATATTGGATCATGTTGGGAAGGTAGCTTACGGATTGGCGCTTCCACCGAATCTCTCTCAAGTACACGATGTATACTATATATCTCTCATGAGAAAGTACATACTTGATCCTTCACATGTACTCAGCTCAGAAGTTGTACCGCGGGAGAAAGATTTATCATATGAAGAATAGCCGATAGAGATTCTCGATCGTATCGAAAAAGTCCTATGAAACAAGACCACTCGCTTGGTGAATGTTTTATGGAGGAAACACCAATTAGAAGAAGCTACATGGGAACTTGCGGATATGATGAGGGAGAGGTATCCTTATCTGTTTGTTAAAAAGTGACGAATTTCGAGGGAGAAATTCATTTTAAGGGGGGGTAGAATGTAACACCCAAGTGTATTTTGAGAAATATTTGGTTTTTATGTTATATAAATCATCAAAGGAATATTTCACTACACAAAACACTAGCTTGGATTGCTTTACATGCAACCGTTGCCTTCCTCGATAGCTTGCGTCGTACGCAATACCGAGTTTCACTAAACAATGATATGCTATTAAAATATTATTAAAACTAGCCATTATGAATAGTACAAACTGAATTTTAAATTTTATAAAATTTTAATTCAACTTATACATTTTCTATAATGAGGTATAAAAGAAACATTAGTTTTTTTGGATAAAAGAAATATTTTTCAAAAAATACAGTTTTGCCGCCTTTTGATGGCGCACCCACATTAAATCTAGTTTTTGAAATGTTTATAAGTTCAATTTGACCAAATAAAATTCTTCTATTCAATCAGGATATAAAAATTTACATTCGATAAATTTTTGATATATTTCTGATAACATTCATATTTTGATAAATAGTAAAAATACGCTAATTTTTAATTAAAATTTTTTTTTTCATTGAGATAATTTATATGGGTAAATTATAATATTTAATGGGTTTAAAGTATAAATAGAATATAATTTTACCATTTAATATAATTTATGTCATTAGCATTAATTTCTCATTGAATTCACATGTAAAAACATTTCAATCTTTGGCAATGTTTTAACTTCTAAAACACATTTTCTTAACAGCGAGATTTATTTTAAATTAATTACTGAAACTTATATGTTTTGAATTTTGAAAAATGGATTACATATTCAGAATCAGTGGGTCCAAATTATGTTAATATGCTACTTTTTATTTTTGGGCATTATGAATAGTAACTACAGTAAATTTTATTTACCATAGTTAAAGGTAAATCGGGTAATTAAGGGTAAATATAAGATTATAAAATTACCCTAACACCTGCCAAAATCTTATTGGATGACTAAAAGTCGACCGATATCACCTAAGGGTCATATTAGATTAATTTAATGGACTTTTGTCCATGAAAATAATTTAATTATTATTAAAACCAAAGAATGTGACAACATGTCACTTTCTTAAATCTTATAAATATAATAATTTTAATTTGGTGATAAACTTTATGAAACTTTAAACATGAATAGTCTCCAGAAAGCTAATATAATTATCTACATCATAGGAATTTATTTAGAATTTTTAGGGATTAAATAATTATCCTTAATTATGAGACAATAGTGATGTGGAAATTATATTATTAATTAAAATATCAAATAAATTGTATTAAAAATATTAAAATAAATATTATATGAACTATTTAATGTTCTACACTAATTTTCTAGATTCATATTACATTTTCTAAATCTATTAAATCTTTCAGTTCTAACATATCTTCTGTATATATTTTATTTAAATTCAAATAAATGAATAGTTTCAAAATTGACAGTATTGTTATTTTATAAAAATAACATATTATAAAATTGTTTAAAAATAAAAAACATTTATAAAATTTTCAAATTAAAATTTATATGGTCGAAAATGTCATAAAGTGTCAAATCAAGGAAATTCAGAACACATATGTATTTATTTATAATAATTTAAAATTTATAATATTATTACCACAAATAAAATTAAATTGATAAATACGGATAAATCAAGTTGATACTGTTTAAAATAAATTCCTAACATGTCTAACTTTTATATGTTGATGAGGTTACAACCCTATCTCATCTAATCATCAGATATGAGTCATTTTGGAAGTTTTTTAGTGGGGTTTGGATTTAATATAAACTAATATTTCTTATATTTCCAAAGGTGCCCCTCTACTCCCTTATAAAAGGGCACCACCTCCCTCCTTTCCTCACACCAATTTGAGCCTTCATGCTCGGCAAAACCCTGACCATTTTACATTCCCACTTCCTTAGAAACCTACTAGTGGTACTGGTCTTATCAAAAGACCAACTCTAGTGCCATAAGAGAAAGTTTAAAGGAGGCACTTCGAGAAAGAGGTAATACCTTCTACCGTTTTCTTCAAGTTCCATTCTTCTTATACTCCTTCTTTTTTAGTTGTTTAATTATGAGGTAATAACATCAGTATCACTAATATACTGATATTTTATTATAAATATGAAACAACCCTATTTCAACTCTTATCCATCCTACGGAAAACAAAATCACCGTGCGTGCGTACGTACGGAATACCGTCTCCACGCCGTGGTGTAATCTATTTTCCACCACCACCTTACTTGGATGGGTATAATGGTGAAAGTAATGAATATATATTATTATTGTAAAGTGTTATTGATTCTGAAATAGTATACATACACTTCAATACAATTCCATGATCATGGGAACGATATCATCGCTCGTGCGTACGTATGGAATACCATCTCCACGATGTGATGTAATTCGTTCTACATGATCTTCAATGAATAATGATTATATAAATGAATTTAATGAATGAATATTATATATATTACACCAATACCATTATGGAAATGAGGTATCTATAACCTAAAGAGAAGAATATGAATTTATTCGACAAACACGCATAAGAACAAAAAGTAATAAACACCCGAATAACAAGTAGTAATGAAATATTATTAATAATAAGCTAATAATATGACCATATATGATATCATAACAATATTTATGATTCTGTAATAAGTCAATAACATTATTTAAATCATTATATATGAGGTTCGGACACTTACAAATCAAATCGGACCTAAGGTAAGGGAAAATCTCGCAATCTCAATTTTTATCCGAAATTGTTTATACTTCAGAATTTACTAGGGTGTATTTTATCATCCACAACCATGTTTCCTCAATATTTAATATTTTTACATCCACCTACAATTTTTTAAATCCAATTTTACCCTTCGGTGAGTTTTTAGTAAAATATATGAAAGGAATCTTTTGTCGTTTTTCGTACGAGGTACTTTTTGAATTTTTCGACAAAAGTATGAGAATAATGTTTTTTAACTTTTACGGAATGAATGGAATATTAAAAAATTATCTCCAAGAAGATTCATTTACAAGTTTTCAAGTTTATTTTTATCTTCTTTTAGTTTAAAATTGTATGACATGATAATGAAAGGAAAATGTTTTTGAAGTAGAAAGGATATTTTCTTCAAGAATGGAGTTCAAGTGATTTATCAAAATAATTTTCCATATGAGATAATATAGGGTTATGTTTCTATCCCTATTATTACATTGATTTGATTATGTTGTGATGTAATTATTTTTATGAATTCCTTTATCTTATATGAATTGTATTATGATGTCATATTGTTTAAGAATCCCATTTTTACTACATGGGTTATGCAATGATGTATGATTTATGATTTTGTGGCACACATAAGAATGGTATCATTATGAGAAGGGTGGGACCTATATCTCCCTCCAATGCATTGGGTAAAGATTTTATATCTCATGAGATAGACATGGATGGAACGGCAGGTTAAACCGGTTTAGTGAAACAGGACTGAAATGAGGAGTGAACTCGGTTCAGAAATGGACTTTGTCCACTAAGATAGTCTTGGCAATGAGTCTTGACTAATAAGAAATGATTATATATGATTATGTGTGTATGAAACAATGATTCATGTTTTAAGTTATGATTATTGGGATTTCATTTCACTACTATGATTTATCCCATGTCATGAAATTATGTTCTCTTTTGCAGGTTAAGATTTCCAAAATTTTATGTCCTTATGAATATGATGTGATTGATATTTATTTTGTTCACCCTTACTGAGAATTTGAGCTCACCCTTTTGTATGTTTTCTTTCCCCAGTTCAGGAAGAAGCTTATTAATTAAGATATAATACAAAAGGGACTATAGATATGATAAAATAAATGGAAGACAATGTAGATGCATTATGAACCAGTTGATTATGTTTCCCAGTTTCTAAAGACATTGTACCTATATGGTCCTTTCATGGTTTTTTTATATGGTTTAATAAGTATGCTTCAATTTTTAAGTAATAACAATGTATGTAAAGTATGGGTCATTATAATTTAGGTCATGAAAATCCTGTGACGAACATGATTAGACTTATGGTTTGTGTTTCTACTCGAACCCCTATTTTCATTCAGGTTACAATTATTTACAACATAAATCAATAAAAATATTATTTATTCATATGTACTCATCATATATTCTATGATATTTATCTCTATATTTACACTATCCATAATCTTATTTTCGTTTAAGGGAAGTTATTCATTTGAAATATATCATTCAGAAATTCTTCTCGATATGCGAGCTAGATTCAAGGAAATTTCACAAATTCATGCATATTTACAGGGGAACTCTATATTCTATTTTTGGAGAACATTATATTTAGAAAAAATATAATATTATATATATAATACTATCTTACTTCACATCCCATTTTATAGAATGTTTTTTATCATAAAAACACTCTTATTCGAAGTGAAATTGTATTTATCTCTAGAATTATTCGATTATTTTATAATATTATCTTCTTCTATTTCAAGACACATTTTTATTCTTATGTATTATTGGGATTAATATTTAATGATATCATATACCATATTTAATTGAATGTTTTATGTTTATAGTGGCTTTGGATTTTCTATCTTAAAACCATTCACCAATTTGCACTGAATGGTTAGTGTTTATGATTAATGTTCATGGAAAGTTAGTAATATTTAAACTATTAGATTGAATAAGAACATATATGTTGTTTATATTTATCCCCAATTATATGGGGAACGAATAAGACATAGTTTGTGTTTGTTGGTTCCCGCTATATCCCCTTGCTGCATCAGTAGGTCTCATGACAAAAACTATGTCATGGGACGAGGCCTTGACAAAATGGTTATTTATAGTCCTCACATGAGGCATTGGTGGTATGCTTATGATGTCCAACATTATAAATTATATCATTATGAAAATAGTATTTACACTTCTTGTGGTTATTCGACTTGTAGAATACCCATGATTATTTTTTGATTATGACATTATTTATTCAGCTCTTATTCCTTCCATAATATGATTATGTTTTTTAAAGGCATGAAATGCCTAATGATTTTTTATGATATAATATACTATATTTCTTACCCTTAATGATCATTTATGATAACCATTTCTTATGTTTCATTTTCTCAAGATAGTATGGTGTTTATAATGAGTGACCAGAATGAATAAACTTATAGTTGTAGATGTTCCTAGTAAAAATTATAATTTGTTTTTCTTTTGAAGTTTTCATGTTGAACATATACACGTCTTTGTTTTTTCAAAACTACTAATATATTTATTACACTGGGATGTGACTTAGCTTTAATCATTCCAACGTAATCAAAATATGGCACCGACATCGGTCAACTAGATTCATGTCCTCACAGTAGGTATCAATGTAATTTTAGTACAAAACATGGAAACTAGATTCAGAAAATGAAGATTATAGAACAATACCCTATTATTGTATTTGAGGATAAACATACAATAACCTCATGGAAACTTGTTATTTAATAGAATATTTGGATCTTTCTAGAAAATATAACCTGAATAGATTCTCTATGTGGAATTGGTTCTGAAATTAAATACCTTGGAGTGAACACTCTGACAAGGTGTTTCTTACATTAGTTGGGGAGTCTTAGTACCCAACAATGGGACTTAATTCACACAAGGTTTTCACTCCAAAGGGTTATTCAAAGGATAATTCACATTTTGTTTACAATCCATTATGAATAATTTATATTTTAAACCACCCTCATTGAAACCATTTAATGATTTTGATATTATCTACATATAAAATTTCAATTTATGCTAAGTATTATTCAATTTTTTGATTATAAATTTTGATTAATAACATAATCCAGTGTATTACATTATTTGGATATGGCGCCTTGTTGATTGAATGTAAGCTTCATGAATACGCATTCCCCATGTTGGGAATTAAATGTGGTGAATGATAATGATGTTGGATCTGGTACTACGACTGGATATGATCATCATATAGCTATACTGGGGAAGTTGACTCAGGTTATGAACAATATCCTTACCTATATGGAGCTTCCAGATCAAAAACAAGGAAGATTTTTGACAGATCGCATTATAGGTCAACAACCTCAATCATGTAGTGGAACAAAAAACCCATTCTTAGCAGAGTAGTGCATAAGTTCTTTAAGGGATATATTTCTTTCAATGGGATATAACGAAAAAATATAAGGTTGTCATTTCTATTTATTGACTATCGGTAGATGCAAATAAGTGGTGGAATATGATTTGAAACACAAAAGAGGGTTTAGAAATAGAAGTAATGGAATTAAGGTATTTGAAGGAAATATTCATAGAAAAATACATCCCTCGGGAATAATGAGAAGATATAGAATGGTTGTTTCTAAATCTAAGGAAAAAATATTATAAGAAGGTTTCAAAGTATGAAGTTAACTTCACAAGGCTAGAAAGACATGCCACAGACTACATACGCAATCCAAGGTTGAAGTTTGATTGCTTTTTATGGTTTAAAACCATTCCATAAATGTTTACTATCCATCCAATGATTCTCTTCCTATGAAGATATATTCTCAAGTGCTATGAAGACAGAAAAAAACTCTATGTAATATGACTTCCACTGAAAAAAAGATAAGAAGAGGGATGCTGAGAACTCTAGAAAAAAAAATAATGAAATGGGTAAGAGGGGAAGAGATGAGCTTCCACCCTATAGTACCTGTGGGAAGAAACCCCCTATGACATGCCTGAATGGAATGGGAGTCTGATACAAGTGAGGAGAAAAAGTCCCCCAATTTCATGATTACAAGGTGAATAAATAAACATAAAATGTTCAATGTAATAGTTCTAATGAGACTGGACATTATAAAAATAAATTTCCTTTGCATTATGGAAATTATTCCCAAAGAAGGACAAGGGAGTATGGAAAAACTAATTTAGTTAAAACTACAGAGATTAATGTTTCTATAAATGTGGCGACATGTACATTAATCGTGTTTTAGGGGATATTTCATTACTAAAAGGATGTGTCGATCAGTCCCCCACACGAAAAATAAACGTGCTTCTATTGCTAACCATGTCAACATAGCCATGGTTGACTTTGAGATAATGTTTACTATGAATGGGCTTTCATGTTAGGATGAGAAGATATGTTTCATGAAGTGGGAAGTTATGATTATTGAGAACAATTTTGAATCCCTTATCATTAGAGAAGAAACCACACCAGTTGATTTTTAACTCGATCCACCACCAGTAGCTCTATTAAATTAATTTATTGGGGAGTAATTGAACAAAATATAAATAGATGAATAAAGGAATGTTCAAATATAGGATGTAACTATTATTCAAGAAAATGTGGATTTGTTTCCATAGTATTTCCTTGGACATCATCCAGATTGTAATGTTGAACTTATGTACATTTCTAATTATACAAATCTACTAAAATATTAAATTGTACAGTATTTGAAATTCTTTTAATCATTATTATGTAATATAATAAGGCACCGACTCCTAGGAACTATTGTCAGGTCCTTACAAATATCCTTTCACTCATTAAGGTAATGATATCATCGTCATATATATGTATGAGTTACAATCCCTACAAAGTGATGCAATTAATTTTCCTTTTACAGCCTTAAAAAATGATTCTAAAAATGTATATATAGAGTTAATAATATATTTATGACATTGCATTAAATTTTAATATGATTAATTGACATCATATACCCTATAAAAATATATTTTATGATAATCCATAAAAGTGAATACAATGCAATTTACACATGAAAATATGGAAAAAGAAAAGAATTTTATCTGAAGGCCTCAAAAATGATATAATAAGATCATATATGATATTATAAAAACTAATATTGTTATTAAATAAATAAATAACATTCCTAAAATTATTATACATGATGATAAATCAGGTTAATTAAGATGAATGATCTATGTAAGGGATAAAACCTCAATTTCCACTTTTGAAGAATATTGTAATGTTATATAACTAATTTATTTTTGTTTGTGTATTTAATATACAAAGACATGTAATGTTGTGATATATTTATAATTATTTTTATTTCATTTGTAATTATTAATTATTTAATCCAATTGGATTTGACATAAAAATTAACAAGTGGAAAAAATTTCATAACTCTATTTCACATTAATGGGTTATATTACATATTTTATGTCATTAATAATTTAATATTATATGTGTTTGGATTTTTGGAAATAAACTATTTATATGAACATTTTATGTGGATTTACATTTTATAAACATGAAATATTTATTATATAATTATAAATTCATCGTTATGATCTATCTGGGTGTTAATTTCAAATTCTCATTTTAATAGGGGATTTTTAGGGTATAATTTCCATTGATGGAAATTAATTTTATCATTGGATGATAAGAACAATAATTTTTTCTTTACTCTAGTTATTAAGGATTTTATCATGTAATAATTATATTTTTTCTTCAACTAAGATCTAAAAATATTGATATATAGTTTTAACAAAATATGGGTTTAAAAATTTCATTGGTCAAAGAAACATTTTTACATCAAATAAATATTTTATGAAAATGATGTAAATTTTTTTTCACTGTAAATATGATTTATTTAATAAATATTCACCCATTTATTATTTTTTATATCTGTTTAAAAATAATCTTCTACTTCCATTACGAATGGGGATCATTTTTACAATTTTCCCAATACTGTAAATAGAATGATTTTAAATTTATAATTCATGTAAAAACATATTTCTATCATGAACACTCATTTATTTGAAGATTAATTTACAATATTAAAATATTATTATCAAAAGAAATTTGTTTCTATATATTATAGAAAATATTTTTTCTATAATATGATTTTCAATGTATAAAAGGATACATTACTGACATATTTTATTAAATATAATTTTATTGAATTTATATAGTTAGTATTCAAAACCCAATTATTTTACTTATAATCGATAGGAAATATAGTTTATTTATAGAATCCTTTTTCATAACATGGATGGTTTATGACCGTTTTGGACAAGTATTGTTTTGATATTCTCCTTCTATATTTAATTTTGTATTCATTATATTTCCATTTAAATATCGACTTTCCATTGATCATGTGACATTAAATTTATTTTAAATATAAATATTATTCATCATTGTTTTATTTATTTTTATACAATATATCATTTATATATAGAGTGTTTTACATTGAAATTATTTCACAAACATGGGAGATGATGATAAATATTAATTACATACTCAATACTCATACTTATTTATAAGGAATATAATTCATTAATTAAATCAATTCTTATAAATAAGAGGAATTCATTGGAAAGGATGATTGTGGGTAGAACCATAATTAAATGTTTGTCTCATAAGGAAAATTAGTTCTTTATCGAAACCTAAATGGGATTTTGGTGTAATCCCTACAATGGATTTTCAATTTTTTTCAAAATATCATAATGGTAATGGTATAATTGTTCTTTATATCATGACATCAAAAATCTATATATTTCCATGCATTAGAAGAATGTATGTTTTCACTATCGTAATACATTCTGTCACCATCATGGTTTTCTATGTTTAATATTGATAATAGGTTCAATATATTAGGAACCCCATTTTAAAATTTCTATAGTAAGAATGTATCAGGATAGAATATACTTTTCGAAAACATTAATGGTTAAAACCCTTTGGTTTAGTATTTAAACATGGTATTTAATGTATAATTTCTCCAAATTTTCTGTCAAAAAGTCCAAAGGAATTGGAAACCATTATGTTTTACCTTATCATGATTTATTTTTAATTATGGATTGTCACACATTTTGATCTTTATACGAATTATATTAACATACATTTATAAAAATGATAACACACATATCTTGTAACAACACGTTCAATCTGGAAAGGCCACGAGTCTCTAACCCATAACCATTAGGTGTTAAGAGTTTAACAATTAATATTATCCTACATGATGTCCTTGTTCATATTTCATTGTTATAGTTATACAATATTTTAAATAAATATAAATGATTATCCCATTGTGTTATTTTTTATGTTCATTTACTGATTTATTAAATTGGATAATGTTTTCAAACGATATTGTTTGAAGATAATAGTTAGATTGAGATTAATTTATTGTTCAAAATTTTATGGATCTCATGGTTCGTTAAAATTGAATTATTGTTCTTTATGAATAATTAATTCATATTTGGATATTTATTTCATGGACTAAGATATTATTTTAAATCTAATCATATCAAAACAAAATGATGAAATTGTGGTTATGAAATAAAAATGTTTTATGTAAGGATACTTTATATTATTATTTGATTGTAAAATAGTACATCATCATTGGTAAATTGATCTTGAAATAATGTTTTTTTTCATATCACATTCCTATAATATACAAAATAGTTATTTAATTCGTCATATATAAATGGGTTTTAGGTATTTAATATTACATTGATGACTTAAATTATTATCATTGGTTACCTCTATAATTTTCCACAATAAATTACACTTTACATACATTTCATTTCATAACATTCCACCAAAGATATCATATATAGATAAATTTTAATGTGTTGTATTATATCATTTATATATGTCTATTTCACTCTTATTGACATAATTTTTTATTACCCATTTTTACGATGATGTTTTTGTCACGACTTACCTGATCCAAGACGAGGGAAGGAACAAAAAACGGTCACACCCTTCCTTCATCAATGTGAATGGTAGATAATGACCCACGAGCCATGATGTTAATAGGCCTTGAAGTGGAGACCATCACCTATTGTATTGAAACTAGCACAGAAATGGAAGCCATTTGCCATTTTATAAAACAAGATCAAGATATTAGATGATATATCTAAAACAACTCAGAATAATAAAAGTAAAATTAAATCCAAATTCGATTCCCACATGCATTATAGAATGTAATACTGATACGTGGTAAACCAATACTCTAAATTAAACTTTCAAAAGAAAAGAGTTTAACTGTAAACATCAACTAATCCTGATACCCAATCTAGTGAAGTCCAACACGGTCCTCAATGTCCTCCTCGAATCATAAAAACTATTTTATATATGTTGGGTGAATATACAATTACACCTAGTAGGAAAAATAAATTCACTTATACACAAGAGGGGGAACATTTTAATCACCCAATGTAAAATTAGTATACCCTCATTATATCTACCATGGAATGCTAACCAACTAGGATCACGATGTTATTGTCACCATATAATGCAAGTCATGTAATTTAGTAGTATATGAGCATCATTGTTTGGGTACCCTGCACCGGTTTTCCACTGGATGACTGCTCATCCCTAACAGCTACAATGATGAAACTACCACTCTTCCCATTTGAATTTTCACTGTCCCAACCCACTAATACTCACATAGTCCTCAATCTAAACACAATCCACCCACAAACACTTGGGAAACAATAACCACACCTATCACCCGAAGACACATGGGGTTCATCTCGAAGACACATGAAATAACAATCTGGGCCCGCAGACCCCTATGAATCTCATCTACAACAAACCCTTTCATAAAGGATCATGGACTGTGGTAAGACAAAAAACAATATAGCCTACACAGATATTCCCATGTGGTGAGAAATCGAAAGAGGGTGCGAGGAAGAATGTCAGTAAGAAACCATCCATCCTCCCACCAGGATATTTGGAAAGACACCCTTACAAGTAAAATGGAGGGTTTAGGCACATAGTTATCATCAAGGGTGGGGTGTGTATTGAAATAAAAAGGGACTATTATTTTTATATATATAGGTATGAAAATACACATTCCCAACCTATGGGTACCCCAAAAATCCATCCAACCCATGCATAACCACATTGCTGCTACCCCTATATGCCTATCTTCATAGTAGACACTATAGAAGCATAACCAAAACCCTTCATATTTAGTCATTTCAATTTATTTATTTCTGGTTTCACATTAGTTTATACAAAATTACAAGGTAGCTACCAAGCACAACATCAGCAACCTCCTCAAAAGGCCAAGAGTTTGGTTAACTAAACACATGGTATACATCATAAAGTCGACTATAATTATTTGAAATATATTGCATAATCCTTATCTCACAACCCTGTGTTGCAGCCCCGTTACCCAAAAAATTTCCCAATGAAGTACCACTATACAAAAATTCAATATCTATACTACAGTCCCACTAACTAACATCACTCTATAACCACAACAAAATAATGGTAGTTCAGCTGCCTACAAGTTCTTCCATTCCACAATAATTCAAAATCTTAGACAGAGAAGAAACCTCACCACCTATACCACCCCACATAGAAAGACCAAATCAGTTACCATTAACCTAATCCCTGATGCACACTCATACCACACCCTTCTCATGAAGACCACTCCTCTACCCCAACTTGTACCCCGATCCATGTTCCCAACAGCAGCACCACACTACTCACACAAGGATACAATACATCATAGAACACCACATATAGCCACACCTGTCATCATGACCTGTATATATTCATATCTAACATCTATAGGTTCTTTAGTTCAGCTTAATTATAACTTGGGTTATCATAGAAGAGGCTTGATATAGGGGGAATTCATTTATTTAACCAGTTTATATGGTTAAATAGATTTAATGATACATTCATTTTTTCAAGCATGTCAAATGAACCGAACATCACTAGGGAAAAAGAAAATACCACAAACATCCTTGAATTTCATAATTCATTATAGCCACAAAAATTTATAAAAGGATCATGGAAAATATATTAAATAGGATATCAACATCAAACCACTCTCTTACGGTTAATTTCTTTACACATGTTGTCTCCTAATCGAATTTACATCTTATTTTTTTAATTTTTTAAGAAATGTATTCAGTTTTTCCTCAAAAGTATTCATTAGTAAACCCACCATACATGATGAAAAATTAATGAGAGGCTAAAAAAAATCCCTACAAGATTGATCAAAGGATTGATGATCCAAAATGCACCAAGAACTTGGAATCACCTGAGCTGTATGAGATGAACCCCAAGAAATATGAGTTGAAGAGATGTGGCATAGGAACATGACTCATTTATGGAGGAAGGCTATTCGTTCCCCCATAGAAATGAAAATAAATATGAAACGAGGAGATCTTGGTTTAGGAATGTGATAGATTCAAAAAATCTGGGTGGTGATTTCAAATATCTTGAAAATCGGATCGTGGTTTTACCACGAGGCTTGGAAATTACAATTTTTATCAAATTTTACAAGATATGAGGAATCTAACAACTCCACTCATTAATTTTGGAGATACCCAACACACTAATAAGAGTTTATAGGTTATAATTTCATAGCGATAAACACATACCATGGGCAAAAATAGAAAAACTGGGAAAAAATGAAAAAACAAGAAGTGAGTCAATAATGGGTAAGTCACTGATGTTTATCCCCTGATGTGTGAGATATAGACACAAACTACTGATGAATATCCACCGATGATGATCTTATATTTCAAAGAGTCAACGATGATGATGGATGAGACCCACTTACTCCATGACCTACTGATTTCCTGACAAACCGATGCCTTAAGCTACCGACAGTGACTCATTTGACGCACTGACATTGACAACATTGAATTACTAACACCGACAACATTTACCAACTGATTTAGATTCCCTATAATCACTAACATTTATTCCTTCAACTACATATGTCAATGCCTTCAACTCAGCGACACTGACACCCTTGACCTACCAATTCTGACACACCTGACATACCGACACATTGATGTGATGACACAAATATTGAAAATTTGTAAAACTCTTGAAATTAGACAACATTGCATCCCTGAACACCGTAAAAACTATAAATTTAAAAATTAGGGGCCTAGATAAATCTATGTTATTACATTATATACCTCCCAAACAATACTATTTCATAAGAATTTCTTAACTAACTGAGGAGAAAAGAGGTTTGAACTGTCATCCTTTAAGATACCTCTCCAGAGTAAACCACCATGGGCTATTCTAAAGATGGTTTGAAAACCTCAACATCCATGAAAACATCCTTGTCATATATATCCTGAAAAAATATATAAACACTACATCTATATTTCCTCATGAAACTACACAATCACTGAAGGTAACACCGTCCATATACATGGATCAGGGGGCTCTTTCCTCCATGCCATAATATTATCCACTTGGAGAAGCACAATCTCTCCCGTACGGATTTAATTGCATCCTCATTAATGTGCCCTATTTAGGTATCAGGACTCCCCTCCCCATAGTTAGAATTTCCCCCAAAAAATCATAGAACAAGTAAACAATTTATAATAAATTATGTGATGTCAAATATTACATTAAAATCAATGTACATGGGAAACCCCAAGAGACTCTCTGAACAACTCTGGGTACCGGGAACTCATTTTGGCCTCCCATTACCAAGTATTATTCTTGAGGACACCATGAATCCATAACATATGAATCAAAGGAATGTTCCATCCATGAATCACATTCTCCACACGATCCTCGATCCTTATCGGTAGCTCCACGAACATCATATCGTCCTCGATATCATACTATCCCCTGTCAAGGATGTGGGAGACATCATGTAGCCACTAATATAGTTGTGATACATGGAATATATCATTGATACTCTCCATCCATAGTGGAAAAACTACCTGATATGGATCATTTTCAACACTTCCCAACTCATAAAATGTTCTGATGAACATAAGAGAAAGCTTGATTCACTTACCGAATCACTACTATTCATGCTCTGGGGAAACCATCATGAAAACATGGTACCCAACCTCGAACTCTAATGACCTCATCCTACGATCAGAACACAAGTTTTTTCTGGTTTTTAGCCTTTTTCATCCTCTCACGTACTAGGTGAACCTGATCTGTTGTGCTCTGCACAAACTTGGGTCAAAGAAGGGCCACTTCCCCTACCTCTTCCCATCATACGGGTGAATGACATGGTTGTCCATACGAGGCATCAAATGGTGTAATAAAAATGGTAGAGTGATAACTATTATTGTCATAACACTCTACCATAGGTAATTTTCATACCAATGATCCTCCAATGTACATGAAACATGGCCGCAACATGTCCTCCACTGTCTATATGGTCCCTTATGTCTTCCCATCCATCTGAGGGTGTTAAGTGATGCTAAAGAGTAACTGGGTTCCAAAAGAATGATGCAATCCTCTCTAGACTCATGATGGAAACCTCGCATATCTACCCAAGACGATGGATCTTAGATCTCTATGTAGCATCACCACTTAACCGATGTACCTCTATGATAAAGAATCCATTGTGCTCATCTTCTTGATTGCAAGTAAGTGAGCTAATATTGTCAATAGATCAAGTACTACCCAAATATAATTGCATCCTCCCTAGGATTTGGGTAAACCTGTCATAAAATACATTGATATTTCTTCCTATTTACACTCATAACGTTATAAGGGCTTCAATAGACCTCTGAGCACATGGTTCTCAGCTATCATATAGTGAAACCCTATGAATCATGAAAAAAATATGCCACATTTTCCTTCACCCTAGACCTCCAAAACTACTTCCTCATGCCTCAGTAAATCATTGAGGATCCTAGATCCACCACCATGGTTGATCAATGAATCTAATAGAGAACTCCATCAGGTATTGCTTCTGCAAAAAACTTCTTCCCACAAAAAACAACTAATACTAACTATCCTCTAACCATCCCTCCATAAAATCACTTTGAAAAATGTGATCATGCATTAAATTAGCCTCTATGTCACCCCATTAAGACTCTTCTACCGACAGAACCAAGGAATAACACACTATCATTTGAACCAAATAGCCTCTATAGTTATCCTCCCCAGTTTCTAGGCGAAAATTGTCCAACTCATCCATTTCCTTCCATGGATTCATGGATTACCAAACAACCTCCATTTGTAACTCCCTAGTGAAATCTTAAGCCACCATGTTCCCCTTTTCCGGGTTGTAAGAGAAATCCATTTTGTAATCTGGAAGGAACACCATCCACCTTCATTGTCACATGTTTAGATATCATTTGGAAATGATAAACCTCAATATATTTTGATCCTTTAGGAATATACAACATTCCCTAACGTGTTAAAGGAGCCAGAACATCAGCGCGAACACGAAAAATACATTTTCTAGATCATCAGTGGAACAATTACTCTTTCATGGACAGAACTGCCTAGACCCATAAGGGATTACCATTCACTAATTCATCACTACACATCCCATGCCTTGGATGGAATCTCCATATAAAAACTCATACATTACCCCATCCTCCAGAAACCTATTCTCTAGGGCACCGACCAATATCCCCTTTAGATAGTTGAATGCTCCTTGACACTACTCACTCCACACAAAACCATGGTTGTTTCTGGTCAATGATGTCAACAGAGATTCCACTCAAGTTTTGTTAGGTACAAAACTTCTATAATATCCTTCCATAAATAGGAATCTATGAACTTCAACCACATTCTGGGGTACTTCCCAAGAAAAAACTTCTTCATCCATAGACTACTGTACTGGTATCCTTTGCTAAGACACTAAATTTACATGAAATCACACCTCTCATGTCAAGAACTTGCCCTTGAAAATCTTTGCATAGAGCTGGTGTTGTTGGAAGACCACTAAGAGATTCCTCAGATGACCGAATAGATCCTACTATGAACTTGGGAAGATTAGGATATTTTCGATGAACATAATGAAGAACTGTTCAATGTACTCAATAAAAATATAGTTCAGGAGCCCCAGGAACACAACAACTACATTTTTCCACTGATGGGCATAACCATGAACTCGAAGTTCCCATACATACTCCTGAAATCGTCCTTCGGGATGTCACCCTACCATACCATCAACTACTAATATCCAAAACATTGTATGATATCATTGAACCAACATTCCCCCTTTAATTGGTCCAAATGATCGTGAATCATTTGAATGGGGCAAGGGTTCCTGATTGTCACTTGATTCAGTGTTCGTTAGTATATACACACTCTTAGTCCAGGATCCACCTTCTTCGTGAACAAGATTGGGTCACCCCACATCAACACACATGGATGGATAAAACCCTTCTTCCCCTGGTTGTCATCCAGAATATGAAACTCCCGCCGCTCAGAAGGCATCATCTGAAATGGAGCCATCGAAATTGAAAGGGAACTAGGTTGAAATCCTATATTGAACTCAACATCACATCAAGGGCATAAAGTCACATCCTCTATGGGAAAGAGATCTAAGAAATAACTGATAACTACCAAAACATCCCTCCTCCCTATATCTGCGGATTCCACTGACAACTCAGCTAAAAATTGAATAAGAGGCTCCCCACACCCACTGCCCTCCTAAAAAATATGTTCGCAAATGAAAGCTACAGGCTGGCATCCCACATCTGTGAAAATGAATCTTATAAAAATCTATTTGATAATAGAGTTGACAGATAACAACCAGTCGATGTGTAGGATGAAATTGAATGGAAGCATCTGTAGCTGAAGAAAATTCCCACTGGAATGGTGTGGCCCAAATATTTGCCTGAATCCTCGACAAACATCAAACATACTAGTCTGACTAACAAATAGTGTACTCAACACTAGGGACATGGGAAGTCTCTCTACGTCTAGTCATAGAGAATGGGAAAGACAGAGTGAAACAAAGGAGTGACAGTGTGTTGAATGAAACAAAGCACACACAAGAGTACTAAATAGAATGATCGTACCTGATGAAACCTCTAGCGGTGCTAGAACTACTATCTCAAAAGCTTGAAACTACCCACACCAAACTCCTATTCCCCTTTTCTTTAATCCGCCTCCACAACACCCCCAGGTCGGGATCCCTTACGTCATACTCTAACCAAACCATCTACCATTGGTGGAGCATGAACTCGTTGCCCCTGCTGCTGGAAGGGCCTGACCGGAAAATCCTGGTATTGATGTGGGGGATGAACCTGCCCACCACCACCATATAGAGCTTGAAATTGGATCTGTTTCTGAATACATCCATGACCTCCACATACAAATAAACTTGGTCCCAGTCCCATAAAGAAATTTCAATGACTAAGAGATCAAACAAGTACTCTAGGGGCTTATTTCATAGTGGCCAAAACATGGAAGGCCCTAACATCAGACAACGGCTGTTGATATCATTCCACATTGACAAACGTACTTGGATCCCTTCTCACAGAAAACCTCCCATCGAGGGCACTATTTTCACTAACTTTTCCTTCTCATTAATACCATTGTATTTCTGTAGGATGAAATGATTAGTAACATACTGGAGATATGGTTGGAGTTCCTCCTACAATCATCTCACTCGAGACACCTCATCCAAGAAGAGATAATATTCTAATAGCAGGAGATCTTTGAACATGATCCCTAGTTACCGTATCATCATACTCCACTAATAGAGGTATAGTAGCTCTTTTTTCTTATCAACCATCACCATGGAAGAATGAAATTCCCCTCAAAAATCCTTCTCGAAGTCATCTAATGAAACTTCAGTTTCCTTTATCTCCCCAAGATATTGTGTCTACCAAAGAAGTGATGCTCCTCATATTTGGCTCACTTCTAGAAAATCAAAAAACTCTTTTGGTGCCTAGTTCAAGCTAAATTTCTCTTACCATCATCTCGATCCAACCTTCTGCCTCCATGTCTGAGACGATGCCCTCATATTTCTATAGTGTATATCATTGGAAGGAACAAAGCGCCTTCTCCCACAAGTCGTCCTCCTAATATCGATCAGCCCTCTACTGATAAACTAAGTCAACCTAATAGGCCTCAATTTATCATATCACACATGGATGAATTCTGTGTACTATAGCTAAAAAAGGAAACAAGGAACTCATACGCCAGGTTATTATGGATTTTTAATTTTAAATTATGTCTTAACTCTTTATTTATTTTAAATACCCAAAACACCAAATACAAACAAAAACACAAGTCATTATGATGCATGAACCTTTCCAAGTGCGTCTACAATGTTATCAGTCTATCCTTACATGGTCGTTCAGTTGCTCTAGAGTCCATGCATTAGATTATAGGGTGGCCCTAAAATCCCATATCCTTACCAATTTTTATTGGACTATTTCTCTCAACAACGTCACCTAACACTGTTTCCTTACCATCTCATGTATTACTCATTTTTCCTAACTCCAAACTCCATCATATCTTTGAACCTCTTATAATACAATTTTTTCACAACCCACAATATACTGGATGAAGGAAGGAAATAAAAACTACAAGACCAATTATTTTTCATTGTGAAGGAAAGATAATGACCCCCAAGTCATGTCTTCGATAGGGCTCACACTGTTGACCATCACAATGGGTTTAGAATATCACATATAAATTGAAGGCATTACTATTTTTATAAAACCATATCTGGAGATAAGATGGTAAATCCAAAACAACTCCAAATACAAAAAGTAAATTTAAATAAAAAATCTATTCCAAAAATATTTTTCAAAATTAAAGAAGATACATGGTACAACAAAAATTCAAATTAAAGTACCAAAATGAATGAATCTATGTCAAAAAAGCAACTAATTCCATCCCTCGAGTTAGTAATGTCTTGTACAGTCGTCCAAATCCTCTAGTGCACCTAAAAACTATTATATATACATAGGGTGAGTATACAAGAATAACCATTAGGAAAACTAAAGCAACTCGTTCACATGTGGGGGAAAAAACTAATGTACCTGGGAAAAAATAGTTGAACCTAAAAGTACCTACAAAAGAAAAAAAATCAACCTTGCATCACCAAGGTACACTCTCCAAATAATAGAGTCCAACTGAATTTGTAGTATAATCACATGGATATTTGGGTTCCCCACACCACATTCCCACTGGTTGAATAATTATCCCTACAAGATAACGACATGATGGTACCACTATTAACATACATAAACCCTATACCACAGACCACCTACACACACCTGGGCCTCAGACTACCAACATTCCCTCCAGTAGATGATTTGGCCACAACAACCAGACCTCTCAGTTAATGACACATGTGACACATCCTGATGACAATAGGGAAAATAATCATCACCCGTAGACATCTAGGCCACTCATCTACACCAAAATATTGCTTGATGGATCTTGGACTATGGTAAGAATCAATCCATTAGAGCTTTTCTGGATACACTCGAGTAGTAAGAACCTGGAAGAGTGTGTGGGGAAGAAATTCAGTAACCAACCAACCATTCTCCTACCATGATGTTGATAAAGACATCCTCCCCATGAAATAGAGGTTTTTTTTAGAGATTTATATAAAATGGTTGGGTGTGTATAAAAATCACAAGTATATACAATATATATATATATTTATGTATGTATGTATATGTATTTATGTGTTATTAAGAAACCACTCAGCCCCTATATATCGGTCCCCAAACAATCCAACCAACCCATACAGAACCACATTGCTTCTATTGCTATATGGATAACCACAAAACAACCACTACCAAAGACTAAACCAACCCCTTTTTATTTAACTACATTCAATTTATTTATTTTGGGGTTCACTTCAGTATTTTTAATCACTATTGGGAAACAACCAAGCACAACATCTACAAATTCCTCAGAAAGATAATAGTCTGATAAACTAAAGGCAAATTAACCAACTTAAAGTCGATGATCACTCTCCAAAACTATACCAAACAATCCTTCTCTCAGAACCCAGTCCTGGAGCCCCACTGTCCAAAAATCATCTTAATAATGTATACCTACACAGTATGTCTACATCCATTCCCTTGCAACATCCAATCATCGTTATGTGACCACAACACAACAAAGGCAGTTTAGTTACCTAAAAGTTCATCCATTCCACAATCGTTCAATCTCCGCGTCTAAGAATCTAACTCACCACTAGTACCACCCCATGAAAGAAGCCCATAATAACTACCATTTAACCCATCCCCATTGCAAACTCATACCACAACCTTCCCATACATGCCACTCCTCTCACCAACCTTGTACCCACAACCGTTATCCCCACAACAACTCCACAAAACTGACACTAGGTTACAAAACACCAAATTACATAGAACTCAACCATACCTATAAAGAGGATGTCGATATATTCAGATTTAACCAGAATAAGTTCATTAATTCCACATAATATTAACTAGGGTGATCACAGAACATGCCTAATAATGTGGGAATCTATTTACTTAACTAGTGTACGTGATTAAGAATATTTAATGATAAAGTAATTTATTCAAGATTATCAAAAAAATAGAATATAAATATTGTCAAATAAAGACCACCAACCACCATGATTTTCATAATGTTTTATAGAGACAACTATTGATAAATGAATCAACTATAATAGATAAATCATGCGATAAACATAAAACCACTCTATGCCCATTATTTTATTTACCCATGTTGTCTCTTAATCAAATTTACTTATTATTTATTTCACATTTTATGAAATGTATTCAGTTTTTCCTAAAAAGGAATCATTAGTGCACCAACCCTGAATGATGAATTATGAAATAGAGACATAATCGATCCTTACTAGATTAATCAAAGGGTCAATTTTCCTCTTTGAGCCAAGAACATGGAATCGAGCGATAATCTTAAGAGGAACTCCAAGAAAACTGAGCAGGAATGCTATAGCATTGGCGCACGACTCATCTAGGGAGAAAGGCTCTAGAAACAACATTGGAAACAAAAAGGTATAAGTAAAGAAGAAATATTAGTGTATGAAAGGGTGATATACTAAAAATTAGGTCAATGATTTAATGTTCTAGAAAATCAGATCCTGGTTTAGCCATTTGGCATGGTAGTTTCTAGCCTGGTGGAATGTTATAAGATACATGGAATTTAATAATTCCTCTGGGAAATGGAGGACACATCCTAGTGCACTACTATGAGTTGATTGGTTACCACTATAAATAAAGAAACATGTAACATGAAAAAATTGAATAAATAAGGAAAACTATAAAAACATGAAATGAGTAACCAATAGATGAGTCACCGTCACTGAGCCACCAATTGATTAGCTACTGACGTGACCAAACAATACTTATCTATTGACACTGAGGTACCTAAACTGATGCCCCCAACCCACCGACACGTTGACCTAGCAATGCCCTGACATACTGATGCCCTAACATACCATCACTGAGAACTTTGACTCACTAATTCCAATTATCTTGAATTACCAACCTTGACTCCCTCGATCTACAGATGTCAATTCCCTCAACTAAAAACACCAAATCCCATGAACTACCAATGCCAACTACCTCAACATAGTTACACTAACACCCTTGGTCAACCGATGTCGATTCACATTACACGTTGACGCAAAAACTAGAAATTTCTTAAACACATGAAATGAGTAACTATTTCCTCCTTGAACACCCTAAACATTGGATTTTCAAAAATATATGGCCTGTGGAAATTTGGTTTATTACATTTTATCAATAATATATTTTTCAAATATATAAAACATGATTTTAGAGTTCATGATCAAGAATTGAGGATGCAATATATTTATGGGGGGAATATTGTGACCCTTTGAGATTCTAAACTAATATCATTGATTATGACAACATATTTTACATGAAACAGTGTGTTTGTAGAATTAATATTACATCCTAAGAATTATAATTTTTTTTCATATTAATATAATTTCTTCTTTAGTTTTTGATTCAAGAAACACAATATTTAAATAAACCAAAATGCTCCATTTTAAATTTATTATTTAATATGAGAATATAATCACATAGTCATTTAGTTGGAATTTATTAATATTCAAAAACAAATAATGAAATTTATATTTTTTAAACATGAACAAAAAACTCATTGGGTATACATTTATTTAGAACAAAATATGTTTCATTTCAATGAAAATGAAATTATTCCTGAATAATTGAAATTTTCTATAGAACTATTTAGTTGTTATATTTCCATATAATTTAAAATAATTTGTTACCAAATTTATAATTTTGTTCTAAAATTTAATAAAAAATTGAAATAATAGTTGTATATTTATGTCATGGTGATTTTTGGGGGTTTTATCAAATATTTCATTTTTCACTTATTATTGTAAAATAATTATTTTTTTAGAAAATGTATCATTGTTTTAATTATTTTAAATGATAATTTATATTTTAAATTACTGTTATAGTAAAAAATAGATTAATTATCTAAATTATTTACTACTTTAGTACATTGTAATAAATTACATATTGACTTTTTATATTATAACTTTAAATACATAAGACAATTTTCACTTTAGAAACCATATATTTCATCAAGATTACTAGATTAATACTATAGTGGATTATTACAAACATGTGAGTTGAATAAGTAAAAATGTATTACATATTGAGATGAATTATTATATATATATATATATTATGAAATTCATCCTAAATTTTTACCATTATGAATAATAGCACAAATAAATAAAATTTCCATGGTTATGGTAATGACTGCTTCAATGGGGGTTGAAATAAAAATATAAGGGTCAAAGTGACATACTGACTTTTTAAAAAAATATGGGAATATATATACCATATGTCTAATAAACTAAAATCAATCATTTTGGAGGATTTTAACAAGATGAAAATGTTGGTGTAATTGAATATTTGGAAAAACTCCTCAAGTGTTATCTCCCCTATTATTAAAATTACACCAATTATCATCTCCTCCTCTCATATCTGTACATGTTTAGTTCACAAAAGACTAAAAAAATTAACTTCTTTAATCCCATACAATCAAACTATATCCCATGGTTTGGTAAAAAATGAATCCTTGGATGGATTTTGTTGCAAACCTAATTTTTTATTGAAGAAGATGTATCATTAAAATCCTATTGTTTTTATATTGTATCTTCTTTTCCATACACAAAATATTATGACAACATGGTTATATAATATAATCACTACAATAGATATACTTTTATTTTTAATTTTTTAAATGACATATATCACTCTCTTATTCCATAAGATTTGAATCTCAAGAGTTGATTGTTTGTTCGACCGACTACAACCTCATGAATATACATAATTTGTTATATTTTACCACCATTACAGGGTATAAATATTGAAATATTTTAAAATTTTCAATTTTATTTTCAATATTATTATAACTAGGTAATTATTAAATCATATATACTTTCCTACACTCTATTACATTCATAATTAAATTAATGCACTCATGTGTACGACATACTACCGCCTCAACAAGTGATGAAAATCATTTTTCATTTATATATTATATGGAAAGTGATAAGGTTAAATAATAATATATATATATATATATGATTTTATTTATTATTTAATATTTAACCATCAACCACTTCCTTATCCATTAATCTGTTAATGGAATAATATCATCGATCATGCATATATATGGACAACTGTATTCACTAAGAGATGTTATAAATTTTCCTTTTCCAAACATGAATATGATTCTAAAAATGTATAAAACATTGAAATATAATACTTGTAAAAGTAATATAATTCATCAGTTCATGTTTCTCTATTGTAATCCCAAGAACCAAAATATTCATGATAAATAATGAACGAGAAAATAAATAATCTAACAACCATATAGAATTAAATTTATGAAATATTATTAGTATAATGATAGTGAAATATTATAATAGGATTACATTTGATAGTATAAAATAAAACATATTTCACTTAATAATTCAAAAAAATATTAAAACCTTTATATAGGTGGTTACAACACAATCAACCAAAATTACTAAGGAGGTAAATGACTTCATCTCAATTTCCTTTTATTAAAGAATAATATAATATTATGATCATAATTTATTTTATATGGTGTATATAAATTACCATTACTATTTCATAGGTTGATTAATTAATAATTAAATTTATTTTATGTTTCAATTTTTATTATTTCATCCTTATGTATTTTACATTAAAATAACTAATTGTCAAATAATTTCACTACTTAATTTTATTTTATTTGGTTATATTAATTTATGATTGTGTTTGATATATATAGATATTTTGTACAATAAATTTTTACTAATATTTGATTTATTTATTGTGTTACATGTATATTTTCATTTAATCTCATATTCAACTAATTGGGTAATTCTCACTTCATTGTTTTGAAAATTTTATGTGTTTATTTAAAAATCTAATTTTATTCATTATTTCTTAGGAAATATCTTTCATTGATGTATATAATTTCATAATTAGATTATATAACACATATAGTTTCTTATAAAATTTTTATTCAAGTGTTTTAATAGTAATAGTTCCATTTTCTTCTTGTTAGTACACAAATTAAATGAAGAGGTTTTTTTGTAAAATATTACATCATTTCCCTCTTTGGTCGAAAATTGGATTCCTTACAAATGCATGATTCTAGAAAATATTTTCAAAAATGATAAGGAATCATAAAAATTATTGATTGAACTTTTTTACTATTTTTTAATCATTACAATTATTTATAAAGGAATATTCTTATCGCATTCCAACCATTGATATTTTTACTCTTTTTCATACAACATGAAAGGAAGTTTTTTTACATATACGACATTTACAAAATATCATAATGAAATTGATTCATATTTATTTGAATATTAAATTAATTTTTTTAATTAGAATTTCACAAAAAAAATTTCATAATATTCTTTAAAATTCTAGTTTTAATATCTTATTTTCAATTATATAAATATTTTTTTTATGTACATTCATTTACATATGTATTTATTGTATTTTTATTCATAAATGACTCAAACTATTTACTTTACATATACTAAACATGGGATATGATGTATTTCAATAATACTCAGTCATTATATTGACAGATTATGATCATTTTGACAGTGAGTGGTTTTGACAATCACCTTCAAGATTCTATATTTAGTCTCTAATATTCCCTTGAAATGTTCACTTTCAAGTGACCATTATAAATTAAATTTCACCTAAATATATATTATGTTTATCATGGATATAAATATTGGTTAAAATGTTTATTTTTTTCAAATATGTGGATTAGGGCTCAAAATGATATTTTATTTACTGAATAAAATTTCAAAAATCCATATTCTTTATTCAATATGGATATTTTTTTATAAGGAATGTTGTTCATGACATAAAAATATTATTTTATATATAAGGAATCATTTCACCATATAGATACTATCATTCCTTAGTTATATACATAACCTCAACGTATTGGAAGCCTCATAATGAATCGATTATATATCCTTAGATATAAGGGTTTCTTGTGTATACGTACCCATTAATTTTAAACGGTCTTTTGATGGGTCTTGATAATAGGGTAATAATAATTATTGATATCATGATGTCGAATAATTATTAAATTCCATTTTCAAGAATTTAATTATAATTTTCCACAATATTTTCTCAATGAAATCTTCGCCAGATGATATTTTTTTCAATTAACTAATTAAATGGATTGTGTCTTTATTTAATATCAGTTATATATTGATCATGACATTCCTAATTATTATAGTAATTTCATTAATTAAATGAAATTTATATTCATTAATTCTCATTGAAATATTGATTTTGTATTTCAAATAATTTAATTCTAATGTTTTCGTAGTTATTTACGATTTCATGATGGTTGTTCTTAATGATTCCTGATATATTCGTGGGTATATAAAAATTATTATGAATTTTATCTCACCCATAGGTTTTTTTTTCATATAAATCCAAAAAATATATTATGAATTATTTGAATCGAAATTATATAGGGAATAATTTTATTCATGAATAAAATATTTTAATTGGTTTTTTGAATAACAAAATGAGATTCATGTATGTAAATAATTTTCCAATACTACTAAACTATTTTTTCATTCTATATGAGATTCCTAGTTTCGTTTGAAAATAATGAAATGTAATAATCTAGATACACATTACAAGATTCATGTTCATTACATGTTTCAATTTCCCTATTCTATGAATAATAATTTAAAATTATATTTTCCCATTATGATTTCATATGTAAATAATTTTAATGGAATATGATGATGATATTTATGAACCACTTGTTTATAAAACCAAAATAATATGATTTTCTTCTAATTATGTAAAAATACTAAACTAAAATAATCCATGGTTATTTAATGGATCCAATATATTAATCTGACATTGTATAGTTTGGATGAAAAAAATGGGTGAAATTTTTTTCACTCAAATTGAGAATTGTAATTTTGTTTATGGAACCTGATCATGGATTTTGGGTTTGGTGATACTATTGTTTTTATCATAGAAGTGTTTATATATTTTTTGAGCTGTAAAAATTTTAATATGATGTTAACATCAGTTGTATGGATTCTATCATGTAACCCTATAATAAAAATCTATCATAATGTTATTATCTTTTAAACCCATTATAAGGTTAAAGGTGATGATATCTTGAAGTTGTTAATGATTATTTGGTATATACTTTTTTATGTTGTACTGTATAAAATGATTTGGTTTAATGTTAAGAATTCTGTTATACACTTTGGATATATTTTTTATAGTATTGATAACCATTTTTTTAATTGATATTTTCTTGTGATGTAGTGATGGGGAAAAATAATTTCTATTATATATGTCCATGGGATTAAAAAAGGATTTTAAGACTAATTTATTAATGTTATTTTAAAACAAGATAGATAAATATTAGTTATTTTAGGATACGACCTATGATATAAATTTTGAGGAAAAAAAGTTATTTAATATTAACTTTTTTTGTTATTTAGGTTATAGGGTCATTTAAATTTAAATGATTTTGTAATTACATTATGCATTACCATCAAATTTGGGAGAATAGTGTTTTATATCATAATATGAAGGTTTATTAAATGTTGTAATTATAATAAATTTTAAAAAACATATCAATTTTGGTTGATGTTTGAAATCCGATGGAATATATTATAATCTTTTTATGGTAATGTTATCCTTTAAATATTAATTTATGTTCTTCAGAGATGAAAATTTCACATAGAATAATTATTTCATGAACAAAAGATGATATTGAGGTTTAAATTGGGTTAAGAATGATATTAAAAATATAAAGTATGTATATTTTCATATCTCCCTAGTCTATAGATTTTCTAATCCCTCAAACCTATTAAAATTATCTTGAAAATAAAAATGGTATCGTATTACTTCCATTTTTTATTAAATTACAGAATCTTGATAACTTATTTGATTTCCTGTTTTTTGAATGTTTACTTTCTCACGATCATTAACAATCTTCTGATCAATGATCTATGACACTCTTCAACATTATTTGGGAATAAATTTTTTTCCCATTTCCAAATATTAAATTCCCACTAATGTTCTCCTTTTTGTGGAACTATTTTGTGTCCTTCCTGGTCACCTTCAATCATTCTTTTATCTCTTATCATATGGACAATTTAATAACCCTCATTACAATTTGGGACATCAAGAATTGTTTTAAAAAAAATATAAAAACTATAGTTACCATGATAATGATAAAACTATGACGTGAAATTTATTTTAGAATGAAAGATGTATCACCCCATTATTTTTATGATGGAATGTTATGTTTGATCTCATATTCGATAAAGAACACCATGATTAAATAGATGATGTAATATACAGATTATATAACATGGATATTAAATTATTAAGTATTAATAGTATTAACAAATTTATGATGTATATATACTTATATATGTACATTTCCTAATAAACATTAATTTACCAATAAAATATTTGTAAATAATAAACAAATTTTTATTAATGTTATTTTATTCATAAAAACATTATATTCCTCAAAATTTATTTCCATTGATTTTTGGGTGAAAATATTATAATATTGTAATATGAATTTTAGAAAATATATTTCATAAGAAGAAAATAAATATTTAAATCATTCTATCAAACAATAATTAGAGTGGAATTTTGGGATTCTTTAAAAATATATTTTTCATTGTATAGTAAAAAATATATATTTTTGTAAAACTATCATTTCGTTTCATTAAAGTTGGTAATTTAAAGATATCATTATAAATTAACTTAAATTAATAAAAATTGATTATATTTATTTATATTTCATACATGTAATTATATTTTAATCAAATTTATAGAAAAGTTTAGTATATTTTCATTTATAGGTTTAATAATTCTATTTTTTTGGAAACTTGTTTGAAATTGTGTAATGTTTCTCCATCATAATAACTTAAAATAACCCCTAATGGGTAATTATTTAAATAAAAACTATATAATATATATAAATTAATGTAACTTTAAATTCATATAGTTATTATTATAATTCATATAGTAAATATAAAATCGACTTTTTCTTGGTAATAAAGTTATTAAATACACTATTTATCATTTCATTTATGGGTTTCATTTTAAAATTAATTTTGTCACTTAAAAGATTATATAATAAAAATAATTGAATATTATTAATTTTTTTAAATTATATTATATAGTAATGTCATCTTTTTTATTTATATGATTTAATTGTAAAATCACTGAAAATATTTTACAATGATCAAGGGTTAAAATGGATTTTTCCGGGTGTTAAACTAAAAATTAAAGGCACAAAACGATATAAAAACAACTATAATTCCTGTTTGAGTTCAACTTTTCTACCCTTATTTCAATATAATATATTTATATTCTCTTTTGGGGCATTATTCTATTATTTTTGACATTATAATAATTTCACTAATGAATAATACAAAATGAAACATTATTGATTTAATGTTTAAAATATGTTATTCGTATGTGAAAATAAGAATGATATGAATTAATTTTAATATTATATTTGAGATAAATAAAATTAATTTCGTAGGGGTATTTTTTACAATTATATATTAATTTAATCTCTTATGCAATTTCAACATAGTAATTTTCTAATTAATAAAAATAAAATAAATAATATTTAAAATGTAACAAGTAACCTAAATTGAATGAAATATTGAATCCCATTAATTTTTTAGATAAATTGGATATGATATGTAATTGTGAAGGTGGTAAATACTAATTCAACATCAGAATTCAGAATACAAAGGTAAAATAATTTTATTTTTTCAAAATTTACATTCATATAATTTTCTAATAAATATAATTTTATTAAATGATTTAAAATTACTAAAAATCCTATCCTTTAAAAATATATTTTAAAAATTTAAACATGTCATCTATAGTCCATTAGTGTACCAATTACCATTTTAAAATAATTATCTTTACTGCAATATAGTATATGTTTTATTTCCATTGTAATGGAAAATAGGGTTTCACACATTCCATGTGATTAGTTTAATATTAATTTTCCACACACATAAAATTTTTAAATTATAAATTGGATTTTATATTTATAACTGAGGGGTAAATGTTTTAAAATATGTTAGTTTTTTAATTCTATATTTTTAAATAATCTTGATAAATATATACCAAAAACATGTTATAGTGGTGAAAACTAAATTGGTAATATTATGTTTTGTTAAAGGTTGTGGTACAATTTTATTCTGTTGGTGGTGTGGTATGCCAATATATTCTATCATATGCATTAATTATAAATTTTTTAACCATATAGCATGTGATTGACATCTTATTCATTAATAGTGTTGGGTATTTATAAAAATGTCAATCCTTGTCAACAATAAAAGGGAACTCCCTCCAGTAAAATAATAACAACTCTCAAAATTTCTTTCATGAAATCTCCATTCAATAATATCTTCAAAAGATCATTATCACGGTAATATATCTACTAGACATCCAAAAAATCTAATCCTAGGGTCCTTATTATGATATCCAAAGGGGTATTTCTAAGAAGAGGTAATTGCCATCATTATTAAACTTCATTATACATATCTTCTTAGGAATTTATTTATTTTATTGATAAAAAAAATTTAAAATATTATAAACTATGTACTAATATGTTATTATAATTATACAGTAAATTATATCCATCTCCACTTCCATCAAATTGTAAATGAATCTATCGATTTAGTCTATGACTGACTACTAACACATTAAAGGATGTAATTTTTTATTATCACCACATGTCATGGATTGTAATAATGATGGTATTCAATGATATATATTCCATATTTATCTAAATTAGTCTTTTGTAATTATTATTAGACAAAAAATATTCAACTTACAAATATTCTATGATATGTAAACATTTTACATGTGTACGATTAACTAACACCAGATGAAGATATGTGATTCATTTTTCACTGATTGATTTCGTGTAATATAATAAATGTAATGTTTATGAATATATTATGTATATATAATATATTTTTATATTCAAAATATATGTATTATTATTAAATGATAATATTACATTTTCTCTCTTACCATTCGACTTAGAGAATAATTTTAATTTTCTTCCTACGTACACATGGACAACCGTCGGTGAGAAGTAATGAGATTACATTTAATCTCCAAACCACTTGGAGGATATAGATATAAGTATATAGGAAAAAATTCAATGATATTTATTACCTTATGATAATTTCATATTTTTAAAATAATACTTAAATCCTTTATAAAAGGATCATTGAAAAATTAAAAATATATTCATGCGTACATATGACACATTGTTTATATTCATATAATGTTGAAATTTTTTCATCACCATCAATATTTATTGTATTTGAAAAGTAAAATTGGAAAAAAAACTATCATAACAATTTATTTATTATAATTTTTAACATGTTGATGTAATGAACATTTTGAAAATGTTCAACACAATAATGTCAATTTGAAACAATTAACGAAACATCATCAACATATTTTATGGGAACATTACTTATTAAGAATTTATGAATTCTATTAAAACTAAATAAAACATATTACATATATAAAAGATGTAAATCCCAGGAAAAAAAATCAAAGGAAAAATAATAATATATATAATATTATTAAAAATGAGTTCAAGCGCATACATGGAATTTATCGGCAAGAGATATGGAACTTTGTCTCAAATCATTCTTCATTGGGACATATTGAAATGTTATGAACCAATTTTATATTATATGGTGTTTTTTCATACTATTTATAAATATTATATGGAATCTATTATTTATCATGATATTTAAAAAATAATTTGACGATATTATTTCATGGGGATTATTATTGAAGAGTTTGAGATATGGAAATTTATTTATGTTACTAAATCATTTCATTTCCTGATATTTTATAATGAAGGTTAATTTGGATGAAATAATATGATATTATTTTATTGACTAACATATCATTTCTTCTCCTATGGTTATTAATGTTGTCATACTTTTAATTTCCATTTTATTCCTTATCAATTGAATAACTGCAAATAAAGATAATTTTATGTGATATTAATCTTGAATCTTTCATTTAGATCTGGAATATTTATCTACCATATGAATGTCTTCAAATTAATTTTCATGGTGTTATATTCTAATAATAAGAGGCCTTATAAATCAGTTTTTACATTCCTTTTAACTATTTCTAAATTAGTTTGCAAATGATTTTATAAAATTTTTTCAATTGGTTCATTATGAATAACAATACAAAATCATTGAATCTAGTACTTATTTTTAACATTTATAATATGACTGTATTTTCATTCCATCAATATAGGAAAAATTTTGGAGGTATCAGTTTTATATTTGAATATTTATTTTCATGTACATATATTGTTTTTAAATTTGGATAATTTTTTATGTTTTAAATTTCTATTCATTGAAAATCAATAGAATGGTTTCATCAGGAAATGAGAGAAGTGATCTCTCAAAATCATTTTCCATAATATATGAAATTATTTTATGTTACTCATAATGAAAAGGTTATTTTTTATTGAATTTATTTATTTATATATTAATGTTATTATCATTCTTACTACTCAATAAGAATTTTTTTCCTTTTTATCCACTTGGATATGTTTCAATTATACAATAATTATTATTTCCCATAATGGATACTAATTTGTTTCTGAGATATTTACATGTTACATATTAATATTATGTATTTTAATCAAATTATAAAAGGAATTATGGTAGTTTTTTTAGTTCTAGGATGAATTAATTGGTCATTGTACTTTATTCTTTCTTTGATTCATGGAAAATGATTATAAGATGGCTTTATAAATATTATTTCTCAAAACATAGATTGATATTATTGATATGTAGTGTATTCCCCAAGAGTTATCCAATTAATTGGTTAAGGAAGTAATCAATATGGTTATTCAATTATTATGCGTTCTATATGGGTTTTAAGAAGATAAATTCCATGTAAGACTAATTATTATTTTTTATTTGGTGGTTTTTGATGACCACTTTGATGAAGATTATCGTCAAATGGATCATGGTTATTGTATATTATGATTAATATAATTATTTAACACATAATATATGGCTATAGTTTGAATATCCTTGTATTGAAGTGTAAATTTTCATATCTTATGCTCATTTAGGTTGATTATATCATCGTATCCTTATTCTAATTATAATTAAATTATGTAATTTACTTGTGAATTATAATTCTTCCCCTTTTTAGATATTTAATCTCACACATCATTTGTTCTAATTTACCATTGTTGTGAATAATAATGTTAAAATATTTTTCCTTATAATGGATTCAAATATGAGAATTTTTTAGATATTGATAATATAATGTGAATAATAAAAAACTAGGTATAGTGGGAGGTGATGTTGATCCCTATTAACTAATTTTATTATGAATATAATTACATAAAATTTTATCATTATTATATTAAACTCAAATAAATAAAATACCATGGATATATATGTGATCTGATAATTATTATTTATATTTAATGGTTTTGACGGAAAATTATTGGCTCATATTTATTCGAATCAATTATACAATCATATAATTCATGTTTTTGTAATTGGATTTGAGAGTACGAGTTTATGGATATTACAAAAATATATTAGTTGATAATCATAATATGTAGCATCATTATTTTATCTAATTTCATTAACATACATTACCCTCTACCATCTAAAAATATGTATTAATTACATGTTGTCGATGATGGATTTTTTGCACTAAAATCCCTTAATCGTAACATAATTAATGATAAATTAGAGAAAATTTTTATTCAAGAGATAAAAATTTCCTAATTTCTACTATTTTCGGAATAATGATGTAAATAAATACCATCTAAGACCTCATAGGGTTGTTTCCAACATTATCGTTGATATAGAAAGATGGGTATCCTTCAGTAGTTGAAACATATCATCATGATCTAGTGAATGAACTATTTTATTTTATATATGTCATTTTTTTGACTTTTCCTTTATCTAATTTTATATTATATTAATTATGATCATAGATTATTACTTAATTTAATTTTATATTTCACATAGTACTTAAATAAATTATTGTATATCCACTTAATATTCGTGAAGAATACTCCCATGTTGATTGGGATTACTAATGATTAGATTTTACTATATTAATAGAGGCATTGGAATATAATCATATAGATCCAGTAGTATTCATATTTTCATTAACATGCAAACATAAATATATTTCTCAAGGATGGGTGTGGACCTACTAGAATATCTTGTTATGTACCTAATTAAGAATATTGATATTTTATAATATATTATAGAATAAGATGACTCATTGCATATTTAACAACCAAATAGAAATTAAATTAATATTGATAAAAATATATCAATTGTACTATTCTATAGTGATAGGGAGGGAACATATCAAAAGAAAATATCATATAAAACAACTAGAATTTAACCACATTCCAATGAACATTTAAAAGGTAAAACTATAAATTATATTATAGTTATATGAATCCTATATTCAAATAATAACATTATTTTCATTAATCAATATATCAAATTGTTTTCACCCATTGAACATGGGTTTCCTATATTGAAATAAATTTAATCTACTGTAGCTAATAAATTGGATTTTAAAGGCCCATAATTTATAACACATGGTCCTAATTAAGTCCTTTATGACTCATCAACCTATCTAAGAAGATGATGCATAGATATGGTAGTGTATACATATAGGTTTCAATTGGACCTTGAATACCTTAATATATACCAGGTAATTAGTAGGAAGATATAACATAATATATATACCATTATTAAAATATATTCATTGTAGGACATAGGAAATCAGATTAGATTTGTTATAACTGGTAGTTTTTAATCAGGAATTTTAATTGATTTAACTATCATATAATCCATATTTCAATAAATAATATATTGGATTCATGTTATCAAACAAATGGCTGGATAGAAAATCTCATTAAAATGTACATTGACGACATATATAAAAATTCATTTTCATCAAATCTATAAATATAGAATTAGAAGGAGATGTAAAAAATTAACCTGTTTCTTATGGGAATGTTGGATAATATATATCAATTGAATCAAAAACTAGTAATTCTTAAGGAAAAAAATATAATTTTTTCAATATGGATGAAATGATCAATAAAATAATAATACAACATAGTATCGTAGTCCATTCAATTAGATCTATAGGTGAATATTGAAGGTACACAACTAATATAATTATAATTAGATGCTACTAATTCTATTTTATTTATAATTTATTTTATTTTCTATACATCCATATTGGATTTTTGGAACACCCCAAAAATATTCTTTTAATGAATAATATTCAGGATATGATTCCTAAGACCCAACAATGAGCTTTCATTAAATGTAGATGTTTTATAATAAATTTTTATTTAATTTTTATCAAGAAATTGAATTGGTGGGAAATTAATTGAGAATCCATATTTAAAAATATATTTCGATTGTTCATATGGAATAAATATATAAATATTCATCATTAGAGAATAAGAAGATATTTTTGTTGAAGAAAATTATTATTCAAAAATAAATATTATTCAAAAATGGTTATTATTTAATTTTTTTGTGAGGCAATTAAAGTTAAACTATGAAATATGATGAATGTTAATTTAAATGATTTGATTTCTTAAGTAAACATATCATAAAAAACTTGTTGTGAAGGGTTTATAATTTTAAAAAAAATATTTTTTATGATAAACAAATAATTAATATTATTAGTAAATATATTTTATAAAATATCTTCCAGTATCAATTTATTAATGTTAATTGAATGAAAATTAATTTCATTTATATTATTTATAATCCAGTTATGGTAATTGGAATTAATATAATGTTGTATATTGTTGTAACAACTTATTATACCCCTTATTTTTTGGAAGATTGATTTTCATTGCATGTTATGAGTTAAATTTTAAATTAAATTCTTCCATTTATATTAGGTAAATAATGATAGATGAATTACTTAGTTTTAATAATGATCATAATGATTTTTAAATAGGATCCTTTTAATTTTGTTCTTTATGATTTGTATCGTAGGTAAGTATTTGTTTTTATGGAAAGGGTAAAACATGTAAAACAAGGATATTCTTTGGAATAAGGCATTAATTTTTTTTCTAAAAAATCAATATGTGTATTTATCTGAAATACCCATCTATTATTCTAAATTTTGGCTAATATGTGAAACGTTTATTGGATTATCACCATTATATTATATTCATAAAATAATATATACAATGTGTTCTTCCCCTTTCTTTAAAAATAATAAAAATTTTACATTTGAAAAAAGAAGAAAACTTGGGTTTTAAATTTTTATTTGAAATAATACTATATATTTAATCCATTTTTATTTATATTTTATTTATAGTCATGGTATTATTTCCCAAAATTCATATAGAATACTGACACCATGCTTGTGAATGTATTAAAAAAATAATGTAAATAAATTTAAATACTAAAATATTATTATTTACGAGTGCTTTATTGATTCCAAATGATTAATTAGATAAATATATAAAAGTAATGATATTTAATATTTTCATATTTGAAATCAATTTATGTAAAAAAATTTAAAATGTAAATAATATTAATAGTTCATGTAAGCACAATAATAGAATAGTGTGTTAATTATATTTTATAAAACTATTTTAATAAATTAATTAAATTGGTCAAGAGTGATGATAAATGATAAAAAAAAGGTCAAGAATTTTACATTTTGGAGCTATGAAAACATATTTTTAAAATTATATAACATTATTATTAAAATTTTTGATATCATGATTAATAATTAAATTGTGTAATCATAGGGTTAAAACAAATGATAAAGTTGAAAATGCTATCTAAACAAGTAATATTACTATTTGATGATTATATTTAGACAATTAATTACATATATACTAATTCATGTTATTATGGATCAATTTTTCATGAGATATATACTTATATATATTGTATTATAATATAATATTTATTCCCAAAAGGACATAAATGATATTTTATATTAATTCTATAGTATTAAATGATTTAAAAATCATAAAAATAATATTCATGTTAATTTTAAGGAATTGTTGCTAATGATATCACCCATGTTCTTTATTGGGTCAACTCTAATTTGATGATTTAAAGAACCGACCTGGGGGTTATATAGAGGTTCCCTAAGACAGTATTTTTACTTTCCCCCAAGTGTGCCTCTATAAATGCCAGATGCAACTGGCTATCATTGGGGGTCAAATATGTAATGTGGGGAGTGGAAAATATCAATATATAAAAAATAAAAAAATCAATATGAAATATTACCAAGATTCTAAAATTAAAAATAAAAAACCAAACAATAGAAGAATAAATCCAAAACATTGAAAATGACCATAACCCACAGATGTGAATATTCCATGATATACATATGTTATGTGTCTAATTAAATCCAAAAATTATGAAACACTAACAATCTTGTGTGGGTACCAAATCCATATATTGTTCCCCCCATCAATTACCCATCTTGAATCCATACACATCTAACAATATATAGTGATTTTCCAAATCTTTTCCTCCAAACATTATGTTTATTTGAGATCGAATCAAAATGAATGACTAGGTTCTGACTACAAATCAGAATTAGACCACCAAATATTTCAAAATCAATATCTATTATATAATTGTGAATGAATTCATATAAAGAACACATATTTTTATCGACTAGTTTTTTTTAAATAGAAGGCATTGGTTGATAAACTATGTGATGTGCTATGCATAACCTAAACAAAAAAAATTATTATTTAAATATGAAAATTTTAAAATTTCCATTAATTTTTTTAATATCTATATGATAAATGTTTTTATGAAATATATATTTTCTAAAAATATTTATAATAGACTAGTAAATAATCAATCAGTTTTTTGAAATGTCATCGATTATGTATTATTGAAGATTTAGATTAAATTATTGTTATGAAAAAATATTAGAATTATTTTCTATAAAATTTATAAAATGTTTTTGATAAAAAATTAATTTAATATATGGTCATGATAAAATTAAAAGAGGGTGTAAATTTAACGTTATTAAAAAAATATAGATTTTTAATATAATATTGAGAATTTCTACTTTTATTTAAATTTGCCATTTATTTTGATAAATTCATTAATTTAGTCTTATAATTATTTTTTTTAATTTTACATAAAATTAAAATAGTTATTATATAGTTATATTATAATCATCCTTATATCATATTTATAAATTAATTTATTTTTATGATTAAAAAAAACCTTTTATGAAAAACTTTTTCAAAATGAATAATATTTCTCCATATTAATTAATTAAAATATCTATATTGATAAATAATGAAAAAATAAATTTATTATTATTTGTATATAATTTTTAATTGAAATTAATATAATTAATATTAATAGTTTTATCGTTAAAATAAAATCGAATTTTCCACTAAAAATTATATTTCAGGAATCAACATTTTATCATGCCTCTAGGTTTTAAATTAAAAAAATTAATCATCCTTGGTGAGTTGATATTTAAGAAATAAAATAAAAATATTGAATCATATTAATTAACATTAGATTAAATGGTCACCATATTTATTTATTCTTATTAGTAGTAACATTACTAAATATTTATTAGCGTAGTAAATGGAAAACATGTTACTTAAGGGTAAGAATAGTTTAACACATAATAGAATAAAAGTAACCCTAATGAATATCTATGTACACATAATATTCATTGAAATATTTATTACATTTTCCCCATATTATTTATAATCTATACATTATTATGTATTCAATATGATAAAAATTATATTTTCATACCATAAAAAATTCATTTTTTGTAAATATTTAAATTTATATAAGGCATTTATTTTTATGAAATAATTTATTTTTTGAAATAAATAATATTTTAATGAAATGTAATTATAAATTAATTTTTATTAAATATATATTATCATATAAAATTTATAATGATAAATGAACTTTTTATAAAGGATCAAAAAATGTTGTCAGCCAAAACCCATCATTTCCCTGTAAATGCAGAGTCTATTTTAAAAGTTATCATTAATATATAGATAATTTATTAAATACATTGAATTTTTTTTAGTGACTATTTCAAAATTATCCAATGGTTTTTTTATAACATTATGGGACATTTTAACTTTTATTGGTATAATCTAAATATGGTATAAATATGAAGTGTGTATAATGAAATCATCATGACCCAGAAATGATAATATAAGAACAATAAAAAGTATCCATGAAGAAAAATATATTTCCCTTTCAATAAAATGATATTTTTTTATTATTTTATTGAGTTTATGAATCCTTTATAAATCATCAAAAACCAATAATATATGTAAAGGTAATAAAATAATTTAATAAATAGTATAACTCACTTCCACATCAGTAAGGGTATTATTTTGATAACCACTTACCATGGCCTAAAAAATTACTATAAAAACATATATTTTCCAAAAACCGTGGGAAAACCATTGGAATGTTTGTAGTTTGGATTACATTATTAGATATACATCAAATCATTTTTTGATAATTAACATAAATTTCCCGACTCATGTCTAATATAATCCCTCCTAATATCTAATTCCTATTAACTAAAATTATTATGGAATAATTATTTACATCCCCATACCATCTATATCTTATTCCCATGGTGCTATAATTTCTCATGAAGCTCCGCCTAGGCTTTTGGAATCACCCTCTCATGTTAATGGATCTTCCTCCCCTCCATTCAATTCAATTACAATTTTTTAAATTTGTATTTTTTTTCATATATATATATATATTTAATTAATATATTGAATATAAATTACTATAAAATTTATTTTATTAGAATGATATACAATTTAACCTATTTCAATTTGACCTTTACCCAACCGGTTACGACGATGAAAATTAATAAGGTATATGTTCTTTCTCCTATTTATTCATGTTTATCCAGTATTTAATGTATTTTATCTCTAATTTCAAATGATGGTATATCCTTAAATATCTCATATCATTACATTTTATGTATAAATCACGAGATACCCAATTAATTTTAATTAATGACTTCAATGAACACTTATACACCCACATTATGTTGTCAAAATTTCACCATGATTTTACATGCCAAACTATTGTATAGTGAATACCTGTACTCATTTCCAATAATAAAGAACACCTTTAGGAACATATAATTCATTATTGGTAAATACATGTATTTAATATGAACTCCATGATCATGGATGATAATGCTAAGATAAATGATTCAATGATTTATGATCTATGTGGCATAATTATTAATGCGAATCAAATGAAATTGACTCGTGTGCCCCCAATTCTTTTGTACTCAGATGCATTAGGAAATGTTCTAGTCTGATGATACATCATAAAATGGATTAGGTTGTGAAAATTATACATTACATCACATTTTCTGTTATTATATCTAGGTATTTATCCATGACCTATATTTATAATGTAACACTTTATATTTTTTCGACATTTTCCATTATGTCTTTTGGATAACATTGAATTACAGACCTCATTGTTCAAATATTTGATTTTAACAACATATATTTCTAAATAACATTCCTTTTTTCTAAATCGTATTAATATCATGATGTTATTCCATTTTTATTCTATTTATCATCATTATAGTTAAAATCATTTTTATTTTTTCCATAGGTTATCCAATACATTTTGATGTGTGAAGGAATAATATATCCATGTTAAGGATTTTTTTCAATAATGATGTGGGATTTCATGTTCTATGTTATTGTTTAATGTACCAAATTCCAATGTAGATTACACATATCAATCTATAGTTTTTTTATGTGTACACTTATCTAATAAATTGTGAAATAAATTATAATAATGAGATGTGTTGTAATAGTATTAAATGAAAAAAAGTAAACATGTATTACAATTATTGTTACTATTTAGTCAACCATACCAGACATAATTCATCCCACGATATAGTCTGAACCATAAAACCTATGGATATTAAATCCCACTATTTCATGGGAAATCATTATCAAAATCAATTCAATTTTAATCGGTACCCATGAGCATTAGTCCATGTTCCGTTTCTTCATGTACATGGAATGTCATTCAAATGGTAAAATCATATGGTCCTAGAGATTCATTATAAAACCCTTTGTGTATTGGGATAATTAGTTCCATACCCACAACTCATTCTTCACATGAATCCTTCAGGGGAATAGTGCAGTAATCTAGAAACTTATGGGTATTAGGATAACATTACTGAATCACAAAACTCATTGGTCAGTCATTTAAAAATATATCATATATAAAGGATCAACATCATTATCGATCTTATTAATAATTAAAATAATTGAGAACTATTTCGATTTTCAATTGAAAACATTTTTATATAAATTAGTCACAATAAATAGAATGAAAAAGTAACCATTAATCCATTTAATTTAATTTATTGCACAACTACGTTTTTCTTTTAATGTTAAGACAATCAATACATTATATCCCATTATTGAAAATGATACTAGGATTTAGTTCGAATACATTAACCCATTATTCCCATTTTATGTAATTCACTACCCTTCATATCAAGTGTTTTTGATCATGACATGGTTTTCCATTATGCACGGTCTCAAATATCCAATGATTCCAATGGTATCTGTTAAGGGTCACACGATCATATTGGAATAAATTAATAATTTGAATATTAAAATTAAATTTCCAATCGTGGAAAAAATGGTAATGATAATAAAAATATATTTTTATCCATAATATGTGAATTATAAATTATACCTAATACCTCATGATCATTAATGAAAACTCACCAAATTGCAACCCTTAATTAAACATACAACAGTTGAAATAAAAATATCAAAGGATGATCTAGGATCAGAACCTAAAATCAATATAAAAAAAATTATGGTACATTAATACTAAGATCTAAACAACAAAAATGGATAATACTTATTTATATCATGGTGGATATATATAAAGGATAGTGAGTAATCTAAATAAATAATAAATAAACTAATAAAGGAGTTGACCGTTCAATATGGTCATATATTCACTAAAAATGCATTTTTGGATCCTAGGAATCCTTTCATGAGCCTCTAAAATAATGCAGTTTTTTATTAGTGTGAGAAAGTATTTTTTTGTGTATATAGGTGGTTTTGAAAATTCTAATTATATATTTAAGTGTCATAATATATGACATGAAGGGGTTACTAGATTGTCCAAATTTATTGATAAACTATGAAACTCAACTCTTTAGAGTGGACAATTACTCTAAGGTAGGTTCATTGTTTGAAAAACCATTCAACACCTTGTATCCAAGGATTCAGGGTTTGGTTATGTTGGCCTCCTAGTTTTTTTAAAATGTTTACTCCCTTCATGTGGCTTGAAATGTTCCCAATTTTTTCCTTAAAAAAATTTCACGGTATTCTCTAATTGTTCTCCATCCATGAAAATCTCCAAGGGGTTGCAAAATTCACAAAATTCATAAAATAATACCTTGAAGAAATATAAAACCATATCATAACAAAAACAGTGGAAAACAAATACATGAAAATTATTATGATTCATTTACCTATTTTTCAGTATCTTAAAATCTCTACAACTTATTATATCTTATACTCGATATGTACTCTCAAGGTAAACTAATATTTTGAGGTAAAAAAGGTTAGTCTGTTAGGCCTACATATTTTTTTATCTCTCAGATGATTTAATATTGAAATTTAAATTATTCAAAAACACATGTACTATCAGTATTTTCATTCTCTAAACAAATTCCTCATTATGAAACAAAAAATGAATTAGAATCTTTTTAATGGAATAATCAATATAATTATCAAAATCAACAATTTCAACCAATTTAAAAGAGTCTGGGTGATATTTTTTTGAATGTGGCTCAGGGAAAAAAATTCCCTTTCACTATAACTATGTGGATGACCAAATGAATATGTAACATCTCCTAAAATCTAAAAAATATAAAATGGACACATATACCAATGCATCAATTTTCCCTAACAAATGAATCCAATGGGATCCCAATCATTATGACACTTGGTGGAATATAGCATCACCCACTGTAAACTAAAGAGTGAAACAACATAGATTAACATACGACTTTATTTTACTCTAATCTATATCTATAAATTTCCAAAACAACTGAATATGTTTTTACTTATCCTACATGAGACTCAGTCCAAACAACAATGAATCACCCACCACCATCCAGCATAGATGTAATATTCATATCCTTCCACAAATATCCTCATATGATTCTCTTTTAATAGTCTCATAATATATTTTTTTATAAATGCATTTTAAAAATTCTATGTTCATCTCCATTGACATCGAATTGTAGGACACATGCACAAATAATGTCCTCGAGAAACTAAATAGTATTCTCTGAATTTCCATCTGTATATAGCTCAATGGTTGTACCCATAATGACATGATTGACTACATACATATTTAAACATTTTCAGAAGTGAAAAGTAAACATAATTAATTATATGAATATATACTATGTGTCACCCCAGGAGAAATTATTGTCTCTAAAACATACTAAATATTTTACTGATCAATTTTGAATGTTTAAAATATATTAATGAAATGAGATCCTTTTTCAAATAGTCCAAAATAATCCATGTAACATCATTCTTCAACGGTTTCCCGATAATTCCATCCACAATGTCTATGGTATCATAATCCTTCTCCCATTCCATAATGAAAAATGGCTGCAACATACCACTGGGTAACTGATGATCAATATTCACCTACTAATAATTCTATCATTATTTCATGAATGTGGAAATCATATTTTTCATACCCATACTCCAATACTATATATAAATGTAAGGGTATTTTTTGGAAAATTTAGCATGAACTCACTATTTTTATTCATGAATCAATAAAATAATATCATATCATACACATATTGGTGAAACAACTCAACCCGTCACATATATGATATCATCATCATCTATAGTCTAATCTAAATGTGACTCCCCACTATAAAGGATTTCCTTAAATGAGAATAACTTTATATCCTCATACATCCAATCATTGATCTAGATCAAATATGGGGATTACATTAAAAACATATTATTTTATTATAATCCATTTTCTCCTAAGCCTCCATGTGCATCTCATCCAAATATTCCATCATGTTCCTGTAAAAATCGGACTTGTAAATAGATTTATTCTACGTCTTTCTTCTCTATGAATCAGTGTCACAACTTATCTCCCAGGGCACATTCCATGACTAAACCCAAGCCTGCCTTCCATAGGCCAGGGGTTGGCGACTAGCCCCAAATGAGTACTCCCTAAAACTGGCGAGGCATTGCCTTCATAACCTAAAAACTCACGTAAAGAAGCACACAACAAGATACGAACACAAGAAAACTGTATAAACAAAAGAATTTCTAAAGTAATAGTTGAATGAATAAAAGCCCAACAGTAAATATACAAGCACAACTGAAATACAATAAAACTGATTAAAGAGAAAAAGAAGCTACTTGATTGTCCTCTGAGGTTCCTACCTATAGGGTAGGTATAGATCGCCTCTGCAGCGCTCCACATCCACTCATCTCCTCTGCGTACTGACACACTATATGGTCCACCAACGAGCACTTTCCAGTCCTGGTACCCTCATCCTTAGTCTGTGATTTCCATCGTCTATATCCAACACAACATGGTGCGGGCATAGCCAGTGCAGGGGTGAGTATAACGATACTCCGATGAGACCCCGAGACCCTCTAGGTCTAAAAAAACTATCGAAGATAAATCAAAAAGTATGAATTCATCAGATAACTTTACATATGTACATATATATATATTATCAAATAATCCATCTAGATCATGAAGAAAAAGACAAAGGTAGTGACTCAACTCACACCAGGATTTATTCTAGTGGTAGTATCAAGTAACATTCTGAACACCATGGCTACTGGAGAACTCCCCCTCTATTGAGTACAGTGGTCCTACAATGTCACATAGAGGAGCTTCTCACTAACATTGGACTGCTGAGATACTATTTCTATCGAGTACCATGGGTATGCCGCATTACACAGAGGCACTCCCCACTTTGGGTGTGTCGCGTCGCACAGAGGCGCTCACCCTCATAGCCTGTGGAGGTACTCATCCTGTCGAGTATCGTGGGTCTTCCAAGTCACCAAGGCACTACCCACCATGGGTCTTCAATGTCACCAAGGATCTCCCAACTGGTCTAGTTGAGCTACTCCAAGTCGTAGCGGTTAGCCGTCTTCAAGTCTTATTCAGCCACTAGGTTCATACACTTTGCTTTCTCGTCTCCTAGAGGATCCGATCCTTGAGCTATTGGTCGATACTCTTTCTTCCACTAAGTCCCATTAAAAGTATCTCAAAGGTTTTCCACTTCTAAGGGGACTCTACGAGATAGAAGTCGCGTCAAACGGATGCCTGATCTATGAGTTATTATCCTTTTTAGTGAGAGGGGCCCAGTTGGATTCAAACTCGATTCAACCTGACCGTACCCTATCTCAATCCAATTCTTAGTGGGGTATCAATGACAAGGTCGCTTTTGCTCCATGATTTCTAGTGCCACTGATGGTTCGTCAAGAAGATATCATGTGCCATTATTATGGACAAAAAATGTAAAAGGGGTTGTAGTGGGAACGATTCTGGTCCTACCCGGTCAGACCGACCCGACCCGACTTGTTGGGTCGGCCCTAGCCCGCAGTGATACCCGACACGTTCGGTCTAGCACAACCCACGAGGGTCATGAGGGTGCAGCGAGGGCGGCTTAGCCGAGGGGTTCTACAAGGGTGTATACATGTCGCGAGGGAGCAGACTGGCCACGTGGTGGCGGATCGGCCATCTATCAGTGGAATAGCCCCGGGTCTACGATCGGTCTACAGAATAGAGGTCCGATGGTGGCGGCTTAGAAGATGGAAGTGGATGCTCGGCGGACGGTGGCTCAGGATCGGTAGACGGAAGCGTCAGCTCGGCCGATGACGGACGACAGCAACAGTTCGGAGGATGGCAGAAGTGGCTCGGTGGATGAAGGAGCCGCGAGTGTGGGAGCTGCAGGGTGATGTCGTTGCACTGTCACCTTCATTGCGTTCAACACCACAAATCATCATACCATTTTTAGAGGGGTCAGGCCATGTTTGTTTGGCTCTTACCCTATGCATTAGGGTGGTAGAAAACGACTCAACATAAACCAGTATGATGAACGTCAAACCCTCCTAGAATGTCTATTCTATAATCCCACAAAAAAACATATGCAGATCACCTATTTAGAATGTTGATTAGCATTAATTGTTTTACAAGTTAAGAACTTGGGTAAAAATATAATCATTCACAATAAACCCCTACCTCGTTCTCTTGATGATGTTAGCATAAGGAGGTTGTATAGTCGTCGACTCGCAGTAGATGAAGACGTCCCACAACCGATGAAGTCTTGAGGAAGAAAGTCGTAGGAAGTTTACATTCTTCATTGGTGGAGCGTTCCTCATTTGATAGATTTATCCCAAGTTCCTTCAATCCTCCTTTTCTAACACTTTGGATACACTTTTCCTACATATGAATAGCCAACCAATATGAGTGCCTCTATGTGACGCGATAGACCCATAACGGGGAGCACCTCTATGTGTTGGGGCAGTCCATTGGTACTCGACAAGAGAATTACCTCAGTAGTACAATGATAGTGGGAAGTGCCTCTAAGTGACACTGGAGTCCCACTGTACTCAATAGAGGAAAAGTTCTCCAGCAACCGAGGTGTTCCTAATGATACTTGATACTTCCCCTAGAATAAATCATGTTGTGTGCCGAGTCAGTACCTCTATGTTTTCCTCATGTTTGTATGGATTACATGATAGATTATGTATATGTATGGGAATATAACTAGGTAAGGATATCAATTTAATTCACCTATTTGTAATTTATCCTTGATAGATTCTGTGGGACCTAGAGGGTCTCAGGGTCTGTACTGAGTATCGTTACACTCACCCCTAAACAGTCTATGCCCGCTCCTTGTTGTGTTGGATGCAGCTGACTGAAAACACTGACTAAGGATGAGGGTACCAGTACTAGATAGTTCATGGAGGTGGACCATGAGGAATGTCAGTACACAGAGAAGATGGGTGGACGTGGAGTACTGAAGAGGCGATCTATACCTACACTTCAGGTTGGAACCTCAATGGACAATCCAGTATTTATCATTTCTCTTTCATCAGTTCTGTTGGATTATAGTTGTACTTGTACCTTTACTATTGGGCTTGTATTCTGGACCCTTTTACTTTTAGCACTCTTTTGGTTATAAATTTTTCTTATGTTTGTATCTTGTTGTGTGCTTGGTTATGTGTGTTTGCAGGTTATAAAGGCAATTTGTTCCCAGATTTAGGGAATACGCCTTTGGTTCTAGTCTCCAACCCATAGCCTATGGATGGTGGGCTTGGGGTTAGTCATGACACGAGCCCTGGGGGATGGGTCGTGAAAATCAGTTACACTATTTCCATTCTTTTGGGAATGGAATATCTCAAAATCAAATAGATGAATATACTCAACCGATATATGTTACTAGATATTTTAAAAATCATTGGGAAAAGAAATAAATAAATATTTTTTTCCATTGTATAAACTAAACCATTCACAAAATTTTTAATTACCCCTAAAATTGAACGAATAAACCTCCTTATATAATTATTGATTGGGAATATGTTAATTTACTTCATGTGGCCTCAACTTTCATGTCACTTACACATTAACTCATTCTACCTACATATAAAATAATAAATGTTTGAATCCCATATATTTTCAAAAAAATATAATATTCTCCCCCACTGAATTCTTGTGGTATCAAAAGATATATTGTTGTAAAACAATTATTCAACTCATAGAAGGCATCTTCAATTGATCTAAACAATGAATATTTGATACCAATAATGATCAGTCATCAATGTGTGTCTACAAAATTAGAAAAATTCAATGAAGAATATTTTATAATGATCTAAAAAACCTAGAAATCATTATATATCCAAACAATTATTGGGATGCTCCCATGAAATTACTTTTTGAACATTCATTGGTTCCACTAACACTCCTAACTCATCGATTATCTGTCCAATGAAATGTACCCTCTCAATAAAGAATTGACATATATATTACATTATTTATATGATATGATAATTTATTATACTAATAATTATTGGAAGATATTGGGATTGATCAACATGATTCTTTACTTATATTATGATGTCATCCACAATACTAAAAAACATTGATTCTAGTATGCGTGAAATATTCAGTTCATCATGGCTACAAACATGGCCAGAGTATTCTTCAGCATGAATGGATTCATGATAATCTCATATAAGTCAATCCATATTTTAAATATATTTTTTGGTATATCATAATGTCAAAATATCAATTTAAGAAACCCCAACCTCATGCCATTCTTGAATAATACACTATCTCCCTTCATGTGTCAAAAAAAATCATTGACACACATAGGAGTATTCCAGTTCAATAATTTAATATTTTTCAACATCCAATGATTAACACACAAACACAGAATCATGTTTGTCCTATTAGAAAACAAAAATGAGGAAAATGTGACACACTGAGATGGACACAAACATTTTCAATTAATTCTTCCATATGAGTCTTAAACTCTTAATGATTTAGAGGTTACATTATCTATTGTAGAAAATAAATTGGCTCATCTTACTTCTTGAGATCATTTGTAAACTCATTATCTATTTTAGTATCCATTCCTGATAATTATTCAAGAAACAGATACTAGAATAGATCCTCTATTTTTTGATATAAACCATGATTCACACCCCCTTCATCCAATAGATAGATAAAACCCCTGATAGTGAGCTCACATAGTTTATCATGAACTATCCCAGCATAACCTACCTAGATATCGTATTCTCCAAAATGAAAAAAATAGTTACCCTTAGGAGAAGTAATAGTTAGCCTCAAAAAATATATATTGATATTTTCTAAGTATGATACCAGGATTTCCATAACCAAAATCAAGTCAAAACCATACATTTGAAGAAAATATAAATCCATAATGAATCAATTACGACCATCTCTGAAAAAACAGAATCTCTATAAATAGATGTCCCTCAACCGTACTCTCTATAGTGTGTTGAATTTCATTACCCCACTCTAATACTCTATTGTTATACTAAACCACATAATATTTTCAGAAGATATTAATCAATGTGAGTCTATTGTATCAAATAATGTTATATAACGTGTAGAATCTATACAATTAGTTCCTCTGATGATCACCAGACTCCCCTACATATCTATATGTTCATGCTAACTGCATGATACTTAACTACCCCTCTTGTATGTTCTCCAGTAAGAGTCTCCTGAACTGAACCACTCTACAGATATTGATTCTGTTTCCCTTAAATAACACAAAAACTACTATGAAAATCATGGATACTAGTAATATGACATCATGACTGATATGGTGTAGAATACACCTTCAAATAAACATGTTTAACCTATCACATCCATCAGAACCAATCCTTTTTGTATTTCTACTAAACCTTTATATGATTATAATCCTACCTAATGAATGGTACCCAACCAGTGGTACAGGACACCGGGAATGAATGTGACCCTCTCAACCACCCTGATAAAAAAGAATTCTATTATTTACCATGGATACTAATCCATCCACCTGGAAACTATTCTCACCAATACTCTTGATGAAGTTATCATAATGATGCATCATAACCTAGGAAGGTGTAAAAACCAATTTTCTATTAGAATAAAGTTTCGTTCAAGTGGTATCCTATTTCATGCACCCCATGAATATGAGATCAATATTCACCACCTCTTAAAACATATCAATCTGAAAGATATTATCCATGGACCTAATCCCAAATTTAATTTAATCATGAAATTATCTCGGCATAGTTTCCTCATCCCATATTAGTTATGGGACAATTTTATTCATGTAAGAGAAAGAACAATCATATTCCTTCACTACATAATTATCTGGGTAAACTGCCCATAAACTAGTACATTATCATATATCTTTATCTCAAGATATATATGTTATAAGATAATATCAATGATATATTTCCATACCACTCCATACAATTACTAATCCCAATACTGAACCTAACAATAACATTTTATTCATCCTCAAACCTTATAAGAATACAATTTCACTCTTTCATTTGGGGGATTCTCTAAAGGATCCTGTATATTCATAGTAGACTCAATCCAAAACATATCTTCCTTTGTCCCATACTATCCTGTGAGGTTTAATAGTTTCATTATCTATTAATCCATGAAAATATTAGACATCGATCACATTTCTCATATTAGATACCATTCCAATACATATATTGAGAATTAAAATTACTCATAGTACATATCTCTTAGTCCTTCACCCACAACTTTTGGAGCCTCATGTCCCACTGCTAGAGTCATGTTACTAGTAATTTCACCTAGTCATTCAACCCGAAAAAAAATTCCATCATGGAATGTCATTACAATTCCAAAAATTGTTATTATAAAATAAATAATTGATTCATTTTCCAAAGAAAGGTTCACATAAACTAGAACATGTTACCCCACATATTTTTCCCCAAATTCCAAATAGAGGTACTATCAATACCCCCAACCATACCCAAATAGGTCCATGGCTAAGTTATTGTAAAAAACAATAAAATTATCATTTTTATAAGTAGAAAACCATTTTAAACATTTCTAATTTCCACCTTTAACATAGTTTAGCTATTAATATTTCATAATTAGGAACTATTTCATTTAAAATAATAATGTAAAGAAAATCACTAACTTATCTACAAAACACACAAAACCTTCTATTTTATGTGTGACTAATATGATTCATGTCAATAAAATTCATGTGTTCCTAGAATGATTCATGTACACTCAACTCCTCCAAAATATTGGGAATTGTGGAAAATATAAAATAATAATAACATCATATAGAAAGTGACTCTCCCATGGTGAAAATTACATTAAATTTCAATTTCAATAATCAAAACTATAATCCCACCCTGGGTAATTTTATTTTCATTTTCTATACATGGGTTTTCTAATCCATATAATGAGATCTAGAAAAAGGAATAGTTCATCCAAGTGTCCTTTTTACCATTAACAAATAAAAAAAATAGAATAATAGAAAATATAACAACCTTAAATAACACTTTGTATCATCGTGACCAGGGATCCAGAGTCATGTTCCCCCAGAAGATTCATTACATGACCTAAAGATACTATTGTAATCATTAATCAACCAAAAAATCATGAATAAATAAAAAATAGGTAAATTTATGATAATATAAATTAATAAAGATGTCATTACATACCTCTATCAATTTTTGAATGAAAACCAAAAATGGACACTATGAAAACAACCATGTGGTTCCCAACATCATGTCTTATTCCCCCATCCATGCACTATCACGAATCCCAACTTGAAAATCATTCATAGGGTCCCTATACTTTTAATATCATAAAATATGAGTTCTATTTGAGAGTAAATAACTAAGGCCTGATTAGAATGTGAATACAATTCAATTTTCCACATAAAACAGTTTATAATGAAATATCCAGTCTATAAGATTGTATAAAATTGTATAAACAATATGGATCAAATCAAAAAAGTATAAAAGATTTAAATTAATTATTAATATATAGTCAACCACATCATACATCCTTCAGACCATTAAATAGTTTGAACCATATATCATATGATATAAATATTTATTCTTTTGTGGTATCTCGTTATTCATTTAATTCCAATTACAACATGTACCCTATAACATCAATCTACGTACTATTTTCTCACGCTCATGTAACATTTTTCCAATTCAAATATATTGGTGGGAAAGAGAATAAGTTTATAACCCCATTGATACTTGGACTATTATTCCATGTACTTAAAGTCAATCTACTCATGAATGCATCAGGGTCCTAGAATTATAGAATGGATCCCCATTGGTATTTCGAGCATTAGTCCCCCACCCATAATCCGTCTATCAATCATTCATTAATGTCACATATATAGTGGTTCAATATAATTAAAATTCATATCCATCATTTACATAATTGAGAAACATATCAACTATTTTACTTGGAAATATTTATTTAAATTAATCAAAATGAATAATAATAATAAATCATCATTAATTCATTTATCATCATTTACTAAACATCTCATTATCCCTTCACGGTTATGTCACCAAACCCTTTATATGAATTATTAAAAATATAGTAATGATTTAGTTCAATTTAATTTTCTAGTAATTTTACCTTGTATAATTCATAATTCACCATTTTAGGTAGAGTGGAACAACCCATTTGTTTCCATCATGACCAGTTTTGAATCTATAATGGGTCTAATGGGAGACATGAATGGTCTCATAATCACATGGAAATGAAATCATTATTTTAAAATTAAAATTCAATTTCCCAGCATTGAAATAGAATGGTATAATAAAATATATTGAATATGATTATGGGAATTATCAATTATACCACCAACCTTATGATGTTTGGAAAGTATTCAGCAAACTGTTGCCCTTAATTTGATGTAGAAGTATAAACTTTACAAATGTGAAGAATATCCTCGATGAAAACCATGATTCAATATCAACGTAAATGAGTTCAACTAAAAAAAATATATAAAATTAAAAAGGAGTAAATTTATCCCACTCAAAAAAACATAAAATCATATGAGATTTTTGAATCAAAAAAAGAAGAGATCACACACCAGTGAGGATTTTATCCTTCAACTGAATCATTTATTAACCCATACTGGGTTCATGAATACAAGGAATCATCATGGATTCCTACAAAAGAAATTCATTTCCTATTAGGGTGAGTGGTATGATTAGGTATATTAATTGAAGGATTCATAAATGTAAATTAAATATTTATGGGACTAAAATTCTTTATAATTTGGTTCTTAGATGTATGAAACTATTTTAAAAACCATGCACTCTAACCATTCATCCTACGGACAGAGTTCCATGGTAACCTTTAAGTGGGAACATTATTTTATACACGATTTTCCAAATACTAAATCCCCCTAGGTATAAGGGAGAATACATTAGAATGAGTTTTTTCATGATTTAGAAAAAAATTATGCCCTCTTGATGTGGCTCAAAATGAGGCACACTGTATAATTAGGAATGCAACATGTTTTTCCATATTTTTACATAAATTTTGAATTGTTCAATGGGAATCAAAAATTATACAAATTCACCAGAAGAAACCCAAATAGAAAACCCATCTATATTATAACAATAAAATATTTAAAAAATACCTAAACAATAGTATCAGACACCACTAGAAAGGTTGTAATCTCATAATGTCCCCAACTTATAATCGACCATCCTATATATGGAAGGCCAAGAATTAAGACTATGTTGATGTAAAATGACCAGTCCACTAATCCCGCCAATATATTCTCATCTCCAATGATTCATTACGAATATATTAATGATTACATAGTACATAGACAATCAGTCAACTCATTTTACTGAAAAAATTATTACTTTGATAGATAAACATTAATTAGAGGATCCTTAGAAGTCTTGACATCCTCATTATTAAAATCATGAATTATTAAAATATTTTATGTTTTATGGTGACAATATTGAATCTATTTCATATTGAATGCTTCATGTAAAGCACAATACCTCTATAGAAGTTCTAGTTAACAATACAGTAATCTAATTCACCCACAATATCAAATATAACGACATACTTGGATTGGAACAATCCCATGTTCCAAATAATATGTTGACACAATATTGATGAATCCTAAAGGACAATATGATCAACCAGTGAAATATAAAGTGTTCTATCTTGTTTATCTTCATCAGATATCTGTCCACTCTTTGTTGTATTCTAACATTTCTTAGTCAAACGAACATGTTCTCACGCCTCCTAAAAGTGAATCGCCCTAAATAGCTCAATATTCCCCTCCTCTATATTGCTTATTTGTGATTAGGATGAACTTACATAATTATACTCATATGATTCCATCTCAATAGTCACCAACTGACTACTATTATAACCAAATTAAACCAGTTCTATGTGCTTCTTCTAATACCCTCCAAATTATAGGATGATTTATATCACCATGCCCCCACAAAACCTAAATACTATGCTCTAATTTCCCACGTACATATAGGAAAAATATTTTGCACATAGTTACCTTACTACCAAATAACATATAAAAACATTATTATAGTGCTATGTAAAATCCAAATCACACCTAGATACTATAATCCTTGGTACACCATTAAAACAGACTATATCACAAACATACATATATCAAAGCTGATCGTCATTATATGATTCCCATATAATTATGAAATGTGATTTTTTTCACCCATTTAAAAATCAATCATATTAAATCATTATCTTAAGGATTATTTATATGTCTCATAACAATATTTATGGTAGTGTCTTCTCAATTCCATTACAAAATGGAAAACAACATTATTAGATACAATGGTAATTGATGCTCTCCTGTCACCTGAAAAATAGTTTTTTTATCATGTAACAAAACAAAAAATATAAATTTTTTCATTCCTTACCACCAATACATTCTTTGAATTTCATGCTATATTTAGTTCAAACAATATTTCACTACCCATTTAGATGAATGAAAATCACATTTCATCTCCACCTACATACACGTATGCACAAAAGCATAGCCCCAAAAAAAGATGATATCATCTGCATATATACTCTAAATTGATGGTGGCTCCCCATTTTCAAGTATATCCCAAAGGAAAAAAAATTATATCATTATAATTTCCCTCCTTGTTCTAGCTCATGTGAATTGAATTAATAAATTATCATATGAGTGTCATCAATTATAGTCCAACGGATGCTTCTAACAGCATCTCAACAAACAAATGGATTATATTCCACCCAGAACTAGACTTATAATCTTCTTGAGTCATTTTATTTTATCTGTAGGCTTTATAAACACTATTTCCTTTCCTAGGTGTGTATGATAGCTCAAAATCAATGATCCTTATATATATAACCCATCTCTTCTACCATAGATTAACATGTTCTTGTGAGATTATATAATTTCATCTTTTCTGGATGATATACAAAATTGAACTCTCAATCAATAGGTAATACATCCAACATTTTATTTAATAAAACTACCAAACTATCCAGAGACCATTCATAGTGTAATTCCATTCTTGTGGTGTCATCTGTTGAAGCCAATATTAAAAAAAACATTATCCCTATATTAAAAATACTATATGTATGATACCATATTCTGAAAACACATTATGTACTCCTATCCCTTTAAATTTAGTGTCTAATATAAGGTGTTAGTCAAATGCATCATTAACTCAATGAAGGAATCTTCACATGATGAGGACCATTAAACTTCAACACCCTTTTTGTGATGCATGAAAATTATACCGCCAAACAAGGATTCCTTAGATTAATCTTTGACAATAACATGTAAATCCTATACCAGTTCACATATCTAAAACATTCATTGAATATAGATAATAAAAAACTACCTAAACATTCTGTAGGTCCACGGTCAAACACTCATCAAATTTGATTCATCAAATTAAATTTTACATAGAGAACCATATTTAGAAGATATATAGATTTTCATACAGGAAATTCTCTCCAAGAGTAAATAGAATAATGTGAATATGTGGTGAAATATTGTCATGATGCTATAAGTACACTGTGATATCATCAAAAAAAATCCAAAAAATGACCCCCTATAGTGTTGAAATATTAGATTCATTAGGCCAAAAAATAAATGTATATTATTTATTATCCCAAATTACATAATGATAATATTCTATAGGACATACATTCTTATAATATAAGCGTTTTATATATCATATTTTCTAACTCTAAATGATGATACCCCAAAATCATGAAAATCATTTAGAATAAAGAACCAACTCTCAATTGGCCAATGAGATCATTGATACATAGAAGATGATATCGATTCATAATTATTATCTTATGAAACATCCAATAATTTACAAAAAAACAACAACATCCAATCTAACTTCATTGAATAATAAACATGTGCACCCTAAGGAAACATACTAAAAAGATAAATCTTTTATCCATAAAATCATCTAGTTGATGTTAAATCTATTTATGGTATATCAGTTCCATTCATTAGGGTTGTAAATAAACTAGATAATTTCCCAATGTGAGATCAATTGTGAACTCAACATCCCTATAAATTATAAGAACTGATATATCATTAGTAAAAATATTCTAGAATCGATCCACTGTGTATGGTAATACAAAATTATTCACACCACTATAATCAAACATACGGCATGAAACCAGAGTGATCGGATCTCCCAGTGGTTGATGAATTTTCCCTACATAGGATAACTGGATATCCGATTTTTCTTGAAGAACATAACAGCTAAACTATAAAGATGTAACAATCACTCCCAAAGGTAAAAATAAATTTGAGATTAGTACTATTCCATTTATTCCGTATAAAAAACCAAGTGAAAACCTAACATTTGTAGTATGTACAGAACACAAAGAAATCAATACACAAAATACTTAAGGAAATATACCACTACGAATTTTTTCACCAATACCTCACTTCCTGTGGTGTCTCGATCATTATAATCCCAATCACATACTCTACCATAAAACACAAACCATTGACATGTTTAGAATATATGATATATTATGGGACTCTTTTATCCAATAAATAACTTGTATGTGTATATTATTCAATAATTATATATTTGACTATCGATGACCCATCATCTCTCTCCACTAGTGAAGGATTAAATACAAAAATCTAACCTTACCCTTTACCTTGTTCTTCAGTCTGAGTCCCCAAAATGGAACTACTCTAATAATATGTTAAATCATTCCATTATGTACCATGTGATCCACCTTGACTAGTAGGGTAAACAGTAATCTCACTGCTAGAAATGTATAATGTAGAAGACCCCTTTTCCATAATCTGGTTCAGCCAGGATCCTCTACCACTACCCATATATATTAGATTCCTAATGAACATCGTTAATTTCTCAATTATACCTATAAATTAGAACTCCAATGTTATTCATGGTCCTTGGTTACTAATGTGACATGGTATGATATAATGAGGATAAACTAATAGATTACTACCTCAGGTAACTGAACCATCCACCCGACCATTGATCATACTATTTCTATGGTTACAATTCTCATAATTATTATTCATGTATTCAAAAGACATATGAAAAGTATATTTAGAAGAATCCATAATTCCTTTTATATAAGCTTCTATCAGGTCCAAATCTTAACTGAGATCCTGATTCACCACCTCACAAATATTCATTCACCATAATATATTAATCTCATACATAATATCACATTTATTTCCATCCTAAACATTTCTCTCCAATGTTTCATCATCTCCTAAAAACATCAGGACAAATAAATAAATTTTTTTTGTTGTGGTAAGAGTAGTCTGTCACTGACATGACTCCCTAGGACAACCATATAAACTCTTCCCCTAACTCACGTTTATGTTTCTCCTAATAAAGGTGTTCTTGGAATTTCTACCATAAGCCCTTCATTTACATTCCCTCTAATTGCTCATCTCTAGACATAACATGCCACCAAAGAATTGTTTATCCTCATATAGTATATGAAGTCAACATAACTATTTTATTGGGAGGATTCTGTAAATTATCTTTGGTGGTATTGATAGTCTAAATCCAAAACATTTCTACCTCAGGAACACCATCTCTGGTGATGGCTGGTGGGTGTTCTAACTAGATCTCCTGGTTAAGATAATACAATGTTTTAAAAGCCAACCCAAGGACTCCTAAATATAACTATAGTAATTGATAAATGTTCTCATGAAGCTGCAATCCCTAATTTCGTTGTTCACATTCATGTATTATAGTCCAAGAGTAGTAGTTTATAACCCCCTTAAAATTTGGAGTATCATTCCTTGAACCACAACTCATTAATAATTCAAGTACAAATTACCACATATTAGGTATCGACCCCATTATCCTTCATATTAATCATTGAAATCATGGAACCCATTTCAAATATCAATCAAAATATTGTTATTTACATTAATCACAATGGGAAACTAGAAAACCCCATTTTTATATCATTTATCATCTTTTATTTCATTAATCAGATACCCTTTATGGTAAATCCAATAGACCCTTTAAATAATATTATTAAACATGAAATAATCATTTAATTCATTTATATTAACCCATTATTCTTATTATTAAAATTCATGAATTGTCATTTCACTCGTATTATAATGCACATAGGTTTCTATCTATCCTAGTCTGAATTCTAACATGTCCAATGATATTTGTGAAGGTTGTAACAAAAATATGGGAATCAATTCATTATTTCACAATTAAAATTACAGTTCCTAACATATAAATAAAATTTTAAAAATAAAATCATTTGATCATGATCAATACTATGTGATTTAGAAATTAAAACATCTACCTCATGATTACGGATGAACACTCACCAAACATTATCCCATAATTTATAGTTCAACCATCAAAATCTCAATGGTGATGATGATTTTTGATCAAAATATAGGTTTAATAACCGTCGTAATGTGATATATTACAAAATAGTTCTAAACCATCATCAATAGATTAAATGTTTCCCTCTCGAAGGGAAGATAATAATTGAATATAGAGGAATTAAATCAAAATAATGATAAAATGCCGATGATGACTCGATCCATCAACCAAATAATCGATTCACAAATAAGGGTTCTAAGGAGAAAATGAATCCTTTTTGGATCCTCCAAAAGAATTGAATTTCATATTAGAAAGTCTGGGGATTATTAAAGATATTAATCAAGGGTATTAGAAATTTTAATTACATTTTATAGGGTTTAATTTTATATATGCATTGTTTCCATGATTGGTAGAATGTTTTGACAAACTATGTTTCAAAACTGTGCACCCCTACTATCTAGGGTGAATTATATTCTACATGAAGTGATAAATATGAAAGCAACATGGGTCCATGGTTTCACATGTTTTCAGGATTTAATGCATGGGTTAATCAATCAATACACACCATTTATTTTGATCTAAATTGGTCATACAGTTTCCTAGGGCTAACTACATGGGATTCCTTAACTGTGTGAAAATTGTGTAAAACCCCATGGGGAATAAAATTCTATAAATTCAGCTAAATAAAAAAAATCAAATAAAAGGTAAAAGGTTCCCTAAAATGAGTATGATACATCTCCCAATGATCTGCATCATACCTATGGTAACAATCCTGTCCCAATGATCCTAAAAACCGTTAATATCACATTAACATTAAAAACGATAATTTTAGGTAATAAATAAATGATATAAGTTTGGGATAACCACCTAAAATTATATTACATTTTTTTTATATTGAGATATTTTTTAATAACAGAAAAATTATGTTCAAATTATATCACTCTAGATCCTTTTTCCATTGAAAATTAATTTATATTTATTTAATATCATATGAAACTAATTTGTTCTACTATCATTTATTATAAAAGCTAAACTATTATCATATATACATAAAATTCTTTGAGCCTTATTTTTCTGAAAATAACTACTATTATACAATCATAACAACTATCTGTATATGGTAGATCTTTTTTTCTTTTGAAAACAAATCCCTATCATGGAATAAGGTATAATCTAATGTAGGATTCTCAGAAAATATGTATGATTATTAACAAACAATTTTATATTTTATTTACTCTTATTACTACCCTTAAACCATGGTTTCCATTAGAATAAACATAATTTTTATTATGTTGATTGTACAAAAATTATCCACATTTCTTCCATTCTATGAAAACAAAAATCATCCCTCATGTTTATGCATAACATACATTCTACACATAGAGTTTTTATTATTTTTCCTCACAAAATTACATTGATTTTTATATTGATGTGGTTAATAAAATATTTTTTTTATTTTATTAACATTAATATGAAACGGTGAATTATTTTTTTAATTATTTGGAATGCTTCATTGTTAAATGGAAATCGCAATCATGTGTATGTTTGGTATACCATCTCTATAATGGGTATGAATCATTTTTTATCTCTACAACTGAACAAAGATTTTAAATAATTTAATAATGAATTTATATAATATTATCATCATGATTATAATTTTTGATATTTTGGAAGAATGATTATTTTTAATGGAATAGAGATACTGAAAAAAAAGATTCTATGGAAACCAGAAAATGAAACACCCAACAAACTATCACTATAAGGAATTATAAATAAATGTGTATTAATGTATTATAATTTGTTCATATATGAAAATATATGTATTAAAATAATTCTTATATTTATGGGATATATATTCAAATGTACTATTTAGGATGTTTACATTACATAATTGTTATGTTGGACCTATAGAAATCAGGTTATTAATTCAATTTTAATTTATTATCCAATAAATATACTATGTTGAAAATGTTATATAATTTTTATGTATAAAAAATCAATTTATTTTATTACCTTTTATTCTTATTTTTTTTCATTTTTCAAATATAATGAATATATTTATTCATTTTTCTCATCAATGAAGTGAAATGTGTACAGGATTTTGTCTCAATTTCCACTCATTTTGGATTTTTTTTATTATGAACCATGTTGTATTTATTTTGTGTATAAACTCTATCATTGATGTATTTAATTAAAATTTCAACATATTAATTGTAATTAATTTCATAAGTAAATTTTACTCTAACATTTTGATTAAATTAAATTGAAACTATAGAGGTAGAAATTTATTTTACAATCTCATTTTTATGGTATTAATTTTATATCTTAGTAAAGAAATTATAAAATTTATCATTAATAAACATAATAAATTTTATTATAATAATGATTTTTAACAGTTTCTTTGTTTTATTAAATATTTCCTAATTATATACACTATAATCAGATCAATATATCATTAATAGAAAAACATACCTTATTTTCATTTTTTTATCTTGTATTTTTTTATCAATGTCCTTATTTTCCAAAATTGTATTACATAATAAAATTTTATTTTAAAAAATTATTTATTTAGGTTATTATATTTCATGAAATAAATTTTAGGTGCTTTGAAAATAATCAGTATAATATTTTTTGAAAGGATCAATTTGGAAATTCTTTGTAAGAAGTAAAATATTTTTTTTTTGTTTTAAATATAAGGTTGTATCAGAACAACCAAATGTCATAACCATTTATGATTTTGAGTGTCCCAAATTACTTTCATTAGATTTAAAAATGATTCCATATAATGGAAAATTATTTAAATTATTCTACACTATATTATTTTCATCAGAAAAATACTTTATTTTGATACGAAAAAAATATTTTTAATGAATTCATTGTAATATTTTAGAAATTATTAATATTATGACCATTTAAATTTGAATAAAACCTTACATTTCATGTGATTTATGGAAATAATATATTTATTAAATATAAATAATATTTTATTCTAGATACTAATTATTTCTAATATCGTATAAAATTTCTACATATGGTATTTTAATTTTAATGTTATTTATTTTTGTAGGGAAATATTAATATTTGGAATCGTTTTCACAATATATATGTCTTTTCGGTTTGGAATATTGTTTATAGATATAATTTATCAATAATATTATGTTAAATTCATTTGAAATGCGGTGACTAGTGTGGGTTAAAATTATATAGCCCATGGATTCATTCATATGTCACATGATGAAAACTCAAGGTACAAAATCATTAATTTGTTTTTTATACATAACCATTGATTAAACTACAACATCATGGGGACTTTTTGGTAAATATATAATTATGTGTGAGTTAATAGAGTATAATAATATGAGTTTTTATCATTAAGAACGTAGTTATTATTATACATAACATTGTGTAATTTATATTTTACATCGATGCATTTCATGTAATTGTTATTGATTAAATGTATTATGTTTGAATATATTATTATTTCAATATTGATTAAAATTTATTACATTATGAAATAATTCACTATATAATACCATTATAATGAAATTAAACACAACCTTATACATTCTACCTTTCATATATATTCTTGGAGTTGTATAATTAATGATATGAAAAGATATACTATAGAGAAATTTTTTATTTTCTCAAAGAAAATATATTATTATATTTTTTAAAATGTATGAATATTCACGTATGAATATTTTTTACTAAGAATAATAAACTATTCATCCCTATTGGATATGGTCACATGTATCTAGACAAATTATAATAATATAACTTCCATCTTTGGTATACTATTGTTGGTTTCTATACAGTTAGTATCAATGGTTGTTTATTATAATCCATGAGAACATTTTTTTTAATATATATAATATCATTAATGATTATTAATGTTTGAATTAATTTGTACTCATTATAGGGGATGAAATTACAAATTCACCATTAAGTAAGTAATTTATTTTATACTATCATTTATTTTGTATTTCATGTTTTTATATTAAAGGATTCTCACAATCTATAATTCCTAAAAATTATTAATTTTCTAAAATTCAATATATTTATGTAGATTGCTTATACTCTACAAACTTTTCCTCTCTTTGGGACATGTGTCATGAAGTGAAAGTATTAATAGAAAATCTTATATTATTCATTATTGATATAGTCTATCATTATTCAATATAAATATTTCAGAATGTTTAAAAAAAGTAAATTCTATTTAGGGAAATGTGTTATTTCAAAAAAATTATGTATTACTTGAAATTATAGAATATATTAATCTAATATATCTAATGTTTTCTGAGAGGGTCAATTATGAAATTATTTAAAAAATTTCCACATTATTTTTTTATTGTTAATATAAATAGAGTTAAAAGTATCCCTCATTACCATAACATTTTGATGATATTTAAGTAAATAATAATATATTCATTTGATGTAAATATTACAGTATTTAATGTATACATATTTTTGTATATTTTATCTCATTTAATTTATTTTTCATAAATACAATAATTCATTAAAAACCCAATATTTATATGAAATTGATGGAAATATTTTATCCCATATTAATTTTCACGCATTAAATTTCACTTGAAATATTATGTTTCATGTGGTCTTTATGCATTATATTTATATTAAATTTCCACAATAATTTTTTATGGATATCAATAATTCCTAAACAATATCCCATTTCAAATTATGATTTTTATCTTTTATTACTAACTAATTGATTCGCTAAATCACTCGATTTGGTATGCTTTACACAATATGGATATTTTTCATTTTAAATTAATAATAGTTTCCAATTAAAATTGATATTCAATATGTGAGGATTGAATTTGGCATACAGTGATGGGAGTTGTCTATAATTATAAATCCCATCGATGTGTCGACGGGTCTCTTGAGGAATACTAGTTGGCCAATTATATTAAATATTTTCGGTGTATACCAAATCATAAATTATAAAATCTTGTTATAACAAATGGATGGTAAATATAACAATGTGTTTCATATCATGAAATAGAAAAATATTTATTTCCATCATTGATTATTTAGTATTTAATATCAATATTATTTGTTGATTTATATTATCTATGGATCATTTTTTAGCTAATTTTATTCCATAAATTTTATTTGTTTTCAGTTTCATATAATTATATGTTGATGATTCTATATTTACATAGCATATGCATGACTATATGTAACCATTACTATTATTATTGGGTCACACATATGATGTTCCCATTCCCTAAGATGCTAGGAATAGTAATTGGAATGGCATTCGATGATATTTTAGAGATATTACAATAATGTTATAAAGAATATTTCATCATTGTATTTTTGTTTTTAAAATGTCTGTGATATTGAATTATGTATCACATTTACTATGAATGCTAAACAATTTTTTCCTTTGGGATGATATCACTTGAAACTAGTCATAAATTAATAATATAACCACAGACTCCAGGTTATTTTTGTTGTAGACATTATAATCCATGTAATAAATATACCTCTCTTTTGAGATCATTGTAATTATCCATTAAAAATATAATCTATCATGTCACATAATTATATAAAAAAAATAATTTATTAAACGGGAAGAAATAAGAATAATCATGTGGATGGAGCTTAAAAATGAATCAATAATTTATATTTTTCAAATTAAACCATACCTTCAAATCATTTTTTATGAATTCACCTTAGAATCTTATGGAATCCAAAGGGGAAAATAATTAAATAAATTCAAATAATTTCCTTGGTATAAAAATTTTAAAATCAATATTTAGTATATTATTTTATGTGATGTATATTGATAAAATATTGATTATCTTTCTTATTTGTATAAATGAATGGTAATAGATTTTCCATATTGAGTTGAATGTGTCATAAATATATGACAAAGGATCTATATTAGTTAAATTATAATGCTAATATTTCCTCCTAATAATTATTTCTTATATAGTTATATATGGTCTATATATTGGTTCATGTGTAATCACCATTATTAATTTTGATTACATTTACAAAAGGGTTGACAATTTGGAAATCCCAAAATAGTCATACTGACTTGAATGAATATATATAGAACATATAAGTCCAAAGGTTTCAATATTTTAATATGAGGTTATTATAGTTGGATATCAAATGTGATGATGAGTCTCAAAGAAACTAAAAAAATAAATAGGATTAGTGAATGAAATTAGTTTTCTGTTATGGGTCATGTAACCTTGGTGATAGAACTGTGATTTTAGTAGTCCATTGAAATAAATGAATATGAGGAATAATGAGGACACATTAATTTTACCATGATGCATGTATCTATCATGTGTGTATTTAATTTTCAAGAACCGCTTGTTCATTCCATATTGGTTTAATAATATTTCTTTTTATGAATTAAAAATTTATAAGTAGTGATATTATTGTATTAGTGACATGTGGCTTAACAAATTTTAAAATTTAAAATTTTATTTTTCCTAAAATTCATGTTTAATGAAGTTTTATTTAAAACATGGGGTCATTCAATTTGAATAAATTTGTGAAATATAATGTATTTTAATAAATTTTTCACCAATGTGAGTGATTGATGAATACTGTTATATAACACACACCAAACATGGTCCTTTAGGTTTAAGGTATCACATCATAGAATAAACTAGTACCAATTTTATTCAATTATTATATGGAAAAAGGATTCATGGGTTAGATCAAAATCCAGATTGCATAAATTTAACCAGATGATGGTATTGAATGACTCATAATATAAATTATATAGCTGAAATATTCATTATATTTAATTTCATCCATTTTGGAACAAAAGGACATTTATTTTCTATAATTTTATACATAATGCAAATTTAAGATGAATCATTCATATATTATAGGATGTAGTCAATAGAACAATATCAACATGAATTTGGAATTATGAAAATGTTAACAGTGTCATTTTATTTGCATGGTTTATTTTAATAATGTTTATGATTATATTATTTTGGAACAAAGTTGTCTACTAGATTAAGTTCATAGAGATCGAACAAAATTTTTCATAATTTATTTTATTCTAACATACATATAGGATTATATATTTTTTCTACCAATTAATTTGAAGAGAACCGAACAAGAATTAAGGGCGGTGTAAAATAACATTCATAATAACCACTGATCATGGTGAAAAAATGGATGATGTAAAACACAACATAAGGTTGAGGTTGATCAATGAGTCCTGATATAACTTTTTTGTGAATCCACCACTATATAATAAATGATGGAAAATATAATTAGCGAAAAATATTCCTTAAATTCATTTTATTGACATTTGTTACAAAAGGTATGTCATTAATCTAAATGATATAAATACAAATGATGAGATGAAAGTAATATAATTGGATTTCTATTGAACATGTATTGATGTAGGATCTATTTCCATAATGATGGAAATATATTTATAGGATACATGTATAAATTTTTTTAAACATTGATTCCACTATAGTTATATCAATAGTTTTTGTGACTAATTGGTATTTTCATTGGAATATATATATACAATTGGTCAGCTATAGGTTAGTCATTTGACATTAGGCCTCTAATATGGTGAAGTGTTTAATCAAATATAATATAAACACTTTAAATATATTCTAATGAAATTTATGGTGATTCAAACATACAATGCATCATGTATGTAGGAGTAAAAATGAAGCTTCTAAAGGATATGATGCGAATATTGAAGTTATGGTCTTATTTATTGAGTGGAGTTATTGGATAGAAACTAAATGAAAATAAATAAATTAATAATAAAATATGATATTAAAATACAAAGGTAAAATAAACCTTCCCTAACAATAATGGATCCCTTTGTATTATGAGGGATAATGATCATTTTTATAATATGTATATATATATATAAACATTTGGAAAGAATTATTGACCTAATGAAATTTATTGGATGTGTATATAGTAGAGTATAATGAAATTATATAGTATGGATTTCATTATGCGGGAATCATACTCCACTACATTATTTGTGGAACATCATTCATGAAAAAACAGTTTTATGTGAGATGAATTTTCTAAGGGCTAGTTTATCATTGACATTTGTGAAGCTAAGGTAAGATACCATGATGTATACCAACCCTTCAAAAATAGACTTTTAATTTTATAATTCAGTATCCAAATGGGTAAAATAGTTTTTCTTATCGATAAAATGACTAAGTATAATTATCATTAATGTATTGGTGGAAATATAGGTACCGATGTTGTTTCATAAATTACAAAAAACAGACCTGAATAAATTTATCCTCAACCAATACAATTTATGTTAACATATTGTACCAAATGACATATCTTATCTATCTTGACGTTTAATTGAACAACAAATATGTATAAAATATATATGAATATATTAATATTTATAAATATAATTAAATTGTGGAATGGGTGTAATGTTTAGTTTTTACAAACCACAATATAATATTATATTTTCCAATAATGATCACTACATTATATCCCACACCAATGTATGTCCTAGGCTAATATATCACTTTCATAGGTAAGATAACATATTAGAACCATCATTTTTGGGTCTCTTGAATATGAGCAAAATTATTCATATTGTTTTAGTTTTTGTGGAATTATCTACAATTGGAAATCCTTGATTAATGTCACATTCATTTTATTTTGATAATTTATCCTCATACATTTTCTAGTTGGGGATAGAAACCTTCATTTGGTATATCTAGACCCATTATTTCCATTAATATTTATGAATATATATGTATCAATAATCAATATTGATTTACATATTTCTATAGTCATAGTGATCTAAGACTGTATATGGTCAAGATCTATCTTTAAATTCTTCACCACCCTTTTATGAATGATAGTTCTCTAAATGTATTTGGTAACACATTTTATAGGATCTTCTTCCATGAATACTTAATCTTCTATGATATTTTAAAAACATTTCAAACAAATATATCCTAATGATCTTGAGGTCTAGGGTTTTAAAATTATTATAAATAGAAATAAACGATTGTAAATGTGATGAAATTTACAATATTTAAAACAAAGCATAGTATTACTAAACCACTTTAATAATCTCAAATAACATATTATCTTCTTTGGAAAATATGTTAGGAAATGTCTCAGATTAAAATATTAATATAGGAATAAACATCAAAATAAATCATAACATTAGTGTCGTGAGTCATAACATGATACCATAGTAATATGATCATAAGAATAAACATCTAGAATAAGGATAGTATATCATAAAAATATGTTATCTTGGAAATATTATAAAACATATAAAGAACAACATCATAGAAATTGGTAGTAGTCACCACTGTGAAAAAAAATTGTCAAAAATGTCCCACGGAGGATTGCGTACACTAATATTCCCAAAAAATATATAATGAGATATTAAACATCACCAAATGCATTGTAGGGATATATAATTCCCTGAACATCCAATCCATATGTAATATCCAAGATTTTTCAATGTATTATTTTAATATTATATGAGAATTAATTTGAGACCAGGCTCTGAGACGGTGTGCAGTTCCGAGGCCCGGTGATCCCGGGACAAATGTTTGAATTTAATTTAATAATTAAATTACGTGTGGTGCGGTTTTCCTGAAAAAGTTGAATAACTTCTGAACGGGTGCTTGGATCAGCAATCTAATGGCACCGTTGCGTTCAGAATAGCGATTTTATCTTAGGCAAGGCCTAACATCGGTCGGCGCAGGTCGGTGGAGAATTCCAGTTTTTCGACGTAACCATAATAAAATAATTAATTAAAATGTTTTATTATATCCTTATTACAGTGAAATATTTTTATTCTTTTAAATAGAGAGTCCGCAGGGGAGGGGTCAGGGTTACAATTCCCATAAATCTGAATTTCTCTAGATAGCTCTGGATAAAACCTCCCGACGCATCAATGACGTTCTTGATGAACTTCACCGACAATGACGATGCTGAAACCAGATCTTCGCCATCGAACGCCACAAATCCAAATAGGGTGTTTGATTTGTGATTTCTTCCCCATTATTGGCTTCCACAATGAACGCGGGATAATCCACGAATAGATTAGTCTGCAGATTGATCGTTCTTGCGGGATGGGATTTTGCGGGGATTTTGGGAGATCGATTCCATGTTGATCTATTGTTGTTGATTTTTTTCTGCTTCATTTGATCCTATTAACTGGAACAGATCAAATTCTTGACAAACGATGGTGGAGGTTCATTCCTCAAGTTTGTTTCATTGGATTTATCCCCTTCCTGTACTTTTTGTTCTTCGCCTTCTTCATGGGGTGATGAACACCAAATCGTTGCACATCTGTTCTACAATGAAACAATCGCAAATTGATGAATCGACACCACAATGATGTCATGGAGGTGAGACAACGGTTTCGGTGGAAGATTCGGAGCGGATCTGGAGATATTTTATTTTTCGGCATTTTTCTTCGGATGGATCATTGGAGGTTTATGACCCGATTGAACTACCGAAAAAACCCGATTTGGTGTTCATATGATGAGATGAACCATGCCCTGAAGCATCGGGATGAACGTGCGAGGGATCATGGATCCGGAAGATCGACTGAAGCACGAGGGAGAAGATGAAGTTCTACAAAAATACCGACCGCACTGCGTGTAGTACGGGCTACACGGCGTGTGTTCATCGGCGGATCACCTGGAGTGTACTCCGGGAGTACACGGACAAGGGTTGGGTACACAGCCAGAGACATGGAGAGTGTACCCCTCCCCAGCCAGACCTGAAAAGATACATGGGATACCCCGTGTACTGGTACACGGGCAGGCGACATGGACACGGACAGAGACCGTGTACGGGAACATGGTGAGCGTACACGGAGCGATCCCCAGGTGCTCAGACCTGGTGTGTGAGTCTTCTATATGCCATGTAGTTACCTTCTATCCGACAAAACGAATGACATGGTCCGTTTACACGGTCAGTACGCGGAGTCAAGGAACACGGTGTGTGATCCTTCTACATGCCGTGTAGTTGTGTTTTACACAGCTTGGATGGATGACATGGGCCGTTTACACTGGAAGTACCCAGAGTCAAGGAACACGGTGTGTGATCCATCTACACACCGTGTAGTATATTTTTATATAGACTGGACAGATGACATGGGACGTTACACGGGAAGTACCGGGGGCCAAGGAACATTTCATGTAACCATACTACACGCCCTGTAACCAATCTTACATGGCTTGAGCCAGTTTCCTTCGGTGACATGGGCTAGTTTCCTTTGGGTTCGTCTCCTTGGTCTTTCTTCTAAAGGTTCTTGGTATCATTTCGTACATATATGTGTATGATCCCTTCAGCAGGTCTTCCTGAATTGAGTTGTTGGAATCCCCTATGTGAGACTTAGATCTGGATCCTCTATTCATTCATGGAACCCTAGGTAGAGTTCTCGGAATCGACGTGACCATCATTAACTGAGCGTCAATCCTCTGCTTAGCGGATTAGCTCAGACTGAGTTGTCGGAATCACCACATGACTTGGTTGTGATTCTCAACTGAGAATCATGTTCTCAAAGTACTTGTGGAGTCTGTTCTCCCAGAATGAGAAATTTATATCTCTCTCTTCAGAACGAGGAGTGTGTTCTCCCGGTTGAATTCTTAGTGGGATCTTTGAGCTGGATCCTAGTGGTGGTTTTGCGATGGTCGTTTGTGTAAGAGTATATCTGGATATTTTTGTTATATTTTCTGTAAACATATACTGTGTAGAGCTGACTGTACCATTATTTTGTTTAATTCCCCTTGTTGTATTTTCCTTTGTGGTATCGGGGTGTCCTACTGGGTATTTTTATACTCACCCCTACATGATCTTTTCCAACACGTGTCGTGTCTTGTGCAGACGAACATGCCTTTGATAGGATTCTAGGAGGACCAGGACCGGATGGTACTCAGTGGGATCATACAGGCCGAGGTGTGTTCCTACAGCTACAAACTGCATTCCCAGCTCCTTTCTTCACAGGTTGGACTTTGTTACGAACTCTCTTTTTGGCGGTCTTGTATTCTTGGCCGAGGGTTTTACTTTCTTGTACATTACTTTCCTGTCTTACTCTATAGTTGGGTTTTAGTGTATGGATGCATCTTTTCCTTTTAGGAGTTTTTAATTTTCATATTTGTGGGCTTGGAGATGTGTGTGCGTGTGTACAGGTTTATAGGTAATGCCTCCCATGTTAGTAGCATGCCAAATCGATGCTAGTCACCAGCCCCTGGCGTACTAGAGGCGGGATTGGGGAGTTGCGGATCGGGCCCCACTAGGATGGGTCGTGACATAGTGGTATCAGAGGTGGTTGGTTCTTCCATAGGACCGAGAGTCTATGAGTTGGTTTGGGGCAACAGTGTTAAGTGTTTCGTGTTTGGCTTTCAGGTGAGGGACCCCAGTGTTGGTGAGGGCAGCCGACGTATCCTTACACCGAGACTCTCATAACTTTCTTTTTGACTCGTAACATGAGAACGCTAGTTTCAGGGGAACATTAATGGAACATGCATCATATAAGAATGGGTTTTGGTTTCAATGTCCTTCTTGATTCAGCTCTCCAAATATACTCACTGACTGAGATACATATTTTTTCTTTAACAGGATGCCTACGAGACATGCACCCACTAAGATCCAGCAGCTTGATCACGAGGATGACCCCCTCAGTGATGAAGCCTCGATATAGGGACCAAATCCCCCAGTTTTACCATCGGGTGGTGTGCCAGTTATCCTGCCACCTGTGGAGCAGTGTTTAGTGCCTACTGTACTAGTGGAGGAGGAGTGTAGTCTGAGCGCACTCCACGAGTGTCAGAGACAGAGACCCCTCAGGTTTCGAGGCGAGCCTGACCCTCTGGTAGTAGAGGAATGGCTTGAGGTAGTGTCTAGAGTCTTCCGTTTGGTCAGGACACCAGCAAACTAGATGGTGATCCTGGCAGCGAGCCTTCTGCGGGGCTCGGAAGGATGATAGTGGAGTTTGGTTATCCAGACCCACAACGAGGCGATTATTTCATGGTCGTAGTTCGAGCATCTCTTCAGAGAGTATTTTTCACCGGTTTCCCTGATAGCAGTATGTATACAGGATCTTCATCATCTCTAGTAGGGAACCATGACAATGGCTGACTATTCATTGAGGTTTACCGACATCTCGCGGTACTCGATGGATATGGTCAGAGATCATTACATCAGAGCTCAGACTTTCGAGCGGTGCTTGCGCAGATATATCTGAGCTAGCAACGTCCCTATGATAATTCCTACTTATTTTGGGGTGCTCGAGTGGGATTTGGTGGTTGAGAGATTCTTGGAAGAGCAGAGACAACCGTCAGTTGTTAGTAGTGGGTGAGTTGGATCAGAGACCTATGCTGCCGGGAGCTGACATCAGGGACCCAGGTGTGGGAGATGTTTTCAGAGGAGATCCCAGGACAAGTGGATCTGTCGTATAGGGTTCGCAGGGCGCATCCATCCAGCCTCAAGATAGGCGATGCTACTCATGTGATGGCAGGGGACATCTAACTCGAGATTGTCTGAGCTGTCGTACTACTGACACAAGAGTAGTGGATGGACCACCAAGGCAAAGGAAACATGTGGAGAAGACAGATCCGTGGGGCGGAGGATGTGGTAGGTGAGCTGGGAGAGTAGCTGGAGGTGGTAAGCGTTATGTCCTTTTACAACCACCACCCCTAGGAGGTCCACCCCAAACTCTGAGAGCTGGTGGACAGAGGCAGGGATAGCTGCAGGCAGCAGAGGCTTATAACACAGGTACTCCCAGAATGAATAGAGGTACAATCTGTGTCTTTTATACTTTGGATTCCATACTAATAGAAAAATGATCTAGTCATTCCTTTCAGGATTATTATCTTTTTTCAATACCTTGAGATTCCAATGGAGTCGTTGAATCGACCCTTACGCTTAGAAACACCGACTGGAGAAGATTCAGAGATCACACACCGCTTTAGACAGTATGACCTGACCCTTGGAGGTGAGGGTTTTGGTTGGAACCTTTTGGTGTTAGCGTCGAGGCCTTACGATATTATTCTTGGTATGGATTTTCTATCCACAGTTCATGCACAGATCAACTGTTTTAGTTGAATAGTGCGGTGTGTCTATAATGATGGAATGAGGTTCTCTTTTGTCGGTGAAAGAGAGACCCAGGCAGCAATTGATGGACTCGTGCATAAGAAGGCACAACCGATTTCACATCCATTGTCTAGCCTAGCCCTTGGTGCAGCAGATGTTACGAGTTTCCAGTTTCCAGCTATAGTGGCTGAGTATGAGGATGTCTTTCCAGAGGATGTCCCCGAACTAGCTCCCCGTCGAGAGATAGGTTTCTGTGTTTAGTTGCAACCCGAGACGAAGCTGATATCGGCATAAACATATTGGTTGTCTCCTGCAGATCTTCGTGAGCTGAGAGTGTAGTTGGACGACTTGCGGAAGAAGGGCTTTGTCAGACCCAGAGTTTCACCTTGGGTGGCCCCGGTGCTATTTTCCAAAAAGGCACACTGGAGCTTCAGACTATGTGTGGATTACCATTGCTTGAATCTAGGGATCATAAAGAACCAGTATCCACTACCGAGGATCAATGACCTCTTTGACCAGTTTAGAGGGTAATGATGGTTCTTGAAGGAAGATTAGGTTATCACCAGTTGTGAGTACGAGATGAGAATGTACCGAAGACCGCTTTCATATGTCTCTATGGTCACTATTAGTACTTGTTGATTCCCTTCGGCGTGACAAACACCCCAGCTATGTTCATGGGACTCATGAACTAGGTATTTCTGTCCTATCTAGATCAGTTCATTGTGGTCTTCATCTATGGTATCCTTGTGTAATCTGCGTCCAAGGAGGAGCACACGAGACACCTAAGGATGGTTCTGGATACACTCTAAGAGCACCAGTTGTATGAGAAACACTCGAACTATCAGTTCTAGTTACAGGAGGTTCACATTCGGGGACACGTTTTCTCAGCAGATGGTGTAGCAGTGGACCCCGCCAGGGTGGAGATTGTACTAGCATCGGAGCCACCCTTGAGTGTGACAGAGGTGTGGAGTTTCCTTGGGATGGCAGGCTACTATTAGAGATTCATTCTTGATTTCTCCATGATTTCATCACCCAAGACAGACATGACCTGAAAGGGGAAGCCTTTCGTGTGGATCGAGAGATGCCAACAGGCTTCCCAGCAGTAGAGACAGAGTCTAACGAGCACCCCGATCTTGAGATTACCGGAGTAGGGTGTTGAGTACGTAGTGTTCTGTGAAGCATCCGGAACCAGGCTTGGTTGTGTCCTCATGCAAATGGAAGTGGTGATTGCCTAAGGCTCATTCCAGTTGAGGCCCCACAAGCAGAACTATGCATCCCGTGATCTTGAGTTGGCAGCAGTAGTCTTTGCATTGAATATGTGGTATCACTACCTGATTGGCGAGCGGTTTACGGTCTACTATGATCAAAAGATTCTTAGATATATCTTTTCTCAGAAGGATCGGAATTTGAGACAAAGATGATGCCATCAGTTCCTCCAGGATTATGATTTGGAGATCATTTATACTCCTGGGATGGGAAACGTTGTGGCAGATGCTCTGACCAGGATATTCAGTTCTCAGTTGCTAGATGAGGTGATAAGGCAGTTGGCCTCTTTATAGTTATCCTTCATGGATAGAGATGAGGGAGCCAACCTTTGGTGGATTGTTGTTACCCCTCCACTCCTAATGTGAGTCAGGGAAGCACAACTCTAGGATGCTAGCTGTGAGACTCTTCGTGCCCAGATATCCACAGGTGATGTTGTATATGGTCATTCAAGAGGTGGGGAGCACATTGTTCTTTTCAGAGGACATAAAGTAATACCAGTGAAGTTTCTAGAAGTGGTTATGAGAGAGTTCCATAAATCTCCTTTTGCGGTGCATCCAGGAGTGACAAAGATGTACTAGGACCTCCGACGTCAGTTCTGGTGGCCAGTAATGAATATGAGTGTGACAGAGATTGTTTCACGGTGCCTTACTTTTCAGCAAGTAAAGGCTGAGCACCAGGTACCAGTGGGTTTGACACAACCCCTTGTGGTGCCAGAGTGGATGTGGGATGGGATATCCATGGACTTAGTGGTGGGTTTACCACGTACGTCCAGGGTACGCAAGGCCATCTGTGTTATTATTGATCGACTCACCAAGTCGGCCCACATCCAAGTCATATGAGAGAAGAGTTCAGTAGAGAGCATGAGACACCTCTACGTGGATGAGATAGTTTGACATCATGGAGTTCCATCCACGATCGTCTCAGATCGTGATGCTCATTTCACATCCTAGTTGTGGAGGGGATTGTAGGATGCTTTTGGGACTCAGTTACGCTTGAGCACATCGTTTCATCCTCAGACTGATCGTCAGACAGAGCTGACCATCCAGGTCCTAGAGGATATTATTTGAGCTTGCATACTTTACTTCAGTCGTAGCTGGGAGGGTCACCGACCACTGGTGGAATTTTATTATAAAAATAGTTATAATTACACTATTGGTATAGGACCATTCGAGGCTCTGTATGGGAGACCTTGCTTCTCACCACTTTGCTGGACTAACCTAGGAGAGTCCGCACTCATGGGCCCAGAGATGGTGAGAGCTACTACAGAGAAGGTGCAGGTAGTCCAGAAGCAGATGAAGACTCCACAGAGTCAGAAAAAGTATTATGCCTAAAGGATGCGGAGGCCCTTGGAGTTCAAGGAGGGATACCATGTGTTCTTGCAAGTCTCATCTCTACGGGGATTGCAGAGATTTGGTCGAGGCGACAAGCTATCTCTGAGGTTCATCGGCCCTTTTCAGATTCTAAGTAGATTTGGCGTGGTAGTGTATTTCTTGGCTCTACCTCCTCATATGGACCGGGTACATAACGTCCTCCATGTGTCGCAGCAACGGAGGTACGTGCACAATCCATTGCACGTTATCAATTGGGGAGAGCTGGACATCGATGATGGAGAGACCTTTGATGAGTGCCGAGTGGATATCGAGGCCCGACATCAGAATATCCTTCATGGATGAGCTATTCCCTTGGTGTGTGTCTTGTGGCCACACGGGAATCTCAAGAATAGCACGTGGGAGAGGGAGGCTCAGATTCACGTGCAGTACCCACATCTTTATGAGTAGCCCTTGTTTTGGATTTTCCGGGATGTAAAAGCTCTAAGGTGGGTGTGATGTTTTGTCCCAGATTTTTCCATGTATTATTTTAATATTATATGGGTATTAATTCGAGACCAGGCTCTGAGACGGCGTGCAGTTCCGAGTCCCAGTGAGCTCGGAACAAATGTTTGAATTTAATTCAATAATTAAATTATGCATGTGTGCGAATTTCCAGAAAAATTGGATTAACTACTGAAAGGGTGCTCGGATCAGAAATTTGAGGGCACCATTGCATTCAGAATAGTGATTTTAACTTTTTGAGGCCTAACATCAACCGGTGCAGGTCAGTCGTGAAATCCAGATTTTGGATGTAACCGTAATAAAATATTTAATTAAAATGTATTATTAAATCCTTGTTGCAGCAAAATATTTATATTCTTTTAAATAGAGATTTCGAAGGGGAGGGGTCATGGTTACAACTCCCATAACACTGAATTTCTTTGGAGTGCTCTAGGGAAAACCTTCCAATACATCAATGATGTTCTTGACGAACTTCACCGACAATGATGACGCGGAAACCATATCTTCACCATCAAACGCCGCAAATCCATATAGGGTGTTTGATTTGGGATTTCTTCCCCATTCTTGATTTCCAAGATGAGCGCAGGATAATCCATGAATTGATTAGATCATGGAACAATCGTTCTTCCTGGATGGGCATTTGCAGGGATTTTGGAAGATTGAATCCATGTTGATCTAAAGTTGTGGATTTTTTTTCTGCTCTCTTTGATCCTATTAATGGGAGTAGATCAATGCCATGACGAATGACGTCGGAGGATAATTCCTCAAATTTGTTTCATTATATTTCTCCACTTCCTCTTCTTCCCATTCTTCACATTCTTCAGAGGGAGATAAACAAGGGATCGTTGAACGTCCGTTCTGCGACACAACAATCCAAAATTGAATAATCGACACCACAGGGATCTCACAAAGGTGTGACAACGGTTTCAGTGGATGATTCAGAGTGGATTTGATGATATTTAAATTTTGGGAGTTTTTCATCGGATGGATCCTTGTAGGTTTATGACCCAATCGAAGGACCTAAAACACTTGATTCGGTGTTCATATGATGAGACGAACCAATCCCTGATGCATAGGGATGAACAGGTGAGAGATCGCGGATCCGAAAGATCGGCTGAAGCGTGAGGGAGAAGACGACGTTCTGGAAAAATCCCAACTACACAGCGTGTAGTATGGGCTACACGGCGTGTGTTCGTCGGCGGATCACCTATCGTGTACTCCGGGAGTACACGGACACGGGTTGGGTACACGGCTAGGGACATGGAGAGTGTACCCCACCCCGGCCAGACCCAGCCAGATACACAGGTTACCCCATGTACTGGTACACGGGCAGGAGACACGGACATAGACAGAGATCATGTACGGGCAGATGGCCAGTGTACACGGAGCGATCCCCAGGTTCTCGGACAGGGTGTGTTAGTCTTCTACAAACCATGTAGTTACCTTCTATCCAACAAGCCGAATGACACCGACCATTTAGACGGGCACTACCCAGAGTCAATGAATATGGCGTGTGATCTTTCTACACACCGTGTAGTTGTGTTATACATAGCTTGTATGGATGACACGCGCCGTTTACACAGGTATTACCTGGAGTCAATGAATACTGTGTGTGCTACTTCTACACAACGTGTTGTCTAGTTTTACATAGACAGGATAGATGACTCGGTCTGTTACACGGGCAGTACCCGGGGTCAAGGAACACAACGTGTAACCATACCACACGCCGTGTAACCAATATTACATGACATGAGCTAGTTGCCTTCTGTGACTTGGTCTACTTTCCTTAGGGTTCGTCCCCTTGGCCTTTCTCCTAAAATTTCCCGGTATCATTTCCAACATATAGTTGTATGATCCCTTCAGCAAGACTATTGGAATAGAGTTGTTCGAATACCCTCTGTGAGACATAGATCTAGATCCTATATTCATTCATGGAACCCTAGGTAGAGTTCTCCTTATCAACGTGACCAACTTTTCTTGGGCGCCGATCATCTGCTTAGCGGATTATCTTAGACTGTGATGTCTGAATCACCCCATGACTTGGTTGTGATCTTTATCTAAGCATCATGTTCTCAAAGTACATGTGGAGTGTGTTCTCCTGGAACAAGTACTTTATATCACTCTCTTCAGACATAAGACTATGTTCTCCCGGTTGCATGCTTAGTGGAATCTTCTAAATGGATCCTAGTGATGGGTTTTTGATTGTCGTTTGTGTATGACTATATCTGGAAATTCTAGTTATATGTTTCATAAAAATATACTATTTAAGCTGACTGTACCTTTATTTTGTGGAATTTCCATTGTTGTACTTTCAGTTTTGGTTTCGGGGTGTCCTACTGGGTATTGTTATACTCACCCATGCATGGGCTTTCCCCACACGTGTCGTGTCTTGTGCAGACGAGCGAGCCTTTGACAGTATTCATGGCAGACCAGGACTAGACGGTACTCAGTGAGATCAGACAGGCCGAGGTGTGTTCCTACGTCTATAGACTACAGTCTCATCATCTTTCTTCACAGGTTGGACTTTCATACAGACTCTTCTTTTTGGCGGGTTTATACTTTTTTCCAAGGGTTTTAAATTCTTGTAATTTAATTTCCTATCGTACTCTATGATTGGGTTTTAGTGTATGCATGCATCATTTCCTTTTTGTAGTTTTTACTTTTCAACTTTGTGGTCTTGGAGATGTGTCTACGTGGGTATAGGTTTATAGGAAATTCCTCTCATGTTATTAGCATGCCTACTTGATGCTACTCACTAGCCCCTGACCTACTAGAGGCGGGCTTGGGGAGTTGCAGCTCGGGCCCCCGCTGGGACGGGTCGTAAAACCATAAATAAAACAATAAATATTATTTTTATATAATGAAATAAAACAATTGATAAATCATTATCATGATCAACCCATTGAGGAGAGTGTAGGTTCCATAATTCTCATTCTTGTAATAAAAGAAATATTAATCATAAGGATTCACAAATGAATGATAATTAAATTATTTTGGATGTTCAAAATTGACAATGATACTACGTAATGAAAATTTAATTCCACATTATAATATTAATTATATGGATCAATACATGAAACAATGAAATTTAATACATGGTCTATATTTTATGAAATACGGAAAGAATATTTGTAACGATGGAAGTAGAGTATTCATTCCCATTAAATAAATATATAACCAAGGGGTAATCTATTAAGTAATATTATTTATTTTTTCATGTATTAAAAATACTTTATGTGAGTGAATATTGATTTTAGATGACAAATATTAATGTCAACCTAAATTGAGTTTACCTAAAAGTGGGAATTTCAAAGTGATCTAAAAATCTATGAAAATTTCAGTGAAAAATAATATATAAGAAGTTATATTTTGTAAGGTATATATATAGAAAAATATTATTGGTGTATCAGGATACTATTACATAAAACAGATAAAGATAAATAGAATGTCTTAATAATAAAAAACGAGTGTTGAATGGAAGATCCATTTCCACATGTAATAATTTGGTATACACATTCATGTTACATCATGGATAATTAAAACATGTATTTTGATTGAATTTAAAATAACCTTATTCATATATATTTTATATTCTAAGGACTATATATAATATTTTTTTATTTTTTTTTTATTTTTTTTAACATCGTTACTCTTTATTCTGTAAATTTCTCCGTAACACATTCAAATTGGTGACCATTGTCAATGGTGTGTTTAAATAACATCATGATATCTATAATTGTGTTTTTTGATGTAAATTATAATTCTAGTAGGAATCTAATTACATATTTCAAATGTTATCCCAAAATAGACCCAAATTAATGTATTTGTCTTGATTTGTCCATTTTGGGTTGATAATGTCACAAGAATTGTTAATTATTAATCACACATTTATAATTAAAAATTTTAATATTAAAAAATATTCATTATAAAAAATTAAATATATATAAAGTAAATACATATTTATAATCATCCTTGTTTGGTGGACATTGAAAAAAAAAATCTCATTTTTGGGTGGTAGTCTTCTACACGTACACATGAGTGACACAATCATTTTCCATATAGTGGGAGGAGATAAGAAATGAAATAATTAAAATGTTAATATAATAATATTATAATAAATTTCATATTTTTAAATAAATACTATTTCAATAATTACATTTAAAATTCAGATGAAAAATTAAACATTTAATTTATGTAATAAGTAGTTCTCTCATATGAATTGATCCATTTTAATTTTCACATTGATTTTTCCATAATGTATTAAATGGATATTTCATTAATATAAAAATATTAAATCACTGTGGTTTTTGAATCATAACATCATGGATTTAGGGGATATATTATATGTATATTGTGAGTTCTACAAGACAAAGTGTTTTTAATATATCATATATTCGTAGGATGTTCTCCAATAGCTTACTCCATAAGGATCATTATAATGTTATTATTGAGAGACCAATGGTTAAAAAAATTAGGTTGTGTAAAAGATACTTGGGATGTTCTTTCGATAATACAAATCCTTATGATGGATGGATAAACAGGGAAGAGTGTTGATCATTTTATAAGTAAATGGTATGTATTTATTTTTAATCTAATATCTTTTAAATAAATAAATTTAATTATTAGAGGTTATGGTATATGAAAATATCTAGTAATGGAGTGTTTATGAATGAAATTTCTGTAATCAGTCTAAAGAACAATATCATACTCATTTTTCACATGTATTGACATTTTTTCCTATTTTAATATAGTTTAACAATAATATTCCATTTTTATAGTTACTAAAAATTCACCAGGGATAACTAATTTTAATGGATTAAGAAAACAAATATTATTTACTAATTTAAAATTAATGAATTTGAATATTTCAAATCCTTCTATAAAATAATTTTACTACATGTTAGTTAAATTAAATTTAGGTTTATAGAAAAATTCATATTTTCAATATTTTTAGGGAAATTTTAATTTTGTGCTTGAAATATTTTAAATGGATAATGTTATCAACATAAATTTTTATCATGAAGAACTTGTTTATATTATTGAATTTTTTATGAGTCGACCAGAAAAAATAATGAATTTTTTAAAAATATTATTTATTTTTGAGAAAAATTCAAAATATTTTTTAATTATTCAAATATATTATATATGTTCATGAGATTATGATCATATGGTATCTAATTTCATGATAATATATTTGAACTAGTAATTTTTATTCACTAAAAATTTAATTAATGATTATAAATTTCATTTTCAATCTTAACTATTTACAATATCGTTAAAATATTATAATTCCAATCAGTAATACACTTTTCCCTATTGACCATAAAAATAAGAAATTATATATAAATCAATAATATTAATTCTAAAATTAATTTCTCAAAAAAAATGAAAGAGATGAACTCATTTTATAAGATACAACTTATATAACAATTAAAACCTTATTTTGAAAAATGTTCTTAAATTAGAATAAAAAATGTTTTTTAAATGAATTTTAATGCCTGAAAGATATATATATTATTAATAGACTAAAATTTATATTTTTATCTAAAAATTAATATTATAAACATAATATTTTCTGATTAAATGATAGGTTTCCCTTAGTTAATATTAGCTATATTACATAAATTGACACTCACATGAATATTTTAATAGGAAATTTCTAGATATAATTTATTTTTCATTAAATTATTCGCAACTTATGAAATTTCTTCCTCAAAATATCATTTCATAAAAATGTAGCAAATAAATGAGGGCATGTCTATTTTAATATCTCTTTAGGTTCCCATATCCCTTCTTCATACATATGTCTTCTTCAATGTTCCTTAACAAGGATTATCTTATTATGTATTGGAACATTATATATAGGGAACAATATATTCATTGTAAACTCATTTTAAGGGATATAATTCTAACAATGTAACACATGTGGATTCAATAAAACAGAAAGGATTATTATTTAATTCTTCAAGATGGTTATGTGGAATAAATAATGTATTTTAGAAATGCTCAGGTGAATATTTAGCTGATATTCTGCAACTCATATGAACATAAGAATATCAATTAAGAACATGTATCTTGGGGTTCACATCTTATTCTTCCCAAATCACTATAATCACTTTCACAGATACATTCATCAAATAATTTTTCAGAAACATCTGTAAAGACTCGGAAATTCCGTGAAATTGTTTTTAAATACATGGAAATTTAACGAGTCCATTGTTTCTGACGGCGCTTGATTCCGAGGACCGGTGTGCCTAGAATCCATTTTTGAATTTTTGATCAGGTACGTTCAGTAAACATATGAGCGGGATTTTATATCATTTGAACCGGTGCTCAGAATAGAAATATGAGGGCACTATTGTACTCGCGGCACCGATAATTTCATAAGGAGACCATTACTACAGTTGGGTTCTAACGTGAGTGGAAGATAGCTATTGAGGTATTTTTTTAATGTGAATAAAAATGAAGTGTTAACTTTATATTTATGTTTTGTAGTTAAAACCTCCAAGGGGGGGTTAGTGGTGGGGCCCACCCTCCCATAACCTCCCTTGGGAGTATGTAATAAGGTGTGTCCCACATGAGCATCAAATCCCCTTAACTCCCCCTTTAACCCTTGGAACTCCCAATTTATTGCGGATCCTCTTCACTTTCCATTATAAGTGTGCCAAACCACAAATTAATTAATGGAATAATTAAATAATTTTAATTGATTTTAATTATTATTTAATTTTTTGGAATGAATTACTACAATTAAATAATATAGAAGCTATTATTTTATTATATTTTGGTGATTCTATTTGGTGGAGATTTGGAGAACACTTATAAGAACTCATCCTATCCAGACAAAGAACACTCTTTATCTATGAAAATCAATGTTGTCTTCTAACATCTTCTACCGAGGAAAGGAAAGGGAAGTGACGCCCACGAGGAACGCCAACATCATCTTCGACTTCATCATATTCGAACGCCATCCGCCAACGATGAGTACCTCTCTTCCTCTTCTGACATTGACGGAATGACATTCTCTCCCCGTGACTCCGTCAAATGACACTGACAAGCAAGTTAGGGGATTTATGATTGATTCTCATTTCAATTCTTCATCGTTCGATCTTGGTTATTGATTTTCCAATTGATATCATAATAATGTGGAAGGCTTGTGACACTCAAACAGGGCCCGACCCTCTCCCTTTGTGATTTACAATTGATGAAGAACAGAGGTGGAACAACAACGGCGGCTGGCATCAGGCCACCGGAAACGCGCGGCAGGGTCGTTCTGTGCGGAGGAGCCGAGTGCCACAGCCAAACCGGGCCACAGTGGAGGATTCGCGACACAGTCATGCACCACAGAGGACCATGGGGCTGCGGCAAGGCCGGGCAGCGACGATGATGGTGCGCCGCTGTCGCACCGCATAGAGAGCAGCAGGTCGACGATGCCATCGCGCTGTGGTGGAGGGGTGACGGCAGATGGTCGGGCCGGCCGCCGGGGATTCGGAAAAGCAGGACCACCTGGGTCCCACAGCTATTGAACCGGTGCAACACGCCGGTTCCGTTCGATAAACCAGGGGGCCCTCCCACGCATGGCCGGCCTGGCCTCCATGGGCCTGACCACCATGGGTCGGGCCGCCCCGGCTGGGCCGTGCCACTCCCTTGGTTCGGGCTCCCCACTAGGCTAGGCCGACCAATTGGGTCGGCCCGCACCTGTGGACCGGGTCGGGCCAGGTCAGTCCGACTGGGTCGGACAGGACCAGGACACGCTTTGGCCATTTACACCTTTTCACCCGTATCTTGGGCTATGGGTGTATGATCCACGAACAGTCTACAAAGATGGAATTCTTGGAGAGATACGGTACTTTTGGAATACTCCCCTTGAGGTTCGGACGCAGTTGGGATATGGTCGGGTTGGTTCGAGCCTAAAATTACACCATGCCCCTAGAACGGAAACGCCAATAACTCACAGACCAAGAGTCTGATTGATGCACCGAATTTCTCATTGGGTTGCTTATGATGATATGGAAATATGGTATACATCAACATGAGACTTCATGATAGATTATGTATCGACCCTTGGCTCGAGGAGAGGACCCTCCCTGGATCAAGCCTGTTGTATGCGAGAACCCTAGGGCTGGCTGCAACTGAGATGACAAGATCCTCCGTGGGTTCGACAGCGATGATACTATACCATGATCCTCCATGGGTTCGGAAGTGATGAATTTTGTACCAGGATCCTCCGTGGGTTCGAGAGTGGTGAATTTTGTACCAAGATCCTACATGGGTTCGGTTGTGCTGCTACTATTCAAGGATCCTACGTGGGTTCGACAGAGAATATGATTCAGTTTCTACAACTAATCACATCCACCCCTATAATTGAGTTTTATACGTGTGTGAGTTGTGTCTTGACTTTTAGTCGATATCATCGAGATTATTGACTTTACTTTTTTTTTCTGCAGTTGGTTGTGCATCGGCTCGAGAGTTGGAGTCGGACTGTGATTGGTAACATAGGTATATGTATGGTCATAATCCTATTTAGGGTTGGTTGAAACTTCATGATTTCATCTTTATACATTGGTTAATCCTTAGTGTATTCTGGGTGACCTTCAGGGGTTTCGGTGTCCCCTACTGAGTATTGTTATACTCACCCCTGCATAGGCTTTTCCCACACCTTGTTGTGTTCTGTGTAGATGATGGTCAGCAGTGATCGAAACTGAGAGTGGCGGATGGGAGGATTCTAGGAGCTAGACTAGACGGGACGTACCTCAGTAATGAGTTGTTCATGTCTTGTACCTAACATTCAAGTAGGATTCCCCTGTGGATGATCCCAGAGCTGTTTTCACTTTTTTACTTGTACATTTACTTGTTGTTCAGTTGGGTTTGTATACTGGCCCACTTACATTCATCACACTATTCTTTTCTATATAAGTACTAGTTGCTTCTATTTATTTCATTCAGTCTGTGTGTGTTACAGGTTTAGAGACAATGCCTTCCCTTTTTATCAGGGATTCGCCTTCGGCGCTAGTCTCCAGCCCTGGCCAATGGAAGGCGGGCTTGGGGTAGTCATGGCATGGGCCATGAGGAGGGGTCATGACACATTGGTATCAGAGGAGTGGGTTATACCATAGAACATAGACTATGATTATTTTAAGTGGCAATAGTGTTAAGTGTTTTGGGTGTGGTTATCTGTTTAGGGAAACCGGTTTTGGTGCGTCTACTAAAGTATCCATACACTAGGACTCTGACTTTTGATTTCGGACATAGTGCACGAAAACACTGATTGAGAGTGTGTTTCTATTGTAATCTTTTCTTTCTGATTACATTTTGTCTACTCACCAGGTATATTATTTTGACCATGGCGCTCCTGTTTCATTTTAGGATTTCCACATGAAGGCAGTCAGCTAGGGTTCCAAGTTTCGTATGAGATGGTAGCCCACTAACCGATGAGGCCACAATGTAGGGCCCCATCACAGTGGAGGTACCAATGGTACCACTACCCACTGGGACACTGATACCACCAGCTCCAGTAGTAGAGAGTGCACACCATCTGAGTGTGTTGCACGAGTTCCAGTGCTAGAGGCCACCCAGGTTCTTGGGAGAGACAGACCCACAGGCCGCTGAGGATTGGCTGGAGGTAGTTTTGAGAGTTTTCATATTGGTAGAGACACCAGCTGACCTCATGATGATCCTTGCCGCGAGTATCCTACAATCAGCAGAAGGCAGATGATGGATCCTAATGCTCCAGGTTCATGACAAGGTAACATTACTCTGAGAAGACTTTGAGAGTCTCTTCCGGTCAGATTTTGTTCCAGCCACCATTCATGTTGTGCGGATTCATGAGTTACTTCATCTGCAGCTGGGAATCATGACAGTAGCTCTATACTCATCAAGGTTTACCGACCTCCCACGCTACTACCTGGATATGGTGCGAGACCAATTATTCAGGGCCTGAACCTTCGAGCAGGGACTCAAGCATGAGATCGGGGCTTTGATGATCTCCCTTAGCATCCTGACACAGGCAGGGGTGTTGGAGCGAGCCCTTCTTATGAAATGTTTTCTAGCTGAGCAGTCACCAGCGGTGAGACCCACCATAGGGCGACACATAGCAGAGTCTTCTTCAGCCGATAGTCGGTAGATGTCGCCGAGGTCCAAGCAGACCAGGCCTTCAGAAGGGAATCCTCACGATACAGGTTCGGTTGTGTGGGTCACACCAGACAGAGCTAGCCATACGAGGAGAATATAGTGATAAGCATGCGGCGGGTGGGGTCACATTCCTTGTGACTGCCCGAACCGCGATGTAGGTGAGCAGCAGATTGTAGAGGGACCTCTCAGTCAGAGGTAGAGGTTCGACCATGGTGGTCCGACAGGAGCAAGAAGACGTGGTAGAGGAGATGGCCGAGCTACAACTGGTGGACCACATTTAGAGGCCCTACCACCACCAACACAACCGAGAGGTCCACCCCGAACACAGGGAGCTGGCCGACAGAGGCTGGATAAGCTCCAGGTATTCGAGTCCTACCACCACAACGCACCTGAGATGATTCATGGTAATATCTGTTTCTACTCCTCCTATGTTTCAGTACTTATAGACAATGGTGTGTGTCATTATTTTTAATGTCGCTTCCCTTGTTCGTAGCTCGGATATTCCTACAGAGCCATTGGGTTGATCCTTACAACTAGACACTCCTATGGGAGCAGAATCGATCATTACAAACTAGTGCAGGATGTGTGAGCTTACTCTAGGAGGAAAGAGATTCTGCAGGGATCTACTCGTAGCAGTGTCGAGGCCTTACAATTTCATCTTGGGTATAGACTGGTTATCCACAGTTAATTCTCAGACTGACTATTTAGCTGGAAAGTGCGGTGTGTTCACGAGGATGAGATGAGGTTTACCTTCACCGGCGAGAAGGGAAGCATTGCAGCGCATGAAGGACATGCCTAGTGGAGGGGGTAGATGATCACACATCAGTTGGCTAGTCTCATACTCGGAGTGGTTGATGTGTTGAGTCTGAGTTTTCATGTTACGGTGGATTAGTATACGGATGTTTTCCCAGACAATGTTCCAGGACTACCTCCTCGCAGAGAGGTGGACTTTTATATAGACCTATACCCCGGGACAACACCGATATCTAATCCAGCATATCGGATGGCTTCCGCTGAGTTTTTTAAGTGCGGGTACAGATGGAGGAATTTTAGGGGGGAATGGATTTATCCGACGAAGTGTTTCACCCAGGGCATCTCCGATTTTGTTCACCAAGAAGGCAGATAGGATCTTGAGACTATGTGTTGACTACTGTCGCCTGAACTAGGTGACTGTGAACCACAAGTACCCACTCTCGAGGATTGTCAACCTATTTGATCAGATCAAGGGGGTACGATGGTTCTTGAAGATATACCTTAGGTCGGGAAATCACCATCTTAGAGTTCAAGATGAGGATGTGTTGAAGACGAACATCAGGTGTCGTTATCACCACTACGAGTTCTTGGTAATGACCTTTGGTATAACCAATGCTCTTGCAGTGTCAATGAGTCTCATGAAAAGTATTTTCTAGCCTTACCTCGATCTCTTTGCCATATTCTTCATCGATGAAATACTGATCTACTCGATTATTAAGGAGGATCATGCCTACCATTTTCAGGTAGTACCGGATACACTCTGAGAGCACTAGCTTTTTGGTAAGCTCTCTAATAGCTAGTTTTGGATTCGTGAGGTTCACTTATTGGGACACATCATCTTGGAAGTTTTAGTTGTAGTGGATCCAAAAAATATCGATGAAGTACTTTCTTGGGAGCCACCCAGGAGTGTGACGGAAGTACGGAGTTTTCTGGGAATGGCTGTGTACTATCGGAGATTTGTGCTAGACTTTTCCCATGTTACAGCACCAATTTCTTCTTTGAAGAAGAAGGGGAAACCCTTCGTGTGGTCAGAGAGATGATATCCGAGCTTTCGAGAGATGAGGAAGAGGTTGAATAGTTCCCCCATCTTGAGGCTTCCAGAGGAGGGTGTTGGGAACGTAGTTTAATGCGACGCATCAGAGACCGGACTCGGGTGTGTCCTTATGAATGAGCGAGCAGTGATCGCATATGGTTCTCAGTAGTTGAGACAGCATTAGCATGACAACTCTACCAATGACCTAGAGTTAGCAGCAGTGGTTTTTTCCTTGAATATGTGGCGACACTATCTGATGGGCATGCGTTTTACAGTCTATTATGACCACCAGAGTCTCATATACTTTTTCTCACAAAAGGAAGTGAACCTAAGATAACAATGTTGATTGAGTTCTTACAAAACTATGACATTGATATAGTCTATAGAACTAGGAAGGGGAACATTGTAGTAGATTCTCTCAGCAGGAGATCAGGCATTCAGCTGCTAGGAGAGGTGACATAGCAGCTGGCCGTGTTGCAGATATCATTTGTGGGTCAGGATGGCTCAGCCATTCTGCAGTCTCTTACAGTCACACCTCCACTTCTTTAGAGAGTTAGGGAGGCGTAGCCTGGGGATGTTGAATGCGAGGATCGACGTGCACAGGTATCCATAGGGTATCAACCTGATTAATTTTCTGTAGGTGGGGAGCACATCATTTTTTTCAGAGGACGTACCATGGTACCAGTTTCACTTCATGAGGAAGTTTTGAGGGTGTTGAACACATCTCCTTTAGCGGTACATCCATGGGTGGAAAAGATGTATCAAGACCTCCAACGACATCATTGATGTCCAGGTACGAAGAAGACAGTAGTAGAGCTAGTCTCTTGATAACTCACTTGTCAAAAAGTGAAGGCGGATCCACAAGGATCCACCAGGATTAGTTCAGCCCTTAGAGGTCCTAGAGTGGAAGTGGGATGGGATATCCATGGATTTCATGATGGTACGTCAACGTACATCCAGAGTACCTGACTCTATCTGGGTGATTGTTGCCCAACTCACCATGGCGGCCCACTTCCTACCGATCAGAGAGCAGGGTTCCGTAGAGATCCTGGGACACCTCTACATACGGGATATCATACAGATTCTTGGTGTTCTATTGACTATCTTCTCCAATAGAGATGCTCCTTTCACATCCTAGCTATGGAAAGGGTTGCAGGTGGATTTTGGGATGCAGCTTCGTTTGATCACCACCATCCATCCTCAAACGGATGGTCAGACAGAGAGAACCATTCAAACACTCAAGGACATGCTCCGTGCATGTGTCCTCAACATTGTTCATAGCTGGGAGGATCAATTACACTTGTTATAGTTTTCATACAACAACATATATCACTCTACCATCAGGATGGAACATTTCTAGGCACTTTACGACTGACCCTGCTGACCGCCTCTATGCTGGACGGACCATGGGGAGTCAACACTCATGGGACTAGAGATGGTGCATGCTATGATAGAGAAGGTGCAGATCATCCAAGAGCGGATGAAGACTACATAGAGCAGGCATAAATCCTATGCTGATAAGATACAGAGACCACTGGAGTTAGAGGATGGCGACCATGTCTTTCTATGTGTCTCACCTAGACGAGGCCTACAGAGATTTGGCCGAGGTGACAAGTTATCTCCGTGATTTATCGGACCTTTCCAGGTCCTCAGCAGGGTAGGTATAATGACCCATACTGTACATACATTGTTATTACTTCATAATTAATGCATACTTATTACAACATATAACAAGACTATGGTAGGACAGTATAGGTATAGTGTCTTTAGAAACTGGGAAACCTAAACAACTGGTTCTCAAAGCATCTACATTGTCTCCCGTTTATTTCATCATATCTAGAGTCCCCTTTGGCATATCCTAATTAATACCCTTCTTCATGACATGGGGGAAAGAAAACATAAAAAAGGGTGAGCTCAAATCTCAGTAAGGGTAAACAAAGGAAATATCATATTCATAAGAAGATAACATTTTTAAAATCATATCCATCAAAAGAGATCACAATATTATAACATGGGATAAATAATAGTAGTTATATGTAATCAAAATAATCATAAAATAAAAAATGAAACTTTTTGGAATACACACATAACCATAGAAAATCATTTCTTATTAGTCAAGACTCTTTTCCAAGACTATCATAGGGGACAAAGTCCATTTCTGAACCGAATTCACTCCCCATTCCAGTCTTGTATCACTGAACCGGATTAACATTCCATTCCAGCCATGTCAATCTCATGAGATATAAATCATTACCAAATTCATTATAGGGTGGTATAGGTCCCTCCCACATTGTATGAAACCAGGTTTTTAGAACGGTTCAAAATCACGACCCTGTTAGAATTATTGACTGGTTTCTATAGAAACTGGATAAAACTGGAAGTTTCTGGAATTTTCCAGACTACATGCAGTGTACTTTTAAGTACACATTGTTTATATGTTAAGAGAGTGTCAGCCGTGTGCTAGCCAAGTACATGTCATGTGGTGACCGTGTAGAATTTTCTTCCTACATGACGTGTAGTTTTAAACACGTCGTGTAACCCTGGCCGTGTAGCGGGTATACAAGGCATGTAGGCATGTTGACCGGGTGGGACCAAGGACATGCCATGTTCTCTTTGGAAACGCCGTGTATTCTAGCCGTGTATGAGGGATATACATGGTGTGTGGGTAAGTCAGCGAGGAAGAGAAGAGAAACCCCGTACACGTCGTGTACCCATAGGTACACGCCCTGTAAACATGTCGGAAGGTTCGGAATGTAATTCGGCAGAATCCCGCCATATTATGAACAGTTAAATAAAATATTCAGGGCATGTAGTCATGAAGTACACACCGTGTACTTTTTTTTGTTAAAACATGCAGTAGCCTCATTTTGAGGTTCTGGATAGATCCTCCGCCCCTAAGGCGTCCGGATCTTCAGTTGCACCCCGGTTCTTCGTCCGAAGTCAGATTCGATCACGGTGGGATGCGTTGGAACCCCCTCGGTAAGACCTCAATTCCACTTTGCCCGTTTTGATTGATTTTTGTTCTAGAACATGTTATTGGGGTCTGAACAGTGTTGAATATTTTTTATATCTACCACGTTTTAGACCGAATTGGCGGTTATTACTGGAGGAGTAGCGTCGTACAAGTCTCAGAGAGGTGGTGCATACTCCATTTTGTGTTTTTGTGGTTGTTTGGGTGACACGTTGTTCGGCGCATTATCCGGTATTTTGATCGGGATGCATTTTATCTGCTTTTTCATACTGTATTGATTATGGGACATCTGGGATGCTTTTGGGTATGCTTAGTTACCATTTTGCGTGAGCAGGGTAGGGTGAGGGGTCGTTGCTCATCGGGCATTTTGGTAAGGGAATGACAAAATGGTTTTAATTGAAATTTTATTGTGACAAACTGTTATTTTAATTTATTGATGTCTGATATAAATTGTTGGAGGCATTTGAAACCTCAGTGATGGTATGGGATAGCACCTAGTAGAGTGCAATTCAATTGTTTAGTTTTATTGCCAGTTTATGTTTTCTGTTTGAATATGTAATATATGAAATTGATGGATTGCATCTGCTGGAGCCTTTTGGGTTGTGTTGGGCTTGTCCTGGTTACGATTGAGTGATGCTGATCACAGGTTGGGGCTTTTCCCGGTTTACTTTGGGTGGTTTTGACCACGGGATTGGGCGTCATGGATGTTGGCTTGAGGCAGTACGACTGTCAGGTTGGGCATGGCCCAAGATACTAGGATGGCGATATAAGGCCCCAACCTTAAACATTGCATAATTTTGAGATATTTCAAGAATACACATTGAGGATATATTTAGTTTTATAGTTTTAGTTAATTATATCATAAAACATGCATTACATCCCACATTTAAACAAAGTGGTTACAATAAAATATTGTATTTATTTTTCCCATCAACGGAAACATATTTAAAATAAAAAATGGATTCTTTCTTGACACCTCCTTGACACTATCATCATATCATGTACCTTTCCCTTGACCTGTGAAAAACATTTCAGAAACATGGGATGAGAATAAAAAGCTCATTAAGGGATATAAAAATATTGATAGAAAACATGAGTACATGTATACATCAAAATCAATGAAATCAAAATTTACTCATAAAACATAAGCACGTTAACATACCTATCAAATCATGAATAAATCATAGAAATCATATGACATAAAGGTAACTTGAGGCATTCATAACATTCTTACGTAGGGAGTAACCCTCTTGGTTACATTTGGAATACCCATCACAGTATATTACCTAAATCATTTTGGAGAAACCATAAAGTTTAAACCCTTCATGTCACCCAATGCATTGGAGAGCTATATCAGGCTCACCTTCCCTTATTTTATCATAGAACCACCCGTCTTCATAAAAAATTCCCAATAACCATAACATAATCGTATCACATAAAACATGCATAAAGGAAACATAACATTTCCACATTTCAATCACAAAATATCAATACAACACATCGATATAAAAACATTATGAAAACCATTTTCAAAACCAAAATAAATGAAAAGTAAAACATGGTATTTATTTTTTATTTTTTAAAAGAATGTTATGTCTTGTAGAGTAAGCCGAAACACAAATAATGGTCACGGCGGTGGAGAAGTTGTTGTTGCCACATATGTACGAAACAAAAATTCCCTTTTTTCGTTTCATAAATGCTTCGTTTAAAAAATATTCCTTTTGAGTAAACGTAAAAGTCAAAGGAGTTTGTAAACCATATAAAAGAATTTTGTGTATAAAATAAAATATTCCTCAATGAAAGGAGATTTAGACAAAGTCCCATACCCCGAGTCCGACTTGACTCGATCGTTCTTTAACGTCTTGAATAATACGCTTGAGTTAATTTATACTTTCTTAAGAAACTTTTTCAAGTTCATTATTCCTTTTATATCACTTATTACCAAGTTATGAACACTATGTAATTATTTATGTAAATAATGGTCGTTTTGTCGATCAATGGTACTTGAGTCAAAAATAAAATCTTTATAATTACAAGTTGTTCATGGGGTAAAATATCCATTATATACCGAATAATATTAATGATTTATATATCATATATATCATATATATCCAGTATATACATGTATTTATAATATTACATAACATTTATAGGTAAGGAATGAAATGTACCGTTAATGGAGACGTTAATCTGTACGTATTCATGAACGCTACTTCCATTTATATTTCATATTTAATGGAATTAAAACATAATTATACATAATTGTATTATAACATAAGTATGGAATCATATATAATATCATTAAATCTATCATTTATATTTGCCACATATTTTATTAACAAATCAAATCACATTGAGAGGCCGGTAGTCTGCAATTCTTAAAATGAAGATATCGTGTTTACCCATAACGGAAACCATAAAGGTATGCCATGAATGAAAAATAAAGAATCTTAAGTAAAAAATAAACATATTATATATCATATATAAATATAATGACATCTTAATGTCCAACTTTTATGGTGTTAAATGAATATTGAACAATCATCGTTTCGTGAGCCAGAAATTCACCATCCACAGAAACAGTATGTTCTTTCACCATTAGATGTAGCTGTGTGTAAGTGTAGCTCAAATACTTCTTATAAAAAATTTATAGTATATTGAAGATACATGTTTTGTTACAAACGAAATTAATAAAAATATTTTAGGGGTTTGGAGAAGCAAAATAAAACAAATGAACACAAGTGAAGACATTACCTTTAAATCAGGTAACTTCCATTGGTTTGAACAAAAATGGTTTCTTGAGAAGCTTCCTGCCTAAGGTAAGGCTTTTAGGATTAGGAGAGGGATGTGTAGAGACAAAATGATCAGATCTTGGCCGAGCCAATGGCTTGAGAGGTTAGGGTATGAAGGTAGTGGTGGGGGCCTTTTATAAGAGGAGAGGAGGGGCACTCTTGGAAAGGTAAAAAATGATACTTTATTTTCAAATGCGTTTATGATTTTAATGGTCCGACGTTGATGTATTTCAAGGATAACTTGATAAGAGTTCGAAATCCACAAATTAAATATGTTTTTGACAAGTTTAGGTTTTATATTTTACATTATTTTTTCATTTTATTTAAATCGTTAAATAATGAGGTAATCGCTGCATCATCATGGTGTCATATATAATTTAATTTATTTAATGTCTAAAAACTATAAAAAAAATACTACGATGTAGGAAATATTTTTAGCTTTCTAATGAATACTTATAGTCCAAGAAACATTTATTTAGACAAAACTAAAGATGTTTTAATCAGGTGATACATTCTTTGTTATATTTACTTTCTTTAAAAATTAAAAGATAAGAAGTCATTATCACACAAAAGTGATTTAATGGGGTCCCCAAGATTGGCACAAGGCATCCCACGGTCGGCCATGACACAAAAAGTAGTATTAAGACACATTTTTCTCTCATTTATTACTATTATTATATTATTTTATTATCCTTAACTACCATATTACTAATTAATCAAGATAATTAATGATAATTACCGTCGTTACTATTCACAATGTCAAAAAAAAGAGTCTTAATTAAATAATTTTAACATTCTAATTCCAAATATGGAATACATTTTACCAAATTCCAAACACATAAATTGAAATAATTAATTTAAAAATAATTCTCGTTGTCAAAACAAATAACGTGTTTTTTTAAACAATGTCTATGAAAAGTTTGGCATTATTTTATACCCAATTCCAAAGTGAAATTAATTCTAATGACCAGATTAGATTTAATGGTAAAAATATATTCTAATTACACTTTATATCCAATTAAAAAGATACTCTAACCATATAATTAAATTAAATGAAAAAGCAGTTTTGATGTAAAATGAAGTATTTTTCACTATTCATTAAAAAATGAACATTATCAGAAAAATACCAAAAATTTATCCAAAGAAAATTTCAATGTTCCAATAATAAAGAATAAGTTTATTTTGAAAAATAGATCATATAAAATTTTCAAAATATAGATTTAAAAATGGTTCACCATCAAAAGGCGGTAAAACAATCTTTTAAAAATATTAGAGAATTTAATGCAAAAAATTGGATTTATTCTCATTTTAAGCCTCTAAAACACTATCTAATTCATTCAAAGACGTAGATAAGAATATCTATTATTCATTACTTACTTGGGATGTTACATCCTTCCCCCTTTAAAAAATTACGTCCCCGCAATTTATTTACTTATCGAATAAGTGGGGGTATTTATCCCTCATTGCATTTTCAGATTCCCATGTTGCCTCTTCACTCTTGTGGTTCTTCCACAAAACCATTATATGATGAATCACCTTATTAAGAAAAAATTTCTCCCTATTGTCAAAAATCTGGACCGATTGTTCCACTTAAGATAAATTCTCTTCCAGCTAAACTACCTCTGGACTCAAAACATGAGATGGATCTGGCATGTACTTCCCTAACATTGAAACCTGAAAAACATTATGTACCTGAGATAAGCTCGGAGGTAAAGCCACTCGGTATGCAACTGATCCAGCTATCTCCATAATTTCATATGGTCCAATGATCTTTCGACTCAGTTTTCCTTTCTTACCAAATCTCATCACACTTTTCCATGGAGATATTTTGAGAAAAACATGATCACCTACCTCAAAAGAGAGATCCTTCCTCCTGTTGTCCTCATAACTCTTGTGCCTACTCTGAGGTATTATCATGTGTCTCTATATCATCTGAACTTTTTCTGGAAACTCTTCAACCAATTCCAGTCCCATTAACTTCCTTTCACCCACTTCATCCCAGAAAGATGGAGTTCGACACTACTTCCCATAAAATTCCTCAAATGGTGCCATCTGTATACTAGAATGAAAACTGTTATTATAGGAAAACTCACCCAAAGAAAGATGTTGGTCCCAACTTCCCTGATAAACCTTAGAATAGGAATGTAGCATATCCTCCAATGTCTGAATAGTTTTTTCTGACTGCCCATCTGATTGAGGATTAATAGATGTACTAAAATTTAATTCAGTACCCAATGAATTCTAAAGGCCTTTCCAAAAGTTAGAAGTAATCCTGGGATCATGATAAGATACAATGGAGAGAGGAACTCCATTTTACCTGACTATCTCTTTAAGATACAAATGATAATGTTGATCAAGGGAAAAAGTATCTCATTTAGGAACGAAATGAGCAGATTTAGTCAAGCGATAAACAATAACACAGATTACATTATTACCTTGAGGGGCCTTCGGAAATCCCAAAATGAAGTCCATGGATATATTTTCTCATTTCCACTCTGGAACTGGTAAAGGCTGAAGCATCCCTTTCGGTATCTTCTGATCTGCTTTAACCTATTGACATGTCAAACTCTTCAATGTAAAGTCATAAATATCTCTTTTCATTCCGTCCCACCTATAATACTCCCGAAGATCTCTATACATCTTAGTACTGCCTGGATGAACTGAAAACAGAGAACTATGATCCTGACATATCAACTCTCTCTTCAACTGTGAATCACAAGGCACACACCCAAATCTCAAAACACAATCATAATCAATGTTGAATTTAGGAAACTTAACCTTCTGAACCATCTCTACCTTTTTCTAAAACTCATTGTCTTTCTTTTGTGCTTCCTTAATTCAGTTTGACAGAGAATATTTCACTGATACCTGAAAAAAATAGAAGGACATCCTGCACCAACAACTTCTATGCCAAATTTTATCAAATCCTTAACCAAAGGATCATGTTCCAAACACAACACTTTTAATGAAGCATTACTTTTTAGACTCAAAGAATCAGCCACTTTATTTGTTTTTCCCGGATGGTAATGAATTGTACAATCATAATCCTTGATTAATTCTATCCATCTCCTATATCTCGTGTTCAATTATTTCTGTATGAATACATACTTTAAACTTTTTTTATCATTATATATTTCACACTTTACTCCATATAAATGATGCCTCCAATTTTTTTTTTAAAAAACAACAGCAGCTAATTCCAAATCATGTGTAGGGTAATTGACCTCATGAGTTTTCAACTGGCGTGAAGAATAAGCAATTACCTGATCATTATTCATTAGGATGAAACCAAGTCCTTTCAATGAAGCATCACTGTAGATAACAAACTCTTCATTCCTGGAGGGGAGTGCCAAAACTGAAGCATTCACCAATCTTCTTTTTAGTTCCTGTAAAAAATCATCGCATTCTTTTCTCCAGATAAACATATCATCCTTCCGAGTTAGCTTAGTCATTGGACTAGGTAACCGGGACAAATTTCTAACAAACCTTCAGTAATATCCTGCCAAACCAAGGAAGCTACGAATATCAGTTACATTTGTGGGTCTTGGCCATTCTTCCACAACCTTTGTTTTTACAGGATCAATAGTTATCCCATCTTTATAGACAATGTTACCAAGGAAATAAATTTTTTGCAACCAAAACTCACACTTACTGAATTTCCCATACAATTTATTTTTGTTTAAGGTATGTAAAATGACCCCTAAACGACTTTCATGCTCTTATTTACTTTGATAAAACAACAAAATATCATCAATGAAAACCACCACGATCATATCCAAGAACTCATGGAAAATTCTATTCATAAGGTCCTTGAATACAGCAGATGCATTGGTTAGCCCAAAAGGCATAACTACAAATTCATAATGGCCATATCACGTATGAAAATAGGTCTTAGGATTATATTATTCCTTTTCCTTCAACTGATGGAACCCTGATCACAGGTCAATCATTGAAAAAAACTGATCTCCCTGGAGCTGATCAAACAAATCATCGATATGAGGCAAAGGATATTTCTTCTTAATAGTGATGTTATTCAAGGATCTATAATCAATGTAAAGTATCATAGAACTATCTTACTTTTTAAAAAATAAAACAGGAGCACCCCATGGTGATGTGCTAGGTCGAATGAAACCTTTCACTAATAAATCTTTCAATTTCTCCTTCAACTCTAAATGTTCAATTTGAGCTATTTGATAAGGGGGTTTTGAAATTGGCTTAGCATCCCGAACTAAGTCAACTGTAAACACAACTTCCTGTTCTGGTATTATTCCAGGAAACTCATCAGGAAAAACATCAGGATACTCATTTAACACTGTAACATCATTAATCTGAATAGTTCCTTTGTTTTCAACAATATGTGAAAGGTAACATTCATTTTCATCTTTTACAAATTTCTCAGCCTCATGATATGTTATCAACAGTAAGGGTTTATTATGGTACTCAAATTGAAATTCTTTCTAAAAGGAAACTTCTTTATCTTTACAGTCAATCTTATCATGGTAATTAGAGATCCAATCCATACTCAAGATAACATCAAACTCTACTAGAGGTAATACAATAAGGTTTCCAAGTAGGTTCTTTCGATGAATAATGATAGGAAGATTCATATAAATTGTTTTTTCCTCAACATTTCCCCTAGCTTTTTTCCAATATGTTCAGGAGTCATTTCTTAAGATGGTATTCCCATTGTAGTATAATAGTTTTCAGAGATGAAAGAATGTGTAGATCCTGAGTCAAACAACACACTGTCATAATTTGAAAAAACAAAAAACAAATACTTGATACCACTTCATTTGATGGCCCAACATCGGCTGAAGTTGTTGCATTGGATTTCACCACCCCTTTATTCTTATAGTCTAACTACTTCCCATCACTCGAGCTCTTTTTCAGATACTCGTTTTCATAGTGACCCATCTCATTGCACTTAAAACATTTAACTAACTATAAATAAAATTTGTTCTTACCATCACCGTGATCTTTTTTAGTGCAATCATGAGCCTTATGTCCCATATTACCACACCGGTAGCACTTTCCAGAATTCATAAGACATTCCCCAGCATTCCGTTTACCACATTTATCACAAACTGGACACTTAGTTCTCCTACCATCATACCTTTTTGAAGAATTGTTCCCTTTCTCCTTCCACCTTAGTCTCTTCTTCTGTTGGTTGTTATAGAACACTTGATCATCAGAAAACTCCATTTCCACCTTCCCAGCAAATGGAACAAGATTTTCATTACTCTTGAACTCATGAGAAGCTAATTCCCTTCAATATTTTGGTATTAATCCTGAGTAAAAACAATTGATTTTACTATCAATGTCTCAAATAAAATTTGGAGCATACCTTGCCAATCGAGTGAACCATTCTTTATAAGCAGCCACTGAGTCTTCCTCTTGGCTCAATTCCAAGAATTGTTTTTCCATCCTAAGTCGAACAGCCTTAGGAAAATATTTCTCAAGAAACATACCATTGAATTCATCCTAGTCGAGAGCATCAATCTCATTAGCATCCCTGATATTTTTAACCATCGACCACCACTGATCTGCTTCACCCTCAAAACGGTAAATAGAATGACTAACCTTTTGATTGTATGAACACCCCATGACATTGAATATCTTCTCCAGTGCTTTAATACACCCATCAGCTAGAATAGGGTCAGATGATCCACTGAATGATGGGGGATGTTGCCTCATTAAATGTTTCACCACTGACTTGATCCTCTACGGTTGATCTGGCTGATCTCGTGCATGAATACCACCACCATTTATCGCTTGAGTCAAATGCATCATTACTGCAAAAAACTGTTCAGTTCCAATTCTGACAATCTCAGGATGCTGATTTGGAAGGTCATTTCCTTCTTGTATGCCTTCCTAGCACTGCTTCCCTGTTTCCTCTACGGAAAACCATTCTGAAAAAACATGTCTTAGATGAAGTAACATGGTAATCTTCAAATGCTTTATCATTTTCAATTTGACCATAATTTTTTTTGGATAATAATTTAATAGAATTATAACTCCTGAAGTTATCTAAACCGGCCTCTGATACCAACTATAAGGTCGCAGCCTTAAACATTACTTAATCTTGAGATATTTCAAGAATACACATTGAGGATCTTTTCATGTTTAGAGTTTTATAGAATTAGATCATAAAACATGCATTACATCCCACATTTAAACAAAGTGGTTACAATAAAAGATAGTATTCATTTTTTCCATCAACAGAAACATATTTAAATAAACATGGATTCTTTCTTGATAATTCCTTGACACTATCATCATATCATGTACCATTCCCTTGAACTGTGAAAAACATTTCAAAAACTTGGGATGAGCATAAAAATCTTAGTAAGGGATATAAAAATATTGAAAGGAAACATGAGTACATGTATACATAAGAATCAACGAAATCATACTTTACTCATAAAACATAATAACGTTAACATACCTCATCAAATCATGAATAAATCCTATAAATCATAATACATAAAGGTAACTTTAGTCATTCATAACATTCTTACATAGGGAGTAACCCTCTTGGTTACATTTGGAATACCCATCACAGTATATTCCCTAAATATCATCGAAGAAACCTTAACGTTTAACCCCTTCACATTACCCGATGCATTGGAGAGCTATATTGGGCTCAACCGCACTTAGTTTATCACGAAACCACCCGTCTTCATAAACAATGCCCAAGAAACATAACATAATCATATCTTATAAAACATGCATAAAGGAAACATAACATTTCCACATTTCAATCACAAGATAACAATACAACACATCAATATAAAAACATTATGAAAACCATTTTCAATAACAAAATAAATAAAAATTAAAACATGGTATTTATTTTTCATATTGGAAAAATAGTTATGGCTTGTAGAGGTAGCTGAAACTGAAATAATGGTCATGGTGGCAGAGAAGTCATTGTCGGAACATATGTACGAAAAAAACATTTGCTTTTGTCGTTTAGTAAATGATTCGTATAAAAAAGATTAATTCTGAGTAAACGTAAATTTCAAACGGGTTTATACACCGTATAAAAGAAAGTTGTCTATAAAACAAAATATGCCTCAATGAATGGAGATTGAGACGAATTCCCATACCTTGGGTCTAACTTGACTCGACTGTTCTTTAACATCCTGAATAATAAACATGAGATAAATTCTACTTTATTAAGAACCTTTTTCAAGTTCATTTTTCCATTTATATCACTTATTACGATGTTATTAACAATATGTAATTATTTATGTTAATAATGGTCGTTCTGTCGATCATTGGTACTTGAGTCAAAAATAAACTCTTTATAATTACTAGTTGTTAATGGGGTAAAATATCTATTTTATCCAGAATTATTTTCATGATATAGATATCATATATATAATATATATCCAGTATATTCATGAATTTATAATATTACATAACATTTAGAGTTAAGGAATGAAATGCACCGTTCATGGAGACGGTAAGCCATACGTACGCATGAATGCTACTTCCATTTCTATTTCATATTTAATGGAATTAAAACATAATGATACATAATTGTATTATAACTTCAGTATGGTATAATATATAATATCATTAAATCTATCCTTTGTATGTACTAAATATTGTATTAATGAATCAAATCACTTTGAGGGGGCGGTAGTCTGCACTTCCTAAAATTAATATATTGCGTTTACCTATAATGGAAACCATAAAGGTATGCCATAAATGAAAAATATTGAACCTTAAGTAAAACATAAACATATTATATATCATATATAAATTTAGTGACATCTTAATGGCCACCTTTTAAGGTGTTAAAATAATATTGAAGAATCATCGTTTGTGAGGCAGAAATTCACCATCCACAGAAATATTATGTTCTTTAACCATTAGATGTAGGTGTGTGTAAGTGTAGCTCGAATACTTATTATAAAAACATACTAGTATATTTAATATACTGTTTTTGTTACAATTGAATTGAATAAAAAGTGTTTAGGGGTTGTAGAAGCAAAATAAAACAAAAGAACACAAGTGAAGACATTACCTTTAAATCGGGTAACTCCCTTTGGTTTGAACCAAAATGGTTTCTTGAAGAGCTTCCTGCCTAAGGTAAGGCTTCTAGGATGAGGAGAGGGATGTAGAGAGACAAAATGAGTAGAGATTCTCTGAGCCAAAAGCTTGAGAGGTATGGATAGGGAGGTAGAGGTGGGGGCCTTTTATAATATGAGAGGAGGGGAACTCTTAGAAAGGTATAAAATGTTACTTTCTTTCAAATGACTTTCGGATTTTAAATGTCCCAAATTGATTTTTTTCAAGGATAAGGTGAAATGATTTCGAAATACACCTATCCATTAGGTTTTTGACAAGTGTAGGTTTTATATTTTACATTATTTTTTCATTTTATTTAAATCGTTAAATAATGAGGTAATCAATGAATCATCATGGTGTGATATATAATTTAATTTATTTAATGTATAGAAATTATTAAAAAAATACTATGATGTAGGAAATAGTTTTAGCTATCCAATGACTATTTATAGTCCAAGAGATCGTTTATGTAGAAAAAAATAAAACTGTTATACTCAGGTGATACATTCTTTGTTATATTTACTTTATTTAAAAATAAAAAGATAAAAATTCATTATCATAGAAAAGTGATTCCATGGGGTAACCAAGTTTGGAAAAAGGAATCCCATGGTTGTTCATGAAACAACCAGTAGTTTTAGGAAACATGATGGTGTCATTTTCTATTATTATGATATTATTTTATTATCCTAACTACCCGATTACTAATTAATCAAGATAACTAACGATAATTACGGTCGTTACTATTCACAAAGTCCAAAAAGAAAAGAGTCTTAATTACATAATTTGGACCTTATAAATCCAAATATGGAATCAATTTTACCAAATTCCAAACACAAAAAATTAAAATAATTAATTTACAAATAATTCCCGTTGTCAAAACAAATAGCGAGTTTTTTTGAAACAATATCTATGAAAAGTTTGGCATTAGTTTATGCCCAATTCCAAAGTGAAATTAAGTCTACTGACCACTATTGGATTAAATGGTAAAAATATATTCTAATTACACTTTAAAACCAAATAACAAAAATAATCTAACCATATAATTAAATTAGATGAAAAAGCATTTTTGATGTAAAATGTAGTATTTTTCACTATTCATTAAAAAATGAACATTGTCAGAAAAATATAAAAAATTTATCAAAACAAAATTTCAATGTCCCAATCATAAAGAATATCTTTGTTTTGACAAATAGAGCTTATAAAATTGTTAAAATATATATTTAAAAATATTTCTCTATCAAAAGGTGGTAAAACAATCATTTAAAAATATTAGAGAATTCTATGCTTAAGATTGGATTTATTCTCATTTTAAGCCTCTAAAACACTATCTAATTAATAAATTTTCATAGATAAGAATATATATTATTCATTACATACTTGGTATGTTACATGCAATGCCATCGGACTTGAGCGACATGGTCGCTGGGACACAAGGTGTCTGACGGTTTGGTGGCTTAGGACTATTTTGGTGATTACCACTCACCCCGGGCTTTGAGTAGTGTGAACACAGAGATACTATGTGATGAGGTGGTTTTGACCACCCGTGTGGGTATAGGACCCCATAGTTGTGGTTATGTATTTATGTTGGGGGTTCTTTCCATAGAAATCCATGTGGGAGGTGAGGAGACTTCAGGGGATGGGCGTGGCTTCGAGAATTCAGTACGTGAGGCATAAGGTGTCAAGAGGCACATGGTGCCGGGATAATATTTTGGGTGTGCCTTCGGGATGTCTGTACTTGAGACACAATTTGTCCGGAGGCACATGGTGCCGGGATACTATTTTGGCCGTGCCTTCAGGACGTTGGGACTTGAGACACGAGGTGTCATGAGGCACCTGGTGCCGGGTTATAGGACAGAGATTCTGGCATTGTCTAAACCAGGTGACACTCTATGGTGGCTGTTGAGCACTAGTGGAGTTTGTGTTTCTTCGTGCATTGTGCTGTTTACTTCTTTCCTTGTAAATTCATGACTGCTTAAACACATATATTTGGTACGCACCGTTGGGTGGTATCCTACTGAGATTTATCTGACACCCTGCACGGGCCCTTCGGGACGCATGTAGTATTTATGGATTTACATGCAGGAAAGAGGCTAGCTTCAAGAGATGGGTTACATTAGTTGTTTCTTGGGGATGGTATGGACCTTGTGGTCATGCCTATCTGGGTTTACTTTGTTTCGTTTCCCTTTCTATAGCAGCATGCTTACTTGTTGTAGCTACTATTGGTTAGCCATTGGCTCTCTTTTTATACTTAGTTATGTATGACCTGCTTTGGATGCATGCTTGGTTGTTTATAGTAGTTGTTGTAGTTGATTTTTGTCATGTTGTTCTGTTTACTTTCCGCTTCAGTTTTTTTCTATATTTGTTCTATTGTTTATTGATATTTGATATGCTTCCTCTCTACGGGTCCGGTTCGAGTCTGCTGAGTCATTTATTTTTGATACATATTTTATTATTATACTCAGACCAATACCCTTATTATGATCCTCCGAGAGGGTATAGCCTCCCCACTATAGCTATTCAGACCCTCCCTGATAGTCAGCAGCCTTTGGCGTTCATGGGAGGTGCGCCGAAGATAGTGACACCTGACCCGTTCGACACGGTTCAGGTGGATGGTCGGGTCTGGGTCGTCACAAAGTGGTATCAATGGAGTTATTGACAAGGATTTAGTAGCAGTGTTTTTCTGGCTACTAATGAGATTGATACTTCTCTTTTTATTTATACTGGTTTTAATATTTTCGATATGGTAGACTGGAGATAATTTGTTGTTACAGAAACTAGGTTTCTAGCTTGTGCTTTGGTGCCTGCAGCCCCAGGTACGAGGGATACACCAATTTGCCAATGGGTGGGAATTGCTGTTTGCTTTTTGCTCAGATTACAGTTTATATGATTTCCACCATGGTGCCTCACTTGATGTGTGGTGTTGTTGATTGTGATATGTTACCCTTGACCCGGTATTGTAAGGAAAATTTGAACTTGGCTTGGTATGGCGAGGCTACGTTGCTTGGCTCTTTATAGGAAAATTTATAAGGTATTTCTAATTCATAATTGCAAGTATGCTTTGTGAAGTGATAATTCCACGTGAATAAAAAACAATTTCCATGCTTTATATGATTTGAAATGTGAATTTGTGAAATTTTTGATAGAATTGCTAGTTGTGAAAATGTGTACGCCATGTTGTATATCGTTGTAGAATTGCATGTTGGAGGATATTTGGGTTTGGCTCTTATGAGAGTAGGCAGGTACTATTGTTGAGGCTGTGTAACTGTTAGGATTGGGTGACTCGGTCGTCGGTTTGAGGGAACATGAGTTGTAGGGACGGGCATGGCCAGAGGCACTTTTGATACTCAGCTCTGTTGAGCGGGTAATGAGTCCATAAGGCCAGGATGTTGTGGGGCATGGGTTGCGGTGAGGGGGGAGTAAGGGTAGTTGTTATGCACTTCCTTATAATGCATTCCTTATCTGCGTATAATATATTGTTATAGATATATATGGGATTTCGGACCATTTATGGTATTCAGCGGGTTACTCCTTCATGACTCGATGGAGCGTCAGGCATGGGATGATATAGTGTCGCAGGATCAGGGTCAGAATTCGGTACAGGTGGAGCACGAGCCACAGGTACAGGCTTAGGGACAGGATCAGGTTCCGGATCCAATGCAGGCAGGACAACAGCCGGATTTCACATCGTTTGGGTCGTGGCTCGACGAGGAGCTCCGGGCGAGCCTGGTACACGTCTAGCCGGGGATTGGCAGAGGTGTGCAGGGTACAAAGCCTTCAATGGCGTATATGACGAGGGAGTTCCAATCACAGCACCCGCCACTTTTTTAGGGTGAGGGTGGTCCACAGGCGGCAGAGATCCAGACAGAAAGTATGCAGATGATCTTCGAGTAGATTGAGACACCTCAAGGGTGGAGGGTCGAGCTGGAGACATACATGCTGAGAGGACAGGAGAAGTGTTGTTGGGACGTACAGTTTCAGGCCCGTAGTCACGAGGGACTGGCATGGAAGGACTTCGAGGATAGGTTCTTCGAGAACTATAATCTGGAGACGCTGAGGGTAGAGAGATATCAGGAGTTCTTGAGTCTTCAGCTAGGAGATCTGTCCGTCATGGAATACGAAGCTACATTCACAGAGTTGTCCTATTTTTCACCAGGTATGGTTAGCGATGATGCGGAAAGCATGAGGTGCTTGATGGATGGCTTAAAACATGCCATTCGGGTCTAGGTGAACATCTTCAGGATGGGTTCCTTCTCCAAGGCGGTGAATCAGGCACTCATAGCCAAGGGCAACAAGAGAGTGAAATCTCACTTGGGCAGGATGACAACTTCGGGTAACGGTTCTGATAGCAGGAATCGCCGATGGGAGGAGTTCCCACGGGGTATTCAAGCTAGGGATTATTCTAGACCACCTCATTGGAGTTATTTAGTGATTTTCTTCCAGTGTGGACAACCGGGACATGTTCGGGTGCAGTGCGATAGGCCTCCGATGGAGTGTCGAGAATGTGGACAGGACGAACATCTGGATGGGTTTTTAAGGAAGCCTTCTCAGATAGCCGGTATGCAGGGACCAGGACAGATTGCGGCGTCTGGAGTTGGATCATGTTCGGTACTAGAGAGGGTAGTCGAGGTTCAACTGTGCGCAGAGGTCATGACAGAGACAGTGGGACCCAGGAGAGGGTCAGTGGCTAGTGACTGGAGAAGCACCGCAGGGAGGTCAAGCAGCAGGCAGCCGTGTTTTAGGCCAGGTGCACGCTGTGGAGCTGCCAGAGGCTGAGCAGCCCGGTGAACTGATGACAATTAGAGGTACACCACGGTGTGGTCATGATCTCCATGTTTCCTTTTTGAAATGACCTGTAGAGGCATGTCTGTTTTGAGTGCACGTAGTGCACATGATCTGTGTGAACTGACTAGATGCTAGTCAGTGGGATTGGCACCATATTGGGTGAGTGATATATATATATATATATATATATATATATATATGAGATGTGTAGAATCATGGCATCGTGTATGCGGGTTACTTGAGGTGCCATGGGCATCAGGGCATCAAGGATGTGGGTTACTTGAGCTGATCAGCAACAGGACCTCATGGAGGAGGACACTGATGCGGTGCGGGATACGTTGGGTGTCAGAAGCGACAGAAGAGCACGAATGGGGTGTAGGGGTGACGATGCATCACAGGAAGACTATGCATCCTGAAAACAGGTTAGTAAACCCTGTTTTCATTACATTTTGTTGGGTTGAGACTGGGTAAGGCGATTCCAAAGGTAGGGTGCCCCCTTGAGGAATTAACCGGAACCATTGAGACCGGGGGATTCTGGGTCACTTTCAACAGATTGGTATGTTTGGTGCCATCTCTGTGTTTCGTTTGATTGCTCTGGGACGAGAGATGTCAATTTGGGGAGTTTGTAAGCACCAGAGTTTTTAGAACGGGTGAAAATCCTGGCCCTGTTTGAAATTTTGACTGGTTTCTGAGGAAACTTGATAAAACGATAAGTTTCTAGAAATATTCTGACTACACTCCATGTACTATGAATTACACTCCGTGTATATGTTAAGTGAGTTTCGACCGTGTGCTCTCCAAGTACATTCCATGTGGTGGCCATGTAAAATTTTCTTACTACACGGCGTGTAGTTTTAAACACACCGTGTAACCCCGACAGTGTGGTGTCTATACATGGAGTGTAGTCCTGTTGGACGGGTGGAACCAAGGACACATCGTGTTCCATTTGGACACTCTGTGTAGTCTAGCTGTGTATGAGGGATATACATGGCATGTGGTTAAGTCAGTGAGGAAGAGAAGAGAAACCCCGTACACGTCGTGTACCCTGAGGTACACGCCGTGTACTCATGTCAGCAGGTTCGAAAAGTAAGTCGGCAGAATCCCGTAGTCTAATTAATAGTTAAATGAAATATACACGGCGTGTAGTCATGAAGTACACGTCATGTACTTTTTTTTGTGTTAAAATGGGTAGTATCCTCGTTTTGAGGTTCTGGATAGAACCTCCGCACCTAAGGCGTCAGGATCTTCAGTCGCTCCCCAGTTCTTCGTCCGAAGTCGGATTCGATCACGGTTGAATGTGTTGGAACCACCTCAGTATATCCTCGATTCCACTTTTTCTGTTTTTTTACTTTCATTCTAGAACAATTTATATTTGATTGAACGATATTGAAACATTTGTAGATCTGCCGTGTTTTAGACCGAATTGGCGGCTGTTACCGGATGAGTAGCGTCATACGAGTCTCGGGTAGGTGGTGAATACTTTATTTTGTGTTTTTGTGGTTTTCTGGGTGATGCGGACTTCGGCGCATTATCAGGTATTTTGAGCTGGACCCGTTTTATCTGCTTTTTCAAACTGTATTGCTTATGGGACCTCTAGGATGCTTTTGGGTATGCCTGGTTACCATTTTGCGTGATCAGGGCTGGGTGAGGGGTCGTTGCTCATCGGGGCATTTTGGCCGGGAATTCCAAAATGGTTTTAATTGAAATTTTATTGTTATAAACTATTAGTTTACATTATTTATGTCTGATATAAATTGTTGGAGGCATTTAAGAACTCAGTGCTAGTATGGGACAACACCTGGTAGAGTTCAATTCAACTATTTAGTTTGTTTTTCCAGTTTATGTTTTCTGTTTGAATATGTTATATATGCAATTACTATATTACATCTGTTGGAACCTTTTGGGTTGTGTTGGGATTGGACCAGTTACGCTTGAGTGATGCTGATCACAGGTTGGGGCTTTTCCTAGGTTACATTGGGTGGTTTTGACCACGGGATTGGGCGTCATGGAAGTCAGCTTGAAATAGTACGACTGTCAGGTTGGGCATGGCCTGGGATACTAGGATGGCGATGCCATCAGACTTGAGCGACATGGTCGCAGGGACATGAGGTGTCAGATGTGTTGGTTGCTTAGTACTATTTTTTTGATTACTGCTCACCCGGTACATGGTGTAGTGTGCACACATAGATACTCCATGATGAGGTGGTTTTGACAACTTGTGTGGGTAGAGGCCCCCATAGTTGTGGTTATGTAATTAGGTTGGGGATGCTTGCAGAAGAATGACACGTGGGAGGTGAGGAGCATTCAGGGTATGGGCGTGCCTTCGAGACGTCGGTACTTGAGACACAAGGTGTCAGGAGGCACATGGTGCTGGGATACTATGTTGGGTGTGCCTTCAGGATGTTGGTACTTGAGACACAAGGTGTCATGAAGCACATGGTGATATGTTTCTATTTTGGGCGTTCCTTCGGGATGTCGGTACTTGAGACATGAGGTGTGAGGTGTCACATGGTGCCGGGTTACACGACAGAGACTCCGGCGTTGGCCGAAGCAGGTGACACTCTGTGGTGGCAGTTGAGCACCAGTGGAGTTTGTGTTTATTCGTGCATTTTACTGTTTGCTGTTTTCCTTGTAAATGCATGACTTCTTAATCACATATATTTGGTATACACTGTTGGGTGGTATCCTACTGGGATTTGTCTCACACCCTGTAAGTGCCCTTTGGGACGCGTGTAGACATTATGGATTTACATGCCGGAAAGAGGTTAGCTTCAGGAGATGGGTTATGTTAGTTGTTTCATGGAGATGGTATGGACCTTGAGGTCATGCCTAGCTGGGTTTACATTGTTTCGCTTCCATTTCTGTATCAGCATGCTTACTTGTTGTAGCTACTGTTAGTTAGCCATTGGCACCCTTTTTATACTCAGTTATGTATGGCTTGCTTTGGATGCATGCATTGTTGTTTACAATAGTTGTTGCAGTTGATTGTTGGCATGTTGTTCTATTTACTTTATGCTGCAGTTGTTTTCGATATTGCTTCCATTATTTATTGATATTTGATATGCTTCTGCTCTACGAGTCCGGTTCGAGTCTGCTGAGTCATTTATTTCTGCTACATATTTTATTATTATACTCAGACCAATACCCTTATTATGATCCTCCGAGAGGGTATACTCTCCCCACTATAGCTATTCAGACCCTCCCAGCTAGTCGGCAGCCTTTCGCGTTCATGGGAGGTGCGCCGAAGGTAGTGACACCCGACCCGTTCGACACTATTTGGGTGGCTGGCCAGGTCCAGGTCGTTACACATCTCATAATGAAAGAGTTCTTATGTGTGCCACAAAATCAGAAATCATACATCATAGCATAACCCATGTAATAAAAATGGGATTCTTAAACACCATGACATCATGACATAAACATATAAGATAAAAGGACTTCATTAAAGTAATTACAAAATAACATAATCAAATCAATGTAAAAATAGGCATACAGATAGAACCCTATATTATCGTAAATGGAAAATAATTTGGATGAAACACTAATACCCCATTCTTGAGGAAAATAACCATTCAACATCAATTTTTTTTTCCTTTATTAACATTTCATACAATTTTAATCTAAAAGAATTTAATTAAGAATAAACTTGAAATCAAGTGAAGGAAGCTTCATGGAAGTAATGTTCTATGAAATCATAAAAATCCATTCACGCTGTATAAGTTAAAAATAAACATTCTTCTCGTACTTTGGCCGGAAAAGTAAAAAAAGTACATCGTACTGAAAACGAAAAAAGATTCCTTTAATTTCTTTTACTAACAATTCACCAATAGGTAAAATTGGATTAAATAAATTTTAGGAGGATATAAATAATATTACATATTGATGAAACATGGATGTGGATGATAAATATTCTCCAGTAAATTCTGAAGTATGAACAGTCTCAGATAAAAATGAGATAGTGAGATTTTCCCTTACCTTAGTTCTGATATGCTTCGTATGTATCCAAAAATAATGTATAATGATTTAAATAATTTCATTGACTTATTAAAGAATCGTATTCATTGTTATAATATCATATATTTCCATATTATTATCTTATTATTGGTAATATTTCATTGTTACTCGTTATTCGGGTGTTCACTGCTTTATTTTATTATGCGCGTTTTGTTGAAAAAATTCTTATTTTTATTTTTAGGTTATAGATATATAATTTAAAGAATGGTTGATTATAATATATTTCATATTTATTAATTCAATTAATTTATATTATCATTATTTTAATGAAGATCATGTCGTACGAGTCGTATCACATCGTGGAGATGGTAGGCCGTAAGTACGCACGAGCGATGATATCATTCCGATGATCGTGGAATTGTATTGAAGTGTATGTTTAATATTTAACAATCAATATCAATTTACAATATTCATATATAGTTATTTATTTACACAATTATACCCATCCATGTAAGGTGGTGGTGGAAAACAGATTACACCATGACGTGGAGACGGTATGTCATACGTACGCACACGCGGTGATTTCATTTTCCATAGGATGGATAGAAGCTGAAATAGAGTTGTTTCAGATTTATAATAACATATCAGTTTATGAGTGATACTGATGTTATTACTTTATAATGGGACAACTAAATAAGAGGAATTAGAAGAAGGAAGAGACTTGAAAGAATCGGTAGAAGAGATTACCTCTTCCTCGATGTGTGTCCTTTAAACTTTCTCTTAAGGGACTTGAGTTGGTCTTTTGAGAAGACCAGAACCTCTAGAATATTAATAGGGAAGTTGATAAGAGTAATGGTAAGGGGTTTTCTAATCTTTAATGCTCAATTTTGTGTAAAGTGGAGAGGGAAGAGGTTCCCTTTTATAAGGGAGGAGAGGGGCACCTTTGGAAACATAAGAAATATTAATTTATAATAAATTCAACCCCCATATAAAAACATCCAAAATGACTCAAATACGATTCATAGATGAGATAGGGTTGTAATATCCTCAAGCAATAAAATTTATTCATTTTGGGAAATTTTTTTATACATTATCAACTTGATTTATCCTTATTTAATCTATTTAATTTTATTTGTGTCAATAAGATTCTAAATTTTAAATTGTTATAAATAATTACTTATGTTTTGTGAAATGTTAATAATTCGATAATTTATGAAATTTTAGAACATATAAATTTTACTTTATAATTTTTAATTTTTTTTGTAATTTTTAAACAATTTTATATTATGTTATTTTTATAAAATAACACTAGGGTCAATTTAACACTATTCATTTATTTGAATTTAAATAAAATCCACACATTAATGATATGTTCAAACTAAATGATTTAATAGATTAATAACATTTCATATTTATCTAGAAAATTAGGGTAGCACATTAAATAGTTCATTTAATATTTATTTTAAAAAATTTAAAAACATTTATTTGATATTTCAGTCAAGAAAATAATCTCAACATCACTATTGTGACACCTTTAATGATAATTACGTAATCCCTAAAAATAATAAATAAATTAAAATGTTGTAGATAATTTTATTGAATTTTTGGATACTATTCCTTTTAGATGATTCATGAAGTTTATCACTAAATTGAAATTATTACATTTATAATATATAAGAGAGTCACATGTTGTCACTTTCTTTGGTATTATTTATATTTATATCATCTTTATGGTCAATAATCCATGAAACGAATCTATTATGACCCTTAGGTGATATGGGTCTGCTTTTATTCGTCCAATAAAATTTTGGCATGTGTTAGGCTAATTTTATAATCTTATTTTTACCCTTAATTACCCAATTTACCTTTAACTATAGTAAATAAAAATTACCGTAGTTACTATTCATAAGATAAAAATATAAAAGTAACCTATTAAAATAATTTGGACCCACTGAATCCCAATATGGAATCCATTTTTCAAAATTCAAAACATAGATTTTGTAGTTATTAATTTAAAATTAATCACGCGGTTAATTAAACAAGTTTTAAAAGTTAAAACATTGCAAAAGATTGAAATGTTTTTACCTATGAATTCAATGTAAAATCAATGGTAAGGACATAAATTATTTTAAATGGTAAAAATATATTCTATTTATACTTTTAAACAATTCAATATTATAATTTAACCATATAAATTATTTCGATGAGAAAATTTGTTTTTAATTAAAATATACCATGTTTTTATTAATCATTACGATATGCAAGTTATCAGAATAATATGAAAAAGTTTTCCAAAGTAAATTTTTATATCATGATTCCAAGAGGAATTTTATTTTCTCAAATTGAACTTATAAACAAGTCAAAAATTATATTTAAAATTGGTGTGCTATTAAATTGGGGTAAAACTGCATTTTTTAAAAATACTAATTTTATCTGAAAAATTGATTTTGTTTTCATATCTCATTATATAAATGTGTAAGATGAATTATAATGTTATAAAAGTAAAAAATTTGGTTAATACTATTCATAACGTCTAGTTCATAATATTATAATAATATATCATCGTTCAGTGAAACTCTATATTGCGGACAACGCAAGCTATCGAGGAAGATTGCTCTTGCGTGTAACTCAAGCCAAGCCAGTGTTGTGGGTAGTGAAAGATTCCTTTGGTGTTTCATATAACATAAGACATAAAATAAAAATATATTTCTCATAAAATCGTAGGGTGTTATATTCTACCCCCCTTAAAATGAATATCTCCCTCGAAATTAGTCACTTCGTAACAAACATATTAGGATTCCTCGCACTCATCATATCCTTAAGTTCCCATGTAGCATTTTCTAATTGGTGGTTCCTCCATAAAACATTAACCAAGCGAGTGGTCCTTTTTCATAGAACTTTTTTTTCTATGATCTAGAATCCTTATCAGTCGCTGTTTATAATAAATATCTTGCTCTAGTGGTACAACATCCGAGTTTAGTACATGTGAAGGATCATGTATGTACATTCTCAGGAGATATACATGGAATACATCATGAACTTGAGAGAGATTCGGTGGAAGCACCAATCAGTATGATACCTTCCCAACATGATCTAGTATTTCAAAAGGACCAATATACCTAGGCCTCAGGTTTCCCTTATTTCCTAATCTCATTAATCTCTTCCAAGGAGAAATTCGTAAGAATAATTTATCACCCACTTCAAACTCTAGGTATTTTCTTCAGTTGTCAGCATAAATTTTTTGTTGAATCTGATATGCTCTTATGTTTTTTTGAATAGATCTGACCTTTTCTGCCATCTCATCACCAAGATCATGTTCTAATAAAAAAATTTTGCCAGCTTCATCCCTGCAAGTTGGAGTTCTTCATTTCTTTCCATAGATAGATTCATAAAGAACCATCTGAATACAAGAGAGAAATCTATTATTATAAGAAAATTCCACCAAAGGTATGTGTTGATCCCAACCACCATTGAAATCCATTGAGCAAGTTATTTACATGTCTTCTAGAGTTTGAATTGTCCTCTCTGACTGGTCGTCTGTCTGAGGATGATAAGTAGTGCTGAAACTCAACTATGTATCTAGATTATGCGGAAGAATTCTCCATAACTCCGCAGAAGACCTCGGATCCTGATCAGATATAATGGAATGTGGTACTCCATACAATCTTACCACTTTATTCACATATATCCTGGAAATCTGATCAAGAGAGAAATCTTTTCTAATAGCAATGAAGTAGCCGACTTCGTAAGACGACCAATTATAACCTAGATAGCATTATTGTATTTGAATGTTTTAGGAAGTCCATTGACAAATTCCATAGTGATGTTTTCCCATTTCCATTCTGGTATGGGTAATGGTTGTAACATCCACTTATACTTCTGTCTCTCAACTTTAACTTGCTGACAAACCAAGCATCGAGAGATATATTCAACAACATCTATTTTCATTTCATCCCACCCAAAGTACTCCTTCAGGTCTGTATACATCTTCATGCTTCCAGGGTGAATAGAGAATAAATAATATTGAGCTTCATCCTATATTTCATTCACTAATTCTAGGATGGGAGAAACACAAACTCGATTTCTGAACCTTATTATATCATCACAATCAATGTGGAATTCAGGAAAATTTCTCACCTTCTTTTGTAACTCTACTTCTTCTTTCTATGACTCTTTAATCATCACATGTATAGATGGTTGAACATTCATTTAAGAAAGATAATATTTTTACCCTTCCATTATAATTCCAAGATCCATCGTTTGTAAATCTATAAATATTGGGTCTTTTGTGATCCTCGACATGGATAAGCTTGCATGGTCTTGTCGACTTAATGCGTCTTCCACCTTGTTTAACTTCCCTGTGTGATAATGAATTGAGCATTTGTAATCCTTAATCAGCTCCAACCATCTTCTTTGACACATATTCAGCTATTTTTTGTGAAAATATACTTTAAACTTTTATGATCAGTATAAAAATCACACATTTCACCATAAAGATAATGCCTCCAAATCTTCAATGTAGAGATTAACACAACTAACTCCAAATCATGAGTTGGGTAATTTTGCTCAAGGATTTTCAACTGTAATGAAGCATAAGCTATCACCATATAGTTTTCCATGATAACACACCCCAGTCCCTTCTTGGATGCATCACTGTAGATCAGAAACCTTTCTCCACTACAAGGTAGTGTGAGCACTCGTGCACTGGATAACCTTCTTTTTAACTCCTTGAATTTCTCTTGACACTCCTCCGTCCACACGAACATTACTACTTTTCAAGTCAACTTAGTGAGTCGAATAGGTAATCATGAAAAAACATTCACAAAATGTCGATAATATCCATCCAAACCAAGAAAACATCAGATCTTAGTTATTGTTGTTGGTCACGACCATCTTTCGATAACCTCTGCTTTTTCTGGATCGACAGATATCCCCTCTTTTGCGATTATGTGACCCAAAATTGAATCTTTCTAAAGCCAAAATTCACACTTGGTAAATTTGTCATAACGCTTCTCCTTTCTCAGGGTCTTAAATACAATTCTCATGCAATCTTCATATTCTTCCTTTCTCTTTGAATAGAAAATAATATCGTCTATAAAGACTACCACAAACTTCTCAATAATCATTTCCAATGATTCCATGTGATCCTCTATTGACATACAATAAACCATAATATAATCTATGAAAATAATAGATGATGAGACCATGAACCATTATATTATACAGTCAAATAATTCCATAAATACTATAGTAAAATTACTTAGACTAAATGGAATAAAAAGAAACTCAAAATACACATACTATCTCATAAACATTGTCATAGGTTTATCCTCTACTCCGAATCTCAATTCCGGGTACCCTAACATATGTTGAATTTTTGAAAAAAACATTACAGTCAATGAATATCAATGATATAATCAATCATGTGTAATGTATTTTCATCATAATGATCAAAAGTTTTAAAATTTGATAATAAATAAAATATATGAGAATCCCATTTAACATCATAGAAAAAGGTTCTATCGAAGCTCATGGTGACTCTCTAGGATGAATACATTAATTATCATAGAGGTATGTATGGGAAAATATTTATTCAAAAAATGTAGTAGGTTCTGATTGATATGATGATATATAAATGAGTATCATAGTTTAGAGTAGATTTATGGTAACATTGACCTCTCTTTGTGGTAATAAAACAAAAAACCCACTACATAGAACTCGTGGTTTGAAAACGACACCACAATAATTAGAACACTATAACAATAAATAATGACATTGAATGGCTTCTGTAAAAACATTATTGATATCACCCCATCATTCGAAACATTGTTCCCCTCTCTCTAAGAGCCAGAGTCCCACTCACCCTTAATTTCATTTGTAACTCAATCAGATTATAAAAATAGACATGGTGGATAAAATTTCGATCATTCCATTAAAAATATTCATCAAATCCATTCCATTAAAAATATGAAATATATATTGATCAATAACTAAGTATTCCCACTCTACCACGTGGTCAATTATCATCATCATACAAACTAGATAGACGAAACCTTATTTGAAAATATTTCACAAAGGTGTGGAATAATGTGACGAAAACCATATTCCGTAATATGAACAATCGTTGAAGATATAAAACAACAATTTTAAAATATTTCATAAAAATTTATTAAATTAGTTGGTAAAATAAACCTCAAACCACTAGCATTAGCTATTTATAATTTAGATTGTTCTTGGGTGTAATTCACTGCATAAATAAATACAATATCTACTCGTTCTTAATCTTTATTAGAATCATCATCATATACAAAAAGAATAATTATAATACCCATATCTATTATAAGTATTAGAATGAACCTGTAACCCCTTTGTGATGGTGGGTACAACCATACCACCTTGGTAAATTCTCCATCAGAAACACCTTAGATATATATATTTTCAACAACAATGACATTTCATAGAATCCTTGGTTTAGTAAAATTATAAAATATATGATAATAAAAGAAAACCTAAAATTTTCCCAACAAATCCCATTAATATATTTTTTAGAAAACGATTCTACCATTATTCATATATTTTCTAAATGATGTCAGACTTCATCTAACACCGAAACAAACCAAAGCTCCACCAAAACCTTCTCACCTATATATGTTTCCATATACTATAGATTCAATGTCCACCAAAATTAATAAGATTTTAAGGAACCTAATAACCATCGATGAAAACATATCATCCCTCATCCCCGTCCCAAAAATCTATGATTTTATGTATCCATTGGTTACAAGATATGGTGCAATGTACCCCAAAAACCCAATTAGAGTTGAATATTCATGAAAGTTTCATTCTATTTACTCCATGGTTTGATACTACAAGTTATTTTCCACATATAAATAGTCATGTTATTTGTTTTCATAGAATATTTTATTAATGGATCCTAGTGTAATAACCTCACACAACATCCCATATGATAAAGAGTCCCACAGTCACCTTCTCCAAACCTCAATTATTCATATGAAAAAACCCATTTTAGATACATTATGATTCTCCATAATTATATATATCCAATAAAGGCTCTCAAGAGAGTCCTACTATTTTTAGTTCCATTTTCTACATAGAATATGGATGTATTCTTTTTTCGGAAAATTTGTATCCATGATCCACCTCTCATCCCCAGTTCTTGATACCTGCTTGACCTAGAGTCTGAATAGTGTAGATTAAAGATTTAAATAATGAAGGATCCACCAGAGGAATCACCTATTGATCAAATCTAGTATATTCCTTAGTATGAATTGGATGTTATATCAATGATAGAATATGTAATAATGACAAGAAAAACACAAATCTTCTTAATTGAAAATTTATAAAAAAATCATTGGATGAACATCATCTGTCTGTTTCAATGATTTATAATTATAAGAATACACAGTTAATATGTATTTTATAATCAATATACTGAAGACAAATTTGAAACAAAATAATTTAATAATACCAAATTTAAATTAAAATCATGTAAATTTTACCATCGTGTCTCCATATATAAAAAAAAATCGATTCATACTGATTTTAACTCGAATTAAATCATTGAGGTGATAGTGAGTGGACTCTTCAGTGTACATACTATCCATATTTCAATATTACTAACAATATTCTAACAAGACACAATAATAAAAACTGGAATATTATTAACTCTTAAGGGTAGGTAATGTTTCATTTTTCAATATATAATGATCCAAAAATTTGAAACTAGAAAATTCACCCAAGATGGTCAGCTTTATAGAGTAGTAAAATAGTCCAGAAGTATCATATATGGTGATAATGAATAATATGAATATCAAGCAGGTTATAATGTTGAAAATTGGAGAAAAAATCTATGAAACCAAATAATGTCATGTTAAACAGGTCAAACCATTATGATAAAACCATAATATCATAAACATGACCCTTTATGTACATTTTTAACCACCAAACATACCCACTATATTGAAAAAAACAAACAAAACTGGTATTCAAGACAATTCTCTTCCCCTTTAACCATGTTATGTAAAACAATTCCATTACAAGAAACTATGGGTGCTCTAACATAAGGTGATGTATGAAAAAGATGGATCAACATGTCTCATAATAAGCCCGGACAAGGAAAATTAATATGGAATAACATGAATGTTAGATAACATATCAACGAAACATACAAAGTCATCCAAAAAACAACAATTTAATGATAAAATATTAAATGTCTAAAAAAGAACTCATGTGACCATAATCCACTACCAAATCAGCATTCTGTAATGAAAATGAAAATTTAGGAATCATGATTGATATTGAATTCTCGTACCAATACCTAAGCCTAGAAAAACAACATCTACAATGTCCTCCTGGAAAATATTCAGTGTTAATATAAGGTCAAGTATGATATGACAACATAATATATACAAGTAGTATTATCATGAAATGATTTATTCCAGCATTAAAAATATAATATAACAGTAATTTTCATAGATTTAAAGCATATTATAAAAAAATTTATATAAAAAATTAAATTATATTCAACAAATAACGGATTATTTCATGTTTGAATGAAATCATGTTTCAAACCATGGATACCCCACATGATAACAATATGATAAAAAACATGTAATTTATCATCATGTGGTAAAGAAATAAAAATTACAATGGACATCATTTTTCCTCAACCTATATAAATAAAAACTATACATAAAATAATATATGTAAGTGTAAAAATTGAGCCCTAGTGACAGCAAACACACGACACCTTAACATTGTCGTTGGGTCCTGGCCCTCATGGAGCCACTAGTTTCACCACATGAAAATAATGTGATAAAAACATGTAATTTATCATCATGTGGTAAACAAATAAAAATTATAATGAACATCATTTGTGCTCAACCTATAGAAATTAAAACTATACAAACAATAATAGTTGTAATTTTAACAACTGGGCCCCAGTGAAAGTACAAACATCCTACCTTAATATGGTCATCGGGTCTTGGCCCACATGGAGCCACCAGTTGCCCGACATATATGTGGTCCCCACCCTGGGGCCCACCCACATACCCGAACAGGTCATCTGACTAATGACAATCCCCACATGCCAAGAATTTCCTTTTCAGTGTGCTTTGTCTTCACACACACACATCATGAGAATCTTCCCAGAAGGTCACCCATCCTGATCACTAATCTAGACCAAGAATGCTTTATTATGGAGTTCTAACAAGGTAGACTCTGGAAAAGAAAGGTTCCCCTTGTTTACAGGAGTCATATCATTTAGTCATTTAACCCTTTATCATTTGGGGTGTTAGAATCACCCCCCCCCCCCTTAGAGCACAACATCCCCGTTTTGGGCACTACATCATAACCCAAGCAGTGAACCACACAAAAGGGTGGGTACCACCTCAGATACCAAATGTAACAACTATGACCCAGTGGCAGCAGAGACACCCCACATTAACTATGGAGTTCTAACTAGGTAGGAACCTGAAATAGAAGGTGCACCTTGTTGTCTTGAGTCATATCTTTTAGTGATTTAAACCTTTATCATTTGGGGGTGTTACAATCTCCCCCTCCCCTCATTAGAGCACAGCGTCCTCATTGTGGGCCCTATATCTTAACCCAGGATGTCCACCCCAGTTAACGATGGGTACCACCTAGGATACCAAATGTAACAACTGGGACCCAGGGACAGCATAGACACCCCGCCTTAACATGGTCGTCGGCTCCTGGCCCACCAGGTACGACCAGTTGCCCTGAAAACATGTGGTCCCCACCTTGGGCAAACCCAAATGCCTGAACGGGTCATCTGACTAATGTCAGTGCCCACATTCCAAAACATGTCCTTTTCAGTTTTTCTTTTTCCTCACTCGCACACATCCTAAGAAAATTCACAGAAGGTCACCCATCCTGATCACTACTCCAGGCCAGGCATTCATAACAATGGAGTTCTCACTAGGTAGGATCCCAAAAAGGAAGGTGCACCATGTTGACATGAGTCATCTCATTTAGTCAATTAACCCATTATCATTGGGGGTGTTACAATCACCCCCCCTAGATCACAACATCCTCGTTGTGGGCCCTACATCTTATCACAGGTAGTGCAACACACTTAAGGCTGGGTACCACCTCTGATAGCAAATGTAACAACTAGGCCCCAGTGACCACACACACACCCCGCCTTAACATGATCGTTGGGTCCTGGCCCACCGGGTACCACCAGTTGCCCCGCATACATGTATCCCCCACCCTAGGCCCACCCACATGCCTAAACAGGTCATCTGTCTAATGACATTTCCCATAGGGCAACACATGTCCTTTTAAGTGTGCTTTGTACCCACTCAAACACATCCTAATAAACATTCCAATGGGTCACCCATCCTGATAACTACTCCAGGCCAAGCATGCTTAAATATGGATTTCTATCTAGGTAGGCTCCCAAAAAGGAAGGTTGCCCTTGTTGACAATAGTCATATCATTTATTCATTTAACCCTTTATCATTTGGGGGTATTATTTTAATTTAATGTAATGTCTGATCCATCCCACATGACATCTATTTTCATTACAAATACTAATGTGAATTAATAAATATGGTGGCATCACACATAAAAAGTGTGAATTGTATCTATCCCAATGTAACCAAGGTTTACCAATTTAATATGGTAGTCTCATGACTTCTAAAATAATGTTTTCATCAAACAAAAATATTATATCACTGAACCCATTACATTTTAGTTTTTAATCCCTACTATAAAAAACATTTTAAATAAGTTAATCAAACTCATGGTGTACATAAATCCAATTTTAAGGAAACTATCTTTAAAACATTATCCTCACCTATCATAAAATTTCCAATTTCTAAAAACAAATTTCCAATGAAATGATTACATGAAATGACCAAAAAAATTACATCGAGAAGTAATCCATTATATAGAGACAACTAACTCCACAAAGGAGGAACTATGTCACCATTGTCAATAGATAAGGGAAACTAGCATATCATCCTCTGAAATATAGTTCAATAGGTAAAATTTAAAGGATTGATTGAAAAAAAAAATCCAATTAAAATTATTCAAATAGATGTATCCAACTGAACTCCCATAATAAACTATAATAAATAATTAAAAAACCACTTAACATTTATATGTTTAAAAAGAACCATGGGGATTAAATGATGAAAATTGTTATAAAAATGTGGGATATAACACAAAATTGAGTATAATAAACCTAGGGATGGATATGAAGGACGATACATTTAATAAAAAATGAATATGTCTTATATCTTGATAAAAACCACTATACTTGATCAATTATGTAAAGACCCGGAAATTTCAAGGAAATTTTTTTTTCTTAATTTTCTTTGGAATTTTACAAGATCCCAGTTTCTGACGGCGCCTGATTCTGAGGCCCGGAGTGCCTGGAATTAATTTCCGAAGTTTGGCTCAGGTATGTTCAGTGAACGAGTGAGCAGGGTTTTTCTATCTTTTGAACCGGTGCCCGGAATCGAATTCCGAGGGCACCGATGGAACCGCAGCGCCGGTAATTTCTTAGGAACTCCTGTTCCGGAGATGCGTTTACACGAGTGTTGATAATAAAAAATTTGGAAGTTTATTTTATTATTACACTACAATTTTTATTATTTTACTCTATGTGTTAGCTCTTGATGGAAGTTGGGTAACCACCCAACCTCCCTTGGGAGGTTATGAGGGTGGTGGGGCCCACACGAACCCCACCTCTTCATATCCTCTAAAACCCCCCTCAACTCCCACTTAAATTATGTTAACTTAAGTTATAACCTATGACTTAAATGTTATGAGTTTAATGAGGTCAGTTGTGTGTGGTTCTTGAATTTCAAACTCTTGAAATTCAAATTTCTTGTTGTGTTAATTAAATAAGAAAGAGTCTTATTTTATTTTCGGTTAGAGTTTTGTCATCTTGAGAGAGTTGGGAAGCATCTTCTTCTTTTTCTTCTTCTTCTTCATCTTCTTCAACCTCGTCGAAGAACGCGAAGAACACCATTCTTCAATGAAGAATGTCTCCGCAGAAGAACACGGTTCTTCCACGACGCCGTATCCACGACGCGACGTTCTTCTTCCACGTTATCTCTTTCACGACGGTTTTTTGCGATGGAATCACCGTCAATGACTTCGAATTCCGCTTCGCGACGTCGACGTTCTCCCACGACGCCCGACCTCCGCGACGCTTGTCTTCCGCGGGTCGTTGATGAACATCATTCCTGAACCGAGGTAGGGTTTTTAATTGAGGATAATAATACCCCATTTTCCCTCGGATGTTTCCTTTGGAAAATAAAGAACGCGGATCAACTCAATATTAAGTTGATCCGCGGGAAGTTTGGTTATGGGATGAGTATTCTTGATTGTGGGAAATCTGCAAGGGTTTTATTTATTAAATTGCTCATGTTTATTTCCTCGACAAACTTCGTGAAATATGAACTTTTGTTATCGAATAATGTGAGGGGGGCCGGACTGCACAAACATAGCCGACCCTCCTCCTTATTTCATGTTGGATTCTTTTGTGGATTGAAATGGGAATGGTGCGGTGCCATCGCACCGCGCGGAAACGTGCGACAAGTAATGTGCGGCGCCGTCGCACCGCGTCGTGAAAAACAAACAAAGGCGCGACGCCGTCGCGTCGCGGAGGAGAAACCCGAAGACATCCGCGGGAGGAGTCGGGCCACAGCGAAGGGGCGCGGCGCCAACGCGTCGCGCCGGAGAACCACGAAGACGGCGTGTTTCGTTTGTGACATGCGGTTTGACGGGCGACGACGAAGCAGACCGTTTGGGCATTCGAATTCATTCGCAGTGAAGGTGGGGTCCCGAGGGGACCATAGGCGAAGACGGCAGGAGGAACGGACCACCGGAGCGCGTCCGGTGGTCCGCGGAAGGCGGCGGCAGCGCGCCGCCGGAACAGAGGCGGCCGGCGAAACGCCGACCTCAATTAGCGGCGAAGGGCGGGGGATCCGTGCGCCCCGCCTGCGATTCGGCTCGGCCACGCTGGCCGAGCCAGGGCCGGTCTGTCGGGCCGGACCGAGCCAAACCGAGCCGGTCCGGGACCAGCTGGGTCAGACCCGGGACGGGTCGACCCGGTTCGGCCGCCCAGGGGGGGGGGGGGTCGGGCCGGGTCGCCCCGGGCCCAGACACCCGTTTTCGGGCCACTTTCGGTCAAATGCCAGTAACAAGAGCTAAGGGCCTCTAAACGACTCACCGTCAGTGGAAACACGATCCTTGGATCGAGACGGTCGTTTTGGTATATCGCACTCATGGTTTCGGAAAACTTTGGGTTCGGCCGGGTTGGTTCGTACACGAAACCAACCGGGCCCTCGGACCAGAAATGCTCGTAACTTGAGTTCCGGACGTCCGAATGACGTGCCGTCAACTTTGTTGATTTCCTCTAAGTGAGAAAGATCTTTTGGCTTACTCTGCCCGAGTTTTGGATGCCGTCGGAGTGCGGTCGGGTTGGTTCGCACACGAAACCAACCGGGCCCCTGGAACGAAAAAGCCAATAACTCACAGATCGGGCGTCCGATTGACGTGTCGCCTGTCTCGTTGTTTTCCTTTTGTTGAGACGGAACTTTTGGCCTACTCCACCCAAGTATTGGATGCAGTTGAGATATGGCCGGGTTGGATTGTACCCGAAATCCAACTGGGCCCCTGGAACGGAAAAGCTGATATCTCTCAGACAGGACGTCCGTTTGACGAACCATCAGCGGCGTTGTTGATCTCGTCGAGAAACGGTCCCTATGAGTATACCCTATGAGAGTTAGGGGTACAGTTGAGATACAGCCGGGTTGGTTCTCTTATGAAACCAACCGGTCCCCTGGGACAAAAAGGCTAATAACTCGCAGACCGGGCGTCCAATTGACGTGCCGACTGTTGTGTTGAGACCCCTATGACGAGGCGGTCCTTTGAGATACTTTTTCGTGGGACTTTGAGATACATGGAGTATCGACTTGTAACTCGTGGAGTGGACCCTCCCAGAGACGAGCGTGTGGAGTACGGAGACTGTGTAGCCGGTAGAGACCTGAAGACTACTTGTCCGATTCTCTTCGGAGTGACTTACGTAGCCCAGTGGGGAGCACTAATTTGTGAGGTGGCAGACCCACAGCGGAGGAGCACAACTATGTGAGGTGGTAGACTTGCGGGACTCGACAGGAGAAGTACCTCTGTAGGATATGAGAGGGGATCCCTACTGTGTTTGGGTGGCAGACCCCGGCGGGAAGCACTACTGTGTGAGGTGGTAGGCCCGCGATACTCGACAGGATGAGTACCTCAGCAGTCTTAGGTTAGTGAGAAGTACCTCAGAGTCGTGATAGGACCACTGTACACTCCAGAGACGTAGTTTTTCAGCAGTTACGGTTTCGCTAATGAAAATCCTGGTTTGAGCTGAGACTTTTGACCTTGTGTTTACCTCATGACTGAGATGGGTCACTTTCTAACTTAGGTATATGTATGGGCATATACCTGGGTAGTGGTTATCCGTTGATTTCACAATCCTTGTGTTTCATCATGATTGAGATGGGTTACTTGATAACTTAGGTATATGTATGGGCATATACCTAAGTAGAGGTTATCTGTTGAGATCTTCTTTGTGGTTATCCTTGTTGTTTTAGTGAGACCTTGAGGGTCTTGGGGTCCCTACTGAGTATCTTTATACTCACCCCTGCACGGGCTATGCCCGCACCTTGTTGTATTGGTTGCAGACGACAGGCAGTGCTGACAGAGGCCAAGTGTTCGAGGACTAGATTGTACCCGGAGGTGGACTACACGATGAGTTAGTATCCGGAGGAGGTTGACGGGCGAGAGCGTTGAGGAGGCTATCTTTCCCTACCCTTCAGGTAGGATCCGTGGCGGTCGATCCAGGAGCTGCGCTATCTGTACCTACCCTTCAGGTAGGATCTGTGGTGGACGATCCAGGAGCTGCGTCATCGGTAACTACCCTTCAGGTATGATCCGAGGAGGACGACCCAGGAGCCACTTCCGTCCCTCCAGCTGTTGTCTTTTTCTATTGTACATTGTTCAGTTGTAGTTGTACTTTCTTTTGGGTTTTTATTCTGGCCCATTTTCGTTTCAGCACTTCTCTTTGTACTTAGTGTTTACTTCCGCTTGTACTCTGTGGTGTTTGTTTACTTTTATAAAGGCAATGCCTTCCCAGTTATCGGGATTTACACCTTTGGTGCTAGTCTCCAGCCCCTGGCCTATGGAAGGCGGGCTTGGGGTAGTCACGGCACAGGCCCCAAGGACGGGTCGTGACAAATTGGTATCAAAGGAGTTCGGTTCTACCGCAGAACTTATAAATCTGATGTTTCTTTCTGTGAATCAACAGTGTTAAGAGTACCAAGTGTGGTTTTCAATTCAGGGAGTCCAGTGTTGGTGCGAGCGGCCGACGTATCTACACACCAGGACCCTAACAACTGATTTCCGACATTGTGCATGAAAACACTGATTGCGTGTGTGTTTTCCAGAAGTTTTATTTAAATGTCAGCTCAAACCAGGTCAGCTCACCGGGTATAATCTTTTGACTGTGTCACGTTGTTTCTTTAAGGATGCCTCCCCATGGACGACCAGCTAGAGCCCCGAGAGTGGTGCGTACTGACAGCCCGCCGACCGACGTGGCCTCAGTACAGGGCCCTATCCCAGTTGAGGCACCAGTGGAGGCACCAGCGGTACTACTACCCGTTGGGCCACTGATGCCACCAGCCCCAGCAGTAGAGGATGCACGTCACTTGAGCGCACTGCATGAGTTCCAGCGCAAGAGGCCATCCAGGTTTCATGGAGGGAAGGACCCGCAAGCGGCTGAGGATTGGCTGGAGGCTGTGGTGAGAGTCTTCAGGCTAGTGGGGACGCCGACAGATTTCATGGTGATCCATGCTTCCATCCTTCTTCAGGCAGCAGTAGGCAGATGGTGGAGCCTGATGCTTCAGATGCATGACAAGGCGACACTTCTATGGGCAGACTTCGAGAGCCTGTTCCGGGAAGAGTTTGTACCAGCCACCCTTCGAGCGGTGCGTATACAAGAGCTACTTCAGCTGCGGCAGGGTAGCATGTCAGTGGCGCAGTACTCAGCAAGATTCATAGACCTCTCGCGCTACTCCACAGATATGGTACGGGACCCGTTCTTCAGGGCCCGAACCTTTGAGCAGGGGCTCAGGCGGGAGATAAGAGATTTGGTTGTATCGCACAACATTCCGACACAGACAAGAGTGTTGCAGCGAGCCCTCTTAGTGGAGAGAATCCTTGATGAGCAGTCTCCAGTAGCAGGACCCACCACTACCCGGCAAGTGGAAGAGTTTTCTGTAGCGGGTAGTAGACAGATGATGCAGGGGTCCAAGAGGACCAGACCTACAGGTGGTTGAACGTGTGACTCAGGGTCGGTAGTGCGAGGCACCAAGGGAAGTGATAGATCCATACCTGCCATGAAGTGTTATTCCGGCAGTGGAATTGGTCACATAACACGTGACTGTCCGACCCGCCATGAAGTTGACCAGCAGTTAAATGAAAAACCTCCAAGGCAGAGGCAGAGGTTCGATCAGGGCAGACCGCAGGGGACAGGAGGACATGGGAGAGCTCAGCTTCAGGCAGCTGAGTCCTATGGTCATGGAGCTCCGGAAGCAGATGGACAGGAGTAGGACTAGCTTCTGACCTGGAGGATATTGATCATGTTTCTTCTTGTTTTGTTGATGTTTGTCTGTAGTTGCTTTGTGTCTTGTACTATGATCTTCAATAATAAAAATACACTTATCTTTGTTTGCATTCATGTCCTTTTGTTTGGTTGATACTGAGTGGTCCCAGTTAAGACTATTGACATGACCCTCAATTTCGAGTTCTCTACTGAAGGAGACCTAGTGACCACACACTGATGCCGATAGTGTGACTCGACCCTTGGAGGCGAGAGTGATAGTTGGATCTCTTGGTAGTTACGTCAAGGCCTTATGACGTCATTCTTTCTATGAATGCATCATTCATGTCAGGATTTACTGTATTAGGCAACGAATTTGGTTCATCCATGGGATGAGATCATATTTTTCTTATCAGCAAAGAAGAAATCATAGCAGATCTTGTGAGACTAGAGAAGGTCCAGGTCATCCAAGAGTGGATGAGGACGGCACAGGGCCGACAGAAGCCTTATACTGACAGGACTTAGAGGCCTCTAGAGTTCGAGTATGACCATCATTTCCTTATACGAGTCTCACCTCGACGAGGTTTACGGAGATGTGTCCAGGGAGGCAAGTTATCTCCGAGGTTCAGCGGACCTTCTTAGGTACTCAGCTGGGTAGGAGGGGTGGTTTACCACTTGACCCATTCACTGCAGTTGCACCAGGTGCACGACGACTTCCACGTATATCAACTAAGGAGATACGTGCTCGACCCTTCGCATATCATCGACCATGAGGAGTTGGAAGATGGAGATGAGGTGTTTTTCACGGAGGTTCCAGTGGGGATCAAGGATCGATAGGAGAATATCCTACGAGGCCGATCGATTCCTCGGGTGCACTTTCTCTGGCAGTATGGGAACCTCCAGGTAAGCACTTGGGAGCGGAAGGCTCAGATGCGTGCTCTGTACCGCTTTTGTGACCCTAGTTGTGTTGAAGCTTTATGAGGACGTAAAGCCCTGAGGTGGGAGTAATGTAAAGACCCGAAATTTCAAAGGAAAAAAAAATTCTTAATTTTCTTGGAAATTTTACAAGAACACAGTTTCTAACGGCACCTAATTCCAAGGCCCGAAGTGCCCAGAATTAATTTCTGAAGTTTGGCTCAGGTACGTTCAGTGAACGAGTGAGCGGGTTTTTCTATCTTTTGAATCAGTGCCCGGAATCGATTTCTGAGGGAACCGATGGAACCGCAGCGCCGGTAATTGCTTAGGAACTCCTGTTCCGGAGTTGCGTTTACACGAGTGTTGATAATAAAAATTGTCCAAGTTTATTTTATAATTACACTACAATTTTTATTATTTTACTCTAAGTGTTAGCTCTTGATGGAAATTGGGTAACCACCCAACCTCCCTTGGGAGGTTATGAGGGTGGTGGGGACCACACAAACCCCACCTCTTCATATCCTCTAAAACTCCCCTCAACTCCCACTTAAATTTTGTTAACTAAAGTTATAACCTATGACTTAAATGTTATGAGTTTAATGAGGTGAGTTGTGTGTGGTTATTGAATTTCAAAATCTTGAAATTAAAATGTGTTGTTGTGTTAATAAAATAAGAAAGAGTCTTATTTTACTTTTGGTTAGAGTTTTGTCATCTTGAGAGAGTTGGGAAGCATCTTCTTCTTCTTCTTCTTCTTCATCTTCTTCAACCTCGACGAAGAACGTGAAGAACACCGTTCTTCAACGAAGAACATCTCTGCCGAAGAACACGGTTCTTCCGCGACGCCGTATCCGCGAGGCGACGTTCTTCTTCCACGTCGTCTCTTCCACGACGGTTTTCCGCGACGGAATCGCCGTCAACGACTTCGAATTCCACTTCGCGACGTCGACGTTCTCCCGCGATGCCCGACCTCTGCGATGCTTGTCTTCTGCGGGTCGTTGACGAACACTGTTCCTGAACCGAGGTAGGGTTTTTAATTGAGGATAATAATACCCTTTTTCCCTCGACTGTTTCCTTTTGAAAATAAAGAACGCAGATCAACTCTATATTAAGTTGATCCGCGGGAAGTTTGGTTATGGGATGAGTATTCTTGATTGCGGGAAATCTGTAGGGGTTTTATTTATTAAATTTCTCGTGTTTATTGCCTTGACGAACTTCGTGAAATATGACCTTTTTTATCGAATAACGCGAGGGGGGCCGGACCACACAAACACGGCCGTACCTACTCCTTATTTCATGTTGGATTCTTTTGTGGATTGAAACGGGAATGGGGCGGTGCCATCGCACCGCGCGGAAACGTGCGACAAGTAATGCGCGACGCCGTCACGCCGCGTCGTGAAAAACAAACAAAGGAGTGACGTCGTCGCGTCGCGGCGGTGAAACCCGAAGACATCCGCGAGCGGAGTCGGGCCACGACGAAGGGGCACAGCGCCAACACGTCGCGCCGGAGAACCACGAAGACAGCGCGTTTTGTTTTTGACGTGCGGTTTGATGGGCGACGACGAAGCAGGCCGTTTGGGCATTCAAATTCCTTCGCAGTGAAGGTGGGGTCCTGGGGGGAGCATAGGCAAAGACGGCAGGAGGAACGGACCACCGGAGCACGTCCAGTGGTCCACGGAAGGCGGCGGAGGCGCGCCGCCGGAACAGAGACGGCTGGCGAAACGCCGACCTCAATTAGCGGCGAAGGGCGGGGGATCCGCCCGCCCCGACCGCGATTCGGCTTGGCCACGCTGGCCGAGCCGCGGCCGGCCGGTTGGGCCGGACCGAACCAGACCGAGCCGGGCCGGGCCCAGCCGGGTCGGACCCGGGTCGGGTCGACCCAGTTCGGCGGCCCCAGGGGGGGGGGGGGGGGGTTGGGCCGGGTCGCCCCGGGGCCAGACCCCCGTTTTCGGGCCACTTTTGGTCAAATTCCTGTTACTTGAGCTACGGGCCTCCAAACGACTCGCCGTCTGCGGCAACACGATCCTTGAATCGAGACGGCTGTTTCGATATATCACACTCAAGGTTTCATGGAACTTTGGGTTCGGCCGGGTTGGTTCGTACACGACACCAACCGGGCCCTCGGAGTAGAAACGCTCGTAACATGAGTTCTGGACGTCCGAATGACGTGTCGTCAACTTCGTTGTTTTCCTATAAATGAGAAGGATCTTTTGGCTTACTCCGGCTGAGGTTTGGATGCCGGCAGAGTGTCGTCGGGTTGGTTCGCACACGAAACCACCCGGGCCCCTGGAACGAAAAATCCAATAACTCACAGATCGGGCGTCCGATTGACGCGCCGTCTGTCTTGTTGTTTTCCTCTTATTGAGACGGAACTTTTGGCATACTCCGCCCGAGTTTTGGATGCAGTTGAGATACGGCTGGGTTGGATTGTACTCGAAATCCGACCTAGCCCCTGGAACGGAAAAGTTGATATCTTTCAGACAGGACGTCCGTTTGACGAACCGTCAGCAGCGTTGTTGATATCGTCAAGAAATGGTCCCTATGAGTTAACCCTATGAGATTTCGGGGTACAGTTGAGATACAGCCGGGTTGGTTCGCATACCAAACCAACTGGGGCCCTGGGACAAAAAGGCTAATAACTAGCAGACCGGGCGTCCGATTGACGAGCCAACTGTTGCGTTGAGACCCCTATGACGAGGCGGTCCATTGAGATACTTCTTCATAAGACTTTGAGATACTTGGAGTATCAACTTGTAGCTCATGGAGCGGACCCTCCGAGAGACGAGCGTACGGTGTACGGAGACCGTGTAGCCCGCAGAGACCTGAAGACTGCTTGTCCGATTCGCTTCGGAGTGACTTACGTAGCCCAGTGGGGAGAACTACTTTGTGAGGTGGCAGACCCACAGAGAAGGAGCACTACTATGTGAGGTGGCAGACCCGCGGTACTCGATAGGAGGAGTACCTCTGTAGGCTATGAGAGGGGAGCACTACTGTGTTTGTGTTGCAGACCCCGGCGGGAAGCACTACTGTGTGAGGTGGAAGGCCCGCGGTACTCGGCAGGAGGAGTACCTCAGCAGTCTTAGGTTAGTGAGCAGTACCTCAGAGTCATGACATGACCACTGTACACTCCAGAGACGGAGTTTTTCAGCAGTTACGGTTTCGCTATTGAAAATCCTGGTTTGTGCTGAGACTTTTGACCTTGTGTTTACCTCATGACTGAGATGGGTCACTTGCTAACTTAGGTATATGTATGGGCATATACCTGGGTAGTGGTTATCCGTTGATTTCACAATCCTTGTGTTTCCTTATGATTGAGATGGGTTACTTGATAACTTAGGTATATGTATGGGTATATACCTAAGAATAGTTTATTTGTTGAGAACTTCTTTGTGGTTATCCTTGTTGTTTTAGTGAGACCTTGAGGGTCTCGGGGTCCCTACTGAGTATCGTTATACTCACCCCTGCACGGGCTATGCCCGCACCTCGTTGTGTTGGTTGCAGACGACGAGCAGTGCTGACAGAGGCCGAGTGTTCAAGGACTAGATTGTACCCGGAGGTGGATTACATGACGAGTTAGTATCCGGAGGAGGTTGATGGGAGAGGGCGTTGAGGAGGCTATCTTTCCCTACCCTTCAGGTTGGATCCTTGGCGGTCGATCCAGGAGCTGCGCTATCTGTACCTACCCTTCAGGTAGGATCTGTGGTGGACGATCCAGGAGCTGCGTCATCGGTAACTACCCTTCAGGTATGATCCGAGGAGGACGACCCAGGAGCCACTTCCGTCCCTCCAGTTGTTGTCTTTTTCTATTGTATTTTGTTCAGTTGTAGTTTTACTTTCTTTTGGGTTTGTATTCTGGCCCATTTTCGTTTCAGCACTTCTCTTTGTACTTAGTGTTTACTTCCGCTTGTACTCTGTGGTGTTTGTTTACTTTTATAAAGGCAATGCCTTCCCAGTTATTGGGATTTACACCTTTGGTGCTAGTCGCCAGCCCCTGGCCTATGGAAGGAGGGCTTGGGGTAGTCACGGCACGGGCCCCGAGGACGGGTCTTGACAAATTGGTATCAAAGGAGTTCGGTTCTACCGCAGAACTTATAACACTGATGTTTCTTTCTGTGAAGCAATAGTGTTACGGGTACCGAGTGTGGTTTTTAGTTCAGGGAGTCCAGTGTTGGTGCGGCGGCCGACGTATCCGTACATAAGGACCCTGACTACTGATTTCCGACTTTGTACACAAAAACACTTATTGCGTGTGTGTTTCCAAAGTTTTAAAGTCAGCTCAAACCAGGTCAGCTCACCAGGTATAAGACGTTGATCGTGTCGCATCTGTTCAGGATGTCTCCACGCAGACAGTCAGTTGGAGTTCCGAGAGAGTACTCGATGACGGCTCACCGAGTGACGAGGCTCTGGTGCAGGGCCCTTTTTACAATATTGGCACCCTCGGGTGGTGTACAAGTACATCACCACATGTTGGGCAGCAGATGCAAACGGCTATACTAGCAAACTGTGCACGCTGGCGGAGCGCATTGCACGAGTTCCAGCAGTAGAGGCCTCAGAAGTTACGAGGCGAGGCAGATTTCCAGACAGCAGAGCAGTGGCTGGAGGCGATTGCTAGAGTTTTCCGCCTTGTTGAGACATCAGTAGAGTGGATGGTGGACTTGGCCACTAGTGTTTTCCAGTGAATGACCATGAGGATGGTACTCAATGATGGGATAATGATTTTTGTATGTGGAAACAATTTTTCTATTAATATATAATGAAATATTGTATATAAATATTCATCTATGAACACTGATAAAAATCCATATATCATTGTGTAGGTTGATTAATAATTTCTGATGCTTGAGATACTTCTGTTCAGTATGACACTGAATAAGGAATCATTTCATAATATGAGGATGATCATTTGAGTTAAATATCAATGTAATTTAATCAATGGGATTTTAATTTATTTCATTATCACCCTTTATGGGTTTTTTAACAAATGGGTAGTTTAAAAACATAAACATATTTAATGTTATTTTCTTCATGGCTGGGAATTTTTATATTTTTAGTTTTTAATGGGGGTACTTATGAATTTATTATATATCATTTTTTGATGTTTGAGGGTAATTATAATTATTCTTTTCAACAGGTTTTCATTTTTATTTTTGTAGGAATATATAGTTATTTTTTTGAATAATATTAAATAATTAGAAGTATTGGTTGAAGAAATATTTATGAATTAAATGTAATTTCCCCTAGTAGATAATATTAAATTATTTGATATAATTTTGATTTCCAACCATGAGATCAATAATATAGTTTTATAAATATTAAATAATTATTTGATTTTAAATTGAATGTATTATTTATGTTATATTTAGTGTTTTTTTAATTTTATGGTTGAGAAATTAAATATTACAGTTTTCTTGGAAATTATTAAAGAATATTATTAATTATACACTGTCATTTTCATTTTATAGAGTTGATGAATATGGTTTAAAATAAATAACTGTTTTGTCAAATGTAATTTGAATATAATTGAATTTAATTACTATTAGATTATATATTTATTCTAATTTTTTGTAAAATATTTGAATAAATGATCAAAAAATGAATCGCAATAAACCCGTTGTTAACCATGTCAATTAATGTGATGTTCCATTGTTCTCAATGATTGGATGAGCATAATGATGACATGAACTAGGTAGATGATGTGATACTGAAGTTAGAATACATAATATTATATTATGACAAATAAATTGAAATTACATTTCAATTTGACGAAATATAGACTATATCATTACATAACACATGGGATAATGAGACAACTTATTTTTAAAATTTGACAATGTTTTTTAGTGACATTATTATGAAAAGATGGGACACAAAAATTCAGAGCCATATATTTTTCTCATTCTCAATGTTTTCACCACGGAGCATATAACTCTATGATTGGGACATTCACTCAGAAGGACTTATGGATATGAAATTTCGTGTTCACATGTAAAATGAAAAAAATTTATGTATATTTTGAATAAACCAAGAAGAATAAATCAATTCCCAGTGATTTGTTTATGATAATTATGTACATAAATAGATATTAAATTTTAATGTGATCAAACAATAGATGATATTGTCACAACACAATAGAATATGTGGTGTAAATGTGGTTATTGGTATTCAATTAGTTCACTATATGATTCCTTGGGATATTCTTGGAATTCTATTATCATGATGCAATAAGAAGTTATTCATATTATTTTATGTAAATATTGAAATCACTAATTTTCGTGGCATTAGGGGGATTTAAAATAAAATATTTATATATACATGAATATGCGAAATAAAATCCAATTGAGGCCCAAATTCTATTACATATACTAAAATTATAAAATATGTGGTGATATGTAAATTTGTTATTACTAACACTTATATGAACTTGTAATACAAATGTTGTGTGTACAATATGAATAAAATAAAGAATAATTCTATATATGTGTTGGTTATTTGAGTGGAATAATTTTCATAAAAATTGGAATAGAAAATAGTGAACGAATAACAATAAAAACATAATTTAATTTGAAGAATCCATGATTTTTAATTGACAAAGATGTTTTGTTTATTTTAAACCATATTTTTAATAATTATTTTGAGTTAAAAGAAATGATGAGGTGGTGTTTTTATTTTGAAAAAATCTAAAATATTTTACATGATATTTTATAATCATATGAATGGTACCTATAAATGTTATGCATACAGAATGATTTGATAACATAATACAGAACAAATTGGTTTTTTATTTCTAGTTTATGTCACATGATTGTATGTTATAATCCTCTGAATTATTTATGAAACTATTTTAAATAATAATTATTCTAGAAAATAGAAGATTGATATGTTAGTTTTCTACAAGTTTTACAGTATATGAGTTATTTTGACTAGATTTTATAGTGTATTAATAGATTATTTATAATTAATGAGGAATTGAAATGTTACTTAAAGAGTTGAAAGTTTTGAAAAGTGAAATATCTAGCACTATTCATGGTTTGGAAAGTGTGTGAGAGGATTATATAATGGTATCTCATAGTAAAAAACAACACATACTTTAATGATGAAATGTTTATTCAAGATGACATGAATTTTATAACAGGAAAACCCACTAAAAACTACGTTTTTATGTATGGGAATAAAATTTTTCTATATATCATCTACTACAGAAATATTCATTGAACATTATTTTGAGGTTTGAGAGAGAATAGAATGTTAAAAATTTCAGTCTTATTATCTTCTATATTTTTATATTATTAATTGGTTCTATCAAAATAATATGATTGTGATGATTGAGAGTTTAAAAAGATAGAATAATTGGATGAATCACCTAGATATATTGTAAAAGAAAATATTTATGGATGGCAAAATAATTATAAATAATTCTTTGTGACCATCATGAAGAAAAAGATATATGAATAGAGAATAATCATAAATGTGGATCATAGTTGTTGTGTACTAATAGTCTAGGTAGTTTGTAATACCATTCATATTTTTTTCATATAAATCCATTGTGTATGATGTTATTGAGTAAAAATTAAATTATCTAATTGATAAAGAGAAATAAATGATATAGAATACTTGAAGAGTATATTTTTGGAATTATAGATACTCTATAGTGTAGTGTATAAGAAAACATCTGAACAATACACTAGGGAAATGCATATAAGTACAATAATATCAAAAAAGATAACATAGGGGGTTTTCAGCAGTTTTTGGGCAATGAGTTATTGTATATTTTTTTAATACCATTTAATGTGTGGGATTCATTTTATCAAAACACCTAGAGATATCAATTTTCTACTGCTGAGCATAACAAAAATGATATAATATTAATGCGTGAATGTTCATGATACCATATGATAATTTCATTTCCATAAAAATATAATCACTTTCATGTATTTATAGGCATTTATTGGTTGTTAACTATGATTTTAAGTCAATATATGTTATTTCATGTTGAGAATAATTTTATAAAATTATGATTGGTTATTAAAATTAGACATTCATTCATATATCATTTTCTAGGTAGAATTTTAGTGAAGGATGAGGTAGATTTTCATACTTACATGTCTTAATAGATATTTTAGGGATAATAAAATTCCTGATTATAATATTCAATAGAGTCATTAAGGAATATATTATTATCTAGAAGATCTAGGATGTGAGTATTTTAGACACAAAAATTAATAAATGTATATGTTTTAGAATTCAATTTCTTAAAATTATTGTAGAGAACAACATAAAGTTCATTGAAAATTAAATTCTTCATTTAAGATAAAATAATTTTTATATAAGAGTCATGATGTTGATGTTTTCATTGTATTAACATTTGATATAACATTATAAACTACTTCGTCGCATTATATAGAAATTTCTTTTAGTAGAAAATGATTTTTAGGATTTTACCAAATTCATAATTATAATGTTTTTTCATCATGATAGTAAATAAACACCAAAAGAAGTATGTACCATGATTTTGAAAAAGCCTTATACAACCCATTATTCATTTAATTTACCTCATCTATTAGATCATTAAAATGTGGGTTTCATAAAATTATAGTCTATTAATACTTAAAAAATATTAAATAAATTTATTCAAGGTAAAATTAAATTATAAAATAACATTTTACCTTCAACCTCCACCCATGTACCACCCTAGGATATTCCAAAAATAAATCTACGTTAACTAGCATATTCCACAGACAACACAAAGGGTAAAAATCTAAAATATATATAACCATTAAATTTGATTGAATGGTTATAATTAACAAATATATATATATATATTCTATACTCTATAATATCCCAAACCATCATAGGATCATGAAATTATCCACTTTGGGTGTATCCCAGACTGTTTTCCATTGACAAGAATTTATACCTCAGGCATATCCTAGAAAAGGGCATCTTGATGGGATTGGTATCCACAACACATTATAAAGGAGTACTTATTTCTCCTACTCATTTGATGTGGTATTTCCAAAATCAACCCCTAGAAGCATCCATCCTCATCATTGTAAAATCAAATTAAAACTGGACCAGATACCATTTTGTAACCTCTTGAACTGAACCACTGCGCCTATGCCAAAATGCTACATGAACTCATGCACACCTCCTCCTGTGAAATATGATTCTGACTAGAAGAAAGGGTCTGATGTGAAAATGTTTGGAGAATTACCCTCTGTATCATTTCATATAAACATCACTAATGAATAAATCTAATATTAAATAAGAATTGAAAAAGAAAAATCAAAATAATGACATTTGTATAAGAACTCCCAAAGTGTAATGGTTGTCCAGAGTATAAATCAATAGATAAACACAAGATAATTAATTTAATTTACAATCTGCATTTTACCCTAGTATCTCTGTCAGTCCTCTCCAGCTCCATTCTCCACCTCTCATCAATCCTCTATAGGGCCCTTTCCCTTCACCATATCAATGGTAATGAAATCTACAATCGGACTGAAATACCCAAGAAGGGTGTGAGTACAATGCTTGGAAGGACAACATTAATTCATCCGTACCATAAGTGCACGAAATATATATAAAAGTGTATATTGTAACATAATTAAATTCTCTCTAAACATACTTGTGTCGATTAATCATGCACGGACCATGCCATCACGATCCTCAAACCTGAATTCTTCAAGTCATTGTTTGTTAGAATGTCAAGAACACACAGACCTCCATCTTGGTCAGATAGCTCAACCCATAATTACAGTGATTTATAATGTAATTTCCTACGTTTCGTCACGTAGAATATTTTTCAACATATCCTTTTAGTGACCCATGACCCTAGTTCAAAGGAATTCAATACTATTATCCACCATAAATACACTATTCATTCCCCTCTATAGATTTTTTAATGCCTTGGTCAAGCAGACGATCATAGATACTGTCCTCTTGGGGCCATGCCTATATGGTTTTTCATTCCCTAGTATATGGACATTATGAATCCTCTAGAAAAAGTCCTCATGATGTCATAAATATCGAAAACACATTATAAAGTGGTTCTTCATGCACCTCCTTATTCAATTTTGGATTTTTAAATTAGTGCCCCACTAAATGGGCCCAGTATCCTTGCAAGCACATAAAATGGACACTAGATCTTATTTAATAATTTTTATTATATTATTTTAAAAAATAATTTCATATCAACAAAATAGTGCGTCATATGCGAAATATGAGACCAACGATAGGTCTTTGACATGGTGTGTACCCTAGACATGGTATTATATTTTTATGCGTAGAATGTTTGGAATGCTCTCTGCCGATAATAAAACATTTTATTTTTAATAAATTATATATTCCATATTTTAAATTATAATTTAATAATATATACTAAATGGTTCATCATATGAGATATATTATACCACCATTGGGACTGGAATGGGGGGTTAACCCTAGCCTAGGAATAACATTTATATGCAATATATGTTTGGTCAAGTCGAATGATAAATTATGTTATTCAATATTTTTATGAAAAATTGAATTTTAATATTTAAATATTTCTATGAATTTTTATGTCAATCATCTCCCCAATGTAATTTCTCTAATTTATTACTATAGTAACTTTTTAAACCATAAAAATAATGTGTTTTAAAATTATTAAAAAATAGAAAGCCCTTGTTCTATAGAATTCAATGAAACCATAGTTATTTTTGGAATGATTAATAGTTGAAATAGAGTATATATTTTTCCTAAATCATTGAACACATGTTTTGAGGGTTTCATATAGCCGAGACATTGAAATTTTTTTATGTTTAGTATTGAGTCCATGAGTTCCCAAGGTGCCATTGTACATGAATTTGATGCCTTCTCCATCCCAATTTAGGCATTTCAGGTGAGCGTTGACACTAATATTCTTCTCCTTAGGGAATAATGCACACCTCCATCTCAAGATTTGATTTTTCATTAAATTTTTATCAATTATTAATTTAATTATATTTTTTCATGACATAATATAGAAACCCAATTAGTGAATTTAATGAATAAATGATTGTTTTTATTTTTCAATAATAATTTTTAAATTAATAATGGATAAATCACATGAAATTGTTGGACAAAAAATAGAAAAAATTTATCCAAAGATAATAATTAAGAATTAATAAATAATAATTTAAATGAATTATCAATAACAATTCTACAAGATTATCAATGATAATTGTATGTAATTATCAAATGATGTCCACAATTTTTAATCAACACATAATTTATTAAATTACTAGAATGTAATTATACAATTATAAAAGAATAATTGCATATATTTTACATGTGATAAATTATTGTTATTTTCAATAAAATAATTAAATTGATTTATCAAAGCATAATTTCGAATGAAAAATTATAAATTAATTTAAATGATTATTGGTGTGTAATTTTTCAAAAATTATTAATGGGACAAAACATTGAATTATTTTCTGAGATCTAAAACTAATTAATAGTATATACTTTTTCTTAAATTAAAATAGTTAAATAATTAATGAAATGTTTTTAACACATGAATTGTTTTTGATTGATAATTTAAAATTGTCCAGGAATGATAAATGTCATTTCAAGTGATAATTTAAAATGATATTTATGAAAAATGTTTGGATTGAAAATTATCATCACATATGATAATCTAAATGATAATTTGAGAGTTATTCAAGAGATAGAAAATTTCAACACTTGAATTATCCACGAGAGAGAAGATATCACCATATTTTATATTATATTAATTTTTTAAATAAAATATTTTGTTTTGTTCGAGGAAACCCTTGTCATATCTCAAGAATCGATGCAATGACATCTTAATAAATTGATGTGTCTCTTATTACAATAGATAGAAGGGATTAGGTTTTTTAGAAATATGAGGAAGGAGGGTCCATACCATATTGTGTTATATATATATGATGTTATAATGATGTGTTTTTTATATTGTACTAACACACAAGTGTGTGGAATTTAATGTAATTGTGTCAATTGATGTGGGATTATGTGTTTATTTGACATTATCCTAAAATTGATATTGGTGTGAATTATCATTCAATTCTATTACATGTTTTTCATAAGTGTTTCATATAAAATGGAATTGTGTTGCAGGTACAATGATATTCAGGTGGATCCTTAAGGTTTGGTGTACGAGGTTACACAACGTAATGCGGTCCTAACATCATCACAGGTCGGCATGGATACCCCCTTATATAGGAAAGTGTAGTGGAAAGATACAACATACTGAGATATATGGGTTGGTCATTGAGGGTGGGAGTTACACGGTTCAATTCCTGGTAAATCATCCTAACGTAGTCCTAACATCCTTATAAGTGGACATTGATACCCATATAGACGGAAAAAATATTGGTATGTTGGCACATACTTGTCATGGATTCCTACAAACATGCATCAGGGTGATTAAAAGGATAATTTTACCATCGATATACCTGACATAACCAACAAAATTCTAGTAAAAACAACTTGAAGGGTGGGGTGACCTATGTGACTATGATATATGTACTTTTTTTATAGAAGTTTTTACTAACAAAGAGTCCATGTATGTAGGGTCGGGGATTGGGGTGGCTTAGTTTGTTCATGATGACATGGAACATGTGTGTCTACTAAGAATTTACATATGATATGATATATAGTATTATAAATATTTTTTGAACTTATTGTATGAAAACATTGGTGGTGTCCTACGGAGTCTTTTACTCGTACCCTAGTCGAGAATTGCATTGCACTTGTGGATATAGTGACCATAGATCTAAAAAAGGACTAGGGAAATATTGTTTAAGTTTGATCAGTAGAGCATGTAACTGGAGTGGACCAAGAAAAAAACCAGACTACCTCACTGATGGGTGTTTATATTCATTATATTATATTTACTTAATGATTTATACCCTAGACAACCTTATCACTTTGGGAGATCTTATACACATGTAATTATTTTTTTCAAATATTTACACAGTATTTATTATTTTGTTTACTCATTATTATCAATCCAATGACATGATATCGAGTATATAGTCTTCTCATGGTCTCAATTGTGACCCTCGCTATTAGTTGAAAACATCTTGCGTAGGGGGATGCATGAATTAAGTCATGTAGAATTCTGTCTCAATTCTGATGGTTTGGGTCGGTATGTCACATACTCAATATAATATATTGATAAATCTTTTTTAACTAATAAAACAATTTTTATTAAAGTTATTTTTTTCTTCAAAATATTTTTTCCTTCAAATATGTTTTTTATATATTTTATTAATAGAAAATTTTATTATTTTTTGGAAGAATTTAAAATATTTCATTAATAATATTAAATTAATATTTGAAATCAAAATATCAAAATATAATTTGGGTTAAATTTCCATTGTTTTTTAAATAAATTTAATATTTAATTAATTGTAAATATACTCATTTTTGTGTAAAAATTTAATTTATTATGAATAAATTAAGAAATTTAAAATACAACTATATTTTCTTAAGTTGATTTTTTATAGAATTGATATTATGTTTTAAAATTTAATAAAATAAATTAATTTCCAAACAAAATCACATTGTATTTTACAATAATTTTTTCATTATGTTTAAAAATATAAATTTATAAAAAAAATTGAATAATTTTTTATATTTTTAATTAATTAAAATGTACATCAAAAAATTATTTAAATGAAATTTATTTTTTATATATCATAATGAATAATTTTATATTCATTCAATTATTATTATTTAATATAGAGTCCAAATCACATCATCTATTCCGTAAAAATAATATTCTGGAAACCCACTTTTCCACTACATCTGTGTGTAATATTTTAAAATAATATTTTCAACTAATTTGAATAGATATTAGTAAAATTGATTCCCTATATTGAACCAGAAAATATATATAATGTTATAAAGACAAATTATTTTTTAGCATAATGAGAAGTGAAAAATTTAAGGTTAATTATTGGGGTTAATGTGAAAACCAATTTACAAGGGGGATAAAATAAAAATATAATGATAAAAATGAACATAGAACACATATATATAGATATATATACTTATAAATAAATAATAATTTATGTTTATATTTATTCTAATTAATGTATATTTATCTATGATGATCCATTTTTCAGATTTTTGTAATGTAAAAAACAAGGTCAAATCATTTACTATTCAAAACATAAAAAAGTGTCAGTCACCTCACATATAAAAGTAAACCCTCTATAATCACTTCGTGACACATTAATATCCTTTGGGATCAAAATATCCCATCCAAAAAATATTACAAAATATATACCCCACTCTTAAAAATCATTTTTTGTTATAAATTCAAACTATAAATTTATTATATGTAATCCACAAGAGGTCAAGTGAGAAGAGGTAATATTCATAACAATGCATTTTTTATTTATTATACCATCTACATAAAATATTTAAATATATTATAATATATTAAAAATTATTTATGAAATATAGAAATATTTATTATGTCAAGATAATTTCATTGTAAAGTCCCATAAATTCCATGGGAATTTTTTCCATAAATAAATGGGATTTTTACGAGTCCGCGAAAATTTTACGGCGTGTGATTCCGAAGCCCAGAATGCTCGGAATAAATTTATGAATTTTTGTTCAGCTACATTCAGTAAACGTACGAGCAAGTTTTTAAAAATATTGAACCATTGCTCGGAACTAAAATATGAGGACACCGTAGAAAAGGTAGCATTGTTATACACTTAAGAAGACTTTCACCTCAACGACAGTTGGTTGAGAATAAAAGTTAGTTTTTGGATTTTTATAAAAAAATTAATAAAATTAAGTGAGATAACACCTAAATTTATTTTATCCACCATGTGGACGTTGGTTGGTTAAATTCTCCAATCGAAGGTTGGAGGTGGGGGCCACCACACCTTAACCTCATATGAGAGGTTATGGGGGTGGGGCCCGCATGAACATACCCTCCCTTAGGAGGATAATTTTTGTAGAGACCACTCAGGCATGTAACCCCTTGGAACTCCCCATTTAAGGTGGACAAACTCGATGACCACCCTTACTATAATTAATCCAACTCCCCTAGAAATTTATGGTTCCACCACCACCCCAATTAATTTCCAAATCCACCTTTTTTAATTTTTTGTGCCATCTCCCAAAATTCAATGTGCCAGCGCATTTGAGTAAATTAAGGGGAGCCTCTTGACATCCTCCAAATTAAATGAGACACCTCTCATTAAATTAATTTGGTGGAGTCGGGTTAATTATTTTTACCTTTTTCATTTTTTGTGACAACAAAATAATAGACAAACCATTCCTCTGTAGAGTCAGGGTATATTTGAGTTACGGTCTGGTTTGATCGTACACGAATCAAATCGGGCCTCAGGAACTAAAAGGCTAATAACTAACAGACCGGGCGTCTGATTGATGCACCGTATGTTGCGTTAAGACCCCTATGACATGGAAGACCATCAAGATACTTCTTCGTGACAAATCACAATAGTTGGAGTATTTCTTGGTAGCTCATGTAGCGGATCCTTCCACTGACGAGCACACAGAGTGAAAAGACCTAGTAGCTTGAAAACCTGGCGACTAATAGATAATTTGGACTCAGAGTAATTTCACTAGCATATTGGGGAGCCCCTGGTAGTTGGCGGCCGACCCACGGTGGAGGAGCTCCTGGTAGTGGGCGGCAGACCCATAGTACTCAACAGGGGGAGTACCTCTGCAGGCTATTTGGGGGAGCACCTGGTAGTTGGCGGCAGACCTGAAGTGGAGGATCACCTGGTAGTTTGAATCAGAACTACGGTACTTGACAGGAAGAGTACCTCAGCATTCCATGGTTAGTAAGAAGCACCTTGATGTCATGAAAGACCCACTTCACTTGACAGAGGAGGAGTTCTCCAACATCCATGATTTCTATAATGAAAATCAAGGCTGGAATTGAGTCAATGACTTTTGTGTTTTTCTCATGATTGATATGGGTTACTAGACAACTTATTTATATGTATGGGCATATTCCTAAGTAATGGTTATCAGTTGATTTCATACTTTTTGTTTTATCCTTGTTTGATATTTTCAGAGTTTGAGGGTCTCGGGGTCTCTACTGAGTATCGTTATACTCACCCATGCACAGGATATGCCCGCACATCATTGTGTTGGTTGCAGACGATGGATAGAGCTGACTTAGGTAGTGTGTAGAAGGACTAGACGGTATCCAGAGGTGGACCATTTGGTGTGACTGTACATGGAGCATATAGACGGACATGGAGTGTTTAGGATTCCATCTGTACCTACCCTTCAGGTAGGAACCCTAGAGGACGACTCAGTAACTGCTTTACTTTTCTTCAGTTGTTCTTTATTTTTAGTTGTACTTGTACTTTCATATTGGGCTTTTATTTCTGGCTCCTTTAACATTGAAGCACTTCTTTTTTATATAGTTTTTACTTATTGTTTTTCATCCATTTGAGTTCTCTGATTTGTTTTTTATAGTTATAACGGCATTTCCATTCCATTCTATGGATTTACGCCTTTGGGGCAAGTCTCCACCACCTACCCTATAGAAGGAGGGCTTGGGGTAGTTAAGATACAGGCCCCGGTGGACTGGTCGTGACAAATTGGTATAAGAGGAGTCATTTCTACCACAGAACATAGAACTCTGATATTTCATTTCTGTGAAGTAATACTGTTATGGGTACTATATGTGGTTTTTAGTTCAGGGATTCCAGTGTTGGTTCGGGCCTCTGACGTATCCAAACACCAGGACCCTAACTTAAAATTTCCGACTTAGTGCACGAAAAAACCGATTGTGTGCAAGTTTCCAAATATTTTCTTTAAGTCATCTCAATAAGATCAGCTCACTAGGTAAAAATATTTTGACTGTGTGACATCTGTTTCTTTTAGGATGCCTCTCCACAGACAACCAGTTAGAGCCACGAGAGTTGTACGCACTGGCATCCGACCAAGAGACGAGGTCACAGTGCATGGCCCACTTCAAGTTGAGATACTAGTAGAGGCACCAGTGGTACCACTCCCCGTTGGGACAAAGATGCCACCAGCCCAATCCGCAGATGATGCACACCGCTTGAACGCGTTGCAAGAGTTCCAGCACTAGAGGCAACCGAGGTTCAGTGGAATGATGGACCCACATGTGGATGAGGATTGGCTGGAGGCTGTGGTGAGATTCTACAGAAAAGTAGGGATGCCGACAGTCTTCATGGTGATCCTTGATTCCAAACTCTTTCAAGAAGTAGAAGGAATATGGGGGAGCCTGATGCTCCATGTGAATGATGAGGTGACACTACTATTGACAGACATCAAGAGCTTGTTTCGGACGGTGTTTGTCCAAGCCACCCTTCCAGCGGTACTGATACATGAGCAACTTAATCTACAGTAGGGTAGCATGACTGTGGAACAATACTCATTGAGGTTCACTGACCTTTCATGCTACTCTATAGATCGGGTGTGGGACACTTTCTTCAGGACTTGGACCTTCGAGCAGGGGATCAGGAGAGAGATCAGAGCTCTGATGATCTCACTTACCATGCCGACAAAGATGGGGGTTCTAGAGAGAGCCCTCTTAGTGAAGAGTTTCCTTGCTGATCAGTCTCAAGCAGTGAGACCCACCACTAGCTGACACACAGAGGAGTCTTCAGTAGGTGGCAGTTGACAGATGTCGCTGATGTCCTATAGGACTAGACCTAAAGGTGGTCGACCGCATGACTCAGGATCTGCTGTGCGGGGCACCCAGAGTGGAGATAGATCTAGACATGCCAGGAGCGGTCTATGTTACTCATGCGGTGAGCATGGTCACAAGGCTCATGACTGCGAAGCCCACCGTTCTGATGATCACCAGACAGTTGAGGGACCTCCCATGTAGAGACAGAAATTTGATCAAGGCGGTCCATAGGGATTAGGTAGAAGAGGCAGAGAAGCTGGACGAGTAGCGGGCGGCAGAAAATGTTTCGAGGTGTTTCCACCACCACCACCAGGACGTCCAACCGAACCACAGGTAGTGGGTCGACATGGGAGAGCTCATCATCAGGAATCTGAGGATTACAATCATAGAGCTCTGGAGATGATTCGAGGTACGATCTGTGTCTACTCCACCATAGCTGCAATTCTTATAGACAGAGGTTGCAGTCATTCTTTCATTACCACTACCCTTGTTCGGAGCATGGAGATTCTGATGGAGCTATTGGCTCGATCCTTAAGGTTAGAGACTCCTAAATGAGTAGACTCAGTGATTAGACACTAGTGTCAGCAGTGTGAGCTTACTTTAGGAGGTGAGATATTCGGCTAAGATATCGTCATAGCGGCGTCGAGGCCTTACAAAGTCATCTTGGGTATGGACAGGTTATCTACAGTCCATGCTCAGATTTACCATATTTGGTTAACATTGTGGTGTGTCCACGCGGATGGGACCAGGTGTACCTTCACTGGCGAGAAGGGAACTATTGCAGCACAAGACAGACTTACTCGGTGGAGGGTGCAGCCGATCACTCATCAGTTGGCTTGCCTTACCCTCGGAGAAGTTGATGTGGAGAGTCCGAATTATCCTATAGTGGTGGACCAGTATGCTAATGTATTCCCGGATGATGTTCCAGGAATACCTCCTCACAGAGAGGTGGACTTCTACATTGACCCGTACCTCGCGATGACACCGATATCTACACCAGCATATCAGATGGCTCTCACTAAGCTTCATGAGCAGAGGGTACAACTAGAGGACCTGCAGAGGAAGGGATTCATCTGGCCTAGTGATTCTCCCTGGGCAGCCCCGATTCTATTCTCCAATAAGGCAAATGGGATCTTGAGGCTCTATTTCTACTACTATCACCTGAACCAGGTGACTGTGATTAACAAGTACCCACTCCCGAGAATTGATGATCTCTTTGGTCAGTTGAAGGGAGAACAGTGGTTCCCGGAGATAGGCCTCAGATCAGGATATCACTAGCTCAGAGTTTGAGACAAGGATGTGAAGAAGATGGAATTCAGGTGTCGGTATGGCCACTATAAGTTCTTTGTTATTCCCTTCGGCATAACTAATTCTCTAGCACTATTCATGAGTCTCATGAACAGGATCTTCCATCCATACCTCGATCGATTTGTCTTATTATTCATTGGTGACATTCTGATCTACTCAACTACTGAGTAGGAGCTTTGCCTACCATTTGTAGTTAGTACTGGACACACTCCGAGAGCACCATCTTTGTGGGAAGCTCTCAAAGTGCTAGTTTTGGATTCGAGAGGTTTACTTCATGGGAAACGTCATCTTGGAGGCTGGTGTTGCAGTGGATCTAGCGAAGATCAATTCGGTACTTCCTTTAAAACCAGCCAGGAGTTTGATTAAGGTACGATGTTTCTTGGGTTTGGCTAGATACTACCAGAGGTTTGTACTAGACTACTACAGTGTTGCACCACTACTACCATCCTTGATGAAGAAGGGGAAGCCCTTCATGTGGCCAGAGAGATGCCAGTAAATCTTTCAGGATTTGAGGTAGAGGCTGACTAGTGCCCCCATCATGAGGCTTCTAGAGTATGGGGTAGGGTACATTGTGTACTGTGACACATCAGGGACCAGAATCAAGTTTGTCCTGATGCAGAAGAGTGCAGTGATCACATATGTTTTCTCAGAAGCTGAGAAAACATGAGAATAACTATGCTACCCTGACATGAAGTAAGCAGCGGTGGTTTTTGCCTTGAATATGTGGTGACACTATATTTTGGGAGATCGTTTTATCGTGTACTTTGATCACAAGAGTCTTAGGTATATTTTCTCTCAGAAATACTTGAACCTGAGACATCAGTGATGGCTCGAGTTCCTCCATGACTATGACTTTGGGATAGTCTATACTCCTGGGAAGGAGAACGTTGTAGCATATTCTCTTAGTAGGATATCTGGTATATAGCTACTGTGAGAGGTGATAGAGCAGCTGGCTGCCTTAAAAATATCCATTGTTGATAGAGATGAAGCAGCCTATCTATAGTATCTTACGGTCACTCCCCCGCTTTTTCAGCGAGTCAGGTAGGCACAACATGGGGACGCTGACTGCGAGACACGACGTGCTTCGATATCCATATGTCATGCACCTGATTGATTTTTTAATGATGTGGATCACGTCATCCTCTTCAGAGGACATACCATTGTTCCAGTGGAACTTCAAGAGGAAGTGTTGAGGGAGTTTCGCAAATCCCCTCTAGCGGTAAATCCATGAGTGGTGAAGATGTACTAGGAACTTCGACAACAGCACTGGTGGCCAGGTATGAAGAATGCGGTAGCAGAGTTAGTCTCATGGTACCTCAGTTTTCAACAAGTGAAGGAAGAGTACCATGTACCACCTGACTTGGTTCGGCCTTTAGAGGTCCCAGAGTGGAAGTGGGGTGGTATATCCATGTAATTCATGATAGGTCTACCACGTACATCTAGGGGTCATGACTTGATTTGGGTGATCGTCGACCGACTAACCATGTCAGCCAACTTTCTACTGATCAGAGAGCATGATTCAGTAGAGAGAATGGGATTCCTCTATGCGAAGGAGATTGTGCGACTACATGGAGTACCTTCCTCTATTTTCTCCGACCGTGACACATAGTTTACTTCCGGTCGATGGAAGGGGTTGCAAGAGTATTTCAGGACATAGCTTCTCTTGAGCACCACCTTCCATCCTCGGACAAATGGTTAGATCAAAGGGACCGTCCTGACCCTCAAGGACATGGTACGAGCATGTGTCCTCGAATTAGGTCACAGCAGGGTAAATAACATTCCTTTGGGAGAGTTTTCTTACAACAATAGCTATTAATCCACCATAGGTATGGAACCTTCCGAGAGTTTGTATGGGCAACCTTGTAGATAACCTTTGTGCTAGACAGACTCTGGGGAGTCAGCACTAGTGGGACTAGAGATGGTACAAGCTACCACTGAGAAGGTGCAGATCATCCAGGAGTAGATGAAAACTAAAAAAAGAAGGCAGAAGTGATATACTAATAGGAGACAGAGGCCTCTAGAGTTCGAGAATGGTGACCATGTCATTCTTCGAGTCTCAACTCGACGAGGTCTATGGAGATTTGACTGTGGCGACAAGTTATCACTGAGATTCATCGAACCTTTCCAGGTCCTCAGCAGAGTAGGAGAGGTGGATTATCACTTAGATCTTCAACCTCAGTTTCACCAGGTGCACGACGTCTTCCACGTATCTCAGCTAGAGCTATACGTGAATGACCCTAACCATATCATCGACCTTGGAGAGTAGGACGTAGATGATGGGGAAACTTTTACGGAGGTTTCAGTGGAGATTGATGATTTACAGGAGCGGGTCTTACTTGAATGGTTGATACCTCTATTTCCTGTTCGCTGGCAGCACGATAACCTCCAGGATTGCATATGGGAGCGGGAGGCTCAGATGCATGCTTAGTACCCCCATTTGTTCCCATAGTTCGAGTTGTATCTTAAGGGGACGTAAATCCAAGAGGTGGTGAGAATGTAAAAACCCAGAAATTCTGTGGAAATTATTTTCTTAAATACATGGTATTATTCCGTGTCCGCAAAAATTAAAGGCACATGATTCTGAGGCCCAGAGTGCCCATATTCAATTTATAATGTTTTTTTGGGAACCTTCAATAAGAGTACGAGTGGGATTTTATAACTTTTGAACCGGTGCTCGGAACTGAAATCTGAGGGCACCATTTAACACGTAGTGCAGATATTCGTTTAAGAAGGTTTTCAACTCAATGACAGTTGGTCGAGAATAAAAGTTAGTTTTTTGGATTTTTATGAAAAAAATTAATTAAATAACGTGAGCTAAAAAATTTTATTTATCTGCCAAGTGGAGGTTGGAGGTGGGGGGCCCCACACCATAACCTCCCTTTGGAGGATAATTTTGGTGGGGACAAACAGGGCTTGTGACCCCTTGGAACTCCTCATTTTAGGTGGAGAAACTTTGTGACCACCCCTCACCTTAATGAAGCCCACTCCCCTAGTAATTAATAGTGCCCCCACCACCCCAATTAATTGTCTAGTCCTCCTTTTTGAATTTTATGTGCCATCTACCCTAATCAACTATACCAATATATTTGAATAAATTAAGGGGTGCCTCTTGACATCCTCCATATTAAATGTGACACCTCTCGTGCAATTAATTTGGTGGAGCTGGGTAAATTAATTTCACCTTTTTGATTTGTTGTGCCAAAAAAGTAATAGAGAAACCATTCCACTTTTATTTTCATTGGCAATTTCATGGATATTGGTAGGAAAGCTAGGGAGAAAAGAAGTTCTCCCAATGAAGAAAACTTCCATCGAAGAGTGCTAAGAATTCCATCGATGATATCATCCTTAGACTTCCTCCCTCGGGTCCTACCAACATTGAGTGTCCTCCACGACCGACGCAGCTCAGAAGTGGTAGTGTGTGGCGGACGTGACGAATGACAACTTCGTCTTCTTCCCACAACTACATCAACAAACGACGAGCAGTGAATCAAAGTTAGGGTGTTATCACATGTTGGTGCATTCCTTTACTTTTATCATATTCATTAAAGAGAATATATCTGAAGTATTACAAATGTCTGAAGTTCATCTTCCTTCCTCTTTGTTGAACAAATGTTATCTCCCAAAAACGTGGGGGGTATGGTCCAACTAACAGGGCCCGACTCCCTCCAATGATCGTTTTGTGACATTCCTTCAGGATGTCGATGTAACTACGATGAGACGATGAAGGTGGTGACGACAAAGGCTATGCTACCCACGACCTCCATGAACCCCACAGTGCACCGATGCTCCCGGCTGGACATCATCGGCTCGAGCGGCACTTGGCTCGCCTGCCCAGTGTGCTACCCTCTACCCCGCGCGCTACCCCATGCGCTGCCCGAAAGCCCAGCATGCTGCCCGCACCCCAGCAGGCTGCCCCGCGCGCTACTAGGCCCCCCGCGCGTTGCGGCGTCCTGCCCAGTGTTCTCGATGCCCTACCCCACCCTACCTGACCCCAACCGCAGCCTGCCCCGCCACTATTGCAGCCTACTCGGCACCCTCGTGGACTTCCCGACGCCCTCGCGGCCTGCTTGATGCCCCTGCGGCCTGCGCGATGCCCCTGCATGCTGCCCGGTGACCCCGTGGCGTCCCGACTCCCTCACGGCCACCCGACCAAGCCAGTGTCCAAGAACCCCCTCATTGTGCCCTTGCTGAAATGGCCAGATGTGAGGTATGGGACGAGCCATTCCGGGCCGCGCCCCTGCAACGCTCCGGTCCGAACTGACATCGAGCCTGGGCCAAACCACCCCCATTTTCCCCAGGGCTGGGCCCAACAGACCTGGATGAACATTGCGGGCTGACCCGCCCAACGGGCCGGGTCAGACCCAACGGGTTTGTCCGAGTTGACCCAAACCAGGTTGGCCCAAAAGGGGTTGGGCCGAGTCGGTCAGACCTAGTCGGACTGTACCCGGGCCCACTACTGATCCTTTATTTCCTTTGGCCATTACCTTGGCACCAGATATCCATTTAATGAACCGTCAGTGACACTGGTATTCATGGAATGTAGCCATCCCTTTGAGTATATCCCACTTGAGTTTGGGGTATAGTTGAGTTACGGTCAGGTTGGATCATACACGAATCCAACCCAGCCCTCGGAACAAAAAGGCTAATAACTAACAGATCGGGCTTCTGATTGACGCGTCGTCTCTTGCATTGAGACCTCTATGACATGGCTGACCTTTGAGATACTTCTTCTTGGAACTTCGCGATATTTGGATTATTTATCAGTAGCTCATGGAGCACATCCTTCCACCAACAAGCAGACAGAGTTCAGAGACCTAGTAGCTGGAAGACCTGGCGACTACTTGACTGTTTCGACTCAGAGTGATGCTACTATCCCAGTGGGGAGTTCCTAGTAGTTGGTGATAGACCCATGGCGTAGGAGCACCGGGTAGTTGGTGGAACACTCACGGTACTCGACAGGTGGAGTAACTATGCAGGCTATTAGGGGGAGCATCTGGTAGTTGGCGGCAGACCCAGAACGGAGGGGCGCCTGGGAGTTCGAAGCAGTCACACGGTACTCGACAGGAGGAGTAACTCAGTGGTCCAAGGATATTGAGAAGCGCCTTGATGTCGCGAAAATCCCACTATAGTCGATATAGGAGGAGTTCTCCAGATGCCGTGGTTTCGATAATGAAAATCATGGTTTGAGCTGAGTCAATTACTTTTGTGTTTACCTCGTTATTGTGATGGGTTACTAGATAACTTAGGTATATTTATGAACATATACCTAGGTAATGGTTATCTGTTGATTTCATACATTGTGGTTTATCGTTGTTGGATTTTGTGAGACCTTGATGGTCTTAGGGTCTCTAATAAATATTGTTATACTCACCCCTGCACATGTTATGCCCACACCTCATTGTTTTGGATGAAGAAGAAGGACAACGCAGATGGAGGCAGAGTGTAGTAGGACTGGACGGTACCCAAAGGTGGACCACTCGGTGTGATGGTACACAGAGTAGACGAACGAATGTGGAGTGCTGAGGAGGCCATCTATACATACCTTTTAGGTAGGAACCCCAGAGGATTACCGAGTAGCTATTTTAATTTTCTTCGGTTCAACATTCTTTTTAGTTGTACTTGAAATTTCCTATTGGGATTGTATTTCAGGCCCCCTTTTACATTCCAGCCCTTCTTTTGTATAGTGTTTTTACTAAGTGTTTTGCCTCCAGTTCTGTACTCTATTTTGTTTTTTTTACAATTATAAAGGAAATTCCTTCCCGGTTTTAGGATTTATGCCTTTAGTGATAGTCCCCAGACCCTGGCCTACAGAAGGTGGGCTTAGGGTAGTCAAGATTAGGTCCCCGAAAGACAGGTTGTGACATTCAAATATCCATCTCATTTCCCCCCAATGAAGAAAAGGATAATGTTAATAGTTTTGACACCAGACTAGCACCTCTTGAACTGATGTGACATGTTTTCCATCATCACCACTCATAATAGTGTATGATTATGGATATAAATTATATATTTTATAATAATAACATAACTATACATTTTTAGTCACTATATCGTATATTAATTTTTTAGTTTTTATTCCATTAGGGATATGATAATGACACTCGTTTTTATATTGGACTAACCCCTCGTGAGGCATTGTGATTTTTTTTCCAATAAGATTTACATGGAATTTAATAATAAAAAATTAAATTTATATATGTTTTATAAATGAAATAATTATTATATTAATTAAATATTTATTATTATCAGAATGTTATCTGTAAACTTATTACATACCTTTTCACTCACTAAATAATTATTTTGTCATTTTGTTATGGGTGAACAACCCCTTTTTCGAAGCGATGTGACTCTATTTTCATCACCACTACACTTGGATAATATATATAAATATATTTGAATAAATAATATTTTAAATATACAATTATTATAATTTTATAACGATAAAATAATTCATAACCTTATTCCAAAATGATCATTGAAAAATGGAAAAATTACTCAGGAGTATATAGAGCCTACAATATCCATTATTATAAAGTTGATCTTGCTTTATAAAAGAAATTCACGACTATATTAAATATAATAATTTATGAATAAATGTTGATATTATTTTTAGGATTATAAATCTATATATTTTTGAAATAATTTCCTCAAATACCATGGTAAACACACTAAAACTATGTTGAAATAATGAACCAAACGTCTTTAGAATGCCTAGTGATGACTTAATATATTATGTATTTGAATATGTAATTGAAAATAAATGAAATAAATTAATTTTTTTATTTTTCATTAAACTTGTAAAATTGAAATCACAAATCAAATAATTGATACAAGTTTACTATACATGATTTAATGGAAATGAATAGAATTTCTAGACTGGAGGTAAGTGTTTCTCTCACCATTCTTTTACTTTTGTGAGATATATGCCATATTCACCCATTTTTTTATAGTGTGGTGTATATAATTCATCTTTTTATATGAAATATCATTAATGTCACATAGATGATTTTATTTTGTGATTAATATTTATTTATTTCATCTTTGGATATTTTACATGAATGTTTACAAGTGGTATAGAACTTAATAAATTCATTTATCTTTATGGGGGTTATGTTACTTATGCATTTGCATTAAAATTATAAGATAATATATGGAATAAACATTTAATATCATATTTTTTTTATTACCACATGTTATATGTATATTTAAATTTGATACCCATAATTGAAATGATGATTAATTCTCATATCAGTGTACGGATCATTGTGATGGATTTCTTCTCAAAATCAATTTTATTGAGGCATATTTTGATGTTATTCACCTATATTTTTTTTATGTGCTGTATATATATCCCCTATAACAAGATATATCATGAATCTATATGTTCTTATGAAATTTAATTTGTTATTTTTAATCATTTGTGGGGCATACAATTCAAATATTTATAATGTATTACATGGATATCTTTTAAAAATCCTCTTATAAATATCCTCTTTCAACTATATTCCAAATGAATATTTTTTTATGAAATTAAATATATTGATTTTACATTCTTATTGATTAATAATTTATTTGGTTCTTATTATATATTAATTCAATAACATTTTCAAATAATATTATTTATTTTTTATGTGTGATGTAACAAAATTTCTAAAATTGTTTATTTATAAAAAAAATTATAATATTATTTGGTGGATCATTTGAAAAATTATTTTAAAATAATATTTTCTCTATAAATAAAAATATTAAAAAAATTATTTGAATTTTTATGAAATAATTTTTGTAAAATCATTTTTTCACATAAATGGTATTTTTTAAAATATTTTAAAAATAATCTCCCATTAATTATCTAAAAAAGTGATGTAAATTTTTTCTAAATAATGTAAAAGTAATCATGGTTTTAACATGTATGGAATTAATTTATATCCCTCAACCACAAACATTATTTAATTTAATCATTCATTTACTTGTATACAATATTATTTTCAATGAAATGATTCTAAAAAATATTTAATGAATTTTTAGTCATTAATAATGACTTTAATTGTGAATAAGTTTTTTTCCCAATTTTTTTTATGATATTTTAATTTATTTTTCAATAAGTTATAAAATCATATTTTTACTTATCATTGGATGAGAATTTTTTATGGGTACCAGAAACATTGTTTCTCTTAATGTATTAATTATATTTCTAATAGATTTATATGGAATCTATTTCTTTTCAATGGGTTAATTATGTTTCAAATAGATTATTATAGAACTAGTTTATTTCATTTGGTTAATCATGTTCAAAAATTATTTTTATAAAACCCATTTATTTTACATGGTTTGATAATTTTATGATGTATATATTTGTTTAATAATATTTATAATGTAATGAGTTATTTATGTGCATTATTTATAGATTTTCTATGTTTTTATAGGATGGGTGCATGCAGATTGTACCAGATGTGCCCAATATAGCTTATATGACTGAGGCACCCAGATAATTATCTAATGCATTGGGTAATGATTTTTTTATATAGAAAATTATATTACATGATTTGAATATGGTTATTATAATTTTAGGTTTTATGTATAGGTTCTATTGGGATAATGTTTTACAATACCAATATGTTTTTTCTATTCTCACTATGGGTTTATAATATTTCCTTTAATAAATATTGATATCACATGGATCATGATTATTTATAAAAATAATATAATCTATTTTTTAATAATTATGAAATGATTCATTACTGATGATTCAATTATTGATTGGTATTCTTTATTTTATGATTCTCTAATGCACTCGGATTAAGTCACCACATCCTTATTCACTTTTTATGCTCACTAACAATAGACAATATTTTTTATTATTTTTACCCTCACTGAGAATTTGATCTCACCCTTATTATGATTAAAAATACAATGATTATCAAGAATTGGGTTGAAATAATTGTTTTTAGAAGGATTTCAGAAGGATTATGATGATTAAATAATTTGGAATAATAAATGATTGATTTTATGTGATAAATACCCATGAAAATAAATGGAAATTGTATATGTAAGAGATTTTTAAAATTATATAAAACTATATTACTAAAATTCACTTCATAGTTTATTTTAGAAAATATTAATTGTAGATATATTATGTTATGGATGATGAAAATTGGTAATGTTAATTGGTATCAATGATAGAAATGATACGTTAATGATTTCCTCACTTAATTTGGTACTGCAAGTTGGGGGCTATTTTAGTTAGTATTAAATGAAAGGTTTAGATAAATTTAGAGACTATCATGTTTTCAAGTGAGGTTATCATAAGTGTTATGGATAGAATCATAGGTATACATTTTTAAGTATGATCATATATTTTGTATCATATAAACCCCTTTTATATTTTATGTAATTAAATTATAAGGTGATTAATGAATGATTTATTGACATTTTTATTCATTTATTTATAAGTCAATATTTCTATTCAATGTGATTAAATCATCTACATTTTATTAAAATATGATTTATGGTATTAATAAACATCAAGGATTATATCATCTTTAAAATTTTTGTAATAATGAGAAAAATGGTTTACTGTTCATATAATCAATGAGAATGAAAAATATTTCATGACTATGTGAATATATAAACTTCAAAAAATATATCTCAAATTTTTTTAATATAAATATGAATGTTATGAGATAAAAGTTCAGGAAAATAAACTAAATTATTTCTATATAGTTTAGTAATTATATATTTTAGTAATTGGGTATTAAGATTGAATTTGGGATATTAATGCATCATTTCATCATAAGATTTTTCATTCATTCATGTAGTTGTCTTCCTGTATGTTAAAAACATTATTATTGGTTAATATTTCAATATAGGTTGAATAAATTGATAATTTGTTTATGGTTTTTTGGTATTTATAATTTTATAATTGTACATTATGTATGAAAAAAACCATCTTAAATACTCATCATTTGGAAAAAAAGATGAAAGTGATATGGTAATTGGGAAATGGGAGATTTTGTACTTTTCAAGCATGTATATTTCAATATTTTTTAATTCAATTTGTTTTTAGAATAAATATAATATTGTAAAAGGATCTAGAAATAAATGAACTGCCTAATTGATTTATGAAATGATGGTATTTTCACTCATAGAAGATTTTTGTGTTTACGGAACATAAAATTATATTTGTCATTCACTATCACATGTTCAATGATATATTTAACTATACATAATTATTTAAGCTTTTATTTCCCTTAAAATACATCACATTTATCTTTTGTTAATATATTTTAAAACCTAGTATGAGTTAATCTAAATAACCCTTGTATATCATTTCTTGTCTAAACAAGAGGATGATTTTTTAACCTTGATTATGGTGTGTGTTTTTTGAGAAAAGTATTTTAAAATTTAAATTCCTTTATTATTGGGTTAAATTTTATTTTTTGATTATTAAATTAATTAGTGGGGGAGTTAATAATGATATTTCATAATGGAAAACAATATTCAATTGTTTATTCTTCATGAAACTCCTAACATAAATAACCCATGAAATATAAAATAGTTACAACCTCTCCATTAAATAGGTTTATATAAATAATAATAATTATTTTATCCAATATTAATATAGATTTGCTACTAAATATATAGTATATTTGAATTTTTACCAAATAATAGATCAATATTTTTTAAAATAATTTCTTTTTTGAAAATTTGTTATCTTTAAATATTATTTTTATTTTTTTGATGAAAAAAAATTACAAGTAAATTTTACATTTTATAGAAAACATAATTTATAACATTTAACTAATGTTATAAATAATAATATGAAAATTATCATTGGTTAGAAATTTTGTATTCTTTGGAAAATTTAAATTATTTATTAAATTGTGAAAATTACAGATTTTTGAAAAATTGTTATTTATTTTAAAATATTTATTTAATTTAAAATTATTACTAGGTTATGAATAATAATTAATGTATAATAATAAGTATTTAGTTATATTTAAAACAAATTATTTATTTTCTATCAAATTCATATTTAAATTTTGTATATGTGTTTCAATGTGTTCAAAAATGTGTTTTTTTAGAAAATGGTTTAATATTAATTTATGTTTCTCATTCTTAATTAATTGAATAATATACTTTTTTAAAATTATTTAAATTAAATATCATTATTATATATCAATAAATATTAATTTATATTCATAAAAAATTAATTTTTCTTAATAGATTCAATATAAAATTATTTTTTCCTTTAAAAATACACTTCTTGAAAACTCTATTTTGTTTCTATGTGTGTTTAATTTAAAATTATATTTTTCAATTTCTCTGATTTAAATTTGTTAATAAATATTCATAATTTAGAATCATAAAAAATTATATTATATAACAAATTCATCATTAGATTTTTACCTAAAAGAATACTTAATATAGTAAAAATAAAAAAAATATTTTTTAGGAAATAAAATAAAATGCAACTTAACTAAATCCACCATATTATCCTAATTTCATTTTTTTCATTCATACCAAATAGTAATATTTTATATATTATCATAAATAAGTGGTTTTAGAAGTGTTCAAATTCTTAACAGTGTGATTTTTTGTGATTTCATCTTCAAAATAATTTAAAAAATTATTTATTCATTCAAATATAATTACCAAATTATCTACCACATAATATGGTTTTATTATGTAATGGTAATAACCTATATTTATTTCATATTACCTCAATTTTGAGAAGATAATTTTTTGTGTGAGTGTACTATGGGTTATAACCTAAGTAACTGATACAACACTTTTTCCATAAAAATATATAACAGTTTGTTAATATGATGTATATAAAGTATATATAAAATATTCAAAATATAATTAAAAATCATTATTTATTATAACAAGTATTACCTTTTCATTTCCATTCCAAAGGGGATATGATATTTTAGTGAGTATGTACAACAAAAAATGTCCCCTTCATGTTATGTGATTCGTTACCCACATAAGATTTACATGGAAGTTAATAAAGATATATTGAATAAATATATGTAATATATCTGACATTATTATGTTATTTAGGAAATATTTAACAAAATAAATATATAATATATCATTTACATTCAACCCATCTCAATAATTGAATAATTATAATTCCATTTCTGTACTTCTGGCCTACTTTCTTCAATAAGAGATGAGACTCTATTTTCATTAAAAACAATAATATTATATATTTGAGTATATTTTAAGGAATATTTGGTATTTATTCTATCATTATTATTTTATGATGATAAAATAATATATAATATCTTTCCATAACAATCATTGAAAAATAGAAATTCCAGAAATGTATTTCTATGGCCTACTTTATCAGTGATCATAACGTAGTTCATTTATCATAACAATTTTAAATATTGTTTTTAAATTATATTTTATGAATAAATAATAAAGTTATTCATTAATATTATTATAGACAAATTGAAATAATTATAACATTTACCACATAAAATACATGGATTCTTTTTTAAAATAGTGAACCAAAAATCATTAGAAGACCGGATGTGGAAATAAAATGTAATCATTTATGTATAAGGTATCAAACCTAAAAAATATTCTAAATAAATTATATAATTTTTATATCATTATTATTCCAGAGTGAAATTACATGAATGGAATTTATTTACATGATTTAAGTGGTTTTCACACTTCACATTTACTTGTTTGGGACATATTCCATATCATCTTTTTGTATTTTTTGTATTACATATACTACCTATTTTTTCAAAAAATATCATAAATCGTAGATAGATAATGTAATTTTATATTTCAATTTGATTAATTTAATCAATGGTGATTTGAATTTAATATAGAAATGTGTTAAATAATTTCATGTCTAAATTTATTTTGATTTCATTATATCGATTCTTATATAACATTGATTTCATAACAGTACATGTGAAATGAATTTTGAATATCTTTTGCAGTATCAAAACTAATTATATGTGAATTTTCAATTGATACACATAATTTAACAATTAAATAATTTTAAATTCTATCATGAAATAGATCTAGTATCCATCAGAACTGGCACCCGAACTGGCCCCTGGAAAGTTCCGAATGGTGTTCCCAGTCCCTGCCAGATGGCACTAGTGCTCAGGAATCATATAATTAAATTAGGGAATGGTTTACATGAATTTATAAACATAAAACAAAAAATAAATCCCTATATTTGAAATCTGTATTTTGACAAACAAACCATCCCTTACAAAAAATAATGAATGAAATTATATACTTTAAAACAGCGCTCAAATACTATAAATAAATAAAAATCCCAAAATGAACAGCCCCAAAACCTTCTCATGGGAATGGGAACCACCCTCATGCCTTCTCCGCAACACTGTTTCACGTAGGACCACAAGAAACCCGAGCCATCGGCTGCAAATATGTATCCATACCTACGAAAAAATTTACCATGTATACATACACCCAAAGATGTAAGTAGGGTGTGATACTTTTCCCAATAGGATACCACCACAAATAAAAGATATGAAATTACCATTAAAAGATGAAAATATTTCTTGTTTTCATAAACATGTAATGCTAATATGAATTTTAGAGAGATGCAATTTGGAATAAAAATAGTTTTCAAGTGGCCTATTTTAATGAATCAAAACTTTTAAATAAAATACCAAAGAAACTAAATTTTAAATCCAAATATACCATATGCCAACGGTAAGCATAAATCATCTAATAAGCACAAGGAAGGGGAAACAACCCATAATAACTAGCTTGTTGTGGGTCTGAGGTACCGTCTATCTCAGTGAAAATAACAATTATAATATCCATTCTAGTGCCCATGAGCCACTAGTAGGGATCATACACATATCGTAGTGCTCCTCCAACAAAAACAGCATCAATGTTTTGTTAGTGTTGTCATCGTCAATCTTCCTAAGTGAAACTGAGGCCAACCCTCATGGGAACAAAATCATACTTGTACTCATCCACCCACCTAGATAACTTGGTTTCCCTCTTGTGCTCAAACTAGCTCAATAAGCCACGAAATATTATTTTCAAATTAAAATAACCCTTAACATCAAACATTGATAAGAAATACCACATGTATATCACTCAAGTCACATAATCCGTTTTTTAATTCAAATTCCTTGTGAAATCATACTCACATCAAAATAGCCCACAAAACATTTCACAGCTCTTGTACACATTAAGCAATCCTTTTAAAAATATTATAAAACCCTTACATGATATTCAAATCCAAATAACATCTCACACTTATATCTTATTATACTTATTTCATCCAAAAAATTCATTTTTCAGATCACTATGACACAAACATAGCCCACAAACGTGTTTCACACCATTCCTTCCATTTTATTAAACAAATTAGCAATTTATTAAACATTCTAAAAATATTTAAAATATAAAATCTCCACTTTACCTTTCAAAACCCCATCATAAGTGAAAACAGTCTCCAAAATAGAACATTGACATCTTTTTCTGTCTTTTAATAACCAAAATAAATCATTCAAATTTTTCATAAAACAATCTCAAGGGGTATTACTATGTTTTTCAAAAAAAAAAATCATTTCAAAAGACTCATTCATGGCCAAAATCACACGAATAACCTACCATTGCAGAATTGTCAGCCAAAACAACATTTAATAAAACGATTTCTTATGTGATAAAATAATCTCAGATATTATCACAATAGTAACACATGTAAAACACCCAATTTGAATCCAAAGTGAATCTATTAAATTAATCACATAACAAACACCATCAATAATCATTTTCACATAATGAAAAGAATACAACGAACAATCAAAATATTAAGTCTATCGGGCTAACTCATCATGAAATGATTACACATGGAATCACTAATCGAAACTATCGAAACCCTCAAATCATGGTGTGGAACATAAATCACACCACCGCCCCACGTCAAGGAAGATAAATCTACCCCTAAACCACAAGAGATTGCCAAAAAGTCTCAAGGATAAACCCTAGGTATGAACCTGATCTGTTTGGAACATTAAAACTCATGATAGGGTGAACGAAACCCTAACTTAAGGTATGAAATCAATGAGAGAATGAATAAAATTCATGATTTTGTTGTTCACCCCATCGAATATCCATTAAAATATGATTTCCAAATGAGGGGGAGAGAGCGTGGGGGAAATCCATGGAGGTAGGGAATTAAATGGGGACTAATGGTGAGGATTTTGTATATTTCAAGAAGTGAAAATTGGAATTTGAAGAATATTTTTAATGTGTTGGACACTCTACAACGTATGGTAGCACGATTTAGTAAATTGTGTGGCAAAATTTTGTGGCCTGGCTTGGACACCTTAAAACATTCCATTTTCCTCAAATTTAGTGGGTTCCAAGGGGGACACCAAGGGGGAATGGTTGGAAACAAGTTGTATAGAAAAATTCACATAAAATACACTTTTAACCGCAAAACTCAACCAACTGAAAGGTACGAACCACCTCAACAACTTACCCCCTCAATTGTTCCACTAAAAGTATTACTAATCCAAAATCAAAAAACAAAAACCATACACCATACTTTTGAACAAATATGAGTTCATGTACCATACCATACCACCATGACAATGTTCATAGATCATGGACACAAGAGACACCAAAATTTTAAACCCAGAACACCCACAAACACAGAGAAAACTATGAAACAAGATAAGATATGAAAAAAATGCATGGAATCAAAAATAGGGGTGTGAAAATTCCCCCCAAACTAATGATATTTGTCCTTTTAATGACTAAGAAAGGCCAAAAGAAAAACTGAACCCAACCGAATAACCAGGATGGACTCCCTTGCCATTTTTCGACCACCCCCAAATGGCCGAAACAACTCCAGTGTTCAATTAATGAGGGAATACTCCGACAAATAAACATAGAACACATTCCTAAAATGATCAATAACATTCAAGATTTATCCCAAAATAAAACACCTCAAACATAATTGGAACAAGGCTCAAACAATTTACTCAAACGAGAAACAACATTGAGCGTGTTTACCACAACCTTAATTTAATCAAACTATTGGGAACTCTCCAATACTAATGTTTACCTGAGAAAAATGTTGGTAGTTAGATATCACCAATATAGTCTACCTACCTCTACTACATGTCCAAGGACAAATCAGAGTTACTAGTCTGGGGATACATAAATGGGCTCCCCACCATAAGAGAAAACATATTATTCTCCGAGACAGAATCAGGTAACTAATAGGGGGATGCCTGAACATAATCCCTAGTAAAAGGGGGAGAATCACATTATACTATTCCAAAATAACATACATAAAACTTATAGTGTGTCTCCCATCCATAAGGACAAACCATCTTACCCGACCAACACGAGCCGACACAGAAAGACCCCAAAATTTAAAGAGTTCGAATAACCTCAAAGTAGTCTGCACAGTTTGGGAGATCATGCCCTAACAGTGGAGATACTTCTATATGGATGGTTTTCTAGGTCATGAGACCATGGTAGTTCCCCTGATTACATTCCAGCTTCACTTCAGAACCTATGTTTGGGGCTCAAATGATTAAAGCATCTTTAGCCTCGTAGTAAGGCGTTGGAAACCCCCTAAACAGAACATTTCCATTCAGTGCCTATAAAACTATACAGTCATCCAATATGGGTTCTCCAAGACATAACACAATCCAAACTCACATTTACCTAACCTGAAATTTCACTTAAATAAGGGATTAGAAGATGAGCACACATCAAACATAGTTTCTTTGGTAGAGAGAGAACATAACGAAAGGAAACATATAAACACCTTCCATTAAAATAAAGGATTTTGATGTTCTTCCATGGTAAATATACTCCCAACATAAAATAGACTCTCATAGGATTGAACAACCTTCACCTTTATAGTCAAATGAGAACATGACATCACATGACGTAACCAAACATGACCATTTCAACTTATTGAAACAATACATGGAAAGGGACCATATTTCATGTCCCCAAACAACAAATTATTCCATAAGGTGTCCATAATGGCCTCTCATGACCACATATCCCACACTATTGGTTTAATGTGAACCCCTTCTTCAAAAACACTATTATGGACCCATATTCCATCTTAGACACCATCTAGACAATCATCCAAAATTACCACCACATACCATATCCACCTTTGAAAAATCATGTAACATAAAAAACTAATGTCTTTTTTAACTTTCCATGAGAACTATCCCTCTATGAATCCAAAAACCATAGAAAAGAAAATGTGTAAGATCAATTACCAGAGCTCATGAAAAATATTTCTAGTATTTATCAACTGGAGGACATTCCAACGGTTTAAAAATCTGGGATGCACTTCAGTAGTGCAGTAACTATTAATGGGGGTGTACCTTACCTAACAAGAGAAGCCAGGGACCCAACCAAGCTGGACCAAATGTCAAAATGCACCACAAACCAGATCAATACACATGATGGGAACAAATGTAAATGCATCCCAAGAAATTTATTATAAGGATACCACTAACCATCCATTCAACCCAACCCACAGACCAAAAAAAATCCCAAAACACCATTCATCAAGAGTGGTTCTAGGAATTAAAAATCCTAAAACAACAACATTTCTAAAATACATAAGACACAACATCCCAAACTAGTCATCGAGAAACCAATTTTCCATAAAAATCATCTATTTGAAAATAAATGGTCAAGAGGTTAGCGTGTCCACCAATGGTACCCCATGGGCCTCACACATGAATGTTTTCATTCCACACCGGGAAACCTCCTCAGATCTATAACAACAGTCATCTTATTATTCCATTAATCATCTATCATTCAATATAATCCCCATCTAGGATGTCTCTCATGGAAATAAATAGGGTTATTAAAAAAATTCATTTTACTTTTCAAAACCAAAACACTAAAACAATAGTTCCATTTTCTCAAAACTTTTAACCACAAAATAAATTTCCAATATTCATCATACAAACCAATTTAGGAAATCACCCATCATTCAATAAAAACTCACTTTTAGGTCTTCCACAACCATTTAAAAAAATCAACCCATTTCAAAACATTTCTAATTTAATGAAAAACTCCACTTCATAAATCACCATTTAATTATGAACAGAATTATTCTCATTTGAAAACATGGTTCTAAAATTTCACAAAAAATTTCAAATTATATATAGTTTCCAAATAAAAATATTTTTCCCAACTCCACACATGTCCTCCAAATAATTACATCCCATTAAAGAACCTTTCAATATTTTAGAAACACTATTGGAATGAATTTTTCAAAACCACCATTTACACAATTATTTCTTTCAAAGGAGTTGTAAACACACCACCTTCAATTTCAAAACTAATCTGAAAATACAGTTCCACCATTTCAAAAAACAAAACATTCACTCTTTATTAGAAAATCATTTCAAAAAAACATTACACATCTTAAAACCATGTAATTTTTTCTATAAAACCGAACGTCCATGATTTCAAAACTAAAGGACTAAAGACATTGTGAGAGGAAATTTGTTTTGGTCAGTGACTTGAACATATAGTTGGAGGCCATACACCAATCACATCACCACTATAAATTCTGTTCTAGGAAAATATCTCTGGATATTCATGGATTTCTAATCCCTGTGAGCTTAATGAGACCATTAACCCATCTCTCTTTTCATTTCCCCTAATCATCATAAAACCAAGAAAACAAAAGGAATCAAATAAACCAAGACCTCCCCTGGAAACTCAAATCCCATCATGAGGTGTACTAGACATGAACAATACCCATAAATAGAATGTCACGTCTAGAAATTCCTAGCTCCATACTATCCCAACTATTCCCCGGATAACTAAACCATAGAGAGCGAATGTCCCCAGATACCATTTTGTCACGAACCAAATTGGGTCTCCAACAAAACCGTCACCCGACTCACCCAGTGGAAAGGCCCCAAGGGCGTTCTCAATCCCCTCAGGCATGAGTAACTTCTCAAGTATCATATAATGAATTTTGGGAAATATTTACCACAATTTACAGACATAAAACAACAAAAAAATCAAAATATAACAAATATGGGTTTTTTAAAACAAACCATACTTTACAAAAAATTTAATTTGATTACAAACTATAAAATAGATATTAAAACTATAACAAAATAAAATAGAAAAAACGAACAGCCCATGAACCTCTCCATGGCTCAAGTCATAGACCTCAACCCTTATCCACAACCCTACATCATGAAGGACTGCTTGAAACCCAAAACATTGTCACAAAAGCTGTATCCAATTCTGCGAAAAAATGAACCACGTCTACATTCATTCAAATGTATAAGTAGTGTGTGAGCCAAATCCTAGTATGTTACCACCAATTAGATATTCTACGTGATAAACATTCAAATATGAAAAGCATGCAAGATTTTATAAACATGGAATGCTAATGAGAATTTTAGAGAGAAGTAATTTTGATAGAAAAATAGCTTTCGGGTTGGTTATTTTAAAGAATCAAACCATTTAAATAATATACCAAATCTACTTAATTTTATAGGAAAACATATCATATGCTGATGGAAAGCATAAATCATCAAATGAGAATATGAAATAGAAGATAACCAATAAGAACTAGCTTGCTGTGGGTCCCAGTACCTCATATCTCGGTGAATGTAACCCATACAATTTACATTCTAGCCAACACGATCCACTAGATGGTATAATAACCATATACTATTATTCCCCCATAATAATAATCATCATAGTTTTGTTAGTGTTTTCATCATCAATCCTGCTACATGAAACTGATTCCAAAGCCCATGAGATCACTAGAATACTAGTACACACCCACCAACCTAGACACCCTAGTTTCCCTCTTAGGATCAGACATGTTCAACAAGCCAGGAAATATAATTTTCACATTAAAATAACACTTTAACATCGCACATTCACCTAACATCACACATTTATATCACATAAGTCACACTATCCCCTTTTTCATTAAAATTCATTTTAAAATCATACTCACACCAAACTGTCCCAAAACACTTTTCACATTTCTTTAACACTTAATCAAATCCTTCAATAAATTTTGTAAAACCATTAAATGATAGTTAAATCCATATAACATACACACACATATCACATAATACATATTTCATCTAAAAAATTCATTTTTCAATTCACACTCACACAGAACATCCCACAAATTTGTTTCACACCTTTCATGCCATTTGATAAAACTTTTCAGCAATATACAAAACATTCTGAAATTGATTGAAATCATAAATCACCAATTAACCATTAAAACCCCGTCTTATGTGAACAAACTCACCAAAAAAGTACATATACATCCTTTTCCCATTTTGTTAAACTCGAACAAATCGTTAACAATTTTCATTAAATAATCCCATGGAGTATAACTATGTTTTGCACAAAAAACCCATTTAAAAAACCCTCTTTCAACATAAAAATTTAACCAATACCATACCAAAGAATAATTGAAAAACCAAACAACATTTAATAAACCACTTTCATATTTTACTAAATATACCCAAATATTACCACAAGAGTTACACATGGAAAACACCAAATTTTAATCAAAATTGAAACTAGAAAATTAACCGCATAAAAATCCATCAAAATTGTTTTAACACAATGAAAAAAATATAAATAAAATTAAAAATAATTTAATCAATCATGATAAATCATTATGAAATCCTCACACATGGAATCACCTACTAAAAGTGTCAAAAAAACTCAAATCATGTTGTGAAACATCAACTGCAACACCATTTCTTTTCAAAGAAGAAAAATCAAGCCCTAGACCACAAGATATCTCCCAAAAGACTAAAGGTTAAACCCTAGGTATGAACCGTAGCTTCTAGAAACTTTAAAAATCATGATATCGTGACTGAAACCCTAATTAAAGGGAAGAACTCAAAGAGAGAATGGGTAACTTGAATCATTTTGATGTTTTCTCTATAAAATATCCCTTAAAAGTTGAGTTCCAAGGGATGTTGAGAAAGCATGGAGGATGCCGATGGAGGTAGGGCACATAATTGGGATGAATGGGGCATATTTGAGTTAATTATAAAAGGAAAAAAATTGAGTTTAAAGAATAATTTTAATGTTTTGGAAACCCTATACCGTTTAGTAAAATATGTGGCTAAACCATTTAGCCTATTCTAGTCACAAAAGACCATTCCATTATCCTCCAATTTCAGGGGGTACAAGGTGGAAACCAATAGGGAAAGGTATGCTCATAATAAGGGAGATAAATTCAAAAAACAAAGCACTCTTTATACATCAAAACACATCCAACATAAGGGTAAAAAACTCATCAACAACATACCCCATATGTGGTTCCACAAGGACTGTCACTAATCCAACATCAAAACAACACAACCTCGCACCATCCCGTTGAAAAAAGATGAGGCCAAGTACAATACCATACACCCAAGACTATGTTCATAGATCAATGAAAAAAGATACACCAAAATTTTAATCCCAAAACACTAGGAAACTAAGAGAATGATATGAAACAAGAGTGGATTTGATAAATATCATGGAATTGAAAATCTCGCAGTGAAAATTTCAATTTTATAATCATTATAAGGGTATTCTTCCAAATTTCAATTTTTGGAGGCATATATTGATATTATTAACCTATGTTATTTAATGTGGTGTATATAAAATCATCTGAAAAGTTATATCAAGAATTTACCTATTAGTATGAGACCAAATTCTTGTTATTGTTTATCATTCATGGAATTGTTTATATGATTTTTTCAAAATTTTTAATGTAGTTTCTTTTATAATTCATCATTCCATGTTACCATTAAAAATCTTTTGAAAAGGAATACAATTCTTTTAATAAAAAAGGGATGAATGGAATTTACCAATTTCAGAATTATTAATAAATTTTCATAGGATTTATGTGTTTCCAATGTTATTTTCAATAATATAAGTTTATTTTTTTGTTTCCAAATTGTTGAGTTTTTAATTTTTTTTGCTAAAATAATTTTTTTATGAAAATCCAACTTTATTGTTCTCTCAATTTGATAATCATACTTATTTAAAAATCCATGTTTTTGATTTTTTTTTTTAAAATATTTTTTTTTGATATATAATTTAGTTTTTTCTAAAAAAAATATATTTATATATGGTTTCAAAAGGAATATTTATTATTTATTTCAAACAATTCTAGTGTGGGTTTTCACACTAATTTGAAAGGTGTCATTATTTTATTCTGTATGACATCAAAATATTTTTCCTCGATCATGAAAATTATTTTTTATAATCACCCCTTAAATATGACCAATGATATATTATAAGAAATATTTATCCAAAATATTGAATGAATTTTATGTTTTTAAAATCTATTTTTAATGTTAAGATGTTTTTCTCAACAATAATTTTTTCAATGATTTTTATGGTATTTTTCAGTCATCATTGTCATCAAATATTGTTGTTAATTATCATACAAGGGGATAATTCTTTTATACCAACCTAATTCATTCATTTGAAGGATAAAGATTGTTCCTAAAGGTTTATTATTGTACAATTTTCTTTTAGAATGACTAATTATGGTTAAAAGATATTTTTTATGGAACCAATTCTGATTCAAGGGTTGATCTAGTTTCAAGGGTATTTTCATAGATATTATTTATTTTGCATGGGTAGGTCATCTTATTTGATGAATAATTAATTTTTAAATGATTTTTTAATGAAATGAGATATTTAGGAATGTTATTTTGGGTGATTGGATATTTTTATATCGTGGGTGCTCCAATATTGTTTCTGGTCAATCTTATATAGGTTAAAGGATTGGTCTTTCCAGATAGTTTGAGGTAAACCTGATATTGAATATATTATGGGTGCACAAAAATATAAATCTAATATATTGGGAAGTGATAATTATAATTATTTAATTATATTGGAAAGAATCCATATGGATTTTCTAATTTTATGGGTTCTTTAAGGGTTATATATAGATAATCCACCAAGATACCATATCACTTTATATATTCATTTAATGTGTTTATAATTTGTCCTCTGATCATGACTTATATACCAAGGCTCACAATCAATGATTCCAAAGACTATTTCAAGTATGAAATCATTATTTCATGTTTCACGATTAATGATTTAGGTATTAATGGGTATGTGTTTTTTATGATTCAATCATGCACTCAGATTAAGGTTTTGTACTCATATGCAATGATTATGTTCATTTATGAAATTTAATTATTTATTATTATTTTTATAATTACTATTAGCTAATTATGACAATTCTATATATTATTAAATCCCATTACAGAAATGTAATATATATAATTGATATATTTTTTTAATATATCATGGATTATAAAATTATTAGAAATATGTTGATGGTGTTTTAGATAGGTAACACGTTATATTAATTTTTTGGATCATAAATATGATTTTTACTTATTTCACATCAAAATATTCATGATTTATATTATATGAGGAATGATATAATATTGACTTCATAGATCAATATGTATATATATGAAGAAAAATAAAATAAATGACTCAGATGAACATTCCATGGTTGAATAAAAATATTATTACTAAAGTGATAATGAGTATAAGAGGATTATATCTCTTATTTATAGGATAATATTTAAGTGAATAAGTAATTACATGAAATAAAATCATCTACATGAAATCATTGAGTGTGGGGAAATCAGATGCTTCGTAATATACTATCCATATTTGAATACTAGAATGGATGATTATGATGTTGTGGAAGGAAAAACTCAATGGATGAAGTGGGATAAAAATTTTATGGATGATGAAATATCCCCCAAAATCAATAAATTGCTTACCATATTAAAGGGAAGATTAATGTTTCAAATCTCATCTCAACAATCATTTAAATGGACTATTTAGTGTCCATCTATGCCAAGTAAAGAAGTATAATCATATGATCATTTATTCGTGCCTGGTCCACTTACCTAGGAATATATCATAGTTGGTAGAGATCCACTATTGTAATTGGGTCATTGCGATTAAGACTACTCAACTGAATGTTCTCTATAAGAAGATGTTATTTCAAAAAAGAGCATGTTATTAATTGTTAATTTTGGGACATAAAATGATAACTCCTATATATAGGAATATATGGGTAATGAATTGTACATGAAACGTATGCTAAAAAAACCTGGTGCTTTTCATTATAAAAAAACTAACATTATGATGTAATTTAGGATTTTAATGAATGAAGGTAAAATGAAAAAAATCTAGAAAGGGATGTTTTCCATAAAAAGGAACATAATTACATTGAGGAGAATAAAGACAAAAATTTAGAGGTTTTATAGAAAGGTATGGTGTTATTGGATAAAAGTAAAAACATCCCATTTATGTGAGAATATCACAGAAATATGTAATTGATCTTTTTTATTGATGAAAAAATTAATTCTAATGAATGAACTTTATGAAATAAAATGTTTAATAAATATGAATCACCCCAAATTTCAAGCAGAGACATATTGATGTAATAAGTATAAAATTAACACATCATTTAGAAGGATAGTATCATTTATAGATAACACTATATTTTAAATAATAATATATGTTCTTTTGTGTTTAATGATAAGTTTAAAAAATATATTCAATGAAAAAAAGAGATAGTGGAAATGGAATGGGATGAAATTCTCATTTTCGGGAAAAATAATTATAATTTTTTCCCAATAATTAATGGATCACTAATCCAACGGAAAATGGATGTTGATAATTCCACTGAAGTGAATCACTCTTATTGTAAAACGATCTCATTAAAATGTGTATCATAATGGTTTAGAAGATATTTTCAGTGTCACTGGATCATAGAACATAATGTTTGATTATGTTAGAAAAACATGTCACTCCCTTTATATAGTATTCAATAAATAATATGATAATTCTATATAATTATGATATATTCAATATGGATGGAATCATAAAGGAAAAAATTTTCATCATGAAAATATTTTTGGATTGATAATGTATATTTTTAAATAAAATAAAAAATTGGGTCACTGTATTGATGTGTTATTTTAATATCTCATAGAACATCTATAATTATGTTTATAATAATTATTTTCTAATAAACATAATATATATGAATAATAACTTTCATTAATAGTTAATCTAATTTTTAGGAGATATAATAATCTATGGATACATTTTAGTGGATTTCCCTCATGAAAGGTAATTGATTTAAAAATCTAGAAAAAAAAGAAAAGAACATAATTCATGAGTGGTAATCTCTAGGAGTGATATTTCCCAAAACATATAAGGTGTTTATATGTTAAAAATAGAAAAATATAATTTTTAAATCAATGATGTTCAATTTGATTATGTAAGTACACATATATTAATATTTTTTATCCACTTATGTGATGATAAGAATGAATATATCCAATATAGAAATGGTTATATAATATTTTCCATGTAGTTAAAATTATTATAACTAAGGGATATATGAAGAATATTAACTTATTGTATATTGGATATAAATGTAGCTATTTATAACTTATTATGAATAACGATAAAAATTTGTGGCACTTGAGTCCTAGATATATATTCTATTAAAATATGATAATAATTTCAATAGAAAATTATTTAGGAGATTTAAAAAAACCGCACGAAAATATAGATTCTATAAGTAATATAACAAAACAAGGAAATACGATATAGGGATGTCATGTGAAATAAAATCATTTAATCCAACATACTACCTGATCTCAAATATTCTAATCTATATGGATTGATGATGGAAGTTTCAATGAAGGAATATTTTTACAAATCTACTTGTGTTTGTTACATTACTCGGATGGTAAATGATATGTTGACAAAAACATAAATATGAGGATATGGATGTGTTTGAAATAATTATAATTTAAGTTAATAATAATATAGGTTTATGTATTTTATAATTATAAGGGAATAATGGAATTAATATTACATTTAATGCATTTGAGTCATACTTATGGAAACACATAATGAAATAACAATACGGTGATTTAAAATCTCCTAAATAAAGTGGTATTAAAAAAATTCTTTATAAAGAAATATTTATTGTTGAAAAATATTATCATTTAATGTTCTTCTAGAGGGACGATAAATATAACACAATATATGATTAAAAAAAATAATCGATGTATATTGAAAAATATTATCCCAATAATTTTTTTTATAATAAGAAAATACGTAAAATAATTTTTGGTATTTAAGATTCAATTCAAAATGTTGATAAAATAAAAAAGATATATCTATTTAAAGAAAATTTAGAAGAAGATGTATTTAAAATATATTAATTATAAAAAATAAGTTATATGTGTTATAAAATATTTCAGCATATTTTTTGATTCCTATGATTTTTAATTCTTTTAGATTAAGTATTATTTAATTTAAGTTGTTTAATATGTCATAGATGGATTGATGAAAAATTGGGTGATAAATTTAATATGAATAGGTGGAAATATTTATGGCTATGAAAAACCCCTATCATTGGTAATAAATATTAGTCTATTGATTATTCTAGTAACACCAAAATTAAATATCTAACATCCTTTATATTATGAAAATATAATTATTAAATAAATTCATTATATTTTGGAATAATGTATTTTAGAAAATACATGATACTTTAAGACAATAAAATGATAGATATCTCATCAATGGACCAAAAATCTATTTCAAAAGATTTTAATGATTATGACAGGATAAATTTGACTAATGATATGTTATATAAAATTGATAAATATTATTCATAGGATTTTTTTAATCATCCATAGGTAAGGACTTATATAACAACTATGTTTATTTTCAGAAATAAACTCAAAAAACGAAATACTCTGAGGCATAATTATATTTTTTACCTACAAATGGTATTCATTTGTGAATGGGGTTGATTTTGAATAATATGTATCGATTGTTTTAGGACATGAAACGATCAAAATGTTTCTTCTATTTCTCCACACCAAATATATATTGAATATGATATTAATATAAATTCTATATTCATTAATTGTGAAATGAAATATGTTTATGATTATAAACTTCATGGCTTCAAACATTATAATAATATATAAATGGTATACAATATGATGAAATATATGTATATGGTGAGGTAGGATCCTCACTAATTTTAAAAAAAATATATAGTTTTCTGATGTAGATGAAAGGGTTTGATATAAAATTTCATATAATCTTATATGTGAATGTTTTGAGAATTGGTCCACGATTTTAAAAATTTAGTTCGATGATAAATTTTATTGGTAATAGAGAAATAAATTATGATAATTTTTCTAGAATCATGATAATTTAACTTTAGATGTTTATTCCCTCATAGTTGAAAATCAATCATGGACTAAAATTCAACTTAAATGACGATATAACTTTCATTCACAAGAATTTTTTCCCAATGAGTATTTAAAAACATCTAGTTGGTATGAATCATAGTGATTTCATTAGACTATTTATATTGTTATCATATTGTGAAATAATGAGGCTAGAAGTACTATGATTGAGTATAATTTGTTGATGTTTATTATAAAAAATAATTTAATTATTGAATCAAGTATAGATATTGTTTTTTAATACATTTTTGTGATAGATATCAATTTAATATACTTTTTGGTCACATAGTATCTACTTAAATTATTCATTGGTATTATAAAAAAAATTGGTTAAGGTATTTAATGAGTAATTATTTGACCTTAAATTATTTAATGATGTTGACTGAGAAGGATATTTCAATAACCAATAATATACATCATTTGGAGCATTATTTTGGGGAGCAATTTATTCATAATGAAACATAAAAAAAATTTAATGTATTAATTTATAACGGAAAATTAATATATTACCAAAAAAATTATATGTATTTCCTACGAATACATTTTAAATATACTACATGAGGTCAGTTGAATGTAGTTTTTAGAATAAAACAAATGACATACTATTATGTTTTAGGTTAATTGGATTGTTTTTTAAATAAAACCCTCATGGTAATTTATTTTTTAGATCAAAAATATAACAGAATATATATATGTATTTTGAATATGTTCATTCTGATACACTTAATAGAATATATGTAAACTCAATAACAAACAACATAATGTAAAAATAATTTAGACTACATATAACAATTAAATAATTTTTTTTTATTTTCTAAAGTAATAATTAGTATGAAAACATAAAACTAAATTATTATAATATGATATTTCATAAAACATGAAACACTATAATCATGTGTGGTATTAAAATTTTCCTTAAAATATAATGGATTAAAATAGACTTGAATGTATTTATATGTAATAAATAACCTACCATGACATCTTAATTCAAAAACCACGTAATGTTGTAATCAAACTGATGGTTATATAATTTTTATAATATTTTTAATACAATAATTAAAAATATCATATTAAAATTTTTCCTTCCATATATAATCCATCGACCAACTAGAACAAAATAACATATCTCTCCCATTCCACAGTTTCCCTCGATCAACATGATAATAATAGAAAAATCACAATGTGAAAATATCAATGTATTTACTAGTAAAGAATGTCATTTTATTTCATTGGATTTTTAAAATCCCATATAATGATATATAAATTTTTTTAATAGTTTTTATCGTTAAATAGTTTTTTATATAAGTTATAAAAATATTATGTAATTTTTAAATCAAAAAAGACCTAATTTTATGTAAAATTTTATTATAAGGATTACTATAAATAATAAATTACAAAATATAATAATTTTAATTTGAAAATATTAATCTCATTTTTTTTCAATAAGAATATAAAAATCTACCTATGACGAACATTTGAGATTGTTTTGAAAATATTGATTTTTCAATGAATATGGGAAAATAATTTTTTTTGTAAAATTCTATTACCATTTCAATACTTTTTGTAGTTTTGAAGTCCCAATACATTTTTAATATTTCCTAAACTAAAATGTGTAAGAACCCAATAATTTTTTTTAATAATTTTAAATAAATTACGTTATGAAAAAAAATAATTTGAAATACAGGGATTTAATTTACAATAATTATTATTATAAATAAATATATATCAAATTTTTAATTTCAACATAATTAATGTTCTAAAAAATAATTTTTGGCTGTATTATTTTTAATTACTATTTTTTTATAAAAGTATTACTTAATTAGAAAATATAATATATTGTTAATAATATATATCGGCTATTATATTTTGTTTGTAAAATAATAAATCAGTCAACAAATATATTCAAAACTAATGTCACACCCCAAAGATTTAAAAATAAATTTAATATAGAATGCATGAAACACTATGTCCCTACTTAACAACACATTGTTATAACACAACCAATAATCATAATTTTTCGGATTCTACGATTTCTGTTTTGAAAAATTGACATATATGGTTGTGTTCAGTATTATGTTGAGTCTGATAGAATCCATTTATTTTGATTATTAACTTATCCATATGAATAGTAATGTACCATTATGATTAGTAACACGAGCCATATGAATAGTAATGTACCCTTATGATTAGTAAAGTCACAAATGTATGACTATAAAAAATTTAGGCTCCTTATAAATAAGAATGCATATTTTAATCATTAAAAATTATGTTTTGGTATTTTTGTGAGAAATGAATATTTAATTACAATTTTATAATTAATAAATTAATTAAATATATAATTTATTTTCATAATATTTATTTATATATTAATATTTTGTTTTTTCATGGTTTTGGTATAAATTAATGAGACCTCAGTTAAATTTTTTGGTTTTTATAAAAACATGAATAATTTTGTAAAATGTATTTTTTAGTAAAAGTAGATTGTAAATAAAAATTAAATTTCTTATCATTGGAAAATTATTTTTACAAAATGGAGATATGTTATTTATTCTACACATCAATAAATATTTACGATTATTTTTTCATTTTATGTTGAAATAATGAATTTTATGTGAATATAGAAAATATGTTAATTTATAATAAAGGCTAAATACAAGATTTATTGACTCATAGGTGACATAATGCTGATGTAATCACACTTAGTTAAAAAAAATGAAATTATTCATATTTTTAGTCACAAAATAAAGAAAATTCATATACGTGAGGAGAAATAATTAAAAAGTAAATAAAATAATGGAAAACTCCTCCTCTCCACCACATTAAAACCCAAAACTCACCCCGTCTTCCTCTCACACCACTAATGCTTTCATCCTTTCCTATATTATAACATATAATCATCCCAAGTCCCTTATATGTGTCCAAGTTCTCTTGGATAAACAAAATGCTAAAATAAATGGCCTTAAGCAGTTTTAGGGTGGAGTACTCAATAGGTATACCTCCCTTATTTTTTCAAAGTATTTCTTTTAAAAGTTCCATTATATTGATTCTATAACCACACCTACCATAATCCAAATTATATTAAAATTAAAATTACATATATTTAAAATAATTTTATTATGATAATTTAAAATTTCATCATCATCTCTATTTCCTCCTTCTCTTGTTTTAAACATTGAAACACTGTCGGAGATGTGTTAATTTGTCACATTCAATGATGAAGTGTTTTCAAATTCTATTACCACATTAAATTATAGTCTTGTGACCATTTTTTTTGTTTGAACATATCATTATATATTTAATATTACATATTTAGTTTTCAGTAAATTTTTTTACAAATTGTATAAAATTCAAACACAAAATGAGTTTGTGTTGTTCGAAACGCTTCCAAATTAATCCATGCATTTATCATTAAAATTATTATCAATTTTTTATTACAATCCAAAAATAAAGGATTTTAATGATAATTATAAATTTTATATGATAAATAATAACTCATTAATTCAATTATGGTTTTCAATTTCAATTTTACATGAACATTTGTACTGTTATACAAGTGAACTCATCATGAGAACTAAGAAACTATGCACTCCCAAATGATGAAATTGAATTAATTAACCCATATAAATAGACATAGATGAACTAAATAAATATATAATTAATGATTATGTAGATAAGGTTTTTAGATTATTGAGTAATGAATCTAATAAGATATTTCTGGACATTTTGATCAAGTGTAGAATACATTCAGTCATAAGGTTTGGGTTTCCTCCTATCACATTAATTTTTTGTGAGATACACCTTATTCACCAATATTTATTGTGTATGGTGCATGTTTACTGCCCATTTATGTATCAGATCATGAATCTCCTTATTTTATGTAATTAAATTAATAATTTTAAGATTTTTATCTTTTGGGCATATAAATCAATTGATTAAAATGTTGTAAGAAATTAAACCTGAACCCCCATATTTTCATACAGGTTACATTTTATCTACCTCTAATAAAATTGAATGATTAATTATTTATGAATCCTTTTTATAAATTATGTTTATATGTTCTAAAATCAAGTATCAATATTATATAATCCTTATTTTATTGGTACAATCATGTATTAAAATGGGTTCATTCTCAATTTTTTCTGATGAACAAGCTCGATACAAGGTAAATTCTTGAATTGATACCCATTCTATAGGGCAAATCACAATCTATTTTAAGACATCATAACTCTTATAAAATCACACATTCTATTATAACAGTATATATTGTTCAATAGTTTTTTTTATGGAAACAAACCTTCCTTTCTACACTAAAATCACTTCCTTAAACTACACTAACATGTTTTATTTCTAAAGCTTCAATAAAAACCCTTTTTACAGAATATAAATTCAGGGGGACATGATCTATGACACAAATATAATTTTAATGACCATACTTTTTATTTTTGTTATATATAGGTTTATAACATGATTTTTGAAAAAATAAAAATGATTTTCCAAAAGAACTCTTCTTTCTAAAGAAAAAAAATTCATAATCTCACTAATACATATATGATATATATTCCATGTTCACCAATTTTTCCATGAATTTGGATAATGTAAATCCCTTTCATATATAATATAAAGAGTCTAATAATTATCATTATATTCCATGGTATTGTTATTTAATTGTTACAATGTGGAATGGGACACATTGGATTTTTTTACGGATTATTTCATAAAGAATACATTAGTTGTCTCATTTAAAAGTATATTTATCTATGTAAAGATCATTTTTTGGATCTTTTAATTCATCTAGGTCTATATCTTATAATTTCATCTACAAAATTTTATTTAATGGTTTGTTATTTTTTTGACTGTAGATGTTCTATCATGATTCCATTCACTATATTACTCTGAATGGTTTTTAATTATGTATACATATTAGGGAATGATATTTCCATTGAATATGTGTATATTGTTTATGTATAACCCTATTCATATGATTAATGAATTATACATAGAATCTGATGGGTGGGGCCTGATATAGACCCTTGGTTCATCTGTTTTTTCATGTTATATTACATAATTGTGTTTTTCCCGATGCCTTAACCGAGTATTTTTAGAAGTCTTTGTCGAGACATCAATAATAGGTTTATCATTTCTATAATATGAATTCCCTAATTATGATTTTATTAAATACTAATAAATTTTATTATTAGACTAGTATTATATCAATGTAAATGATTCATTTGGTCATATAAATGTATTTATTTTCTAATCTTTCATTCAAAGCATATTTTACTCAAGTTTATGCTTTAGAGGGATGTGTTTTTTGTTATTCACCAGGAATAATCATTATATTTATGATATCTTCCATTTTATTTCTTACCCATACTGAAAATATGATCTCACCTTTTTATTATGTTTCTTTTCCTTAGGTTATAATGATGAAAACATTATATAAGATTTCAATGATGGAATTTATTTCATTTTATATTGTTTCAGGTTTTGTTTTGTCCACAAGTATTATGGGTATCTTATATGAAATATGGTTTTCCAAGACCACTGAACTGATTGGTCCTTGGGTATATGATTCTTTGTAATCATGCCAACGTAATGAAATAATGAATCATCTCTGGGCTTCCGGTGTCAGGGTGTTACATTTGGAATAAGAGGAAGTTTAGAAACAAACATGGAATCTAGATTTTAAAAATGATGAATAGGGAACAAAACCCTAATATAGGATTGGAGTATAATAATAAAGGAACATAATATTAATTTTTTAAGGTATAGATATTTTGGATCTTCATTAAAAATGAATCCCTATTTGGATACTACTAGTTGATGTGGTAATAACACAAACATGGTCATCCGAGATTCACTGAGGGTAACCTAGTACAAAACAACTGTCCTTATTATGCACAGGGTTTGATACTCCTGGGGGATATGATTAGGATAATTCAAATGTCATTTAAAAACAAATATGAATAATTTAAAAGGAAATATGTCCCCAAAGAACCAATATTTATTATAATGATATTAGATACTCATAAATATTTCAATTTATGTTATGTATTTTTTGACTATTAGAATTATACATTATTATTCATATTGTCATGATCTATTCTATAGTATTCCATTATTTAGAAATGGAACCTACCAAAATGAATCAGAACCACAACTAAGAACATAATTCATGGAGTATGAATAAGTGTTTCTTTGATGGGTTTAAGACAGTCTTTCAAATGGAAAAAATATCTAAAACATTCTCAACACATGTGGAAATTGTATCATGTTCTAATAAGAAGGATAAATAGTTTTATATGTATTATGGTTTCTGAAAGAGGTATGAGAAGAAGATGGCAACTAGGAATAAGATGGATAAAGAGATGAAGTCAATGAAGTATTTTTTCACATATGATAACTGTTGAAAAAACCACCATGATATATGATTATGTTGAAAAGGATTATGAGTCATTTGTACATAAAAAGGCCACAATGCTGAATTTTCAAGAGAAATAATGAATTATCTTATATTAAATTCATTAGGTGTAAGGATATGGTGAACTATGCAATTTAATATCCCAAGACTCATGGAAATATTTCTCCAAAAAATAATAGGGATCAAGGTCATGCTTATGATGTTACTATGGTTGAGTTAGAATAAATAATGAATTTTTGTTTTTGGATTGAAAAACTATGTTATGATATTCTTGTTATAAGAATTATGATATATATATATATATAAGGAAGGTACTAGAGTAATATTTCATTAAGGATTTGAGGTCATGTGATTAATGATAAAAAAGGAAAATTGATTCAGTAGAATGTTAAACATGTAAGAAATCTCATTATTTAGGGAAGAAAAAACATAATATTTATTTCATGTTGAGATAATGATGATGAAGTGATTTTCTCGGATAAGTGATGACTACATTAGAACTGATTGATGACTATTTTAAAAGTATTCTATATAATCATCGATGGAGTTTACAACACATTTTGTTTTATGGAATATTTCATATAATAAGTATCATACATTATAAATATTGATGAATGTATGTTAAAAAAATGGTTTTACAATAATTCAATTTCTTACTATATTTCTAGAGGAGACATGATGAAGTTATTCACATGTTCGGATTGTGAAAATTTATAGCTTCTTTATGTTCAGCAAGTGTTACTGATACATTCATCACAGAAATTCAGATACCTTCATTCGAATGTATTGATTCCTTATATTTGAGAATTTCTAACCAATTATGAAATGTATTATGTTGATTGTTGTACAAGCTCTAAGAGGTTAATGTATTACATCAACACATAGTGCAATATGTGCAATGTAACGAAGTATAGATAGTTCAAGGTGATATCAAAATAGTTGTTTGTTTTTAGTAAATAAAAACATATATTTAAACACTTATTAAGGGGAATAATTCTTGTACTATTGAAAAAGGCCATAAACAATGTTGTCCTATTGTCAAAAAATTTAATGATATTAATAAACTTTTATAAAAATTTAATTTATGGTTTTATGGTAATCAAATTTTATATGAACATGTGATCTCTCACTTTCCCTTCAGAACATAATGGTTATATTATTATTACATGTACATATTTTCACTTCACACTAATGTTATCCTATTCGAATGTATAGTTTTATGGTAACCAATTCATTTCACATTCCACCTCATTTTGAGAATATTTTATTAACCCTATTTTCATTGTGGGTCTCCCTTAATGGAAGTTTCAATTATCAACCATTTACTTTTAATGTAAATTTTTTAATTACATGGATGCAATTCTATTGAGGGGGGAATAATGTAACAACCCTGTAATTTGTTTTATAATTTTAAATAAATTAATTTATGAAAAATATTTATTTAAAATAATATGTTTTAATTAATAGTTATAATAGTTATAAATACTTATATTATGAATTTAGAGAATTCAAGTTAATTATAGATTTAAAATGATATTTTGTAGTATTATTTATAATTATTTTATTAAAAAATTAATTTTTATCAAAATATTACATAATTTAAAATTTAAAATGATTATGAAAATTATATATTGGATATTAAAATTAATTTTGATAAATAGTTAATCGGGCTTCAAATATATTAACTATTAATAGGACAACCCCAAGACTAATAAATTTATTTAATATAGAAGGCATGAAAAACAAAGTCCATAAAAACTAAACTTTTTTATAAACTAGCCAATAATCATAATTTTGTCTCATTGGTTATTTGAATTTCGAAAAACTGAAAAATTAGTTTGTGTTCACTATGATTAATAGTGTTTGATGGAATCAACATGTTATTTTAGATAATAGTAACAAACCCCTATAAATATTAACGTGCCCTTATAATTAACAACATGAACCATATTTATTGTTATATAACCTTATGAATTTTATCCTCACCACAGTATGTATAAATAAAATTGATGGAACTTATAAATAAGAATGATTATTTTAATCATATATAATTAACTATTTTTCATTTTGTAAGCAATTAATATATAATTACTATTTTATAATTAATGAATTAATTTCAAATATAATTCATTTTCATAATTTTTTTTTCATAAATCAGCATTATTTTCGTCATGATTTTTTGAAAATTTAATTAGACTATAGATAATTTTATATGGCATTATAAAAATACTTATAATTTTAAAAAATGTGTTTTTGAAGAAAATGTGATTGTAATTAAAAATTAAATTTCACATACATAGAAAATTATTTTCATAAATTGGAGTTAATTTTTTGACTATACACATTAAAAAATTGTTTGGGTTAATTTTTCGGATTTTTCAGGAATACATGAATTTTTAGTGAATAGTGATAGTACGTTAATTTAAAATAAATGAATAAATGAATATTTATTATTTATTATTTCATCTGTGATATAAGGCTGATGTAATAATTATTTTTTCTAACTCACATTCAATTATTGCATTTTTTAGTAATATAATTCAATACTATACATATTCCTATGAAAAACTAATTAAATAAAAATATAAATAATGGAAAACCCCTCCTATCCTCCACTATAAAAACCACCCCTCACCCCCTCTTCCTCTCACACCAATAATGAATAATTGAAAATATTCTTCCAAATACTATTCCCAAGACCCTTTCCCACATACAAGTTCTACTGGTCACACCAAAAGGCTAAAACAAATGTCCTTAAGGATGTTTCAAATAGAAGTACTCGAGATTAAAACTTCTCTTATTTTTTCCTTCATTATCTTCTACAGGATCCATTATTTTTCTTCTCTCTCCTTACCTCCCCTCATATAAATTCTATGATAATTAAATTACCATAAATTTACTACAATTGTATTATTTTAATGGAATATTTCATTATTATATCTCTTTCCCCATCCTCTTATACTACAAATGGAAACATAGTCCATAGTGTTTTAATTTATCACATTCCAGGATGACGTGTTTTAAATTTCTATTACAATCATCAATTCTGGTAATTAAACAAATTTTATGTTTCAAACAGGTCATAATATATTTAATATAGCCTATTTAATGTTCTAGAATCTTTTTTACACATTTTACTAAATTATAAATGAAAACGAGTTCGCGGTGGTTGAAAAACAACAAAATTTATCCAAGAGTTTATCATTAAATAATTATGAATCGATTCATCATATACCAAAAATAAAGGATTTATGTGATCATTTAACCATACATATCACCATTAATTATTCATAACATTAATTTTTTATATCAATTTCCATTTTACATGAACTTACATACTATTATACAAGAAAACCGATCATGAAAACTAAGAAAATGTGCACTCCCTAATGATGAAGTTGAATCTCTTAACTCATAGAAAAGACCATAAATGAACATAATAAATATATAATAAATAAATTACCTGTACATATGGTTATTTAATTATTATTTAATGAATCTTATTTTCATATTCATGGAATTAAGATCAATTGTAGAACACATTAAGACATAATGTGAGGTTTTCTTCACTACATTTCCATTATTTCTAAGATACACCATATTCAATATTATTTCTTGTCTATAGTGTATGTATACATCCCATTTATGTATCGTATAATGAATATAATTATTTTAATGGTATTACATTTATAAATTTATGGTTATTAATATTGGTGGTTATTAATTAATTGATTACAATGTGGTAAAGAATTATACACGAACCCCCGTTTGCAATTTATGTAAATTTTTCTCTACCTTTACTCAAATATAATGCTTATTTATTTATTTATCCATCTTATTAAATCTGTGTATATTATTCAATCTCATATTTAAATATCATATCATCATATTTTCCTAGTATATTCATGTTTTAAAATGGGTTCATTCTCAACTCTTCCGGATAAACAATCCCAATTCAAGGGATGTTCCCATATTCATACCCATTTTATAGTGAACAATGTAATATGTTTTATGCCATAATTACATTTATAAAATCACAAATTTTTTTAGTGAAATAATATATTATTCCATTCATGGACTTTTGAAAACATACATTCCATTTCACTCTAAAATTACTTACTTTAAAAACATTAAAATATTTTATTTCTAAATCACCTTGAAAACTAATTTTACATGATTTAACATTAGTGGGACAAAATTTGGGCCTCAAATATAATTTAAATGTCCAGAACATTTAGTTTCTAGTATATACATTTTTACAATCAGATTTCATAAAAAATAAAAATTGTTTTCCCAATGAACTCTTCTTTCCAATGAAAAATGGATTTTCCTCATACCACTTTTACATATATTATATATATTCCTTGTTCACCACTAACTTGTTGCATTTGGTGTATGTACTACCCTTTCATATATTATATAAGGGTTCTACTAATTCTGATGAGATTCTATGGGATTACTATTAGAATGTTTCAAATTGGTGTGAGACACTCTGGAATGTTTATGTAATATTTCCTCACAATTCCCTCAACGATATCATTTAAAAGTACCTCAGTCTATTTAAAAATAATTTTTTTAATATTTTAATTAATTAAGTTTTATATATAATGATATAATCTAAAATATTTTATTCATGGGTTTTTTAGTAGTTTTACTATGGATATGAAATCATTATCCCATTCACCATACTACTCTTCATAGTTATTAATTATGTATAATGATTATGGAATGTTATGTATATTGCATATATATATGATTTTTATGTATAACCCCATTTATTTGAGGAATTAAATGGACATATAATGAAATATTTGGGTCCTAATATTGATCCTTGATTCATTTGTTGGTCTCAGGAGATAAAACGGAATTGGGTTTTGGTTGATGCCTTACCCTAGTATTTTCAGAAGTCTTGGCCAAGGAGACAATGATTGGATTATGATGTCGTATATATGCTGCCCCATTTTATTATTTTAGTAATTAATAAAACAAGTAAATAATCAACTGTTATAATATAAATGCTAATGTATCATGTGATCAGTTATATGGAATTATTTATTCATATTTCATTCCAACAATATTATTCTAATGTTTATGTTTTAAAGTCATGGGATTGTAGTTATTCAACATTATTATTGTTTAGGTTTAGGATATCCTCCGTTGTATTTATGACCCTTATTGAGCATCTAAGCTCGCACCTTTTTTTTGTTTCTTTTCCCGGTGATATGAAGTTTAAAAAATTTTACAATCATTCAACAATGTAGTTTATTTAATTATTTATTGTTTCATATATTATTTAGTTTTCCAAATGTATTATGGGTATCATATATGTAATATGGTTTTCCACTACAGGTAAACGGATCTGGCCATTGGGAATAGTGCCCTTGTATGCTTTGATATGTAAGGAAAAACTGAACCTGCTCTGGGCTTCTAGGGTTGGACTATTTCAATAGATGTATTATTTAAAAAAACATAATTAGATTAATTAAATATTAATGATATTTTGATTGGCTTATAGTATATTTTTGTTTTTTTGGGTTTTAAAATTGATAATTTTTACAAACTGTTTTAATATGAAAAATATTTATGAATTTTAATTAGCTAAAATATTCCATTTATGGAAATGTTTAAAATTGAATTTATGTTATATATATATAATTAAATATTAATTTCTTCATAAAAAATATTATTGGTCATAGAGTTAGTATAAAGTCATGTTTTTCTCAAAACAACTTGTCCATGAAAACATACATTTCCACAATGATTTCCTGTATTATTTAAAATATTATCTTTAAAATTGTTTTTATTTAATTTGTAAAAATTTATTCAATATTTATAATAAAAATTATTTGAATTTATAATGTTTTCAATGTAATTTTTATCCATAATGAATAGTGAAAACAAGAAAAGAAATTAATTACATCTGTTATGGAAAAAATTGAACTATTGGGGTTAAACGAAGAAGATTAGGCTTAAAATGAAAAAAAATTATGAAATATATTTTAACAAAATATTTTCACCTTATCCCATATAGTCTCGATAATGGTCTATTTTTAGAGCATTTGGACATGAATAAAATGTGTCTCCAATTCATTTATACAAACAATTATTATTTTGACACTCACATCATTTATAAAATGCCAAACAATCACCGCCTCTCTTCATAATATCAAAACCCCTTGGATAGGACATGTCCAGAACAAATAACCCATATAAATCAATTATATCATTATATAATCCATTTTTAAAATTAATTTTAAACATGTTTGTATATTTTTTTATGACCATTAGAAGGTACCTAAGGAAGTGGTAACATTAATCAAATGAGATCTTTTATTTTCTTCCTCCCACCACCCCATTTAATTATTCTAAAACATTGATTATATAATAAACAAAAAATTATAATATATAGTTGTTATTTTCTTTGAATATCTAGAATAATTCTCCCCTTCCTCCAAATGGGTGACAAAATCATCATTCGTTTTTATCATAGATTCCCACCTAATGACCAGATGACATTTATTTTTTCAATTAATGCATCTCAAGGTTTGGTATTATTATTGATATATAGAGTGTATATATTATATTTTTGAAACAATTATTCCAATAGTGTCATTATATCATATATAAATTTTAACATTGTAATGTGTTGGGGATACAATGAAGACCCTCATTTGTATGAAGGACAACATCATCGCGAATTGCGGTGATACATTTTTTAGTAATGTGTTACATGGAAGGTAATAACTGTAATGATTATGAATACAGATGATATAAAGGAAATAATTATTTTATTAATAATATATTTAACTTTTTCAAAATATAATATTTATTTAATTTATTACCTATTTATTTAATGAAAAATGTAGATGTTGTTTGTGTTTGTATGGATAAGCTCATTCATATAGTGACGTGACTCTATTTTTAACCAAAAATCATGTATCCTATATATAATTATATTTTCAAATAATGATATATTTTATATGATATTATTAGTGTTAAAAAAATTTAAATACTTACATACCTCATTTTCATTATGATGATTTTAGAATGGTAATCTTACTCATTCGTATATACAATATTTCATATCAATGATTATAATGTACATCATTTATCAATCATTATTTTATGAATTTTCATAAAATAATAATTTATTCATTAATATGTTAAATATTCTATTAATATTATTCATGATATTTATATATGATGAACACATTTACCATAATCATCATTTCAATGTCATTTTTGGCATAGAAGATAAAAATGATCAAAACATTTGATAGAAATTTAAATTACTATGTAATTTTATATTGCATAAGGATAAGTTAAATAAAATTAAAAATAGCAATGAAATTATTTTCAAGATTGTAAATAAATTATATATTTTTGGTATTAATTAGTGTATATAAAAACACTATGAAATTTCATATCATTAATTGCACCTTTATAATTTTATTTTATTATTCTTTCATGGGGCGTGTGATTCAAATATTTCTGATGTGATATGTGGTATTTTTAGGAAAAATATCTTTTATTTTTTTCCCTTTTACTCATTTTTTTAGATATGTTTGTTTTCAAAATTGTTTTATAATAATTTTTAGTTAGAAATAAAATATTTAAATATTCTATTTTATTTTTATTTTTATTTTTTATATATTTTTTCAAATGGAATTATATATGTTTTATTCAAATGATCTTGACCATTGGAATATGGAATTTCAATTATTAATATACATGAAGATAATGAATCATTCTGCTGGGATGCTCATTATTTTATTAATGACTCCACTTACATGATTAAATGTTTCATCAATGAAACACCACCTTCCATTTGGTTATCTAATTCTTAATTAAATCAGGTGTTTTAAATGAAAATGGTATTTTTATATATGAATGTGATTTCCATATGAGTTTATAATATTTTTCCAAATATTTAAGGCAGAAAATTTGCTGCAAAAAATATCTTATTCATATTGTGGTTCTTCAACATTATATGTATTGGTTGTCCCAAAATAGCAATGGATATGCCCAGTATTTCCTAGATGATGGATTATCCAAGATAACAATCCAATTCATTGGGTAATTATTATGATGGGTAAAGAATAATGTTGGAAGTTGGTTGTATGTTAATAATAATATTTAAATCTTTTTTTGGGTTCTGTATGAGTTCTACATTATTATTATCTAAGGTACATACATGAAATTTATATACTCGTGAGAATTAATGGAAATAATTTTTTTTAATTTAATATAAATTATCATTTTAAAAATAGGTATATTTACTTTTATGGTAAAAATATTATTTTTTTATGAATATTTTTTCATGGGTTTTTGTATTTTAAACTATATTAATGGATTTATAAGTTTTTCCTTCTTAAATTTTTTTGGCTTATCAAACATTTATAATATGTATTTAACAATAATTAATGTTGAGAATGGAAATGAAATAAGTCATGTTGAATTTTTGGAATATTATACATCAAATGAATTCATTTATTTTTTTAAATTTAATTATTATTTGAAAATAGATACTAATCAGAAGAAAAAATATTATAAAAAATGGTTTTGTAATTTATGGGTTGTGTATAAATTCTGTAAAACAATATAATTTAAAATATACTCAAAGTGTAAGAAATAAAATTATTGACTAAATAATCTTAATATGAAATGTTAAAATGTTGTTTCTTAAATAAAATAGCGTTTTGAGGAAAAAAACATATTTACATTCACCAAAATCTCTGTGAAAACATTAAAATGATTTTATCATTAGATCACTTAAGAATGGTCTACTTCTTCACTTTTACCTATCAGTTACATTTATTTTAATTTTTATAATGGGTCAAATGTAAAAAATTTAGGATTCATAGGTTCAGTTAAAACTGCATCTACAACATCATATATCTATCCGATGAATCTAGTGTTTTATTGATTATAATGATAATTGTTTCTCAACAACATTGATGTTTACATTCTAAAAATTATAATGAGAAAAAAATACTAATGGAAAATTTATATAATGAAAAATAACTAATTATTTCATACATAGTCCTTTTGGTAATCATACCGATATATTGACTTCTTTAATTAGGATAGGATAATTCCCAAAAATTATATTAGATAATATTATAATCCTATTGAAAAATAATTTAAGATACATTTTATATAGAAATACTATATAATATGTGTATTTTCATATTTATAATATGATTTGAACAACGTCTTTTAACCCAAAAAATATTCAGTGAAATCATTTGGAAGAATGTTTATATGTAATTGTTTATGTTGAATAATTAAAACCCATTGAAAATTACATGGGATAATAAATGAGAAATTTATCAATATAAAAATCCATTTCCACACATCAGATCCATAAATCATGACATTAAGTATCATTTCATTAATATTACATTTTCTTTTGATGATTTGAAGCTATAGAATATATCAATCAAATATAAAATTCTTTATATGATCACCATGGATACACCTTGGGATAATTTTGTATAATTTATATTAAGAATTCATATTAATCGATCTGGTCACCAATTATGATTTTATGTAGTTTCATTCAGTATATATTGAAATATTTTACAATGGGGAATATGTACATAACAATATACACTAAATTTTGATTTTACAAAGATGTTATTTTTTAAGAAATGTGGTTAATGTTTTATGGAATTAGTATATGGATTTAGATGATTGATGAGTTTTATATCAAAATCATAGGCAAAATATTTATTATCACCGAGGGATATAAAGATCTCAAAAATTATAATTAATTCAAATGGGTAGTGTTTGATCATTTTAAAATCATAACATGATGAAAAAAATATAATGCATTAAATTTAAGACTAAAATATTATATTTCATAATTAGGAAAATAAATTAGAAAAAAATTGTATTTTCTCAACAGTATATGTCCCATATGAAATAATCATCTTTAAATCATCGGTAATGGGAAAATAATAAATGTGTGATATTAAATATATATTAATGAAAAAACTCATCTGATTGAATTAGATGATAAAAATAAAATAGAACATGATGAGAGGATGAATATATTATTAAATAGTTATATGAATAATGATAATAATAAAAAAATAAGTTATAGAAGAAAAGAATAATAAAAATATTGCCATTGAATAGTCAGTGTTTTATAATGGATGAAGATTCATCTCAAAAATAATAAAACTAGTTAGGAATACATAAGTGTGTTTAACCAACATAGGTGTGACAATAAATTATGTCATATAGGGAAAATGAAAAATAATATTTTAAATTTGAAAAAACATGATTCAAATATGATAATATATTCTAATAATATTCATAATAAATTTTGTGAAATCGTTATTCTGATTCCATAGTTTAAAATTTTATTATTTCCATACATGAAATTGCGAGAAAACTCATTATGACCACTAATATATAAAGAAATGAATTACGAGCACACTTAATCATATCCTATAACATAAAAATAATGTAATTATTTGGAGGGTTATATATCACACTTCCTTAAATTTCGATTCATTTGTGTTCTACATAAAATAATTCATCATCATTAATTAAAAAATCCATTTAATGAATAAGATTCATTTAAATTTAAAAAAATATATTAACTTGTACCCAAATAATTGAATGATTTGAAAATTATAATTTTTAAGTAATCATATCATTATAAAACATAAAGGCTGATCGAAGACACACTACACAATAGATAAACCTTAGAAATAAAATAGATGTTACCATTTTAATGTTTTCTAAAAACCTTATAAGCATTGTTATAAGAGACATAGTAAAAATTAATTCTAAATAAGTAAATTCAAATAGATAAATTTGGATTAGATAAGTATTTGATATCTAGTTTGATATAGTGGATCACTGAAAATAATTAAAAAATTCAAGATACATCTTCTTGATTTGTAAATAAGTAAAAAGTAAGGATTTTTTCAAATTTATGGGTCTGTTTAAATACGAAACCCACATCAATGAAAAAAAGAATAAAATTCATTATATGATAGTGGTAATAAAAATTATGATGAATATAATACTAATATGAAATTTAGGGTTCATTAATGATTATATATTTTATATAAAAAATGTTGATATGGCATAAAATTGTCATTTGTTATGAAGCCACTTATTTTTGTCATCAATATGAATATATTTATGAATAAATTTTATAAAAAAATTTATTTTTGATCATGAGGTGTCATTTAACAAAAAAATTCACAAAATATAAATTATTTTACCGATGGGAAAAAATATTGAAAATTATATTCATTTATTAATGTCTCTGACCCAATGAATTATATATTGATTATATTATTTACTTACCATAAATTATAGTTGTGATGATCAATCTCTTGACATTTTTATAAAAATAATAAGTGTATTATTTTATTATTTTAAAACCATATTCATTTACAATTAATTAAAAAATATAATTTAAAATTATTTGTTTTATTCATATTTGTAAGATGATATTTATTTTCAATATCCTACATGAGTAAACATGATAATATCAAACTAACTTCACATTATAATTTTTTCCCTGTTATTATACCAAAATTCTCCATTATAAGATAATAAAATGTACTTTAATTTATGACTTATATTTATTTATAAAATAATAATTTCATTCCAAATGGTTTTTAATTTTGAATATTAATTATTGAAATAATGAAGACCAAGTTTATTTTATTTTTAAAAAATATGAGTTGATATAATAATTAATTAATTTAATTTTAAGGATAAGAGGCTAGAACCAAAATTAAATCATAATTTACATATTTTTATTATCTATTATATATAATAATTTCAAAATAGTCACTATTTATATAATGATATTTCATTTTTCTTGTAGATGGTTATACCAAACCAAACAGAAATATTTTTTAATTAATAATTGGTTATGAATGTAAATATGTTTTATTCTATAATCATATAACTAATTATAATAATATTTATAATATATATTTAATTGTATCGGGATGGGTAGTGTATGGTTATATTTTAATAAAAATTAATTTAATTTCATGAAAAAAAGATTCTATACATAGTAGAGGTGGTAGTCCACAAAACACACATTTAATGATTCAAATTATTATAAAATAGTAAAGAAAAAATGTCATCAATTATTTTTATCTTATTAATAATTATTATAATATATATTTCACATCATGTTTTTAATTTCACTAATAAAATATGTGAGATGTTGTGGTGTGGAAAAATTGAGGATATCACCTTTTGGGGAAGTAGTTCACAGAGTGAAAGAATGAAAATTTTTTATTTCCATGTAGATAAATGGTAAATTTATACAACACATAACCACATATAATAAATAAATAATAAAAAATTATATTTTTAATTATATAGTGACTAAAAAATAAAATTTATGAATTTATGAATAAAATAAAAGTAGTTAGGGAAAGGTACACACATTGAGGACCTAGTCTCTCCAAAGGGAGAATATAATTAAATTGTAACAACCTCTATTTTTTAATAATATTTATATCCTTAATTTGCGTGTTATTTCATTTTATACTCCACACAACTATATCGATTAATTAATGAAGTGATACCTCTGGGTTTCAACTATTATATGACCATTGATCATTATGACCATTGGTCAATATGACCATTGGTCAATATGACCATTGGAAACTAAAATCTTAACGTTGTGATTCTTATTGTTAAATACAATATATATTGGTTAATTAATATAGAAATAATAGTCGATGGAATCTTCTAGTAGACTCTGTCTATATGAAGCCCATATATCAGAGCTTGGGAAGGAGGCAGCATTATTGGGCTTTATTCTGGACCAATCCCAAGCCGAACACCAACATGTAAAGCTTGAACAGAATCACCTAATGAAGAAGTTCATGCAGATTGAAATCACCACTCGGGCAATGTTGCCCGAGCCACCCCAAGATTCTATCACCATAACACACCTTACACTTAGGTCATATGCACATGTTATAAGGGGATATGAAACGAAGTCTTAGTTACTTTCAATAATCCTTTTGTATAAATAAAATATTTACTTCTAATTATGGTAAAATTTTTGAATTTCAAATGTATGGATGAATATATGTTGAATTTATAGAAGTTCCTTTTTATTGATGAATTTTGGATAAAGGGTTATATTAATTTTTTTGTATTATTTATATAATTCATAATGTGAATTTATTTTCAATAAATGATATTCTATTGTTGTGTTCTGTAAGAAATTTAAAGTCTAATAAGATCCATTTAATCATTAGTGTATATTAATGTAGGAATAGTAACATACCCATATGAATACTAATAAATAGTAAATCAACCAATAAAAAAAGAAACATCACCCATGAATTTATAAATACATTTTAGATGTCATAAAAATGATAAATCTATCATAGTTTTTATTTTGGTTTTTTTGTATGTCATATACATTTTATTTACAATTTGATAATATTTTAAAATTTTAATAGGGAAATGTATTATCATTAAATTTTATCATAAATTGTTACTTTATTGTCTTATGGTTATACTATAATTTTATGGTACCTTTATTACATTCTAATGGTGTTACAAAAAGTGTTATAGTTTTAATGTTGTATTTTTTGAATAAATTATGATTTTATTTAAAAATTTAATTAAAATACATAGAATATTATTTTCATAAAATGGACTTCATTTTTTATTTCAGAGCATCAATATTAGGTTATAATGAATTTTTGGTATTTTTCTGATACAACTGATTTTTTGGTGAATAATAAAAATACAATTTTGAGTTTCGAGTGTTTAATGACATCATTGATGATGTAATCATGATGTAAATAGTCTGGTCAACTTTTGGATATTATGATATTTTATGAGTTGTCTGAGGTGGCCATTACCATGGGAAATCCCCTGGTTATCTAAATTCCACCAATGAGGTGTCCCTTTGAAATTAATAATTTATTCCCTCACATCCACTATATCTACTAAGGCTGGGTACCTCCATGCCTACGTGTCTCCCCAACAACCTCCCACATCACCACTTCCATACCTCCATTTACCGATACACCATACATTTTCCTCCATAATCCCGGTCGTGCCCTACCTGATATCGCGGGCTTCGCCTCCCACCCAAACCTGTTACCTCTTTCGCTTCGCCTCCTCCCGCGTCTCTTCCATTAGGTTACCCTCTGCCGGAAAATCGCTCCCGCAGCTCCCCGCGTACAACAACCTTCTCCGATGACGACCGTCAGCTCCCACGATCGGTAGGATCTTCCTCCCTGCTCCTTCCTCCCGGTTCTCACGATTTCGATTATTTGCAGCCCGCTACGCGCGAACCAGCTCCAACCACGGACATCCGCTCTGGGGATTCCCTGTTCCGGCCAGTGCTACAATTCCATCTAAGTCCGGTAGGATATTTGAATCTACTACCTCCTCCCGCTGCTCCCGATTTCAACCTTCTTGAACCCGCAACGAGTGTACCATCTTCCTCCATTAATTTCTCTCCCGTAGAAAATTCTTTCGCCACACAACGTGCCAGCGACGACGACCATATCACCACCAGACTTGCGCCGTGCGGTTTCCGTGTTCCGGCGACTACTACAGCTTGCACTGGAACAACCGACAACCCTATTTTCACTGAGGTAACAGTCTTCTTAAAGTAGACTAAATCATGCAACCTACATCATACAACTGACTATGAATCCTGTATTACCCAGTAACCTGACAACGATTTCCTCCGGACAACGATCAGTCTTCTGCTACTGCTTATTTTCACAATGTGAGTATACCTTACACATTATACTGGCCTCGTACTTCTATCCATTTGGATTTCTTTTCCAATAAGTGCAACTGGAACCTTCCACAAAGTCATACAGGCATGTTTTGTTTATAAATTTCTGACAGTTACATATAGTTGCACACATATATCTTTAGCAAATTCTGAGTCTTCAATCACATTTTGAACTACAATTTATTTAATGCTCTCCTTCCATACAATGGTGTTAGTACACTCCTTTACATTAATATATATAGATATAGAACCAAACAATTCTCTCCTCGACAACCTCTACAAATGATGTGTTGCAGAGAAGAGTGCTAACAATGGAACAACGGAACTGTGAGTTTACTGTCGACTTAGTTTTATACATGTTTCTTTCATAGCTTTATTCCATCATATGGACAACCTAATTTTGTCACGCTTTCATTGTCAACAACTTCAAGTCCATCAATGAAATATAAAAATCTCTCTCCTGCACTAACAAGTGAACCACCTTCTATAAATGGCGGTGCAGATGGAGTCATACGGACGCCCCTAACACCATTGTCTGTCAATGGTCTGTTATGTTTACATTATATTATCTATATCCATACTTTCTTTATTACTCTTCATAATAACTGAGGACATGCATTCTACAGATGGGAGTGCAGGTGGAGTCCCACTAACGCCACTAACAGCAGCGTCTATACCGGGTCTGTTCTATTTACATTGCACTGCAGAAATCGCTCACTTACTAAATACTTTGCATATTAATTGAATATATCGCTCTCTAACTACTTTGTCAGCAGTTCAACAACAGTCCGATACAGGGAGAACATCTATCGCAAATTTAAAGAAGCGGAAGCAAACATCATATGCCTTCAAACAGTCTCCTATCCCTTTCTGTAAGTATAATGACCATTATCTGCAATTTTCATACTGCACACCGCATGAAAACCAATACATGGTCTAACTATTCCATTCACAATTCCGATAGCGCTCAAAACGAACGAAAACCTCCACTGCCCGTCGACCTATAGAGATGCAAGGTTCCAAAGACGATTTCACATGAGGGAACGACACAATTGTGAGTCCACTAATACCTTCACCCGATACTTCTTTCAATTATGTAATAATACAATAATTATTATAACGAACTGATGACACAGTGCCAATGTGATCATCTACCGGAAGTGCTTCATTGACATCTACACATGGCGGTGAAAATGGAGTCACACACACGCCATTACAACCACTGTCTATCAATGGTTACTTCTGTTCAAATTTTAGTATGTAAGTGCATAAATTTCAAATCCACTATATCTACTAACATAAGCTATTTGTCTTCAATTACTTCGTCTACAGTGCAACATCAATCATCATGTACGACATCATCCGTCGTGGGAGCGAACAATCGAAGGCAAAGAACAAATTCCCTCATACACACTCCTATTCCATATTGTAAGTCTGGTGACACATATCTGCTAAAACCATTCTGTACACCACAATACTGGGCTATTATTCATCTAACTATTTCTTTCACACTTTCGGTAGCGATCGTGACTGATGATACCAATCTGTCAAATTCATCGCCGGGATCGTTGACAATGTAAGCACGTAATTCAGCATTGAAATATTACTATAATTATTACAGAATCTTCAAAAATTAACAATTTACTTTCCCATTTGTTGCAGGTTGAGTCGACCAAATAACACAGAATATAGTAATATATCATTTACAGGTTCAACGTTGTATTTAACACAAATATACAGCATCACACGCACCCACACTTCAATTTGCTTACATTTTTTTCTTATACTGTTTTATAAAAAAAATAACAGACCATCGTACAGTGCTGTTTCGTCCACAAGCAGCAGTTTCTAACAGTTCAGAAACAAATTACGACATCAATGGTGGAATACAGCCTACAAGAAGCAGTACTGGTATTTAACGAATAACCCTAGATACTAACAACAGTAATATATTATTTATAATAAGTGATTTTGGTATTAAACGGGTTACTGTTGCAGGATGCTCTGTACAACAGGTGATTTCAGATAACACAGGTCAGCGTACTAATTTTTTCAACATTAATATTATCAAAATACTGGAGGCAAATACCGCGCACGTTATCTACTTTATAAGTACTGACAACTACTATATATTTTTATTCAACCAGGATATTTAGACATTGGTCACCCATCTTACGTCTGTCAGTACTGTCATGCTTTAATGTGGTTCGATGAAAGAAACAGAAAATGTAGCAACCGACAAAGCCAACGTTTCTCTGCATGTTGTGCTATGGGAAAGATTTCTTTGAGCTTTATACCAGCGTCTCCGCCGTATCTAGAAATGTTTCTCTTCAATACAACATCCACAATAGCAAGAGCATTCCAGGAAAACTTACATATTTACAACTCCATGTTTTCTTTCACTTCTATGGGTGGTAAGATTGATAGGTCTATCAACAAGGGTGGATCTCCATGTATATTCAGATTGAATGGACAAAACTACCATCGTATTGGAAGTTTATGTCCACCAGATGGTCACCGACCTATATTTGCACAACTATACGTCTATGACACAACACATGAATGTCAGAATAGGGTTCTCGAGTTTAGGTATCGCTGCATTTATCTGTTGTCGACTTATTTCTCATTGTGTCTTATTTCTGTATTAACATACCCATTGCCTGCAGCTCAGAAAATCAGAATGTCCAATCTCGTATTGACAACGACATAGTCGAAAACCTGCTACAAATGCTTCATGACAACAATGGTTTAGCTAGACACTTCAGAAGTGCAAGGGATGTTCTTCAACATCAGGGTGTGAAGAATTTGAAACTACGTCTGTTGAAGAGAAGAGAAACTAATCCCAGTACATATAACATACCAAATAATTCTGAGATTGCAATGCTTATCGTTGGTGATGTTGAAGATCTCAACCAAGAGCATGATATAATTATTCATACCAAAACTGGTGATTTTCAACGAATTGATGAGCAGCACCCACTATATATTCCATTGCAATATCCCTTGATATTCACAGATGGCAGTGATGGATATGTCGACAACATTCTACATCACCCAACTTCTTTCACAACAAGTACAAAATTTAAGAAGGTTACCATGAGAGAGTACTTCTCTTTCCACCTTCAATTCCGTCAGAATCAATCTTCAACACTACTACATTCAAGAAGACTTTTGCAGCAGTTCGTTGTTGATGCTTATACGATGATAGAGTCTCAGAGACTATCATTCATTCGCTTTAATCAAAAGAAATTGAGGGTAGATCTATACAACGTCTTGCAAGATGCATTCCTACGAGGTGACATAGAATGTTCTTTATGCGGCAAACGGATCATTTTTCCTTCATCCTCCACAGGTGGTCCAAGGTATATGATCAAAAATTACCAAGATGCAATATCTATTTGTAATTGGGCAGGGTATCCAGATTTGTTTCTATCCTTTACATGTAACCCAATGTGGCCTGAGATCACTCGGTATCTAAGATACAAGAACCTTCGACCAGTAGAATCACCTCAAATTCTATCTCGAGTTTTCAATATGAAGCTTGAATATCTAATGAGAGATTTACGAGAAGGATGTTTCTTTGGACACTCAAGGGCAGGTAACCATCTACTTGCATATATCAAATAATATTTTCCATGCAATTTGCAATTTTATTATCACTTACTGACTATGGAACTTTTGTTTCCATTTAGTAGTTCGAACTGTAGAATTTCAGAAATGCGGCTTGCCTCACGTTCACATCTTATTATTCCTCTGCCGTGAAAATAAATTGGACACTCCGTTGGCTATAAACAAATACGTCAGTGCTGAAATCCCAGATAAAGATGCCTGCCCAAACCTACATGAAGTTGTCAAAATCTTTATGCTCCACGGCCCCTGCAGTGTTGCCAACTGATCATCACCTTGCATGAAACATGATAAATGTGCTAAATTTTTTCCAAAATTTTTTTTCTGAAAATACAACAGTAGATGAGGATGGTTGTGTCATTTATCGGAGAAGGGATGACAAAAGAACTATTCTGAAAAATAAAATTCCTCTGGATAATCGCTCTGTAGTCCCATACAATCCGGTGTTGCTATTAAAGTACCATGCACATCTCAACATTGATGTTTGTAATCAGTCGTCTTCAATCAAATACCTGTTTAAGTATATTAGCAAAGGAAATGACCGGGTAACGGCATCACTCTATGATGGAAACAACGAACAGTCCACACATAATAAGGTAGATGAGATAAAAATGTATTATGACTGTCGTTACATATCTCCTTTTGAGGCATGTTGGATGATTTTTTCATATGATATCCATTACAGATATCCACTAGTTGAGAGGTTGCATTTCCATTTTCCACAACAGAATTGTGTCACCTTCTTGGACTCCAATATCATTGAAGATGTATTGAATCATAGAAACAGCTCTCAGTCAATGTTAACCTCTTGGTTCGAAGCAAATATTAACTACCCGGAAGGAAGAGGGTTAGCTTTTACAGAGTATCCAACTAGATTTGTTTTCCACTCTCATGATAGAAAATGGCATCCCTGGAAACAAGGATTCTGTATTGGAAGACTGTACTATATGCCTCAAACCACAGGTGAACTCTACTACTTGATAATAATTCTAACAAAAATCAAAGGTGCAACTTCTTTTGAGTATATCAGGACTGTAAACAGCATCACACATTGTACATTTCAAGAGGCTTGCTCTACTATGGGACTACTGACAGATGACAGAGAGTTTGTGGAAGCAATAAAAGAAGTGTCTTCTTGGGGAATGGGACAACATGTACGCAGACTATTCACCAACATGTTAATCTGCAATAACATATCTCGCCCAGATATGGTCTGGGATGCAACCAAAGACATACTATCAGAAGAAATTTTATATATACAGAGAAGGACCCAAGAAATTCCATGTGCACATTTAGTCATGTTCCTGGTTCATAGTTTTCTTTTTATATCTTCCCAATGTCTAATTATTTATGCCCTCTGATCAGTATTCTTATATTTCAATTGACTTTATTTATTCTGCTCTGTAAACACTCAAAAAAAAATCCAGTGCACTAATTCACATAAGTATATTGTCCACAGTTTGTGACAACAAATATTGCAGCCTTTCTTTTCAAATACAATTACAGTAATTCTAGCATACTTAGAATCTGTACGATGCTGTACAGATATTTGGCACTTTAATGTATAATTTAGTAACATTAAATAGCCTTCTGTACTGAAATTCTTGAATCTGTATAAATAATCTGCATCATCAAACATAAAAAAAACACGTAATACTTCGTAGTAAATTGAATATGCATTCATTGTAAGTTAATCACTTCTATAAATTTGTTTATATTCAATATAATACAGTACTTCAAAGTTTACAGCCCTACTGTTCAGATATATTTTCAATATATTTTAAATTGTACAAATCCGTACACATAATGCACATATACTTATATCGTTTTTTCACATTACATTACCTTATGTACTGCAATATTGGAATCCGTACAGTAATTCTGCATTTTTTCAAATTCAATAAGCCTATATGTTTTATTCAGTATAATCCAGTACATCAGAATTTAAAGCCTTGGTGTTCAAATATAATTTGAATATATATTAAACTGTACAATTCTGTACACATAATCCACATATTCATATATCATTTGTTCCGATGACAGTGCCATTTGTACTACAATATAAGAATATGTACAAATATTCGGCAATTTAATAAATTCAAAGAACCTATGTGTTTTATTCACATTACATTTCCATCCGTACTGATGTTTTCTATCAACGTTTTTCAGCTTCAAGTATTTTTCTTATATTCAATTAAATGTAAGATGTTGTAATGACTTCATTAGCGGTTACTCGTACTACTTTTTAACATTATTCCTCAACATTGTAGATTTGACACTCACAGATCACCAGATACAAACGTATGCTTTGAGAGAGAGAGACCGCATTTTACAGAGCAATGGAAGAGCACTTCATTTATTTCCTCCTATGCCACTTCCAGATTCAGATTCTGATGCCACTACAAATCTTTTAATTGTAGAAGAATTGAATTACAATAGAGAAACACTTCTAGAAGAGGGAAACCGTTTACAAAGAATGCTTACAGATGAACATAAAGATTTTATGTCTACCATCCTCTCTTCACTGAATACCAACTCAGGGGAGTTCTTCTTCTTGCATGGTTATGGATGCACAGGTAAAACGTTCGTCTCGAGAGTATTAACATCATTGTTGCGAGCACAGGGATCAATTGTACTTGCAGTTGCATCGAGTGGAATAGCTTCACTATTGTTTCTTGGTGGACAAACAGTGCATTCCAATATCCATATTCCAATATCCATTACTGAACAATCAGTTTGTAATATTTAACAGGGGAGTGACGTAGTATAACTTCTACAATTGACTAAGCTCATCATTTGGGATGAGGCATCTATGATTCATAAATTCTGTTTTGAGGCTCTAGACCGTACTCTTAGGGACATTATGACTGTCAGGAATGATAATGCTCAGAATTTGCCATTCGGTGGATTAACAGTTGTCCTCAGAGGAGATTTTAGGCAAATATTGCCAGTTATACCGAGAGGAAATAGATGTGACATTGTCTACGCAAGTGTGAAGTCATCGTTTCTTTGGCAACACTGTCAGGTGTTGTCTCTTACAAAAAACATGAGATTGCATAGTACTACTAGCACTCCTGATGCGGCATTGTTACATGATTTTTCAAAATGGACCTTAGATATTGGTGAAGGTCGAATTGGAGAACCAAATGATGGTGAAGCACTCATTCCAATTCCGTCAATGTTTCTTCTTACAGACAGTGTTAATGCCATGGCTATAATCGTCAACCATATATACCCGGGTTTCCCTGGCAGACATGGAGACAAATCATATCTACAAGACCGTGCAATTTTAGCTCCAACCCGTGATGTCGTACCAGAATTAAATGAATATATGTTGAGCCTCACTGGCGGTGAAAACAAATATTACTTCATCTCAGACTCTGTTTGCAATGCAAGTTATGATACAGACAAACCAGAAAATATTTACACATCTGACATGTTGAATTGTATAAACGTCTCTGGGTTACCAGTGCACAAAATTACACTTCAGCTTGGTGTTCCTATTATGTTACTCCAAAATGTGGACCAATCTATTGGTCTGTGTAATGGAACTCGAATGATAGTAACACACTTGGGTGAACATGTTGTTGGCGCTGAAGTATTAAATGGGTGCCATTCGGGAAATTCAGCATTCATTCCAAGATTAACTATGACTCACTCTGATACTAAATGGCCATTAAAACTAAAAAGAAGACAATATCCTTTTACAATTTCTTATGCGATGACTATTAATAAAATTCAGGGTCAATCATTGTCTTCAGTTGGGATTTATCTTCGGAAACCAGTGTTTTCTCATGGTCAATTATATGTTGCAGTGTCTAGAGTCACATCAGCTACTGGGTTGAAAATTGTAGTTGAAGGTACCAGTCCTGAGTCCAACAGTTACACAGAAAATATTGTCTACAAGGAAATACTTCATAATTTGTCTTAGGTATCATTTCAAATTATTTCTATGTGATTTATTCTACGCTGGAAAATTTTTTTGTTTACTGTCATGGCGTTTTTACATGCTTAATATGTATTATTTGAACACTTACTGATTATGTACAGTCAGAAATATGTCATGCTCAATAACCATGCTGAATGAGATCATCCCAGACGACGATGAAACACTACGAATACAAGTTCGTGCCCTCAACATGTGGTTCAATTCGTCTTCCAAATACTCCAATGAAGTTGTTGTTGTTGATCTTGTACTCTGCGACATCCAGGTTAGTTTTCCTTACAATAAGACATTACTATTTATTTTCACTGTCTGTCACCTACGATTAGAACATTTATATATATATATATATATAAATAATGTTATCGTTCCTTGCAATTTGTAATGATTTTTCATTAACCAACAGTGAAGCATACTATATGCAGGGAACCAAGATTCAATGTACCATTACAAATCGTCAACTTATCTCTAAGTACAAACAACTGTTGGTTGAGGGACTATGCAATATTGTACAGAACTTCCAAATAGCTTCCAATCTAGGAAGTTACCTCGCAACAAGACACCCGTGTCGAATCATGTTCACATCGACGACGTTTGTTCGTCCGTGTGAAGTACAACTACCTCTTTTTAGTTTTCATTTTACATCGTTGGATGACATAATTCAGGACAAAGTCCCTGAGGAACATCTAATAGGTACATGTGGTTAATACAACCTATTTACACTACCTTTGACCAAGTTTTGTAAAATTAACATGCAGAATGTATTTCCCATCAGCCAAATGTTTTTCACAAAAACATTGTTTCTCTGTACTGTGATTTAGAAATTATTGGAGTCCTACGTTACTCACATCCAATGCGATCAATGGGCACTAAGAACCACAGAATGCAGATTGTTTTAGAAGATGCCCGGTACTTTTTTTTGGACTGATTTCATTTCACAACTGTATCAGAAAAAAACTACTAATTTACTCACTTTGTTTTATTTACAGACTCTTGCGAATTACCTGCATCTTATGGGGCAATTTTGCATTTGAAATGTCACGGTACATGGAAAACAACTCAGACCCCACTACCATATTGATATTACAGCTTGTCTGGGTTAAGAAATTGATGAGTATGGTTTCTGTCTATAGTTCATAATCTCAATCTATCTACTTGGTGTTTTCAAAATTGTGGTTTTAATGTACAAAATTATAATCCTGACTTCATATGGCTTTTAGCCTCTGTTCATGTCACAACAACTGCTAATGCAACTAGGATTCTCTATAACCCAAACCTTCCACCAGTTGAGGACTTCAAAAACAGGTAATTGTGTATCTTACTTTTCTTTCGAAGTACAATATGTTATTTATCTCATCGTCAAAACTGTACTACTGACATTCTTTTAGTGTTTACTTACATTATTCTTGATCGGATTTTTCCAGGCTTGCTGTGATAATAGAAACACCAGCACATACCACATCACCAACAAATCCCATCCAAACAATGGAAATACCGTATTGGAATAACAAGACAACCATTTTAGATGTGAAAACCTATCTACAGGTTAGCAATATTCATTTATTTCCCATTTTTTGATTATGAAATATTATTATGTGCTAACTATTGTCCTGTACAAAATACTATATTAACATGTAATTAATCTACTGCAGAGTACTAGGTGCTTAATTGCAGTTACAGTTCAAGAAAATCCAAAGCACCCACAACTGGTTCTATGAATCATGCCAGTTGTGCATGAAGAAAGTGCAGATTATAGATGGAAGCATTTGATGCATGTCCTGTAAGTCCTCACCTACAAGCATTATTCCAAGGTTTTCATGTATTCAATGCTGGAAAAATATCTTTTTATCATTATGCTACTTCATTAAGCAGCACATTCCAAATGATACTGAAACTTTAGTCATAATAACAATTGCAACAGGTTTAGAGTTCAACTAATGGTTACAGACAAGACAGACTCTTTTTCTGTGGTGTTGTTTGAAAAACATGTCATGCAATACATACAAAAAACAGCAGCGCAACTGAGAGCTAATTTGTTACAGGTAAATCCATATCTTTATGTCTTCTCTTTTAATATTATTTGAAATATTTAAAATTACACTGACAATGGGTTTTTTTATTAGGACGATGACGTGTTTGGTTTCCCTCAGGAATTGAACTTCTTCAAAAGCAGAAATTTTCTGTTGGGAATTGACCTGACCGATTATAATATTATGAATCGTCATCACCCATCTGAGCAAAACTGTTACAAAGTCATTTATATGAATGATAATGAGAAGTACATCAACCTCTTCAATGACGTCTTAGAACATAAACACGTCAGTCTGTATTTAATTCACATTATCTATAAACCCAACAAGTCAGAATACGGTACAATTTTCATCAATAATATGCAGGCTTATCAAAGCAGTTCTTCTTCTACAGTAATTAGTGTAGATCATTATATACAGGTAACTGTTTTTCAATGACATTACTATGTGTTTCTAACAATGGATTTCAGATTATTGATATATTCCTTTTACATTTCCTCGTAGGCTCATCAAACTGTGGGGTCTTCTCCTGGCACTTTAAACACTGATACAGGATTACATACTTCACCCTTCAACCCGTGTTCTACTAGGGTATACATATGTTATCTTCTATTACTCCTAAATTATTTCCATTACTATAACAACACAATGCATTACTGTTGTGAAATCTTATTTTTAAATATTTATAAATCATAGATGTATGTAGTTATTACATCTATGTGCTGATAAAAAACAGTCTACATATTCAGGTTGAGAAACTCTTAATTTCACTTCTTTTAATTGCTCTACTTTATAGTTTCAAGTTATTCTAACATGAAACCTCTATGTAGAAAAATCTGTCGCGTTCTTTTGATAATGATAATGGTGTGGAAGATACTGTCCAGACATTTCAAGACATCGTGCCTACAACATGTCCATCTACTGATTTGCAGAGCATGCTGAAGGGATATATAAACAAGAGAACCAAAAAAGCAGACTGAAAACTCATCCTGGAAAAAGAAGGTAAACATACATCTACACTTATGAAATACCTCCCATTAATGTGATCATAATGCTTGAGGTTTCTGCTACTAGAAGTTAATTCTGTAGGTTTCTAATGCTGCACTATTTCTTATATTTTTTACAGATTGCTTAGGTTGGTGATTTAATGCTGGGCATTACTTCAATCTGGGCATTTTGTTGTATTCTTCATTTCCCAATATGTTGGACGATTTTCTTCACTTCTTGATTACTAATTTATCAGATTTTCATGGACTCAATAGATTTTGGTACAACATAAGTTTACTGTAATTTTATGGTGTGCATGATCATTATATTTTATTTGAGGTGTTAGTTACATTTAGTTATACTAAATGTGACTTTACATTAATTATACCAGTGGATTGTTTTTTTTTAGTAGTGGATCTTACATTTTATGAGCAGTAGATTGGAGCATGTATTTTTCTTCAGTAGTGGAACATGTTTTCCCTGTAAGCAGTGTAACATTCAGTTTATTGGGTACTGGATCATGATTTTTCCAGTAGATCAATTTTTATAGTAGTGGATCGTGTATTTTAGAGCAGGGGATCATGTAATGTATAAATTGGACATGCTAATCTCGTCAGACGGCCTACAATCCAAACATCGGGGCATAACGACTTCCAGTTTCCCTTTAGGGGCGACCATTGCTGATTTGAAGGTGATGTTTCTGTTGCATCTTCTTCATGTACTTCCCACCTCTAGGGTATTATTCATCAAAATTTCAATTTTTTTTATAAAATGTTTGATCATATGCTTTTAAGTTTTTTTTCTATGATTACTTATAGGTGGGAACCTATGGGTCATCCTTTTGACGCGCCTAACATTGGAAAACTGCAGCAACTAGGTGAGGGTTTGGAAATCTGCCCACTAACCGCCTCTACCCTCCCCAGCCCCTCCCCTCCCCTCCCCTCCAGCACAGCCATCCCCTGCCCCTCCCCTCCCCCCCAGCCCAGCAACTGCCTCTCCCCTCCCCTCCCCCCCTGGACAACCATTTCCCCCTACCATCACCCTCCCCTCCGCGCCCCACCAGCTTCTCCAGCCCCAGCCCCTCCCCTCCCCTCCTGCCCAACCTTTCCCCCCAGCAACCCCCTACCCCCTGCCATCACCCTCTCCTCCCCTCCCCCTGCCTCCAACCTGCCTAGCCCCTCTCTCCCTCTCCCCTCCCCTCCATCCTGCCCCAACTGAGAACATAACTTATTTCGTTATTCATGTTCAAGAATTATTCAAATTTCTAACAATCAGATTGTTTAATGACAGGGTCATTGACACAAAATTGAGGAGAATACACCATCATGGAAGACTGCAGCAAGGGTATATTATCAAGAATTAGGTATTTTTTTCAATTATTAGTTTATTTTACTTGTATTAAATGTGAGATGTCATTCATTTTTTACACTGCATGTACTCTCATTAAAGTAGTAGATGTTTTTGACCTTAAACCTAGGGCTGAACCTGTTGTTTTATCCATTGAGGCATGTCGTTTTTTTTTTGAGGGAAGTGGGGCCTGGTGGGGGAAGCTGTTGGGCAGGGGGGAAGTGGTGGGCGAAGGGGTTGGGCAGGGGGGGGGGGGTTGTTGGAAGATGGGGATGGAGGGGGGGGGGTCTGCTGGAGGGGAGGAGGAGCTGGGGCTGGAGGGGGGGAGCTGGGGGTTGGGGGCTGGGGGATGGAGGGGGGGGGCTGGGGGGGCCTGCTAGAAGGGGGGGATGCGGATGGGGCTGGAGGGGGGCGAGCTGGGGGCTGGAGGGGGGGGGGGGGCTGGGGGGACTGCTGGAAGGGGGGATGCGGATGGGGCTGAAAGGGGGGGGGGGGGGGGTCAGGGGATGGGTCTGGAAGGGGGGGGGGGAGCTGGGGATGGATCTGGAGGGGGGTGGCTGGAGGGGAGAGGAAGTGGCTGGAGGGGGGGAGTCCTGGGGGCTGGAGGCTGGGGGCTGGAGGGGGGGAGTTGGGGGGACTTCTGGAAGGGGGGGATGCGGATGGGGCTGGAGGGGGGGAGCTGGGGCTGGAGGGGGGGCTGGGGGGACTGCTGGAAGGGGGGATGCGGATGGGTCTGGAAGGGGGGGTCTGGGGATGGGTCTGGAAGGGGGGGGCTGGGGATGGATCTGGAGGGGGGGGGGGTGGCTGGAGGGGGGGAGTCCTAGGGGCTGGGGGCTGGAGGGTGGGGGGGAGCTGGGGGGACTTCTGGAAGGGGGGGATGCGGATGGGGATGGAGGGGGGGGGGGAGCTGGGGGCTAGAGGGGGGGGATGGGGGGACTGCTGGAAGGGGGGGATGCGGATGGGGCTGGAAGGGGGGTGGATGGAGGGGAGAGGAAGTGGCTGGAGGGGGGGAGTCCTGGGGGCTGGGGGGCTGGAGGGGGGGAGCTGGGGGGGACTGCTGGAAGGGGGGATGCGGATGGGGCTTGAGGGGGGGGGAGCTGGGGGCTGGAGGGGGCGGGGGCTGGGGGGACTGCTGGAAGGGGGGATGCGGATGGGGCTGGAAGGGGGGGTCTAGGGATGGGTCTGGAAAGGGGGAGCTGGGGATGGATATGGAGGGGGGGGGGTCTGGAGGGGAGAGGAAGTGGCTGGAGGGGGGGAGTCCTGGGGGCTGGGGGCTGGAGGGGGGGGGGATCTGGGGGCTGGAGAGGGGGGGGGGGGCTGGGGGGACAGTTGGAAGGGGGGGGATGCGGATGGGGCTGGAGGGGGGGGTCTGAGGATGGGTCTGGAAAGGGGGGGAGCTGGGGATGGATCTGGAGGCGGGTGGCTGGAGGGGAGAGGAAGTGGCTGGAGGGGGGGAGTCCTGGGGGGTGGCTGGAGGGGAGAGGAAGTGGCTGGAGGGGGAGGAGTGATGGCTGTTAAGGAGTCCGCTATAACAGTGAAATTGGATTTCATACAACTACTAATATTTCATCTATTCATAATATTTTTGTATTTTCATCATTGTCTTTTATATTCATTGCATCATTGGAGTATAAATGAATATTTTTTCAGTTTTATTTACAATGTTTATCTTATTAAAACACATTGCATTTGTTGTTGTCATATGAAAATAGGTAAACATCAGAATTCTGAAGTATTTTTATTTTTTAATCAGTATATACTTTACACTGAACCAAATTCTCTGCTTTGTTTTTCTCAGATATTATTAATTATTATAGGGATTGACATCACTATCAACCAACATCCAGAAGTGTTGGTCCAGTGCAGCAAAACAACACAACATTCGTACTAGGCTATTATTGTGACAACTCATATTTCTGAATTACACACCATACCATGGGAAGATATAACCTGGAAAACTGAAAAAATAGACTGATATATGCTGCTCCAAACACAAGGTAACCATATATATATTCACATGGTAACCTTATATATTCACTGATTCTGTTATTTTATTTATTGTTTTCAGATTTACAATTGTAGTGCAAAACATATTACATTATATAGATTACAGAAAATTCATTTAAAATGTATTCTACCACTCATTTTCTATTTTGATTTTATTATTATATCCTCTGTCATGTAAAATACCACTGTACCCGAAATTTTTCCGATTTTCAAGCTATAAAATATTATTTTTCTTACTGTTAGAGGGGGGGGGGAGCTGGGGATGGGGCTGCAGGGGGGGGGGGCTAGGGGGACTGCTGGAAGGGGGGGGATAGTGCTTCTATTATGCATTGGTTATAACCCACCAGCAGTTGGGTTTGCTGATTTATGAAACCAAAAAAATGATGTAATTGCATGGTATTTGATAAACAAGCATTAATCAGTTATTTTCAACATTGTTAATTAATTTTTCTTTCCTCTATTGTCTATACTGTTAATAGATTATGTAGATATTCTTAACATGTTTTATTAGCAGTTTTTTTGAAACTGTTTTTTCCATTCAATGAACTATATCTACTTTAATTAGGTTACTAATGACTATCCATTGTACAGTTAACAACTTTTGCAGTTTCTTTTATTATTCCAAAATATTTTATTGCCTCTATAAAAGTAGTGAACCATATCGTCTGAAGAACGCATGAACTAAGAATTCTGTTATATCACCGTGCAAGTGCACGAGTGAGTACTAGTTTCCTATAAATACCAAGTCATTCCCTCATCCATTTCATTCCAAGATCCTCCTTAATGAAGTTATGGTCTTTTATTTTTCATGGAGTCCTCACAAGGTAACCTCATGCCTCACAAGGTTCTGTCTTTCAATCATTCGAATTTACTCTTCAAGGTAAAGGAATATTTCACCCTCCTCTTTTAAATAATCAATTCAATGATGTTATGTCTTATAGTTCTATTTTTTATGTAGGGCCCTGTTATTATATATCATTTCTAATATCTATTTAATTTCCAAATGATGAGAGTCCCCTCCTGCAGTAATTAATTGATTTTATGAATTTTTATGTGATGTCCTTAGGTTGTCAAATGTTTTGTAAAAGAAATTGCATCTTCTAATTCCTTTCAATGTTCCTTTTCATGTGGCATGAAATTCAAATATCTATATCATTTTCTTATCTCCATGTTATTATGCATTTATACTGTATTATGGGTTATTTATTAATGGTTTAACCTTGTACCCTGTCTTTTAAATGTTTTCTAAAAGGATGTTATGTTTCTGTTATACTGTAGAATTTTCATCCCAAAATTCCTCTCTCTCTCTCTCAATGAATTATCTTGATTTATTTATGTGAAAACCTAGACCTATTTATTTTTTATGGGTGTTCATAAATACAAAAATGATATATTTAATTGTTGAATTGACATACAAGAAAACCTATTTTTTTCCATGGGTTATAAAAGACGTAACAATTATGTTTGTAAGCACTTTTCAAACTTCCAATTTTTCAAGTGAAACCAATTTCATTTAGTCTCTATTGGTTATTTATGAAATGTATGATTATTATCTATGTGGATCACATTAAAATAAATATATATTAAGGGTGCACCATTATAGCGCTCTAATTCATTGGGTAATGAATTTAATCTCTATAGATGACAAGTTTCACGATACCGTGGTGAATAACCTTGGTAATATTTATGACACATTGGGGTGAACCATGGTGATATATTCCTAATTGTTTAAATTAAATATTCTAGCCACATATTCATGTTGTTGTTCATGTTTTTTTATTATGAAATTACTCTACTTCCACTGTGCATGTATTTATGTTTTTTGCATGTTCTTATTTATTTCACAAGTAAACTAAATCCATTGTTTTCTTTACTAGGCCTTATGCTCACCCTTTCCTTTGATGTATGTTTCCAGGTTATGAGATATAGTAATTGTACATAGGATGAACCTATTATTATGCCTAAAAAATGTTTTTGAAGAATATTTTGTGTTATATTCAGGTATGATGTTTGTTATTTCCATGACACTAGATATTAAAGATCCTATGTAGGTAAAGTGTAATGAAAAGTTAGATAATAAAAAGGTGGGATGCCATAGTTGGTATCAAATGATAGTTTAGTTATTTATGAAAATTACGCTATGAAAACATTAGAAATAATCGTATAAAAATGTTTAAATATAGGATAACTTCCTAGTATTTTAGTAAGTATGGAGTAAGTGGTTTATCAAGAAAATACATCTCTGTCTGGATAAAAGCACGTACATGGGTCTCTGGGACGGACACACCTAGCATTGAAAACTCCTACAATGAGTTTCGGGTTTGACCTGGGGTATCCTGGTAAACGAAAATGGGCATTGCTGCTCTATTGGTTATGACACTCATGGGGAATATGTTTGGTTAATCATAAGCTTTTTGTGAATCACTATGTAGGATTTATAGAGAAATGTAATTGTTTAATGATCTTTTAAGACATATAATATTGTATAGTTAAATGGTTCATAAATGAAATAAGTTTATCACTTAGGATTTATTCTTTTAGAAAATTGCTAGAAATAGAAGGAACCGTTCCAATGGTGACCATAACGGACCATGCATTGACAAACCTCTAATGGAAGATGAAATGGAACCTTTCTTGTGAATAATGATCGAACTAACAAAATTTATGTGAAATAACATGAATCATGATGAGAGACCGATCTCACCACGACGAGAACTACTTTATGTTGAATCCTTTATGTGTCAATGACCACCATCATTCAGTGGATCTACCGACCTATTGATTTCTGAACAATGGATCATCTCTATCGAAAAGATCTTTTCTATGCTCTTATGTTATGAATAAGAGAAGGTTACGCTAGCTGTCTATCGCTTTGAGGGAGAAGCAGATCAGTGGTGGGAACTGATTTAAAACACAAGTCCAAGAGTGTAAGTTTGAGTTATGGAGTGTGAAGAGTTCTGTGGGATATTTTTCAACAAGTATTTCCCTTGATCTATTAGAGCATGAATGGAGGAGTTTCTTATGCTGAAGCAGGAGGAGAATTAATCTATTTGAATCTATGTGATGAACTTCACAAGGAATTCCCATGACACCTCTAACATTGTCATGAATCCGAATGATAAGGTTGATAGTTTCTCCAGGGGGTTGAGACCTCATCTGTGGAAGATTCTAGCCAACGGATACTATGATAGCTATAAAGAGATTGTTTGGAGTGCGATGAAAGTTGAGATGAAGTTTGGTGAGACACAGTGGTCTCATTAATCTAACAGCAATAAAAGATTGATGAAGCCCATCTTAGGGAAGACCTTTTATAAGGGAAGAAAAGGCAAGAAATTGCAACGTTCCATGTGTAATAAATGTGGGAAGAAGTATTCGGGGAACTGCCTCCTCAGGAGCGGTAAATGCTACAAGTGTGGAAGAGAAGGCCATATTGAGAGGAATTGTCATAGTGAGGTGAAACCTCTACTTCCAATCACAAATGACTAGGGGAAGATTGTGAAGGACCTACCTAATGTCTAGTGCTTTATGTATGGACAAATTGGGCCCTTTTCCAATCACTGTCCAAATCCGAGGGCAGAATAGGGGAACCACCATCAGCCTCAAAAAATACCAAGAGAGAATGCTCATGCTTTTTTTATCATGACAACTATAGTTTAATCTCAGTATGATATGGTAGAAAGTACTCTTTATGTTCCCTCAATGCTATAAAGTACATTATTATATTCTGGTTCTATACATTCCTTTATTTCCACTTAGTTTTAAATGTATTTATAATCAACCACTGATTTTCTAAAAGTAGAGTTATCAGTCCAGAACCATGGTGTGATTATCTTAGGATCATCAGTATTTAGATAGTATGGTATTTAATTTATTGAGAATAATCTTACCGCTAATCAAGTATTAATTCCCATGAATGAACTCGACATTATACTAGGGATGGACTGGCTCTCAAAGTATAATGCTTTGATCAAATTTTGAAGAAAGGAAATCTCAGTAGTCTGAAATGGAGAACCTACATTTATCTTCCATGTAGAGATATCTCTGCCAAATATTTTCAAGAAGGACATCCTATAATAATCATTATGGAGTTGATTGGTGAAGATGATGAAGGAAATTAGAGTATGATGATAGAAAATGTCCCCATAATCCAGGAATACGTTGATGTATATCCTGAGGAGTTTCCTAGACATCCCACAGAAAGAGAGGTAGAGTTCCATATTAGACTCATACCTGGATCTCATCCGATATCAAAGACCGCGTATAGGATGGAAAATGTGGATTTAGAGGAATTAAATAAACAACTCCAAGATATTTTGGAGAAGGGGTTTATCTGATCGAGTGTATCTCCATGGGGAGAACCTGTTCTCTTTTTGATGAAGAATGATGGATTGATATGGCAATGCATTGAATATAGAGAACTGAACGGGATCATAGAGAATAAAAAATACCCTATTCCAAGAATTGATGAATTATTTTTCCATCTTCATGGTTATTAATTTATCCCTTTGATTGATCTTCAATCTGGTTATCATCAATTGAGGTTGAATAAAGATTAGATTCCAAATACTGCCATCTAATCAAGATATGGGAGTTATGAGTTTGTGGTTAGGCCTTTGGACTGACTAATCAGCCTCCTATTTTTATGGATTTGATGAATAGAGTCTTTAATGACTACATTGATATGATTTTTGTAGTTTGTATTGATGATATTATAATACATTCCAAAAGTCACAAGCATCCATAGGATCATATAAGGTTTATTTTTCAAACTCTAGTGATGGAGGGGTGTTTTGGGTTGTTCAAAAAATGTGAATTCTGGTTACAAAAAGTTTATAATATTTTTCCAAATATTTAAGGCAGAAAATTTGCTGCAAAAAATATCTTATTCATATTGTGGTTCTTCAACATTATATGTATTGGTTGTCCCAAAATAGCAATGGATATGCCCAGTATTTCCTAGATGATGGATTATCCAAGATAACAATCCAATTCATTGGGTAATTATTATGTTGGGTAAAGAATAATGTTGGAAGTTGGTTGTATGTTAATAATAATATTTAAATCTTTTTTTGGGTTCTGTATGAGTTCTACATTATTATTATCTAAGGTACATACATGAAATTTATATACTCGTGAGAATTAATGGAAATAATTTTTTTTAATTTAATATAAATTATCATTTTAAAAATAGGTATATTTACTTTTATGGTAAAAATATTATTTTTTTATGAATATTTTTTCATGGGTTTTTGTATTTTTAACTATATTAATGGATTTATAAGTTTTTCCTTCTTAATTTTTTTTGGCTTATCACACATTTATAATATGTATTTAACAATAATTAATGTTGAGAATGGAAATGAAATAAGTCATGTTGAATTTTTGGAATATTATACATCAAATGAATTCATTTATTTTTTTAAATTTAATTATTATTTGAAAATAGATACTAATCAGAAGAAAAAATATTATAAAAAATGGTTTTGTAATTTATGGGTTGTGTATAAATTCTGTAAAACAATATAATTTAAAATATACTCAAAGTGTAAGAAATGAAATTATTGACTAAATAATCTTATTATGAAATGTTAAAATGTTGTTTCTTAAATAAAATAGCATTTTGAGGAAAAAAACATATTTACATTCACCAAAATCTCTGTGAAAACATTAAAATGATTTTATCATTAGATCACTTAAGAATGGTCTACTTCTTCACTTTTACCTATCAGTTACATTTATTTTAATTTTTATAATGGGTCAAATGTAAAAAATTTAGGATTCATAGGTTCAGTTAAAACTGCATCTACAACATCATATATCTATCCGATGAATCTAGTGTTTTATTGATTATAATGATAATTGTTTCTCAACAACATTGATGTTTACATTCTAAAAATTATAATGAGAAAAAAATACTAATGGAAAATTTATATAATGAAAAATAACTAATTATTTCATACATAGTCCTTTTGGTAATCATACCGATATATTGACTTCTTTAATTAGGATAGGATAATTCCCAAAAATTATATTAGATAATATTATAATCCTATTGAAAAATAATTTAAGATACATTTTATATAGAAATACTATATAATATGTGTATTTTCATATTTATAATATGATTTGAACAACGTCTTTTAACCCAAAAAATATTCAGTGAAATCATTTGGAAGAATGTTTATATGTAATTTTTTATGTTGAATAATTAAAACCCATTGAAAATTACATGGGATAATAAATGAGAAATTTATCAATATAAAAATCCATTTCCACACATCAGATCCATAAATCATGACATTAAGTATCATTTCATTAATATTACATTTTCTTTTGATGATTTGAAGCTATAGAATATATCAATCAAATATAAAATTCTTTATATGATCACCATGGATACACCTTGGGATAATTTTGTATAATTTATATTAAGAATTCATATTAATCGATCTGGTCACCCATTATGATTTTATGTAGTTTCATTCAGTATATATTGAAATATTTTACAATGGGGAATATGTACATAACAATATACACTAAATTTTGATTTTATAAAGATGTTATTTTTTAAGAAATGTGGTTAATGTTTTATGGAATTAGTATATGGATTTAGATGATTGATGAGTTTTATATCAAAATCATAGGCAAAATATTTATTATCACCGAGGGATATAAAGATCTCAAAAATTATAATTAATTCAAATGGGTAGTGTTTGATCATTTTAGAATCATAACATGATGAAAAAAATATAATGCATTAAATTTAAGACTAAAATATTATATTTCATAATTAGGAAAATAAATTAGAAAAAAATTGTATTTTCTCAACAGTATATGTCCCATATGAAATAATCATCTTTAAATCATCGGTAATGGGAAAATAATAAATGTGTGATATTAAATATATATTAATGAAAAAACTCATCTGATTGAATTAGATGATAAAAATAAAATAGAACATGATGAGAGGATGAATATATTATTAAATAGTTATATGAATAATGATAATAATAAAAAAATAAGTTATAGAAGAAAAGAATAATAAAAATATTGCCATTGAATAGTCAGTGTTTTATAATGGATGAAGATTCATCTCAAAAATAATAAAACTAGTTAGGAATACATAAGTGTGTTTAACCAACATAGGTGTGACAATAAATTATGTCATATAGGGAAAATGAAAAATAATATTTTAAATTTGAAAAAACATGATTCAAATATGATAATATATTCTAATAATATTCATAATAAATTTTGTGAAATCGTTATTCTGATTCCATAGTTTAAAATTTTATTATTTCCATACATGAAATTGCGAGAAAACTCATTATGACCACTAATATATAAAGAAATGAATTACGATCACACTTAATCATATCCTATAACATAAAAATAATGTAATTATTTGGAGGGTTATATATCACACTTCCTTAAATTTCGATTCATTTGTGTTCCACATAAAATAATTCATCATCATTAATTAAAAAATCCATTTAATGAATAAGATTCATTTAAATTTAAAAAAATATATTAACTTGTACCCAAATAATTGAATGATTTGAAAATTATAATATTTAAGTAATCATATCATTATAAAACATAAAGGCTGATCGAAGACACACTACCCAATAGATAAACCTTAGAAATAAAATAGATGTTACCATTTTAATGTTTTCTAAAAACCTTATAAGCATTGTTATAAGAGACATAGTAAAAATTAATTCTAAATAAGTAAATTCAAATAGATAAATTTGGATTAGATAAGTATTTGATATCTAGTTTGTTATAGTGGATCACTGAAAATAATTAAAAAAATCAAGATACATCTTCTTGATTTGTAAATAAGTAAAAGTAAGGATTTTTTCAAATTTATGGGTCTGTTTAAATACGAAACCCACATCAATGAAAAAAAGAATAAAATTCATTATATGATAGTGGTAATAAAAATTATGATGAATATAATACTAATATGAAATTTAGGGTTCATTAATGATTATATATTTTATATAAAAAATGTTGATATGGCATAAAATTGTCATTTGTTATGAAGCCACTTATTTTTGTCATCAATATGAATATATTTATGAATAAATTTTATAAAAAAATTTATTTTTGATCATGAGGAGTCATTTAACAAAAAAATTCACAAAATATAAATTATTTTACCGATGGGAAAAAATATTGAAAATTATATTCATTTATTAATGTCTCTGACCCAATGAATTATATATTGATTATATTATTTACTTACCATAAATTATAGTTGTGATGATCAATCTCTTGACATTTTTATAAAAATAATAAGTGTATTATTTTATTATTTTAAAACCATATTCATTTACAATTAATTAAAAAATAAATTTAAAATTATTTCTTTTATTCATATTTGTAAGATGATATTTATTTTCAATATCCTACATGAGTAAACATGATAATATCAAACTAACTTCACATTATAATTTTTTCCCTGTTATTATACCAAAATTCTCCATTATAAGATAATAAAATGTACTTTAATTTATGACTTATAATTATTTATAAAATAATAATTTCATTCCAAATGGTTTTTAATTTTGAATATTAATTATTGAAATAATGAAGACAAAGTTTATTTTATTTTTAAAAAATATGAGTTGATATAATAATTAATTAATTTAATTTTAAGGATAAGAGGCTAGAACCAAAATTAAATCATAATTTACATATTTTTATTATCTATTATATATAATAATTTCAAAATAGTCACTATTTATATAATGATATTTCATTTTTATTGTAGATGGTTATACCAAACCAAACAGAAATATTTTTTAATTAATAATTGGTTATGAATGTAAATATGTTTTATTCTATAATCATATAACTAATTATAATAATATTTATAATATATATTTAATTGTATCGGGATGGGTAGTGTATGGTTATATTTTAATAAAAATTAATTTAATTTCATGAAAAAAAGATTCTATACATAGTAGAGGTGGTAGTCCACAAAACACACATTTAATGATTCAAATTATTATAAAATAGTAAAGAAAAAATGTCATCAATTATTTTTATCTTATTAATAATTATTATAATATATATTTCACATCATGTTTTTAATTTCACTAATAAAATATGTGAGATGTTGTGGTGTGGAAAAATTGAGGATATCACCTTTTGGGGGAAGTAGTTCACAGAGTGAAAGAATGACAATTTTTTATTTCCATGTAGATAAATGGTAAATTTATACAACACATAACCACATATAATAAATAAGTAATAAAAAATTATATTTTTAATTATATAGTGACTAAAAAATAAAATTTATGAATTTATGAATAAAATAAAAGTAGTTAGGGAAAGGTACACACATTGAGGACCTAGTCTCTCCAAAGGGAGAATGTAATTAAATTGTAACAACCTCTATTTTTTAATAATATTTATATCCTTAATTTGCGTGTTATTTCATTTTATACTCCACACAACTATATCGATTAATTAATGAAGTGATACCTCTGGGTTTCAACTATTATATGACCATTGATCATTATGACCATTGGTCAATATGACCATTGGTCAATATGACCATTGGAAACTAAAATCTTAACGTTGTGATTCTTATTGTTAAATACAATATATATTGGTTAATTAATATAGAAATAATAGTCGATGGAATCTTCTAGTAGACTCTGTCTATATGAAGCCCATATATCAGAGCTTGGGAAGGAGGCAGCATTATTGGGCTTTATTCTGGACCAATCCCAAGCCGAACACCAACATGTAAAGCTTGAACAGAATCACCTAATGAAGAAGTTCATGCAGATTGAAATCACCACTCGGGCAATGTTGCCCGAGCCACCCCAAGATTCTATCACCATAACACACCTTACACTTAGGTCATATGCACATGTTATAAGGGGATATGAAACGAAGTCTTAGTTACTTTCAATAATCCTTTTGTATAAATAAAATATTTACTTCTAATTATGGTAAAATTTTTGAATTTCAAATGTATGGATGAATATATGTTGAATTTATAGAAGTTCCTTTTTATTGATGAATTTTGGATAAAGGGTTATATTAATTTTTTTGTATTATTTATATAATTCATAATGTGAATTTATTTTCAAAAAATGATATTCTATTGTTGTGTTCTGTAAGAAATTTAAAGTCTAATAAGATCCATTTAATCATTAGTGTATATTAATGTAGGAATAGTAACATACCCATATGAATACTAATAAATAGTAAATCAACCAATAAAAAAAGAAACATCACCCATGAATTTATAAATACATTTTAGATGTCATAAAAATGATAAATCTATCATAGTTTTTATTTTGGTTTTTTTGTATGTCATATACATTTTATTTACAATTTGATAATATTTTAAAATTTTAATAGGGAAATGTATTATCATTATATTTTATCATAAATTGTTACTTTATTGTCTTATGGTTATACTATAATTTTATGGTACCTTTATTACATTCTAATGGTGTTACAAAAAGTGTTATAGTTTTAAAGTTGTATTTTTTGAATAAATTATGATTTTATTTAAAAATTTAATTAAAATACATAGAATATTATTTTCATAAAATGGACTTCATTTTTTATTTCAGAGCATCAATATTAGGTTATAATGAATTTTTGGTATTTTTCTGATACAACTGATTTTTTGGTGAATAATAAAAATACAATTTTGAGTTTCGAGTGTTTAATGACATCATTGATGATGTAATCATGATGTAAATAGTCTGGTCAACTTTTGGATATTATGATATTTTATGAGTTGTCTGAGGTGGCCATTACCATGGGAAATCCCCTGGTTATCTAAATTCCACCAATGAGGTGTCCCTTTGAAATTAATAATTTATTCCCTCACATCCACTATATCTACTAAGGCTGGGTACCTCCATGCCTACGTGTCTCCCCAACAACCTCCCACATCACCACTTCCATACCTCCATTTACCGATACACCATACATTTTCCTCCATAATCCCGGTCGTGCCCTACCTGATATCGCGGGCTTCGCCTCCCACCCAAACCTGTTACCTCTTTCGCTTCGCCTCCTCCCGCGTCTCTTCCATTAGGTTACCCTCTGCCGGAAAATCGCTCCCGCAGCTCCCCGCGTACAACAACCTTCTCCGATGACGACCGTCAGCTCCCACGACCGGTAGGATCTTCCTCCCTGCTCCTTCCTCCCGGTTCTCACGATTTCGATTATTTGCAGCCCGCTACGCGCGAACCAGCTCCAACCACGGACATCCGCTCTGGGGATTCCCTGTTTTGGCCAGTGCTACAATTCCATCTAAGTCCGGTAGGATATTTGAATCTACTACCTCCTCCCGCTGCTCCCGATTTCAACCTTATTGAACCCGCAACGAGCGTACCATCTTCCTCCATTAATTTCTCTCCCGTAGAAAATTCTTTCGCCACACAACGTGCCAGCGACGACGACCATATCACCACCAGACTTGCGCCGTGCGGTTTCCGTGTTCCGGCGACTACTACAGCTTGCACTGGAACAACCGACAACCCTATTTTCACTGAGGTAACAGTCTTCTTAAAGTAGACTAAATCATGCAACCTATATCATACAACTGACTATGAATCCTGTATTACCCAGTAACCTGACAACGATTTCCTCCGGACAACGATCCGTCTTCTGCTACTGCTTATTTTCACAATGTGAGTATACCTTACACATTATACTGGCCTCGTACTTCTATCCATTTGGATTTCTTTTCCAATAAGTGCAACTGGAACCTTCCACAAAGTCATACAGGCATGTTTTGTTTATAAATTTCTGACAGTTACATATAGTTGCACACATATATCTTTAGCAAATTCTGAGTCTTCAATCACATTTTGAACTACAATTTATTTAATGCTCTCCTTCCATACAATGGTGTTAGTACACTCCTTTACATTAATATATATAGATATAGAACCAAACAATTCTCTCCTCGACAACCTCTACAAATGATGTGTTGCAGAGAAGAGTGCTAACAATGGAACAACGGAACTGTGAGTTTACTGTCGACTTAGTTTTATACATGTTTCTTTCATAGATTTATTCCATCATATGGACAACCTAATTTTTTCACGCTTGCAGTGTCAACAACTTCAAGTCCATCAATGAAATATACAAATCTCTCTCCTGCACTAACAAGTGAACCACCTTCTATAAATGGCGGTGCAGATGGAGTCATACGGACGCCCCTAACACCATTGTCTGTCAATGGTCTGTTATGTTTACATTATATTATCTATATCTATACTTTCTTTATTACTCTTCATAATAACTGAGGACATGCATTCTACAGATGGGAGTGCAGGTGGAGTCCCACTAACGCCACTAACAGCAGCGTCTATACCGGGTCTGTTCTATTTACATTGCACTGCAGAAATCGCTCACTTACTAAATACTTTGCATATTAATTGAATATATCGCTCTCTAACTACTTTGTCAGCAGTTCAACAACAGTCCGATACAGGGAGAACATCTATCGCAAATTTAAAGAAGCGGAAGCAAACATCATATGCCTTCAAACAGTCTCCTATCCCTTTCTGTAAGTATAATGACCATTATCTGCAATTTTCATACTGCACACCGCATGAAAACCAATACATGGTCTAACTATTCCATTCACAATTCCGATAGCGCTCATAACGAACGAAAACCTCCACTGCCCGTCGACCTATAGAGATGCAAGGTTCCAAAGACGATTTCACATGAGGGAACGACACAATTGTGAGTTCACTAATACCTTCACCCGATACTTCTTTCAATTATGTAATAATACAATAATTATTATAACGAACTGATGACACAGTGCCAATGTGATCATCTACCGGAAGTGCTTCATTGACATCTACACATGGCGGTGAAAATGGAGTCACACACACGCCATTACAACCACTGTCTATCAATGGTTACTTCTGTTCAAATTTTAGTATGTAAGTGCATAAATTTCAAATCCACTATATCTACTAACATAAGCTATTTGTCTTCAATTACTTCGTCTACAGTGCAACATCAATCATCATGTACGACATCATCCGTCGTGGGAGCGAACAATCGAAGGCAAAGAACAAATTCCCTCATACACACTCCTATTCCATATTGTAAGTCTGGTGACACATATCTGCTAAAACCATTCTGTACACCACAATACTGGGCTATTATTCATCTAACTATTTCTTTCACACTTTCGGTAGCGATCGTTACTGATGATACCAATCTGTCAAATTCATCGTCGGGATCGTTGACAATGTAAGCACGTAATTCAGCATTGAAATATTACTATAATTATTACAGAATATTCAAAAATTAACAATTTACTTTCCCATTTGTTGCAGGTTGAGTCGACCAAATAAAACAGAATATAGTAATATATCATCTACAGGTTCAACGTCGTATTTAACACAAATATACAGCATCACACGCACCCACACTTCAATTAGCTTACTTTTTTTTCTTATACTGTTTTATAAAAAAAATAACAGACCATCGTACAGTGCTGTTTCGTCCACAAGCAGCAGTTTCTAACAGTTCAGAAACAAATTACGACATCAATGGTGGAATACAGCCTACAGGAAGCAGTACTGGTATTTAACGAATAACCCTAGATACTAACAACAGTAATATATTATTTATAATAAGTGATTTTGGTATTAAACGGGTTACTGTTGCAGGCTGCTCTGTACAACAGGTGATTTCAGATAACACAGGTCAGCGTACTAATTTTTTCAACATTAATATTATCAAAATACTGGAGGCAAATACCGCGCACGTTATCTACTTTATAAGTACTGACAACTACTATATATTTTTATTCAACCAGGATATTTAGACATTGGTCACCCATCTTACGTCTGTCAGTACTGTCATGCTTTAATGTGGTTCGATGAAAGAAACAGAAAATGTAGCAACCGACAAAGCCAACGTTTCTCTGCATGTTGTGCTATGGGAAAGATTTCTTTGAGCTTTATACCAGCGTCTCCGCCATATCTAGAAATGTTTCTCTTCAATACAACATCCACAATAGCAAGAGCATTCCAGGAAAACTTACATATTTACAACTCCATGTTTTCTTTCACTTCTATGGGTGGTAAGATTGATAGGTCTATCAACAAGGGTGGATCTCCATGTATATTCAGATTGAATGGACAAAACTACCATCGTATTGGAAGTTTATGTCCACCAGATGGTCACCGACCTAGATTTGCACAACTATACGTCTATGAAACAACACATGAATGTCAGAATAGGGTTCTCGAGTTTAGGTATCGCTGCATTTATCTGTTGTCGACTTATTTCTCATTGTGTCTTATTTCTGTATTAACATACCCATTGCCTGCAGCTCAGAAAATCAGAATGTCCAATATCGTATTGACAATGACATAGTCGAAAACCTGCTACAAATGCTTCATGACAACAATGGTTTAGCTAGACACTTCAGAAGTGCAAGGGATGTTCTTCAACATCAGGGTGTGCAGAATTTGAAACTACGTCTGTTGAAGAGAAGAGAAACTAATCCCAGTACATATAACATACCAAATAATTCTAAGATTGCAATGCTTATCGTTGGTGATGTTGAAGATCTCAACCAAGAGCATGATATAATTATTCATACCAAAACTGGTGATTTTCAACGAATTGATGAGCAGCACCCACTATATATTCCATTGCAATATCCCTTGATATTCACAGATGGCAGTGATGGATATGTCGACAACATTCTACATCACCCAACTTCTTTCACAACAAGTACAAAATTTAAGAAGGTTACCATGAGAGAGTACTTCTCTTTCCACCTTCAATTCCGTGAGAATCAATCTTCAACACTACTACATTCAAGAAGACTTTTGCAGTAGTTCGTTGTTGATGCTTATATGATGATAGAGTCTCAGAGACTTTCATTCATTCGCTTTAATCAAAAGAAATTGAGGGTAGATCTATACAACGTCTTGCAAGATGCATTCCTACGAGGTGACATAGAAGGTTCTTTATGCGGCAAACGGATCATTTTTCCTTCATCCTTCACAGGTGGTCCAAGGTATATGATCAAAAATTACCAAGATGCAATATCTATTTGTAATTGGGAAGGGTATCTAGATTTGTTTCTATCCTTTACATGTAACCCAATGTGGCCTGAGATCACTCGGTATCTAAGATACAAGAACCTTCGACCAGTAGACTCACCTCAAATTCTATCTCGAGTTTTCAATATGATGCTTGAATATCTAATGAGAGATTTACGAGAAGGATGTTTCTTTGGAAACTCAAGGGCAGGTAACCATCTACTTGCATATATCAAATAATATTTTCCATGCAATTTGCAATTTTATTATCACTTACTGACTATGGAACTTTTGTTTCTATTTAGTAGTTCGAACTGTAGAATTTCAGAAATGCGGCTTGCCTCACGTTCACATCTTATTATTCCTCTGCCGTGAAAATAAATTGGACACTCTTTTGGCTATAAACAAATACGTCAGTGCTGAAATCCCGGATAAAGATGCCTGCCCAAACCTACATGAAGTTGTCAAAATCTTTATGCTCCACGGCCCCTGCAGTGTTGCCAACTGATCATCACCTTGCATGAAACATGATAAATGTGCTAATTTTTTTCCAAAAAAAATTTGCTGAAAATACAACAGTAGATGAGGATGGTTGTGTCGTTTATCGGAGAAGGGATGACAAAAGAACTATTCTGAAAAATAAAATTCCTCTGGATAATCGCTCTGTAGTCCCATACAATCCGGTGTTGCTATTAAAGTACCATGCACATCTCAACATTGATGTTTGTAATCAGTCGTCTTCAATCAAATACCTGTTTAAGTATATTAGCAAAGGAAATGACCGGGTAACGGCATCACTCTATGATGGAAACAACGAACAGTCCACACATAATAAGGTAGATGAGATAAAAATGTATTATGACTGTCGTTACATATCTCCTTTTGAGGCATGTTGGATGATTTTTTCATATGATATCCATTACAGATATCCACCAGTTGAGAGGTTGCATTTCCATTTTCCACAACAGAATTGTGTCACCTTCTTGGACTCCAATATCATTGAAGATGTATTGAATCATAGAAACAGCTCTCAGTCAATGTTAACCTCTTGGTCCGAAGCAAATATTAACTACCCGGAAGGAAGAGGGTTAGCTTTTACAGAGTATCCAACTAGATTTGTTTTCCACTCTCATGATAGAAAATGGCATCCCTGGAAACAAGGATTCTGTATTGGAAGACTGTACTATATGCCTCAAACCACAGGTGAACTCTACTACTTGAGAATACTTCTAACAAAAATCAAAGGTGCAACTTCTTTTGAGTATATCAGGACTGTAAACAGCATCACACATTGTACATTTCAAGAGGCTTGCTCTACTATGGGACTACTGACAGATGACAGAGAGTTTGTGGAAGCAATAAAAGAAGTGTCTTCTTGGGGAATGGGACAACATGTACGCAGACTATTCACCAACATGTTAATCTGCAATAACATATCTCGCCCAGATATGGTCTGGGATGCAACCAAAGACATACTATCAGAAGAAATTTTATATATACAGAGAAGGACCCAAGAAATTCCAGGTGCACATTTAGTCATGTTCCTGGTTCATAGTTTTCTTTTTATATCTTCCCAATGTCTAATTATTTATGCCCTCTGATCAGCATTCTTATATTTCAATTGACTTTATTTATTCTGCTCTGTAAACACTCAAAAAAAATCCAGTGCACTAATTCACATAAGTATATTGTCCACAGTTTGTGACAACAAATATTGCAGCCTTTCTTTTCAAATACAATTACAGTAATTCTAGCATACTTAGAATCTGTACGATGCTGTACAGATATTTGGCACTTTAATGTATAATTTAGTAACATTAAATAGCCTTCTGTACTGAAATTCTTGAATCTATATAAATAATCTGCATCATCAAACATAAAAAAAACACGTAATACTTCGTAGTAAATTGAATATGCATTAATTGTAAGTTAATCACTTCTATAAATTTGTTTATATTCAATATAATCCAGTACTTCAAAGTTTACAGCCCTACTGTTCAGATATATTTTCAATATATTTTAAATTGTACAAATCCGTACACATAATGCACATATACTTATATCTTTTTTTCACATTACATTACCTTATGTACTGCAATATTGGAATCCGTACAGTAATTCTGCATTTTTTCAAATTCAATAAGCCTATATGTATTATTCAGTATAATCCAGTACATCAGAATTTAAAGCCTTGGTGTTCAAATATAATTTGAATATATATTAAACTGTACAATTCTGTACACATAATCCACATATTCATATATCATTTGTTCCGATGACAGTGCCATTTGTACTACAATATAAGAATCTGTACAAATATTCGGCAATTTAATAAATTCAAAGAACCTATGTGTTTTATTCACATTACATTTCCATCCGTACTGATGTTTTCTATCAACGTTTTTCAGCTTCAAGTATTTTTCTTATATTCAATTAAATGTAAGATGTTGTAATGAATTCATTAGCGGTTACTCGTACTACTGTTTAACATTATTCCTCAACATTGTAGATTTGACACTCACAGATCACCAGATACAAACGTATGCTTTGAGAGAGAGAGAGACCGCATTTTACAGAGCAATGGAAGAGCACTTCATTTATTTCCTCCTATGCCACTTCCAGATTCAGATTCTGATGCCACTACAAATCTTTTAATTGCAGAAGAATTGAATTACAATAGAGAAACACTTCTAGAAGAGGGAAACCGTTTACAAAGAATGCTTACAGATGAACATAAAGATGTTATGTCTACCATCCTCTCTTCACTGAATACCAACTCAGGGGAGTTCTTCTTCTTGCATGGTTATGGATGCACAGGTAAAACGTTCGTCTGGAGAGTATTAACATCATTGTTGCGAGCACAGGGATCAATTGTACTTGCAGTTGCATCGAGTGGAATAGCTTCACTATTGTTTCTTGGTGGACAAACAGCGCATTCCAATATCCATATTCCAATATCCATTACTGAACAATCAGTTTGTAATATTTAACAGGGGAGTGACGTAGTATAACTTCTACAATTGACTAAGCTCATCATTTGGGATGAGGCATCTATGATTCATAAATTCTGTTTTGAGGCTCTAGACCGTACTCTTAGGGACATTATGACTGTCAGGAATGATAATGCTCAGAATTTGCCATTCGGTGGATTAACAGTTGTCCTCAGAGGATATTTTAGGCAAATATTGCCAGTTATACCGAGAGGAAATAGATGTGACATTGTCTACGCAAGTGTGAAGTCATCGTTTCTTTGGCAACACTGTCGGGTGTTGTCTCTTACAAAAAACATGAGATTGCATAGTACTACTAGCACTCCTGATGCGGCTTTGTTACATGATTTTTCAAAATGGACCTTAGATATTGGTGAAGGTCGAATTGGAGAACCAAATGATGGTGAAGCACTCATTCCAATTCCGTCAATGTTTCTTCTTACAGACAGTGTTAATGCCATGGCTATAATCATCAACCATATATACCTGGGTTTCCCTGGCAGACATGGAGACAAATCATATCTACAAGACCGTGCAATTTTAGCTCCAACCCGTGATGTCGTACAAGAAGTAAATGAATATATGTTGAGCCTCACTGGCGGTGAAAACAAATATTACTTCAGCTCAGACTCTGTTTGCAATGCAAGTTTTGATACAGACAAACCAAAAAATATTTACACATCTGACATGTTGAATTGTATAAACGTCTCTGGGTTACCAGTGCACAAAATTACACTTTAGCTTGGTGTTCCTATTATGTTACTCCGAAATGTGGACCAATCTATTGGTCTGTGTAATGGAACTCGAATGATAGTAACACACTTGGGTGAACATGTTGTTGGCGCTGAAGTATTAAATGGGTGCCATTCGGGAAATTCAGCATTCATTCCAAGATTAACTATGACTCACTCTAATACTAAATGGCCATTAAAACTACAAAGAAGACAATATCCTTTTACAATTTCTTATGCGATGACTATTAATAAAATTCAGGGTCAATCATTGTCTTCAGTTGGGATTTATCTTCGGAAACCAGTGTTTTCTCATGGTCAATTATATGTTGCAGTGTCTAGTCACATCAGCTACTGGGTTGAAAATTGTAGTTGAAGGTACCAGTCCTGAGTCCAACAGTTACACAGAAAATATTGTCTACAAGGAAATACTTCATAATTTGTCTTAGGTATCATTTCAAATTATTTCTATGTGATTTATTCTACGCTGGAAAATTATTTTGTTTACTGTCATGGCGTTTTTACATGCTTAATATGTATTATTTGAACACTTACTGATTATGTACAGTCAGAAATATGTCACGCTCAATAACCATGCTGAATGAGATCATCCCAGACGACGATGAAACACTACGAATACAAGTTCGTGTCCTCAACATGTGGTTCAATTCGTCTTCCAAATACTCCAATGAAGTTGTTGTTGTTGATCTTGTACTCTGCGACATCCAGGTTAGTTTTCCTTACAATAAGACATTACTATTTATTTTCACTGTCTGTCACCTACGATTAGAACATTTATATATATATATATATAAATAATGTTATCGTTCCTTGCAATTTGTAATGATTTTTCATTAACCAACAGTGAAACATACTATATGCAGGGAACCAAGATTCAATGTACCATTACAAATCGTCAACTTATCTCTAAGTACAAACAACTGTTGGTTGAGGGACTATGCTATATTGTACAGAACTTCCAAATAGCTTCCAATCTAGGAAGTTACCTCGCAACAAGACACCCGTGTCGAATCATGTTCACATCGACGACGTTTGTTCGTCCGTGTGAAGTACAACTACCTCTTTTTAGTTTTCATTTTACATCGTTGGATGACATAATTCAGGACAAAGTCCCTGAGGAACATCTAATAGGTACATGTGGTTAATACAACCTATTTACACTACCTTTGACCATGTTTTGAAAAATTAACATGCAGAATGTATTTCCCATCAGCCAAATGTTTTTCACAAAAACATTGTTTCTCTGTACTGTGATTTTGAAATTATTGGAGTCCTACGTTACTCACATCCAATGCGATCAATGGGCACTTCGAACCACAGAATGCAGATTGTTTTAGAAGATTCCCGATACTTTTTTTTGGACTGATTTCATTTCACAACTGTATCAGAAAAAATATACTAATTTACTCACTTTGTTTTATTTACAGACTCTTGCGAATTACCTGCATCTTATGGGGCAATTTTGCATTTGAAATGTCACGGTACATGGAAAACAACTCAGACCCCACTACCATATTGATATTACAGCTTGTCCGGGTTAAGAAATTGATGAGTATGGTTTCTGTCTATAGTTCATAATCTCAATCTATCTACTTGGTGTTTTCAAAATTGTGGTTTTAATGTACAAAATTATAATCCTGACTTCATATGGCTTTTAGCCTCTGTTCTTGTCACAACAACTGCTAATGCAACTAGGATTCTCTACAACCCAAACGTTCCACCAGTTGAGGACTTCAAAAACAGGTAACTGTGTATCTTACTTTTCTTTCGAAGTTCAATATTTTATTTATCTCATCGTCAAAACTGTACTACCGACATTCTTTTAGTGTTTAATTACATTATTCTTGATCGGATTTTTCCAGGCTTGCTGTGATAATAGAAACACCAGCACATACCACATCCCCAACAAATCCCATCCAAACAATGGAAATACCGTATTGGAATAACAAGACAACCATTTTAAATGTGAAAACCTATCTACAGGTTAGCAATATTCAATTCTTTCCCATTTTTTGATTATGAAATATTATTATGTGCTAACTATTGTCCTGTACAAAATACTATATTAACATGTAATTAATCTACTGCAGAGTACTAGGTGCTTAATTGCAGTTACAGTTCAAGAAAATCCAAAGCACCCACAACTGGTTCTATGAATCATGCCAGTTGTGCATGAAGAAAGTGAAGATTATAGATGGAAGCATTTGATGCATGTCCTGTAAGTCCTCACCTACAAGCATTATTCCAAGGTTTTCGTGTATTCAATGCTGGAAAAATATCTTTTTATCATTATGCTACTTCATTAAGCAGCACATTCCAAATGATACTGAAACTTTAGTCATAATAACAATTGCAACAGGTTTAGAGTTCAACTAATGGTTACAGACAAGACAGACTCTTTTTCTGTGGTGTTGTTTGAAAAACATGTCATGCAATACATACAAAAAACAGCAGCGCAACTGAGAGCTAATTTGTTACAGGTAAATCCATATCTTTATGTCTTCTCTTTTAATATTATTTGAAATATTTAAAATTACACTGACAATGGGTTTTTTTATTAGGACAATGACGTGTTTGGTTTCCCTCAGGAATTGAACTTCTTCAAAAGCAGAAATTTTCTGTTGGGAATTGACCTGACCGATTATAATATTATGAATCGTCATCACCCATCTGAGCAAAACTGTTACAAAGTCATTTATATGAATGATAATGAGAAGTACATCAACCTCTTCAATGACGTCTTAGAACATAAACACGTCAGTCTGTATTTAATTCACATTATCTATAAACCCAACAAGTCAGAATACGGTACAATTTTCATCAATAATATGCAGGCTTATCAAAGCAGTTCTTCTTCTACAGTAATTAGTGTAGATCATTATATACAGGTAACTGTTTTTCAATGACATTACTATGTGTTTCTAACAATGGATTTCAGATTATTGATATATTCCTTTTACATTTCCTCGTAGGCTCATCAAACTGTGGGGTCTTCTCCTGGCACTTTAAACACTGATACAGGATTACATACTTCACCCTTCAACCCGTGTTCTACTAGGGTATACATATGTTATCTTCTATTACTCCTAAATTATTTCCATTACTATAACAACACAATGCATTACTGTTGTGCAATCTTATTTTTAAATATTTATAAATCATAGATGTATGTAGTTATTACATCTATGTGCTGATAAAAAACAGTCTACATATTCAGGTTGAGCAACTCTTAATTTCACTTCTTTTAATTTCTCTACTTTATAGTTTCAAGTTATTCTTACATGAAACCTCTATGTAGAAAAATCTGTCGCGTTCTTTTGATAATGATAATGGTGTGGAAGATACTGTCCAGACATTTCAAGACATCGTGCCTACAACATGTCCATCTACTGATTTGCAGAGCATGCTGAAGGGATATATAAACAAGAGAACCAAAAAAGCAGACTGAAAACTCATCCTGGAAAAAGAAGGTAAACATACATCTACACTTATGAAATACCTCCCATTAATGTGATCATAATTCTTGAGGTTTCTGCTACTAGAAGTTAATTCTGTAGGTTTCTAATGCTGCACTATTTCTTATATTTTTTACAGATTGCTTAGGTTGGTGATTTAATGCTGGGCATTACTTCAATCTGGGCATTTTGTTGTATTCTTCATTTCCCAATATGTTGGACGATTTTCTTCACTTCTTGATTACTAATTTATCAGATTTTCATGGACTCAATAGATTTTGGTACAACATAAGTTTAATGTAATTTTATGGTGTGCATGATCATTATATTTTATTTGAGGTGTTAGTTACATTTAGTTATACTAAATGTGACTTTACATTAATTATACCAGTGGATTGTTTTTTTTAGTAGTGGATCTTACATTTTATGAGCAGTAGATTGGAGCATGTATTTTTCTTCAGTAGTGGAACATGTTTTCCCTGTAAGCAGTGTAACATTCAGTTTATTGGGTACTGGATCATGATTTTTCCAGGTAGAATCAATTTTTATAGTAGTGGATCGTGTATTTTAGAGCAGGGGATCATGTAATGTATAAATTGGACATGCTAATCTTGTCAGACGGCCTACAATCCAAACATCGGGGCATAACGACTTCCAGTTTCCCTTTAGGGGCGACCATTGCTGATTTGAAGGTGATGTTTCTGTTGCATCTTCTTCATGTACTTCCCACCTCTAGGGTATTATTCATCAAAATTTCAATTTTTTTTATAAAATGTTTGATCATATGCTTTTAAGTTTTTTTTCTATGATTACTTATAGGTGGGAACCTATGGGTCATCCTTTTGACGCGCCTAACATTGGAAAACTGCAGCAACTAGGTGAGGGTTTGGAAATCTGCCCACTAACCGCCTCTGCCCTCCCCAGCCCCTCCCCTCCCCTCCCCTCCAGCACAGCCATCCCCTGCCCCTCCCCTCCCCCCCAGCCCAGCAACTGCCTCTCCCCTCCCCTCCCCCCCTGGACAACCATTTCCCCCTACCATCACCCTCCCCTCCGCGCCCCACCAGCTTCTCCAGCCCCAGCCCCTCCCCTCCCCTCCTGCCCAACCTTTCCCCCCAGCAACCCCCTACCCCCTGCCATCACCCTCTCCTCCCCTCCCCCTGCCTCCAACCTGCCTAGCCCCTCTCTCCCTCTCCCCTCCCCTCCATCCTGCCCCAACTGAGAACATAACTTATTTCGTTATTCATGTTCAAGAATTATTCAAATTTCTAACAATCAGATTGTTTAATGACAGGGTCATTGACACAAAATTGAGGAGAAGACACCATCATGGAAGACTGCAGCAAGGGTATATTATCAAGAATTAGGTATTTTTTTCAATTATTAGTTTATTTTACTTGTATTAAATGTGAGATGTCATTCATTTTTTACACTGCATGTACTCTCATTAAAGTAGTGGATGTTTTTGACCTTAAACCTAGGGCTGAACCTGTTGTTTTATCCATTGAGGCATGTCGTTTTTTTGTTTGAGGGATGTGGGGCCTGGTGGGGGAAGCGGTTGGGAAGGGGGGAAGTGGTGGGCGAAGGGGTTGGGCAGGGGGGGGGGGTTGTTGGAAGATGGGGCTGGAGGGGGGGGGGTCTGCTGGAGGGGCGGAGGAGCTGGGGCTGGAGGGGGGGGAGCTGGGGGTTGGGGGCTGGGGGCTGGAGGGGGGGGGGGGGGCTGGGGGGGCCTGCTAGAAGGGGGGGATGCGGATGGGGCTGGAGGGGGGCGAGCTGGGGGCTGGAGGGGGGGGGGCTGGGGGGACTGCTGGAAGGGGGGATGCGGATGGGGCTGAAAGGGGGGGGGGTCAGGGGATGGGTCTGGAAAGGGGGGGGGAGCTGGGGATGGATCTGGAGGGGGGTGGCTGGAGGGGAGAGGAAGTGGCTGGAGGGGGGGAGTCCTGGGGGCTGGAGGCTGGGGGCTGGAGGGGGGGGAGTTGGGGGGACTGCTGGAAGGGGGGGATGCGGATGGGGCTGGAGGGGGGGAGCTGGGGCTGGAGGGGGGGCTGGGGGGACTGCTGGAAGGGGGGGGGGATGCGGATGGGTCTGGAAGGGGGGGGTCTGGGGATGGGTCTGGAAAGGGGGGGGGGGCTGGGGATGGCTCTGGAGGGGGGGGGGGGTGGCTGGAGGGGGGGAGTCCTGGGGGCTGGGGGCTGGGGGCTGGAGGGTGGGGGGAGCTGGGGGGACTTCTGGAAGGGGGGGATGCGGATGGGGATGGAGGGGGGGGGGAGCTGGGGGCTAGAGGGGGGGGGGGGCTGGGGGGACTGCTGGAAGGGGGGGATGCGGATGGGGCTGGAAGGGGGGTGGATGGAGGGGAGAGGAAGTGGCTGGAGGGGGGGAGTCCTGGGGGCTGGGGGGCTGGAGGGGGGGAGCTGGGGGGACTGCTGGAAGGGGGGATGCGGATGGGGCTGGAGGGGGGGGGGAGCTGGGGGCTGGAGGGGGGGGGGGCTGGGGGGACTGCTGGAAGGGCGGATGCGGATGGGGCTGGAAGGGGGGGTCTGGGGATGGGTCTGGAAAGGGGGAGCTGGGGATGGATATGGAGGGGGGGTGTCTGGAGGGGAGAGGAAGTGGCTGGAGGGGGGGAGTCCTGGGGGCTGGGGGCTGGAGGGGGGGGAGCTGGGGGCTGGAGAGGGGGGGGGCTGGGGGGACAGCTGGAAGGGGGGGGGGATGCGGATGGGGCTGGAGGGGGGGGGTCTGAGGATGGGTCTGGAAAGGGGGGGAGCTGGGGATGGATCTGGAGGCGGGTGGCTGGAGGGGAGAGGAAGTGGCTGGAGGGGGGGGAGTCCTGGGGGTGGCTGGAGGGGAGAGGAAGTGGCTGGAGGGGGAGGAGTGATGGCTGTTAAGGAGTCCGCTATAACAGTGAAATTGGATTTCATACAACTACTAATATTTCATCTATTCATAATATTTTTGTATTTTCATCATTGTCTTTTATATTCATTGCATCATTGGAGTATAAATGAATATTTTTTCAGTTTTATTTACAATGTTTATCTTATTAAAACACATTGCATTTGTTGTTGTCATATGAAAATAGGTAAACATCAGAATTCTGAAGTATTTTTATTTTTTAATCAGTATATACTTTACACTGAACCAAATTATCTTCTTTGTTTTTCTCAGATATTATTAATTTTTATAGGGATTGACATCACTATCAACCAACATCCAGAAGTGTTGGTCCAGTGCAGCAAAACAACACAACATTCGTGCTAGGCTATTATTGTGACAACTCATATTTCTGAATTACACACCATACCATGGGAAGATATAACCTGGAAAACTGAAAAAATAGACTGATATATGCTGCTCCAAACACAAGGTAACCATATATATATTCACATGGTAACCTTATATATTCACTGATTCTGTTATTTTATTTATTGTTTTCAGATTTACAATTGTAGTGCAAAACATATTACATTATATAGATTACAGAAAATTCATTTAAAATGTATTCTACCGCTCATTTTCTATTTTGATTTTATTATTATATCCTCTGTCATGTAAAATACCACTGTACCCGAAATTTTTCCGATTTTCAAGCTATAAAATATTATTTTTCTTACTGTTAGAGGGGGGGGGAGCTGGGGATGGGGCTGCAGGGGGGGGGGGGCTAGGGGGACTGCTGGAAGGGGGGGGATAGTGCTTCTATTATGCATTGGTTATAACCCACCAGCAGTTGGGTTTGCTGATTTATGAAACCAAAAAAATGATGTAATTGCATGGTATTTGATAAACAAGCATTAATCAGTTATTTTCAACATTGTTAATTAATTTTTCTTTCCTCTATTGTCTATACTGGTAATAGATTATGTAGATATTCTTAAAATGTTTTATTCGCAGTTTTTTTGAAACTGTTTTTTCCATTCAATGAACTATATCTACTTTAATTAGGTTACTAATGACTATCCATTGTACAGTTAACAACTTTTGCAGTTTCTTTTATTATTCCAAAATATTTTATTGCCTCTATAAAAGTAGTGAACCATATCGTCTGAAGAACGCATGAACTAAGAATTCTGTTATATCACCGTGCAAGTGCACGAGTGAGTACTAGTTTCCTATAAATACCAAGTCATTCCCTCATCCATTTCATTCCAAGATCCTCCTTAATAAAGTTATGGTCTTTTATTTTTCATGGAGTCCTCACAAGGTAACCTCATGCCTCACAGGGTTCTGTCTTTCAATCATTCGAATTTACTCTTCAAGGTAAAGGAATATTTCACCCTCCTCTTTTAAATAATCAATTCAATGATGTTATGTCTTATAGTTCTATTTTTTATGTAGGGGCATGTTATTATATATCATTTCTAATATCTATTTAATTTCCAAATGATGAGAGTCCCCTCCTGCAGTAATTAATTGATTTTATGAATTTTTATGTGATGTCCTTAGGTTGTCAAATGTTTTGTAAAAGAAATTGCATCTTCTAATTCCTTTCAATGTTCCTTTTCATGTGGCATGAAATTCAAATATCTATATCATTTTCTTATCTCCATGTTATTATGCATTTATACTGTATTACGGGTTATTTATTAATGGTTTAACCTTGTACCCTGTCTTTTTAATGTTTTCTAAAAGGATGTTATGTTTCTGTTATACTGTAGAATTTTCATCCCAAAATTCCTCTCTCTCCCTCTCAATGAATTATCTTGATTTATTTATGTGAAAAACTAGACCTATTTATTTTTTATGGGTGTTCATAAATACAAAAATGATATATTTAATTGTTGAATTGACATACAAGAAAACCTATTTTTTTCCATGGGTTATAAAAGACGTAACAATTATGTTTGTAAGCACTTTTCAAACTTCCAATTTTTCAACTGAAACCAATTTCATTTAGTCTCTATTGGTTATTTATGAAATGTATGATTATTATCTATGTGGATCACATTAAAATAAATATATATTAAGGGTGCACCATTATAGCGCTCTAATTCATTGGGTAATGAATTTAATCTCTATAGATGACAAGTTTCACGATACCGTGGTGAATAACCTTGGTAATATTTATGACACATTGGGGTGAACCATGGTGATATATTCCTAATTGTTTAAATTAAATATTCTAGCCACATATTCATGTTGTTGTTCATGTTTTTTGATTATGAAATTACTCTACTTCCACTGTGCATGTATTTATGTTTTTTGCATGTTCTTATTTATTTCACAAGTAAACTAAATCCATTGTTTTCTTTACTAGGCCTTATGCTCACCCATTCCTTTGATGTATGTTTCCAGGTTATGAGATATAGTAATTGTACATAGGATGAACCTATTATTATGCCTAAAAATGTTTTTTAAGAATATTTTGTGTTATATTCAGGTATGATGTTTGTTATTTCCATGACACTAGATATTAAAGATCCTATGTAGGTAAAGTGTAATGAAAAGTTAGATAATAAAAAGGTGGGATGCCATAGTTGGTATCAAATGATAGTTTAGTTATTTATGAAAATTACGCTATGAAAAAATTAGAAATAATCGTATAAAAATGTTTAAATATAGGATAACTTCCTAGTATTTTAGTAAGTATGGAGTAAGTGGTTTATCAAGAAAATATATCTCTGTCTGGATAAAAGCACGTACATGGGTCTCTGGGACGGACGCACCTAGTATTGAAAACTCCTACAATGAGTTTCGGGTTTGACCTGGGGTATCCTGGTACACGAAAATGGGCATTGCTGCTCTATTGGTTATGACACTCATGGGGAATATGTTTGGTTAATCATAAGCTTTTTGTGAATCACTATGTAGGATTTATAGAGAAATGTAATTGTTTAATGATCTTTTAAGACATATAATATTGTATAGTTAAATGGTTCATAAATGAAATAAGTTTATCACTTAGGATTTATTCTTTTAGAAAATTGCTAGAAATAGAAGGAACCGTTCCAATGGTGACCATAACGGACCATGCATTGACAAACCTCTAATGGAAGATGAAATGGAACCTTTCTTGTGAATAATGATCGAACTAACAAAATTTATGTGAAATAACATGAATCATGATGAGAGACCGATCTCACCACGACGAGAACTACTTTATGTTGAAACCTTTATGTGTCAATGACCACCATCATTCAGTGGATCTACCGACCTATTGATTTCTGAACAATGGATCAGCTCTATCGAAAAGATATTTCTATGCTCTTATGTTATGAATAAGCGAAGGTTACGCTAGCTGTCTATCGCTTTGAGGGAGAAGTAGATCAGTGGTGGGAACTGATTTAAAACACAAGTCCAAGAGTGTAAGTTTGAGTTATGGAGTGTGAAGAGTTCTGTGGGATATTTTTCAACAAGTATTTCCCTTGATCTATTAGAGCATGAATGGAGGAGTTTCTTATGCTGAAGCAGGAGGAGAATTAATCTATTTGAATCTATGTGATGAACTTCACAAGGAATTCCCATGACACCTCTAACATTGTCATGAATCCGAATGATAAGGTTGATAGTTTCTCCAGGGGGTTGAGACCTCATCTGCGGAAGATTCTAGCCAACTGATACTATGATAGCTATAAAGAGATTGTTTGGAGTGAGATGAAAGTTGAGATGGAGTTTGGTGAGACACAGTGGTCTCATTAATCTAACAGCAATAAAAGATTGATGAAGCCCATCTTAGGGAAGACCTTTTATAAGGGAAGAAGAGGCAAGAAATTGCAACGTTCCATGTGTAATAAATGTGGGAAGAAGTATTCGGGGAACTGCCTCCTCAGGAGCGGTAAATGCTACTAGTGTGGAAGAGAAGGCCATATTGAGAGGAATTGTCATAGTGAGGTGAAACCTATACTTCCAATCACAAATGACTAGGGGAAGATTGTGAAGGACCTACCTAATGTCTAGTGCTTTATGTATGGACAAATTGGGCCCTTTTCCAATCACTGTCCAAATCCGAGGGCAGAATAGGGGAACCACCATCAGCCTCAAAAAATACCAAGAGAGAATGTTCATGCTTTTTTTATCATGACAACAATAGTTTAATCTCAGTATGATATGGTAGAAAGTACTCTTTATGTTCCCTCAATGCTATAAAGTACATTATTTTATTCTGGTTCTATACATTCCTTTATTTCCACTTAGTTTTAAATGTATTTATAATCAACCACTGATTTTCTAAAAGTAGAGTTATCAGTCCAGAACCATGGTGTGATTATCTTAGGATCATCAGTATTTAGATAGTATGGTATTTAATTTATTGAGAATAATCTTACCGCTAATCAAGTATTAATTCCCATGAATGAACTCGACATTATACTAGGGATGGACTGGCTCTCAAAGTATAATGCTTTGATCAAATTTTGAAGAAAGGAAATCTCAGTAGTCTGAAATAGAGAACCTACATTTATCTTCCATGTAGAGATATCTCTGCCAAATATTTTCAAGAAGGACATCCTATAATAATCATTATGGAGTTGATCGGTGAAGATGATGAAGGAAATTAGAGTATGATGATAGAAAATGTCCCCATAATCTAGGAATACGTTGATGTATATCCTGAGGAGTTTCCTAGACATCCCACAGAAAGAGAGGTAGAGTTCCATATTAGACTCATACCTGGATCTCATCCGATATCAAAGACCGCGTATAGGATGGAAAATGTGGATTTAGAGGAATTAAATAAACAACTCCAAGATATTTTGGAGAAGGGGTTTATCTGATCGAGTGTGTCTCCATGGGGAGAACCTGTTCTCTTTTTGATGAAGAATGATGGATTGATATGGAAATGCATTGAATATAGAGAACTGAACGGGATCATAGAGAATAAAAAATACCCTATTCCAAGAATTGATGAATTATTTTTCCATCTTCATGGTTATTAATTTATCCCTTTGATTGATCTTCAATCTGGTTATCATCAATTGAGGTTGAATAAAGATTAGATTCCAAATACTGCCATCTAATCAAGATATGGGAGTTATGAGTTTGTGGTTAGGCCTTTGGACTGACTAATCAGCCTCCTATTTTTATGGATTTGATGAATAGAGTCTTTAATGACTACCTTGATAAGATTTTTGTAGTTTGTATTGATGATATTATAATACATTCCAAAATTCACAAGCATCCATAGGATCATATAAGGTTTATTTTTCAAACTCTAGTGATGGAGGGGTGTTTTGGGTTGTTCAAAAAATGTGAATTCTGGTTACAAAAAGTTTCTTTCTTGGGGAATATTTTTACCAATGATGGAATCATAGTTGTCCCTACAAAGACAAAAGTTTTAGAGGAGTGTCCTTATCCAATAACAATAACTAAGATTCGTAGTTTCTATGGACTATCAGGATATTATATGGTGTTTTTGAAAAACTTTTCATGAAATTATAATACATTATCCAACTTATCTCAAAAAGGGGTTATGTTCATCTGGACAAAAGAGCATGATGAAAGTTTCCAAGAGCTGATGAATAGATTGGTTATTGCACCCATGTTAACTCTTCCCTCAAGTGGTGAAGGATTCGTTATTTTTAGCGATGAATCTCTGAAAGGGGTTTGGTTTATCCTCATGAAAAATGACATTGTCATTGATTATGCCTCTCAAAAATTGAAGACTCAGGAGAAGAACAATCCTACGCATGATCTAAAGCTGGCTTCGGTTTTTTTTACTCTGATGAGATGGAGGAACTATCTTTATGGGGATAAATGTGGTATATACACAGATCATTAATGTTTGAAGTATATTTTCACACCAAAGGAATTGAACATTAGACAAAGGAGATGGTTGGAACATATCAAAGACTGTTACTATTCAATTCATTATCACCCTAAAAGAGAAAACAACTTCGCTAATGCATTAAGAAAGAATGAACCAGTTTTTGTTTCCATGATGAGGATTCAAAGGGATCCATTGATCAATGACCAAGTAAAACTGGACATGGAAATTATATGGGAAGGGACATCATCAACCCTAACACAAATGGTTTCTAAACTATCATTACTAGAGAATATCAGTAAATATCATAATGAAGATCCTTCATTACAGATGATGTTTGAGGCTATGAAGGATGGGAATATTCATGAGTTCAATACTGATCAACAAGTTGTAATGAAATTTTATAAAAGACTATGTTTTTTATCTATTCCGAAAATAATGAAGTAGGTGATGGATGAAGCTCATAACTCTACTTTATCTATACATCCTAGGATAAAAAAATGAATAGGGTCCTTCGTGATCATTATTGATGGTAAAATATGAAATGGGATATTGCTGATTATACATTAAGGTGCCTACTATGTCAGCAAGTGATGGCAGAGCGAAAAATTACTACAGGGGTATTGCAACCACTACCCATACCAACATGGATGTTGGTCAATATCATTATAAACTTTGTCACTGTTCTGCCAAGAACATCCAATGGAAATAATTCGATATGGGTTTTTGTGGACCATCTCACCAAGTCTTCCCATTTTATCTTTATTTAGGATGATTTCTCTCCTAAGAAACTTTCCATGATTTACGTGAAGGAAGTGGTAAAGATACATGTATTTCCACTTTCTATCATATCTGAATGTGACCCTAGGTTCACATCAAACTTCTGGAGAAGTCTTTAACATGCTATGAGCACTAAATTGAATTTCAGTATAGCCTATCACCCCCAAAATGATAGCCAATCTGAAAGAACTATTCAAACACTCATGGATATGATGAGAACATGTTCAATAGAATTTAAATGGGGATGGGATCAACATCTCCCTTAAATGCGTTCTCTTACAACAACAGCTTCCACTCGAGTATTAAAATGGAATCCTATGAAGCTCTATATGGGAAGTGATATAGAACTCTTACTTGTTGGGATGAAGATGGTGAGAGAAAGATTTTGGGTTCTAATCTTGTTAAAGAGATGACAGAAAATGTCCATGTTATCCAACAACACATCATAGCTTCTCAGTGTCAGTAGAAGAGTTATGCCGACAACCTTCAAAGGGACTGGGAGTTTGATGTTTGTGACAAATCCTTTCTTTGAATCTCACCTTGAATGATAGTCACGAGGTTTGGGGGGAAAGGTAATCTCTTCCCTAGGTACATTGGCCCCTTTGAAATCCTTGGGCGCGTAAGAGTAGTGGCCTATCGGCTTACACTTCATCCAAATCTAGCACTAGTTCATGATGTCTTCCACGTATCCCTCTTGAGAAAGTACATACCTGACCCTCACATGTACTAAATCTAGAGGTTCTACAACTGAAACATGACCTCTCTTATGAGGAGCTTCCAGTAGAGATCATAGATCGTAGAGACAAGGGTCTACGCTACAACATTACTCTCCTTGTAAATGTGTTTTGGATGAACCACAAATGTGAGGAAGACCTATGGGATCTAGAAGAGTCTATGAGGATAAATACCCACACATTTTCTATTATTTGGGTACGAGTTAAAATTTCAAGGATGAAATTTATTATGGGGGAAAGAATGTTACGACCCCAACTTTTTGATAATATTTATTTCCTAATTTTTTTTGTTATTTAATGTCATATTACAAAAAACTATATCCTTTAAATAATGAAGTGATATATTTTGTATTTGACTATTATATGACCATTGGTAAATATGACTGTTGAAAACTATACTCTTATTGTAGATACTATTTCTTATAAATACATGTGATCTTGGTTTATTAATATAAAAATAAGAGTCGATGGAATCATCCAGTTGACTTGGGCCATATAAAGCCCATCTGTCTGAGCTTGGGAAGGAGGTAGCAAAACTGGGCTCTGCTCTGGACCAAGCCCAAGCGAACTCCCACATGTTAATCTTGAACGAAATCAACTAAGGAAGAATTTCATGCTGATAGAAATCACCACTCAAGAAATGTTATCTGAGCCACCCCATGATTCAATCACCCTATCACCCCTTACACTTAGTTCCTATGGAGGGGTTATAAGGGGCTGTGTATCGAAGCCTAAGTTACTTTTTGTAATCCTTTTTTAGAAATAATGTTTTTTCTTCTTATAATGGTATAATTTGTGAATCCCAAATGTCTGGATTAATATAGTATGAATTTATAGAAGTTCCTTTTTATTTATGAATTATGGAAAAAATGGGTATTTTAAATATTCTATATTCTTTAAATAATAAAAATTTGAATTGATTTTAAAGAAAATGGTCTTCTATAGTTGTGTCCAATATGAAATTTAGAGTGTAATAAGATCAACATATTTTTTTATTGAATAGTAAAAAATGAATAATAACATACATGTATGAATAGTACTAAATATTAATGAATAGTAAATAGACTAAAAATGAAACTTCACCCACGAGTATATAAATATATTTTAGACATCTTAAATGTGAAAAAAACAATCATAGTTTATGTTTTTATTTTTTTTATATCATTGATATTTTATTTAGAATTTTATAATTAATTTAATAATTTAAAATGGAATTTATTTTCATAAAATATAATCATAAATTGTTACTTTATTGTCTTATGGTTATACGATAATTTTATAGGACCATGACTACTTTTTTAAGGTGCTATAAACTGAGTTATAGTTTAAACGTTGTACTATTGAAATAAATAATGATTTTATTTCATAATTAAATTAAAATTATTTAGAAAATTATTTTCAAAAAATGGAGATCATTTTTAAATTCAGAGCATTGATATTAGGTTATGGTGATTCTTGGGGATTTTCCTAAAACAATTAATTTTTCAGTGAACAGTAAAAAATAGTTTTGAGTTTCTAGTGATTAATGAAATCATGGATGATGTAATCATGATGTAAATAATATGTTCAACTTGAGAATATTATTATATTTTACGAGGTGTGCCATGTGACTAATACCATGTGAAAATACCATGGGAAATCCCATGGTTTTGCAAATACCACAGATGAGGTGTCCCTTGGAAATTAATAATTTATTCACTTAGTTTTCTTAAAAATACCATGCCATTCCATCATCCATTTCATTCCAAAATCCTTCTCAATGATTTTCTGGTCTTTTAACTATAAATTTTTCCTCCCAATTTACCCTCAATCCTCCCTAGGTTCTGACCTTCAATCTTTCAATGATACTCTTCAAGGTAAAGGAACATTTCACCCTCTTCTTTTATGTCATGACATCTTTTATGTTATATTTAATAGTTCAATTTTATTATGTGGAGGCTTGTTATTATATATCATTACTACTGTATATTTCATTTCCAAATTATGGGAGACCCTTTCCACTCTCATCAATTGAATTTATGAATTTTTAAATGACTTCATTAGGCTGCCGAATGTTTTGAAAAAGGAATCGCATCTTCTCTTTCCTTTCAAGTTTCTTTTTCAAGTTGTATGACATTAAAATTTCCATACCATGTTCTTATCTCCCTTTTATTATACATTTAAACTATATTATGAGTTATTTATGAGTGGTTTAACCTTGTAAACTCTCTTTTTAATGTATTCTAAAAGATTTTTATGTAGCCGTTATACTACATAATTTTCATCTCAAAATTCCTCTCTCTTTCTCTCATGAAATTCTCTTGTTTTTCAATGTGAATACCCAGACCGATTTCATTAATATGGATGTTAAAAAATACATAAATGATATTTTTGATTCTATAATTTACATAAAATAAACCCTCTTTACTTTTCTAAGGGTTATAAAAGACGTAAGAGTCATGTTTTTAAGCACTTTTAAACCATCCCAATTTGGAAGTGAAACTAATTTCTTTTACTCTCTATGGTTTATTAATGAAATGTAATATTATGATCTATGTGGATCACATGAAATTATATAAATATTAATGGTCTGCCCTGATAGTGTTCCAATGCATTAGGTAAAAAAATTAATCTCTAGAGATTACAAGTTTCAGGATACCATAGTGAATTACCATGGTAGTTTTTATGACACCTTGGGGATGAACCGTGGTGATATGTTCATGAATGTATAAATTAAATGTTGTAGCTTCATATTAATGTTACTGTTAATGTTATTCTAAATATGAAATTCCTCTACTTCAATTTCTCATGTATTTATGTTTTTATCTAGTTCTCATTGATTTCAAAAGTAAATTGATTCCCTTGTTTTCTTTAGTGGACCTTATACTCACACTTTCCTTTGATGTATGTCTCTAGGTTAGGAGATGAAGTAATTGTACATAGTATGAACAAATTATGATGACTTAGAAGAGTTTTATATGTTTGTTTCATGTTATTTTCATGTATTATGTTCTGGATTTCCCAGACACTAGTCATTAATGATCCTCTGATGTAAATTGTAATGACATGGTATTTAATATAAATGAGGGATGTCAAATAAATACCTGTCCAAATAATTTTTTAATTAAAAAAAGAGGTTAATAAATGTAATATAATTATAAAGTAATGAACATGTATCTCCTTTGAGGGGGAGAAAAACGAATTTTTTGGACTTGAGGAGGTGGTCATAGGCCCCTATAATAAGTGATGATAAGGGAATTTATTGAATTATAACCATTTCTTATAAAATAGTAACTTGTTACCATTTTAGGTATAGAAAAAAAAGATAAAATAATGGGGTGGGGGATGTGATATGGTTGAATATTTACTACCTATTTATTCACTAATGTTTTAAATATTATTATAATCCCTTTAAGATATGAGTTATCACTTTTACAGTTTTCTTACACTAATAATAAAAATTTTAAAAAGGTAATTTAATAGTAATTTTTAAAAATAAAATGGCCCAAACATCAATATTTGGACTTAATTATTTTATATATTCAATTTTGTTGATTCTTAATATTTATATGATCATGAATAATAAATTTTAATTATATTAAATGTAATTTATAAAAATCCATTTTTAGTAGATGTGAAATTTTAGGCATACAATTAAAATGTATGTTAAAAATTTTCATATCATTGATTTTAGTGTATAAATTTATTTATTATGAAAAATAATGTTAATTTTTATATCAATGTTAAGAAAATTAATTGTTACCTAATTATTTTAATATAAAATTAATGAGAAAAAAATATTTTTTTATTTAAAAATATTACATAAGTTCATTAATAGATAATAATTGGTTATAATAATTCAGAATAATAATTTTATAATTTAATTTTTCAATTCATAAATATATATTTCAAAAATTAAAATTATTTATAAGTTTATATGAATTTAAAATAAGGCTATAAAATGTATAGTTTCCAGAAAAAGTAAATATTCACATGAAATTAATTATTAAATAAAATAATAATAAAATAATAATATTTTTATTTTGGAATTATAAATCCAAAAATATTTTCCTGTTTAAAAACTAAAATTCATTAATTTATATAAATAGTTTTAGATATAAAAATATATAATGAAAATATAATATTACTATAAATTGAAATAATAATTATTTAGGTGTTATTAATCCTATTTTGCTTTCATTAGTAATTTATAAATATATTTTTTATACCATAGGTTTTATTCTTGTAATAATTTTTATATTTATCATATCACAATATCTTTAAGTTCAATAATATTTTTGGAAAACACTCTTTAACCTAATACTAATTTATGTTGAAATATTTACATAAAATGTTGGTTGTTACATTATATGCCCTTAAATGAATGTCAACCATGAAATTTTATTAAATGGTCGAAAAAATGGGATGGTGCATTTCTTCATCACATCATCATGCTATCATATAGCTTCTTTAAACTTATGATAATTTCATAGAACATTGAATGTAATGGTTTTTCTATTCCTCTAAATCAAGTCCCTTCGATATTGATCTATAGATGTTGTTCGTCATGTGAAATTTTATGAACTAATTGTTCTACATTTGATCTCATTACGAGTTATGGGTCATGAAAGAAATTCATTAAAATCATGATATGGAACACAAAGTTCATTGGGAAATATTCCAAGGTGGTGATCAGATATATTTTATGACCCCAAAATGATAGAGGATCAATAAGGGACTGAGGTGTCTAATGGTTTCCATTCTTTCTTTCCCAATCCCATAAATAGATCGCATGGATATTTTCATTGGGACATTCTGATAGAAACGTCAGACTATATATCTCACAAATTATTTTTAGAATGAATATTGTATCAAATATGATTCTCTTAAATATTTCATTGAATTGTTTGAACCTTCACATTCATTTCTTAGACAAGGTCAAAAACGATCATCTTCCCCTTTTCACATTAATGAAAACGTTATGGTGTCCTACATATCCTCCTATGAAGAGCCTCATATGTTTCCGTTAAAATGATTGAATGATAATTATCTATATATTATAACTCCACATGATGGAGTTTTTTAATCTAACATCGAAAAAAATCTATCAAATAAGATCTCAACATGTTTGATAGAGTTTGATTGTTCCTCACAGTGTGGCCCGGTTTTTTAGAAATAAATGTAGTAACGATATGGAGCTATATCTCCAATTATTTTCAAATACATATCCAAAATAGTATCATAATCAACATTACCCGTTTTTTAGAAAATGTAATGTTGTTCATTATACATCCATATCAATTATCATATATAACAACCATGTCCCAAAAAAAACCCCATATCATGTAGTCATATTACATTTTTCATAATGAAAAAAAAACATTTCTCGTTGAATAAAACCACATATTAATCATATAATACTTGATGTATTTCTTATCATATTTTAGTAATTAATATAAAAAAATCCTAGATAATTTACAAGAACAATATAATCTATTTTATAAGTTCATTGAATATTACATATAGCTCTCTTATAGTTTTCGAAAATTATTAAAAAAAATAATGTTTAAATGTTCAAAACGTAGTACTATATAATGGATGATATCATAAAAAACATGTACTAAATATTATTGAACAAAATAAATTTTCATAATAATTCCACAATCATGTGACTCTTTTGTAATATAATATCCTATAAAATAAAAACGAATATGTATAATAACTAATGATCTCATTCTGATGGAATTATTAATTCTAGAAATCATAAATTTATTGTGACAACCTTATGTTATGTAATTATATAGAATAAAATATGGAATATTATATACCTGATCTTTTTTTACACGGTACAAACTAATACATCAAGGGTCCTTCTATATAAGGCCCCATCGAACACTAGTTGTGTATAATGAATTATTATATGAATGAATCAATAAACAATATAACACATAACCAATGTGAAATATTAATCAATAAGTATATATATAATATCAATAAGTATATAGATTGATAATATTTAACTATAAATATGTGTAATGATGTGGATATCAAGGAGGAATTCCAATAAAACATTTTGAAACTCAGAGGTATTGTGAATTTAATGTTTGGTATACTTATCAATGAAATAATGATAAAGTGATAATGATGGTACATTGAACAAACTAAATTTAAACTATAAGGTTGTAATAATGTTGAATTATTTGGAATGGTAGGTGACCGAATAAAATATAGGAAAATTTGTCATCTAATTTCTTAAAAATCACGTTAATTATCCAAATCATATCTCATTATAGTATATCGCATTGGGGGTAGTTATAGGCCCACCAACTTTCACCTGGGGAAGATTCAATTCCTAATTATCGATAACTTTTTCATTTGATATTCAAAGGGTTTTTATATTCCATAACTTTATCTACATACCCGTATATATAAATAGATTTAATTTCACAGAAAACCACTCACAAAAATTACATTCCCAAAAATTTTATTTTTCTTCATGATTATGCCACTAGGTAAAATTTCAATCAAAATGAATTGAAGGACATAAGTTGGAATGGAATATTAAATAAAATGAACAATGAGACAATCAGGATAAAAAATATCATAATGGTTGTATGAAAATGGTTTAAAACAATAATATTGGCAATCATAATCACATCTCATGGAATTTAATTTGGAGACATTGAACCCTCACCTTTATTTCCAAATAGTTATTGGTGATATAACATTTGGTATTGAAAAGTGAGTATCTAAATCACCTATTTGAAATGTATATTCAAACATTTATCTTTTATAATAATCCTTTAAAATTATTCAATATAAGTATATTATTTATTGGATAATTATTTTCAATAATGGTAGTGAGTAACCATGATAATTTTGAACTATTTTCATAATCAATGTGTTGTTATTTGTTATTATTAAAATTTTAATAATTACCAAATCATAAAAGGTATTTATAATGAATTTTTATAATTATTTGTGATTGTATAACTCTAATATATGTATTTTATGATATTAATAGTTTAAATTGGAGACAAAAAATTTCTTGTGGTTTTTATTAAATGGACAAGGGAATCCCAACTATTGATTATAATAAAAAAATTAAAAATTAATAAAAAAAATTATTTTCATATCTAGATAATATTTTTATAGAAACTAAATTCACATAATCATGCAATATGTAAATTTATAAAAATATTCATGTAGTTGGAAAATTCATCAAAAATAAGAATATAATACAATTATTGGATGATTATTATGTGATTTATAAGTAATTACTTAACACCAGAATCATAATGAAAATAACATATTTTTATTTATAAGATATATCTTAATTGGGTTGATATATAATATGTATTTAACCATTAAAGAGTAATTACATAGTATCATGAAAAATAATTCTCATATGAATTTTTTTAACGATATAACATATCAATGCAGTGTGTTGTTTTTATTGCTATTAGGTTGTCTAATTGTTTTTTGAAGGAACAATAATGAATACATTAAAATCTTATTTTCTAGAGAACTGAATTTCATTTAATTCTAGTTACAATATTTGTGAAAAATCTTATCAATCAATCATTATGCGGACACAATACATCCCATTTGCAAAAGGTTGATGATTTCATTTTCCATTAAATGGGTTAAAATTATATTATTTTTTATCATTTAGGAAATTATATTAATTATAAATATCATATTTATTTATTTTATTCAAAATTAGTTCCAAACATGAATGTTTTGTAAGTAAAATGATGATTAACACTTCATCGATGTGGTATTATGCAGACACACATTAATTGTGTTCTAGTTTTCATTAAATGAAAATTGGAATCATAGTAAATAGTTTTTAAAAAAGAAAAAGAACATTCAAAATAAGAAATATTATCTTCATTATAAATTAAATAGAAGATTACAATTATTAATTTAATTTTTAAATAATAATAATTTTGGGAAAATTAGGAATCATATTGAGGACTATGGATTTCCATTATAAGATTACATAGAGAATAGGCAATATCATAATATCATATGATAAAAAAAAAATTTTGAATGAATATTTAAGGGTATGGAATTATCGATGTTTTCATCAAGAAAATAAATTTCAAAAACATAATCAAACGTTAGTGAGAGATCACATTTTTATGTGGTGTGGATAGAATTTTTTAAAATATTTTAAGGTAATAAAAATAGATCATGAAGTTCACAAGTCGAGATATTGAAAAAATGCACAATAGTTTAGTGTGAGATTATAAAAATATAATATTCGCTAAAATATTAATTTTAACACCTTTTTAAACATTTTTCATACATTTAAACAAAAAATCCTCAACAAATTTTTTTTGTTTACCAAGGTAACTTTATTTTAAAATTTTAATTAAAATTTAATGCCTAATAAAAAATAGCCAATGTTAAATAATTTTTAAATAATCATTCATAATATGGAATTATTTTTTTATACAATAATTATATGTATAAGAGAACATAATAGCTATATTATCACACGTACCTTGTAAACCCAACTTTTATCGAATGTTTATTTTCAAATATATAATTATATATATGAGAATATTACTAGCACAATTGTTTTTCATCATATAATTGTGTTTATTATAAAAAAATCATGTGTTAAAAAAAAACCAATTCAAATTTTTCTATAAAATAATTAATTATATAAATTAGTAAAACTGATTCTTATTAGAAAATATTATTTATGTCATTAAAATGTTAATAATAGTTTCTCGAAATTGTATTTCTAAAATTTATTTTTTTAGTTATAAATTTCATTTTAACTAGTTAATCAGTGTTTTATAATTCTAGTTCATTCATATATGTTCAGAAAATTTATTAATTTTGTAAAAACTATATTTTTTTAACTTTAGTGAAAAAATTAGTTATTTTATAAAAATATTGAACATCCACAACAATATAGATTTTACATTATCATTCCAAATTTTTAAATATTTTTTATTATATAAATCAAATATGCTAAAAATTCAACATTCTATGTATAAACATGATTAATTGTTTTAAAACCCTAAGATTAATTAACAAGTTCCCAGAATTTGATAGAGTATGTGCGTGCAACACCTTACATAAAAAACCAACAAATTATATTTTTAAAATTTTAATCTCCTCATTATCATTTCGAACAAGAATCCCCACCATAAAATGTTCCATAATACAGTATAAAATTTTAAAATAAGCATTAAATTGGTGTGTATGAATAGTAATTAAAAAAATTACTAAAATTATATTTATATTATGATTATAAATAAAACAATAATCATTTAAATTAAAATTTATTTCTATATAAAAACATATATATTCCCTAAAATATGGTTTAGATTTATATTTTGTATAACATCCCACTCATTTCTACATTAAAATTACATAATTTTTGGGGAAAAATTTATACATTACAAAGGAACATTGCAAGAGACTGTATTATTTAAGCGCCATTGGGAACAAAAAAAGCACAAAACTGGTAAATAATTGAGATACACTATATCCCACAATGTTAATCATGTCTAAAACTATATCATCCCCATCCCGGGATCCACCTGAAGTGATCCCAAAGCATGGGTGGCCACATAAACTCCAAAACATATCCCCAAAAGCCAGAGGCTGCTCACTAGCAGGGAGGGCCTTTTCTGTATCGACTGGGGAGACTATGCCATCATATGTAATAGGTATTATCACAGTGGAAATAAAAAACAATTAATAGTAAATAAATGAAGCAAATAAATGAATAAACCACAAAATAAGAAATATGAATAATCTAATTGAATAATATTCAAGTATAGAAGCTCACAAAATAATGTCATGATAAGATGCAGGTCTAAAATGAATGTACGGAAAACAGTAACCTAAGAATATGATCCCATACAAACCAAATTCACAAATTTAAACAAATCTATCATGCACATGTCTTGGCTATCTTCCCCAATCTCCATCATATTTCGTAAGAAACAATCATGCATCAGATGTAGCACGATTTCATTTTTTAATACCTGAAAACATGTAATCTACCTGGGTGTCAACAACGCCTGAGAAGGATTCAACATAATATCACAGTACATCGAAACACATGGTGTCAAAAACTTTATATTTTGTATAGTAATAATATTTATTATTCCATTATATAACATAGGAAAGGAATAAATTATTTGAAATAAAATAAAAAACATAGTCGGGCATCCCAACATTACCCATCCCTAAACATCTTCATCGGCCTATGAAGGAAGTCTGAAAGAAGTACCTATAAAAAGAATAATATAAATATGTATATATATATAATCATGGAAAATTAAGGTAAATCAATTAAGAGGTACACCCCAAAGCTTATGTTGTAACTTGGGGCCTAAATAATGTGTCAACTAAGTGTGCTCCAACATACATGAAAAATAAAACAATTCTCAAGAGACTCAAAGTGTCATTAACACAAAGTTTTAGTTAATCATTTTTAATGTTCAATTTGAGTGTTGGAGTCTGATACATTCTTGAAGGTAGTTCTACGGTACATTCTTCAAATTATCAGATACCACCGAGCTCGTCAAAGGGAATCTTTTGGCAGATCACATATTTCTCGTGGCAAGACATTACCATTAGTCCATTTCGTTCCAACAAAATGTGGTCGAACATCATCTGAGACTTGCATAGCCACACTTCCAATAGTCCCATCTTAAATGGTCCATTTTAGAACTGGTGTCACACATAATTATTTCAAAATGATGAGGATGTCTCGGTCTAGAAAATCCAAAGACACTACCCCCGACAAGTAGTGTTAACCAGTTAGGAACAGAGGGTCTATTCATGGCACTTAAAATAAGTCCCAACATCTCATCCTGTCCTGAATTTCATAAATATTTCCCTGCATGAGATATGACATTGAAGGCCTATGTAACTTCAGCTTGAAATCATAGTAGAAACACCAGTGCAAAACAATGTATTAATTCAATATTTCAGCATAAAAACTTAAAGAGGCATGATATTATATCATCACAAGAAGATAAATAGACTTTTTAATAAAAAAATCATTTTATATTATTACCAAATATCTTAAAATTCTTGGTTACTAATTAATCTCATTTAATTCATTAAATTTAACACAACAAAAATGGTTTGTGCAATACAAGTAGTTAATTAAATTAAACACTCATCTATCAAAATATATATCGACCACATCATCACACCCAAGGGGGAGTCCTACCATGCTACTAAAATTTAAACCAATTAATTTATGATAAATAATGCTGCAATATTTTTGACAAATAATTAAATTTAAACGATTGGGTGATATTAAATAATGTTGGGAGACACTGACGAACAACCCAACCATGCATTTTTATAAATAACAATGAAACAGAGGGAAAGCGAGTAGACCCCTACCTTATGGTAACAGATGATTATATGATACATTGTAGTATTTCATTTTACCAAAAATAGAAGAAAATGTATGATTTTAGAAACACCATAAATATGGTAAAATCTTTCCACGGTGAAGTACGTGGATGATAGTCAACAAAACTCTATGATAACAATTTCACAATGTTAACCTTGACATAAGGTTTAATGCTCACCAGACATAGAAGAAACATGAAGATTAACATAGTCGATAAAGTATTCCAAAGAGGGGGCAAGGGGGAGATCCACCTTTGCAGAGGGGGAGGCACCACATGAGAGGGAGGAGAGGATGAGAGGAAACAAATAGCAAGAAAATGAAGAAAATATAAAGAAAAAATTGGATAAATATTATAGAAATGAAAAAGGGAAAATAAAATTAAAAATAAAATATAATAAAAAGGATGAAAAAAAATAAATAAGATAAAAATAATAAAATAAGGTAATCTCCAATTTTAAATATTTTTACTTTTTCCGTAATTCCCTTTCTATTTTATTTCTAAATTTCATTATATCCCATCGTTCATTCATTTATATTTTCCTGAAATATATTATTTTTATTTCCTATCCTTAATTAATTATTTAAATCCATAATATCACGCTAACGCATGATATAGAATTTTTCATTAAACCACTCCAGTTATGAAAATTATTTAAAAGGATGCCTGAGACCCGTAGTTGGATGCGCAAGCATGCTCCCTGGGTCATATAAAGACTTACAAAATAAAAAATTTAAATAGTCCCTAACTAATTAAAGCTGGGACGTTAAAACCACACCTCTTAATGACAACATTTCACTGAGTTTCCCTTTCAAGGATAGTGGAATGTGGTTATAGAAATGTTTTGGCCACTACACATGTATATCTGTCTATTGCTCCCAAGTCTCGTCCTGAACACATTCGCATTTCCATAAAACCCAAACCAGAGCAACTAATCTTCCACAGAATAATTTCATGCTATAGTCGATGATATAGATTGGATGTTCTGAATGGATTCATCTTTCTCATGATCATTGTTGTCGGGGTAAAGAGAATGAGACATGTCTAGATGATATTGTCCGAGATGAGATACATGGAAAACGTCTTGCATGGCGCGGTACCTCTGAGGTAGTATTAACTGATAGGATACCAGACCAACTCTCTCCACTATCTCGAATGACCTTACATATCTCGGTGATAACTTTACCTATCTATTGATAATCTTGTCCACCAACCTTGGAGAAACATGAAGAAATACTTAATGTCCCACCTCGAACAACAGAGGTCTATGATGATGGTCGGTATAATACATCTTTCATGACTATGTTGTATTCATATGCCTCTAAATTAGCTGAACCTACATAAGAGTCTCCTAAATGGGATGAGGACCCAACCGATCTGCCTCACTTGGTTTGACCCATCATAACGGTGAACCTCATGATCTACCATAGACGGCCTCATACAGAGCCATTTGAATTGTATCCATGAAGATGTTGTTATATGTAAACTAAACAATATTTATATGCATGACACAGGAACCTTAAAAATCAAGGATACATGCCCGTAAATTATCTTCTAACAATCATATAGTTCTCTCGGACTTCCCATTGGTCTGAGGGAGATATGGAGTACTGAGAAGTACCTATAAACCTAGCTACTTTTGCATCAATTACCTGAACTGTGAAGTAATGAGAGCATCTCTTTTAGAGAAAATATAATGAGGTATGACCTAAAGTCATAAAATCTCCCCAATATACACCCTTCCCAACTAATCAATTGGAAATTTCTCCCTAATAGGTATGAAGTGTGTACCGTTAAACAACCGATCGACAATCACCCAAATTGTGTGGCTGCCTCAAGGAGATCATAGCAAGTATGTAATAAAATCAATGGTGATGTAATTCCATTTCCAATAATTAATGGATAAAGGATATAGGAGTCCAGAAGGTCACTGGTGCACTGCCTACACTTGTTGACAGGTGGAGCACTAACGAATGAATCTGCTATTTGCTTTTCCATACCAGTTTACCAGTACTATTGACTCGTGTCTCTATACATCTTGATCATCCCAAGATAAACTTCCCAACAAGAGGTGTGATATTCCTTCATCATATCATCCCATGTCCCCAAAGTTACACATACACATCCATGTAAAGGATAGTTTCACTACCATAAAAACCGAAGTAGGATGTGGGTTCTCTCCTGTAACTCTTTTCCTCAAAATTATTCCCTAGGGATTAGTCATATGTTGCCTATAGACATTCTCTAGAGGACTTGATGACTCTGTAAGAGCTGCTAGAACTGATTTTCAGTGGTATTCTTGATCCTTTAGATGCATATCAGAAAACAAGTCCATCATCTGCCACTCACCGTTGGATACCTGAACAACTTGTGTCTCATTGTCTTGCGGCTTAAAGCATCTGTCATAGCATTACCCTTACTAGGTGTATAAGCATGTTCAATGTTGAAAAACTACAATTATTCGACCAACCTACATTGTATTAACTTCATGTATCATTTTTTGGAGATATATTTTACACTTTTATGATCTGTGTAAATAACGAATCTATCTCCCCACAAGTTGTGTGTCCAACAGTTAGAGAATAAACCACAACAGCAAACTCATGGTCATCTTAAGGATAGTTATACTTGTGAGGTCTCAGCTGGCGGGATCCATAAGCCACAACATGATCACCCTAAATCAAAAATGCACCCAGTCTGATTCCTAATTCATCATTGTAAACATTATTTATTTTAACTAGTTCATGAAGAATCAGGATTGGGAATTAGGATAGTATTCCATTCAACATATGAAAATTCTTTTCATAAGATTCTAACTAGATGAACTGTACACCTTTCTATGTCAATCTTTAAAAGGCGTAGCTATGCGAGAGAAACCCCGCATGAAATTCTTGTAATATACAGCTACCCCCAAGAAACTGCAACAGTCAATGACACACTTATGAAGCTCCAACGATACAATGACGCTTATATTTTCTAGTTCAACAGATTCTTCATCTTAAAAAATAATATGACCCATGAAGTAAAATTTATCAATCGTGAAGTATAAATTACAGATCCTGGAAAATATTTGGTGCTCTTTCAGTGTACTTAGCATGATCTCAATATGGGTTTCATGGTCCTTTCTAGATTGTGAATACACCAAGATTTCATCTACGAGTACTGCCATATTATAATCAAGATTAGAGTAAAAAATATGGTTCATCAGAGGCCTGAAGACTTTCGGCGAATTCATGAGGACGAATGGAATAACCAGATACTTGTAAAAGCCATACCTACATCAGAATTCTTTATAGGATATTTCATATGGTTTCAAACACACCTAGTGATACCCCATCTTCAGATCAATCTTCGAGAAAGTTGATTCCACTTGGAGTTGGTCAAAGATATAATCTATACGATGTAATGGACATAAATTCTTTACCATGAGTAGGATGAGTCAATGATAATCCAGGCATTAACCTAGGGTACAATTTTACTACATGGAAAAAAGGAAAATTGACCCCATGAAAATGTTTACGGTCTCATGAAATCCATAGTCTTGAGGACTTCAAGCTTCTTTTTTAGATTCTCTACCTTGGATGGTTCCATCCTATAAGGATGAATAGAGATCGACGCTACACCTAGCACATGCTCGATAGTGACCTCTACATCCCTCATAGTAGGTAAGCCATAGAAATAATTATGGATGACATCAATAAAAAGATCCACCAAAGGAAGGAACCCAACGAGATATGTCCCTTGATATACTAATGAAGAGACATGCAAACTGAGTTGTCACTTTTCATTGACCTTCATATTTAGGATTAGATCAATCTAATATGTTGTGAATATTAGTGTTACTATACGGGGATGTAAAGGACACATGATGTCAATAACAATCCTCCTGATCATGATAAGGAGCTGTCCAGCTCATACCATGAACAAATTTGATGCCTGGAATATCGAGGATATAAAAATTCCAAATAAAAAGGTACCCACCAATATCAAGGGGGAAGTCTTGGAACTGGTGTATTCCCTCTATCCTGGCCCCATGAAGAGTGTAGAGATACATGACGCCACAAAGGTTCTCAGTTGGGAGACCAAGAATTTCAAATGAAGAAGATAAAAATGAGATCGATGATCCGATATCAAAAAGAGTCGAAAATAATGTAGAGAATTCAAGAATAGTACCTCTAATCATAGATGTTCCTACACTCTACTTATCTGGTTCTGATTTTACTGCATACAAGAGACCTAAACCGTGGCCCTGAGATGCTACTTGGTTGGCCTGAGTAGGTCCACTATACTAAAACTAATAATCCGGAACATCCTTTCCATGACCACAACCTCCACCATTACCTCAACCTGATTGGCTGGTGGAAAAATGAACTTCCAGAAAACTGTGGATTCATAGATCCCATACATGACAGACAAGATTGATTGGATTCTAATCCAATGGATGATGAGGAGAAGGAGAGGAAGAAACACTAATGGTGACAAATCTGGACACAATATCGACACTCATTTAGGTCTCTACTGCACTATGGATTCTTTTGAACATATCTTTGAAATTTATTACATGTCACAGAGCTATCAAAATGTGGAGATTGGCAAGGATTATCCACATGTGCACTGCTAAAATGGGGTTTCTTTCTATAAGAAGAGCCATCACCATTTCATGGAACTGAACAGCCTTGTCTCACCGATTTAGCTTCCCTAACATTTCACTCTGAAATTAGAGCCCGATTTTTTATCTCTATGACAGTGGTCAAGAGGAAGAGGTTCACCTCTAAGTGTATATTATACTCAATTCTGACCTAAAAACTTCTTGCAGTGGTCTATGATTTTCCCGTCAGATATGGGAAAAAACAATGATGTTCTGTGAAACAATTAGAATACTATAACTCAAACATAGAGCCCTGCTGAAGATGAAAGAATTCCCATGACAGATCATCTCTCAAAGTCTTCCAGAAAATGTGATTGTAGAAAGATTCTTGGAAATTTTCCCAAACCATGTCATTCGTCTAATCATCCTAAGAATTAATGTCCCACCGGTTCTTGGCAGAATCATGAAGCATGTAGACTACTAGTTTGACACTTTGCTATGGAAGTGTCTCGAGGTGGTCAAAGATATACCTTGTGGCTTCTATCCATGACATTCAAAATGAGGGTCGCCGCTCCCTAATAATTTTTGAGGGTGCTACAATATAAAGTGATGTGTGAGGACTATCATTGATAGGTATGGTCTAGGGATACTTTTAACTGACTGCATAAACCTGAGGAGACTATACTTGAACTTAGCGTCAGGGTCCATCGGAAGGACAGTAGGAGGTACCACCACAGTAGAGACTATAAGAGTTACCACAGGTGGTTTAAGAACCAAAATATCTAGAATGTTCTCATTGAAACTCTTTTGAGGCCCATCATAAAGATGTGTTGGTGGCATTCGTCTACAATGAATGAACACACACCTTTAGGAAAAGGTTAAAGAAGATGAGGTAAATAGGTAAGGTGCAAAAAGAGTTTAGGTAGATAGCCTTCCATTGAGCACTACATAGTCAATAACCCACTTCCAGATATGGGTTTCTATATCTATGATAAAACATAGAAAGATTAATAAACATGTTCTACTTTTTATTCCCATGACATGTCATGTTAACATCTAATAGACTATACCGACATTATATTTAACAAACCAATGTTTTAATAAATTTGACCACTTGGTACAACATCACACACATGAAATCATGAAAATGAACGGAGAATGTATATATGGTATGGAAATATGCATGTAATTATAAATCCTTTGGTGCCTAATATGATGCATGTGATGTATGGAACTCATATCATGGGGACACAATGTTAAAAGTCAATATCTCAACAATACCAACACAATAACAACCCAATACAAGAGAGTCACCAAATAGTGATATCATATCAACAATAACTGGAATAATCAATAACAGCGATCCCAACCCAGGAATTTGGGTTTTCCCTGTACATGGGTTAGCTACGTATATTCATAGGTTACATTACAAAATCTTATATCCTAGTCTCCTATCTATCCTAAATAGTAAGAAAAAATGAAAACAACCACTCATATCAAATTATTAAATACCTAACATGGGAGCCACCTGAAGGTTTTCATGAGTCGTGATGGCCACATTACCTCAAGGGTATCTCCACCGATGCTAGAGGCTTCCGACTAGCAGTGAGAGACTTTTTTGTGTCTGTAGGGGAGACATTTCCCCCAAAGGTAATAGGTATTGTCATTGTGGAAGAAGAAAAATTTAATAATAAATAACAGAAGAATATAAATGAATAAACTTCAGAATAAAAAATTTGAATAATCCAACAGAATAATAATTATGTGAGGAATCTCACAAAACAATGTCATGCTATTTTGTTGGTCTAATCTTAATAAACAAAAAATAGAAACCCAATAATACTATAAACTAAAAAAGACACAATGTGAAACAACTGCAACCTGTGTAAGGGTTGGACCCCTGTCCTAGTTTCTATCATAACATGTATGAAACCATCAAGAATTAGAAGATGTTATCTTCCCTTTGTCAATACCCTCATGCTTGTAATCTACATGGGTGTCAACGACACCCAAGAAGGGTGTTGGATAATATCCCATTTGACCATCACTAATGTTGTCTAAACCATTCCAACTCATGTAGTAATAAAATGATGTGTGATGTTTTATAACAAATGCAGATAATTAATTAAGTGAAATTAAATAAATAACTCAACCTGGGTTCCCAAAGGTACCCCTCCCTGATCAAATTCTTTATCCTAAGCAGGAAACATGATGGAAGTTCCTCTAATAAGCAGAATAAAAAAAATGTATATATATAAACATGTAAACGAAAGGTAAAACAAGGCATAGTTACACACCCAATCTTGTGCTCAATCTTGGGGTCTAAATAATGCTTCAACCAGGTGTGCATCAACAAACCAGAAAAATATTACAATTAAGAAGAGACTCAAAGTGTCATTAACAGAAACCTTTAGTACATCATTAATAATGTTCACATTGAGAGTTGGAGTCTGATCCCATACCAATTGTAAGACTATGGTATACCCTTAAAATTATCCAATACCATCAAGATTGTCCAATGAAATATCTTTACATTCCAAGTATTTTACGAGGCATGGCATTAGCATGAATTCATTCTGATCATGAAAAATGGGGTCAAACATCATCTGAGGCTGGCTTAGCCACCTTGACAATAGACCTGTCCTTGCAGGGCCCTTTTGGAACCAGAGTAAATCCTATGTATTTAAAAATCTTGGGGGTGTAACAGTCTAGAAGAGCCAAAGACATTGACCCCTGATGCGTAGTGGTAACTAGTCAGGAATAGAGGGTATAAGTGTGGCCATTGATAGGGGACACACCATCTCTCCCCACAATTAATATAATTAAAATTTCAATTCAACAGATATTACATATCATGTATATGTAACTATAGCTTTAAATCCATTATGATACACCCGTGTAACACAAAGTATAAATTTAATATGACAGAGTAAAATCATGTCACGATCTGTCCTCAGGGCCCGTGCAGTGACTACCCCACGCCCGACTTCCATAGGCCAGGTGCTGGAGACTAGAACCAAAGGCATAAATCCTGATAAAAAGGGAAGGCATTGCCTTTATATAAGTACAGAACACAATAGAGTACCCAACTAGAGCAAGCACTAAGTAAGCTGATTACTAAAGTAAGTGCTGAAAAGTAAATGGGCCAGTATACAAACTCAACAGAAAGTACAATACAACTGAAAATGGAAATAACAACAACAGAAAAGTAATGAGGTAACCACTGAGTGATCCTTCGGGAATCCCACCTGAAGGGTGGGAATAGATGGTCTCCAAGGCACCCTGGGTCCGTCTGTCCACTCTGTGCACGCCTCACTAAGTGTTCCACCTCCGGGTACCATCCAACTCCACAAGAATCCTCCAAGATCAGTGTTTTCCGTAGTCTAAATTCAACATAATGTATTGGGGGAATATCTCGTGCAGGGGTGAGTATACGATACTCAGTAGGGACTCCAAGACCCCCGAAGGTCTCCCTTAATCCACAAAGGATAAATCACAATGAAAGGTGCAATCAAGAAGCATCAACCAACTCTAATTAGGTATATGCTCATAAATATACCTAAGTCATCAATCCCAGTTCCGATCTAACTCTTGAGCCCAAGCACAACCCGGTCCACACATGAAAGCTATCAGACCCACAAAGGATACAAATCTAGCTAAGCTGTCGAACCCACACATGATACAAGACCAGCTACTCTGCCGAACCCACACGGGATACAAGTATAGAGTTCAATACTGTCGGACCCATACATGATACAAGAATAGTAGTCACTGACGACGAACCCATGGAGGATTCCAAGATGGTATTCGTCACTGTCGAACCCACAGAAGATTTCAGTACCGTAGTTGATGCAGTCGCAGCCAGCTCTAGGGTTCCCGCACACAGCACGCTCGATTCCGGGAGGGTCCGCTCCTCGAGAAAGGGGTTTGAAACATCAACTATCACTAATTCTAGAGTATATGTATCTGAAAGTTCCGTCTAATCAAATGAAACACAACGTGACAGACGGCGCGTCAATCGGATGCCCGGTCAGAGAGTTATTGGATTTTCCATTAGAGAGGCCCAGTTGGGTTTTAAGCTAAAACCAACCTATCTATACTCCATATGAGTCCAAACCTCAAGTGGAGTATGAAAAAACGAACCTTCTCATGAAAAGGAATACAATGTAGTTGATGGCACGTCAATCAGATGTCGGGTCCTTATGTTATAAGTGTTTCTGCTCCAAGGGGCCGGTTGGTTTCCGGTTTGAACCAACCCTACGTACTCAAACTTTTCTAAAACTTCAAGTTAGAAATATCGAAATGACATTCTGGATCAATTGATCCCAAGGCAACTGACGGTGCGTCAATCGGAGGTCCGTAGCTCATGTTATGAGCGAAAGATAGAAAAACGGTCCGAAGTGGGGGGTCTGGCCCCGGTCCGACTTGTCCCAACCCACCTTGGGTGGGCCCGAACCGGGCCGACCGGAACTGGGTCCGGGTTCGGCCAAGGAGGGCACGGCCTGGCCCGCGTGACCCACCCTAGCTCGGCCGGGTGGTTGTTCTGGCTCGGCCAGCAGGCCGAGTAGTGGGCGCGGCCCCTGGTTCCGCGAACGCGGCGCCAGGCTGGTACCGCTTGTCACCCGAATCCCTCACGGCCTCGGGATCCCTTCCTTGCCGCCTTGGCCGGTGCCGCGGCGGGCTTCTTCCAGAGGCGCTCTAGGGCGTCGTTGCCTCTAGGGAGCCGTCCGGCGCCGGCCTCCACCTCCGGTCGCCGGCCGGCGCCGGCCTCCGCCTCCGGTCGTCGGCGGTGCCGCGTCGGCGCCCCGCGTCGCTGCGGTTTTCCACAGGCCACTGGATTCATTTTGGTGGTCCGTTTTTGCTTCTGTCTATGCCTATGGTCATCTTTGGATGCAAAGGTCACTATGAAGGCTTCTAATTGCTATTGTGGTCCCGTTACATCGTCATCAACATCCCGCGCATAAAGAACAAAATAGTGATGGGTCCAGACATATTCGTTAGTCCGTACCCCCCGCGTAAGTGGTTCAAATCATCACCCAACAATTATACTCCATGATCGAGGGTATAAATCACATCAATTAAATATAGAAGACCAGCATCGTAGTATTCAGGCATCGTGGATGAACGAAGTCATCTCATCAACAATGGAGGAAGAGTCATTGTCTTAGGCGACATAGGTTCCTTGACGTCGAGGTGCGTCCGAGGAAGAAGCCCTTCGCATTCTTCGTCAGGTATGTTCTTCGTTGAAGAACGGTGTTCTTTGTTGAAGAACGGTGTTCTTTGTTGAAGAAGGATCTCCTCACTTTTTAATTCTCTAGATCCTTTTTCCAAAAAGTGATTTTCAAATGCAAAAGGAATAAGTTGGCTCACTAATTAATAAAATTTATATGCGATTCATATTAATTCAAAAGTCGTGACATTAAATTAACACTAAAATTCATTAAACTATTTGGCACATTTAATGGGAAGAGGGAGGTGGGAATGCCCCACCATTAATGAGGATTTGTCAAAGGAAATAGAAGATAATTAATGGGGAGTTGTCAAAGGAAACAGAAGGTAATTAATGGGGAGTTTTCAAAAAACATCAAGGAATTAATGTGGAGTTGAATGTTGGGGCTCGTGTGGGCCCCACTTCACAAATATCCACAAATGGGAGGAAATAACCGACTCACTAAAATAAAATTGTGTACCACACAATTTTATTTAATTTAAGATCAAACCCCAAAAATTAACTTTCAACCCACATAAAACACATCTACAATAAAGGTCCCCTTAAGCGAATACAGAATCTTCGGGTTCATCAGTTCCCTCGGATTTCAATTCTGAGCACTGGTTCAAAAGATATAAAAAACCAAATCGTACGTTTTCTAAACATACCCGAACAAAACATAAAAAAATATATTCCAAGAACACCGGGCCTCGGAATCAGGTGCTGTCAGAAGCCACATACTCATAAAATTTCAAAGTATTTAAGAAAAAAAATCTTTGAAATTTTCGGGTCTTTACATAACTCCCACCTCAAGGATTTATGTCCCTGTAAAGCTACAACATACACTAGGGATACAAAAAGGGGTACTGAGCACACATCTGATCCTCCCGCTCCCATGTGCTCTCCGGAAGGTTCCCATGCTACCAGTGAATGTGCATCAGAGGATTCCACCATCCACGAAGGACCATCTCCTTTGGATCCTCGATCTCCAATGGAACCTCCGAGAATGTCGCCCTGTCGTCGATGTCTAGCTCCCCGTGATTGATGACGTGGCCCGGGTCATGCATGTATCCCCTCAGCTAGGATACATGGAAGACGTCACGCACCCGGTGCAACTAAGGTGGAAGGGCCAGTCAGTAAGCCACCTCTCCTACTCTGCTGAGGACCTGGAAAGCTCTGATGAATCAGTGAGATAACATTCCACCCCGGCCAAATCTCTGTTGACCTCGTCAAGGTGAGACCCGTAGGAAAACATTGTCTCCATCCTCCAACTCCAGTGGTCTCTGTATGCTATCACCATAGGACTTTTGTCTGCTCTGTGCAGTCTTCATCCGCTTCTAGATGATCTTCACCTTCTCTGTCATAGCCTGAACCATCTCCGGTCCAACAAGTGCTGACCCTCCAGGTTCAGAGAAACATTGAGATGATCTACAAGGTCATCCATATAGTTCCTCGTATCGTGCCATCCCGATGGTGGATTGGTAGTTGTTGTTGTACGCAAACTCTACTAAAGTCTGGTGATCCTCCCAGCTGCGACCAAAGACAATGACACATGCATGGAGCATGTCCTCCAGTGTCTGAATGGTACTCTCAGTCTGGCCATCCGTCTGATGATGGAAGGCGGTGCTCAGATGCAGGTGCGTCCCAAATGCCTCCTGCAACCTCTTCCAAAGCCAGAAAGTAATGAGATCATCTCGATCAGAGACTATTTTCGATGGAACACCATGAAGCTGTATGATCTGCTGAACTTAAAGGAATACCAAGCTCTCTACCGTTCCATGATCTCTGATCAGTAGGAAGTGGGGCGACATGGTGAGTAGATCTACGATCACCCAAATGGAGTCGGGTCCTCTGAAAGTACATGGAAGCCTCATCCTGAAATCCATGGAGATCACGTCCCACATCCACTCCGAGACCTCTAAGGGATGTACCAAGCCTGATGGTACCTGGTGCTCCACCTTCACGTTCTTAAAAGTGAGTCATCATGAAACGAAATATGTTATAGCCTTCTTCATACCCGGCCCCCAGTGCAGTCGTCTGAGGTCCTGGTACATCTTCTCCACTCTTGGATGTACCTATAGAAGGGATGTTTGAAACTCCCTAGGCACATCATCTTATAGTGCAACTAGTACCATCGTACGTCCCCTGAAGCGAATGATGTGCTCCCCACCTTCAGAAAATCCATCAGGTGCCTGCCCTGTGGAAATCTGAGCACGTCGCGTCTCACAGTTAACGTCCCCACGTAGTGCCTCTCAAACCCACTAATGTAGTAGAGGAGTGACATTGAGAGACTGTAGAATGGTTTCCCCATCTCTATCCAGGAAGGATATCTGTAACACAGCTAGCTGCTCTGTCGCCTCCACTAGAAGCTATATGCCTGATCTTTTACTGAGAGATTCATCAACTACGTTCCCCTTCCCAGGAGTATAGACTATCTCAAATTCAAAGTCCTAGAGGAACTCGATCCATCTCTAATGTCTCAGGTTTCGGTCCCTCCGCGATTAAATATAACTGAGACTCTGGAGGTCAGAGTAGACTATAAAGAACTCGCCCATCAGATAGTGCCACCAAATCTACAGGGCGAAGACCGTTTCTTCTAACTCCAGGTCATGGGTAGCGTAGTTCTACTCATGCTGCCTCAACTAACATGAACTGTAAGCGATAACTGCTCACTCCGGCATAAGGACACACCTGAGTACGTTCCCTGATGCATTGCAGTAAACTATGTACCCTACGCCCTCCTCTGGTAGCCTCAAGATTGGTGCACTGGTCAATCACTTTCTGAACTCTTGAAAGCTATGCTGGCATCTATCTGACCACACAAAGGGTTTCCCCTTCATCGTCAATGCTGAAAGTGGTGCTACAACTCTATAGAATTCTGGCACAAATCTCCAATAGTACCCAACCGGACCTAGGAAACACCGAACCTCCATCACGCTCCTAGGTGGATCCCAAGGAAGCACCACCTCGATCGTTGTTGGATCCAGTGCAACTCCAGCCTCCGAGATGATGTGTCACAAGAATTGAACCTATAGAATCTAGAACTGGTACTTATAGAGCTTACCATAATGTTGTTGCTCTGGGAGTGTGTCCAGTACAACCTGAAAGTGGTAGGCGTTCTCCACCTCAGTAGTCGAGTAAATCAGTATGTCTTCAATGAAGCCTATGGCAATCTGATCGAGGTACGGCTGGAAGATCTTTTTCATGAGACTCATTAAAACAGCTGGAGCATTGTTCACGCCTAAGGGAATAACAAAGTACACGTAGTGGCCATACTGACACCTGAAGGCTATCTTCTATAAATCCTCATCTCAAACACTGAGCTACTGATAGCCTGACCTGAGGTCTATCATAGAGAACCATCGTGCTCCATTGAGCTGATCGAAGAGGTCGTCAATCCTCATAAGTGGGTACTTGTTCCTTACGGTCACCAGATTTAGGTGACGTTAGTCGATACACAGTCCCAAGCTCTCATCCGCCTTCCTGGTGAAAAAAATCGGAGAAGCCCAGGGTGAAACACTAGGTTAGATGAATCATTTTCCATGTAAGTCCTCCAGCTGTACCCGCCTCTCACCAAGCTCGGCGGGAGTTATCCGATATGCTCAAGTAGATATCAGTGATTTCCCAGGATATAGGTCAATGTAGAAATCTGCCTATCTGTGAGGAGGTAGTCCTGGAACGTATTCAGGGAGAACATCTGCATACTGATCCACCACAACAGGAAAACACAGACTCCGCATATCAACTACTATGAGGATTAGACTAGAAAACTGATGTGTGATTGACTTCCCTCTACTCTTATAAAGTCTATCCTGCGCTGCAAGGGCACCCCTCTCACTAGTGAAGGTGAACCTGGTCTCATCCATGCTGACACACAGCACTTTGTGCCTAATACATTCAATCTGAGCATATAATGTAGATAACCAGTCCATACCCAATATGATGTCGTAAAGACTCGATGCCACTACAAGAAGATCCCAGCTGAAGATATCGCCTCCTAGAGTAAACTCACATTGCCGGAACTAGTGTGTAATCATCGAGTCTACCCTCGTAAGAGTCTCTAGCCGTAAGGATCGAGCCAATGGATCCGTCAGAATATCTGATCATCGAAAAAGGGCAAAGGAAATAACAGAATGAATCGCACATGTGTCTATATGAACTGCAACAATGGTGGAGTAGACACAGATAGTACCTCGAATCATCTTAGGTGCACTGTGGTCGTAAGCCTCCACAACCTGGATTTGTTCCTACCTCTGTCCACCAGCACCCTGTGGTCAGGGTGGTCCTCTTGGGGGTGGTGGTGGTAGAGCCTCGAAACGTCATCCACCACCCGCTGCGCGGCCAGCTCCTTTGCCTCATCCTCCTCCTCCATGCGGACCGCCATGGTCGAACCTCTGCCTCTACCTGGGAGATCCCTCCACTGTCTGCTGCTCGTCTGCATGGTGGTTCGGGTTTTCATGAGTCATGTGGCCCTGACCGACGCATGCATAGCATTTTCTGCTCCTCGTAAGGCTGGATCTATTTCGTGTGCCCCACACAACCAAACCTATATCCTGAGGTCTCCCAATTGATGTCCTGGTCCACTTGGACCCCAATGACATCTGTCTCCTACTGGCTGTAGAAGAATCCACTACGTGTTACCCTGTGGTGGGTCTCGCAGCTGGTGGCTGCTCAGCGAGAAAGATCTCTACTAAAAGTACTCGCTCCTACACCCCAGCCTACATCGGGATGCTGAGGGGAATCATCGATGCCCCGATCTCGTTCCTAAATCCCTACTCGATGTTCTGGGCCCCGAAGAATGGGTCTCGTACCATATATGTGGAGTTGTGTGAGAGGTCAGTAAATCTCACTGAGTGCTGAGCTACTGTAATAATACCCTGCCACATATGAAGTAACTCCTAGATACGCACCACACAGAGGGTGGCTGGAAAAAACTCCGAGCAGAAGAGACTCTCGAAGTTTTTCCAAAGTAGATATGCCTCGTCATGAACCTAGAGCATTAGGCTACACCATCTACTTGTTGTTGCGTTCATGTGACTCACGACAAGGATCACCAGAAGATCAGTTGGTGTCCCTACCAATCTGAAGACTCTGACGATAGCCTCCATTCAATCCTCGTCTACCTGAGGATCCTTCTCTCTGCGGTACCTGGGCGGCCTCTGTCACTGAAACTCGTGCAAGGCACTCAGGAGGGGTGGAATCTCTACTGGTGGGGCTAGTGGAATCGGTGGCTCAGCGGGTAGTGGTACCGTTGGTGCCTTTGCTGTAATGGGGCTCTGTACTGATGCCTCGTCGCTCGGTGGGATATCATCTCACACGTAACTCGGAACCCTAGCTAGCTGCCTTCGTGGGTAAATCCTTAAAAGGAACAGGTGCGCCACAGTCAAACAGTATACCTGGTGAGCTGACACAAAGTAATCACAAAAAATTTTTTTGAATGGAAACACACACGGAATCAGTGTTTTCATGCACTAAGTTAGAAATCAGAGGTCAGGGTCCTATTTTATTGATTCGTCGGCCGCCGCTCCATCACTGGGCTCCATTGACTGAAAACCACACTCAATACCCTTAACACTATTGCTTCACAGAATGGAAATATCAGAGTCCTGAGTTTTGCGGTAGAACCGACTCCTCTGATACCAATTTGTCACGACCCATACTCGGAGCCTATGTCGTGACTACCCCAATCCCGCCTTCCATAGGCCAAGGGTTAGTGACTAGCACCAACGGCGTAAATCCCGATAAAAAGGGAATGCATTGCCTTTATATAAGTAAAGAACACAACATAGTACACAAAATAATCAAGCACTAAGTAAACTAAGTACTAAAGTAAGTGCTGGAAAGTAAATGGGCCAATATACAAACCCAAATGAAAGTACAGTACAACTGAAAAGGGAAAGAACAACAGAAGCAATGTAAAGCGGCAACCACTGAGTCGTCCTTCGGGAATACCACATGAAGGGTGGGTACATATGGTCTCCTCGGCACCTCAGGTCCATCTGTCTACTCTATGCATGCCTCACTAGGTGGTCCACCTCCGGGTACCATCCAAATCCACAAGACTCCTCCACGATCAGGGTTGTCCATCATCTGCATCCAACACAATGGAGTGCGGGAATAGCCCGTGCAGGGATGAGTATACGATAATCAGTAGGGACCCCGAGACCCCCGAAGGTCTCCCAGAATCCACAAAGGATAAATCACAGTGAAAGGTGAAATCATGAAACATCAACCCTATATACTTAGTTATATGAAAATACATATTCCTAAGTCATCATTCCCAGTTTGGCTCCAACTTTTGTGCCCAAGCACAACCCGGTCCACACAAGAATGATTGTCAATCACATCAAAGATAATGTTTGAAAGTCAAGACTCAGCTCACACAGGTATAAATCATTCGTAAAGCGATAAAGATGATCAGATGTAGTCAGTGATTTATCTCAGTTGTCTGACCCACTCAGGATACAAGTCCATCTAAGCAATCAGACCCACATAGGATACAAGACCAGCTACTCTGCCGAACCCACATAGGATACAAGTATATAGGTCAATACTGCCGGACCCATATAGGATACAAGAACAGTAGTCATCGCCGTCAAAACCACAGAGTATTCCAGTACGGTAGTCATCACTGTTGAACCCACGGAGGATTCCAGTACAGTAGTAGATGCAGTCGCAGCAAGCTCTAGGATTCCCGCACACATCACGCTCGATTCCGAGAGGGTCTGCTCCTCTAGCAAGGCTGTCGATACATCAACTATCAAGAAGTGAAGAGTACATGTATCTCAAAGTTCTTTCTCGTCAAAAGAAACCCAACGTGATAGATGGTGCGTCAATCGGATGCCTGGTCTTAGAGTTATTGGATTTTCTGTTCTAGGGGCCCGGTTGGGTTTTAATTTAAAACCAACCTGACTGTACTCCAGCAGTGGAAAAAACTCATGTAGAGTATGGAAAATGAACCTTCTCATCAAAAGTAATTCAATGTAGTTGACAGAACTTCAATCGGACATCTGGTCCTTATGTTATAAGCGTTTCCACTCCAAGGGCCAGGTTGGTTTCGGGGTTCAAACAACCCGGCCGTACTCAAACTTTAGTGAAAACTCGATTGTAATATACCAAAATTACTGTGTCGATCCAAGGATTATTATTCAACTGATTGTGCATCAATCAGAGGTTTGTAGCTCATGTTACGGGGAAAAGACCGGAAAACGGTCCGAAGAGGGGGGTTTGGGCCTGGTCCAACCATGCCCAACCCACCCTAGGTCGTCCCGAACCGGGGCGACCCGACCCGGGTCCGGGTCCGGCCCGGTAGGGCGCAACGCATCTCGGCCAGTGTGGCCCATTCCGCGTGATCCGCCTTGGCCCGGCCGGAGGGGGGGTGTGCTGGCGTGGCCTGCTGGCTGGGCTGGGGGAGCGGCCCCTGGTTCTGCGAACGCGGCTCCAGGCTGGCACCGCTTGTCACCCGGATCCCGCGTGGCCGCAAGATCCCTTCCTTTCCTGCGACCCACGCCACCGCGGTTTTTCACGTCCCATCAGATTCATTACGGTGGACTGTTTTTTCTTCCTTCTGTGCCAGCGGTCATATCGGGATTCGAACATCACTGCGAAGGCTCCAAATCATTGTTGCAGTCCCGTTTCGTCGTTTCCAACATTCCGTGCATCATGAACAATATAGCGATGGGTCTGAACTTGTTCCTTAGTCTGTACCCACTATGATAGTGGTTCAAATAATTACCCAACAATTATACGACATGATCGAAGGTCTAAATCAAATAAATGAAATATACAAGATGCGTGTCATGGTAGTCAGGCGTCGCGGATGAATGGAGTCATCCTGTCAATGATGGAGGATGAGTCATTGTCGTAGGCAACGTAGGTTCGTGGGCATTGAGGTGCATCTGAGGAATAAGTCCATCACATTCTTCACCTGTTATGTTCTTCATTGAAGAAGGATCACCTCCCTTTTTAATTCTCCAGAGCCTTTTTCCAAAAAGTGATTTTCCAATGAAAAAGGAATAAGGTGGCTATCAAATTAATATAATTTCCATGAAATTCATATTAATTTAAAAGCGGTGACATTAAATTAACTGTGAAATTAATTAAAAGATTTTGCACATTTATTGGAAAGATGGAGGTGTGAAGGCTGCACCATTAATGAGGAGTTGTCAAAGGAAACAAAAAGGAATTAATGGGGAGTTGTCAAAGGAAACTGCTGGGAATTAATTGGGAGTTGTCAAAGGTAACATCAGGGAATTAATGGGATGTTGAAGGTTGGGGCTCGTGTGGTCACCACCTCAAAAATATCCACACATGGGAGGACATAACCAACTCACAATATAAAATTTTGTACCACACAAATTTATTTAACTTAAGATGAAACCCCAAAAATTAACTTTCGACCCACATAAAACGCATCTGCGGTAATGGTCCCCTTAAGCAAATATCGGCGTTGTAGGTTCATTAGTGCCCTCAGATTTCAATTCCGAGCACTAGTTCAAAATATAGAAAAAACCCTCTCATATGTTTACTAAACGTACCCGAACAAAACATCAAAACATTGATTCTGGGCACACCGGACCTCGGAATCAGGTGCCGTCAGAATCCCTCGACTCGTAAAATTTCAAACTATTTATGAAAAAAAAATCCATGATATTTCTCGGTCTTTACAAAACATAACATGGAAAGATATTGTGTTATCACAAGCTGATAAATGCACTTTAAAAAAAATAAATAAATCAGCACAAAAAACTACCATTGATCAAACAATTAATTGTTCATAATTAATCAAAATTAATTAATTAAATTAAACCTAATGAAAATTTGATGAGCAACACATGCAGTAAATTAAATTAATTACTCCACAAAATTAAATCCATACCGACAACATCGGAACACCCAATGGGTTGACAGACCATTTCCAAAAATTTAAACTAATTAATTTATGACGGATAAGGCTGATATAATTTGGAAAAACAATTAAATTGAAAATGTTTGGTGAAATTGAACAAATTCGGTAGACAATGATAAACCACCAAACGGTGTGTTTTTTTAAATCACAAAAAATGTATGGAAATAAATTATACCACATAAAATATGATTGACGATAAATCTTCAATCCCTGGTAGGATTTGATTTGACCTAAAATGGGTAAAAATGTATGATTCTAGAGAAACCATATGAATGGAAAAATCCTTCGATGATAAAATACATGAAGGATACTAAACGAAACTCTAAGATTCCAAATGTGTAAGGTTAGCCTTACAATAATTATTACAAATCACTTAACAGAGAAGAAATCAGATAGAGAACTGGGGCACTTTGGTCTGCCGAAGTGGGCACAATGGGGGCGTGCCACCTTGGGAGAGGGGGAGGTGCGGTGTGAGATGGAGGAGAGGTAGAGTGGAGGGAAAAGAAATATAGAAAATAAAGAAAAAGAAAAGAAAAAAATAAGAGAAAAATAAATGTATATAAAAAGATAAAATAAAATGAAAAATAAAATATATTAAAAAGGATGGAGAAATAAAGAAGATTAAAATATTAAAAAATGGAAATATCCAGTTTTAATTATTTTTAATTTCTCTATAAACCCTTTTTATTTTATTTCTAAATTTCATTTCAACCCTTGTTTCTTGTTTGAAATATTACTTAAATATAATCTTATTTATTTTTAGTCCTTAATTAATTATTTTAATCTTGAAAACTATGATAAAGAGTAATATTAAATTTTTCATTAAACCTATGTATTTATTTAAATTATTTAAAACGATGCTCCTGACTCGCATTGGGTTGAGCAGAAGTGTGCCATTGGTCGCTGTAAAGATTTAGAGAAAAAATACTTTGAAAAGGCCCATACCTGATAAATGTCGGGATGTTACAAAATCCATTCTTTAAACCATAATACATAATAGATATCTTTATAACCTAAGGAAATATAACAAATAAAGGGTTGATCATAGAAGCACATTAAGGGTAAAAAAGGGACATATTTAATCAGAAACACTTGAATATGGTTATGATAACAGGATGTTAATATTGTAAAATCATACCTTATAGATAAAAAACCTAAGAAAGAGTCATGGAATATAGATTTTAATTTCCGAAGACATGAATCATGACAATGATAAATCATTATAAATCATTCATGAACCATAAAATTATGTTATATAAGTGTGTCAGAATTTTAAATATAGGAAACCATTCATGTTTCAAGGTTAACTACCAATACAATAAACATAGTGAATTAGGACATTGATGTTTCGACTATTTGTATGAGGACAAACCTTTTCCCCTTATTGGATCATGACACACCCGTTACCCATTTTTGATCATGACACACAAATTTATCATTTGGTTTTAGGACACAATTATTTCCCCTTGTGGATCATGTTCATTTACATGTTTCCATTAATTATATCATGAGGTATACATGTTTTCACAGTCCATTTGAGATAGATATAGGTGCCACCCATATCATAATGAATTCATTTATATGTGTGTAACTATATAATATATCATTATATCTATAATTTTGAAATGAAATGGGTATCTTAAACATTCCATCATATCATAACCTATGATAAAGATAAATGCATCATAATTATTTCATCAAATTATAACCCATGAAAATAAGAGAGCATCATAATCATATAACCCATAATGGAGAAACATGTTTCATAAAATAATTAGCCATGAAACATAAATATATTTCATTAACAAATAACAAATTAATGTGAAATGGGTTTCATAAACATATAAGTCATGAAAGATAAACAGGTTTCATAAATATCAACCGGAAAAAATAAAGCACATAAAGAAAGAATATTTATATAACCCTTCGATAATATTCACATAAAGGAATGAGTAACTCCAAATGGAGTCATCCAAAATGGAAAATAATATTGAAATGTCCTTTTAAAACACTTCTTATGAAAATAATACTTTCTTCTTTGAAAAACTATTTTTAAAAGGTAAAAACATCAGAAATCCATTTTCCATGAATTTAAACCTGATAATATATAAATGTATCTAGATAATGTTTTAAAAAATATCCTTTAAAATTATTATGCGAATATTTAAAACATTATGAAGACATTTTTCTTCTATAATATTTTGATAACATATAATTAATATAAGAAAACGTTTTGGAAGAATATTATAGTCAAAATTTATAAAAACAATATGAACAAATTTTTACATGAAATGAACTTAAAAAACCGAGTTTCCAAAATATTTGGGGAAATATTTTTTATAAAAAATTAATCATTTAAAATTGAAATTTATCTCCAAAAAATGATTTTCATGACATAATATTATTCATTACATGTCGTATAATACACTTTCATCGTAAAAAGTTTTAGAAAACATATCGATCGAAAAAAATGAAGAATAATTATTATAAAAAAATATTATTCATAATAGATTTGTATACATTTATTATAATGATAGTACTAGATAACGAGAACATTTTTTTGAAACCATTAATAGAAAACATGGTTTTCAAATAATATAACATTCCGACTGAAGATAGTGATATAGTCGGATTTCCATAAATATAAATTATTTATTGTTTTGAGTTCAACATAGTGGAATAATGATTCCAATAAATTAATATATCATTTATAAATATATGGGAATAATCATCATGAATATTTTTGAGATATGGATCATAATATTTATTCATCGTAAACATAATCGTAAACAATAATGAAAAATGATGAGATTGTATTAGAAAACTACTATCACATTCGTAACATTGAATCATAATCCAGATACAATAATGAAATTAAATGAAGCTCAAATTTAATGAAATAATTTTATTCATGATATAAAATTTATATTGTTTTCATATACACTCCATTGAATAAATATTAGTGTATAGCGTGTCATGTATCTCAATGAATGTAAATTGAAATAAAACATACTTTACCAATTTAGTATCAATTGAACCATAAATCCCAAGATTGAATGATAAAAAAATATTTATTTTAGTAAAAATAAATATATTTATAACAATAATATAATATACTCTAGAAATGTATATACACTAATAAAATAAATGTGTTGTGAATAAGTCCTAAGAATCGTAAATGTAAAATTGAGATGACAAAACCATTACATTAGGCCTAGACTCTCATCATACTCATAAAAATTATTATATAATAACTATATGTTTATTATACATATAATAAAGAACTATGTTATTATATATAGTACTATAAATTATTTGGTTACAAAATTATATTATCACTTCATTAACAACTCCAGAATAATGTTATGATTCCCGTAATACAAACTTTTGTTTCGTACATGTTTTGACATTTTAATATTGATACACATACATATATCATTGATTAATTATTTCCGGAATTTAAATCATGATATAAATCATATATTTTATTTATATTTTCATTTACAATAACCTATAATAAATAGAAATACCAAATTAAATAAAAACATTATTGAGATGTCTGGTTGTATGTACGCATGAACACAATTTCTGTTGTATTTTAAAATTAAAAGAAGGAAGATAATTATATATATATATATATATATATATTATAGTATAATTATTCATCCTTATATATCATATATGTTCACTAAACTCCTCTTTAATACATTACATGTAATTTGTGAACAAATCAAATCACTATAAGGAGGTTATTGTCTACAAATTCACAAATGATGTTAACATATGTAATGGCATGGGTTCTTGGAGGTCCATTACATAGTGAAAAATCTGATGATGGGTGTTCTTGGTAGTCTGGGAAGGTTATCGAGGCTTCTCGGTCATATTTTTACCCCAAATGGTAGGCTTATCTGTAGCCTCAGCCTACAGGTAGGAGGCCTACCGGTAGCTCAGTCTACCGGTAGCCGGAACCTACCGGTAGGCCGGCCTGCCGGTAGCTCGGCCTACCGGTAGCTCGGCCTATCAGTAGCAGTCAGCTACCGGCAGCTCTTGCCTACCCCTATAGGTTTTCTAGTATCGGCTCATGTTTTCACAAATTGAGTTTTAAACCCTATTTTGACCCTTTTTATGATTGTTTTAAAGAAAAGTAACTCCCATAAATGGCGTTTAATTAAGTGTTTAATGAATTAAATTGTGTGTTCATCGGTTCAAACCACCCCAAATGGCGGGGACCCTTTAATGACGTGTGGGGACGCGTGCTCAACCCACGACCCCGCTCCTTACGCGGTTTTGTGTTCTTATCTAAACTGTTCCCGGCCATTATAAAACTACTGGGATATCCCTGGGTTTATTTTTCTCGATCAACCACTAATCAAATCGTCTACTCGTCCTTGAGTTCCTGAGGCCCTACCCCTGCAGTTTGCGCATCCGTTGTTCGTGGCGCGTGAGGATAAACTTTGATCATTGATCAATCAATTAGGGATTCACCTTTGTCTCTCCTTTCTTTGTATCGTGTGGGGTGGTTATGCTTTTGATTCTCTATATTTGGATGAACCAAACCTTAATAAAGGTAACGAACAGATTATAAAGAATGACGGGGGAGGGGCGTGATCAATGATGCTGGTTTGTTTTATGCTCTTTCATGATTAATGATTTCTGATTTCTGTGGGCTTACTCCTACTGAAAATCATGGTGTTGGTTGTATTTCATTATGCACTAATGAACCCTTACCTTTGGTGATGTTCAAATGGCTTGTATCGTGTTTGTGAACCACTGCTGTGTAAATAAATTTAGTTAATTACGTATACTCGGCTAAATAAATTGAAAGCACCATGATCAACCCTTTCTGTGATAACCCCAGCAAAAGCACCCCGAAACTTAAATCATGGAGTGTGTTAAATCTTTTAAATCTGAAAATACTAGCATGGGCCTTCTTTTTGTTGGTGGTAGTGGTTTGATGTTTCCTTTCACGGGCCGATTGTTGGGTGATGTGTGTGGGGATGTGATCCCTTGTGGTTATGCTTTTGGTTGTGAATTTAAGGTCAGGTGGTTACATTGATTATATTACGAATTGGGGTGGGATCCTCTGTTGTTGAGAAACCATTTGCTCCTAGATTTTGGGAACATGAGACAGTATCTTTGGGTTTTCCTTGGTTCCAATACTTTTAGGGACCCCTTATCCCTTTGGTTGTTGTGACTTTACAATAGAATAGGGTGTGAACATTTGAGTTGATGTTTGACTATACTCTTCCCATGGAAAGGGCTTATTCTTACTATTTGCCCATGTAGGTGTAGATAATTATATAAAAAATAATACCGAAAATTAAAACAAGACTGGGACAAAAGGGGTTTTGGTTTGGTGTGAGTTGTGAGTTGGACATGGTACTGATTGTGTTCTGTAAGCTGGCTGAAGAAAAACCTAAACTGGGTGAGTTCTTGCTACCTATACATATACTTGTAGTTTTTGTGTTTCTTATTCGTGCCCCACCAAAGTTGACAACTTAGTGGAGAACACCCCCATTTCATGGGGGAGGGTGTTTTTACCAACACTTCTATTAGTGGAAGGTTATTAGCTCTTTTCTCCTCCCTTCCCGGATATCCCAATTATCTTCGGGAAAGCTATGATGGCCTGAAGTCCATTATTAGACCGAGAACCTTCGGGCAGGGTGGTGTGGTGGTTGGCCCAGGTGTGTGTGGGCAGGTGGTTCCCATGTGTCTTCGGGATGAGGCCCAGGTGTCTTTTGGCATGGCAGTAGATCTTCTAGCCTAGGTGTCTTCGGGTGTGGCGGTGGTTGTTCTGGCCTACGTGTTTGCAGGCGTGGTTACGTGTGACATTTGTGGCCCAGGTGTTTGCGGGTGGGGATTGGCACGGGGACTGTGTGAGGATATGGACCAGGTGTGTGCGGTCGGGTGTGGTAGTGGGACTATGGTATGAATGGCGGGATTGGTCCGATGTGTAGGTCTACTTGAATAACCAGTGGGAAAGTGGGGCGGGATACCCAAACATCGATGTTCTTTTATTATACATTAAATTGCTTGCGTTATTTGGTGAGTGTGGCCGGTGAGTGGGATGTATGAACTCCATGATATTGTTTGGTTGTCTGTTTCTCACGGGACTTTAGTACGTCTCCCCACTTGTGCATAAGAGTCTTTGGTTTTTCCCTATTGAGTATACTTGTATTCTCACACTACGCATATAAAACCGCTTTCAGGTTTCCAGGAAGAATTCGGGGACCGTGCGGGACCACACTAGCGTGGACCTTTGGTACAGTTTCTATTGTCTCTTTTCTTTTCTTGGTATTTTTTTTACCTTTGGGTTTCTGACTTATATCTTTTACCTTTGAACATTCATATGGGACTGGTTTATCTTTAGTCGTTTTTTCACATTCAGTTTGGTGTTGTGGGATCTACCATCTTTTAACCCAATCCAATTAAACGAAAAGGGGTAATTTCCTCCATTTAGTGCGTTATTATATACCCCTGGTGCTGGTCACCACTCCGGGACCTATTATAGGTGGGTTTCAGGGAACATTATCTCTCCTTCATCTTAAAGAAGGAAGGGTATGACAATCTACTGACCCTTCTCTTCTTTTGGTGAAGGCGGGTCGTGACTGAATGGTATCAGAGGACAATGGATGAGAGATAGGATGGAGTCTGGAGTTAGGCACAGTAAGGACTGCATGGGATGGTAGGGAAAAAGTGATGGGTGACCATGGTGTGCGAATTATGCCAGGGAAGATCGGTTAGGACATGGGATTTTAGGGCCCCCCCCCCCCCCCCCGTGATCCGATGCAAGGAATTTGGACCTACCGAACGACCAAGTGAGGCCACACTGATTGCAGGATAGAGACCCTAGGAAATGTACATGAATCATAATGACTTGTGTTCTCATGTTTCATGGGTTTTTTGGTAATTCATATATATAAGATGTGTATGAAATTTGAAAAACAATGTTCTGCACTACTTGGGCTTAGGCATTCCTTGTTTACCTTGCAGCTATGGCACTTGGGAGGAGACCACGTGTGGTGCGGGCGATCGAGGCCCTGGAGACTACCATGGCCGATCGGCAGAGTGATGATCGAGTGGAGGAGGACGACCAGTGGCAGAAGACACTTCGGTATTTCAAGCAACTGACCCTCGAGAAGTAGGAGGGAAGCACCAATGACATGAATATGGAGAGTCTAGAGTCCCGAAACTTGACGTATATAGATATTACATTACTTTTGTGGAATACATAATAAATAATAGACAAACAAGGACCGTAATAGTTTAGTATATTTGTAAACTAAGAACGTAATCTTCTAATCATGGTGAAAGATCTTCCACTTTTTGTTTCCTTACCTAAAACCACTATTTTAATCCTGGGGGAAAATAAAACATAAAAAGGGTGAGCTCAAATGCTCAGTAAGGGTAATAATTGATAAAATAAAACATACCATATACATTTGAACATAAAAAATGAACATAATGTTTAAACATCAAAATCATGAGAAACAACTTAAAACATGGAAGTATATAAGGCATAGATCATAATGGAACATAAATCATGTTAACATAGCATGGGAATAAAACATGTAATTGTGGCATCCATTAAGCACGTGTAATTATTTCCATAGTAGCCAAGGCATTGCTGCCAAGACCATCTTAGGGGACAAGGTCCATTTTTGAATCGAGTTCACTCCTCATTCCAGTCCTATAATACTGAACCAGATTAACTTATCATTCCATCCATATATATCTCATGAGATATAAATCTTTACCCAATTCATTGGAGGGATATATAGGCCCCACCCATCTCATAATGAAATCATTCTTACTTGTGCTAAAAAATAAACATACATCATTCATAAAAACCCAATAATTAAATGGGTTTCATAAACATCATCCCATCATCACATAATCTATATAAAAGAAGTGTATATCATTTCATAATAAGAAAATTTAAACCATGTAAATCATAGAGACATTATACTTGAAACATACATATATGAAATAATGTTATCTTAGATGAAAAATGGTTTTGATAAAACACTTGAAATGATTTCTTGAGGAAAATATCCTTTCTTCTTCAAAATAATTTTCTTTTCACAAAATGAAATTAAATTTTAAAAGAATAGGATTTTTTTTAAAATATTCATGAAATATTTTGGAGGAAGATTCATGAAAATAAGGCTTTATAAAACCGTAATAATCCTTTCATGCCATATACGTTAAAAAAAACATTCTTCTCGTACTTTTGTCGGAAAAGTCAAAAAGTACCTCGTAACATAAATAAAAGAAAGATTCCTTACATACCATGTAGTAAAAGTCAAAAGTGGGCAAAAAGGACTTTAAACATACATGAATACACTTTTATAAAACATGGACATGGATGATAGCAATAACCCCAGTAAATACTTACGAATAACCAATCTCGGATAAAAATGAGATTTGCAAAATTATCCCATACCTTAGGTCCGATATGCTTTGTATGTATCTGAACCTCATGTATAATGATTTAAATAATGCCATTGACTTATTATAGAATCATATTCATTGTTATGATATCATATATGGTTCACTTATGACTTTATATTACCCGTTCTTTTGTAAATTCCATGTTAAAGAGTGTTTTGGGTAAATTCGTTTCATTTGTCATCCGTGTTTTGACTAGTAATTTTTAATATGACTACCTAGATCATGATTACTTAATTCCATAATATAAAACATGATTTATATATATTATATATTCATAATATACATATATATAATAGATTGATAAATGGAAAGGAATACACCGTTCATGGAGACGGTAGGCCGTACGTACGCATGAACGTTGTTTTCGTTTCGTCATTGAATTGAATGGAATTAATTGGATGACATACATATATATATACATAAATCCAGTATCATTATTATGTCATATATTTCATGATTACTTATTATATATACTTTATAATCATTTATGAATGTTTAATCATTGATAATGAATCTCATCGCGTCGTGGAGACGGTATTCCGTACGTACGCACGAGCGATGATATTGTTCCCATGATCGTGGAATTTTATTATAGTGTATGTATAATATTACAGAATCAATATCACTTTAAAATAATCATATATAGTTATTATTTCACCATTATACCCATCCAAGTAAGGTGGTGGTGGAAAATAGATTACACCACGGCGTGGAGACGGTATTCCGTAAGTACGCACGCACGGTGATTTCGTTTTTTGTAGGATGGATAGATGGTGAAATAGGGTTATTTTATACATATAATAACATATAAGTATATTAGTTATACTGATGTCATTACTTCATAATGAAACTACTAATGAATAAGAAGTGGAAGAAGAAATATAGTTGAAAGAATCGGTAACGAACATTACCTCTTCTTTGAAGCGCCTCTTTGAGACCTCCCCTTAGGGAACTAAAATTTTTCTTGAAGAATACCAGGACATCTATGATGTTTCTAGGGAAGTGGAGAAGAAAATTTGGCAGGGGTTGGCAGATATTGAAGACTCAATGTGGTGTGAGAAAGAGAGGGAGGAGGTTCCGTTTTAAAAGGGAGGAGAGGGGTACCTTTGGAATAACTAAAAATATTATTTTATTATATAGTGAAATTCGGTTTCTAATAGCTCCAAATTGATATATTTCGAAGATAAGGTTGGTATGGGTCAAAATCCTCTCATCAAATAGAATATAGACAAGTTTAGGTTATTATATTATCCTTTTCTTTTAGTTTTAACTCTATGTTAATTAGATTGAAATTTACCATGTCACATTGTATTTTTATATTATATATTTAATAAAATTAACATATACATCCATGCGACCCCAATGTGGTCCATTGATGATACACCTATCATGATATATGTAACTTGGCCGAAACGTAGATTTTTAGGAATATAATAACAATTAATAATATAATATTTGTTTTAAAAACAATTTTATGTCAATTTTGACACTATTTGGTAATTTATTTTTTTGAAAATCATAACAGAATGATTAGTTCGAAGAAAATTAATTCAATCACTACTAACATGTAATATTAACATAGAAAATTATTTTAATTCATAAAAAGTCTCAAATTACATTTATTTGGGTATTTATAACATCAATTATGTCAATATGTCATTAATAAGATAATTAATGCATCATCATTGTATCATAAATAAATTAAATTAATTTAAGTATAAAAGTTACAAATAAAATACCCCTATGTAGGAAATCCTTTTATATTTCTAATGAATATTTATAGTTTAATTTATCTTATGTATAACCCTATATTAAAAATTATTTATTTATTAATCTTTGATTTTAACTATTTTAACCCTTCTTTAAATAAATTAATAATTAATGTCTTAATATAATCCAAGTGGGCCTAAATGGTAATATTTTATTCATAAGCTTGTTTTTGGTATAATTACACTTATCCAATAGAATTCGAACATGTGTTAGGGTAATTATAATAAAACTTTTATCCTTAATTAACCTATTTACTTTTAACCGTGGTAGAAAAATTAAAAAGTTACTATTCACCAAAAATTATTTTCATCTCATTGAACCACATTTTGGTCCTTGATATTAACCGCATCTCTCAAATATTCAAAATTCCACTCACAGAAGCAGTAAAATTATGTTTTATGAAAAATTCAGTTTTTTTAACTACCACTTAGTGGTTTCACTATTCAACCAAAAAATGAAAGTTTCCAGAAACATACCAAAAATTATGCCTAAGATATATTTGATATTATGAATTCAAAAAAAAATTCTCTTTTACAAAATTGAAAACATATCAGTTACATTAACTAATTTAAAAATTACTTCCCGTCTTCAAAACAAATAGCGTGTTTTTTAGAGATAATAACTATCAAAAGATTGACACTTGTTTATGTCTTGTTTAAATGTGACATTACATCCAATGAACAAAATTGTATTAAATTGTAAAAATATATTCTAAATATACTTTAAAACCACTCAAATTAATAATTTATCACAATTAATTATTTCTATTAAAAATGTTGTTTTAAATTAAAATTTAGTAATGTTCACTATCCATCAAAATATGAAAGTTATCCGAAAGGTACCAAAATTTTACCCTAAGATTATTTCGATATTCCGAATCCAAAAATGAAGTCCATTTTGAAAGATTAAATTTATCAAATTTCAAAAAGTGGGTATTACTATTCATAACGGCTAGTTCATAATAATAATATAATAATATCTCATTTAGTGAAACTCGGTATTACATACTACACACGTTATCGAGGAAGGTCGCGATTGCGTGTAATGCAAGGAAATTCAGGGATAATTGTTGTGCAATCTCTTTTTGGTGTAGCGTACAACACAAGAAATTAATGAAATTAAAAAGAATACTTTTCATAAAATCTTAGGGTGTCACATTCCACCCCCCGTAAAATGAATTTTGCCCTCGAAATTCGTCGAGGTTATAAATGGTTTACTACTCGAATGTTTCTTTAATAGAAACCCACATTGAAAAAAGGAATACCAAAACTTGGATTTAAAACCTAATAATGAAACGTAATGGTTACCCAAATTAACTCATCATTGGGTTTCCACGTAGGAGAACATGGGTGAAAATATGGATATGGAAGAAAAATCTAATCATCATGTTCTGATGGAGAGTGGTTGTGGACATGGCTATGAAAAATCCAACAATCACAAATCCATATATTTGTGACGATCTGAGGTACCATCTTATTAATCAGATATAAGATCACTAGGACAACATTATTGGTTTTCAAGATCATTTCCCTAAAGTTGATGAAATTGGAATTAGAAGAAATACTTTGGTGATTTTGGTATAGTCTCAAGGTTGGTCATTCTTTGGACAATTTACACTTCATATCTTAAATAAATTAAGTTGAATTTGTCATTCGTGATGTGTTAGCAGATCATGTGATAGAATGATGGGTCATTCCATCTGTCTCAAACAAATGGTTAGAAAAGTTATCAAAAAATACATAAGTCCATCTATAGTGAGATTAATCATATATGTTTCCTAAAATGGACTTATACTTCATATATCATACTGCTTAATATAAAAAAACTAGTTTCTACTAAACAGGGTCTTCCTATAGGCCAGTGGTAGGCAATAAAGGCTAGTCGCACTTCGGTTGTGGGTACGATTCCCACAGCCTTTTCCGACGCGATGGGCTGTCATCCATCCTATAGGTTGTCCTTTTTCTAAAACTAAATTACTATAACATCCCATCAATAATATCGAAAAAACTTCTATACTTAAACAATACTAACTTATGTCCAACATAATCCATTCCAATCTTTATGCTTATCCATAATACTGCAGTCCTCTCTCATATTATAGTGAAAACGATTACCAGAGATTTTATATAACAAGAATGTTAATACCACCATTGATCCCCATATATCATAATATATGTCTTGTTGGTCACATTACAAACATTTGAAGGCCTTAATAATGTATTTTCTTGAAAAATGAATACCCATTGAATCTTAGTAAAAACATGAGTGCTGTCAAAATTTAACTCTTTTCACATACCAAAACCTCAACCATGATATAACTATTTTCTTATATCAGTCATGATCTCATGAATACCGTCAAACATTACATTTTCTCCTTATCCCTTCATTATGTGCATATCATCATTTTTCAAAAAAAATCTCAATCACATTCCATGGTTACCTGTACCATAAAATTATTGAAAACCACAATAGACCAATACATAAATATTCCAATATTCCATGATACTATATACAACATTATTTTGGAATCCCATTACATAAACGCTTAATCATTCCAACACATCATTTCCATATTCAACATCGCCAATAGTGATCGCATGTGACATCCCTTTGCCCTTTGCCTTAAGTGGTTGCTCATGTCGATCATCACTATCCCTTGGATTAGGGCATTTATTATCATAATGCCCCATTTCCTTACACATGAAGCATTAAAGAGTTGGTTGTGCGTTCTCTGTAATCTTTTGTTTATTCACATCATTAGAAACGCATTTTCCATTACATCGACACTCAGCTACTCGATGGCCTTCTTTTCCACACATAAAACATTTTCTAGTCCCTTTAATACAATATCCACCATGCTTCTTTCCACACTTTGAGCATAAGGAAACAGTCATCTTCTTTTAACCATTATTCTGAGATTTATCCTTGAACTCCATCTTCAATTTCTTGTGAAAACTATGAGATGGATAAGTAACACCAACTTCTATTTCATCCTTGATAGCACAACGTACAATTTCTTCATAGCTACTGATGCCTCTTATAGCTCATTCCCATCGAAGATTTGGTTTTAATCCACTGAAGAATCAATCATCTTTACTTTTAGGTTGGATGATAAAGCCAGATTCATACCTTTCAAGCCTTGTAAAATTCGCTTCGTATATACCAACAGATTCATCATCCTTTTTCTTTAGTTCATGAAACTGCTTCTCCAACTTTGTTCGAAGAATACAAGGGAAGTATTTATTGAAAAATAAGTTTTTGAACTCGTCCCATTCCATGGACTCAATTTCATCTCTTGGAATCACATTCTAGATAAGATTCCACTATTGATTAGCTTCACCTTCCAAAGGATATACTGCTAAGATGACGTTATCATGTTCAGAAGATTGAAAAACTGAAAATATATTTTTAGTGGTACTGATCTATTGTTCAGCAACAAGTGGATCAGACGACCCACTGAAATTAGGTGGACGTTGCCTCATGAAGGACTCAATAGAATATTGTTCCCTTCTCTGCTCATTTGGAAGTCCATAATGATTCATAGCTTTTGTAACTATAGCAATAAGATTTTTCACTCCATCTCCCATTACCTTTTTGTTTTCAAAAGGACAATCATTGCATTGTCCATTGCATTGATCAACACGGTTCCTTCGTGTTCCAGCCATCATCTAAAACCAAAAAATAATAGCGTGAGAGGGAAAAATCATGCTAGGGAAATCAACATAGTAATGGGGGAGTACCCTCAATATCTAAAATCTTAGGTAAAATTCTAATATCATTAGCGCAATTCTACGACTATAACCTATACGTATACTTAACCTTAGGGACATCCCTAGACATACCTTATAAATATCTCTAGGGATCTCACTAATGTTTTCACATCCTAGTTTTCAAAGGTTAACTAAACCTTTCCTATGATACCTACTGTAGAGACCCGAAACATGATATACATAGATATTACATTACTTCTGAAGAATACATAATACATAACAGACACACAAGTACCGTAATACTTTAGTGTCTTTGGAAACTTGGAACGTAATTTTCTAATCGTGGTGAATGATCTTCAACATCTCCCATAATGATCTTCCACATTTTGTTTCCTTACCTAAAACCATTCTTTTAATCCTGAGGGAAAATAAAATATAAAAAGGGTGAGCTCAAATGCATAGTAAGGGTAATTATAGATAAAATAAAACATACCATATACATTTGAACTTAAAAACGTGAACATAATGTTTAAACATCAAAATCTTGAGCAAAAACATAAAACAGGGAAGTACATAAGGCATAGATCATAATGGAACATAAATCATGATAACATAGCATGGGAATAAAACATGTAATTGTGGCATCCATTAAGCACGTGTAATGATATCCATAGTATCCAAGGCATTGCTGCCAAGACCATCTTAGTGGACAAAGTTCCTTTCTGAATCGAGTTCACTCCTCGTTCCAGTCATGTAATACTGAACCGAATTAACTTACCATTCCAGCCATATCTATCTCATGAGATATAAATCATTACCCAATTAATTTGAGGGAGATATTGGTCCCACCCATATTATAATGAAATCACTCTTACTTGTGCAACAAAATAAACATACATCATTCATAAAACCCCAATAAATAAAATGGGTTTCATAAACATCATCCCATCATAACATAATCCTTATAAAATAAATGGATTTCATTTCATAATAAGAAAAGTGAAACTATGTAAATCATAGAGACATTATACTTGATACATACACCTATGAAATAATGTTATCATAGATGAAAAATGGTTTTGATAAAACACTTGAAATGATTTCTTGAGGAAAATTTCCTTTCTTATTCAAAATCATTTACTTTTCACAAAATGCCATGCAATTTTAAAAGAATAGGATTTTGTTTAAAATATTTATGAAATCATTTGGAGGAAGCTTCATGTAAATAAGGCTTTATTAAACCATAAAAATCCTTCCATGCTGTATACATTAAAAAAACATTCTTCTAGTACTTTTTTCGGAAAAGTCAAAAAGTACCTCGTAACGCAACCAAAAGAATGACTCCTTACAAACCATGTAGTAAAAGTTAAAAATGGGTAAAAAGGACATTAAAAATACATGAATAAACTTTTATAAAAATGGACATGGATAATTGCAATAACCCCAGTAAATACTTACGAATAAGCAATCTCAGATAAAAATGAGATTTGAAAAATTATCCCTTACCTTAGGCCCGATTTGCTTCGTACATATCTCAACCTAATATATAATGATTTAAATAATGTCATTGACTTATTAAAAAATCATATTCATTTTTTGTGATATCATATATGATTCACTTATTACTTTATATTACCCATTCTTTGGTAAATTCCATGTTAAAGAGCGTTTTAGGTAAAATAGTTTCATTTGTCATCCGTGTTTTGACTTGTAATGATTCATATGACTACATAGATCATGATTAAATGATTACAGAATATAAAACATGATTTATATATAATATATATTAATAATCTACATATATATATTAGATCGATAAATGGAAAGAAATACACCGTTCATGGAGACGGTAGGTCGTACGTACGCATGAACTTTGTTTTCGTTTCCTCATTGAATAGAATAGAATTAATTGGATGAAATACATATATATATAACTAAATCCAGTATAATTTTTATGTCATATATTTCATTATTACTTATTATATATACATTATAATCATTTATGAATGGTTAATTATTGAGAATGAATCTCACCGTGTCGTGGAGACGGTATTCCGTACGTACACACGAGCGATGATATCGTTCCCATGATCAGGAAATTTTATTGGAGTGTATGTATAATATTACAGAATCAATATCACATTAAAATAATCATATATAGTTATTATTTACACCATTATACCCATCCAAGTAAGGTGGTGGTGGAAAATAGATTTCACCACGGCGTGGAGACGGTATTCCGTACATAAGCACACTCGGTGATTTCTTTTTCCGTAGGTTAGATAGTTGGTGAAATAGGGTTGTTTCATACATATAATAACATTTAAGTATATGATTTATACTTATGTTATTACTTCATAATGAAACAACTAAAGAACAAGCAGTGGAAGAAGAAATAAAGTTGAAAGAATCGGTAACAGACATTACCTCTTTTTCGAAGCGCCTCTTTGAGAACTCCTCTTAGGGAACTAAAATTGGTCTTTAAATAATACCAGGTCCTCTAGGATGTTTCTAGGTAAGTGGAGAAGATAATTTGGAAGGGTTTGACCGAGGTTTAAGTCTCAATGTGGTGTGAGAAAGAGAGGGAGGAGGTGCCCTTTTATAAGGGAGGAGAGGGGAACCTTTGGAATAACGAAAAATATTATTTTATTATAAAGTAAAATTCGATTTTGAATATCTCCAAATTGATATATTTCAAAGCTAAGGTTGTTATGGGTCTAAATCCTCTCATCCAATAGAATTTAGACTAGTTTAGGTCATTATATTAACCTTATATTTTAGTTTTAACTCTTAGTTAATTAGATTGACATTTACCATGTCACTTTTTATTTTTATATTATACAGTTAATAAACATACCATATACATCCAAACCACCCCCAAGTGGTCCATTAATTATAAAACTATCCTGATATAAGTATCTTGGCCGAAACATATATTTTTAGCAATATAATAACAATTAATAATATAATTTTTGTTTTAAAAACTATTTTTTGTCAATTTTGACACTATTTGGTAATTGATTTTTGTGAAAATCATAACTGAATGATTAGTTCGAAATAAACTAATTAAATCAATAATAACATCTCATATTAACATAGAAAATTATATGAATTCATAAAAAGTCTCAAATTACATTTAGTTGTTTATTAATAACATCAATTATGTCAATATTTCATTAATAAGATAATTACTGCATCATCATTGTATCATATATAAATTAAATTATTTTAAGTCTAAAAATTAAAACTAAAATACCATTATGTAGGAAATATTTTTATATTTCTAATGAATATTTATAGACAAATTTATCTTATGTATATCCCTATATTAAAAATGATTTAGTTATTAAACATTGATTTTAACTATTTTAACCATTCATTAAATAAATTAATAATAAATGTCCTAATCTAATCCATGTAGGCCGAAATGGCCATATTTTATTCCTAAGGATGTTTTTGGTCGAATTAAACTTATCCAATAGAATTAGGAAATGTGTTAGTGTAATAATAATAACACTTTTACAGTTAATTACCCTATTTACTTTTAACCGTGGTAAAAAAAAGTAAAAAGTAACTATTCACCAAAAATTATTTTCATCTCATTGAACCACATTTTAGTCCTTGATATTAACCGCGTCTCTAGGATTTTTTAAATTCCACTAACAAAAGTGGTAAAATTAAGTTTTATTAAAAATTTAGTTTTTTTAACTACCACTTAGTGGTTTCACTATTCATCAAAAAATGAAAGTTTCCAGAAAAATACGAAAAACTAGGCCTAAGCTATATTTGATATTATGAATTCAAAAATGATGTCTATTTTACCAAATTCAAAACATATCAGTTACATTAACTAATTTAAAAATTAATTCTCGTCGTCAAAACAAATTGCGTGTTTTTAAGAGATAATAAATATCAAAAGATTGACACTTGTTTATGTCTGGTTTAAATGAGAAATTACATCCAATGAAAAAAATTGTATTAAATTGTAAAAATATATTCTAAATATACTTTAATACCACTAAAATTAATAATTTATCACTATTAATTATTTCGATTGAAAAAGTTTTTTTTAATTAAAATTTAGTAATTTTCACTATTCATCAGAATATGAAAGTTATCCGCAAAGTACCAAAATTTCACCCTAAGATAATATCGATATTCTGAATCCAAAAATGAAGTCCATTTTGAAAGATAAAATTTATAAAATTTCAAAAAGTTGGTATTACTATTCATAACGGCTAGTTCATAATAATATTATAATAATATCTCGTTTAGTGAAACTCGGTATTGCGTACTACACACGCTATCGAGGAAGGTCGTGATAGCGTGTAATGAATGGAATGTCAGGGATGCGTGTTGTGGAAGTTCCTTTTGGTGTAGCATACAACTCATGACATTAATGAAATTAAAATGAATACTTTTCATAAAATCTCGGGGTGTTACAGAGAGCTGGCTAGAGGAGCTGGTGATAGCCTTCGGCCTGATTCAGGCCCCGACCGAGTACTGGGTTCCTCTGGCCATTATCCAGATGCGGGGAGCAGCACGTTAGTGGTGGACGCTTTACCTGGGGGAGATGAGAGAGGCTGAGGTGGCATGCACTGATTTTGAGAAGGAGTTCCGTGTGGAATTCCTCTCATCTACGATGAAGGCGGAGAAGAGGCAAGAGATACTCTCCCTCCAGTAGGGAAGTAAGTCAGTAAGGGAGCTGGGAATCAAGTTAAAGGACCACCTACGTTTTTCTCTAGACCAACATCCATACAATGAGTCTCAGGAAAGATGTTTAGAGGAGGCACTTCGACCCTCCCATCAGTATACTGTTACCCCCTTCACCCTGCCGATGTACTTGGAGATCCAGAAGAAGACCGAAGTAGTAGAGAGGATGCATGCTCTGGGAAGTGTGACATGAGAGTGGATCCATCTGAGATCCTCTAAGGGGAAGTCCGTTACCACCAGGCCTCCAGCGTCAGGACCCTCTAGGTTCTGACTAGAAGGGAGTTGACCGCAGCAGTTCCAGTTTCGGTCCCCCGGTCCTCGTCCGTTCATTTTGGGCCCAGAACTGAGGTGCTTTATCTGTGGGAGCCATGGACATCTCCGGAATCAGTGCCCGGACTGGGTATAGTATGGCGGTGGTGGACAGGCCCAGCACCCGCCACAGCAGCAGCTTCCAGCTAGGCCCTTCCAACAGCATCAGCAGGGGCAGCGAGATCCCGCTCCTACGAGGGAAGACGTTGCAGGAGGAGGCCGACCTCAGGGCCATCCTCAGGGACCACGAACAGGGAGTAGTTGGGGAGGTGGTTGACAGCTAAGGGGTAGAGGAGCTGGGCATGGGCAGTTTCACGCCGCAGAGGCAGCATTTCTAGAAGGACTGGAGGTCATTCTAGGTAAAATCAGTTTTTTAGTACCCTTGATTACTCCTTGTTCGATACTAGTGATTCTCACCCCTTCGTTTCACCCAGTGTATCCCGTTCTTTGGGAAAAGATTCCGAGAGGCTTCTAGTTCCCCTGGTGCTGAGCACACCAATCATAGGTCAGACCGACTTGTTATATGTATGTCGAGGATGCAGACTGATGATAGGGCCACATCAGTCGATCAGAGATCTACTACTGCTACAGATACATCCATAGGATGTCATCCTAGGCATCGACTGTCTGTTCTCTGCATGTGACATCATCGACTGCTTTCGAGTAAGGGTTGCGTTCTCAAACTTGGGTGGTCGGCATGTTACTTTCACCGACGAGCGAAGCAGTCAGAAGGGCAGCAGGCGAGAGGAACCCCACCTCTCCTTGTTAGCTGAGCTGTCAGTAGAGTCAGTAGTTACTGAGATGGAGGAGGTGCCAAGGATCGTCAGTGAGTTTATGGATGTCTTCAATTAGGAGGTAACAACTCTACCCCCTCAACGTTATGTCGAGCTTGGGATAAACTTGAGCCTGCTTCTTGTCCCATTTCGATGGCTCCTAATCGGATGGCACCTTCGGAGCTAAGGGTGCTGCGGATTCAAATTGACGATCTTATGAAGAGGGATTATGTTCAACCAAGTTCGTCATCGTGGGGTGCTCCTGTCTTTTTTGCAATGAATGCAGATGGTGGTCTCAGGTTGTGAATAGACTACAGGTGGCTTAATCATGTAACGATCAAGAATAGATACCCTCTTCCGAGGACAGAAGATCCTTTCGAATAGCTGAAAGGGGCAGGGTGGTTCTCGAAGATCAACCTGTTGTCTGGGTATCACCAGTTTAGAGTGAAAGAGGGAGACATCTTGAAGACGGTGTTCCAGTGTAGATATGGACACTTCGAGTTCATGGTCATGCCCTTCGGTGTTACGAACGCCCCGGTCGTGTTAATGTGGCTTATGAACTCTATCTTCCGGGAGTACCTGGATCGGTTCGTAGTTGTGTTCATTGATGATATCTTGATCTATTCAAGATCAGAGGAGGATCACGCGGAGCACCTGAGGATGGTTTTGAAGGTCCTCCGACATCACCAACTCTCTAGGAAGTTGTCTAAATGCATGTTCTGTGTGCGATAAGTGCACTACCTTGGGCACGTAGTGTCCGGGCAGGGGGTAGCAGTGGACGCATCCAAGGTTGGAGAATTTGTTTCTTGGGCATAACCCAAGAATGTTGTAGAAGTTCGTAGTTTCCTCGAGCTGGCAGGTTACTATCGGAGGTTCATACCCAACTTCTCTCGAGTTGCAGCCACTTTGACAGCCTTGACCAAGAAGGACCAGGTTTTTGTGTAAAGTGAGCATTGTGAGGCAGCCTTCAGCTATCTGAAGGAGAAGTTGGATAGTGCCCCAGTGCTGAAAATATGAGAAGAAGGGGCAGTGTATGAGGTGTTCTGTGATGCTGTAATGAAAGGCCTCAAATGTGTGTTGATGCAGCAACAAAGAGTGATCTCTTATGGGTCTAGGCAGTTACTCCCTCATGAGCATAATTCTTCCACCCACAACCTGGAGCTTGCTGTGGTCGTTTCTGCGCTAAAGTTATCGCGAAATTACCTCGTCGGAGAATGCTTTGTGGTCTTCATAGTTCACAAAAGTTTGAGGTATATCTTCTCCCAACGGGACCTAAACATGTGGCAACGAAGGTGGGTGGAGTTCCTCCAGGATTATGACTTCGAGATTTTCTACACATCAAGGAAGGGGAATGTAGTGGCTGATGCCTTGAGTATGAGATCACAAAAATATATGGTCCGAGAGTCGGTAGACACCAGGAAGGCAATGTAGGAGTAGGGTGCCTTGCAACTGGATGCGAGGATGGATGGCAGTAGAGGTTTTCTGTATCAGTTGACAATGAATTAATCTCTGTTTCAGCAAGTGGAGGAGTCTCAGTTGGGAGACCTAGAGTGCAAAGTGATGCGTGACCGAGTTGACCAGATCAATGCTCCAGAAGATGGATGGAGGATGGTCAGAACCTGATGATTTTTTGAGGAAAGTTGTTTGTTCCAAAGGCGATGTGAGGCAAGGTACATAGTGATTTCCACAACTCACCGATAGCAGTGCACTCGTGAGTTTCCAAGATGTACCAGGGTCTGAAGACACATTTCTAGTGGCCTGGAGTAAAGTGAGCAGTGGCAGAGTTTATGGCCATATTCAAAGCGTGTTAGCATGTGAAAGATGAACACCGAGTTCTAGGCAGTCTGCTGTAGTCTCTAGATGTCCCTGAGTGGAAGTGGGAGGACATCTTGGTGGATTTCTCACATTACTACCCAAGGTTCAAGGGGGATATGATGCCACATGTTTTGTAGTGGACCAGTTGATGAAATTGGCTCACTTTTTGGCGATTCAGTAGTCGAGTGAAGTGGATACTTTGGCATGAAGGTACGTGGATGAGGTGGTGCGTTTTCATGGAGTAATGAGGTCCATAGTCTCGGATAGGGATGCATGGTTTACCTCACGAGTATGGAGAGGATTGAAGCATGCTTTTGGAACCCAACTACGTCTTAGCACTGCTATCTATCCCCAGATAGATGGGCAGATAGAGTACACCATCTAGACCATGGAGGATATGCTCAGGGTATGTGTTCTGGACTCAGGAAAATCATGTGTGAGATATTTTCCTCTCGTATAGTTTGCCTACAATAATATCTATCACTCTACAATTGGTATGGATTCGTTTGAAGCCTTGTACGGGAGGCCATGTCGCTCACCTGTGTGTTGGACCGAAGTCGTGGAGGTTGGAATCCTTGGCCCGGAGGTGGTGCAGATCACGACGGAGAAGGTTTAGATTTTACGGGAAAGGATAAAGGCGGCCCAGGATTGACAGAAGTTGTATGCTAATACAAGGAGATGGCCCTTGGATCTCGAGGGTGGGGACCACGTGTTCTTGAAGGTCTCCCCTCGGCGTGGACAACGGAGGTTCGACAAGGGGAGTAAGTTTCTCTCAGGTTCATCGGACCCTTCGAAGTGTTGCGGCAGGTCAGAAAAGTGGCTTTTCAGCTAGCGTTACCACTGCCACTGCTAAGGATACATGACGTCTTCCATGTGTCCCAGCTCCATCGGTATCTACACGATGATTCACACATCCTTGGATGGGGAGATCTAGACATCAAGGACGACATGACCTTTGTGGAAAGCCTAGTGATAATCGAGGATAGCAAGGAGAAGGTGATTCGTGGGTGAACCATTTCCTTGGTTCGTGTGTTATGGAGACATGGTGGGCTTGAGTAGAGTACGTTGGAGAGGGAAGCATAGATGCATGCCCAGTACCGAGAGTTGTTTTGAGATTTGTGTTGTTCTATTTATACTTTTTGTAGTTGAGCATTTTACCTTGTTAGCTGTGAAATATGTGGTTTTTCTTTCCTCTTTGATTGTGAGTGAAATGTCCTAGCGATTGGGAGGGGAGGATCCGACCCCTAATCAAGACACATTAAGGTGGATGTGATTAAACCTGTGCGGGTGAGTCAGTGCCGCCCAAAGTGGATAGTATATTAACATGGGGGAAGAGACTCCCCAACCTTCATGATTGGGCAGTTTGATGTGGTATGATTCTTGGTTCTTAAGAGGAAGGTGTTTTTAGTTAACAATGGGGTTCTCTCTTGAGAGGTATATTTCGAGGTGGTTGTTCAAACCCTCTCTTTCATTTGGGTGTTTTGATTATTGGGGGCGAGAATATTTTGAGAGGTATCTAATGTAATGGAACGGGTTCATGGAGGTCCATTACTTAGTAAAAAATTTGATGATGGGTGTTCTGGGTTGTCTGGGAAGGTTATCGAGGCTTCTCGGTCAAGTTTTGACCCCTACAGGTAGTCCTACCGGTAGCCTTAGCCTACCGGTAGCAGGCCTACCGGTAGCTCGGTCTACAAGTAGCCGAAGCCTATAGGTAGCCCAGCCTACCGGTAGATGCGGCCTACCGGTAGCTCTGTCTACCGGTAGCTGGAGCCGACCAGTAGCCCAGCCTACGGGTAGTTGCATCCTATCGGTAGCTCGGCCTACCAGTAGCTCGGCCTAATGATAGATATTAGCTACCGGTGGCTCTTGCCTACCCCCACGGGTTATCCAGTATGGGCTCCTGTTTGCGCAAATTGAGTTTGAAACCCTATTTTGACCCATTTTAAGCTGATTTTAATGCCCAGTAACGCCCATAAATGGCGTTTAATTAAATGTTTAATGAATTAACCTAGTGTGTGTGTCGGTTTAAACTGCCCCAAAGTTTGGGGACCCTTTAATGACATGTGGGGCTGCGTGGTCAACCCACAACCCCTCTCCTTACGTGGTTTCGCATTCTTATCTCAACCATTCCCAACCTTTATAAAACTACTGGGATATCCCTTGGTTTCTTTTTCACGGTCAACCTCCGATCAAATCGTATGCTCGTCCATGAGTTCCCGAGGCCCCGCCCCTACAGTTTGCGCATCCGTTTTTTGTGGCGTGTGAGGATAAACTTCGATCCTTGATCAACCATGTAGGGTTCCACCTTTTTCTCTCCTTTCTGTGTATCATGCGGGGTGGGTATGCTTTTGATTCTGTAGATTTGGACGAACCAAACCTTAATGAATATAACAAACGGATTATAAATAATGAAGGGAGATGGGTGTGATCGCTGATGTTGGTTTGTTTTATACTCTTTCATGATTGATTATTGATGATTTTTGTGGGCTTACTCCTACTGAATATCATGGTCGTTGGTGGTATTTCATTGTGAACTAGCAAACCCTTACCTCTGGTGATGTTTAAATGGATTGTATCGTGTTTGCGAACCTCTTATTTGTAAATTAATTTAGTTAATTACGTATATTCGGCTAAATAAATTGAAAGCACCAGGATCAATCCTTTCTGTGATAACCCCGACTAAAGGACACCGAAATTGAAATCCTTGAGTGTGTTAAATATTTATAATCTGAAAATTCCGGCATGGGCCTTCTTTGTGTTGGTGGTAGTGGTTTGGTTATTTCCTTCCATGGGCTGATTGTTGGGTTATGTGGGTGGGGATGGGATCCCCTGTGGTTATACTTTCGGTTGTGAATTTAAGGTCTGGTGGTTACGTTGATTATATCACGAATTGTGGTGGGATACTTTGTTGTTGAGAAACCATCGGATCCTGGATTTTGGGAACATGAGACAGTATCTTGAGGTTTTCCTTGGTTCCAGTACATTGAGGGACCCCTTATCCATTTGGTTGTTGTGACTTTACAAGAGAACAAGTTGTGAACTTTTGAGTTGATGATTGACTATACTCTTCCCTTGGCTTGTGCTTATGCGTGCGAGTTGGCCATGTAGGTGTAGAAACTTATTTAAAAATTATTACCAAACATGAAAAAATGAATGGGACAAATGGGTTTTGGTTTTTCATGAGTTGTGACTTGGACATGGTACCTATTGTGTTCTCTAAGCTGGCTGAAGAAAAACCTAAACTGGGTGAGTGCTTGATACCTATACATATACTTGTAGTTTTTGTGTTTCTTATTCGCGCCCCACCCATGTTGTGCACTTAGTGCTGAACACCCCCATTTCATGGGGGAGGGTGTTTTTCCCAACACTTCAATTAGTGGATAGTTATTAGCTCCTTTATGCTCCCGTTCCTAGATATCCCAAGTATCTTTGGGCCAGATGTGATGGCCTGAAGTCCATTATCAGACCAAGAACCTTCTGGCTAGGTTGTGTGGTGGTTGGCCCAGGTGTGTGCGGGAAGGTGGTTCCAAAGTTTCTTCGTAATGATGCCCAGGTGTATTCGTGCATGGTAGTAGATCTTCTGGCCCATGTGTCTTCAGGCATGGTGATTTTTGTTCTAGCCTAGGTTTTTGCAGGCGTGGTTACGTGTGACATTTTTTGCCCAGGTTTTTGAGGGCGGGGTTTGGCAGTGGGACTGCGTGAGGATATGGCCCAGGTGTGTGTGGGCGGGTGTGGTAGTGGGACTGTGGTGTCAATGGTGGGATTGGTTCGATGTGTAGGATGACTTCAATAACCAGTGGGAAAGTGGCGCGGGATACCCAAACATCGTTGTGATTTTATTATACATTACATTGCTTGCGTTATTTGGTGAGTGTGGCCGGTGAGTGGGATGGATGAACTCCGTGATAGTGTTTGGTTATCTGTTTCTCATGGGACTTTAGTACATCTCCCCACTTGTGCATGAGAGTCTTTGGATATTCCCTACTAAGTATACATGTATGCTCACCCTATGTATATAGAAGACTTTCAGGTTTCTAGGAGGACTACGGGGATCGCGCGGGACAATACTAGCACGGGCCTTTGGGACAGTTGTTGTTGTCGGTTTTCCTTTCTTGGTAATTTTTTTACCTTTGGATTTGTGACTTTTATCTTTTACCTTTGAACATGAATATGGGAATGGTTTATCTTTAGTTTTTTTTCACTTTCATTTTGGTGTTGTGGGATTTACCATATTATCTCCCAATCCTATTAAAAGAAAAAGGGTAATGCCTTCCATTTAGTGTGTGATTATATACTCTTGACACTGGTCACCACTCCGGGACCTATTGAAGGTGGGTTTCAGGGGTCATTATCTCTCCTTCAACTAAATGAATGAAGGGATAGGAAATCTGCTAACACTTCCCTCCTTTTTGTGATGGCGGGTCATGAAAACGTCTTTATAGAAAATAGAATGTGTGGAATAATTTTTTATATAATATTTCCAAAAAATAACATCTTCTTAAATATCTTATATGTAATAAAAAATCATATTTTTATAATATTTCACATATATGATAGGTGGTAAAGGAGAATCAAACAACATCATTTTGTGAGGTGGTAGTTCTTCACATAGTATATGAAAAAGTTTGGTACCCATTAGATGAAACCTTGTCTAAGTGTGGGTATAAACCATGTAATATCAACTTATATGTATATTTAAGATACTGAGGAGATTTTATAATCATATAATAATAATTTGGAATTGGGTGCATAATGTAAATAAAACAAAGTAGTTTACACAAGGATATTACTTCTTCTTTGGGTAAATCTGAGTGGTTGGCAGTAAGGGGATTCCTTAGTTGGATTTATGATTAAAGAGATGAATGTAGGTCAAATGGATGAATTTGTAGAGGAATTATGTTATGTTTTTGTTTTATCCATTGTTTCTTCAGAGGTGTGATAAAGTGATAATGGTGAGTGTGTTTTTATAGAAAATGAGGAGTGTTATTCTTGTAAATATAAAAAGATAAACACTATTGATAAGACATCCTTACATAATGTACGCAAAATAATTGTTAAAATTCTGGAATCTATTCTAATTGGTCAAAATAGGTTGTGATAATGGATTTTTGTCATGTTTCTAGGTAATCTGGCCTCTTAAGTTTAATTTTTTTCTATTAAGTATCCAAATTCAAACTTTAATCATTGTAAAACATTTTTATTACCTTTAATAATTTTTTATTAGAATCTATATTTACATTATTGGAAAATATAAATTAATCTAATTTCTAATGTTGAATCAGTTTTAAGAAATTGTAATCATTGATGTCTGAATAATTTAATTAAATTTAATCCCATATATGGTATAACATAGTGGGTTAGTAAAGTAAATTTTTTTAACGTTTCATAGTTTTTTATATGTAAATTTAATGTTACGTTCATTCCAATAAACTACATTGGATTAAATTATATAATATTTATATAATTTTACCTTAAAAATTAACATATCATTCAAATATATAAATAATTATATCAAAAAGTAGTTTTGAAATATAATTCTTCATTTTTTTAGGATTCATTCAAAAATGAAAGATCTCTCAATAATAGTAGAAATTTTCAAAAATAAAATTTTGACGATATTATTTAAAAAATATCAATTTTAAAAAAATAATTTAAAAAATATAAAATCTATATTTAATTTGGGTTCTTTGTTAAAATGTTGAAAAATTAAATTTTTTAAAAATAATATATTTTATTCATAATGTTATATCTATTATTATCTTATACATATAAAATATATTAGATGAGGAACAAAAAAAATAACTTTAATACAAGATATACATATTTATTATTTAATAAACTCATTATAACTAGCTTGTTTAATTTTTTTGTGATAAAATGGGAATTGAATGTAGCAATATAGTATTCATAGTAATGGAAATTATTTATTCAGGAATTATTCTTTCAATCATTTATAAGGGATTGATAAAAAAGTAATCATTATATATACATGTGAAAAACATAGTTTAATAATTAATGATACCTTAGTTATATATTCTGTTCTAATGGTTGGGTGACAATTATAATAATATTATTAATAGGGTTTTTTAGTTGGGTAAAAAAATTTATTCCATGTAATAATGGATATCCAAGGGTTTCAGTATTGAGCGTAACACAGGAAAAACATATTTTTTCATATAGAAAAATCTAATCGAAGTGTTGTGAATAGAGAAATATTAACTTGGTGTTGTGAATATTTTAAGAAAAAAAGTGTTTTTGACTAAAAAACGAAATGTTTAGTGTTTAAATTATTATTAATGATTTAACTAAACTGAGATAATTTATTACAAAATCTCTAGTTGTCACATTATATCCCCCTAAAATTAAATTTCACTGAAGAAATATATCTTTGTTATCAGTGGATTAATACATGAATGTTTCTTTGATAAACACCACATCTAAAAAATGAATAATATGATTTACTATATAAAAGTAATGTCGGATCCATAATGGTAACCCAAAGAAACATGTAACAAGGTTTCCATATAATATAACATAGTTGAAAATTGAAAACAGGAACATAGATGAAATATCTAATTGTCATGTTATGATGGTGACTGATAGACGATATGGTTAGAATAATGTTAATAATCCCAATTACCTTACAAAGAGGGGCTAGAAAATGATCATTGATATCATAAAAGTGATGATAAATTGAAAAAAAATTATTTCATGTACCATTTTCATAATGTTGAATACTTTTAATGATAATATATACTTACACAATTTCTAGGAAACCAAACCATTTTCATGTTCCTTGAAAAAATTTCTCATTCATCTATTATTTCATTAAATAATGGTTAATTTTTCATTAAATAAGCATTACTAGATCATATGTTCCATAAATATAATGATAGACCATTAATTATATCTTTAACACAAAAAAATGGTTTGAATAAGTAACCCAATTTGAATAAATCACCATATGTTGTAGGAAAACTATAATCTCACAACATTCATTTGTGGTTTAACATAGATATTCTATAAATGGTTATCCTTATAACAATTATGAAAGCTTAAAAATTAAATAATAATAATTCATGTCACTAAATATCTCAAATACATCATTGAATTGAACCACTATGTATCATGAAGTAGCTCTTAGTTATCACACAACAAAAACGTTAATACCTTCATCATTTTCCCTCTTGAAGCATTTTAATAAATTGAATTAACAAAAATAAATTTTCATAACATGGAAGTTTTAGTATTCAAATCATTATTTGGTGTATTCCTTAAGCACAGAAATGTTATAAACATCATCAATTATAGTGTAAACCAATTTTAAAAAAATTATTTCTCAGTTCAAAGGAAATTAGTAAGATCCAATTTAATTAATCGTATCCAACATGTTATTTTGTAAAAAATCACTATCTAGATATTATGAGCATATTAAGGGTTATATTTTCCTTAATCATGTCGTTACCATAAATATCACTTACATAGTAAATCGTTTTTCTAATCCACTAGAACCAGAGAATATATTATAGTAAATCATTAATGAAAACCATAATGTGAAAAAATAATATTATATTTCATAGCTCATAATTCATACATCCAAATACATAAAAACTTTGTTTTCTCTAGTTCATTCACAATTCATTAATATGGATACCTCATAATACTTATTTAATATCACATTTCACTTGATGTATTATCATTATAAATAATATATCCATTACTGATCCAACATTTTAGATTAATATTCTTTATCATTCCACTTGGAATAATGATATTTATAATGATAATTTGTTCAACACTAAAATATTTAACCATTGACGATGTATTTGGGAAGAAAATATTCTAATCCAATTTGTTAACATTAATATTCATTTTCAATTTTTAGTTACACAATTTTTTTCCTTCTTTTCCAAATTCAACATATCTACTTCATCCTCTAATACATTCACTTAGCCAATTCATTCCCCATCATCAACATATAGAAAACTGAATATTTGTTCCATCATAGTTTCCACTTCCCATACTTACATAAAACCCATAATTCATATTTTTTGGTGAGTCCGAGAGTTTTTAAATGTACATGTTTTTATCATGTTTTGGGAGAACTGATTTGGAATGACCACAATATCCTTCAATCAAGTGATAATCCCATTTTACATCTCTCCATAAAATTTCCCATTACATTCAACATTTATAATTTCATTCTGGTTCTCTCAATTGACTGAAACAATAATTCATAGTGTTATAAACGTTTATTATAAGGTATAACTACAAAATAATGACAAATCACATTTGTGATATTAAATACATGACAACTTATTTTAAATCTATGAATTCTTAGGCTTATCGGTAGAGGCGTCGGTGTACATATCATCTAAATAGAATTACTTACCTCGTTATAAATTTATCATCATAGTTTCAAAGGGAAACTAAAATATTTCTATGATACCAACTATAACAACCCTCTATTTTAAAAAAATATACAGTACATTAATTTTTTAGACAAGTTGATACATTACAAAAATCAATACCCAAATTCTATATTAGTTATGTGTATTTGGAATCATGGATACATAAAAACAATTATATAAGTGAGACAAACCATATTCTACTAACTTAATAATTACCTAAACCCTACAGAGTAACATATTATATAAATAATATGCTTATTTAATATGGAAAATAACCATAAATAACATATGACATCATATTCTCAGAAATGGTAAATAGGGAAGATATGTGAGCATATTCCTGAGAAAAAATTATGAGAACATGATCTTACAAAAAAATCATAACCTATTTATCGAGATCACAATCAAGATACATTGAATAAATTCTATCTATTCTTTATAAATGAATAATAAGGTTGATAAATCATTATAAATTATACAGGAACTATTAGATCATGTCATATAAATGTGGTACAATTATAACTATAAAAAACCATTTCATGTGTTGTGGTTGACTACTAACAAAATCAAGATTGGGGGTCATCACACACCTATTAAAATTTTATCATTAGAGTACAACAATTTTCCATAGTGGATCCAAACAAATCTGGTTCCCATAGTGGATCAAGACAATCCTATTTTCAATTTTGGATCACGACACACATGTTTCCCATTTTAGATTTTGATGCACCTATTTACCCTTAACGATCAATCTCATCGTAATTTTCCCATAATTATCTCTTGAGATTTAAAATACATACCCATGAATTAGAGAGTGATATATGTCCCACAAAAATCATAATTATGTTGTATATATTAATTCCACCAGATCATAATAATTTATATCATAACTGATGTAATGAAATGTGTACTGGTAAGATTTAAACATATAAAAAAAATATAGAAACGATATAGGTTTCATAATCATTTCATTCCAGAATAACCTATGATAATAAGCAGGTAACATAGTAATTTTACATAATAAATAGAAATTGGTTTCATAAACATATAACACATGAGAGTGAAATGGGTTTCATTAACCTATAAAATACTAAAAGGGAACCCTCATTCATAAACATAAAACCTATAAAAGAGAAATACGATTCAAAAACATCATTCCATGAATACATAAACCATTAAAAGAAAAAATGTGACTAGAAGCCTTGGAAAATATTCAAAGAAAGGCATTATAAACACAAAATGATTTCATCATTGATGGATTTTTTTTGGAATTATTCATTAAAAATATTTCATAAGTAATACATCCTTTCTAGATATAATATAACTTTTTTAAAATCAAAACCAATTTTGGAATCAATTTTCATTGACCATTTAATTGAAAACATATAAAGGTATCTATACAGCATTTTGAAAACCTTATTCAACGAAAACATATAAAATAATATTGAAAAAAATATGAAAAAAATTTCTTTTAAAATAAATTAAAACTTATATATAAGGTGTTAAAAAATTCTAGAAAACATTTTCTTAGATAAAATATAACTGATTTATGAAATAATTTTCAAATCCTTTTTCCATATTTTTTTGGAATAATAAATTTCAATACTATTATGAAAAAAATATTAATGAATTAATCATATAGTATATAAAACTAAGCACTAAGGAAATTATGGTTATAACAATGGATAAATCCATACATGATTAACATTCCCTTTTCACCATAAAGAGTTTTATAAAAGTTCCATGATTGGATATTGAATTGAATAAAACATTTTAAAAACCCATTATTTTAAATGGAATAAATTTTTTTAAAATTACATTTAATGATAAAATGAGAATAGTATAACATTTATTTAAAACATGGTTTTGAACAAACATATATTTCTATGATAAGAGAGAGAAAACGTCATATTTACAGAGAACCACTTTTCTAATTATATTAAGTACCAATGAGTGGAAAAAATTGTACCAGTAAAATAATATTTCATGAATAACAATAGAATAAAAAATATAATGAGTTATATTGACCTATGAATCATAATATTTTGTCAATTGAATCATAATCATAAGCAATCCTGATAACCGACAAGATTATAACAATAAAATATTACAACATTGGTAAAAATGGGTCATAATGCAATGGGATAATAACATTACATTAATAAAAAATATCATTAAAAATAATATTAATTATATAAATTTTCATTGTTATATACATACACCACATATATAAAATATAGGTGCATAACCTGTCTTGTATATAAAATGAGGAAAATTGAGAAAAAAATTACATTACTGATTTGATAACTTTTGTCCCATAAATCCCCTGAATTAATGATCCTAAAATGTAAATTTAAAGACATAAAAATTTAATTATCATAATCATATAATATTTTCATGGCTTTTATATTCACCATACAAAATAAATTGGTGGTGAATAGTCCATAAGTCCCATACAAATAAAAGTGAGACGATAGAACCATTACGTTTTTTCATAACTCTTGTGGTACTCATAGGATCATCAGATATAAAAAATAGAATTTTATTATAAATTAATTAAACATCAATACCATTATATCTAATAAAATATAAGATTTGGTTATATAATTATATTACCTATTTATTAACAACTCCATGTTAATATTTTGTATCCATTAATATATGTATTGTTTTGCATACTTGTTTTGATTGTTTATTCTGGATCATCCTAAAAATATATTGATTACATATTTATAGAATGTAAGAAATTATATAAATACAACATATTATATTTATATTACAATTTATAATAAAATATTAAATATAAAAAATTAAATAGAATAAAACATTCACAAATATGGTATGTCGTACGTACACCTGAAAAATATTTCAGTTTTTTTTTCATATTGAATGTAATGAATTAAATGAAATATATGTATATATATATATATTATCATTACAGTAGAATTATTAGGTCATTATTATCATATAATTAAACTTTATCGATCTTTAATACATCCAATGTAATGTTTGAAAGAATCACATCTTTTTTAGGAGGTGGTAGTCAATATGTCTAAAAACGAAGTTATTGTATTTACATAAAATGGAAAGAATAAATTTATTTATTATATAGTAATTATAAAATTATAAATATGTCATAAATACCAAATTGAAATATATTTTACGTAATAATTCCCAACCATGAGAGGTGTTAAAGGAATGATGAACATCAATATTTTTTAATGTGGTAGTTCTCCTTATAGAAGAAAAGTGTGTTTATTTCCCATTAGAGGTAGAACCCATAGAATTTAAAAATATACATATATTTAAGATAATGAGGTTAATTAAAAATAATGTATTTAAATTATTTTAGTTTTTAGTGAATGTTAATGAAAAAAGGATTTTGAAAAGTGATCTCACCCTTTCTTTGGGAAACTCTACTTGGATTTTACCAATGGGCTAGCATGGATGAATTTCTTCCCAAATGTACTATTATGGGTCTATGTAAGGTATTTTTGGGGGTATTTTTATAGGTGTTTTCATAGATAGTTTTTATGATAGGAGTGAGGATGTACGAGGTGTGAGAGTCATTTTATTTAGTTTAGGAAGTGGTATTCTTATAAATATAATAGGTAAATATTATTGAGTGGTCTCTCATACATCATGCACTGCCAATAATTTCTCAAATTATATATAAGATGGGTATTGGTTGAAATATATCAATCTTAAGGCATCAAAAAAAAATTCTACTTTTTTATCCTCTTAATATTGATGTTCACCGATTATGTAATCTGGATTTTACATTGATCATTGTAGTTATTTTTAATTACATTGATTAATTTTTTTAGGAAAAAATGTTGAACCATTAAAAAAGTAAAAATAATTATGATTCTGAAAATGGAATTTATTTTTATAAATTTAATCACATAACTGTTGAAAGTTAATAAAATGTTAATCCAACATATGGGAGGACCAATTATGTTTTTAAAGAAAAAATTTTCAAATGAATGCTATGTTTCTAAATATGATTTTTATGTGAATTTTTTACATTGTCCTAAATTGACTTAAATTATTTATAACATATTTAATTATAATATAAAACCTTATTTAGAAATAATTCTGACATATAAATAAATTATATGAAGAAGATGTTAGGAATTAAAATATAGCATTTTCTTATATTCATAAAAAACAATTTTCCCCATAAAAACACCAAAAATTTACAAGAAGTATGTTTTTATATTCCACTTTTTAAAAGGAAATAAATATATTGAAAAAAATTAATAAAACGAAAAATATTATATTTAAAATGGGTTTACAAACAAAAGCTAAAAAAATTGTCCTTTTAAAAAATAAATATTTTTATTCATAATATTTTATTTATCAATATATCATACATATGAAATTTATTTCGTTAGTATAAAATATTTATTTAATATATAATAAATATATTTTTTTTAAAATATTCATCAAAAGTGGTTAGTTTTATTTTATTGACTTATAATTGTTTGTATTCATAGAAAAATTGTTTTCATAAAAAATGAATTTCATTATTCTCAACTAGTTGTTAGTTTAATTTCTACCTAATTGATCACTAAAGATTAATTTCATAATCATGGGTAAAAGATAGCAGAAAAATGTAGTCAACCTCAGTAATATGTCAAAATATAACAGGTGAGATATAATTACAAAAAAAATAATATTATAATATTAGTATATTTTTGTTCAGAAAGACATTGTCTTTCATGTAAATAAGTCATTAAAGTTGATCAGTATTTTTTGTTACAGAAGAATAACATAGTTTTGTGTATGTTTTAGGATAATATAAGTGTTATGTGTAATGAATTATTTAGTTGGTGTTCAGTATAATGCAAGAAAAGGTTAGTGTTTTTGTATAACAAAATACATATTCTGTGTTGATAAATATGTAAAGGATTAAATTAAATTGATATTTTTATCATTAAATGATGTGATGTTACATTAGGGACATAATGTACAATTTTTTATTTCCACTTTTATAAAATTTATATGATAAAATTATGAACATTTTTTAATTTTGGTATCAAAATGATTATTGGATGATTTTTTTATTTTAACAAAATATTTCATTTATCGATGAATATTAGAAAATAATAAATATTTATGAATAATTAATTTTAGAATGAATTATTTATTAATAAAAATATTTGTTTTTTATTTTATATATATTTTTAGTTCCATCATTATTATATTAATCCAATTTTTTTCATTTAATTAATTTTAATAATTATTATTGATATAAAAACACTATAAACATCAAGATATTTTCTATTTTAAAATATGCGTTCACATGGATTCTACGACATTAGTTTTTAATTCGGTTTGTCTTCTTCATCAATATGAATTTTTAAAAATTTATTCAATGTAACAACCAGAACCGTTATAAATAAAATTCCACATATAATTTAAATTAAAATTTATATATTGTAATTTGGATATAAAAGAATACATTTCTTTGGTTTTATTATATCAGTCATAAAAGAACAATAAGTATCTTTTCCTATGATAATATAGTGGATGATTAGTGACTAATATATATTTATTTATATAGTGATAAAAAAATCCAATTGATATTGATAAAGGAAGTGATGAAATTATCAAATAGGTTTATACTACATAAATCCAATATATTGGAGCTTCCATGGGTGATAAAATCATTGGAATTTTTCCATAACCAATATGAAGTTATGATCTATTATCATAAGAATGAGAGAAACCATTTATGGTAGTTGTTGAATTCAATTGTGATCATTTCCCAAACCATGTCTGATGAACCACCCCATGAAATTTTAATTGTTTCACACTAATCTCTTAAGGTGTTTACTAGTGTATTAATGAGATATGTTTCATGAACCTAAAAACAATAAAAAATAATTAATTTTATATATAATAATGAATATATTTTTTTCCAATTATTTTTACTTTATATATAACTTTTATTCTAAAATAATAAAACAAAAATAGCATTATTGGGTAATTTTAAAATTCAATAAAGGAATTCATTTTTGTGAAATAATGTATATTTGAAATTTAAAATAGTTTTATAATATTTTATTATTAGATAATTTATATCAACTACAATTGATCATATTATTTTTCTAATGACAAATGTAATTTTTATAAGGCACAAAAACAAATATTTTAAAAAATCCCATCATTTCGTAAAAAAATTCGACACATTTTTAAAATGTGTAAATGAACATATTTAGAAAATTAGTTATATAAATATTATATTATTTTTATTTTAATACCCTAAAATTTATCCAATAGTTATTTTTTTATAATTTTATGAAACAATATATTTTTAGGTAAAAATTAAATACATTATAAATATATGTTTTGTATTATGACATCATAATGATGACAAATTATGAAATAAATACTATAAAAGGTATCCAAAATGAAATATATGTTTTTATGTTAAAAAATGTTCATTTTTATTTATTGGATTAATTTTTTAATTCTATTATTAATCCTCCCAAAACATTAATATCTATAAAGGTTTTACAATCATTTCAGTAAGTGTATGACTGAATTACACATCATCAAGGGTATTATTTTATTAAATTTTTCAATTTTCATTATAAAATAATTTAAAATCATATAAGGTAGAAACCATGATAAAATCCAAGAAATTTTTTTTGGCTATAAATATTTTATTATATCGATTCGTAATCTGTAGTTTGAAAAGTAATAACGAATTCTAATATCTTTTCCCTTAGAAACAAACCCAATATACCAATTATATTCACTAAATATTCATAGTTAACAACCTCAAAAATACCACTTCTCTTTAGGATTCTTCAAAGGTTCATTAAATAACCTGAGAAGATCCTCCCAACAATTTTGAGTCACACTCTATAGGTAACACATCCTTTCCATCTCATCATTATTCTAGTGTCTTCATTATATTATGACTTTTATCTATAATTTTTAATTATTGGTTAGGTTTTTTCATTTTACAATTACATTCAATTTTATTTACAAATATGAGACACCCATTTCTCTCTCATATGCACATTTAATCAATTTTTGTGTGACACCATTCTGCTTTCTGTATTTCACTACCCTTTTCTATGAAAAAAATTATGTATAGAATACCATACCAATTTAATATAAATTTTTTCACCATTATAAATTTAAATAATTTTATTGTGGAATGAATGTTTTATATTATTAACTCCATGATCTTGTAATAACATATTACCTTGTCTAAATCAATATTTTATAATCTACATGGAACACATATGTGTGAGAATCAAATGAATGTGATGGGTGTGCCCATAATTATATTGTGCTCTCATGAACTGGTTAATGTATTATTCTAATGAGACTTTATTTAAGGGAATATGTAGTGAACATACTCCATCATGGGAATTTTTCAATCATGATACCTTCATAGTTATCCTTGACTAATGCTTATAATTTATTTTTTTGGGTTACTACAACATTTCTGATTTTACTATTATGTTATCATGTTATATCATGTCTCATTGTTTATATTAATTACTATAAACCCTTTTATGAGGCATTGATGTTTCTACTATTAAAAAATACAACTTTCATCATTTTATGACATGCCTATTAACATACTAGTCTTTATAGGCCACACCATTATTATCTATATCCCCATGTTATCCCATGTAGTTTTATGTATTAAGGATTAATACGATCATGTTATGTATGATTTCAATAAGGATTATGAATTCCATAATTTATGTCATTACGTAATGTACCTAATTCCAAAATATGGGAGTCTCTTTAATCATCTTGGATTTTTAAAGTGTAATCATATATAATAAATCATATATTAATGTGCAATAATGATATTGATTTTTATAGTGGTTATTAGAAGAAAATCATATTTATTTTTTGGATTAGGATTAGAAAATGCTATAGAAATCCATTGGGATATAATTATGTATAATAAAACATCTCTATATTATGGAAATTATAGATGAATTAGTTTATCATTAAAATAGCCCACTTTCATGATAATATATGTTGATGTGTCCTTGGTACAAATGTATTTAGAGGTAAAACCCAAAAACACTACATAGAGCTAGACTCGATTATAAAAAGCTACATAACAACATGCCATACTGAACACCTAGTTTTAATATCCCGGGGATATTCATCTATAAATTCATAATATAATTATAAATCATTATTATGGGAACCAAAAACTTACACGTAATATAATATTTTATGAAATATGTCATGGATAACATAGACTGAAGCCTAAAAATTCAAATGCTAAGAAAATATGTGTAATTTATATGTTATCATTTAAATATCACCAGTGCCCCATTATTCTATTTATTTTTTTTAAATACACTTCCATAATTTTACATTTATGTTAGTCAATGGATGAAAATAGATGGTATCAATTATACACCCAATGTTATAGGCAATGTGATAAATTACCCAAGGAGATTCCAAGCCCAATGGGAGAGGTAATCATGAACATTTTGATGATACTCTCTAATATTACTCAGTTTTTTAATAGAATCCTAGAATAGGAGGAGCGCCCAAGTCCCCAAAATAAATAACATGCTACAATTGATAACTCTATGAGACAAAGGCCTCAAACATACAATGGATAATTTGATCCCGTAATCACATATAAATTGATATAATACATTGTGAGGATCTTATCAATCCGTTAATGTTTTTAGAAAGATATTGTTCTATTAGTTGTTTATAAGATAGAGGGAGAATGTGAACAGTGAAGGACATTGACAAGAATAAAAATCCAATAAATGAATCGAAGAAATGGGTTTAAATAAATATTTTTTTAAATAAATAAATTCCTTCCACTATATATCTTGAAATAGAAAGGGATTTCTAGTGCATCAAAAAAAAGTAAAAAAATATTTTGGGTAGTACTATGTAAAACTAATAATACTTGAAGGATACACCTCTATTTTTTAGGTACCCCCATATGTGAGGTTGGATTCTTATTTCATTGTGTAATATAAATCCTATGAGATGACATTGGGATTTGAGACACTAATAGCCACATATAATCATATGATGTTTTCTCAATGTCAAAAATTGTGATCATAATATATAATGGAAATAATTATGATTAGAAGGAGAATATGGATTTTAATTCTTTGGGTCCGATGGAGAAATATACTATTGATTTGTAATTTCAACATCCCAATATGAAAATGGTGTGAATTGAAGCATCCCAAAAATTCATAATGTCGGATAAAAAATGTTTTTGTAGTGGGAAAGAAGGAAATCTAGCTATTAATTTCTGACTGGAGAACCAAAAAACTATGATGGAGGGAAATAATTCTCCATTCAACACTAATGTTGTTTTTCACTGCTTCAACATCAAATAACCATTGATCCGTTGAAACCAATTCATTATCAAAAAGGGTTTTCAAAGACATACAACAACCTCCAAGGGAGAAACAACAATATTTTTTCATCACAATCACTAATGAAGATCCAGACTTCAAATCAGTGATAGGAATGATAGTTAATAATTACAGAATATAAATATATATGTTTATTGGGGTTAATCAATAATTTTTAGTTGACTATTAGAACAGAGCCATAATTTATGTAAGTAGATTAGTCTGTGAGAATGAAAAATGTGGAAATTATTTCATCACAAGTATATAAATTTTTCTATTCCATAATTTAGGAGTATAAAATCCTCGTGAACCTTTTAATACTCCCCTAGGTGTATTTTGATCAATTATGGGATTGGATTGGCTTTTCCTATATTAAGAAAACATAAATTTCCATGGTAAGGAAACCTCTCTCCGAATTAAGAATTGACATATGATTTAGTAAAAATTTAAAGAATCAGATGAATCATAGTTATCACCAACATCTCAAGCATAAATATTATTTATATATGAGAACGATTATCCAGATCAAATGATTGTGCCTCATAAAATATTAATTCTTAATAGCATAATAATTATGAAGGAATATAGTGATTGGTTTCCCAAATAATTTTATTTGTTCCTCATAGTCGAGTTGATTATTTTTCAATAGATAAAAGTAATAGTAAATTAATGTTATCCATGAATATATATAAATTGAATATTTTGTAAGTTGAGGAGATAAAAAAAAGTACAAGAAAATGATGATAACGTGTTTATATCACATGTGCTTCACATTGGGCTTCACTACTCCTCTTCAGAAAGAATAAGACTTTGTCGATGGACATTTTCAATAATTATCACGAGCTCAACTAGATCAAGATAATGAAAAAGTATCCCAATCCACATATTTATGATTTATTAAATCAATTACCTGGATCCCAAAACATATCCAAGTTGTATATGTGAACGGGATATTACCATGTTAGGGTTATGGGGGGATATCCCCAATACAACATTTCATATAATGTAAGGGAACTATGATTTCACAATAATTCTACTAGGAAACACAAATACTCTATAAATTTTTAGGGACATGAATAATATAGCCATAGGTATTGCCTCATAAATTTTGTGGTAATATTTATGTATGATATTATATTACGAATCAAAATCAAGGAGGTTCATCAGATGAATCTAAGCATTGTGGTGAAGAACTTACGAAAGGTGAATCTCTATGTAATGCCAAAAAAATAAGAGTTCTAATTGAAGTAAGTCTCATTATGGAGGAATACTATAATAAGATATGGGATATCTATGAAACCATAAAAATGATCCAGGTGAATAATGGAAGAGATCAACAATTGCGATAGATACCAATAGTTTCCTAGGATTAGCTGGGTACTGTCTATTAATTAGGAGAAATATCTCACAATTTTTAAAACCTATATACCATGATATCACTAATGGGAGTCATGATTTATTGGAATCTTGAATTTGAAGAGATCCCTAGGGAGTTGAAAAAGAGGCAATCCCATTAACCAGTAACTAGATTATCCACAATTGCACATATTTTAATGGTATTAAACAACGATTTAATGAATCGATTAGGTTGTCTCTTAATGAAAAATGAAATATTGATAGCTTATTCGTCACTGCAGTTGAATGCTTGTGAACAAAAATACCCAAACCATGATCTAGAAATGGTTTTCTAGTTATTCAGTTTGATAATATGGTGGCATTATCTTAGTCAAGAATTGTATGAAATGTATACATATAGATAACACTTAAACTATATATTCCAACTGAAAGAGATGAATATGCACCAGTATATATTGTTATGGATTATCAATGAAAATGACTACTATGTCTAATATAGTGTTGGAAGAAGTTAATAATGTAGCATAATATCAACATAAAAGGATTCATTAATTTTATCATTGATTATAATTGAGAAGGATAAAAAAAAATTATATTTAAAATTTAATTTAATGAGAATCATAAAGGAATGATGGTCATAAATCCATCCAAAAATGAATGGTCAACTACCCCATAGTGATTGGATAAATGATGCCCAAAGGGAAGATCTGGGAATTCAGAAGAAAGATGAATCTTTATGAAAAAAATATCTTTAATGTTTAATGTTAATGATGGATTCGTATGATTTTGGGTACCAACTATATATACAAAAAGATTCATGATTTAATGAATAAGTTGTTGGTTGGTGAACATAGATCATCCGTCTCTCATTCCTGAATGAAAAAAGATGTATTATGATCTATGAGAGAACTATTTTTGGGCCGATATGGGGAATGATATAGCGGAATATAAATCAATATGTGTTAAATTTAATAATTTAAATTAATAATTTCTAAAAACAAACGGAGAGACTAAATCATACCCCATACCTACATAGAAATAGGAAATCATCACCATGGACTTTTCGCTTGTTTTATGTAGACATAAATTTAATATAACGTTATTTGGTTTGTAGTGGATCCTCATAGAAAGAATTCAAAATTCATTGAGACTGGAGATTACTTATCACCCAATCATCATTCAAGGACAAACATCATAGATTTTATAAGGCCCCAACCATAAACCATACATAATATTGAATTAATTAAATAATTCACATTGAGTATCATTTCAGGTTTACAGCTTTAGAGAATTAGGTCATAATATATACATTAAAACATGAATGTTACATGTAAAAAATTCAACTCAATATCCATTTTTTCAAAAAATATGACCAATAAAAAAACATGTTTATTTCCATGTTTTAAACATCATTAATTTTCCATGGTCTCATTATTTACCTTATTTATCATTAAGTCATGTGAAAAACATTTCAAAATCATGGGATGTGAAAAAAAGCTCAGTAAGGGTTAGAAATCAAGGATAAAAAACATTATTCCACCAATACATACAAATAAATGAAATCAATATTCTAAATCATAAAAAACGATGTTTAACATGGCTTAGGAAATAAAAAAATTAATGAATTGATTGTAACGTCCATGATCTGGGTTCCACATAAGGGGTTCCATGAAACAGGTTGGTAACATGACCTCAATCACATTTCCCCAAACACCAGAGGATGTCCACTAGTAGCGAGGGCCTAGGTCTAATGGTGGGGAAACTAATCCCTCATTCGTAAATGTGTAGCGCAGTGGAAAAATATAAACATATGCAAAACAGAAGCATAAAAAAATTTAAAGCATAAATGGACAACGAAACTGAAGTAAAAGGTAACCAAAAATCATATAGATGATGATTAAATATTCCTATAAGTCTAAGAAAGCACCCATAAAAGGATACAATTCAATCTAATACAACATAGCAAAAAATACAATTATAACAAAACAAAACAAATAGTGCAACATGAACTCAGCAGCATCACAAGCCTAAACATGTTCCCATGCTTTCATACTCCTCTACAACAATCAAGTACCTATATAGGGACCCTTTACATTATGTACACCTACATCAATATAATCTTTTTGGGCCCAAGAAAATACCCAAGCATGTTGTGAGAAATAAATCCAAGTGGGAAATCACCAAATGCCCGTGCCCAACTTTCAGTAAAAAATGTGCAACAACATTTTGAAGTAATGTAAAGCAGTAAAATAGGAAGTACTTAAAAGTAACTATCCTCTCAATTACATTAACATTTATATAATCATTTAAAAATTCCAAACTTGTGCTTTAGCTTAGAAGGTAAAACATAAGAAATCACCACATTGAATATTAAAAGTAACCATTGTCTTCAGATGCACAATTCCTAATCCTCAAGAAAGAATGATAAAATCCCTCAGGTGAATTCCCTCAAGCATAATGAATATTTCCCTCAGGCGTACAAGATATTGCCCTTAGGCACAAAAGATACTCCCCACAGGCATAAGACAAGTTACCCCCAGGATAACGAACACTACCCATAGGCTAAACAAAACACTAAAATCAGGCTAAGCATGTAACCGGTCCGATCCCAATGCATAATCAAGAAATTTATATACATTTACTCTAAAAAAACTCAAAAACTATTATCATTACAGCATACTGATGGGTATCCTGGACAAATGGCTAAACAAGGGAAACACACCCATGGGGTCCCCATGGATCAAAGAAATGATCCCAAAAAACTATTTATAGATGTTCATTAGACTATCTATTCAATTCTAGATAAATTAACAGCTAAGGTATCAGCCATACGACACCTCGAACAAGGATGTGTAGCACAAATATACACAAAATCCACTCAACGGGTGGAAATAATCACCATACCACCTACCTCGATCTCTGCTGATCGATATATGTGAACAATGCCTTCTGAAAAAACCCATAATGGTGTAGATATGAGATAAAAATATTCCTATTAAAACTCAAATAACATCCCCTAGGTAAAGAATTGGAAGGATATACTAAAGGTGAATGAAGGTCTTACCCGCACGGTGCAAACGAGATCGACCGTGGAGGAATCAGATTCTCAGTGAGAATTTGGGAGCTCCTCCAAGATTTGGCCTTCTCTCTCATGGCTCTCATCGAGTAATATGTTTCCTCTGCCAAAAGAGGTGGATACTTCCTGTTTTTAATGAAAATACATAACTAAACAGCATTTACTTTATGTACATGGTGTGTACTTTACATTTTTAACTGTTCCTATAGCGTCCACTTTCTACCGCCTCACTATTCATCTGTAGACTTGATTACATGATGTGTATCTTTGAGTACACAACATGTACTACTGTTCCATTGGAGGCTACTTCCACCACCTTATTGTTCTCCTACTGACTGATTACACTATGTGTATATAGTTTGTACGTGGCTTGTGGTCAGTTTTTACACACATCATCACCGACAATCCTACATGCTGTAGGACCCCGGGACACCCTGAGAGGGGATGGGTGAATCAGGGTGTCAAATTTTTATTCCTAAAGTTGTGGATCTTGTTCCCACGTTGGTAGGAACTACTTAAACCTGTATGATAGATATGATCAGCAATGAAACATTCACATGCAAAGAGATAACACATCAATTTTACTTGGTTCACCACTAAGGGATACGTCCAAGGAGCATACGCCGACAAGTTTCCAATCATACCAAATTCTACTAATCTTCACTAGTTGTGGATTACAATGGTTCGGGAACAGTTACTCTATCCCAGGCTGACTGCCTTTTCAAAAGGTTCAGGGATGGCTCACTGTGTCCCCCAGGTCACTCCCGTTGACTCCCCCTGGCTCACTGCCATTGGTGAAGTCCCACTCAGTTTATAGAGGTGAAGGTATCTTCAATAGATAGACATGATGTTCTTTGTCTCCTATTCAGAATGAGACTTTTCTTGCATCAGGGTCCAGAGTGGATGCTCTTTTTAGTTCAATCATTCTTCTTTAGTGCAATGACTGAATGCACTAGATCCCCTTGTCTTCGTTTTCTAGAATCACAATCACTTATGTGTTTTCTCAATAAATGATGCTCATCTTACTTGTCATCGTCAGGATCAGTTCACCATGTATGCCTGAGATCATGCATTTGTCATTTAGATTTCCTCTTTAATCTCACTTTGCACTGAAAGTATCAGGAAATCTTTCAGCTCTTGTATAGCTCCAGAAAGGCGGGCGCGCTCCAACAACACCAGGCGCGCTTCTCTAATCCAGGCACGCAAGTCACAATACGGTGCACAATTCTTCAGCACGCAAGTCCAAACTGGTGAACAAGTGTCAGCAAACCACATGTGCGACACTTCCTTCCTCAAATTCTAACCTACGCAACTTACTTCATTTCTCTCCCAAACCGCCTTGGGCGCGCAACCAACAACCAGCGTGCTGCTTCATATAATGATGTGCTAGTCCACCTGTGAGACCACACACTACTTGCGTGACTTCCACACCTGTGCGACGGGAGCTCTGATTTTTCGAAGTGTTGAACTCCGTAAGAAATGAGGAGGGTTGGACCTTTATTTATAGGCAAATTGGACCCCCTGTGCGGTGGAGTGCAAGTCTCCCCTCAGCGCTCAAGTCACGGCGTGCATGTATCGTCCCCTGTATGTCACTTGCGCGACCAACTTACAAACTTGCACGACCATCCATCCTTTGCCTTATTTTATGTTTTTATCAGGAAAAACAACAGGCGTGTAAGTTCCCAAGCCTTCTAGGCATCGGCTCACAAGTCTCTTCATGGTGCAAAAATCACTTGCGCGACCAGCCCAATACTTGCACGACACTTATCCTTTTTCCATAAATTGATGTTTTTATCTTGAATAACATATGGAGCGCAAGTTTTCTATCCTCCAATACCTCGGCGCGCATGTCCCTTTGCCAAAAAAAACTTTTCTTTATTTGTCGATTTTCAGGCCCAAAAATTTGGCAAACACTGGGAAACGACACCACCTTGGATCTGCTCTTTTTGTCTGACTCCAGATCATCCAATCCTTTGTCGATGTTCCTTGAATAAAACATGGATCATTATCCATAGTCCTTGAACTCGACATGCCACCATAGAATCTCCATTGTCAAAAAATTTTATTTTGTTTGTTTGCTTGTCAACATGCACGATCACCTCAAAAGCACTTCTTCTTGGTGATCTGTATCCTTCGGAAACTCTTCTGCTTTTATCCAAACTCCACTATTGTGATATGTATTCTTTGAAGGAATAACATTAGCATCATCATCTTCTATGACAATGTGATGTGCATGGATATCTCATAATTCCAATCCCCGCACATCCATCTTAGAATTCCAATCATTTGCACATTGTCTTCTTCATCAACCGTCATGATTGACTTCATGAAAACCATGTGATTTAATTCGTCAAGAAGTCTCTTGCATGGTTCACATGAAATCATGAGTAATTTCATGGTCTTCATAAAAAACCAATGGGTCTCATGCAATAAGGAGGAATTGCATGGTCTTCATCCAAAAACCCCATTCTTTGTTAATTATCCTCAGATGGAGTAAACCTCACATTATTCATTGTTGTAAACAATGTATCACCTTTGAAACATGTTCTTTGAACTTATTATCAGTACAACAGTCATCTGAATTGTCATTCCTACACTTCATAGGAGTACTTCATGATCTCCTTTATTTTGATCTTCCATTCCTCCATTTCATTGGAGTACTTCTTGATCTCCTTCATTTTGATCTTCATTGACAACTATTGATAAAAAATACAACCTTATACAAAAATTGGTTCCAACACATGCCCCGTGTTTTAATCTCACATGTCAAAAGTACACAAAGTGTATATGAATGTACATGGAATGTAGTTTGTTTTTACCAAAAAACCGACGTGACCTGTATTCTCATCCCACATAGCCAAAGTACATGGTGTGTGTACAAATATTACACGACGTGTACCCATAAATTTTGGGATTCATCACCATTTGCCTTATTTTCTCAAAAACCATAAAGGGAAAGGAAAAGAATAAACACATACATCAAGAATAAGAACTTCGTTCTTATAAAATTCTCCCCTTAAAGCAATTCTTCCTCGAATTCCACTTCTAAGGGTAGTGAAGATAATGCTGAGATCAACTTTGTCCACTAATTACATACATCGGTCTCCTGCTCCTAAATTTCTTCCTACACTCCCCCATGCTGCCAAAGCACCTGTACGAGAGCAATTGAACGGCATCAGAGTACGTTCATGCTTCTATCGACAATATAAACTGGATGCTCCTCAACGGATGAATAGACAGGTAGTTCATCCTCCTTGGGCTGGAAAACGTGAGGTGGTTCTGAATGATAATAGCATAGTTGAGATACGTGGAAGACGTTGTGCATGGCCCGGTACCTCTGTAGCAACCCCAACCGATAGGCAACCACCCCAACTCTCTCCAGAATCTCAAAGATCCCTACATAACTCGGTGACATTTTACCCTGTCTTCGAACTTGCAAATGTCCCAACCTCAGTAAAGCATGCAAGAAAACCCGATCCCCAACCAAAAACTCCAAGGGTCATCACAACAATCAACATAATATTTCTGACAAGACTATGTTATAGACATCTGCTTCTGAATCATCTAGAACTACTCTGAAGTCTCCTACACAAGACATGGTCCTATTAAAGTTGCCTCACCTACCTCCAACCAGCTCATGGGTGATCGGCATGGCCTACCATATAAATCCTAGTAAGGTGACATCTCAATAGTTTCCTGAAAACTATTATTGTTGGAATACTTTACCAGGGTTATGTGATTCTCTCAAGTGCACCCAATGTCTAGGATTCATGCACGTATCATGTCCTCAAGATCAGGTATTGTACTCTCTGATTGGCCATCAGTTTGAGGGAGGTAAGTTCTGCTGAGAAGCACCTATTTACCTAGTGCCCTCTGAAAACTCTACCAGAAACGAGATGTAAAATGGGTGTCCCTATCTGAAACAATAGAACTAGGGGCCCTATGAAGATGTAATACCTCATGAAAATTCATCTTCTATAGCTCTTCAATACCGAAAGGCCTCTTTGATCATCAAAAAGTGTGATACCTTTGTATGTATATTGACAAAACCCCACACAACATCTTTGCCTCGAGGTGACATCGGTAACCTGATCAAAATGTCCATCATGACCTCATAACATTTCCACTCAACAATGGGTAACTGTTGTAACAGTTTGGATGGCCTCTGATTCTTCGCATTCACATGCTGATAGGTGGAACATCTCATAACAAAACCTGCAACATCGCTTTTCATACCTAGCCACCAATACTGACGTCTCAATTCACGATAATTATTGGTAACATCAAGATGCACAACACAATATGAAGCATAAAATTCCCACATCAAATCCTCATGAATATCCCATGGAACCCACACTCGTCTGTGGATACACAGTACCTCGTCGTCACCTATCATCCAACCAGGAGGAGGGTCCTCACTTTCCACCGACTCCCATCGAACTAGGCCTTCTGAATATGATAGTTGTCTTATCCTCACTCTGTCCAGGTGGGTAGATGTCAAAGATAAAGATAAAATATATGCTCTCCCTTGACTATCATGCACCTCTAAATGCATCTCAGAGAAAAAAGCCATGAGCTACCACTCACCACTGGCCTCCAGCACTACCCGTGTCCGAGTCCTCCTACACAGTGCATCAGCTACTACATTACCTTTAGCAGGTGTATAGGAATGCTCAAAGTCAAAGGACTGAAGGTATTCATCCACTATAACTATCAAAAATTCAATTCACGCTGAGTAATGATGTATTTAATACTTCTATGGCCCGTTAACACGACAAAATTTTCTCCCAAAAGATAATGTTTCCAACATCGTAACACATATACAACTGTAGCCAACTCGAGATCATGCGCCGGGTAATTCCTCTCATGTGGCCTCAACTACCGAGACCCGTATGCAACTACTCGGTCGCCCTGCATCATCATTGCGCCTAGCCTAATACATGATGCATTATAGTAAACTGTGTATCTCATACCTTTCTCTAGATGTATCAGGACTGGTGCTCATGTCAACCATCCCTTCATCTCTTGAACAACTATATCCCAATCTTCTGACCAAACGAACTTCATACCATGCTTAGTCAAACCCCTTAATAGTGATAATAAGCGGGATAAGTCATGTATAAAGTTCCTTTAGTAACTAGCTATCCTCAAAAAAACTCTTTATTTCAAACACATTCTGAGGATGCTCCCAGAAAACTACTACTCTCACTTTCTTCGGGTCTACTGCAACTCCCTCCTAAGATGTAATATGGCCCAGAAAGTGTATCGGGTCCATCCAAAAGTGAAACTTTTGTGATCTTAGAATATAAAAGATTCTATTTCTTTGTACTCAGTATGATCTCATGATTGGTGGAATGGTCATGTCCAGTGTGAGAGTATACCAAGATATCATCTATGAAGACTGGAAAAAAAGAATCCAATTACAAATGGAAGACATGATTCATCAGAGACATGAAAATTTATGGCATGTTTGTGAGTCCGAACAGCATAACCATGTACACATATAGACAATATCTGCTCTGGAAGGCTGTAAGCTATATTTTTTATGGTCTAATGTGAAACAAATGATATCCGGATCTCATGTCAATCTTCGAGAACACTCGTGAACCTCAAAGACGATAAAAAAGATCATCAATCTTCGGTAAGGGAAATATATTCATAACAGTCAACTGGTTTAATATCCGATAATCCACATAGAGTCCGAGGGTACCATCTTCCATATTTATAAACCAGACGGGTGAACCCGATGGAGAAGTACTGGGTCTGATGAAACCCTTTTCCTGAAACTCCTCCAACTACATCATGAGCTCTTTTAATTCTGGTGTAGCCATCATATAAAGATGAATGGACCCTGGTTCCACTCCTAGAACAAGCTCAATAGAGAAATCCACCTCTCACTTGAGATTTAGACCTGGAAATTCATCCGAGAAGACATCCTAGAAATAATTTAAAACTAGAGGGAAATCCTTCTGACTTGTTCTCTAGTCATCCAGATATAAACTCACAACCCGGGCTGTCACTCCACCTTTCCCATGATGCTGTGCTCTAGCTTGGCTCGCCTAGACGTACCATTTTTCCTTGTATTGAAACTCTCCACCCTTTGGTGACGTGAAACTCTCCCTATGACGATAGAAATATAAAAATGCTCAAAAGGGTACCAACCAGTCCATCCTGAGAATGACGTCATAGCTCATCATCTCTAAGACATAGAAGTCCCATTGAAAGTGACACCAACTAACCTCTAGGGGGAAATCCTATCACTGAAGGACAACTTCCGTTCTAATTCCCAATGGATTGTCTATCTTCATGATATCAGAAGAAGAATAAATACAATGAAAAAGGCTCTCCACAATGTGTACATATATGAATCTATGTGTAGCACCAGTATCGAAGAGTACAGAAGACTATACAAAAGAATCTAGAATAGTACATCTAATAGTGGAAGGTCTGGGATCCTTCTTATGTTGGGTCTGTTGCACTGTATATGTCTTCCTAATGTCACGGCCCTGCGACACAACCTAGCTACATTGGGTTGACCTATCATGTTGTCTCTGAGATCCTAGTGTCAGGCTACCACGTCCACGACCACCACCTCAGCCTGAACATCCTAACGTATTATAATTCCTATACAGGTAAGAAGTTGTTAATCCTGCTCCTGCATGCGGAGTCTGCACGGAACCCCTCTCACCAGTTACTAGTGGAAACACCCTAAAAAATGCAGAAGATGTCCCATCCTACCGCAAGCTCGACACTCTAATGGTTCACATGTACAATGTGGTATCTTGTGCCCCTCTTTACCACACTGGTAGCACATTACTGGGCCACCTGAAGAAATATTCTAGCTAGTACGTCCAACATGAAAGAAATAAATCCACCACTTCCTTTTACTGATAGAAATAGTACCCAAAACTGGCACCGAACTTCCTTGGCCCGCACCACTAGCTTCTTGTAGGTTCGTCTCATTAATCAATGTCTTTTTCACAATAGCATGCACTATAGGCTACCTGAAAACATTCACCAGCACTCAGATTTCATAAAAAAGACCATCCTCAAAGCATCTAGCCCTCAGCGTCTCATCACCCACCCTAACAGGTGCAATACGTTATAGCATTTTGAATCAGACAGAATAATACATCACTGATATGGCACCCTGCTGCAGATTCATGAACTCTCGAGCTCAATATTCCCTTTATGTCTCTAGAAAGAAAAGTTCAAAGAAGACTGCCTGAAAATCATCCCACACCATGTCTCGATGATTCTCAGTCTGGGTTAAACATCCCACCATCTCTTGGCAGAATCACACAGAATGTAAGTAGTGAGCTTGGCCCTCCTCCCAGGAGGTGTCTCAAGATGATAGAAGATCGTCTGCATAGAACCCAACCAAGACTCTCCAGCCTATAGTCTACTATCCCTTGAAAACATAGGCAGATTCTTCTGCTAGAATATACATTTCAGCTCTGCCATAGATGTAGTAGCTGGTGGTTCTCTCAGGAAGGTCTGCATGAACCGTATGAAGCCTTCACGAAACGGTGCATCTGCGCCTGCATCCGGTATAACGGTTGTCACCACATCTGGCCCTACTAGAGGATCCATCGGTATCCCATGGCCTACCATCTCTGAAATATAATTGTTGTCACTCTCTTAGAGAACAACTAGTGGTCGTCTCGACGTCAAGACTCTATAAGGTCAAACAAACGCCTTAGATTGAGAATATTAAGGACCATGAACTGGAAATGTATGAAGGGAGCAGTTGAAAGAAAACATCCATGTTTTAAAAAATAAGACAACACGGTGTGTATAATAACTACACAGCGTGTTCCCTTAAGTCCTTCACATGGTCATTTACTTCTACCAGAACTGGTCGTGTAACACCCCAAACACACATCGTGTTGTCCACACACCCGATGTGTACTTGAATTTTTTTCTTCCGCTTGAGTCATCCTACATGGCTAAGCCACATGACCCTCCATAGAACGAAACTACACGATGTGTATATGTTCTTCACAGTGTGTTCCATTAAGCACTTATTTGGTTATGTTCTGATGCTGACCTGGGCATGTCTCAACCCTAGGTACAATGAATGTTACACCCACACACGATGTGTACACCACCCCATCACCCCAGCCACAAGTCCAAGTCTACATGGTCTCTTACCGATCAAGACTACATAGTGTGTCCCACAGGTACACGACGTGTCATAGATGAGCATCACCGACTCTTGTTATTCATGACACAGCCAGAAACACGGCTCACACAACACATTGTGTTCTATATTAACACAGCTTGTGCTAGAAGAGGTAGCACCGACCCATGTTGTTAGTTACACGTACAGATCCCCAGATTAACCTACACGGCGTGTTCGGTATTTACACGATGTGTTTAAGCTTAGATTTCCTCTGTTCATGTTGTTAGCAGACACAGAGTCAATCTGACACGACATGTACAACGGGTACACAACGTGTTCCCACAAGAGCTTCATTATCTCCTGTTTCTGCCTACACGTCCTCTGGCATGGATAGAAACTACACACCGTGTAAATAAGTTACACTTCATGTATTTATAAAATTTTTATTTCATCCTAAATAGAATTGTACATGGCCTGTGTTCATAGAACCAGACACGGTGTTGTCTGGGTTTCTGGACAGTGTACCTCAGAATCTACTCTAGAGCCCCTTTTCATTAATTTTAAGCATCGGTATGCAAAATAACAATCCTTTGGGTCCCATACTCACCGCAAATCAAAATTTATCCCCCGAACTTTCACATTATAGTAAAAAATGTAACAAAAAGATGCATCCTGATCTGCTAAATTCTGGTCCAAGAGAACCCATACTTCTCAGGAACCAAATTTTAGCGTCCATAAACCTAACTGTAACATGTTCCAATACCATAGAAATAGTAGGTGTTTCTATCAATTTACATATCACAATAGAATGCATTTTCTATCACAACATTTATTACAAAAACATCAATTTATAATGCACCTACCTGGCATGGAAGCATTGCATGGCATGTGTTTCTAAAATGTGCCTAATTTATGCATGAGATGGAATACCCTCATCTCACGGGGTTTAGACTAAAATAGAACATATTATAAAAATATAAACAGAACACTACAAGTGTGTCACCCAACGATAAAAATCAGATGAACTTTAAAAGTGAAAAATCATTAAAATTGCAACCCAAGGTAAGTTAGCTTATACCAGTACATGGGTTAGATACTCCTGAGAAAAGCGAATTAAAAAATACCTATTCGGTCCTATCCCTGGATATAGGCTCCAAATAGTAAATCAAGAATAAATGAAAGCCTCTGATACCAATTTGTAACATCCCGGATCCGGGTGCGACACAACGGGTGCCCTGAACCCAGTTGGTCACATGACCTAAAATGCATATCCCTAAACACCAGAGGCTGCTGACTAGAAGTGAGGGCCTAGGTATGATAGTTGGGAGACTATGCCCTCATCTGTCAATGTTTAGCAGAGAAGAAAAATATAAACATACAAAAAAAGGAAGTAGTAATCAATTTAAAGCTGAAATGGACAACATATCTAAAGTAAAAGATAACCAACAGTCATATATATGATAACGAAATATGTCTCTAATCCTATGATATTAGCCAAAATAGGATACACTGTAATCTAATACAATATATCTTATGATACAAGTACATAAAAAAAACAAATAGTGCAACATGAACTCAACAACATCGCAAGCCTAAACTATGTCCCATGCTTTCCTACTCCTCTGCAGCAATCATGTTCCTATATAGGGACCCTTGAAATTATTGACACCTGCATAAATATAATCTATTTGGGCCAAAGGCATGCCCCAAATAGGTTGTGAGAAATAAATCCCATTAGGTAACCACCAAAGGCCCATACCCAACTATCAGTGAAAAATTGTTCAATAATAGTGTGCAGTAATGTAAAGCAATAAAATAGGAAGTACTCTAAAGTAAATTTTATCTCAATTACATTAAAATTTTAATAATAATTTATAAATTCCAAGCATGTGCTTTATCTTTTCAAGTATAACATAAGAAATCACCACAGTGAATATTCAATGTAACTGTTGTCCTCAAACCTATACGTCCTTACCCTCAAGCAAGCAGGAAATAATCCCTCAGGCGACTACCCTCATGCATAACGAATATTTCCATTAGGCGTATGAGATATTGACATCAAGCAAAGATGCTACTAACCACGTGAATAAGAAAATTTACCCTCAGGCTAATGAAAATTTCCCAAAGGCTAAACAAAATAGTTCCATCAGGAGATGCAAGTAACCGGGTCCAGCACAACGCATAAGCAAGCAATTTATATAGGTTTTCTCTTAAGAAAACTCCAAACATGTTATCATTATGGAATACCCACGGGTATCCTGCCCAAATGGATAATCAAGGGAAACACACTCGCATGGTGTCCCTGTATCAAAGAAACGATCCCAAAAAATAGTTTATACATGTAAATTAGATTATCTATTCAATTCTAGATATCTTAACAAGTAAGGCCTCATCAATTCGACACCCCAAACAGGGGTGCATACAAAAACTGTACAAAAAATCAACTCAAAAATTGGAAATAAACACCAGACCACCTACCTCGTTCTCCACTGATGATATACATGAACAACACCTCCCGAATCAACTATGAACGACACAGATATGAGATAAACATAATCCATTTCAAACAAAAATAACATCCTCTCAGGATTTAATTGAAAGGGGAGAATCACGAATAAATAAGTACATACCCATATGGTTCAAATGAGATCTACCATAGACGAATCAGATTCTCAGAGAGTGTTCGGGAGCTCCACCATGATTCAGCCTTCTCTCCCACGGCTCTCATCGAGTCCTATTCTCCCTCTACCAAAAGAGGAGGCTACTGCATGTTTTTAATGAAAAAACATAACTACACACCCTGTTATTTCAATTATATGACGTGTATTTTACATTTTTTTAATTGTTCCTATGGCGGCCACTTTCTACCATATCACTATTCATCTGTCGATATGATTACAAGACGTACATTTCTGAGTACACAGTGTGTACTAGTGTTCCGATGGCGGCTACTTCCCCTGCATTACTGTTCACCTGCCGACTAATTACATTACTGTATATAGTAGGTACACGGCATATAGTCAGTTTTTACACCCTACATCACCGACCGACCTACATGCCCTATGTTTCCGTCCCACACGGCCAAAGTACACGACCTGTATATGAATGTACACAACATGTAGTTTGTTTTTACAAACAAACCTACGCCACCAGTATTCTCATCCCACATAGCTAAAGTACATGGTGTGTGTACAAATAGTACATGGCGTGTACCCATAAATTTTATGATTTTCCCCATTTTCTATATTTTTCTCAAAAACTGTAAAGGAAAAGGAAATGAAGAAACACATACCTCACGAGTAAGAACTGAGTTCTTAAAAATATTGAAAGAATAAATCATAAATGTAACCTATGGAATCGATTTGATTGTTACGTTGTAACATTCACATCTACATTGGGAGTTATGTTTGAAATACCCATCATAGTATACTCCCTATATCTCTTAGGAGGAAAATTAATGTTTACCTCCATCATGTTACCCAATTCATTATAGAGTTATCTCCGACTTCCCCCTCTCAAGTTTGTCAATGAACCACCCATATACATAAACAATTACCAAGAAACATAACATATTCATAACACATAAAAATCATAATGGAAAGATAACATTTCCACATTGCAATCATAGTATATCATATCAAGATATTGACATATTCAATGCTTTGTCAAACCATTTTCAATACCATTTAAATCATTTAATAATGATATTGTTGAATCAATGTTTCCCATAACACATTAATAATTTTAAAGTAATTATCATTTTATAACATTATTTTCCAAATAATTAAATCCGAAAAACTATATAGAAAACATGGAAATTAAATTGAAATATTTTCAATAATAAATCTTTTAACTATTGAAAACAACGTTTTAGTTAAATAATCATTTACCACTTAAGAAACTCATGAATAAAAATTACTAAAAAATAACATCATTGAAAATAATAAATATCATTAGAATATAGGAATTCATTATATAAAAAGTAAAAATTGTTTTATATACAGCTTGTAGGATAATAATGATGAACAATATCAAGATATTCATCATTGAAAAGAGATTGAGACATAGTCCCTTACAATGATTTTACCATTACATTAATGATAAATCAATGACAAAATTATGCATGTCCAATATAAATACACCTAATAAAAGTGGATATAAATTGTAAAAAAATCAGTGGCCATTCACACATATTCATAGAAGGACATAATCGAGAATTATATGTTTAACCTAAATAACGGACATTATGTTTAGATGTTCCCTTACAAATATCATTAAAATGACATAACAATTTATTAATGTGCTGATTATGTGTAAAAAAATATATCCACACAATGGGAATTAGAAATTACAACATAAATAAATAAAAAGTTATTCCACACATAATATTGGAATAATATAATCCAAAATGTTTTCTTAAAACCCATTCATTGAAATTTGATTTTAGAAATTCCGTTAGGAAAATTCGGCATCCTAACAGCATCAAATTATAATTCAAAAAATGATTTGATAAGATACAAAAGGGTATATCTACACATGGAAATAAAATATAATGAAATGATGATATATAAGACAATATCCCAACATCTTACAATGGAAATTAATAAACCTAACATAAAAGGAGTCTTTAACTAAAAGGGGATGGTGAAAGGTTCCCTTACCTCAAGTCTGACTTACATTGTAGGTTCTTGTCTTCATGAATAATAAAGAAAATTTAATTTATAATTTCATAAGAAACATTTTAATAATTATTATTCATTTTATATAACTTATTACCTTTCTATAAAAATTATTTAATTATTTGAGTTCATATTAGACCTTTTGTCGATATTCAGAACATGAGTCAAAAATTAACTTGTTATAATTACAAGTTGCCCATGAGGTCAAATGTCCATTATCTCTAGAATGATATTAATGATTTAAAAATAATATATATATATATATATATATATCATATATATCAGTGTATATTTATTTATAATAATCCATATCATTTGGATTTAAGAAATGAAATGCACTGTTCATGGAGACGGTAAGCCGTACGTACACATGAACGCTACTTTCATTTCTATTTCATATTTTAAGGAATGAAAACACAATGATACATAGGTATATTATAATTACAGTATAATATCAATATTATATATGTTACATAAGTTCGGTAATTCCATATTAATGACTTCCTAGTATAGCATGAACGAGTAATATCACTTTGAGGGGGTAGTAGTCCGCACTTCCTCAAATGAAATTATCGTAATTATACACCATAAATATCATGAAAGAATGTTCTAAATGATATTTAAAGAATAATAGGGAGAAAATAAATATCATAATTATAATATATAATTATAGTTTCATCATAATGTCCACCATGAGAGGTTGTAGGGGAAAATCGAACAATCATGGTTTCATGCAGTAGTAGATCGTCGTCCACATATACAGTTTGTTTTATACCCATTAGACGGAGGTGTATGTAAGTGTAGTTAGAATAATTCTAATAACAAAACAGTATATTATGGATACTGGTGTTTATATGTAAACAAATAACAATAAGTTCATAGGGAGTGGAGAAGGAAAATAAAAGAAAATAACAAGAGAGAAGATGTTACCTTTAAATCGGGTAACTCCTTTTGTTTTGAAACAAATGGATTTCATTAATTACCTTCTGCATAGTGGTAGGATTATTGTATAAAGATAGTGATTTTCGGATCTTATTGAAGCATTCTATGGATGAACCAAGAGTCTTGATCGTTGTGTGTAATTAGTTTGAGGTGATCGCCTTTTATAAGGGAGAGGAGGGGATCTTTAAAAATGTTTGAATGTTTTATTTTATTATAAACTAACTTTCTATATCAAATGCTCCCAAACTCGTTTGATTCATTGATAAAGTGGGTTTTGATCTATATACTCTTATAAAATAGGGTTTAGATAGGTTTATGGAATAAAATTAATCTTATCTTTTAGATTTGACCCGTAGTTAACTAATTTATCTTTTACCATGTCGTCTTGTATATTCATACTATATGGTTATTATATTTACTACAAAATTCTGAACGATTGAAAATATATGATTAATTAAACTGAAAACATAATTTTTTTGGATGAATCTTTTATTTTGAGGATTATTTATCATTTAGTAAAATAATAATTTTTAAAAATCTCATTTTGGTCAATTTAAAAACTATTCATATCATGACTTAACAAATCCACAACAACTTGTTTATTTATAAAAACAATAATTAATTTAAATATAAAAAGTCATTAATATCACAAAAATTCGTGTATGTAATAAAAATGTTCAAAATTAATTAATTTAAATATTTATAATCACATTTATTTAAAACATTCATTTAACAGGTAATCACTATGTCATCACTATGAAATATATATATATATATATATTTATTTTATTTATAAAAATAATAAATAAGATATCATGATGTTGAATATATTTTTATATATCTAATGACTATTTATACTATAAAATATCAATTATATAACCCCATATAAAAATTGTTTTACTAAAAGTTATAAGTTTATGTTACATTTTCCTTAACATTAAATTAATTTTTATAAAATGATATTTTTAGTTAGAAGTGGCACCATGGGGCCCCAAAACTGGGCCACCATTGGTCGTTGTTGGAAATGAATCATCCAATTGGTTTAAGACACGTTTTATGGTAATTTAATAATAGTATAAAATTACTGTTTACCCTTATTTACCAGACTTACCCTTTGACAATGGTAAATAAAATATCTACTGAAGTTACTATTCAAAATTTCTAAAAAAAATTACCTATTTACACAATTTGGAACACATGATTATTAATATGGAATCCATATTTTCAAATTCAAAACAATGAAGATTCAGAAACTAATTTAAAATTAATTCCCATTGTTAAAACCAAATGTGTGTTTTCAAGAAGTTAAAACTACGAAAAGATTAACATCTGTTTATGTAAAATTAAAATATGAAATTAAATTCAACGATCATCATAGGATTAAATGATAAATATAATTTCAAGTTATTCTTCAAAACCAATTACAATGATAATATAACTATATGAATAAATTATATTAAAAGTTGGTTTTGAAATAAAATGCAGTATTTTTAACTATTCATAAAAAATAAATCATTATTAGAAAAATAACAATATTTTTTACAATTTAAATTTTGATGTAATGATTATAAATAATATGGTTATTCATCCTAATGAAGCAAATAAAACTAAAAAATATATATATTTAGAAATATTTAACAAATAAATGGCAGTAAAATGTGTGTTTTAAAATATTCGAGTTTCCAGGCTTAAACTCATATTCATTCATTTTTTAAGACACTAAAACATATTAGATAAAAGTAAAACACTAGAAAAATATTAATAATAATAATTTTTTAGTTCTATTCATTCCCTCCAATATTGTTTCGCGGCGTTAACTACTATTTAAAATAATAATAACAATATATTATTTTCAGTATAACGCAAATCTGTGTTCAACGTATGATTTCAAAGAAACCCATTTTTTCAAGTTGAGAACGCTATCAGACATAGCATCCAATTTAATTTAAAATTAATATTTAATTCAAAAATAATAATAAATATGAAAATTTAATATTCATTATTTACTTGGATTTTACATCCTTCCCCCCTTTTGGAAATTGCGTCCTCGCAATTTTAATGTGAGGATGGAAAGTTGATTGAATGTCCCTAATCAGAAAGAATAATCAATAAAACTATCGCATTTAAATAATGAAAGAGAATTAAAAAGGATACACGAGATAACACATACATGGATTCTAGGAAAACATGTATATGGAAGCGAAAAATAACAATCATGTTCTGATGGATAATAATAGAAAACTTGATTGGAAGAAAGTTAACAACAAGAAAACCATAAACATGTGATGGGTTAAATGGTATTTGATTCCCAGTCAGAAAAGTAAATGGAAAAAGTTTTTTATTTTATGTTCCTTTCCATATATTTTTGGAATTATTTTACAACATAGAATGTGATCATAAGGAAATAAACATACCATTCAAGTAGATTTTCATCCTTTAATAAATTTCTACCAAAAACTCATCTTTTCTCAAAACTAAGAGTATTCCAGATGACTTGGTCACAACTGAATTTCTAGAATCCACTTCTATAGAATCACATAATCCTAAAAATATGATCTATATATATTTTTCATGTCATTATACATTAACCAAACCCAAAATGGTTAGTACAAGATCAGATAATCCACAAAAAAAAAGAGAATTCTTTATTAAAATAAATACAACTCTTAATATCTAAGATTCAACAAAAAATACCCCAAGTTCAACAAATAACTTTTGATACAAAAATTTCCTTAAAATTCATCAATTTAATACAAACTAAGATTTAAACCCAAATCACAGAAGGATTTTATCACATAGTATTTCACAATAAATCATAATATATATCTCCAAACATTATCGATTACTCTTAAAGTATCATACATATAAGTAATTTTCATAATCACATATTCTCAAAGATAGGTTATTCATTACCACAAATAATAAAAATCTATTAAATTTGATAAAAAACATACAATACTTGAAAATAAAATTTCAACAATTACTCTAAAATTGAAATCCTATAGTTTACTATTCTCATTAGGCATATAGTGTTCCCCAAAAGAGAGAATATATTCCAAAATAACCTTTATAACATAATCACCAAATCATTTACATATACTAAGGATAACCATTTGATAAATCATAAGTTCCCAAAATCAATATATTCTTCATTCAAAAAATCATTTATCCAAAAATATTTAGTCATACTAACCAGGGAATTCATGTAGGCCATTGGTAGGCGATAAATTTAAATCTCCCTTTGGTTGTGGGTTCGATTCCTACAGCTTTTTCCAAAACGACGAGTTGTCACACTGTCTGTGTGTTTTCCTGTTTCAATTACTATATAATTTTATAACTTTTCCAAAAATGAGATAAATTCCTAAAAAATAACCAAAACATTTTTTAACATCCAAGTTTATCCAATACCAATCATTTTGCATGACAAAATTGAATAAACATTTATCACCTCATAAAAAATGATCATATAAAACCCTATGGTTTTCAATTATGTCCACAAATGAAATGTTAATTCTTTCTTGAATAAAGTTTTGACATATCAATCTTCAGAGATGCACATACTAGAAAAATTCATCTAATTTAATCCCATCATCAAAACATCCTTAATACATTTAAGCATCTCATCATCCTAAAATGTATTATAACTATTGAATCCCTTATATATATAATTCATAATCATTCAATTTTATTTATGTTCCATGAACAATTATTTTCAAAATTATTCATTAATACTTCATTACTACAAACTAAATCACGAATCATAACCTAATATTCAGTAATATCAAAACATCAGCTAAGAAATATTTCATATATTTCATTGGTCATTGTTAGTTTTCTATTCCTCAAATTTAATGGAATTAGGTATTGGTAAAAATATATTTTTATGGTCTTGCTGATCCCATTCCAAATCCATCTTTCTAGGGCATCTATTTGCGTAATGAACATGAAAACCACATTTAAAACATTAAATAGATCCCTCAGAAACAACTTCTTTACAATTCCTGGAGTCAATTGGACGCTTCTATTTTCCATTGCAGGTTCTTTCTTTATGACCTCCATTACCACATCTATTTCATCTTCCCTTCCCTTTAAATAATTTTCTAAGGTGTTTCCTTCCACATCCTTGAAACATAGGATTTTGAATATACTTACTTTTATGATTATTTACTGAACTTATGTAGGGATATGTTTCTCGCATATATAATGCCTTATAAATATCACCAAGGACAAGTGGTAAAACATTACTCTTGATAGTTGGTTATGAATAACCAAAATTTTTATCATTGTAGCTCCCATTTCATTCAGTTCCTCATTACGAAAATCTCCACAATTCCTTCACATCCATTTTTTACATTGGCGCCTGCTAGATCCTACCATTTACTAAAACGTTAATTGTTAGTGTGATTTTAGTAATAAAATCATCATATAATATCTAATGAGTATAGTAAAAACTAATATATATGTTTTCATGTTATATTAATCTCATTCAATTTATATAAAATAACTATGACTCTTTCTAATGTTATTACCAATATAGTTATGTCACTTATGCTTTAATAACACCCTGACCTCTAAAGTCATCCAAACTGACCTATGATACTAACTATAAGGCCCAATCTGTTAACCTTACATAATATTGAATTACGTTTAGAAATCACATTGAGGATATTTTATGGATTAGAGCTCAAGCAAATTAGGTCATAACTTATACATAAAAACCTAAATAGTACATGTAGTCACTTCTGCTCATTATCCATTTTTTATAAAATAAAGACACAAAAAAACATTTGTAGTTAATTGTATTAAACAACATGACATTTCCTTTATCCTCTCCTTGAACCTATTCCACATTAAGTCATTTGAAAAACATTTCTAAAACATGTGATGAGCATAAAAAATCTCTAAAAGTTTTAAAAAACAATGAAATAAATCATTATTCTATTAATACATACAAATCCATGAAATCGTACTTCTCAATAATAAAACAAGATCTCTTTAACAATGCTCATGAAATCATATTATTTATGAATGGAATATAGAAATCATAAATCATAAAGGTAATGTGTGGCATATATAACATAAATAAATTTTATATTTCATATCTATGTAGGGAGTTACATTTGGAATATCCATCATAATATATTCCATAAATAAAAGTGGAGGAACATTAATGTATACCCATGTCAAATTACCCAATGCATTAAAGAGCTATCTCGGGCACCCCTACCCTAGGTTTATCACTTAACCACCCATATACGAAAAATAATTCCCAAGAACAGTAACATATTCATTACACATAAAACAATCAAAAAGGAAAGATAAAATTTCCACATTTCAATTACAATATATCATCTTAAGATATTTACATAATGATTTATTTATAAAAACATTTTTAAAACCATTAAATACATTTAATAAAGTGATTTTTGAATCAAATTGTCTCATAATAAATTGAAACATTTAATGAAACTAACAATTTAAAACAAAAATTTTCATATAAATAAACTATAAAAAATATTTGGAAAACATGGAAAAAATGAGAAATTTATTGAATAATAAATTGATAAAACATTTAAAATAATGTTTTAGTTAAATAATCTTTTACCACCTGAGAATCTGTTGAATAAAAATCATTATAGGATAATGTTAAAAAAACAATAAATATCATGAGAATATTGGAATTCATGATATAAAATTTTAAAAATGATTTATATACATATTATAGGATAATAATGGTGGAAAATATCAAGATATTCCCCAATGAATGATAATTGTGATGTAGTCCCTTACAAAGATTTCACCATTATATTAATGATAAATCAATAAAATAATTATGCATGGAAAATTTAAATACAACCAAAATTAGTGGATATTATGAGTAAATCAATCATATTTCATTCACACGTATTCATAAAATGAAAAAATCAATAATTATAAGTTTATCCCAAAGAATAGAAATTGGGTTAAGAAGTTCCCTAAAAAATATTGTATAAATGACACTAAAATTTGACAATGGGGTGATTTTGTGTAGAAATAATATATACACACCAAGGGATGTGGAAATTAGTACATGAGTAAATAAATATTGATTTCACACATAACCATGGCATTATATAATCAACAATCATTTCATAAAAATCAATGAGTGTAAATTGTGTTTTGAAATTACATTACGAATTTTCGGAAGCCTAACGACGTCACTTAAATATTCCAAAAATGATTTGATAAGAGAGAAAAGGGTCTCCAATCACATGGAAATAAACTTTATTTCTATAAGGATATATATAATATCATCTCCCACCATAATATCATGGAAATTAAAAAAACATAAAATAAGTATTAGATTAAAAGAGGAGAGTTAATGGTTCTCTTACCTCAAGTCTGACTTGCCTTGTATGTTTCTTGTTCTTCTGGAATAATAAACATAAGTTTATTTAAACTTTTATAAGAACATTTTTAAATTTTACTATTACTATTATATCACTTAATACCTTGGTATAACAATTTTTTAATTATTTGATTTCATACCATACATTTTATCCAGGTTCAAAACATGAATAAAAAATGGAGTTGTTATTATTGAAAGTTTTCCATGAGGAAAAAAGTCCATTATATCAAGAAAAATTCAAGATATAAATATAATATATGTAAACATATATATCATATATATCTAATGTATATTTATTTAGAATATTCCATATCATTTGGATTTATGAAATGAAATGCATCGTTCATGGAGATGGTAAGTCGTACGTACACATGAACACTACTTTAATTTATATATCTTATTTAAAGGAATTGAAAAATAATTGTAAATAGGTATATAATTATTCCACTTTAATAAAAATATTTTATATGTTACATAATATCATTAATTCAATTCTTTATATATTCCATGTATAGCATGAACGAGTAATATCACATTGAGGGGGTAGTAGTCAGCACTTCCTCAAATGAAATTAACATATTTATACAACATGAAAATCAAATTGTAATATTTTAAAAGATATTTAAAGAATCATAGAGATAAAATAAATATCATAAATATTATATAAAATTATATTTTCATCATAATGGATACTATGATAGGTGGTTGGGGAGAATCGAACAATCATTGTTTCGTGATGCTGTAGTTCGCCATCCACTGAAACAATATGTTCTAAACCCATTAGATGGAGGTGTGTGTATGTGTAATTTGAACCCATATAATAAAAACAGCCACATATAGTTAGGATAATTTTGTTGTTATGTAATCATTTAATAATAAGATCATAGGGAGTGTAGAAGGAAAATAAAAGTAAATAACTTGAGAGAAGATGTTTCCTTTCAATCGGGTTACTCTAATTGGTTTGAACAAAAAGGCCTTTTTGAATGGCCTAATGCATAGTGGGTGTCTTATAAGGGTAAGATAGGGATTTTGTGAGATTAATTTATCTTAGTTTGGTAGATCCATGATTCTTGGTAGTTGTGTGTAATTGGTAAGATTTGATGGCCGTTTATAACGGGGATGAGGGGCTCTTTAAGAACGATTAAAAATATTATTTTATTAGAAACTAAATTTCTATTTCAAAAGGTCCTCCATTAATTCAATTAATTGATATTGTGATAGTTTCTTGGAATAATGTCATCCAATTGATTATTGACAGGTTTTGGTCATAATATTAACCTTATCTTTTAGCTTAAACCATTAGTTCACTATTTTAACTTTTACCATGTTCCCTTGAATATTAACACTATATGGTAAATATATTTACAATAAAATGTAATTTGAAGAAAAATTTTTCTTTTATGACATTTTTAACATTATATATGTTAGTAGGATAATTCATATATTTTTAAGATTATTTTATCATTTAACAAAAAAATAATTGATTTAAAAACTCATTTATGCCAATTTATAAACTATTCATATCAAGACATTTAAAAAATCAATAAAAACTTGATTAATTCAAAAAAAATTACTAAATTCAAATATATCAAGTCATTAATAACTTTAAGATTCTTTTTTTTCCATTAAAAAGTTCATTATAAATATAATATAATATTTATAATCTATTTTATTAAAAATATTCATTAAATAAGTAATCACTAAATCATAATTGTGTCATAAATATATTTATTTCTTTGATATATAAAAATTATTTATAAAATACCATGATTTAGGAAAACATTGTACCTTTCTAATGAATATTTATAACCGAAAATACCAATTATATAACCATATATAAAAATTCTGTTACTAAAATATACAGGTTTATGTTATATTTTCCTTAACATTATATTAATTGTAATACTTTCATTTTCACTTACAAGTAGCCCAATTGGGTCCCAAAATCTACCCAATGATGACAATGGTCATAAATATATCACCCAATAGGTTTTGGACACATGTTAGTGTAATTTATTATTATAATAATATTATTTTTTACCGTTATTTACTAGATTTACCTTTTAACCATGGTAAATAAAATATTTACTGGGGATAATACTCATAATGTCTAAATATTATAGTTACTTATACACACAATTTGGACCTCATGATTCCAAATATGAAATTAATTTTTTTCCAATTCAAAACAATGATGTTTCAAAAATTAATTTAAAATTAATTCCCATTGTCAAACCTAAAAGCATGTTTTTATGAAATTTAAACTACCAAAAGATTGTCTTGGGATGATGTCTAATTAAAAAAATTACATAAAATGATAATAAATAGATTAATTATAAAATTATAATCTAATTATAATTCAAATACAATTAAATAGATAATATATCTTTATAAAAATTTACATGAAAAGATGGTTTTGAATTAAAATGTAGTAATTTTCACTATTTATTAAAAATAAACATTTTCAGAAAAATATCAGAATTTTAACGAAAGTAAATTTTGATATCCAAATTATAAAGATAAAGTTTTTTTTCCGATGGAACATATTAAATTGGATGAATTATATTTATAAATCCACCTCCATCAAAAGGAATTAATATGACTTTTTATTAATATTAGAGTATTTCATGCTTAAATTCGAATTTATTCTTATTTTAACCCTATATAACTTATTCTATTAAAGTAAAAACATTTAACTAACATTTTTAATCATATTTTAGTTAGTTATGTTCATTATCATTAATCCAATGGCTTGCCGTTAACAACCATTTAAAATAATAATATTATATTATTATTTTTCAATATAACTAAAAGTTGTGTGAAACATAAGATTTCGAGGAAACCAGTTATTGCATATTTAGTACGCTTTTAGAAATAGAATACCCAATAAAGTAAAATAAATATTTAAATCACAAATAATAATAAACATAAAAATGTTATATTCTCTATTAACATGGGATGTTACAGAAGTGTTGATGCTTCATGAAACACCGCTATGGAAATTTTCAAATCAATACCTAATATTTACCTCAATGTTCTAGAAGAGTCTCAGAAATTCATAAAATATATAGTTTAACATTGTCACGCCCTATCACTCTCGATGTGCTGACCAATCTAAGTGGACTATCTCTAAATTAAAAGACATGTTGAGAAAATACTTATTTAATTTGAACGTAAGTAGGCATTAACATCTTCCAATGGTTGAGTTCTCATGCAATAACATTTTCATGTCATGCAGCCAAATGGAACCCTATGATTCCATTCTAGGAATTAGTTAATAACACCTCCATGTTGGGATGAAGTTTTGGAACATGAAATGTTATTTCCTAAAATGGTCGGTGGAATGGTGAAAAAGTTCAATAACATTCAGTATCACACAAAAGATGCTCATAATTGAAAAAGATATATTATAAAAATCATCGATGAGATAGTGAGTTTTATTTAGAAAACATGTTATTCATACTACTCTCTCTATGAAATAATGTTGTTATATTTGGGATTATGTGAAATAGTAGTACTAGGTACATTGGCCCTATTAAGATCATAGATAACATCCTATAGGTGGATTATTAAATTGAACTACCACATATCCTATGTCAAGTACAAGATATATTACATGTACTACTCTTGATTAAGTAAATACAATACCCCTATAATGTAATAAATCTAGTGGTGGTACCATTGAAGATTTATCCCACATATGTAGAGTAGCTAGTGATGATCTTATATCATTGGGACAATGGACAACAAGATAAGACAACGCACGTGGTCATTGAGTTATTGTGAAACCAAATGGTTAAAAAAACTATTTTGGAACTCGAGCATGTGATGAAATAGAATTATCCTCATTTGTTTAGAGTGATTAATGAAAATTTAAGATTTATATTTAAGAAAGCGGTAACATTTTAATGACTCGTAATATAAAAAAATTCCAATTATGATTAAAAATGAATGTCTTCATATGTATTATAGTAATAGAAAACCCATGCACGTCATTTATTTAATTATATTGAATTTAACTGACCAATAAGAATCCTTATCAATGATTATACATCCATTGAATAATGATCACATCATTAAAATAAATATAATTTTTTAAATCTTTTGATATAAAAAAATGATGTGATGGCCTCAACTAGAAATATTGTACCCTATGAATCCCATTAATTAAATCAACCTACAGTGATAACATCAACGGACAAATACATTGACCAATCATAACCCAAGACTCAACAACATCGTAACACCCCCGAACGATAAAGGGTTAAATGATTAATTTACATGACTAAGGTCAACAAGGTTCACCTTACTCATGAGGAGTCTGACTAATTAGAACTCTATAGTTAAGCGTGCATGGCCTAGAGTAGTGATCAAGATGAGTGACCTTCTGGGAAGTTTGATAGCGTGTGTATGAGTGAGGATTAAGCACACTAGAAAGGACAAGTGTTGGCTTATGTGCACTGTCATTAGTCAGATGACCCATTCAAGAATGTGTGTGGACCCTTGGGTGGGTACCACCTATCTGTGGGGCAAGTGGTGGTACCTGGTGGGCCAGGACCCAACATCCATGTTAAGGCCGGGTTGTTGTACAGTCACCAGGACCCAGTTGTTACATTTTTATCAAAGGTGGTACCCAGCCTTATGTGCGGTGCCCAGCCTCGGTTGAGATGTAGGTCCCACAATGAGGACATTTTTCTCTAGGGGGGTGGTTGTAACACCCCCAAATGATAAAGGGTTAAATGATTAAATGATATGACTAATGTCATAATGTCAACCTTCCTTTTCAGGAGCCTTACATATTAGGACTCCATAGTTAAGCATGTTTTTCCTAGAGTAGTGATCATGATGGGTGATCTTCTAGGAAGTTTTGCAGGGCGTGTGTCTGAGTGGACAATGCACACTGGAATGGGCAGGTTGTGTCCTGTGGGGACTGTCATTAGTCATATGACCCATTTTTCCATGTGGGTGGATGCTTGGATGGGTACCACTTGTCCGTGGGGCAACTGGTGGAACCTTGCAGGCCATGACCCGACAATCATGTTAAGGCGGGGTGGCAGTGCAGTCACCCGGACCCAGTTGTTACAAACATAAGAATGAGAATACAATTTTTGAGATATGATCAATCTCATGAAGATCACAACCCATAACATATATTTCAAACCACTCCCAAAAAGTCTCACTATCACACAACTTAATCATAGTGATTTTTTCTTATCTATTAATGATATATATATCAATAACTAATAAATATTATTATAAAATATATTCTTTATATAATTATGACTACATATGAATAATATTATTGTTAGATTGTGGGAGATTGTATTCTATTAAAATAAATGAAAATTTAATTTTTTTGGTAATATTTTAATTCAATTAAGAAATTTATTTTTATGAATTAATATTTTTTTTAAAATGTTTTTTTAGAAAAAATTAATATTAAAAAAAACTTAATACATAATTTATCACATAATTTATTTTAATTATTTTATTATTTGTATAAGGGTTCAAAAACAATTATTTTCAAAAGACCCATCATCTCTGAATAAATGTTGATTCCCGTTATAATAGTGTAGACATATATATTATGAAATTTTCATAAATAAAATGAATATTATTTTTATAAGAATAATGTATAATTTCACAAACATAGGATTTTCAAAAAAAATTTAAGGGGTATAATATTCCATAAAAAATAAATATATTATTAATATAGTGTATATATAATGGTATCATAAATACCCAAAATGATATAACAGATACTATATATAGTATAAAGGCCAAATATCAGTTTAACATCTAAAATAATGTGATTTTTTATTTAAATAATTTTATATGTCCTTTATTATTCATCCAATTCCATTAATGTATTTTCAATTTTTATAATCATTTCATTAATATTATTACTCACATCCACATCATAAAGGATATTAATTTATTATTTTAGGTCATTGGTATTATAAAATAAATACAAAATCTCCACTTTTTGTAGAAAACATTGGAAAACCCATGAGAAGGTTTGTGGTTTTGAATATATTATTATATGAAGAAAAAACAATGTTTGGAAAATAATAAAGAATCCCCTTATGTGTTCATATATAAATCCACCCAGGATCCCAATTTTGTTCACTAATGTTCATTTTAGAACATACATCTTATGCTCTAAGATCTCTATAGTTATCCAAAGTTGAACCTATAGTCCCAAAAGATCCTCCCAACCATTTGGAGTCACACTCTCACGTTATATGTATCATTCATTATCATCTAAAATTAAGATTCATCATTATTTTAGTTCTTCTATTTATCAATTCTTATGGATTGGTTATGTCATTACATGTATATATTATATTCAATTTTATCTAAAAATAAATAAAGACCCATTACCCTATCATTAACCTATTTTATGATTCTTTAGGTGACTTTATTATACATCTGAAATTTCAACATAAGTTTCCATTCCAAAATTATTGTGTAATAAATATCATAATAATGTCATTCCAAGGGTGTTCACCGTTAGAAAATTATACTTCCTTATGGGGGAAATATTTTTCTATATTCCAAACTCCATGATTTTTTTAGTAAGCTATTTTGATGAATAAATGAATGTTTTAATGATCTATATGGAATAGTTATGTGTGATAATGAAATAAAAGTGATAGGTGCACCCAATATTTTATTTTTCTCTAATTAATTTTTTATTGTTTTTGTCTCTTGATACATCTTTCAAGGGATTATAGAGTGTACCTTATCCATTAAGGGACATTTTTTAATCATGATGTGTTGGTAGTTATCCTTGAAATGTGTTTATGATGTATTGTTTTAGGTTGTTTCAATAGTTTCAATGTTTCCTTTATGTTATCATTCAATATGATCCCTCACTATTCATGTTTATGATTCTCACCCCTTTTATCTCCCATTGATATGTCAACCATCAATCATATATTACTTTTTTATGGTAATCCATGTTTATTCCCTTATTCTTATTAATATCTCACCACTATCTTATATACATCCCCATTTAATCCCATATAGTGTTATGTAAGACTGAATAATATGATCATCCTATGGAATTTTTCCACAAAGATGATATACTCTATATTTTATGTTGTTATTTATAGTACCTTATTCCAAAATAAACTAGATTTCTTGATCACCTAGGTGGTATTATGTGTAATATTTTATTAGAAATCATATATTAATATAAAAAAATTATAAGGGTTTTTATATTCTATATTTTGAATTAGAATAATAAATATTATATAAGATAGTAATCATAACAATTATCTAAAATTATTGAGTAAATTAGTAAAATTTATTTACATATGTAATGGAAAAAATTGATTTAAAAGGTGGTTAAAATAATAATGATAATGTATAAAATTCTATAAAAACGGTTATAAAAAATATTTTGAAGAAATATATTGACATTATCTTATATAAGTCTCAACAATACAATGTTTTGGACTCATTTTTCATGTAAATTACATTGGTACAAATTTTTATTTAATAAAATTACAAGTGTACCACCCACCTCACTTATACATGGACACCCACTGTACTCTTTATTCACACAATCAAACCCTTTTGTACTGGAGAGTACCTACCCAAATTAAATCTGAAATTACCTCACCTCATCGAATGAAAAATATTTTTTGTATAAAAACAACCATTATATTTTTTTCAAAACTAATGATTCTTCACCTATAGGGGTTACATTCTTTCATGAACATTTGTTAATTATTTCATCATCCACATCCATATATTTCTATTAGACCCTGATGATATAATATCCCCATTATATTAAATATAATAATATTTTTTTAAAATTATCACTATTATATACAAAAATCTCTACTTCCATCATATGGGTTATGAAATAATCATTGTTTTGTATAATGGGAAACCACCTCATAATGAAATCTCATTCTTTTTTCCATTACCACCTATAATGGTTGGATTTGATAAGGGATATAATGTATATATATTAGGGTTATAACATATTTATACCTTTGTATATATTATATATTTTAAACGTTTTTACATTCAATTTTTTAGAGGATACGATAACATCTCCTGTTTGCACGGAAGACATAAATCCCACAACATGATGTGATTCTTTTTTCACCAATGCAATATATTGAAGGTCTTAAAGATAAAATAATAAATATATGTTATATAAATAAAATATTAGTGATATTTATTTCATATTATTCATTCATAATATAAAATATATCATTTTATTTATTACACTGAAAAATAATTTCTTCGTTCAAGTATGTGTGGACCACCGCAATGGTGAAGCGATGATGATATCATATCCTCACAATGGAAAAATAATGATTTAAATATGTATATGAAATAAATAATATTTTATTTATGATAAAATTATATTTATTCCTTAAAATTTTATTAATTAACATTTTTTATAATGATCCTTGTATAATGGGTATGTTACTAATGTGAACATACTACCTATGGTTTCGAGGATGGTGACAAACATAATTTATAAAAAAAATAACTCATTATTGGACATAAAAGTATAATTGATTAATAAATATGAAAATTAATTCATGATTACAATTATTTTTATGCTTTAAATATATAATGTAAAAAAACTGGATCAATCATAAAAAAGAATATATGAAACAAACTAGGAAAATAACACCCAAAAAAATGGTAATAATAGAAAATTATAAATAATCCAATTTTAAGACGTTTTGGAAGGATAATTTAATATTTTATAAATATTTATATGGTTATGCAGTAAGTTCATAAAATATTTCAAAAAACTATATTTTAGATAAATTTCTATTAAAAAAGTGAAGCATGATGTAAGGGACTTTATCTTAATAATTGTTTAATTTAAGAATATAATAATGTAATGGACATAATTTTATAAATAGTGTATATATACTTCCACCTTGACATATTATATAGTGATTAATTAATAAATCTTTGTATTTTAGGTTCCAATGTAATTTATTAAAATGAGGGGAAAAGACTCAAAAGTTACAAAGTTGATAATAATTACATAACTCAATTTTATTACATTCCGTCACATTACATAATTTTTATCATTGATATTTTAATATTTAGTATAAAAAAGGGCTTCACTATTTTTTTTAAACACACTTTCTAAATTTGGATTTAATTTTTATGCACATTGTATATTCATTAGTAAATTATCACATCAATGTTGTGATCATATTTAGGGTTTAAATCACAATCACATTATAATTGAGAATATTTATTCTATAACTATATTTGTTGGAAGTTAATAATAAATTTCCTAACAGACATAATTATTTTTATTATCCTATATTTTTCATTATATTTTAAACTAATTGTACTACTATTCAACTCTTCAGAACTAATTATAATTGATTGGGTTTTTTTTAAATCGGATGTCATATATCTTTTTGGTCCGAATTATTTTATCTTTTGAATCCTTATATTTCAATAAATTTTTCTAAAACGTTATTAAATTTAGTTAATGGATTTTTAAATAATTTTTTCTCATTTTACCTCTTAAAAACATGTTTTGGAATAGAATATTTTTGTCATTTTCAATATTAATTCCCATTAAAAATTTCGTGAAAATGTTAAAGGAATCATTGTTTTGACATAAATGGCATGTAAAAATTTTTTTTTCCATTCCGAACATTGCAGATTATAAAAAATACTTTATAATCATCAATGGTTATTTTCAAATAATATTATATTAAAAAATAATTTTAAAAAAAAACTATTTTCAAAAGGAAATTTTTATTAGAATCCATTATATTTTCAATTGAATTTATATTCATAAATGAAAACAACCCATAACATTTAGTTCAATGAGTAAATGTGATTTTTATACCATTATTATTCATTATATATGTGTTTTCTGATAATCGTTTCCAATTTAAGTATTTACATTTACATTGTTTATTATTTTTTTAGTCATTTAATTTTCCTTGAATGATTAACGTTCTTATTGACAATAAATTTTACTATAATTTATGTATTTTTTATGATGGATTTCTTTATTTTATATACCATATAGATTTATTACATATGGTATTTACATTGAATGTTTTTTATTAACAATGGAAATGTTGAAAAATCAATATCAAATAATCAATATGGATATTTGTTGCGAAGGTGTCTTTATTCATGAAAGAAATCAATTATTCGATAAATAATGAATTATTTAGACCAATAGTGATGGGTGGGCCTAGTATTATATAGCCCCTCCATTCATCAGTAGGACTCATGAAAAAAATATGTATGATTGTAATAAATGTTGTTTTAATTTTTTCTAAACCATTTTATGAATCATATTAAAAAAATATGTATTATGATGCTTGATGTTATAGTTTCAAATAATTGTGAATTCACTTATATAAGAATATTTTTGTTATTATCCATATGATTTTCCAAATGATATTATCACTGAATGAATTTTATTATTGATTTATTTATTAAATGGAATGATTTATTATTGATTTAACTCTCCAAATTGAATAATCATTATCCATTTATTTCAATATAAATTATTTTCAATTATTTACCGCACATTAATTATTTTAAATTATCTAGTAATGACAACCAAATCATTTATTTTATTGAATTCATGCTCTGTTACATAACATATGACTTTGAATATTCATTATTTATCCCTAATAGCTTCTAATACACATAACATAATCTATTAATTTTAGATCTCCATCATATTTTTACATTGATAAGATTCCATGAAGTATACAATGATTGTTTTATAAGGATAAGAAAGAAAAAAATAATTTTATTCATGTAAATATGGATAGTTATTTTTTTCATTAATGTTTAATATGGTAATCATTATGGTAACTAGATAAAAAATAAAATATATTAATTTTTTTCTTTTGGATGTGATTCCTTGTATATTAATCAAATGTAATATAGCAGACTTTGGATTTGTGTTTCCAATGTTAGGGTTGAAAAATTTAGTATGACATGATGTTTAATAATATCATTTGGAACTAGATTTAGGGGAAAATAGTTTACGGGATAAATACCATTGGTATTAATTTTCTACAATGACAATTAAAATTCCACATTTTTTCGAAAAGGTAGATATTATGAGTATTTTTTATTGAAATAAATCAATTAATGGACACTAAAATAGTATATCATTCTAGAATTGAATCACATAGAGGAAAAAATTCAAAAGGGGTGTAGTGTACATTACTTGATCATCACCGCATACATGATAATGATACATAGTAAATACTAGGTTTGTCGCACTTATAAGATATGATATGGATAAATAAATTTTTCTTTATCATCAATTTGAAATTATTTTAATAGATAATTAAAATTAATGTTCTATGATAATATTTATGTGATTTAAATATACAAGAATGTGTTGCAAAGGAATTTGAAATTTTTTAATCTAAAAAATAAGTGAATATTGTAGTAATTTGATAAATTAATTAAGAACATGGATAAAGGAAATAAATATCATCATAGGGATCAATTAATACTTATATTTTCTTGAATATGGGGAATCTACAATTGAACCATGATGATTCCCACATAAAAAGGATAAACCCCAGACCATAGAAGTAACCATGTGGATATAAAAAAGATGATATATTTATGTATAGTGATTCAATAATTAAATTGTAAGTGTATTTTTTATAAATTTATTTTTGTAATATTAATTTTCTTACATCTTGGAATTGTGCCAAATTTAAGAAGCATATATGTAACTACCCATCCCAAAAACATTGTAATGGGAAGAGGATGAACATCATTTTTTAAGAGGTGACTTACCATATGCACCAATTTCTAGAAATTAATTATAAGCGATTCATGTAAAAAATAGTGGATGTTTTTCCCTTGGAAAATTTTAATGAACCAAGTATTTATAGAATAAGACATCTTCATATATATTAATATTTATGAAAAAAGTATTAATTTTAGGTTAAAGAGGGAATTGTTTCTGATATCATACTCAACAGGGAACAACATGTTTCTTTGAAATATTACGTTGCACATAGCATTGAGTTATACAGAAAAATAATATGTAATTTTTTTTTAAATGGTAGTTAACACATAGTTATTGTATTACAATAAATAAACATAACTAAATAAATTATGATTAATATTTTTTGTTAAATGTATTTAAATTTATGTAATAAGTATTAGTGGCTTTATATTAGAATGAATCTGATTTAAAGCATGAAAAACTGTAATATTTTTAAATGATTGTTTTATAGCCTTTTGATAAAAATAGGTTATAAATCTTGTTTTTATCACCTATATATGTTCTATTTAACATAATAAAGTCCTTATTTATAATAGTTACATAAAAATTATTTAGGATGATATTTTTTTATTTTTCAAATAATGTTCATTAATTTAATGAATAGTGAAATATACTGCATTTTAATTCAAAGATGCCTATTAATATAATTTATTCATTTTGATTGATATTACTTTTTATTGGTATTAAATTTTAATTGGAATATATATTTTTATTTAATACGATTATGGTCATTAAAATTAATTTCACATTTTTATTGGACATAAACACTTGTCAATCTTTTGATAGTTAATACATCTTAAAAACTAGTTTTTTTGTTTTGACAACGAGAATTTATTTTGAATTAATTAATAAAACTTATGCATTTTAAATTTTGATAAATGGATTACATATTTGGTATTATGAGGATAAAATTTTCTAAATAAGTACCTTTTATTTTAAGAAATTATGAAGACAAACATTTGTTAATATTTTATTTACCTTGTTTAAAGGGTAAATCTGGTAAACAAGTGTAAAAATATAATATTATAATAATATTAAACTACCCTAACACATGTACTAATCCTCTTATGTGATTAAGTTTTTATGATGGGAATCTGTTTAATGAATATTTGACCCCCTAAAGCCACTTGTGTTTGAAAATGACATTTAATTACTTTTAATTTAATGTTAAGGAAATATATACCCAAAACATGTATCTTTTACAAAAAAAAATTTTATATGTGGTAATATCAGTGATATATTTGACTATACATAATCATTATAAGTATAAAAAGATTTCATACATCATTTTGGTTTATTAATAATTTTATACAACATATAAAATAATATATCTATGTCACAATGATGATGTAGTGATTACCTTATTAATGAAGGATTTAAATAAATGTGCTTAATAAATTAAAATAAATTTGTTCTAAAACTTTTTATGCCATACAAGAAATTTTTTAATGATTATGACTTGTCATATTTGAATTAATAATGTTTTTTTGAATGAATAATGTTTTTATGTTTTTTTAATAAGTCTTGATATAAATACTATAAAAATTAAAACAAAATAGTTTCTAAAAAAATACAATTTTCTTAAATGATATAATAGTCTAAAAATATAAGATTCCGAAAAATGGATTATATAATGTCTAAAATTTCATTAATTAACCACATTATCCTCGATTGAAATTTTATAGTTACTATATTAACCATATATTTTGAATATACATGAAGACATGGAAAGTATTAAATTTGTTAACTAAGGGTTAATACTAAAAGATAATTTCAAATTTGTGACCTACACTTTCATAAAACATATTAAATGAGAGGTTCTATACCTAAAAGAATATTATATTTGTGATAAATGACTTTTTTAGATTTTCAAACTGAAAAACATTTTATAATAAAATAATACTTTCAATCATTCCTAACTTACCCCTCCTCCCTCTTATAAAAGGTCTTCACCTCTTACACATACTCACACCTCTCAAGCCCCCTTGTCACGTCCAAACACTGTGTAAATAATCTCCCAGCATCCTTGCCTTACTCCTAGTAGTCGTACCTTGGGAAGAAGGCAATTCAAGAATGCCTTTTATCATAAATCACAAAGCGTTACCCGATTTGAGATATTCTCTTCTCTCAAGCTTCTTTCGTTTATTTTTACCTTATCAAACCCCATATACACTATTTATTCAATTAATTTATAATGAAATAGTATATTCAAGATACTAAGATTTTTCTATTATTGTTATTCAAACTAAAATCACACACTTCTCCATCAAATGGATTTAAAACATATTGTTTCTGTGGATGGTGAACTACTGCCTCACGAAATGATGATTATTAAATTATATCATATTGGCTCTCATGGTTGCAATTATAATGGAAATATATTTATATATGATATATATTATATTTATATTGTCTATATTCTTTGATATTTTTCATTTACAGCCTACCTTTTCTCTTTCCATGAGGCGTAAATACGATAATTTCATTTGAGGAAGTACAGACTACAACCCAGTCAAAGTGATTTGACGTGTTAATTCTATACATGGAATGTATAAAGGATGTAATTAATGAAAATAGTAACATATATAAAAATTATATTATACTTTATTTATAATATAACTATATATTATTTTTATATGAATAATAAATGACAGTAGCATTCATGTGTACGTATGACTAACCATTTCATGAACTGTACATTTCATTTATTATAACCAAATGTTATAGACTAATATAAATACATATATACTAGATATAAATATATATATACTGGATATATTATATTTAAATCATTAATACAATTTTATAGATAATGGAATTTTTTCCACATGGACAATTTGTAAATATAAAAAACAACATTTTTGACACAAGTACATAAAATTGACAAAATGATGGATATGAACTTGAATAACTATATGATTATTATAGATAGTTAATAATAGATATTAAAATATAATAAACTTGATAAATTTTGTTAAATATGTTTACATTAACATAATTTTATTATTTGGGGAGGTAAAGAAAGAACAAGACAAGTCAAACACATGGTAAGGGATCCTTTCATCCTCATCATTTAGTCAATGAATTTTTTATGTTAGGTGTTCTAATTTATAGTTTCTTATGTTGGGATATTTTATTATTTATCCTTATTGCTATAAATTTTATTCCAATTGAGGAGAGACACTTATCTCTTTCATCTACTCATTTTAAAAAATTTATGTGACGCTGTTAGGCAGCCGAATTTTCGTAAGGGGACTTTTAAACACAATTTTTATTCATCATGTTGGTCATATACTTCATTAATGTTTCATTATATAGTTATGTGACAAAAAAAATTTAGTTCCTATCATGTATTTATAATTTCATTATGTGTACTTATATTGAATAAAAAAATGATATATTTTATTTATAAAATTATTTTTGTAAGGGACTTCGTCACAATCTAATTTCATTGAGGCGGAATTAATGTTATACATGAAATTATTTTATACAATGTATAATTATACCATTTAAAGTTTATTTCATTGAATGGTTTTCAAAATTAATTCTTTTTTAATGAAGAGATTTACAAGACAACAAAGGGAATAATTCTTTTTAACATACGTAGTGACAACGAACTTTCCACCAATGTGAGTATTAATTGATATTTGGAATCCTTAAAAAGACCTAATGTTTTTAAAAGGAAAATTAATACCATATAATCTTTTTACGTATTTTGGTATTGAAAAGGGTTTTTAGATAGCATTAATTATTTCAATATCAATAAATGAAATATTGTGACTGCAATATGGGAATGTTATTTTTTTCTTTATGTTTCATTTATGTGTTATGATTATGTTATGGTCCTTGGGCATTTATTATGTATACGGGTGGTTCTGTGAAAAAGATATGGTGGGTGAGCACATGATAGCTCACCAATACATTGGGTTATTTGACAAAAGTAAACATTAATGTTTCTCCTAAGATATTTGTGGAATATACTGTGATGGGTATTCCAAACATAAATACCTATTTTGCTGTGAAATGTACAATTTATGTTTTTTATAGATTCCCCAAGTTACAATTATGATTTTTTATTTCTATGTTTTATTCATAAATCTTATTTTTTCATGAGGTATGTTTAAGGGATTAGATTAAATGAGTGAAAATAATTATTTCATTGAATTTTGTGAATTGATGGACTACTGTTATCTTTACTTATTTTATAACCTTTACTATGATTTTTATGCTCCTCAAATGTTTTCAAAATGTTTTTCACATATTTGAACAATGGTAATAGAAAGGAATAATTCACGATGATTTATATCACAAAATGAATTCATGTTTTAATTGGTTTTGATTATTGTGATAAAAATTGGTTGGAGTAGATGTTTTTGCTTTGTAATATTCTACATCTAATATAATAGTTGTGACCTAATTCTCTAAAACTCTAAACATAAAAATATCCTCAATGTCAATTCTGGTTTTATCTCATGATTAAGTAATGTTTTAAGTATGAGGCCTTATAGTCGGTCACAATGGTTAGTTTAGTTAATGTTAGGGGTTAGGGTGTTATCAAGGTGTAGCTATGGATCCCATATTACCAAGAGGGTTATTATCATATGTAATTATTTGGAGTATTATAGTAAAATAGGTTGTTGGGATAAAAACCAGAACAATTGAGATATGAGGATGTTGATGCATTAGAGTAATATAATGTTTTTATGTTATCTTTAATCTCAATATGATTCTTTTTTTAATTATAATATTTTGTTTTAGGTTTATTTGTTGATTATATTCAGATTTCTAAGGATCATATGTTTTGATGGAAGGAGAGAGTTCTGTAAAAAACTGTTAATCCCTCCCCAATTATTTTGTCGTATCTATTATGGAAAAATCATGTTCAAATGATTTGAAAGCTTCCTGACTATTCAAATCACATACAAGAAATTGTTTGGGCTATCCAAAACCTACTCAAATCTAAAAAAATATTATGTGTCATGGTATCTTTTGTATATGATTTCAATATCTCAACATTTACAATTCAATCTAAAATTGTAATTACATAAGTGGTGAGATAGTTTACTTTTGGAATGTATGAAAACCTTATGAAAGAGAAAGGGAACATCCTAAAGATCATGATATCTGGATTCAAGGTATGATTGATTTTCATATCCATAGAGGATAAAAAATCATTGGATTGATATTTATAAAATTATTATGATATTCGATCTACAAAAATGATGTATTATGAAATTAGGTGGAAATGAATTGTTAATCAATTATACCGAGTGATGAATGAGTAAGAAGTCTACATAAAAGGGATTCAACAGTTATGGTATGTCGTAGTATGATGAAATTATAAAAATTATTAATTCTCTTTTGATGATGATATTAATTTCGGGTGATTTTTTCATCTATGTGCAACCCAAATGTTTGTTATATTAAAATTTTATTTAAGAAAGAATTACCTTCTCTTGAGTGGTCATAATGGATAACCATAGGGTTTCATATGATCTTTTTTTTCAGGTGATTAATGTTTATAACTGTTTAGGATGAAAAATGATAGGTATTAGATATCCTTTGAGGATAAAATAGGTTATGGTAATTTTTGATAAAATTATCTTATTTTTTAGAATTTTCTAAAAATGATATGGTTTTAGATAAAATAAATCCCGTAGAATGGGTGACAACTCGTTGAATCAGGAAGGGCTGCAAGAATCAAACCAACAACTGAAACTTGACATGGGAACATCACCAAACTCTAGCCTACGTGATGTCTCGGGTCAGCATGAATGATTATTTTTACTAAAATGATTTTATGAATCAAGAATAAGTTAACTTCTGAAATTATCTTTTTTAAAATGGATATTTTTAGCATAAGAAAATTATTTGGTGAATATGTGATAAATTATATTTTGGAGGTCGTCCTGTATTTTTGGAAAACTACATCACTATGGAAAATAGAAAACTATGGTATTTAATTTATGGAGAAATGGAGGGAATATTATTTTGGAACAATCTATGTTTTATTGTGGAAAAATTACTATTTGGGTAATTTATTGAAATTATTAACCTATCAGAGAGATTATTTGATTTGGTTAATTACATTTCAGCATGATACATTAGGTATAATTGATGTTCTTTGGAGATAAATGATATTTTTTATCATGAAATACTATATGATCAAATATTTCTGAATTATGGGTTTTAATCTTAATTGGATTATTTTGAACAATTTTAAGGGAGATTTTGTTTTTAATGGACTTTGTTCAACTTTGGGTATCGTTTGATCAATTTTGGGGTTAAGAGAAGTATTTCTCTATATAAAGGATTATCCTTTTTGGGGATTATCTAATCTCGTACTAGCCATTTTGGTATTGGTTAATATCTGAAGACAAGGAAATATATAGTTCATCTTTTTTGGATTATGTGATTCTCTATATGTTTTTTCTAGTGCTCCAGGTGTGACCAAGTCGTCTTGAATACTCTTCTTTTGGAGAAAAGAAGTGTTTGTGGTAGATATTTGTTATAGGATGCAACTCTACTTGAAAAATAAGTAAATTTCGTTTTTTTCATAATAAATATCATTGGTAAATTATGTATAATTATGAAAAGGAACATTACAAAAAAAAATTCATGTTTACTTTTCCAATCAGGGAATCAAAGACTATTTAACATATCATAAGTTAGAGGATTTTCTATTGGTTAACTTTCTCCTAATCCTATTCTCTACCACCCTCCATCAGAACATAATAGTTAGTTTATCTTCTATATCCATGTTTTCCTACATGGAATCTCTTTATGAGTTATCACATGTGACCTTGGTATTTCCCTTTCATTCATTTATAGTTATAGTTTTATAGAATAATGTTTCCAATGTGGGGATTTCAATGAAGTTTCCAAGCCCAATTTTAAAATTATGAGTACACTATTTTCAAAAGGGGGGAAGGATGAAAGAACCTAGGTATTTATATAATAATACATTTTAATATCTATTAATAGTTATGAATATGATATTAATTTATGTTAAAGAGGAAACTTTTTCTCATATCATACTCAACATGTAACTCCAGGTTTCTTTGAAATATTACGTTTCACACAACATTGAGTTATATCGAAAAATAATTTAAAAGTATTATTATTTTAAATGGAAGTAAACACCTAGAAAATGTATTTCTAGGAATAAACATAACTAAATAATAAATTATTACAAATTTATGTTAAATGTTTTTAATTTTATTTAATAAATTTTTGAGACGTAAAATAAGAATGAATCTGATTATAAGAATGAATACCTCAAATTTTTTAAAAGGACTTATTACCGCCTTTTGATGGTGAACCCCTTTTAAATCATGTTGTTGTAACATTTATATGATCTATTTGAATAACTAAAATTAGAATTTAGGAGTGGGAAAAAAATTAACATTGTGTAAAAATTTATTATATTTCAGATAAAGGTCATTTTTTATGAATAGTGAAAAATACTACATTTTAATTCAAAACCACATTTTTATATAATATATTTAGGTAGTTATATTGTTATATTTATTTTGTTTAAAGTATAACTTGAATAGGCTTTTATCATTTAATCCAATTATCATCAATGGATGTAATTTCACATTTTTATTGGACAAAAAATAAATGCCAATCTTTTAAAAGTTATTATTTCTTAGAAACATGTTTTTTTGTTTTGACAACGAGAATTAATTTTAAATTAATTACTGAAACTTCTATGTTTTGAATTTGGAATAATGTATTTCATATATTAAATCAGGAGGTGTGTATTGTGTAAATTTAATCCTCTTATTTTACAAATTAAAAATAGTAACTTCAGTATATATATACTTTACCAAGGTCAAACGGTAAATCCAGTAAATAAGGGAATGAAATAAATAATATAATAGTATTTTACTGCCCAAAAACATGTCATAATAATATTGTATTAGATATTTCATACAATGGGCATCCATGGGGCGATTTTAGGACCCCATAGTGCCACTAGAGTTAGAAAATGACATTTTATTACATTTAATTTAATGTTAAGGAATATATACCCTAAACATGTATCTTTTAATAATTTTTATGGGGTTATATATGTGTTCTATTCAATTATAAATAGTTATTAGAAATCTACAATGATATCATACATAATTTTATTTTATTTATAAATTTTATAGATCATATAAATAAATTAAAATATATATATATGACACAATGGTGCAATGGTGAATACCTTGTTTATGAATGATTTAAATAAATGATCTTATAAAAATTAAAATAAATATATTTTGAATCTTTTTAAACCATACAGAAATTTTTGGGATTATTATTACTTGTTATATTTTAATGAATAATGTATTTTCTAAATAATCATGTTGTTATGGATTTTTAGAATGACATGATATGAATAATATAAAAATTGATATAAATGAATTTTTAAAACAATAATATTCATAAATGATATAATTTTCATAAAAATATACGATTTGGGAAGATGGATTATATAATGATGAAAATGACATAAATTAATGACTTGAGATTCTATTGGAATTTTATAGTAACTATATTATCCACATAGTATGTATATAAAAGAATACATGGTAAGTGTAAAATTAGTTGACTAAGGGTTAACGAAAAATGATAAGGTTATATTGGAGACCTAGACATCGTTAAAACCTATTGGGTTAGTGAGTTTATATCCTATAGAATCGTTTCATGAATATAAATTACTTACGTAACTTTTGAAACCAAAAATTATTTTATATTAAATTAATATTTTCAAACAATCCAAAAGTGCCCCTCCTCCCTCTTATAGAAGGGAAACACATCTAACCCATTATCATACCCATAAGCCCCCCATGTCTAATCCAACCTCTACCCAAATAATCTTTCAACATCCCTATCATCTTCCTAGAACCATTTCCTTTGGCATAAGACAATTCAAGAAGTCCTTTTAGCTTATATCAAAAGGAGTAACCCGATTTGAGGTAATGTCTTCCCTCAACCTTAATTAATGTTTTTCATTATCCAACCCACTAAACTCAATTAATTTAGTTATTTTGTGAAGAAACTAATATATTAAATGTTATATGATTTTTTTATTCAATTTATTCTACTTAGACTCACATAAACCTCCATCAAATAGATTTAGAAGATACTATTTTTTTGGATGGTGAACTACTACCTCACAAAACAATGATTGTTCAATTAACTTCTAATGACTCTCATGGTGGCCATAATGATGGAACTATATTTATATATGATATATATTATATTTATATTATCTCTATAATTTTTTATTTTTCATTTACATCATACCTTTATGCATTCCATAAAGCATAAATATGATAATTTCATTTGAGGATGTGTGCACTACTGAACCATCAAAGTGAGATGACTCATTCATTCTATAAATGGATAATATAAAGGATATAATTAATGATCATATGTAACATATATAACATATATATTATAATATAATTATAAAATACCTTTTTATAATTTAATTTTCATATGAAATAGAAATGAAAGCATTGTTCACGCATACGTATGACTTACAGTCTCCATGAACTGTATATTTCATTTATTATATCCAAATATAATGACTATTATAAATATATATATATAATGGATAAAAATAAAAATATTATGGATATATACAATATTTAATTCATGAATCCAATTAGTGAGATAATGTAATTTTGAACACATGGACAATTTTTAATTATAAAAAATTCATTTTTGACTTGTATCAAACATCGACAAGATGATCGATATGAATTTGAATAATTATATGATTGTCATAGAAATGTAACAAGTGGTATAATAGATATTATAAACTTGAAAAATGTTTGGAATAAAGTATAAATTAACATAATTTAATTATTCATGGAGGTAAAGAATGAATATGATATGTGATAAATAATGTTAGAAAACCTTTCTACTACATATTTTAGTCAATGAATTATTTTATATTATGTCTTTTAATTTTACAATTATTATATTGGTATATGTTATTATATATCCATAAGGCTGTAAATTTAATGTCCAAGTGAGAGGACACCCATTTTCTCCCATTATCTCTATTTATTAATTTCTATGTGACATCGTTAGGCTTCCGAATTTTGCTAAGGGAACTTTTAAACCAAATTTATAATCATTGGGTGGATATTATACATTCTTAAAATCCCATGCTATAAATACCTGAGAAATAATTTTTTATGTAATATCTTGTTTTTATATTTAATTTATGTGTAATTATATTGATTAATCATTATCGATCTATATTATTTTGAAAATGATCTTTGTAAGGGACTTCATCTCAATCCTCTTTCGTTTATAAATATTTTGTGTTATACAAGACCTTCTTTTATATGTAGTATAATTATACCATATTGATGATAATTTCATTCAATGGTTTTCAAAAGGAATATTCTGTTTTAGGGAGAATTTTACTAAAGAGAAAATGGAATGTTAGTTTTTAACATACGTAGTGACAACATGTTTTCTTCCACCACAAGTATTATTTTATATTTATATTCCATAACACGCCGTAATTTTCAGAAAGGAAAATATATACCATATAGCCTTGTTTCATATAATGGTATTGAAAATAGATTTGAGATAGAACCTATTATGTCAATAACATAAAATGATATATTGTTATTGCTATATTAAAATTTTATATTTCCTTTATGCATGTTTTATATGTTATGATTATGTTAGGGCCCTTGGGATTTTATTACATATATGGGTTTATCTGTGACAATCCTCGGGAGTGAAAGTTGATGATAACTCTACGATGCATTGGGTATTGTGCGGAGGTAAACATTATTGTTTCTTCTATGAGATTTAGGGAATATACTGGGACGGGTATTCCAGACATAACTTCGTATGATGCTATGAAAACTACAATGTATGTATGTTATAGATGCCACAAGTAACCTTTATGATTTATTGTTTTTGAAGGTCATTCATATAACTTATTATTTAATGAGGTATGTTAAATATCTTATGTAATATGACTGAAAAGCATGAAATCATTGAATTGGTTGAATTAATGGACTAATGTTTTATTTATATATTTTATAACCCTTAATGAGATATTAATACTCATTCCATGTTTTAAAATAATATTTCACAAGTTATAAGGAAGGGTAAGATAAAGAAATAATTCAAGAAGATTTATATCAAGAATGGAATAATTTTTTAATTTATTGAGTTTTATTTTGTGAATAAAATGGTTAGAATAGAAGTTCATTCTTTTTAATATTTGATATGTAATGTAATAGTTCTAGAATAATTCCGTAAAACTCTAAACTAGAAAAGATACTTAATGTGAATTCTTGTTTTAACTAATGATTAAGTAAAGTTTTATGGTTGGGGACCTATAATAATTCACAATCAAAATAGATTAAAATATCTTAACAACTACCATATGATACATGAGGACTATAGAACAGAAATAAAGTATTAGCAATACAAAAAAACCAAACTATAATTTAATCCAAAATAGAGTACCTTATGGAAATGAAAACTATCATACTAAATAACTTTAATGACATGGACTAAAAAACTCCCAACATGATCTAATCTCTAACTCGGTAATTCATACCAATTGTATCACAGTTAATTACTAATGAAATGAGATACATTTCTATAACATGTCTCTCAATATATCTCCTATGAAAATTCATCAATGTGTCTATTCAGGGGTTGAATATAAAACTATGCAGGTTTTCCCAAATGACATACAAAATCATGAAACTTGGATGTAACATTTTATCAAATTTATATAAGAATTTTTATTTATAATTACCTCAAATAGTTTGAATTAGAGATGGAATTTTTTTAAAAAAATATATCTTTCTAAACTAACTTTTTTTTCCAAAGAATGCAACCAAATTTTTCATTTAATCCATTAATAAAATACACTGGGAATATCCCATTACATTCCACACAAATTCAAAACACACACACATACATAAAAAATCATGATATCATTGACATTGGAACATCACATCCATAGTGTTTCCCATTTATTACGGTTCATCATAAAAATTACCATTCACATTCAACTCCCTACAAACCTTTTATGCCAAAAATATCCAAAATACCTTTTCCCAATAATTTAAATAATTAGGTCATTTTATGATACATTTTTACTAATTTTGAATATATCAAAACAAAAAAATTCATTTTTAATTAATCCAGTTAAAAAAAATAATATTTTCCCTTATCAAAAAATAATAATTTACTATAATTTCAGAAAACATAAATAATGTGTGTTAAAAAAATAACAATACCAATCAATTTCAAAATTTAAAAATTTTAATTCATTCAATTGGAATTCAATACGTCTATTAATATTCAAGTGGAGTCTATATTGAATGCACCTACCTTGCAGCCGTAGAGGAAAATGACCAATGACATAAATTATTCAAAAAACATGGAATAACTCATCCAAATAATTCGTTAGAACTTTTTACAATTACAAAATATAAGAATATATCATCATTATTGGAATCAAACACCACAGATATATCCCACACTGATTATATCAATTTCTCAACCATTTCATTCTTATGTTGTGATGATTATTCACGAATCAAACCATGTTTATATAAAAAACCACAATTGTTTTATGTTTTTATCATTCAACACTTTATCTTTTCCTGTATTCAATCATAAATGAAACATTAATAAATATATAATCCCAATCTCTGTCTATTTGATCCCCTTAAATAATATGTTCTGGATCAGGTTAATAGTATATTAAATGAGTTTCATTTAAAATATTTTTCACTAAACTAACACATTGTGGAAAATAAAACCAATATTCCACATCACTAACTTATAAATATATCTCTAAATGCACTATGTAATATGGATATAACATGCCTTGTTTACAAAAAATACTACATTCAATCCCAGGAGTGACATCCAGGAACACATGTTCAATAACCATAAATGATAACACCTGTCAATGATTATCCACATATTTCTTCTGATGATATTTATCATTCTCTATTCTTTTCATGATCAATTGAATCAACTCTGATGTCTCTTTCATAGGTATAGGTCCATTTAGTGAATTCAAAATTATTTTCACCTAGAAAAATTATGAAAAACTAGTATTCCCATATAATGATTTAAAATGATATGTTTGTATCATGTTCTGATAAATATTTTTAATATAGAATCCCACAAAAGATATGTGATCCTTCCCCGAGCATCGAACTCTTTTTCACAATCCCAGACTATTCCATCCATTGTTTTCTTTCATTTCATATTTTCCATCTTTCTTAGGATTATACATCATGCTTATAATCATCTGGTGTGATTATAAAATTGAAAATATAATTCATTCTATTTAGTTACACTTCTACCATTTCGAGTTATGATTCAACCTTAATGATAGATAGATTATGGTTCTAGAACTAAACCTAATGATCCAAATTCCTTGGTTAATACCATTGTTTTCCCTTATCAATGACATGACAAGTGTATAAAATATTAAGAACCAGTTTTTTGTTCTCTTGTGGCATAGGCAAAACCATTTTTTCAGTAGATTCTACTTTTTTTCATCTATAACTCTTAATTGATGTTGATTTTTATGAAAAAATTAAAACATCATTATATAACAATCTCTAGAAATGGAGGGCTTATCCATTTAAAATTTTACCACATGACACATATCAAAACATTTATTTTCTTAATTACTCTATTTTTTACTTTTAAATAATGTTGGAAAACTCCACCATTCTCATAAAAAACCCACTTAAGTATATCTTCAAATATCAAATTTTTTAAAAAAAATCAAATTTAATTACTCATAGTTAAATATTTACACATAACGGAAATTTATTTCTATCCATCATTTTCATGATCTTCCCATTAGCCAAAACCATGTATTATGATGCTAAAACTCTTAGAATTGGATTAAAACACTTATGTTCAAAAAATACAAGGTTACATAAACTAGTGTATAAATATATAAATTATGACATTGTATACTATAAATATCATTTTATTTATATCCTAATATATGGTACCAAAAAAAAATTATACCAATAATGAAATAACATTTCTTCCAAAAATAAAGGAAGTTTAGGTAAGGCTGATTCCATTTGTAACATACCTTCCCTCAACTATTGTCTTGGAATGTGGGAAAACATTTATGGGCCTTATTTGATAGAGAAAAGGCACCAAAAATGTAAATAAATTTCAAGGGCCTCATTAAAAATTTGGAGATGATTTTCCCATTGAATATAATGAACAAGAAAAGGTAACTATATAAAAACACTAACTATATGATTCATGAGAAAAACGTAATTCAACACAAAAATATAACTAATTAACCAACAATACCAAACTGCAAAAATAATCATAAGAAACAACAATGATGAAAACAAAACCGACAATCTCAAAGGCACTAAATACCTCAACTATGTAACACTGGGAATTATACAGGTTTATTCTGAACTAGCCATTTCTAAACTATAACGATGCATTACTAATGAAATTAGGTACCACGAATCATACTTTTTAACAATATAACTCATTTCAAATCACACAAAAGTTCCAAATAAGGGTTTGAGTATAATTTTTTTTATTTTTTCCCATTGACTTACCATCTCACAGAACAAGGATAAAACATGTTAGAGAATTTATATAGAATAATTTCAATAAAATAAATTAATAAAATTTATATCAATTTGGATTGAATTTACCAACCAATTCCATTTTCTAAAATATCATATTTATACATGGAAAACAACCAAATAAGTCGTACAAACCATTATAAAGTCTAGTTGGAATTAAGAATTTCATTCCATGCACATCCATAACACACAAACAAACCCATTTAGTTACAATAGTCAATGGAACATCACATCTATATTCTGTCCCATTTTTTGTTGTATTTCATGAAAATTATCAATTCCATTAATCTAGTGCTCAAATATTTCGGAAAAAAACCTTCCCAACCCAATTATGATAGAAAATTTCTGTCGAAAAATAATTTTTCTAAAACACTTTACAACTAAATAACCAGGCATCAGAACCAATCCACCATTTCAATATCACATAATAATTTCACTTTTCACAAAAAAAATACAGACTTCCAAAAACTATCACTAAAGAGGGTTTTTATAAATGATTTAGCATCAAATACACAAATTAAAACATGTAAATCAATAAAATTTCAATCAATACTTATGGTCCTAATTAGGGACAGTTGTGAGTGAAGCCCCCATATTCATAATTTTTGGTGAAAATGTCTAGCAACACATATTCATCAACCATATAGGGAAAGATATTCAAAAATACACCTTATATGTTATTCCATTTACAAATCATAACCATATAAAACCATTAGTGGAATCACACAACATTAATATATCCCTTAATAATTAGATCCATGAATAAAATAGATGGAAGAATGTCCCAACCTAACCCGACTGGGGCTCGAGCCACTACTAGACCAAGGATGCCTCTATAGGCTAGGGGTGGAAACAAACACTGAATGTCACAACCTAAATGGATGGCCATTAACTAATGTACATGTATTCACACACAAGACCGCATCAATGTTAGAGTGTATATGAATAAAAGAAAAATAATATATATCTAGTATATATCAATTCACATGAAAAACAACTTCGGTGAACATGAGTACAATAATGAAATATAAATATGATGGTAAAATATAACTGAAAACCCATAAATAAATCTCAATATTATTAAAATATTTTGAAACTTTCTAAATAGACCACCTCAAGATCTCCAAAGTATAACCTTCATACGTGGTCCATTGCACTCAGTATCCCTAAGATCCTCTAATGTCACCTCCAACTAGTCTATGATCCACATAAGTCCCAAACTTTATGGGGATAAACATGTAAGGGTGAGCATATAAATTTCATGAAGTGCACCAAAAAATATGTAAGGGGATATGTAAGGTACCCCGTATGAATATATAGTAGACAACACAACCTAAATCTAGAGACTAAAAAATCCACAACAAGGACACAAATATATTTATCCTCAAACCATTAAAACCAAAATGAGATATTAGGGGATATACATATCACATACCATCCCAGGTAAAGAGTGGAACACATTCCAAAACTCAATAAATGATGCCCAAAATCTCACATATAAGTCTCGTTGAAAACATCCAAGTCATTTGAAAACCTCCCCACTATGCAACTCTATCAAGGGTACACAATATCATGGTATGGGAGTCATGATATGGGATAAAAAACAGTGAAACCTAGTAAATATTAATAGAAACCATGCCATTTATCCAAAGGATGGAACCTCTGTAATGGTCGGGGACCCATACCCTGACTTAATAGGATAATTTCACTCAATATTTTATATAGGAAAATACCCAGCCCCGTTGTAGGGTAAACTATATTAGTCTATTGAGGACCGACATCCAACATGTCTAGAGGGTTCCACTATAATAGTCCAGGACCCATGACCATTCTAAAACGAGGGTACAACTCAGATAGCATATAGATAACCCATTCCACACTCCTTAGGATATTTCCATTGAAATATTCTATCAAAGACCCATTCTATATATTGATGGAGGGTTCCACTTGAGTAGTAGATAAAGGACCCATATCAAAGACAACTGGAGGGTTTCAGTATATAATAAGGTTATTGAGATATTTCCAATTCCAAATGGGGTTCCACTCTAGAATACTATAGATATCATTTGTGATATCTTCCATTTGTTGAGTGTTACCTAAATAAACATCATAATTGGAACATCTTGCATAATATCTAAAAATACCCTTCAGATTACACCATCATGTTCAAAAATAAAAAAACAGATTGTATTGGCTAATCATTAAAAAACCGGAGTCCAAATTAGGGAGATAAGAGAGGATTATGTTTCCTCAAAATGAAATAAAGGTCATAATGAATTTTAGGGGAAAAAGACGACTTGTGATATCACTTCATCACATGGTAGTCTCTTTAGCGGCGCATGTGTCGATACCCATGTAACCATACATTTCATTTAGAGGGTTTACATGGATTTTCTAAGCCACCTGGGTTCCTTCTAGTTTTCCATATGCATTTAAATGTAATTGCCAATGTCCATGTAACACGGCTCAATGATTGTGGATGGAGGTCCATATTACCATGTACACCAAAAATAAAAACTAATTCATCAATACATGTTTAAAATTTGATTTGAGGGCATCATAATGTGTTTGATTATTATCTCAACTAAAACCCTAGTCACCACTTCTAGAACCGTGCAAAAAATGTGTCCTTTAGAATATGGGGAATGTTTTGTGATTTGGGAAGAGTGATAGGTCTATAGTTTTGTGTTCAATATCTATCATGCGTACCATAGATAATGAATTTAATCATTGAACAATGGTAGATCTTGCTAATGTTCATCATTTTTTCCATCTAGAGGTCAATAATTATGTCTTTATTTTGTTGTTCACTACATTCACACACCGTGATCACATTAGAAACATTTCATCACTACCAAATTTATATCTGGATCCCATATCAACATACCATTCCCAAAACACATGGAAAAACATTTATTTCGTATCTAGATAAATATTCCACTTTTTGGACCCTTTTTCCCCTAAATACAGGGGTCCGACCATGCTAGGTACCACCCAATGACATCAATCCACGAACCCATACTCTAATCGAGATGAATATGGAGAATCTATGTGGGAAAACCATTTTTTTAATATTTGTGGGAATGGATTTCATGGAAAATATATTCAATTGGGATATCCTCATGAGAAATCAATTGATTAACTATTAATCAGTATATGGGCTCATGAAACATTTATATTTTGGTGAAGATCCATGAATGGGTTGATAATGATAATTAAAATAAATTATTTTTTTTACCATCAACTGAAATTTCCTATATGGATATTGGATTTCAAAACATCCATGAATGAGTATATCAATGATTGAGAGAAGTATTTTATTTCGTTGTATTTGAATCTTTATTGATAGATAGTATCTTCATTGCCTGATCGTGATTCCCCAATGGATAGACGATGAACATCCCTCAATCATCCATTTCATTATAAATATAAACCTTGGGGATATAAAATAATGAATTCATTATAAAATATTTTAGAATTAGGTAATTTAATTGAATAAATATTTTTAAAATTCATGTTACTAAAAGAACCCGTCAATGGGAAATTTTAAGAGAACACCCTAGGTGAGCATGTTTTTTGTCTCACCTAGTGTAAAAATTATTTTCTAGACCCAATCATGGTATCATAATTTTGATTCAGTTTTTCGTTTATGAATTTTTCCATTTTTTCTAATAATCCATGCATTTGTAATATAAAATAAATATAATGTTTTTATAAAATTAAGTTCTTTCACACCAGACCATAGAATCACACATTTTATTAGTGTTTGTTTCAAAAAATATATATATAAATATTTCAATGTTGTAAATGAATAAAATAGGGTCTATACATAATTTTATTCATTAAGAAAATATTCCCTAAAAATAAAAAATATGCAATAAGATTGGGACACTATGTCCACATTAGGCTCTCTCATTACCCGGAACACTCCAGTATGCTTTCATGCTGGCACATCATCAAGACCAATGGGGTGGTCCCTCTATGAAGGTTCCTCTATTATAGATCAATGATATTAATTGGGTTCTATGAAAATGTAGATATATCCTTGATGTCCAACTCACCCATGTCAATAACATGCATAGGGTCATGAATATATCCCCACATCTGTGAAATGTAGAAGACATCACGCACCTGCTCCAACTCTGGTGGTAGGGAGAGGACATATATAACTTATAGAAACCTATAAAACATATCAAACAACCTGATGAACACTTGAGATATATTTCCTCCCCAACTGGACCTCCACAATCCACATCATGGGGATCCTCTTAGGAAAACATTGTCTGCCTTATAAATTTACAATATCCTCAACATCGATGTTTTTATGATTACTACCTAATATGATATTTTCTAATCCTCTCATGGATATCATTTAACTTCTTAATCAATGAATGCACCATCAGTGGAACAACAAGTGATGCCTCACTAATGTATTTATTAAACATGTTTGAACTATAGTGTGTCTCATATCATGCCTTGAAAGGATACATGCAAATAGTCGAGTGGTAGCATTAGTTTTCTTAAAACTATACTAATGGAAAGTGATTCTAAAATCTCTACCCAATGTCTAATATGAATTAACTAAACATAAAATATTATACCAGATTGTGCAATATGTCTCTCTTCCATCATGGGAATGAATGGTTATACTCACCCCTCTGGAGTACATGAATACATCATGAAATCATATCGAAAACACTAATGTAAACCATACATCACATATAGAGACAATACTGAAGGGATCCCCGAGATCGTAAAAACATCCCATAAATAAAACTTCCCCAAACTGTCCACCAAACTCTTATCCATGATAGAAGGGATGTTCAACGAATTCAGGATTTGATTATATATTAGGTCGATGGAATCATTTACCTTCGTTGTATGAAGATTACTTACGATAATGTACTTTTATATGCCATCCAATTTCCAAAATGGGATCATTATGGGATGTAAAAAACAACTGAAAAATGGATCACAGTCTTCACCTATTGAAAGGTGAGGCCCCATGAGATTCAATCAGAAACTATCCCCCTCTTGATGTCCAACCAAAATGACCACTAATGGTATCACACATCTTCCCCACACTAGGAATTAAAAACAGGGGATACGTGTGGATCTACTACATCACCTCCTATACCAATCACCAGGGGGTCACCATAAATCCCTTGAAAATGAGAATGTTATTCCATCATTAATAATATCTATCTAGTGAACATTGTTTTAAAATTTGGTCTTTCATGACATCACATTCTATTTTATCCAACTGGGTCTCTCTAACAAACTATATAGGTAGAGGATTCAAAACCATCGATTGAATAAAATGTTCACCCTCCATCATAGCTAGTGTCAACTACAACAATGCGGGATACTGAAAAGAATAATACGAGTTACAAATGGGTGTCTTTCGAAAAAGTGAATCTGATTCAACATTTTCCTTCGAAAATGTTTAAAAAATATCACTATCAGAGTCCTAATGTAACTCCGACCAATTCCACAATCACAAATTTAAGTCTCATTGAATGAAAACATAAAAGTCACTTGGATGGTATGAGAACAAAACATTTCCCTATCCTAGAAGAACGTTTATCAAAATTTTCATTGTAAAGTATATCTATGAAAACACTAGGTTTTGATTCATTTAGTTATTATCATTGGTTCTTAATTTCGTACACCCATATTTGATAATTGCATGTATCTTCTTCAACATGTATCCAAACCCATCTTCTAAGACATCAAAATACACTACTAATTCCACACACATCTCTAGTATTATCATTATCTGAGAACTTCTCAACCAAGACTCAACTCATTAATTTCCTTGTGGAACTACTTTTTCTAGGTAAAAGGACTCATTTTATGCATCAGGGTGGTCAAATGGACTATATTAATGGTTTTTTTTCAAAAACTTCATGTAGTACCCTTCCATGCCTAGATAAATATAGAGACAAGAAACACTACTGGGTGGATACCATAAAATAACCTCATCGGTCATTATGGTTCCAATAGATAAACCATGTTTACAGATTATATTCCCCAAAAAGAAAACAACAAGAATAAAACACTATCCATTTGAGAAATTACTATAATGATGGTCCTCTTGATGAAAATATTACACAGCCCCCATGTGCTCTAAGTGATCCTCCTTAGACGCAATGTATATAAGTATGCTATAGAAGAATTAATGTAAAAAACTAGACTTTCTGTGGCCGAAATATCCAGTTCATCGAATCCATATAGATGGAAAAAGAATTATTCACACCAAAGGGGTTCACCAATAGCTCATAGTGCCCATACTGATATCATAATTCTGTCATTAGAATATCAACCCCATTGACTCTCAAAAATACATAGTCGGTTAGAAGATCGATCTTAGAGAAATCTATTGTTCATCCCTAATGGTAAAAAATTTCATTAATCCTTTATAAGGGATCCATGTTTTTCATCATCTCTTGATCTAGGAGATGATAATCAATGCAATGCAGCATGCTCCCATCCAACTTTTTCACAAACAACACTACAGATACCCAGGGAGACACACTAATTCTGATATAGACCTTATATTAAAGATCATATAATAGTAACTGAATCATGCAATGCTTGGTAGCGGCCATTCAATATTCAACATATGATTTCGGATTTTTACAAAGATTCTAGTAAATACAATAATTCATCCCCCTTGTTAGATGTTGTCATGGTAATTCCTCATGGATGTCCTATATAATAGAATCCAAAACTGATGGTATACATATTTATGATAATTCTAGAACACTAAGGGACACACATTACATATGATGGGTGATAGGAGGTATCCTCCAACTCAGATTACACATTTTTTTAACCATTATATCTCTCTCACATATAAAGTTGAATCTCGTTCCATTTGTGTGAATGTATCAGACTCATCAGCGATGACAGATAACCTTGTCCCCGATAGTGGATAAAACACTATACCAAATATTAAATCATTATTTCCCATTGTGTTGACCAAATATACCTAGAGTTACAACTCTCCGCCGAGTTATATCTCTCTCTTCTAACAGAAAAAATTTAAAAAGGTAGCATTCCCCGTAAAATCCTCATAACAAATCTATTTGGCTGAAGCCTCAATTTGGAGATTAATATATCAAATCATGATTAAAGATATGGGGGATTTAATTCTACCAATATGTAAAATATTATAAATGAATAATACAATTAACCAATATCTCACATATGATCAGCTCAATTTTAATAGGTCATTATCCACCAAAGACTTCAGATTTTTGTGACCCAACTGACAGCTCCCTAACCATAATGTGGGGTTAGTTGGTGGTGGTGGTGGAAGGATCCCATAAAGTCATCCATAACCTATATATCTACTTCTTAGGATCCAAAATCTCCTCTATAGGCTCCATCCACCTAGGGTGATCCATTCCCTCTCCACGGAGGTCCTTAACTACAACATCGTATTTACTATGGTTGTCACTCTGGTTACTGCATGCACTCCTCATCACATATGGTTATAAAATAATGATTAATTAGTCCTTTACAAGCCCAATAATAGAAAAAAACCTCTATAAAATTCCATTAACATTATGATATCCATTACCATGTTCCCAGCACTGATCATATATATATCTCTTTAACTAAATTCATATAGAATGAAATCTTCTAGATACTATAGAAAACTCATCCTTGGGACGTCCAGTGCCTGAACAGGCATCTTGGAGACACTATGGAATGAAACTCTATATCAACAGTGTCTTATCCAACAACCATGAAATGGTGGGAATGGACATTTTTCATACACTAGAAATGATATCCTTCCATATTCCTTGATCATAATATGGTTCTATGATGTAAAAATATCATATCATATCAATGAATTACCTTACCTGGTCGATGAAACATGTAGCATACTCAGCCACTATCATATATTAATGGTTCATCTATATAATCTCATAAATCTTATATGAGAACATGATGTAGTAGTATTACTCCTCAAAAAAATTCTTATGTAGTAAGGCCGTGAGAGTGTTGACTCCTCATGCATATAGGATATAAGGGACCACCTGTTCCTAGAAGTAACAGTGGAAAAGCCAGCTGACAATGACACAAAAAAATCCATTGATTCTCTAATGCAACTAATTTTTTTTGATAACTATTTAAAACCCTCCTTTGAATGGGGATCTTCATATATATGAAACTTCAATGGATTCTAGAACTGGAACTCAAAGAGTGCACTATGTATGTGTGTATCCTCAACCAACAATACTAGTATAATCCATTTATCAAGTGTGGAGGATGATACTTATCCAAATAGAAGGATAATCTCATATGATGGACCATATAAAAAATCTTCTTCACTCATTAAATCATCATCGCAATCCTAAATTGGCAACATGGATGGTTGTCCTTGTTGACCAATCCATAAAATTATTCCAGACATACCATGGGACGATGAGAATATATATATATACAAACCCACACAAAATGGAGAGCTACCTCAATATGGATAGTAAAATACACAATCTTATATGATTCATGTACCATTTATTCCTACAACCAATGTCTCAGTATAATGATTCAACATGTTTGTAGTCATGGTTGCAATGCCTGGTTGAATTAGCTACCACACAAAAAATAGATTCCATTTCATGGGAGTTTCAATCAAGAAAATTGAAATTGGTTTTCTAAATCCGATCCAAATATTCTAGAGGCGACTAATCCATGTATTGTCTCATGGAATTTACTATTCCGATACCAATATATCATGACCCAACCTATCAAGGGCCCGAGATATAACTACCTCAAGATTGTGTTCATAGTTCAAGGGGTAGTGATAAGAACCTAATGGCATAAAATTAATGGGATACCATTATATAATGTACTAGTATATAGACAACTGATCTTACCATTATATAATTATGGAGGAATAAAATTTAGAGATAAATAAACAAGTATATAATAATGAATATGAAAAATCCGCTCGGTTGTAAAATAGTAAAACAATAATCTATAGAATGTAATGGGGATAAATACTCTGTAATCCAAAAAGATATCACATCTTGAAAAAACTAGATAATAAATGTTTTGCGAGAGACAATATCTTAATCCCAAATCTCCACTCATTATATATTTTCCACTACACTGGGTATACGAAATCACTTCTAATGTCACCACTGAACCTTCCATCTTAACAATATGTCATGACACATTTGGTAAAACCCTTGAAGTGGGAGTATATATAAATATATATATCATGTATGATTCCCCAAATGCTGAAGGGGGGACAGTAAGAGGAACGATATGAATATACATGACATCTCAATCCAAAGAACGAAATTAATTAAATTCAAGGGAATGGATATATATTATTAAATATTCTAATACCAGAAAAACCCTATTGAAAATGAATGAGATAGAAAATTCATAGCCCATCCCATTAAAATAGTTCCATTAGATATTGATGACCATCAACAATAGCCAATATTTCATGTATCTTCCTTGAAGACAACATTTAATGCATTCCTTATCTGGCCATATTGCAGCCCATTTGAGGGGAAATAATTTCTTTGTAGAGTACTCATTTCCAAGACTAACTGGCTAGTGAAACTATGTATATAAGTAGTGGAAACAAGTTTTATCAATACAGGAAGGTTCCCCCTCTAATTTTTTAGGGCACACACCCTTTCTCTAAATGGTGGTTCCACTCAATAGTCGATAGAGGTTCCATAGCTAGCCTAACTTGAATGTTTCTATCTATTAAATTATTATGGTCTGATACCTATATCTGGTGAAGGGTTTGACTATAGTAGTCTAGGACTCATGCCCTGCATATCCGGATGGTGTAACTCATATAGAAGATAGACGACTCCTGTAGTTTCCCGAATGAGGGTTCCACTACCATAGTATGTTGAGTACCCATTCCATGCCCAGTATGAGGGTGCTTCTCAAGTAGTAGGTACACATCCCATGATTGGCCCAGATGGAAAGCTGCAGTCTTTAGTTATATAGAAGACCCATTCAATATCCTAGTAGGAGCATTAATATCTAGAAGTATTGGGTGATCCTGCATGATCACCTCCATCATTGATCATAATCTAAATAAGAATCACACATAGAAAATCATTCATCTAATCTAAAAATCCACTAATCGTTCCACAATTTCGTTCAAAGAGGAAAAAATCATTGGAAAAGATAGTCACGGCCCAAAATCTATATCCAAAAGAAGAATATATAATAGGATTACGTTTCATCAAAAGGAATCAATTGGTCAACAACATGTGATCCAACCCACACGGTGTGTGGCCCCTCTCCAGCACCTCTCCATATAAAATGATAAACATGGATATCATCCCATGTAACTATTCACGATGTGTTTTGGGTATACATGGTATGTTTGAGCCACCCATTGTCTTGTACATTCTCTCTAGCCATGTCCGTGAACTTTAGAACATGGTGTGTTGTTATACCTTTTTATTCCCATGTATTCATGTAGTACACACCGAGTCACAGTCACATGTGTCACATTGTGTGGGGTGGAATCACATATTGTGTCATAGATAAAACTCTCCAAACCATAGCTCCACACACAGGTCCCTAAAAGTCATACGTTCATCAGACTACATGGTGTGTAGTCATATTATTTTCTTGAAATTTAGAAATGTTCTCAAGAATTATATATTTAGGTTTCTTTCCATATATCTCAATTCTATGTACCCAAAAATGGTGGATCTCATATTCATTCATTGTTTCTATCCATCTGGTGGTTGAAATCATAACGTCATTTGTTTTTTCTCTATCTTCAAACATTGTTCGGGATTCACGAACATATCATCACTAAAATGTCATGGTATTGATGCAAAATCAATAAAACATACACCAAAAAACTGAAATACTTTTGATTTCATATATGATTCGATTTTCTATTGATTATATATAATTTTTCAATTTATTTTAGCGTATCATCTGTCTTGGAACCACGAGACCTCATAATTCAATGGCCAAATATGTAACACCCCGATATTTTGTGTATTATTTTTTTCTGATTTAATTTAATATTTTTAATATATTTTATATCATGGGAGAGTGAAAATAGTTAAATTTATTGTAAAAAAGTATGTTTAGTTTGCAATATAAGAAACACAAATTTAACCATGCACTACACAGAACATAATTTTTATTTATCTCTACAAGAAACACCATGTCCATCATTAATTACATGAAATAGTGACTTTCCTCGATGGCTTTCATAACACACATCACCGATATTTACCGAACAATATCATATCATTAAAATGTTATTAATTAATATGATATGACATGAAAATGTATAAAAATTAATGTTTATGAGTAGTATTAACTAATTTTTTAAAATATATTTTAAACACAAATATAATGTACAATTATTGGATACAAATTAAAAAGAAAGTAATATGATATCCAATTGAATATAAAGGAAAATATGATTATTTTTATAATATCAATGATGTATTAACCTAATAATCTAAATTCATTACATTTAGTGTGTGATATGAATTAAATATAGATGTTATATATGAAATAAAATAATTTTTATATTTATAAAATAGATTCTATATACATAATATAAGAACAAACCAAATTTATTTCATTAAAACATAATTTTTTTGTAAATGTAGTTTTACAAATTTTAATGGAAATCCCACATTAAATCATATTTTTGGTACTATTATAGATTTAATATGTAAAAATAAATATAATAAATATAATAAAAAATTGAAATAATATCATGATAATTTTTGGTTGTTTTCTGTGTGGGTTCATTTTTAATAAATATTTAAAAATATTACATTTTAATTCAAAACATCTTTTTCCTTTAATATATTATAAGGAAAATTATTATTTAAATTTTTTAAAATATGTAATTTTATAATAATTTTTTCATTTAATCCAATTTATGTAATAGGAATGATTTTACATTGAAATTGGATATACAAACACAACAATCTTTTAATCATTTCTACTTTAAAAACCCGCAGTGTCGTCCCCTCCTCAAGAATAATTATAAATTAATTTATTTCACATCTGTGATAAGAATTTGGAAATATGGATTCCATATAGTGAATAATATGAATTTATAATTTATAATATTTTCAACATATTGTTTTACAAAAACTCTTAGTGTATGTAATTAAAAATAATTACATTGATTAATATAAAAATAAGCTTTGCAAAAGACTAAACCTTATATTTATAACTCAAATTTATCTATAAAAATATTGCAGAGGAATTTTAGGGACATATTTATACAATAAACTTTCTTGTATCATCATTGGTCCAGCATTTTAAATATTATAAACTTTAAAAATGGGGAACGAATTCACTTTTCCAATATTTACAAGAGTGACACTACTCATACACTATAAAAAGATCTCATATCCTCCCATGTCCTTACACCTATCAAGCCCATTGAAACTCCCAAAATAAGATCAAATAAGATACCAAAATCCAAAAATTCTTCCAATATTATTTTCTTTTTGAAAAATGTCATTCAAGGAATCCTTTTTTCGAAAAAAATGCAGTTACCTAGTTTAGAGTTAACACATTCTCTCAAGCTCGTTTATTTTATCATCCTTCTGCACCCCCACTCACTTTGATGAATGTTTGTATAGAAATAGTAGTATTATAAATATAATAAGATTATTTCTACAACAGTTCCATACTAAAATTACACACGCCTCCATCTAATGGGTCACAAACGTACTGTTTACATGTACGACGAACTATAACTCTATAAAAAATGATTATTCATTTCTTCTTTTACCACCTCTCATGATAGAAATTATATGGGATACAATATTTATATATTTCATATATTATATTTATTATGTACTTAATCTTATTTAATCCTTTTACAATACATATTTTTTACTTTCCATTTGGTGTAAATATGATATCTTTGTTCGAGAATGTGTGGACTACCACCCCCTCAAAGAGATATGATTTAGTAAGAAACTAAATGGAATTTATTAAGGTTTGTTTTAGTGTTACTATATAATATATATATCATTATAATTTTAATATAATGATATTATATAAAAATATGTATATTTTATTTTATTTCATTCTCTCAAATACGATAATAAAAAAGAAACCATTATTCATGTGTACGTACAGCTTAACATATCCATTAACGGTGTATTCTATTTATACATCTATATAGTACAAAATATTTGATTAAAAATATAGTCGATATTAATTATAATTATTTCATATTTTACACACTGGAATCATTATGTAAACATAAAAAGTAATGATATAACAAAATATAACACATGAAAAGAACAAAGAAAATATTCTCTGAAGTAAAACATTAAATTAGTATGGTTAACTAGCGGGTAATATAAGGTCGGTATCTAACCATATATGTGATTATATATAATAATATGGTTACATAAAAGATTTCTTATTTATTTTTATTTATTTTACATTTGGGTTTAATGAGTATGATGAGAGTCAAGATGCTTGGTAAGGGAATTTCATCTCACTTTTTATTTCTATGAGATACATTCTATGTTCGCCACTCTTTCTTTTTATGTGGTGTATATAAAGCCCCTAATTATTCTATATATAACTTATAATTATATTTATGGGTATTCACATATCCTTTTTCAGATATTTTTTTAATGGTTTTAGGATTTTAAAGTTACCAAATTAGTGAAATAGTTTTGTCTTAATTTCCCTTTTTGATACTCATGTTTGGTTATGAACCTAAATTCTCTTTCAAGTTTTTTAAACATAAATTTTAAATATTATACAATTAATTTAATTCAATTAATATTATTTTGTGTTTCATGAAATTTATTTCACATACATGGAAACTTTGATACCATGTTACCATGTGATAATTTTTTTAGATAATCTAATAGCTTTTCATGATTCTTTATGTTACTGCTTCGATTGATTAAAAATTATGATCCATCTATTAAGAAAATTAATTAATTTTCTTCTCATATGGTTCTTAAATATTTATTCATATATTTTTAACATTTAATCCAATCTTTTGTACATATGATAGATTAATTTTTTTTATGATTACCCATATTTATCCTCTCTTCGATCAGAAATATGTGTTCCTTCATAACAATGTTTTCTAAAATTGTATTCCAAGAATATTTAACCGCTGTCAAATATTATATAAATGGAATTTTTAAACTATTTTTGTACCGATCATTTTAACATTATATTCTTCTCTATTTCTAAATAAAAACTATTTATATAATTTTAACCATGTAGATGGAATATTATTTTTACCATGTATGACATGTACAGATTTACCAGAAGTCACTTATTTGAAGATTCCACTTAATTTTTAAGATGTCAAATTTTGAGAAAAATCTATTAAAATCTATTATAGAGGAAAATATTTTTAAATTTTTCTTTAAGCATATTTTATATTTATTCAATGAAAATTGTTTTAAAAATATTTTCTAAACTAATTATATGATTTTAGAGTATTTCCAAATAAATTGATTAAGAAAAACTTCAATAATTTTTAATATTTTTCCAAGTAAAAATTATTTCAAACCAATTTCATACTTTATTTATAATTTTAGAAAATATTTGTCAATGAAATTATTATCAAATCATTTTCAATATTTCATTATATTTTTCCAAAGTGTTTTAAAATAAAATAATTTTAATAATATTTTGATTTTATTTTATATGTTTTCAAGGAATGTTTTATTAATATTTTTTGAAGAACACATTTTATGTTTACTATGTATTTTATATAAAAATTATTTTTCATTGGATTTATGTATTAAAAATCTTTTTTTCAAAGAAGAATGTTCATTTTATAAATGAAATGTTTTTTAAAGATATCTCAAGTTTATTTTTCATTTATGATTACATTTTTTGATGATATTAACTCCATTCTAATGAAAGATCTAATAATCATATTAATATTATTTCTATGATGGTGTTATTATTATTATTAATATCATTATAAAACTCATTTCTCATTCATGAGTTATATGTTTATGAAACCTATTACTCTTTCACCATTTATATGTTTATAAAACCCATTTCTCTTTCACGGGATATATTTATATTAAATCTATTTATATTTAATTGTAAATATGTTGAAGATATTTATTTTTCTTTGAGTGTTATGATTTTGATGAAATTAATATGAAACCATTATTTTTTGACATGTTATTATATGATTACTTGTTTATAATAACAATTTAATTTTACTGGTTATGATATGATTATGTATGATCCTGTTGAATATGTATTTACAATTTTTTTATGGGATGATTCAGACATATATCTCCATAAAATTCATTAGGTAAAGATTTATATCCCATGAGATAGACTATGTAGGACTTGGGAATGAACGTTGTCTACTATGATTGACATGGGAGTAAACAATGATGGTTTCATGTGGTGTGAACTCATGCTACAATGATGTTGTTGGGATTGAACCATGACTACCAATATGGTATTAGGAGTGAACCCATACTAAAAATATGGCTTTAGTATATATTTTTTATCTTCAATAGAAATTATATTATATGAATATGTGTCCATAGAAAATTCATATTTTTTTTATTATGTGATTTCATGACTTATGATTTTAAATTTGTTATGATCCATATCATTGGAAATGACTGTTTTTATTATAGTTTCAAATTATTAGGCTTTTGATATTAAAATGTTATTGGCATGTTTGATACACATTTTTCATGTTAGGTATAACATTTCCTTTATTTGGCTTATTAAGAAACTAAGCTCAACCATTTCTTATGTGTCTATTACCTATATAATAAAGAAAAATTTTAGGAAGAAATATAATAATGGATATCTTTAGCTAATATGGTGAAGATCTTTTATCCTGATAGATTATTTTTTCCTTATTTCAAATGACACTAAACAGTTATGATCCTCAGGCATGTATTATATTAATGAATTGAATACTCATAAAAAATGTTGTATTATCATTATATGAGATTCTTGGGTCCTTTTTGTTGGAATAAAAGGAAATTCTTAGTTGTTTTTTGGAAATTGGATGAGAAAACATTGTTGATATATAATGGTATGTTTCTAAGGATATTTCTAGGGATGTCTCTAAGGATAAGTATAAGGATGAGATAAATTATTAAAAATAGTCTTGAAATTTTGTTAATGGGTGGAGAGAGTGGTTTCCTATAAATATATATCATTATGGATACAACAAGTGGATGTGGATACAACATAGATGTACTTAGGGGTAACAAATCTGAAATTATGTTTCATGGCTAAAAAGGGGTAATCTAGTAAATGACAAAGTTATTTACTAAACACCTGGTTTGATACTCCCAGGGGATATTCATTGAAAATTCACAATACTCTTCACAAACCATTATTAATGAATTAAATAAACTCTTTGTATGAATAAATTAGTGCAAAACTAAGATCTCGTATATTAAATATGTATGATCTATGATTTACAACCCAATACGTAAATTTTCGGAATTTTATGGTATCCCAATATGAAAAATGTTTATCACACACTAATTTTTTTTATTAAATAGATTAACCTAGAAAGAACAAGGTTAAAATTTAATGTTTTAGATGTGGAATTCATTGGCAATATGTGAATCTGTTTCCCAAGTGGAAATCTCATAAATATAATCAAGATGTATGTAAAATTATTTGTTATACTTTATAATATGATAGTGAAAATGACATGTGAATTGTTTGTGATGTTATTCTAGTATTTTTTTCATTAATCATAAGACTCATGATTATATTGAGTTTTAGGAATGTCAATAAATGATTCATATTTCATATTATAGAAAATACCCATTAAAGAATATGTTGTTGACACTAGAAAATAGTTTAAGAATAATGTAGGATGAATAAAGTAATAATGTTTTTTAATTAAACTATTATGTTATAAGATTTATGAAATATGTAATTTTATTTAGTATAAATAATCATAAGGTATTGAAAATTATATGTTTAATGGTGATGATGATAAATTAATGTGATATATTGGCTATGGGATGGTTACCCTTAATGTGATCTTGATGTTGAGAAAAGTGTGTTTCACATAGATAAAGAGAAGATTGATTTGGGTAAAGTATATTGGATATAACCAATTATCATAGATTTGGTTATTTATTTTTTAAAATTTAATCTATGTCATTATGGATGATTTTTAAAACTAAATGAACTTATGGATTATATCCAGTAACCCTCAGAACACGGTAGCATGGATGTTTTCCGAAAGTTTCTATGGTAATTCAGGTAATTATAATTTTTTAAGAGAATATATGATGACAATATTGAAATATTTTAAATGTAAAAACAATGAGATACATTGTGATATAAGGTAGATAAATATTAATCAAATTTTTTGACTTATGTCTACTGTTTTTTTTTTCATTTTTTTGAAGGGTTATAAGGTTAACCATTTATGGAATGATTATGATAAATTTGGTTCATGTTTTTGAGAATAATGTTTTATTTTAAAACATGAGGATATAAAAAAATTTGAAAACCTATTATAAAAACATGGTTTTTATGATAATTAATGACAGATATTATGGAATAACAAGGATTTCATGATCGGTTAGTGATTTTAGAATTAAAAATACACCTTTATTTTTTTGAGAAAGCGGTTAAATGGATCAATGAACAACAAAAGATGATTTTGTTCAGAAATTATTCATTTATACCATTTAAATCATTAATATTTTGAAAAATTATCAAGAAACTAATACTTTTATCACAGTACCTCTGTTTCTTGTTAATTAAATCGTCTTGTAATTCATATTAAATTTATGGATCATTGATTGTAGACATTCTCTTGACCTTGTTCTCTATAAATATCCATCAAAACCCAATAGTTATCTTTTTCTTTCATGTCCATGTTTTATCTTCTCATATGTGTTCTCATTTGTGGATCCCTAGTTACATGTTACTATGGGTATCCACTAGGTTCCCAACATTTATTTTTTAATGGTTGTTTTACTATTCATTTTTATGATGATGGTGTCAATGAATGAAATAATAATGTACCATAACATTGATAACCTAGAATAAATATGAGGTATAAATACATTTTAACGGTGGTAGAATGTAACTCCCTGAGATGTTATGATTTATTATATTTACTTAATTTATTAATTTTTTGATTTTTTTTTCATTTCACATATCATAGAAAATAGTTTATATAATATTAAAGCACTATATTTTTATATTGGTATATGAAAATACAAGTTATTAATTGACTACATAGAAAATATATTTTAACATGATTTATACGGAACACTACATTTTCCAATGAATTTGAATGGAATATGAAAACTAATAAAAATATAAAATAATAATAATTGTTTTTATAGTCACAATGATGTTTTACCCTAAAAATTAATTAAATTACAGTTATTGAGTAATATTAATTTTACATCTCTAATATATTCAATAAAATATTTTTGATATTCATCCAATATATTCGATTGAAATTTGATAAAAACATTCCAAAATTTATGCATAAAAACTATTTTTATAAAGGTAGTTTTACTACCTTATAATGGATAACACATTATAAATCCAATTTTTATCATATTTATATAATTAATATGAAAAAATTAAATTATTATATGGTGGTAGGGAAGAAAATAGCTTATGAGAATTTTTATGAATTTTTCTACAAGTGTTCATTTTTAATGAATATTTCAAATTACTGAATTTTAATTAAAAACTAAATTTCAATAATTTATTTATAGTGTTAAATTTTATTCAAAACTTGTTTAATGGTATAATTAAAAAATTTTATTATCAATTAATTCAATTTAGGTCATTGTAACTAATTTCACATTGAAATTTGACATAAAATCATAATTTTTTTAATCAATTTTACAGTAAAAACATAATGTGTCATCCCATCATCATGATAAATAAAAAAATGTTTCATTGAAATCTATGGTTTTATATTAGATAAATGTATTCCATATGTTTAATAATAATGATTTCTAATTTATAATACGGTCATATTAGTTTTTGACCACTAATATTAGTTAATTTAATTAAATATAATTATATTGATTAAGGTAAAATTAAGCATTCCTATGGACAAAGCCTCAAATTTAAGTCTCCGAATGACATATGCACTTGTCGAAGATCCTTTTTATAACCATATTTAGACTCTATTATAAATTTTTTCAACTTTTATACATTAGTTTATCCAATTGAAACATTAAAAATGTTGGTATAAGTCAATTTTCAAATATATATATGAGTTCTACACATCCTTCAATAAAAAAGTCATCCACTCCTACAACTTCCTCACAACTCCAAGGACCCTTGGATTTAACAAACTATGATCAAATACCCTAAAGACCCTTAATATTCCCCTAGAATTCTATTTTTTCAAAATAATTATTCAATGAATTATTTTGGCACAAACTAAATATATTTACATATTTAATTGGTAGTACCTTCTATCATGATCATTTATTTTATCTTCATTCTCAACCTCATACTCTCTATTTATTCAATGATTTTATAAAAAAACCAGTAAAATAAATATAAAAGTATGTTTTTATGATATGGGTTCAACCTAATCTTAAAAAACCCTCCATATAATGCGTCAGAATCATATTATAAAACTGTACGGTGAATTGAAGCCTCATTAAACGATGATTGTTCATTTTTCCATTACCACCTCTCATGGTAGAAAATATTACAAAAACTATATTTATATATTGAATATATGATATTTATTATATATTTAATCTTAGATACTCATTTTAAAACACACAAAAATTTATATTACAGTTTTTGGAAATATGATAATGGTTTTTGAGGAAGTGTGGACTACCACCCACAAAAAGGGACGTGATTTTTTCACACACCACATGGAATATATTGAGGATGAGTTTAGTGAAAATATATTTTATATATATAATTATAATACTACGTTAAATATATAATATACGAATATACGGAAACTTAATTTTCATTCTTTTTTTTAATATTATAATAAAAACTAAAATTCCATTTATTATTTTGTACGACATGTCGTATCCAAGAAATGTGTTTTTCATTTTGTACATATATAAATATATATATATATATATATTCTATTTGTTATTATAATAAACAAATAATATATAAGAATTATATTTATACCATGTTTTATTTTCTTCAATCTTGATATTTGTATATGATTGAATGGTATAAAAATTTATGACACATGTGAAGAAAAAATGAAATATTATCTAAAATGAAATTGTAACATAGGATGGATCACATGAAGGAAATATCAAATCCTAATAAATTCATATATGGTATTATATATAATAATATGGTCTATTTAAATGAGTGATTATAAATTTATACTTATTATACATGTGGTTAGAAAAGAGTACGAAGGGATTTAAGACACATGATAAGGGGATTACATCTCACTTTTTTTACATTGAGATACATGATCTATTAATCACTCTTTACTTTTTTGGTTGTAAACATACTACAAATTATTTTATTATATGTATCATATACATTAATATATGTGACATCTGATATCATTTTTAGCATCAATCATTCATGGGGTTAATGTTCCAAAAGTTACCAAATCTGTGAAATAATTTTGTCTCACATTTCATTATTTGAGCCTCATGTATTATAATGAACTAAAATTATATTTCATGGTGTTTATGAATCAATTATACAAGTTATATAATGGATTTAATTATTTTAATGAAATTTTATGATTCATTTATTTTAATTTTTGTACATGGATATTATGTTCCCATGTTACGATGTTATATGAGTTCATTGAGACAAACTAACCGTTTTCAAGTTTGTATATGTTTTTTTTGTTTTTGAAATAATATAGTCCATATCTCAAGAACAATAGTGAATTTTATTATCCTCTGTTTATTAATTATTTATTATATGTTGGAAAATTTTCCTCCATAATTTGGTTCATAATATAGTAATGAAATTGTTTCTAATATAGCCTGACATTACCCTCTATAATGTAGAAAATCTATGTTTCATGAAAACCAAGATACTAAAAATGAATTCCAATAATATTATACCACTATTCTCGAATCATGAAAAGGAATTTTGAGATTTTTTATTTGATCAGTATTTTCAACGAAATATTCTTGTCACTTCCCGAAAAATAATTTTTTTTGACTTTTAAAGGTAAATGGAATGCTCTATTTACCTCATACGACATGCTGAGATTTAATAATTGTCATTTCGTTGAATAATTATTCATTATTAATCTATGATTATTTTTGAAGAAACTTTTATTAAAATTTATTATAAAAGAATATTTTTCTAAAAAATTTCAACCGTGTTTCATAACTTTTAATGGAAAATTGTTTCCAAATTATATTTATAAGTTTTCAAAAGTATATTCGAAGAAAATACTTTAAAAAATTCCATGACTCAACTGAATGTTTTCAAATAAAATGTTTTTCAATAAATTTTCAAATTATCTTTATATGTTTTAAAATTGTTTTAATGAAATAAAAATGTAAATATTTTAGATATTATTTTATATGATTTCATGGACAAATTTTGTAAAAATGATACCATGTCTTCATCACATGTTTTAATAATATTTTAAATGAAAATTAATTTCAAATGATATTACGTATTATAATGTATTTTTCAAATATGAAAGATATTTTCATCAAAAAACAATATTCATTGATATTTCTAAATATATATTTATCTAGAATGAAATATTTTAAGTTAATCATTCACATTAAGGAATTAATAGAATGGTTAAATTCATATTATTTTTATTAATGTTTTTTTCTTAATGCCATGTTCTTTATGAATAAAATTTCTCATTCAAAGGTTATATGTTTATGAAACTCATTTCTCTTTCATAGTTCATATGTTTAAAACCCCTTTTTCTTTTTTAAGTGTAATATGGTTATGAAATTAATTTCTATTTCATGTTATATATTTTAATTAATTAGGTTTATATTTCACATGTTATGGTTTTTATAAAATGATTATGAATCATTTCATTTTTCACAAGATATTATATGATTACCTGTTTATAATTATGATTTAATTTCATAAGTAATGATATTTTTTTTTTATCATGTAGAACAATTTTTTAGGATTTCAATATGAGATGGGTTGGACCTAAATCATTATCCAATTAATTGGTAAATGATTTATATCTCACAAAAAAATTAAAATGGCATTGAGAATTGACATTTACTACTAAGATGAGTATGTGAATGAATGATAATAACCAGGATGGTATGAAGATAGTACTTATGCTACTAAGATTGATGTGGAAGTGACCCATGACTACCATGATTGTAATATGAGTGAACCCATTCTACTAAGATGGTCTTGAAAGTGTTTCCTTAAATTTTTGGATATCATATTATATGCTTACATGTCATTAACAATTAAATTTTTTATACCTATGTTGTGCTTTTAAGACTTATTCTATTAAATTTATTTTTATCCATGTATTAAGAATTAAATATATTTATTATTATTTCTAATGGTCTGGGAATGATTCTCAAATGTTATGATAGTACTCCATACCCTTGATTCATGTTATGATAACACATTTAAATTATTTTCTTTACTGAGAATCTGATATCACTCTTATATTATGTTCTCATTCCCCATGTGTTGAAGAAAGGTTTTAGGTTGAATTACTAATGATGGAGATATTTATTGGGTATGATAAAGATCCTTTACCAAGATAGAATACATTTTTCCATGTTTCCAATGAGACAAAACTATTAAGGTCTTCGAGCAAGTTTTTTTATAATATACAAAATATTCATCTTAAATGGTGTAATATCCATTTATGATATTCCATGGTCGCATTCCCATGGCCAATGGAATGCAATGCCTAGATTCATTGGGAGAAAAAAACAAAAATCAATAGTTTAACATAAATTAGAGAAGAGTACTTTTTCTATAGATTCAAATTGGAGATTCAGGTGAGATGTCAATTGAATAAAAAATTAATCAGCACATGGCCACATGAAACATCTTAAAATTGGGGAGAATCGAGGAATAATTGTTCATTATTAATAATTTTATTCGAAAATGGAATATTCCACTAATTAAATCACCCTACCTAGATATAGTATTGTTATTCCTCTTAAAATATGATATACAATGAATAATATGGATCATTTTGTTCTCTAACTATCGATCAATCTCAATCTAGAGTGTTGTCGTCATCAGATATTGATTCACTAAGAAAAAGAGGATAAACATCTCTCAATACTCCTACTGTCTATACAGAAAATCATGTAGAATTTTCCATAATGAAGTACATATAAATTATTTAAATATTTTTTCATTTAATTAAATTAATAATGTAAAATAATTATTTAACTAAAGGAACCCAAGCACATATTCTTTTGTCTGAACACCCCGAGCCATTCTATTTTGGGTCACTCCTATGGTAAATATTTATTTATAGACTATATTATTTTCTTGGGTTATATTATTTGTGTATTTTTATGATTTATCCCATTACCATTAATAAATATTGTATTCATAATATGGAATTCATTTTTCATTTTAATAAACTTAATTTATTACCAATCCTTCCTCAGAATTGAAATTTGTCTCAATGTATAGCTCCAAAAATGTATATTTAAATATTTATATGTCATATGATGAAAAAATATTTCTCTTTGGAAAAGATGAAAACTAATGGGAACCACTAAAAATGAAAACATACTATGGAATCAGGGGGTCCAATACACCGAGATTCTACAAATGGTCACTCGTTGATGTAGATGAAAGGTCTACACAGCCTTCAAGGGATTGAAATTTTAGTTAATGTAAAAAATAAATGAAAAAACACGGGTTAATGTGTTGATTTGGAATGAAAACTCTAAATATATAACTAATTTTTTACTCCACATGGTTTAGGTGCAAGGTATGCAAATCCTTTTTCAAACAATACGCCATTCACATACTCAAAACATACCTCACATGGTTGGATGATAGAGTTCGGTAAACCATAATATGACCATTATTATACCCTCTGATCACATTTTCTCGGTTCCTCTTTGTGGGTGTATTTTTTTGCCAAATTTTTCACAAATTGTGCATATTTGTGATGTCTTTTGTTTCACTTTTCGTGGTTTATTGGAGGAGTCTCATGATTTATAATAACTTTTCAAAACCAATAATTTTTATAAAAGTTTATAAAACTATCCAAGACTCCTCCAAATCTCCAAACAAGAACCATCCAATTTATATATTTTAATTTTATAGTTAAAGGTTTAATTTTGATAATCATGTGGTTCAAAAATATATCCCTTCATTAATATAACTATTATAATTACCATAACGGGTTTATGTGTTTACGATTGATCATATATTCAAATGATTAATCACCCCTTTTTTATGTGATGGGATTCTAAAATCATTATTGTTATTTTGAGAGAAATGTTTTGAAATTATAGGTTTTGGGTGAGAATATTATTTTTGAATAATGAATATACATTTTATAGATGTAAATTTAATTATATTGATAAAAATTAGGGTCGAAATTATCATTTATATAATTTTACTAATTCAAAAAAATATTAATAATATTTCTGGAAGAAAATAAGTTGTATTTAAATTTTTAATAGTGGTATAATTTAATTTTTATTTTTATTTATTAGATTAAAATTGAACTATATGATAATTTCATTTGTAATTAGTCAATATAGTTTTAGAAAATTTAATACATAAATTATGTGTGACAAAATATCATGTATAACATGTCTATGGGGATTAAACATAAACATTAAGGAATAAAAGAGTTTAATTCATAAAACTATCCTACATGATGTCCAGGTTAATATTCCACTAGATAATTGGATTGAAAAATAAATGTTAATAATGAACCAGTGGTATTACTAATGATGGTTACAAATTAATGAATTATATTATATAACAAATTTGATCTATATTGGTTTAGAAAAATATATATAGATAAGATTAATGAAATTTCAATCTATTATATTTCGTACGATACGTTAAAAGTTAATTCTAGTGTTTTAAGAATATAAATTCAATTGTGCATTATAATTTTTTGAGTAAGTGATGAATACAAAATTTATTGAAGTAAAACCAATGGATAATATTTTTCAAAGGTAATTGAAAAATATCAATTATGCAACACATCACCATTTATTAAATGGTAATAATGTTTGATATCTTAAAATACCAAATGAATAAGATTTTAATAGAATTTATCACCCCTATAATTTATGATATGTATTTTTTAAATAAATATAGTATCCTTGATACGTTGAAGAATAAGAAAAACAGAGATGAAATGAAAAACAAAATAGTATAACTTTTCCCAAAGGTGCTATATTTGGTGTTATTAATTGTTAATACATACATATGATAATTACGGTTATATATTATATGGAAAATAAAGAAAATCATTTAAAAGATAAAGAAATATATTCTGAAAAACTATACTTTTTTCTAAATTATTTCTTAGTCACACATTGCATAAAAAATATGAATATTAATTTTTTAATAATTTTATATATTCATTTTGTAAAATGAAAATTATTTTTGATTGTCGAATATAATTTTTATCTTAGGGCGTATTTCATAGATTCTATCCTATTTTTTCATATTTTCTAAAGTAATGTATACATTATTTAAATATATAACATCAATTCACTTTAAATTATTAAAAATGATATATTTTATTTTATTTATTAACATAAAAGTAGATTAATTATATATATATATATTAATAAAAAAAATTTAATTCGAATCACTTTTATGTTGAGACATGACATAAAAATGTTGAAAACATTTGAACAATATCTCTTTGAAAACTATCATTCTCATCACGTCATTGAAATTAAATTAAAATTAAAATATTTCACATATTTGAATTTTATTTTGTAAAATATATTTCAGATTGATAATAAAAATAATTTAATTTTTATAATGATCATTTTAGTTTTGGATCAAAATTAATAGTGAAAACATTAAAAATAAATTACTCGTGCTAATGTTAAAAATAGATTTATGTGTTTTTAATATAAAATGATAAGAGTTAATGTAACACCCGAAACTTTTATGAGAAATATTTTGTTTTTATGTTATATAAATCATCAAAGGAATCTTTCACTACACACAACACTAGCTAGGCTTACTTTACACGAAATAGCGACCTTCCTCGATAGCTTGTGTCGTACGCAATACCGAGTTTTACTAAACAACGATATGCTATTAAAATATTATTAAAACTAGCCGTTATGAATAGTACTAACTGAATTTTTAATTTTATAACATTTTATTTCATCTTATACATTTTCTATAATGATGTATAAAAGAAAAATCAGTTTTTTTGGATAAAAGAAATATTTTTCACAAAATACAGTTTTGCCGCCTTTTGATGGCACACCCACATTAAATCTAGTTTTTTACATGTTTATAAGTACAATTTTACAAAATAAAATTCATATTTTGAATCAGAGTATAATAATTTACTTTGGATAAATTTTTGTTATTTTTATGATAACTTTCATATTTTGATGAATAGTAAAAATACGCTAATTTTTAATTAAAAACAAATTTTTTCAGTGAGATAATTTATATGGATAAATTATAATATTTAATGGTTTTAAAGTATAAATAGAATATATTTTTACCATTTAATATAATTTCTGTCATTAGCATTAATTTCACATTGAATTCATAGGTAAAAACATTTCAATCTTTGACAATGTTTTAACTACTAAAACCCATTTTCTTAACAACGGGATTTATTTTAAATTAATTACTGCAACTTATATGTTTCAAATTTTGAAAAATGGATTCTATATTCTGAATCAGTGGGTCCAAATTATGTTAATAGGCTAATTTTTATTTTTGGGCATTATGAATAGTAACTACGGTAAATTTTATTTATCATAGTTAAAGGTAAATTGGGTAATTAAGGGTAAATATAAGATTATAAAATTACCCTAACACCTAAAAAAATCATATTGGATGACTAAAGGAAGACCCATATCACCTGAGTGTCGGATTAGATTCATTTAATGGACTTTTTTCAATGAAAATAATTTTATTATCATTAAAACCAAAGAATGTGACAACATGTCACTTTCTTAAATCTTATAAGTATAATAATTTTAATTTGGTGATAAACTTAATGAAACTTCAAACATGAATAGTCTCTGGAAATTTAATACAATTATCTACATCATAGGAATTTATTTAGAATTTTTAGGGATGAAATAATTATCATTAATAATGACACAGTAGTGATGTTGAAATTATTTTATTAATTAAAATATCAAATAAATTGTTTTAAAAATATTCAAATAAATATTATATGAACTATTTATTTTTCTAAAACAAATTTATAGATACATATGACATTTTATGAATCTATTATAGCTTTTATTTTTAATATATCTTCTATATATATTTTATTTAAATTCAAATAAATCAATAGTGTCAAAATTGACACTATTGTTATTTTATAAAAATAACATATTATAAAATTGTTTAAAAATCACAAAAAAATAAAAAAATTATAAATTAAAATTTATATGGTCTATAATGTCATAAAGTGTCAAATTATGGAAATTCACAACACATATGTAATTATTTATAATAATTTTAAATTTAGAATATTATTACCACAAATAAAATTAAATTGATAAATAAGAATAAATCAGGTTGAAAATGTTTAAAATAAATTTCTAACATGTCTAAATTTTATTGGTTGATGAGATTACAACCATATCTCATCTAATCTTTAGATATGAGTCATTTTGGAAGATTTTAAATGGGGTTTGGATTTAATATAAACTAATATTTCTTATATTTCCAAAGGTGCCCCTCTCCTCCCTTATAAAAGGGCACCTCCTCCCTCTCTTCCTCACACCAATTTGTGCCTTCATGCACGAAAAAACCCTGCCCATATCACTTCCTCGCTTCCTTAGAAACTTACTAGAGGTACTGGACCTATCAAAAGACCAACTCTAGTGCCTTAAGAAAAAGTTTAAAGGAGGCACTTCGAGAAAGATGTAATACCTTATACTGTTTTCTTCAAGTTCCATTCTTCTTATACTCCCTCTTATTTAGTTGTTTCATTATGACGTAATAACATAAGTATCACTCATATACTGATATGTTATTATAAATATGAAACAACCCTATTTCACCTTTTATCCATCCTACGGAAAATGAAATCACCACGCGTGTGTACGTACGAAATATCGTCTCCACGCCGTGGTGTAATCTATTTCAAACCACCACCATACTTGGATGGGTATAAGGGTTAAATTAATGAATATTTATGACTATGGTAAAGTGGTATTGATTCTGAAATAGTATACATACACTCCAATACGATTCCATGATCATGGGAACAATACCATCTCTCGTGCGTACGTACGGAATACCGTCTCCACGATGTGATGTTATTCGTTCTACATGATCATCAATGCATAATGATTATATAAATGAATTGAATGAATGAATATGATATATATTACACTAATACCATTATGGAAATGATGTATCTATAACCTAAAGAGAAGACCAAGAATTTATTCAACAAACACGCATAAGAACAAAAAGTAATAAACACCTGAATAACAAATAGTAATTAAATATTACTAATAAGAAGCTAAGAATATTACCTTATATGATATCATAACAATAATTATGATTCTAGAATAAGTCAATAACATTATTTAAATCATTATAATGGAGGTTCAGACACTTATGACGCAAATCGGACCTAAGGTAAGGGAAAATCTAACAATCTCAATTTTTGTCCGAGATTGTTTATACTTCAGAATTTACTGGGGTGTATTTTATCATCAACATCCATGTTTCCTCAATATGTAATACTCTTCCATCCACCTACAATTGTTTAAATCTAATTTTACCCTTTGGTGAGTTTTTATTATAAGATATGAAAGGAATCTTTTGTCGTTTTTCGTACGAGGTAATTTTTGACTTTTCCGACAAAAGTACGAGAATAATGTTTTTTTAACTTATACGGCATGAATGGATTTTTAAAACATTATTTCCAAGAAGCCTGCATTACAAATTTTCAAGTTTATTTTTAACTTCATTTAGTTTAAAATTGTATTACATGTTAAAGAAATGAAAATGTTTTTAATGTAGAAAGGATATTTTTCTCAAGAATGGAGTTCAAGTGCTTTATCAAAATTATTTTCCATCTAAGATAATATAGGGTTCTGTTTCTATCCATATTATTTCATTGATTTGATTATGTTGTGATGGAATTATTTTTATGAATTCTTTTATCTTATATGAATTGTTTTATGATGTCATGTTGTTTAAGAATCCCATTTTTACTACATGGGTTATGCAATGATGTATGATTTATGATTATGTGGCACACATAAGAATGGTATCATTACGAGATTGGTGGGACCAATATCTCCCTCCAATTCCTTGGGTAATGATTTTATATCTCATGAGATAGACATGGCTGGAATGGCAGGTTAAACCGGTTTAGTGAAACAGGACTGAAACAAGGAGTGAACTCAGCTCAGAAATGGACTTTGTCCACTAAGATAGTATTGGCAATGAGTCTTGACTAATAAGAAATGATTATATATGATTATGTGTGTATGCCACAATGTTTCATGTTTTATTTTATGATTATTGGGATTTCATTTCACTACTATGATTTATCCCATGTAATGAAATTATGCTCTCTTTTGCAGGTTATGATTTCCAAAATGTGATGTTCATATGAATATGATGTGATTGATATTTCTTTTGGTTACCCTTATTGAGAATTTGAGCTCACCCTTTTGTATTTTTTCTTTCCCCAGGGCAGGAAGAAGCTTATTAAGTAAGATATGCCAAAAGGGACTATACATATGATGAAATAAATGGGAGACAGTGTAGACACTTTATGACCCATTTGTTTATGTTTCCCAGTGTCTAAAGAAACTATACCTATACGGTCCTTTCATGGTTTTGTTATATGTTGTAATAAGTATGCTTCAATTTTGAAGTAATAACAATGTATGTAAAGTATGGGCCATTATAGTTGGTATCAGAGGAAAGGTATAGTCAGCCTTTGGAAACTAGGATGCGAAAGCCTTAGTAAGAACCCTAAGGAAAAGTCTAAGCATAGAACACAATCTTAGTGTTTTAGAAATTACCATGAATATCCTAGCATAAGACCTTATGTGTGAATTTTTATTATTGATTATGTTGTTTTATTATTATAATTAGTGTTTCTCACACTATTCTTCTTGGTTTTAGTTAATGGATGGATCCCGAAGGTACTGTGTTAATGCGGAATGCGACGGGCAATGCAATGATTGTCCCCCTGAGCAACCAAACGTTATGGGAGCTAGAATGAAAAATATTGTAGCCATGATTACACAACTTTCTCAAGCTATGAATCATACAAGACATCCAAACGAGCAAAGGAAGGAGCAAAATTCTGTTGAATCCTTCATGAGGCAGCGTCCACCTTCTTTCAGCGGGTCTACTGATCCATTAGGTGCTAAACAATGGATTAGTACTACTGAAAAGATATTTTCAATTCTTCAATGTTCTGAACATGATAAATTCTTCCTAGAAGTGTATCGTTTGGAAGGAGATGTTGATCAATGGTGGACTCTTATTAAGAATATGAGGCAAAGGGATGAAATTGAGTCTATGGAATGGGACGAGTTCAAGAACTTATTCTTCAATAAGTATTTCCCTCGTATTCTCCGAAAAATGATGAGAAAGAGTTTCTTGAACTAAAGAAAAAGGATGATAAATCTGTTGGTACCTATGAAGCAAATTTTACAAGACTTGCAAGGTACGCTTCTGGTATTATTATCCAACCTGAGAGTAAGATCGATCGATTATTTAGTGGCTTAAAACCAAGTCTTCGAAGGGCATTAGCCATAATGGACTTCAATAGCTACGAGGAAATCGTTCGATGTGCTCTCAAAGTCGAGATGGAGATTGGAGTAACCCATCAGTCGTATGGGTTTGATAAGAAGAGGAAAATGGAATTCAAAGGAAAATCTAAATAGCACACTGAAAAGAAGATGAGACTTCCCTTATGCTCAAAGTGTGGAAAAAAACCTGTAGGGAGTTTTCTTAAAGGGACAAGTAAATGTTTCAAATGTGGAAAGGAAGGTCATCGGGCATTTGAATTCCACAATGTAGGGAAGAAGATGTCTAATGATGCAAAAAAAGGAAGGGACACACAGAATGAACCTACTACACTTCAATGTTTCAAGTGCAAGGAGATGGGGCATTATGCCAATAAATGCCCTAATCCAAGGGTTGTTGATGATGATCGACATCAACAAAATCTTAAGGCTAAAGACAAAGGAAAGTCACATGCAATTTCTATCAGCGATGTGAAGTACGATAACGATGTGGTGAAAGGTACACTTACCATCCACTCTAAAGTAGCAAATGTTTTATTTTATTCTGGATCCACCCACTCTTTTATTTTTGAAGATTTTTCTAAGGGTATCACCATATTACCTCAACAATTAGATGTTGAGTTTGCTGTGACAACACCTAATGGAACAACAGTCGCATCAAAAGTTTATAATTCTTCCCCAATTGATGTTTGTGGGAATGTGCTTCCTGAAAATATTGTGATCCTTCCTATAGTGGAATTTGATGATATTCTTGGAATGGATTGGCTTTATTTATATGGAGCTCATATCAATTCCCAAATAAGGGAATTCACATTTCATATTCCAGACCAATCTTTGATCTTCTATCGATGCAAGGATGAACATAACCTTCCAGTGGAAATTTTATCCATGTTATGGGTCTTAATTCCACTTAATTAAGGTTATTTAACTCAAATGGTTGGTGAGAAACTCACAATTAAGTGTATGCCCATTGTACGGGAGTTTGATGATTTCTTTCTGGAGGAATTGTCAGGTCTTCCACCAAATCGCGAAGCTGAGTTTTCAATAGAACTCGTACCGGGTGCTTTTCCTATTTCAAAGACACCTTATAGAATGGCACCAATTGAGTTGCAGGAATTGAAGAAGCAACTCCAAGAGAATCTTGATAACGTATTCATACGCCCAATTGTGTCACCTTGGGGAGCACATGTTCTGTTTGTTAAGAAGAAATATGGATCAATGAGACTCTGAATTGATTATCGAGAACTTAACAAGACACTATCAAGAACAAGTATCCTCTCCCACACATTGATGACCTATTTGACCAACTACGCGAATCTCAATACTTTTCCAAGAATGATCTTCGTTCAGGGTATCATCAATCAAGGGTCAACAGGGAGGATATACCAAAGACGCCTTTTGGACATGGTATGGACACTATGAATTTATAGTGATGCCATTTGGTCTTACTAATTCCTCTGCTATCTTCATGGATCTGATGAATAGAGTCTTTAGAGACTACCTTGATCAACTTGTGGTAGTCTTTATAGACGATATTCTTGTCTATTAAATGAGAAAGGAAGAAAATGAATATCATTTGAGAATTATATTTAAGACCCTGATAAAGGAGAATATTTATGCCAAATTTACCAAGTGTGAATTTTGGCTTCAAAAAGTTGCATTTTTGGGTCACATAATCTCAAAAGAGGGGATGTCTATTGATCTAGAAAAAATAGAGGTTATCGAAAGATGGTCGAGACCAACAACAGTAACTGAGATCCAATGTTTTCTTGGTTTGGCTCGATATTATCGATGTTTTGTGAAATATTTTTCACGATTATCTAATCCACTCACCAGGTTGACTTGAAAAGTTGTTAAGTTCATGTGGACGGATGAATGTGAAGAGAATTTCAAGGAGTTGAAAAGAAGGATATCCAGTGCACCTGTACTCACACTTCCTTGTAGTGGGGAATGTTTTGTGATCTACAGTGATGCATCCAAGAAGGGACTAGGATGTGTTCTCATGAAAAATGATATGGTGATAGCTTATGCCTCACGACAGTTGAAAATCCATGAGCAAAATTACCCAACTCATGATTTGAAGTTAGCTGTGGTAATCATTGCATTAAATATTTGGAGGCATTACCTTTATGGTGAAAGGTGTGATATTTATACTGATCATAAAAGTTTAAAGTATATTTTCACACAAAAGGAGCTGAATATGCATCAAAGAAGATGGTTGGAGCTGATTAAGGATTGCGACTGCTCAATTCATTACCACCCTGGGAGAGAAAACATGGTGGAAGATGCATTAAGTCGACAAGACCATGCCAGTTTATCCATGATGAGGATCACAAAAGATCCAATATTTATGGATTTAAAAAGGATGGATCTTGGAATTATAATGGAAGGGTGAAATAGTATCTTTCTCAAATGAATTTTCAACCATCTATACATGTGAAGATTAAAGAGGCATAGAAAGAAGATGTAGAGTTACAATAGAAGGTGAGAAATTTTCCTAAATTCAACCTTGATTGTGATGGGATAATAAAGTTCAGGAATCGGGTTTGTGTTCCTCCCATCCCCGAATTAAAGATGGAGCTGCTGGATGAGGCTCATAGTTCTTCATTCTCTATTCATCCTGGAAGCACGAAGATGTATAAGGACCTAAAAGAGTACATCTGGTGGGATGGCATGAAAAGATATGTTGCAGAATATGTCTCTTGATGCTTGGTTTGTCAGCGAGTTAATGCTGAGAGACAGAAGTCTAAGGGCATGTTACAACCATTACCCATACCCGAATGGAAATGTGAAAACATCACTATGGACTTTGTCACAGGACTTCCTAAAACATCCAAAGGCAATAATGCTATCTGGGTCATAGTTGATCGTCTTACAATGTCTGCACACTTCATTGCTATTAGAGAGGATTTCTCTCTTGATCATATTTCCAGGATATATGTAAAGGAAGTGGTAAGATTGCATGGAGTTCCACTTTCTATTATATCTGATCGGGATTCGAGATTTACCTCGAAGTTCTGGTGAAGTCTTCAGCATACTCTGGATACAGAGTTGAGTTTCAGCACTGCTTATCATCCTCAGACAGATGGTCAGTCTGAGAGAACAATTCAAACTCTAGATGATATGTCGAGAGCTTGCTCTATGGATTTCAATGGTGGTTGCGATCAACACCTACATTTGGTGGAATTTTCTTATAATAATAGCTTTCACTCCAGTATTCAGATGTCTCTTTATGAATCTCTCTATGGAAAGAAATGCAGGAATCCAACTTGCTGGGATGAAGTTGGGGAAAAAAAGCTATTAGGACCTGATCTCGTTGATGAAATGGCAGAAAAGGTCAGATCTATTCAACAACACATAAGATCAGCTCAGAGTCGACAGAAAAGTTATGCCTACAACCGAAGAAAAGACCTAGAGTTTGAAGTGGGTGATAAAGGGTTCTTACGAATATCTCCCTGAAAGAGGGTCATGAGATTTGGAAAGAAGTGGAAGTTGAGCCCTAGATATATCAGTCCTTTAGAAATATTGGATCATGTTTGGAAGGTAGCTTACCGAATGGTGTTTCCACCGAATCTCTCTCAAGTACACCATGTGTTCTGTGTATCTCTCCTGAGAAAGTACATACCTGATCCTTCACATGTACCCAGCTCAGAAGTTGTAACGCTGGAGCAAGATCTTTTTAATGAAGAACAGCTGATAGATATTCTGGATCGTAGAGAAAATGTCCTACGAAACAAGACCACTCGCTTGGTGAAATTTTTATGGAGGAACAACCAATTACAAGAAGCTACATGGGATCTTGAGGATATGATGAGGGAGAGGTATCCTCATCTGTTTGTTACAAAGTGACGAATTTCGAGCGCGAAATTCATTTTAAGGGGGGTAGAATGTAACACCCGAGAATTTTATGAGAAATATTTATTTTTATGATATATAAATCATCAATATAATCTTTCACTACACACAACACTATCTTGGCTTTCTTTACACGCAACTGCGGCCTTCCTCGATAGCTTGCGTTGTACGCAATACCGAGTTTCACTAAACAATGATATGCTATTAAAATATTATTAAAACTAGCCATTGTGAATAGTAAGAACTTAATTTTTTATTTTATAACATTTTAATTCAACTAATATATTTTCTAGAAAGAGTTTTAAAAGAAAAATCAGTTTTTTTGGATAAAAGAAATATTTTTAAAAAAATACAGTTTTGCCACATTTTGATGGAGAACCCACATTAAATCTAGTTTTTGACATGTTTATAAGTTCAATTTGACAAAATATAATTCTTCTTTTCAATCAGGGAATAAAAATTTACTTTGGATAAATTGTTGATATTTTTCTGATAACTTTCATATTTTGATGAATATCAAAAATACGCTATTTTTAAATTAAAAACAACTTTTTTCATTGAGATAATTTATATGGATAAATTATAATAATGAATGGTTTAAAAGTATAAATAGAATATATTTTTACCATTTAATATAATTTATCTCATTATCATGAATTTCACATTGAATTCATAGGTAAAAACATTTCAATCTTTGGCAATGTTTTAACTTCTAAAACCCGTTTTCTTAACAACATGATTTCTTTTAAATTAATTACTGCAACTTATATGGTTGGAATTATGAAAAATGGATCCATTTTCAGAATCATTGGGTCCAAATTATGTAATAGGCTACTTTTTATTTTTGGGCATTATGAATAGTAACCACGGTAAATGTTATTTACCATAGTTAAAGGTAAATCGGGTAATTAAGGGTAAATATAAGATTATAAAATTACCCTAAAACCAGCCAAAATCCTATTGGATGAATAAAAGTCGACCCATATCACCTAAGGGTCGGATTATATTCATTTAATGGACTTTTTTCCACGAAAATAATTTAATAATTATTAAAACCAAAGAATGTGACAACATGTCACTTTCTTAAATATTATAAGTATAATAATTTTAATTTGCTGATAAACTTAATGAAACATCAAACATGAATAGTCTCCAGAAATCTAATACAATTATATACATCCTAGGAATTTATTTATAATATTTAGGGATTAAATAATTATCATTAATTATGACACAATAGTGATGTTGAAATTATTTTATTAATTAAAATATCAAATAAATTGTTTGAAAAATATTAAAATAAATATTATATGAACTATTTAATGTTCTACACTAATTTTCTAGATAAATATGACATTTTATGAATCTATTAAAGCCTTTAGTTTAGACATATCTTCTGTATATATTTTATTTAAATTCAAATAAATGAATAGTGTCAAAATTGACACTATTGTTATTTTATAAAAATAACATATTATAAAAATGTTTAAAAATCACAAAAATATTTAAAAATTATAAATTAAAATTATATGGTCAAAAATGTCGTGAAGTGTCAAATTATGGAAATTCACAACACATATGTAATTATTTATAATAATTTAAAATTTAGAATATTATTACCACAAATAAAATTAAATTGATAAATAAGGATAAATCAAATTGATAATGGTTAAAATAAATTCCTAACATGTCTAAATTTTATTGGTTGGTTATATTACAACCCTATATCATCTAATCTTTGAATATGAGTCATTTTGGAAGTTTTTATGTGGGGTTGGGATTTAATATAAACTAATATTTCTTATATTTCCAAAGGTGCCCCTCTCCTCCCTTATAAAAGGGCACCTCCTCCCTCTCTTTCTCACACCAATTTGAGCTTTCAAGATCGGCCAAAACATGCCCATTTCACTTCCCCAATTCCTTAGAAACCTACTAGAGGTACTTGTATTATCCAAATACCAACTCTAGTGCCTTAATAGAATGTTTAAAGGATGCACTTCGAGAAAGAGTTAATACCTTCTACCGTTTTCTTCAAGTTCCATTCTTCTTCTACTCCTTCTTCTTTAGTTTTTTCATTATGAGGTAATAACATAATTATCACTCATATAATGATATGTTATTATAAATATGAAAAAACCCGATTTCACCTCTTATCCATCCTACGGAAAAAGAAATGACCGCGCGTGCGTATGTACGGAATATCGTCTCCACGCCGTGGTGTAATCTATTTTCCACCACCACCTTACTTGGATGTGTATAAGGGTGAAATTAATGAATATATATGATTATTGTGACGTTTTATTGATTCTATAATAGTATACATACACTATAATACAATTCCACGATCATGGGAACGATATAATCGCTCGTGCGTACGTACGGAATACCGTCTCCACGATGTGATGTGATTCGTTCTACATGATCTTCATTGCATAATGATTATATAAATGAATTGAATGAATTAATATGATATATATTACACTAATACCATTATGGAAATGAGGTATCTATAACCTAAAGAGAAGAATAAGAATTTATTCGACAAACACGCATAAGAGCAAAAAGTAATTAACACCCGAATAACAAGTAGTAATTAAACATTACTAATAAGAAGCTAAGAATATGACCTTATATGATATCATAACAATAATTATGATTCTGTAATAATTCAATATCATTATTTAAATCATTATACAAGAGGTTCATACACTTACGAAGCAAATCAGACCTAAGGTAAGGGAAAATCTCGCAATCTAAATTTTTATCCGAGATTGTTTACACTTCAGAATTTACTAGGGTGTATTTTATCATCCACATCCATTTTTCCTCAATATGTAATATTTTTCCATCCACCTACAATTGTTTTAATCCAATTTTAACCTTCGGTGAGTTTTTAGTAAAAGATATGAAAGGAATATTTTGTTGTTTTTCATACGAGGTACTTATTGACTTTTCCGACAAAAGTACGAGAAGACTATTTTTTAACTTATACGACATGAATGGATTTTTAAAACATTATTTCCAAGAAGATACCTTTAAAAGTTTTCAAGTATATTTTTAACTTCTTTTAGTTTAAAATTGTATGACATGTTAATGAAAGGAAAATGTTTTTGAAGTAGAAAGGTTATTTTCCTCAAGAATGGAGTTCAAGTGGTTTATCAAAATTATTTTCCATCTATGATAATATATGGTTCTGTTTCTATCCCTATTATTAAATTGATATGATTATGTAGTGATGGAATTATTTTTATGAATTCCTTTATCTTATATGAATTGTTTTATGATGTCATTTTGTTTATGAATCCCATTTTAACTACATGGGTTATGCAATAATGTATGATTTATGATTTTGTGGCACACATAAGAATGGTATCATTATGAGATGGGTGGGACTTATATCTCCCTCCAATGAATTGGGTAATGATTTTATATCTCATGAGATAGACTTGGATGGAACGACAAGTTAAACCGGTTCAGTGAAACAGGACTGAAACGAGGAGTGAACTCGGTTCAGAAATGGACTTTGTCCACTAAGATAGTCTTGGAAATGAGTCTTGAATAATAAGAAATGATTCTCTATGATTTTGTATGTATGACACAAAGTATCATGTTTTAAGTTAGGATTATTGGGATTTCATTTCACTACTATGATTTATCCCATGTTATGAAATTATTCTCTCTTTCGCAGGTTAATATTTCAAAAATATTATGTTCTTATGAATATGATGTGATTGATATTTCTTTTGTTTACCCTTACGGAGCATTTGAGCTCACCCTTTTGTATTTTTTCTTTCCCCAGGTCAGGAAGAAGCTTACTATGTAAGATATGCCAAAAGGGACTATAGATATGATGAATTAAATGGGAGATAGTGTAGACGCTTTATGAACCATTTGTTTATGTTTCCCAGTTTCTAAAGACACTATACCTATAAGGTCCTTTCATGGTTTTGTTATATATTGTAATAAGTATGCTTAAATTTTGATGTAATAACAGTGTATGTAATGTATGGGTCGATTTATTTAAAATGATTTAAAAACATGTCTAAAATATATTTTTTACCCATATTTTATAATCACATTTTATTTCCTCGATATTGGGTCATTATTGGGGCCTATTGAACACAAATAATCATGGGTGGAATTAATTATTTTCAAAATATAAATGTGTTCCACTCCCTTAAATTATAAATTGAAATCCACTCTCATATTATATTCAATCATTCAAAACCATTTGTATCAGATAATAACTTCACAAATAACTTCCATAATTCAATTATCTATTAATATAATCCTTATATTTGGATGACTTCTAAACCAGTAAGGATTTTTGTGCAATCCTATAGAGGATACCTAAAGAATAGTTCATATTATTAAACTTGCATTTTAATTTTACTTCTTCACTCACCTCATTCACTATTTAAAAAAATTATGATATATTAACATTAGTATACTCTATGTATTTAATTTTATTTTTGTTTTTGGAATAACCAACAATAATTTCCACTTCCACAAAATTGGTTATGAAATCATTATTCAAGCGTACAATGAGTTACCACCTCGTCAAATGAAATAATTATTTTTTCCATTACCATCCGCTAGATTTTGGTAAGATGATGGTTATGTTGTATATATAAGATATCTATAACATAATAATATAATTGGAGTCATTATATAATATATTACAGTTTACTTTCTATTTGATAGGGGATATAATAATGTCTCCCAACTGTATAGTGGACTATCATCTTGCCGATCTAAGTGATTTGTCTTGAACTAGTGCTTCAAAAGTATTATAAAATAGTTAATTTTAATTTGTATATTTCATATACATGAAAAAATTATAATATTAATGACATATTCATCATTTTAATGTGATAATAAATCATTTTTATTTTTTTCTCTAAAAATGATAAGGTCGTTCTGGTACTTAATGGATGGTATAGATTTAACTATATTTGAAGAAATTATTTTTTACATATGATATAATTTTAATTATTTATTTATATAACATTACATACCATATTTCCAAATTGATCATAAAAAATATTATCATTAGTCATGATTACATATGACATAATCATCTCGTAGATCGTAACGGACATCAATTTTCATAACCATCATTAAAAAAGTGTATTTAAATTATTAATTATCATATAAATTTTATAAATATAACACTATTTATTTTATAGATTAATTATTTATATAATATAAAAAATATCTTGAACATTTATGAAAAAAAAACAATTCAGAAGACAATGCAATTTACACACAAAAACAGTGCAAAAAATGAATTACTATTAACAAATGGTTGATAAGATGTTATAAAATAAGAATATATGATATTATAGATATTAATATATATTTTGAATAATTTAATAACATGTTTAATATCCAAATCAAATATTTTAAAAAAATTTCAATCAAAAGGAATTGTCAGCTAAGAGACTTCTAGTCCCTCTATTATTACATTGAGACATATGAAAATATAAAACTCATTTTATTTGTGTGTTGTATATATGAACCCATTTACATGTTATATCATGAATAATATAATTTATCATACTAAATTTTAATTCTAGTTTTATTATTTAAAGAGGATTATGATCCAAATCATTACTAAAGTGATTTGATATTTTGTCTCATTTTTCATTCATTTATACTTATGTCTTGTAATGCACTTGTATTGTTTAATAAGTTGTAAATAATGTCACTTTGATTTAATGTCTTGAATTTATTCATTCTAGTGATGTATTTGGATTCATTTAATGTTATCCTTTCATGGGTCCAATGATTTAAGAGTTACCAATTTTGAAAATGCATTATGTTACATTAACAACTTTTATCATGATAATTTTAAAATATGTTTTTAGTGATGAAATAGTTTGATCTATATCTAATTAATTATCCTTAATTTTATCTTCATATTCATATAAGAGCTATTATCATGTAACAGTACAATTTTTACACAATTTTTTACATAATATATTCGAGAAGGGTTTTTAAATAAAATCATAATTATTTATCTCTTCACTTGAAATCCCCATTTCATCAAAATACATATTTAATGAAAATGATATCATTTTCTAAAAAAATTATTATTGAAATTATTTTTTAAAAAATGACTCTTTTTTTAAGTTTTAATTAATATTTTTAATGTAATTTTCTAGAAATTTTATATACAATTACCTTTTTTCTATTAATGATAAAATGAATGTAAAGAAGTTTTAAATTATTAATACATGAACATAAATTTTTGTCATCCTATTGATTATTATAATTGAATCATCCATTATACTTTATCATGATTTTTTTCAAATAAATGTAATATAATTTTTTTAATAATTTTTTAAAAAAATTAAAATATATTTTCCTTATTTAAATTTTAATATATTTTTAATAATTTATTATATGATGCTAAGGATGTATTAAAAGAAAAGAATAATTATATTTTATGACTTTTGTTTTATATAATGATATTTTCCAAAATAAAAATATCCAATATTCTAAAATTTTGGTTATTGATATTTTAATTTTATTTACATTCTTCAACATCAACAACCCTATTTGTTACTTAAGCACCAAATGAGATATTTTGAAATTATATCATCCTGATTAATTATCAAGATGGAATATTATTATTTCATATAGATTATTATGGATCCCATTTCTTTTACAAGACATAATCATGATTAAAGGGAATTTTAATGGAACATGTTTCCTTTCCATTTCCTAATCATGATTCATTTAGATTTTAATGGAACAAAATACATTTCCATCTTCTATAAACATTTCAATGATATTATTGTGTAAGTTAATTCTTTTCTAGGTGTAAATCATTATTCAATGATTTTTATATAAATCCCAATCCTTCTCCATTGGTTAATCCCATAATAATCTGAATTATAATATTATGAATGAATTTATGAAAAAAGTTACTTTTCTATATAGTTTATTAATGTAGTGGTCTTGGACACTATATATGATTGGTGAAATAATATAGTTTCGAGTGAGCCTACTTTATCTTATTTGAAGTGTGCACCTAGATATGAATCTAATAAATATTGTAATAATTATTATCAATGAATAATAATATTTGTATTTCATGATACAATTTTAAAATGTTAATGGATTGTGTACGGTGTCAATATGTTTTGTATCAAGATGATGTGCCAATATAAAAACATGTTTAATCTATTATTTCCATGGATTTATAATGTTGATTTTTAAAATTATTGATATAACTTGGCTAATCATAATTTATTATTATGAATATATCATTCGTTAAATCCTTATTCAATGTTTCATGACTGATGATTTATATATTGATGAGTATGAGTTGTTTTATAATTCACTAATGCACTTATAGTAGGTCTCCATACACTAATGCACGTCTAATTTCATTGATGGCATTAAAATTATTTTGTATTTTTTTATACATAAAATTATTTTTATCTAACCCGTTTTTTTATTCATTACCTTGGAATAAGGGAAGTTTATTGATAAATTCATGCCGAGATATTATATAAGTAATAACAAGATTTTGAAAAAAATAATGTTATAATTTGTGTTTTAAAATGTAATGTATGTCCCATATAAGTATCAGGTTTTCATTGATTACTAAATTATTTTACACTTATAGAAGGTATTCCATGTTTCATTTTTTAATATAATTAAGAAGATGATGGCCCTAGGACATTGAATTCTAGGTAATTATAGTTATTAATATTGGTAGTTTAGTAGAATACACGGGATTTAGATTTAGGTGAAAAATTTAATGAACAATTCTTTCAAAAATATATTGGTTTGATGATTCAATCTGTGTTTAAAAAAATATTATATTAAATAAAGATAAAAAAAAATTATATTCTTAAAAATGATAAATATATTATACTTCAATTATCCAAATTAAAATCTAAAACATCATAGGTATACAAAATCATAAAATAGATCAACTATAATGGGAATATATGGATCACCCCAATCTACGAGAATCATTGTACACACTAAAAATGATATAGAAATAAAACATAATATTAGTTAACTAGTAAATATATTATGAAATAAAATATAACGTTAAGTGAAATTATTGGGAAATTTTATTGTAAATGATGTTGTATTTATAGTGTATAATGAAAAATGTGACTATTGGAATTCATCCATTATATAATCATCGGTCAACATGACTATTGGTCAAAATTACCATTGGAAATTATTACCATTGTTTATAATTATGCAACTATAATTAGTGATTATATGTTTTGATAACATAAGATAATTGATACATGAACAAAAATAGATGAACTCAACCAGAAGAGTTGTCCTATTTGAAGCACAGTTGTACGATCATGGGAAGGAGGTATCATCACCGAGGTTCACCCCTAACCAATCCCAAATCCACATTCCACAAGTGAAGTGTGAAGTAAATCACATGTTGAGGAAGATTAAATTAGTAGATATTACAATTTATTCCCTATTAGATGTGGCCCCACACTAAACTATGACCATCACATACATTACCCTAGTAAGAAATGTGTGTTTAATAAGTTTTCACATGTGTAAAAAATTGTTTCATAATGAATAGATTCCATTTTACAAATAAAATTAGTATTTTTTCAATGCCAATTATGATTTTTTTTCATAATAAAAAATATTTATAATTGACATGAATATCAATATTTTATTTTTTGGATGCAAATAGAAAAACAAATTTCTAGAATATATATACACACTCTATAATAACCCATGTGATTAAAAATTTTATTTTATTTAATAAACTATTATTTTATATTTAATTTTATATATTGAATTAAATATTTTAAAATATTTAATGGAATAGAAGAATTTTATTTAGCATTAGAAATTTTGTTGTGTCCTAAAAACTACTATTTCTAAAAATAGGATTTCAATATTTAAAAATTATAATTCACATTTTAGTGATTTTTATGAAAAAAAATAATTATTGATGTAAATCATAATGTCAAAATTATGTCACGGTAAATTTATGATTATTTTCTAAAATTCTTTTTATTGAATAGTAAATAATATGCTTTTAGAATTTTAGTATATTATATGACATCATAATCATGTCTAAATTATTTAATTATTAACTAAACTAAATCTGAGACCAATCTTGTGTTTTTTATTAATAGTATGTTTTTTAATATATTTTATTCCATTTTAAAAAAATAATTTACTCTAAGAAATTATAAAATATTAATATTGATTTTAAAAGAATTACATTTTTGAATCATTACCTTTATATGCCGAAAGAAGTATTTAAAAATGGATATTGGTTCCGGTGGATTAAAACATCTTGAAATTTGATCCAAATGTCCAATACAATGAGAATGCTTTATTTTTTTATATTTTTTTTATTTTCTGAAACCTAGTTTTTGAAGAACTATATTTTAAAATTATCAATCAATTCATCCACTTATCCAACAAACAATCACGAATTTAATTATATAAATGAACTCCTAACACATCCTCCAAAGATTTGTATTAATATTTCCCCCCCTCGAGTCCCCATAACATTTCCTCCATCCCTCAAGTTCCAATCCACATGTTTTAGGAACAACCATTCTTTTTATGGGAAATATTCACATCTCTTGTCCATATTAAAGTACATATTGTTTTACCTTTTCCAATTTCATGAAAATTCATTTTTTCCACTTTTTGTTTTCCCAATTCTATATGAAATTTCATATGAATGTGATTAACTTTTCATATCTAATTTTACCATTTTATAAAATAATGTTTTTACCTAGCATGATGCCAAATTCATTTCTCAATTTTTTGCATGAGTACTTATATGTGCCATTTTATTAAAATAGAAAAACATTTTTCCAATATATATTTAGAAAAAATAAAAAATAGATTCATATTTTTTTTGTTATTTTCAAAAATAAATCTTGCATATCCATTCATTGGTTAAATATGTTGTAATGATAATGTCTTTATCCCCTTTCGCATTCCACAATTTTTTATTATAAACTCATTATATTATCTGCATGGGATTTTAATGAAATGAAATATTTTTATATTTTTGGGTCACATGAAATTAATATAAATGAATGGTTTTTCTATGACACCACTTTAATTAGTTTGGAAAGTAAATTGATCTTTATCGATGACATGTTAAGGGATACATTGGTGAATAACCATGGTAATTATTATTTTTGATACTATGTTGATAAAATTTACTGATATGATTTCGAATATCTCCATTAAAATTTGTAGTTAAATTGCTATTTTAGGAATTATTCTAAATTAATTATTATATTCAACATTGTCATTACATATAATTATGAAATATTTTCTTATTGATATATCTCACTATCAGATGCTATATTTCTTTCTGGTTTATTCCTGAACTAGGCTTAATGCTCACCCCTTTAGGGTCATGTATATCCCAATGATGTGGAATTTAGTAATTGTAACATAGTGTGAACCTATGATGACATATTTCAAATGTTTTTAGAATAATATTTCATTTTTTAATGTATTATTTACCTTCATTCCATGAAAATATACTTTAACATATATTATATTTCTTACGATGTAATTAAATGTTATAAAATGAAAAGGTGGGACTCCATAGTTGATATCATGGTAAAATTTAGTTCTTTATGAAAATTATGAATATAAAATATTAGTAAGAACCCTAGGGACGAGTCTAAATATAGGAAAACATAATGTATTTTTGGAGAATTATTCTTTATGTCGATTCCTAGAAGAAATTTAATTGTTTAGATATGAACAAGTGGATGTGGCTATAGAAGAGATGTATGTAGGGGTGATACCCGAATGCACTAGATTTATATACACTAAAATGGGAGCTAGATCATTATAATGGGGATCACTACACTCATTATTGGACACTACAATGTAATATTTTTGGTTAATCACATGATTTTTGTGATCTGTTAAGAAGGATATATCAAAAATATAATTATTATTAGAAGAGATTAATAAAAAATTACAAGCATGATGACTTTTGTAATAAAATACATTTATAATTATAATAATAATAATATTAATATTCTTCTCAATAATGTTTTATTCATTTATAAAATTGGAGGGAAATGATAATATCCACATAAATTTTGTGCACATAGAATAATTCATGAAGGACAAGAAAATGTTCACTAGAATGGAACACATCATGTATATGATAAATTAAATGATAAATTTATGACCAATAAGTTGAATAAATTTGAAAAACTTTATTCACCTAAATGAGAATATTTTTTTGATGAGTCCATTATGTGTTAATGACCACCTTAATTCATGAGATATACTTACCCATTGATGTTGAAAAAAAGATAATTTCTCTAAAATGATATAATCATTACTCTACTATTTGATGAATGAAAAAGTCTCCCATTCATTATAACACTTAGTATGAGATGTTTATTATTGGTGGAAACTAGATAAAAAACATGAATCAATGAAGGGAGATCGATTCAATTGATTGCGAAGAGTTCATTAGAATTTTTTTAATAAATATTCCCCCTATTCCACAAGAATTAAAATAAAAAACAGAATCCTTAAACAAAATAAAAAGCAAAATGAAGTCATGGGAAGTTAGGAGATATATATCTCATGTGCTTATTGATACAACTATATCTTCATTATGGATATTTAGGCAATAGTTGATATATTATATGTTTGACTCATACCTAATTTTCAATGAAATACATGAAATCATGACTGTTATAGCTCTCAGTGGATAGTGCCGATTGAAATGAAGGAGCAACTGGAATTTGGAGAGACAGAAATTCCATAGTGATTGAATAAAACAATAGACCTATGGAGCCTACCATTGGGAGTGAATTTAATCATTGAATGGGATTTAATAATGTAAAACATCCCATATCCAAAAAATGTGGGAAGAAGCATTTATGTAAATAGTCACATAGGATTGGAATGTTATACATCTTCCGAATAGATTTCCATATATCTAGAAACTATCATGTTGTGGCTAAGACTCCACCTCTCTTAATTAAAAAAATAGAAGTCGGTTCAATCCCATAATGATTTTAAAATCATCAATTGTTGATAGATTACCTATTTTTTCGATCAATGTCTAAATCAGAAGATAATAAAGTTGAACCACTATCAACCTCATCATAGACTAATGGGAAATGGTTTGGATGTTAATATCAATATGGATAAATATGGGGCTGCAAATAATGTAACGCCCCGACCCTAGATACCCAGAGTCAGTGCATTATTACAAAACATTGGCATGATCATAAGAAAGATCATGTCTCGAAAGACCGATTAGTTTAGTAGCCTTGGAATAACTAGATACATTAATAAAGTTTAAATTACATCATAAAATTAAAACTACAACAATATAGTCTCCATAGTCCACACTCTTATCCCCTCATACTATCCATGTAGGTCATTCATAAATTACTTGTTCACATCCGGGGAAAAATAAAACATAGAAAAGGGGTGAGCTCAAATTCCCAGTAAGGATAACAATATATTAGAAACTTTCATAAATAAGAATAAACATTTAATGCAATGTATAAATAAAACAAAAGACTTTTAAACTTGATCATCAACATAGTATGGAAAAAATAAAATGAAATAATTCCATTTACTTATTCACATGGATATTATCCTAATTGTATAATCACATGCAATATCAATGACCACTTTCATAACGATGGAATGCATAATTCCAGAATTTCATAACCATATAGCCAAGGCCTCGTGCCAAGACTACAAATAAGAATTTGTCAAGGCCTTGTGCCAAGACACTATTTTGACATAGATGAAATCAGAACACTTTTTTGAGAAATATCTCTTCCTATTTTGAAATAATTTATGAGTCAAATAATTATAATATAATACATTTACTTAGAAAATATTATTATAAGCTTGTAAGGAAATCATTGAAGATTTTATAACGGCGGAAAATAGCCGCACCCTCCGTATAAGTTAAAAAAACATTCTTACATTAATTCTGTCAAAAAGGTTAAAAAGCACCTTGTTCGGAAAACGACGGAAATATTCCGTTATAAACCACTTATAAAAAGTCAAACAGGGGTATAAATAAATTTAAAAAATATTCTTGTAAATAGTAAAAATGTTTTGAAATACATTTTTAAGAAACATGGATGTGGATGATAAAGAAATCCCAGTAGATTATAATGTATAAACAACCTCTGATAATGAAGAGATTATGAAATAAACCCTTACCTTGTACTTTTCCTTGGTTGAGGGTATGTTAACCCCATGTATAATGGTTAAATAATTGTTATTAAATTATACAAGAGTCATATACATTAATATGATATCATATATGATCTTTTAACATTGCTTTGTTAATAATATCTTAAAATTATCATTGTTTCGGGTGTTAACTTACTCATTTTATTTTATATGTTTTGTTTCATAAGACGTGTTTGTTATGGATAGGTTCTATATTATTCATATCCATAATTATATCAAGTCCTTAAAAATTATTTTTAATCATAAAATGATAATTATACTTGAATGGATACGATGTAGAATGAATCTCATTGCGTTCGTCGATACGGTAGTCCGTACGTACGCACGAGCGACAATATCATTATTTTGATATTAAAATAATATATAATTGGATGTTATATCATATATACAGAATCATTATCATGTTATATTTATTATTTACATGAATTACACATCATTATTATAACCATCCAAATAATAATTAATTGAATAATAATTACACCACGACGTGGAGATGGTAAGCCGTACTTACGCACATATGGTGACATGTCATTCAAAGGATGGATAGAATAATGAATATGGTTGTACCATATTTATAATAAAATAAAATTGTAAGATACTAGTGTTATTATTTTAGAATGGTAATAACAAAGAAAGAATAAGCTGAAGAAGAAAAGAACTTGAAAGAGGGTGGTGAAAACATTACCTCTTCTTCGGGTTCTTCCTTTTGATTTGATCAAAAGGGGTACATAGGTTGGATTTATGATCAATATAAGGCATCTAAGATGAATTTAAGGATGTTTAGAGAGTATATGGGCAGGTTTTGGCCGAGTAAAAATGCTTTGAATATGTGAATTAGTGAGAATAGGGAGTGCCCTTTTAAAAGAGGGGTGAGGGGCACCTTTGGAAAAGCTAGAAATATTGTTTTATAATAAATTCATATTCGGTTTATAATGGCTCCAAAGTGTATTATTTAAAAGTTAAGGTGGGAATGGGTCTAAAACTAGTCATTCAATAGAATATGGACAGGTTTGGGTGATTATATGAACCTTATCTTTTAGTTTTGACACTAAGTTAATTAGTTTGACACTTTCCATGTCGCTTTGTATTTTTATATTATATAGTTAATAAAAATACTATATACCTCCATGAGACCCCAAAGTGGTCCATTAATGATACACCAATCATGATATAAGTCTCCTGGACAAACTTTAGATTTTTAGGAATTTATTATCAATTAATAATATAATATTTGTTTTAAAGACTCTTTTATGTCAATTTTGACACTATTTAGAAAATTGATTTTTTTGAAAATAATAATAGAATGATTAATTAGAAAAATGTTAATTAAATATATCCTAACATGTCATATTAACTTAGAAAATTATTTTAATTCATAAAAAGTCTCAAATTTCATTTATTTTGATATTTATAATTTCAATTATTTTAATATTTCATTAATTAGGTAATTACTGTATCACCATTGTGTCATAAATAAATTATATTATTTAAAGTCTAAAAATTATAAATAAAATACCATTATGTAGGAAATATTTTTATCTTTCTAATAAAAATTTACAATCGAATTTATCTTATTTATAACCTTACATTAAAATTTATTTAGTAAATAATGATTGATTTTAACTCTTTTAACTCTTCATTGAATTACATAATAATAATTGTCCTAATCTAATCAAAGTGGACCTAAATGATAATATTTTATTCCTAAGTTTGTTTCTGGTAGAGATACAGTTGTCCAATAAAATTAAGACATGTGTTTAGGGTAATATTAATATCATTTTTACCCTTAATTACCCTATTTACTTTTAACCGTGGTAAATAAACGTAAAAAGTAACTATTCACCTAAAATTATTTTCATCTCATTGAACCAAATTTCACTCCTTGATATTAACCGTGTCTCTTAGATTTTCAAAATTCCACTCACAAAAGCGGTAAAATTATGTTTTATGTAAAATTCAGTTTTTTAACTACCACTTAGTGGTTTCACTATTCATCAAAAAATGAAATTTTTCAGAAAAATTCCAAAAATTCAACGTAGGCTAATTTCGATATTCTGAATCCAAAAATGAAGTCCATTTTGAAAAATAAAATTTATATATTTCAAAAAGTGGGTATTAATATTCATAACGGCTATATTGATTGGTTGTGGTGTGTAAGAACTCAATGTTACATACAACACACGCTATTGCATTATTCAAAGAGAAGCGTACCGTAGAAGCGTGTGGTGTTACATTCTCCCCAATTTCAAATAATTCCGTCCTCAAAATTTCTAGAATACTACCGCATGAAAAGACTCGGGTGGTTCTTCATCATAAGTTCTTCGGGTTACCATGTTTCCTCTTCTATCTTATGGTTTACCCACAAGACTTTTACCAGACGAGTCATCCGGCTTCTCAGTACGTGGTCTCTTGTATAAATAATCTTGACGGACTCTTCGCAATAAGACAGATCGGGTTCTAGTTCTAATTCCTCATAGGTGAGTACATGTGTTGGGTCAGGCATGTATTTCCTCAACAGAGATACGTAGAAAACATTGTAAACTTTGGAGAGACTTGACAGCATTGCCAATCAGTAAGATACATCCCCAATTCGTTCTAGAATTTCGAAAGGTCCGATGTACCTGGGACTCAATTTACCTTTTATACCAAAACATATGACTCCCTTTTATGGAGATACCTTCAGGAAAACATGATCACCGAATTGAAATTCCAAATCCTTCCTTCTATTATCGGCATAGCTCTACTGCCTACTTTGAGCTGCATTGATACGGTTTTGGATTACCTTCACCTTTTCCATCGGTTCCTCCAACAGTTCTGGGCCTACAAGTTTTCTTTCACCAACGTCATCCCAACAGGTTGGTGTGCGACATCTCTTTCCATATAACGCTTCAAATGGTGCCATATGAATACTCAAATGGAAGCTATTATTATAGGAAAATTCTACAAGAGGTAAATATTGATCCCACATACCCTGAAAGTCAAGTGAGAAAGATCTCAACATGTCTTCTTAGGTTTGAATAGTTTGTTCTGATTGTCCATCTATTTGAGGGTGGTAGGCAGTTCTCAAATGAAGTTCAGTAGCCAAGGAATTTTGAATACTTTTCTAGAATCTTGAAGTAAAATGGGTATCACGATCAGAAACAATCGATAGGGGTACTCCATGACGTCTCACAACTTCATCCATATATAGTCTTTCTAGAGGTTCCAGTGTTAGATCTTCTCTTATAGCAAGAAAATTTTCTGACTTGGTAAGATGATCAACAATAACCCCTATTGCAACGTTCCTTATAGGAGTCTTTGGTAGTCCAATGGAAATGTCCATTGTGATATTTTACCATTTCCACTCAGTTGTAGGAATAGGTTGCAATAATCCACCAGGTTGTTGCCTTCCTGCTTTAACTTGTTGACAAACCTTACATCTTGACACAAAATCAGCAATCTCCCTCATCATGTTGTCCCACCAAAAATGTTCCTTCAAATCTCTATACATTTTGGTTCTCCTAAGGTGTATAGAGAAATTGGAACTATGAGCATCATCCAACAATTCCATTTTTAGATCAAGTATATCGGGAACACAAAGTCTCTTCTTGAATTTCAAAATTTCTTCTTCATGCACAATGTCTCTCAATCTCCCATCATTCACATCTTTAATCTTCTTTTGAAATTATTCACCATCGTACTAATAACTCTTAGACCTTTATAGTAAAGATGGCACCATTTGATGCCTTATAAAAGAATCTATGTATAACTCTTACTATATTGGGATGAAGTAATTGAGAGGATATTACATGAGAATTACCATTTCAAATAGATGATAAAAAAGTTTTATTCCATCGATAAACATATAAATTCTTATAAGAGTTAGAAGAAGAGAAATGATTACAATTGTCAAATGGGCTTGGAGTTTGATTTTGGTTGTGAATTTTTTAATTTGGATATCACCTTTGAATATAGTCATATTATTTATAATGAAATATGAATTTACCCCTAAGTATATTATCCCCAATAAAAACTTTGATCAGATAGGAACAATGGCCTATTACCATGATGTTACACCAAATCTATCAAAATTTGATGATGTATTCACTATATCTCTCCGAAATATATACATACCTAATCAACCACGGGTAATGTATCTATAGGTGGTACCAGTGTAAAATTACCACTCTTATTAGGAGAATCCATTGGTGATCTTGCACCGTAGAGGCATGGATCAATGAAACATGAATAACCACCTAATTAAAGTGTTGTGGGGTGGGTCCAGAAATAGGAAGATACAAAATAGGCCCTAGATGAGAGAGTCAAACAAAATTTCCATCACCATTTCTTATTCGAGATAATGAGTTGAACTTTTGGGATGATATTTCTAGTTTGAGAAGAATGTAACGACCCAAAATTATAAATAATATTTTTTTCAAAAATAAATTTTTTCTATATTATATTTTAAAAATTAGTAGAAACCAAACTAAATATTCTCCATAACAATGATCAATAAATTAGTCAGCTATGAAACAATTTAAAATTTTAAAAATTACAACTAGACAAAAATAAAAAAATAGGAAAGATAAAATTGGAATGTATGGATAACAAAAATCAACCATAATAAATACCCACACTAAATATTTGAATGAAATAAATCACAATATTTTCAAACCAGTCAACATATAATGAAATAAAATGTGACATTATGAGAAATTATATTAATTTATGAGTGAAAATGAGGTCATATTTATATGGTATATATGGTAATGTGATCACTAGGACATAACCATTATATGACCATTGGTTAATATAAATATGGTTAATAAGGATATTGGACAATATGATTGTTGGAATGTATACCCTCAATGGAATTTTCAGATGTTATAATGATTGATTATAACTAGAAATAAAATACAATAATCGTTACAGAAAACATAATCAATGGACGTAACTAGTAGAGTTGTGTCCTTTGAATCCCATTTATCAAAACATCAGAGCGATGTATCATCAATGATGTTCAAACTTATCAAAGGAATAGATGAGCATAAACAAGTTTACACTGAATAAAATCACTTATGAGGTAATTTATATTTATTGGGGATAACAATTCTGTTGATGCTTTCTGAGGCAACCCATGAATCTGTGACCATTTAACACCATACTTGTTGGGCTTATACTTGTGTAACATGGGGTTAGACGTCTAGTTCGTGGCATTATAACGTGAAATTATATTTTATAAATAAAATTTTAATACCATAAATACATATATTTAATATATTTTCCAAATGATATATATGTTTAATTGAGATGAATTTAATGTTTTGATTTTTTGGACGAAAATAAAAGATAAATTAAATTATCTAACTTATATATATATTTTTAATAACCATCGTATTCTAATTTTTTATATTAAATATTATTTTGATTTTTTAAATAAAAAATAATTCATTTTCCTATTTTATAAATTCCATGGATTTTGTTTATTTTCATGAAATTTGAGTGTCTTCAAAACACCTATTTGTCATTAAATTGGATTTTTTACATATAAAAACGAAAAATCTCAGATGTAATGAATTTTTATCATAAAATAAGTATCATTTTTTAAAATTGTAACATTAAAATAAGTTACAGATGAATTTAATAAAATTTTATAAAATATTGTCTTTTGTGAATAGTAAAAATTATTATTTTATGGTTTTAGTATATTTAATGAAATCATATTTATTTCATAATTATATAATAATAAATCAAAAAAATCCAGGAATAATTTATTATATTTTATTTCAATTAGTTATTTTAATAGGTTGTAATCATTTTTTAACACTATTATTGACTTGACAATAGTCTACAAAGGAAAATTTTATTTTTAATACCCTACATTGTAGAATCAATTATTTTCTATTCCAAAATTGGTATTTAAAATGGAATTGGTTCAGATGAATTAATATAAATTAAAATGTTACCCAAATTCTTTATATCATGATAAAAATATTTTGTTAAGCCAAAGGTTTTTCATTTTCCACAACCAAGTTTTCCTAGAAAAATATTTGGAAATTATTAAACAATTCATCAACTTCTCATATAATTACTCACCCATTAATCCATTTACCATCACACCAAATAAATCACCAATGATGTGCTTTTTATTTTTCATCCCATGGATCACCCCACAAGGTTTACTCAATTCCCCAAAGGTTATATCCTCATGTATTAGGAACAACTCTTCCGGGTAATGGAAATATTCACTTCACTTTTCCATTCAAGATTCATTTTTTGTAATGTATTTCAATTGAAAATAAAACTCATTTTTCAACACATTATATTATCAAAAAAATTTATCAATTGTCTATTAATAATGGTATTCCCTGGCCCCATCTAATATAAACAGTTTATAAAACCAGGTTTTATATAACTCATACTTCTTAATTTACTTATAGCATTTCCTCTCTTACACAAGTAGTTCACTTTTCATTTTGATCTTAATAAAAACCAATTTTCATCCAATGGATATTCAACTATATTTTAATATGAATTTTTATATATACTGTTTACATATATGACACACTCATATCATTTTTTGGGTTAAAAAAATGAAATGATATACAATTTTGGATATTTTGTATGAATATTTTTTTAAAACCAAATCATTCATTGTTTTCCAGGGATATTTATTTAAATAAATTATTATGTTAAATGTGGATCACATGAAACTAAGGCATATTAATTGTGTCTTATGATTTCATTCCAATGAATTAGGTAATGAATTTAATCTCTGGATATGACTTTTTACACAATTCCATGGTCAATAAACAATATAATTTTAATTAAAAACACCTTGGTCATAAACCATGGTGACTTGATTTGGAATGTCTAATTTAAATTTTTTTTCTACACATCCTTGTTACGATCCATGTTCTATTTATTATGATATGCCTGTTAGTAACACATTGTCATTATGCCTTATATTCTTGTTGATACATCTCATGATAACGTGGAATATTTCACTCATGATTATTCCTTTACTAGTGTTAATGCTCATTCCCTTAAATTGATTTATGTCCATAAGATATTAGATATAGTGAATGTGACCTATAGTGATAACATGAAAGTTTCCATTAAATGTTTTTAGAATATGATTATATTGTTATAGGTTGTATGTATTCATTTCCAATAAACTAAAATTTAAAACATATACTATCTTGAACAATTTAATGAAGATAAAAAATGAATACTACAATGATAGGGAATAAATCACTTCCATGGAATAAAATAAGTTTGTACCCATTCAAAATGCTTAACCCTTGACCATAGAAGAAGTTATGTTATATAAAAATTATTTACATATTTATTGTGACTCTATAATTATTTTATACATGTATTTTTACTTGTGGTATCTTGGTATGAGAATCATGAACCATTTAAATATTATTTTAAATTTTATAAGAATATATGTTGTCCTTAAATTATGGGTAATGGGTAACATCATGGGTTATTGAGATTAATATTTATCATAATGTTAGAGTCTCAAACAGTCGTTTTTTGGTTTAATGTTATAGGTGTATACCACAGTAATGTATATTTTAGGAATAATTTACTCAAATTATATTTTTTAATAGAAATTTTATTTGAGGTATAATGCCTCTATATTTTATAGATAAAAAGTAAAATGAATTTAAAACCATTATGGATGATTTGATAATTAATTCCATTATTATAATTGTATATGACTTTGGAAAAAATTATATTTATTGATTAATTTTATATACTGAATGTCGAACTTATTTTTTCGGGAATGTTATATGAATTATATTTCTATATTTTTGAGAAATGATAATGTGAATTATTATAGATAAAACATAACATTAATATTTTTTGTGGTTCTTAAACAAACAATTGACGGGTGATAATAGTTTCACCCCTAAAAAATCTATTGTGTAATTAATTTATGGTCATCTATCATATCTTGAATGAATTTTGGGTCACATAATTTATCATAAAATATTATTTTTCATGTGATAATATTTAATGGAATAATATGTTACCCTTCCATGTGAATAGAAAAACTATTTTTATAGGATTACTTCATAATTAGTATACAATTTCTTCCTATATTTCTTTACTAAAAATGTTAATATCTTGAAGGAGGGAATAAGTATATTTTATATTTATTAATCATTATTTATATTTATTGGTAAGTAAAATTATTTAAGAATTAAATTTATAATTAAATATATGGGGAATTTGTTAGAAACATGTTTTTTTGGTCTTGGTAATTGATAGCCTCATAATTAATCAACATGTCTCATGTGAAAAACCAATATTCTACTATTATTAATAAATTATAGGGTGTATAAAAACATATATTCAAAATAAATATTCACATAAATCCTTTATCACGACATTCAAAATAATGAATTTTTAAAAAAAAATTTATATTAGTATCATGGAGATTAAAAATGGATTTTAACCATGGTGAATTTTATTTTCCTTATATTTATTAAATGGAATGTAACTTTATTTACATACCTCAACATATTAATTATTATATATTTACACATGATAAATTATATTGTTTATAACCCTTACTGAGTGTTATATCTCGCCATTATTTTGTTACCTTTTCCTGTGATATAATGATATATTCATTAAATGATTCCAATTATAAGAAATGTTTTCTTTTTTATTTCTAATGTAAAATTTGAATCATGTATGTAACAAGTTCTTTGGAACTACAAAAATGATTAAAATTTCTTTTTTATGTAATGTATCTTACGTGAATGTAATATAGTAGGATCCAAATCTGGGTTAGTGGGGTTATGTTTTTTACCATAACTACCACAAATTTTTTGTATATGATACAAATATATTTATTTGAAATAGTTCATATAAAATGACTTAGGGAAATGGAAATATAATACAATGGTGATCTCAAAAGATCATTAAGTGTAGACATAATAGAGAATAAGTAATGGCTAAAAGATATATATACAATATCACATAAGTATAATAACTTTACATAAAATATTTATAACAAAAAATTTAATAGATATTAATTTAAGGAATAATTCTTGGAATATCATATTGCATGAGTCAAAATAGTATGGAAACATTAGTTGGTAATCTTGATCCATGAGAGAATAACATTGGAATAAAAATAATCCTAATGGATGGGAATATCATGGAAAAAAATTCATTATATTTTATAGCCATTATCATAGGAATTTTTTTTAATGAAATCCAATTCTTACCATGTCTATATAAATAAACTCATTATGTCCAGACATGAAAATACAAGAAAACCCATTTTTCTCATACATGTGTGAGCACACTTCTTATAAACATACCTAACTATCTCATGAGATATATACATAAACCAATGCATCGTAAGGTGACATATAACAACCCCATTCATTATCAATATAGATGATCCCCATTTAGTAATAATAAAAACATATCTCAATTAAACTTTAGAACTCAATGAATAAAATCACACCATAAATAATCATTTTCTCAAAGGATATATATATTTTATAGGAAATAAAATTTCATATGTGAACTTGAAAAATAGAGGGATTTTAATATCTGATAAATGTCTCTAAATCAGGTATAATATATAGAAAATGAAAATGAATTAATTTGAAAAAAGTCTACGAAATTTTGAAAGACCGCTTTTGAAATTACAGTTGTCCTCGTACTTATAAAAGAATTTAAAATTTATATGTTATAAAACTAATAAAAAAATTTACATTTGGAATCAATATATATGTTGGGTAAATTTTTAATATAAAAATATATCCAATGTGGTAATATTTTTTACACGGTTTAAAAAATAAAAAGTTCATTAGAAGTCATTTTTAATATTTTCATTATAAATAATAATTTTTGGTTAAATTTGAAATGTTATTTAATAAAGGAAAAATTGATAAAACTAAAAATAATTACATTTAAAAATATGTTTTAAAAATGGATCAATGAAAAGAAATACATTTTATAAAAATAAATATGTTGAAGAAGAAAAACTATTCCATTTTGGAAGTGTGAAAATATTATAAAGAAATATTTCCATATTCATAGTTTTGAAAACCCACATTATAATAATAGTATTAAATTATCCCTTTGATAATTCATAATGATAATTATATGAATCAATGAAAATATATCATAAATTCAATACCTAAAATAGTGGAAGACAATAGATATATAAATATTTTGAACATATAAGTAATGATTATTTATTATGTGTTGGAATTATTCTAAATATAATTACACATTTATTTCACAAAAAGTTATCATTCCACAGGCTATTGATGGTGAGAATTTATGTAAATAAGGAATAAATGAAATTCAACATACATTTTTGGAATGGTTAGTTAAATAAATGTCTCATATATATATTTATATAGAAAATAATTACTCGATGAACCATAAATAGATTTTATGAAACTCTATGGTATTGGTATATTAATGATTAACATAGTTTTAGATAAATATCTGTAAATATACATTAAAATAAATTTAAATGGAAAATATTTTCATGATATATTTGAAATGTTTTTTTATTAAGCAATATAATGTAAATTATTCTTTATAATATCACACGTATCCCATGGAGATGAAAATGGGATGATGAACTCTAACAAATTAAGGATCATCTAATCTTTTTGAAAGATATGGCTATTCTTTTAAAATGAATTTACTTGAATGAATTTTATTTCAGGATATAATAAATAAATTAGGTACTATAAACAATATCTAATGTCCTTTAGGTGAATAATAGAAATCATGTATCAATAAATAGAAATTTGTAATGAAAACTCATACAATGTTTAAAAATATAGTAAAATTTACCCTATGATGATATATATAAAACATAAATAGTTTAATTCCATCTTTATGAAAAAATTTATAATAATAACCTTGTAAAAAAATATCAATTGTTTTATCAGTTTTTATTATTTATTTATTTCACATTTTTTATATTAGGTGTGATAAATATTGATCATTTTGAACTAGTTTCATGAGAACATTATCAGTATTTATTCATCCTTTAATGTGCATATTTAGATAATTTTATTTTTTATAAAATATAATTATTTATAATTATTTATTAATTCCATACATCCATTCATGAGTACATTAGTCATTATCCTAGAGCTGGAAATCGACAACCATAATTTTTTATTTATGTTTAACTAATGTTGTGAGATTTTAAAATTAATGAGTAAAATACTGTATTTTTTCCCATAACAAAAAAACATGTTTTCATTTTTATATCATATTGTTCAATTAATTATTTTTTTATAGTCATAAATTAATTTATTTCATTGAATTTTTCATTTATGTTTTCAATTCATCCATTACATAAATAAACAAGGAAAAATAAGAGATTATGGAGTGATTTGGTTAAGAAATCATCACAATAGTTTCATAATGATATTAATTTTTTTAATAAATATTATATAATAGATTTATAGATAAATATGGTAATAAGTGATGGATACAAAGACATTTAATTATATGAGTTATTTATTTCCATCACAGTTTAAGATGTTTATTATGATAATTACAATTTATTATTCATATCATAAAAAGGATAGGAAATATTTATTTCAGTTACATTATTTATATCATAAATATAATATTTATCCTTTATAACAATCCTTAGGACAAAAATTATAATGTGGTGATAATATGAAAAGAATAAATAGATTGTTCCATGGAGTATGTAGTCTACATGAACTCATGGACAATGAATTAACTTTTTGTAAAATGAGGAATAAGTGAAATATGGATTATAAGTTAAGAAGAAAATATATTTCATAAATTTAATAATTATAAATTTCATTCAATATTATAACATACAGATTAGGGTGTTGACGGAAAATTAAATACATTATGTTCTGGATGCAGTATTCTACTAAAAACAAGTTTTACAATTTGGTATTTCATAATAGAATCAGGGAGGATGGTTAATGCAGGTGGCATCATTGTAATAAGAGGAAATAATAATTATGATAATTAATATATTATATTAAATGTTAAAATAATTTTTATGAATAAATTTTTAAAATATATAAATACATAAAAATATAGGTTGGGAATATATACCTCATTTCAATTATTATCTAATCTAAAAAGGTAAATAAAAATTTAAGGGATGATTTTTTGAGATGAAAAAAACTACATAATTTCTCTAGTAAACTGTATTAGAGTTTTTTCTAGATTTTGGTTTGAACTAAATAGGATTTATAATGAGAAAATATTTGTATTGAAGAGTTCCTCTAATTAGAGAAAATGGATCACATTATAGTAAATAACCCAAACCATTTAATAATAAAAATTCTTTCTCTAGGAATGTAAAAAAATGACAAATAATTGAGGTTATAGGATATAAGGGCTATAAAATCTCCTAGACTAAAATTGTAACATTTAGTAAACAATTTTGACTCATTACCTATGATGTTACACGTTTTTACCATTTTATTTTTCCCCATGGTAAATAGGTTTTACCAAAGGTAACAAGCTATTTTTTGTGAAAATACAAAATATCACATATTAATATATTTATACCCCTAATTCTAAATTTGAGATCCATATTATTTGATTCAATTCAATTATTTGATAAAATTAAATTTTGAAATTTAAATTTAAAAAGTATTATAAACCATTTTTTAAAAAATATAATGTTTCAGTTTTATTTTAAGAAAACATGTTTTCAATAAATAAATAATATTGAAAATATATAATGATGATCATATAAAAAATTTATCATGAAAAAAAATAATATGTTTGATGTTATGATTATATCCAAGTTATTTCACAAAATCCACAGTATTTAAAAAAAACTATTTTTTCATCATTCATGTAAAAATAAATAATTTTAGTAAAAAATAAAAAATAAAATTAATGAATATAATAATAATAATATTAGTAAAAAGATTTAAATTTTCAAAAATATGTTATTTTATTTTTTAACTTAGTATTTATATAAGATCTCATATTACAGTGTAAAAATGTTCATATTAGAGAATAAATTTTTTAAAAATTTAAGTGTTCCTTATTCCAACATCCAATAATGTACCAATTAATTTATTTATAATTTATAATTTATATTATCCTTATATTAATATTATTATTTAATAATTCTATAGTATTGAATATTAAATAAAAATTAAATTTTAGAAAAAATATTAGGGGGCATAAAATGATTTTCTTTGTTTTTTATCTATAATATTTTAATATCATTACAATTTAAACTAGAATTTATTTTAATTATAAAAATATTTGTTAATTTCATCAATAATTTTATTACCCTCTAATTGAATGGATTTGATTTAAATTTTTATATTAAATATTTAAAATAGGTTAATGTTGTATGTTTCCTGAAGGTATAGTATGCGGAATATAATATTTAATATTTTTTTATGAGTATATTAAGTTAAATCCAATGTTGTTACACTCTACCCCTATAAATTTAAATCTTTACAATTTAATTAATAATCTCTAATGAAATACGCTTACAATAATCTTAAAAAAATCATCATTTATGATGTAATTAGTATCCCAACATTTACCATAAATTCATAGGGTATAAAAAGTAATACATAGTTACTCAAACATTTTTAATAATTAATAAAATCCTTAATAAAAATTTGTATATAACCTAATAATACATTCTCATAAACATACCATACATAAAAATATTTGAATCATTATAATTTTAAACCACTATGACATTATATATACCACCATAATGAATTTTATTTGTAACATGTACATGTAATTTTCTCATGTTTATGAATTCATAGACACGTTGATATATATATTATAATCCTCAAACACATATTAGAATGACAAATAATATCATGGATAACATTTTCATTAAAAAATAATCATTTCCAAAATTATGTAACTATCTTTTGTCAATAACACATACCATTTATGACAACAACCTCATGATTAAATTAATACTAAGTGTTATATAAGACATAGTAGTGTGTTCTTCAATAGTTATCCCATAAATTATAATCATTCATTACATATAATTTCATTTTAATTATTTACATTTTATATATTTTCAAAGTATTTAATGAAGAAATAAAACTGTGAAGTATTGTTATGTTTTAGATAACCCTCACAAATTATAAAATATACTAGAACACGCCTTGTAAATATCGATCATTAATAAAAATACCAATATTATAAATATTTATTTTATATAATGTTAATATCTTTACTACCTTAGGTAGGATGAATAAATTCTCCCTGTATATCTGGATAGAATAATATTATGATTCTCATCATATTATATTTTTTTTGTTATTTAGTTATTATCCATTGTGGGTTTTAGATTCATACCTTTATAATCATTATATTCAAGATCATGTTTCAACCACATAATCAAATTATTTATTTTTTTATTTTATTAGATCATATGAACATGAAAGATCAATCATATGATGTCATCTCTAATGAAACACTTATTTCAACAATTTATATTTTCATTTCAACAATGTATTACTTGGTAAATGTTATAACTCTCTTAGTTATACCAATAATATATAATGATGGGTTTTAACATACTAATTTACATAATCAATTTATGTAATTTGGAATTATATCATTCATAATTTTTCATTAATATTATGTGATTCCAAAAATATCATCTCTCCGGGATTTAAATCCAGGTGTAGCGTTAGTCATATTTTCCCTGAACTAAGTGATTATAGAGTTAATAACCAATACACAAACTAATTGGATAATACCCAAATGTATATATATGAAATATATATTATATCGACATTTAGTATCTAGATACGGATTTTTTTTCATGTATGTACACAAAATATCTAATTGTCATTGTGTAGAGGTGTTATCCACACCAAAAACATATCCCTAAACTCATCCCTTAGGTTTTCCCTAATGGTATCCAATAAATATCCCTTAATTACTACGTCAACATATGGAATAGGATAATTTAAATTATAATCAACCAAAATATATCATCATTTTATAATGTTTCTAATTCACAATTTATTCAAATAAATTATCAACATAATCTAAAATGATAACTAAGCCCTTCTGTAATTATAACTATGATAACCCAAAAAAATATGAAAATTATAGAAATAAAAAAACAAATTTCACAATAAATAATTAACCAAAACATTTTGGAAAATATTCATAGATATTTAGAAAATAATTACTGACAAAACACATTTTTTAACTAATAGAAATTTTATCTCTCTTTAATCAAATGCTTCATTCGTATCATGTCAACATTATCTCCCAATTATTATCAAAATAGATTAATCTTATTTAAATTTCATACATTTTTTATCCTCTTAACCTGGGGAAATAGAGACATTAAAGATATTTTATCTGAGATGATTAGTAAGGTTAAACATAAGTGATAATAACAAATTATCATCAGTGATCATAAGATTAGAATATGCATATAATCATGATACCAAAAAAGTGTTATAGTCAACTAATAATATATTATTAATCATAGAATAATTATTGGAATACCATAATAAGCATTTAAAAATAGTATTGAAACATAAGTAAATACTCATGTTCCATGGTAGTATTACATAGTCTTATAAAAAGTATAAAAATATTGAATTTCAATGAAAAAATATAGAACTGCAAAAAAATAATATTCATTTGGAAACTTTTGCTATCCAACCTATTTTTCATAGGACAATGTTAACACACTTATTTTTTCACACCTAGAAAACTGAATTAACCCATCAAGCACATGACTATGTCATTAAAGTATTTATCTCAATGCCTTACTTTATCATGGGATATTAACATAAACCTATTAATTATTGGGTTATATAGGACCCCACATTTCATTATATTCACATATGCATACAACTAAAAATAATTCATCAAATCATTAATATCTCAAGGAAATATAATTTGTTTCATATCACTATCAAATGACCAAACATAAGGAAAAACATTATAATTTCATTAATAATCCTAGTATAAAATATCTATGGAAAATCTATTCATATGTAATGATATCAATTAATACTGTTGGTAAAAACTATTTAACCAAAACAATTTATTATATGAAATTTAAACCATATAGTTAGAGGGTATATAGATAATATATTAATTTATCTTGGAAATTTTTATATATAATATAGGTGAATATCCTTGAATCAATGAAGTATAAAATATGGTAATCATAGATGGATGGAATATACAGAAAAATATAGTTTATAATCATTAACTTTTGAGATAAAAAAATGGAAATGAAGAATCATTTTCATAATAAAAAATAATTTTATGGAATAAAAAAATTAAGGTGGACCGTAATATTTTTGGAATATTCATAAAACAATTGAAATATTTTTCAATAGACTACGACATATATGAACATAATTTTTTATATTATTATCAAGAGACAAATTTCAAAGTAAGAAATACCAATATACTTTTGAAATCATTATATGATCATATTTTTAATAACACATAGAAAAAATTTTATGTTTAGAAACCATTAAAATATAGTGGGAAGGTTTTATATAAAATTATATTCACAGATAAAATGTGACCACATAGAATCAAACATAAAAAAATTTATAAATAATTTATTACCATAAAAATAAGAATGTACGGGTTACATTCAAATTATATCTCATAAATGGTAAATTGAAAACATTAAAAACAATTATTTTATTAATTAAACATCTAGAATATTTCATTAAAAATATAAAACATTCACAAAAATGATTTTATGGATAATGATTATATATTTAATTTTGATCATAAGGAAGGACTTTTAACAAAAATTCAATATGTTTATTCGAATTCCAATATACTTAACTAATTATTAAATTATTTGACTGAATACGGTAAATAAGAATTATTATAGTCATAAAAAAGATTCCTAATTAATTATCCTTAAATTATAGAATAAAATTGTAGGTATAGGATCTATGGAGATTGATGGAAAGATTCATTTGTAATATTTAGATATTTCCTTAACAAAGTTATTCATTTATTTTAGAAAACATTTTATCTAAGTGGTAGTAATTTATTATGAAATTTAATTTCCCAATAGAACAAAAATTAATATGCAATAAAATATTTAAATGGTATGATCAATGAATTACAAATAGTTATATTCATATAAAATGAATATTACACAGTATATTTTAAAATTATCCATATAAACTCTTAAGGAATTGGTAACATATGTAATAATGTTTATTGAGTTTAATATCATGAAATATACAACATAATATCAATAAATGTAATATTTTTTAATATTTGAATTAAAATGGGATTTTATTACATCATATAAATTAAAATATAATGAAAAATATAAAACAAATCTTATGGGTTTGAAAAGGTGATGAATAAACCCTTACAATATGAGGACATTCCAAGAATCATAAAATAGATGTCCTAAAATAGTACATAAAATTTAATGAATGAATTATACTACATGATATAATATATCAATAAGGTTGAATATAAATGAAATATCAAAAAAATAGGTTTTTAGTACAAATATCATGTTACAGAGATAAATTTTTGATAAACACTGATACATTGAATCCCAATATATTTTAGAGTAAACTAACATCCTATATAACATAAATAAGTATCCTAATCATATATTTAAAAAAACATTTAATATATAAATTTTTATATTATTCATTTATAATTACTATCTAGATTAATAATTGTTAGTTGTTATAAATTTTTCATATCAGGCATAGAATAACATGAATGTTTGGATATCATTTTCATAAACACGGTGTCAATATTCTTTCATAATCAATAGTTAATCAATGGGAAATCATATATTTTCGGATAATAAGTTACTTATAATTATTTTATTATTATTTTAATTACATTCATGATTACATCAATCATTATTCTATAAAATGAAATCCACAATGATTATGTTTCATATATTTTTGACATGCCATTTGTATTTTCTTAATTAATATTTTAGATATGAATGAATGATTTCATAATGATAATTAATATATTACTTATATATTTATATAATATTTTAGTATTAAATATGTTATCATTCTCATCATTACATTACAAATATATTATTATTCCTATAGGTGGTCAAACAGACACAAGCATTAACAGGTAAGGATTAATGGATTTCTATGAAGTGATAAAGATACAATATTATTTTTCCAATTTAATAATGGCATAATTTCATATTTTCAGTGTCATGTATCCTAATAAGAATATATTAGGAGAATGATTTATTTATATGAAATATTTTAATCGTATAAATAAATTTTTTCATTATAGTTAAATGCATTATGATAGTCAATTTTATTAAGATTGTACAACATTAATACCATTTATTTTACATTCGATTTTTATAATGTGAACACTAATAATTTCATAAAATTTATGTTTATCCCCTAAAATTATTCTCATGACCATCCTTATAAGAATGTAATGAAATGAAAATGATATTTGATATGTCCATAGATACAGTAGTCCACATGTATGCGTATATGATAATTTATTTTTCCACATAATTGTGAAAATGAAAAATATATTTTTCATTTAAAAATATTAAATATTAAATAACTATCAAAATTATAAATTAATTACAAGTTATTCATATCATTGAATTTTTGTGTATATGGTATACCATTCAATGAAAAGTTTGTGTTTTCATTTTGCTTAATGGAAAAGGAGATGATGGTTAATTCTTATACCTTCATTATAATAACATTCCATTTTAATTATGATAATGGTGTTTTTAGAATAATTTTGTGAAAGGAATTTTAGGTATAATTATGTCACATAAATAAATACTGAAAACGAATGATATGTCTGGAACATATACCTCACTTTGTGGACTATCTCTATTACCAAGGTGACGACAGTCAAGCATTGGAGAATTTCAAAAATATAGCATGGGGTCTTGGACTATGTTTTAGACTATTTATTATTATTATGTAATATTGAAATTTGATTCGAAGAAAGTGGAATTGAGGAGGTGAGATCCCCCTCTATATGAGAATAGGGGCTATTTTTTGTAAATATTGTTACACTTTAAAAAATATAGAGTCATATTCATGTAAATATTTGCCAAAAAATATGACATAATGGACTAAAGAAGAAATAATTACACCCCATACATCTGACACTCAATTATAGAAATGTCATAAACATGTTAAAACCTCTATCTCTATATATAATAATATTTAAAATTTTATTTTTCACTACAATCAGTATTTTTCACCATTGGTATATTAAGCATTATACCTTAAAATAATGTTTCCCATATAATATAATCTAGCCCAGCATAAATAAAACATAAAATCCATTACATTTTATGGAATTTATTATTGTGATAAAAATATGTTTTAAAGTTAAAAATTTATAACGTATTGAAAACACCCTCTGAGAAAGAAATCTCTTGTTTTACAATAAAAAATATTGGTATGTTATTAGATAACAACATACTACATTAGTAGTTTTACATAAATATATCATTTGTCCGGAAAATGGTATTATAAACATCACGATATTATTATATAACAATGGTTTCATGAGAGCCACCATATTTTTCAAAAAGAGTATTCTTCACCATTTAAATAAAATTCTATTATTTTATAAAAATAAAAAACACTCATCATAAGATTAAATTATTATACGAATTTTTTATATAATAAATATAAGAACTTTTTAGAATTTAAAATTTTAATAATATCCCAAAATATTGTTGAAACTAATTTCTATTGGGAAATAGATTTTTAATATGATAACAATTAAAATTTTTATTTCTAAAAAACAATAAATTAATATATTGGTATAAAATTTTCCATATTATCAATGTATTTTATTAATTTTTATTCATAATATTTTTATTTCATAAATACAAATAACCAACATTAAGAATTTGTATTTTATTGAATAAAAACATTTCACTTTTTTTTAAATAAACTAATATAATTTAATTTGTATTTATAAGAACAATAAACATGAACTCCATGATATCTAGTTTAAATCATAATCATTACTTTTCTGGATTCCATTTTTATGAAGGTGGCCTAATTTTTTCCATTCATACCTTGCACCATCGAATGGAAAATTTGATCAAATGCATTTTCAATGAAATTTTGGGTTTTTTTGTTATATACAATTATGAAAAACTGATATATAATCAATAATCATGTATTAAAATGAGATTCTCTCCCAATAAAGAAATTTTTTTTTTATTTCACATCATTTCAACATAATATTTGAGTAAAAAAACTTTTAGATATATCTTATTCAACATTACTATTGATAATGTCAGGAAAAGCAACCATAAGAAGAGATATCTCTAATGATCAGTAATGTAATATGCCAAAATTAACAATAGAATGTCATAAATGATCATAAAATTTGATTAAGGTGATTAAAAAATATCATAATTTAGGATCAAATCATAAAAAAAATTAACCCTTTAATACAATGAATAATCATATCCAAAATCATTGAACATGGTTTAAACAATTGAAAGAGTCAACAGAATAATTCATCAAGAGTCATGTGAGATCAATATTAATTATTGTAAAAGTTTATGAACCATAGTTTCATGAAAAATAAATATATTTATCTTGGTATAGTATCTTCATAGATTACTTACAAAACACTTATAATTGGAAAAAATAAATGGAAGACTTTCAATATAATTTTTTAATTATGCTAATAATTAAAAAATTCATTGTTGTTATATTGGGGTACACCCAGAATTTTATCTATATCATCCTCACATGGTGTTATCATGGAATAACTATCTTATACTTTATAATGGGATTACCTAGAACTATATTAGATCACCCATAATATTATAATATCAAAAAACACTGAAAATATATTACACAAAACATTAACTACCTAATCATCCCTTATAAACAATAATTACTCAATTCATAACACGATTAAAAATTTAAAAGAAACTATTTCAATAATAATCTAATTAAATCATGATTAACACATGGAAAATAAATTAGTTCGATAACAATATATCTGAACCATGTTAAAATTTTGTAAAAGAATCTTCTTTTATAACAATATCATTGAAACATTATTAAACCATGTTAAAATAAGGAGATCCAAAACAATCTCTTTGAATCATTATTTACCTATGGAAAAGAAAAAGTTTCCATTAAAATATCTTTGAGACATGGTTATCTCATTGAGAACAAATTGTCTCTATAAAAATCTCTTTGAAACATGATAAAGCCATGGAAAAGAAACTTATTCCATAATAATAACATTAAAAAATGTTTAAATAATGAGAATGATATGGGTTATATAAAAATATACTTGAAACATTTTCAACTCATATAAAAGAATTTTATGTCATATTTATTTCATTTAGAATTGATTAAACCATGTTAAAGAAAAAGATTCAATAATCATCACTTTGAAACAACTATAATATTTCAAAATAAATAATGAAGCTTTTATCTAAAAAATATCCCTCTTGGATCCTAAAAAAAGGATTGGTTATGTCGATTAATTTAAATACCATTAAAATAACATTATTTGCATTTTGAATAAAATAACTATTTAAATTTGAAAACACACTTTTAAAAACTAATGATAAATAATATGTTATAAAAATAATTTTAATATTAAGTAAACTTGGATACGTAAAAAAATAATTTAAAATCATTTCAAAAATATCTTTATGTATTATATTTTCCATTATGAAAGATAATTTTAAAAACAATAAAAACAATTAATATCGTTTTCTTTTAATATAAACTTCAAACCATATAATGGAGTCATTATTTTTTGAAAACATTTATTATTGAATATATAATTTCTATCTTGAATAACACAATGTTAACGAATTTATTATATTAATTAACATTTAAAATAACCATGAAAATTATTTATGATTATTCAAAAAAATAATTTTCATTGAGGTAGGAAATTTGATTCATATCTATAGAAATTAAAGAAATACTCTATATATATTTTTTGTAAAATCTAGATGAGAAGTGTTTGAAAATTGACATGAAGAGTAAATTCATTTTTTTTAGAATGTACCATCATGGGTAAAAATATAAATAAAAAATATTTTCATAATTATGAAAAGAAATTAAAATAATTTTACAATATTTTTTTTAAAGAAAGCATATTCTCGACAAAAGATATAAATAAAGACGATATTTCATATTTTTTAACTCGTAAATAAATAGAGGAAGATGATTGGAACATGTGTATTATTATTAAATGATCATTATAGAATAATTTTTAGTATTATCTAAATTTATGGATCATAATAATTCATCATCATAACCATAAACATAAACAATGATGATTGATGAAGAGATTGTATCATAATGACATTAAAAATTTTGTATCCAATATTCATAATACCCATGATGGAAAAACCATAAATTAATCCTATATATTCATTATAAAATATTATTTATTTTTATTTAATGTTAATGGGGTTTTATATTCACTTCATAAAATATTATAGGTGCATAATATTTCATATGACATATTATAAGATAAATAAGAAAATATCTCTTAATATATGGTTAACTATTAAAGAATAAACCTAATGAAAGAGATATACCGAAATGGATAATTAAATAAATATAATTTTTATATAATAATATAAAAAATGATTTAGGTGTAGTATTTATTCCAGAAAAATAAACAGGTGCGGAATACAGAGGGTGTCTTACATAAGTAAAATGAAAGTTGTTAATCCTTCAATTTGATTCCAAACTTTACTTTTATGCCATTTAGATTCTATATAATATGATTTCATAAGTTATATATTTCTATAATAATATCTTATAATTTAATAAACTATTCATGAATAATTTAATTATATATTTTTAATGATGTATTTACATATTTAATCAGTTTAGTCCAAAAGGGTTGTTTTGAAAATGTTTGGTCCATTATTTCAAAACATCTTCGTTGGGTTGATCATCGTCAAAAGGTTCATTATTTAAACATTCAATTAATTATAATAATGAAATATTTATCTTGTAATTTAATTAAATAAACTTTTAAATCCAATGATGAATGTTTTTATAAAAATGTAATATGTTACGATCATAGAGATGGTAGGTCATATATATGCCTGATAGACGATTCAATTATTCAATGAAAACGTGGGATAGAATTAATTAAATATATTTATATTCCATAATAAAAATAATATCATATATACTATATAATTTCATTAATAATACCTATATATTTAATTATTTTCAAGTGGTTTTATAAAAAGAATCACATCGCTTCATGGTGGCATAAGTCCACAACTATAGGAAATACATTACAATTTTTCATTGTAGAAATACAAAAGTATACATAATATTTTTTGAATGATAAGTCTATAATTAATATAATTATTTTTAAATTTATATCAGATAAATATATCATCATTATCCTTATTATCATCCCTGAAAAGTGTTATTGACAAACAAAGAATATCTCTTTATGAGGCGGTAGTCTACCAAACACGTGAGTGATGTTATTCCATCAAACACATAATTCTAATAATATTGTTATATGTTGTATAAAAACTCGAAAATAATTAATCTAATTAAAATATAATATATATATATATATATACTATAAATTCCCCATTTAATAAATATCAAAGATTTGATGATGGAAAATTAGTAACATCAGCTTGCGAGATGGTAGTCTGCCATAGGCACGAGTGATGATTTATTATCCAATTTGATTGATGATAATAGGTATTAGGTTATTCCATTTAAATAATAATATATAATTATATTATTTATACTATTTTTTATCAAATTTTCATAGTTGAAGATTAATTTTGTGAGGGAAAAATGAAATAATAAAATACACAAAGTTATGAATTTTAACTCTTCTCAAGCTACCTCTATAAGAGTATACTGAATGAATTCAATGAATCTTTTTATAATAAAATGAATTATTATTTGATTATGGGAATGATTTTGGGATCATATTTGTGTAGTAATTTTTCAATATATAATAGTTTTATAACATGAAGAAGATATGAGATGTGGCGCCTTATATAAGTTTGGTTAGGTGAAGAATTAGAATATTTTAAATGAATAAGGTGTTACTAGTTTTATAAAAAATTTGAAAGATTATAATGGTGTATTATTTATAATTATCAATTATAATGTTAAAATGTTTCATTAAATTCTATTCTAAAAAATATTCAAAGTTATTTATCCCCTTATCTTTTTAATTTAAACCCACCACACACCCACCCATAAACCCATTTTATCTAAAGCCCTGGTAATTAAATTTAACTATTTTACAATATATTATGATAAAAAATTATGTTTATAAAGTTATATAATTTAAATTTTTATACTTACAAAAATTGAATCCATTTCACCAAATTCAAATGAATGTAGTGGAAAAAATAAATTGAAAACAAATCCCACAGATATGTTGAAAATTCTAGTTTTAATGCAGAGTATTATTTTATATTAACTCTATGGTTTATAAAAATCACTTAAAAAATATAAATTAAAATATATTGATATATAATATGTAAATTTATATTAAAAATTTTGTCGATTTGTATTTATTATAATTAAAATAATATACAGATTATGTGTATGAAAATAATTTTTAAAATCCTCTTGATTAAAACCCAAAAAATAGTCCTATACAAAAAATACAATATAAAATATATAAAATCATAATTATTTTGATAAAATATAACTATATTATAATTATTTAACTTCTAAAAAAAATTAAAATAATTTTTGTTCTTTTAAATTCACCTAATTTATTCAAATTAAATGACTTTTAAAAAATGAGGTATTCAAAATTATTCAAAGTAAAATCACAATTTTTATGAAAAATAAAACAATTCCACATAATGTAATTTTTGATATGTTGATTTAAAAAACTAATTACACATTATACATTGATAATTGTAAAATTTAAAACAAATAATTATAATACTTTTTCATGAAAATAAATCAAATTTATTTTTTTAGTGTATAAACTTTTGATGAAAAAAAATTCATTACATAAAATTGATATATAATTTACATAAAATGTATTCATAATATTTATTAAAAATGGAATATATGTATGTATTTCAAAATTATTGTAAAACAATTCATACCATATGATTTAATTTCAAGGCTAGAAATGATATACATTTTTTGGTTATTTTATGTTTGGTGTTGTTTGTTTAATATGCTATAGAAAAGTGTTTACTTTTTTAAATAGATGAGATGTTACATCCTATACCCTTAAATAAAATGTGACATCAAAGTAAAAATTTATATCAATATTCAAATCTTGTTAATTTTAAATAAATTTTTTCATCTTATATCATAAAAAGGGGATAATAACTACATCTATTGATTAATTATAAAATGGTGTACGATAGTAATTTGGCATATAAAATACTATGTTTCAAAATGGGATAAAAATGTGAGAAATGATTACATAGTAATTTATAAAAATGTAAAATAATTATTTGAAGTGACAGATATCATTGATCATATGAAAGTGAATTACCAATGGAATGATAAGTATCAAAAAACCATAAATCATTGATGAGTGAAAAGACCATTACTTTAATGAAAATGAACGTACTATGACTAAATTTTTGTATCAATATAATATTTGTATATTTTATTAACATATTCACCATAAAAACTGAAATAATAGTGAAATATATTTACTTGGGAATTGTATTTTCATCATTTATCTATTTGCATCCAAAATTTCTTCTTTTTCTATAAATAATTTATATTCAAGTTCAATTTTTCCTTCTGGAACCGTTAATATCATCTTATAAAGAGCAGATATCAATAAAAGGTTTAATAATGCTTTCTAAAATTAATTATTCATTATGACAATCCAAAGATGGCTCATAAATGCTTTGATAATTCTAAAAATTAATAAACCATCATATAATTAAATTATACATAAATATCGTAGATTCAAAAGTAAAAAATAATTTTCAAAATAAATAATTCCTAAATAAACTCGACATCAAAAAGAAAATATCCTAAAATGTTACAACAGACCATTCATTATTAAACCCACCAAATATTTAGATCATATTTTCAATTAAAGTTAATCACATAGTCATTGAATCATATCTCATTAATATTAAAATATTTATGAAAAAACATGTTTCCAATAATTAACACAATATAAAAAATAAATAAAACCCTAAATAATATTGAAAGCTCAAATCATCTTCTAAAAAAATTATTCATGCATATAACAGAAAAAATCTTGAAAAACATGGACTTTACATTACTTTTGCAAAAAAACTTAATACATGATATAAACTGATTCCCAATGAATGTATTAGTTTACTTTTTTTGGAAACTCAAAACATTATCTTCTAATCATGGTGAAAGATCTTAAAAACCTCCCATAAATATCTTTTCCATTTGTTTTTTTACCTAAAACCTTTATTTATATCCTGGGGAAATGAAAACATAAAAAGTTTTATCTCAAATGATCATTAAGGGTAAGCATGGAGAAAATAAAACAAACCACATACATTTGAACTTAAAGACATGATCATAAAGATTAAACATAAAAATATTGAGTAATGGGATAAATAATGGTAGTACGTAAGGCATAGATCCTAAAGGAACATTAATCATGAAAAAATAGCATGGGAATAAACCATTTAATTGTGGAAAACTATTAGGAACATGATATTATTTCCATAGTATCCAATGTATAGCTTCCAAGACCATCATAGTGGAAAAAGTCCATTACTAAACCGGGTTTACCTTCCATTCCAGCCATGTATTACTGAACCGTATTTACTTATTGTTCCATCCATGTCTATATCATGAGATAAAATCATTAGCCAATGCATTGGGGGAGATATAGGTTCCACCTATCTCATAGTGAAATCGTTATTTCGTGTGACACAATATAAACCTAAATCATTCATCATAACCCAACGAATAAAATGGGTTTCATAAACATAATCACATCCTAACATAATCCATAAAAAACAATCGATATAATTTCACCATAAAAAAATCAAACCATGTAAATAATATGGAAATTATGCTAGAAACATAACCATATTAATGAATTTCATAATATATGGAAAATAGTTTTGATAAAACACTTGAAATGAATTTTTGAGGAAAATATCTTTTCTCCTTTCAAGTCATTTTATATTCACAAAATGACGTGAAATATTAAAAGAAAAGAATTTTGTTGAAAATAATCATGAAATCTTGTATAGGAATCATTATGTAAATAAGGCATTATGAAACCGTAAAAATATGTTCACGCTGTATATGATAAAAAACATTATCCTCGTACTTTTTCCGGAAAAGTCAAAAATTACCTCGTATGGTAAACAATAGAAAGATTCCTTCCATACCATATAGTAAAAGACAAAAAGAGGTAAAAAAATACTTTAAACATACATGTAATAATAGTCAAAAAATTATGAAAACATTATTTATAAAACATCAGTGTGGATGATAAATAAAACCCAAGTAAATACTTATGAATAATCAATCTCAGATAAGAAAAATATTGGAATAATTATCCCTTACCTTAGTTCCAATTTCATATGTACATGTTCGAAACTCCTATATAATGGTTTAAATAATTTCATTGACTTATTCAAGAATCAATGTTATTTTTATGATTTCATATATGATTCACTTACGACATTATATAACCCATTAATTTCTAAATTCCATGTTGAAGCAACATTTTGGGTAGAAATCATTTCATTTATCATACGTGTTTGGACTTGTTGTTCTTGATATAATCATGATTTAATTAATTATATAATTTAAAACATGATTTATATATATTATATATATACATATACATTATATATATATATAATAGATAGATAAATTAAATTCAATACCTCGTTCATGGAAACGGTAGGCCGTATGTATGCATGAACGTTGTTTTTCTTTCCTTACTGACTTGAATTGAAGTAAGTAGATGGAATATATATATATATACATAAATACAGTATCATTATTATGTCATATATTTTATTATTATTCATTATATGTACTTTATAATCCTTTTTGAATGGAGAACATGGATAATGAATCTCATTGCATCGTGGAGATGGAAATCCGTACGTAGACACAAGCGATGATATCATTCCCATAATTATTGAATTTAATTGGAGTTGATGATATAATATATCATTATTAGTATCATGTTCTAATAATCATATATATTTATTATTTCCACCATTATACCCATCAATGTAAGGCGGTGGTGGAAAAAAAATTATACCACAGAGTGGAGGCGGTAGGTTGTACGTACGCATGCGCAGTGATATCGTTTTTTGTAAGATGGATAGAAGGTGAAATATGGTTGTTTCATATTTATAATAACATATCAGTATACAAGTGATATTGTAGATATTACTTAATAATGAAACAAATAATATATATAATGTAGAAAGGGAAATAAGTCTGAAGAAATCGGTAAAGGATATTACCTCTTCTTCGACACGCCTCTTCCAAACCACCTCTTAGTGCACTAAAGTTGGTATTTTATAAATACAAAGACCTATATAATTTTTCTAGATAAGTTTATAAGGGAAATGGGAAGGATTTTTCTTGAGTTTGAAATATCAAAATGGTGTGATGAGAAGAGGGAGGAGGTTCCCTTTTATAAGAGAGTAGAGGGGCACTTTTGGAAACCTCTAAAATATTAATTAGTAATATACTAAAACCCCACATAAAAACATCCAAAGTGACTAATTTTAGATTATTAGTTAATATAGGGTTGTAACCAGTTCATCCAATCAAATTTAGACATGTTTGGAATTTATATTAAATCATATAATTTTGATTTATCCTTTTTTAATCTGTTAAATTTTATTTGTGGTAATAATATTCTATATTTTAAATAGTTATAAATACATACATATGGGTTGTGAAATGTTCATAATAGTATTCTATATGACATTTTAGACCATATAAATTTAAATTTTTAATTTTGAAAACATTTTGTGATTTTAATACAATTTAATAATATGTTATTTTTAAAAAATGTCAATAGAGTCAATTTTGACACTATTCATTTATTTAAATTTAAGTAAAATCCCAACAGATGATAAAGTCGAACCAAAATATTTTATATATTCTTAACATTTCCTATGAATCTATAAATTTCTTGGAGAAAATTAACTAGTTCATATAAAATTTAATTTTATATTTTTAAAACTATTTATTTAATATTTATCTTAATAAAATAATTAATACAACATTATTGTATAATTAATTAATATACTTTTTATTGTATAAAAATTAAAAATAAAATACTATGATTGATATAAATCTCATTTATTTACTAATATTACTCAAAGTTGAATTTATTTTATAAAACACCCATATTTTAAAATGTTATCTTTATTAAATAATGAAAGTGAAAATTTTGACATCATTTAAAACAAAATAATATAAATGTCATAATCTATTATATAAAGCTCCAAATAGTCCACATGTTGACACATGGATTATTATGGGTTATATATACTCGACCAATACGTTTTGGTCATCTTTTTGGTCTTTTTTGTGTGTGTATTATTATTTTAATAAAATCTTTATTACTGATTATTCACTAAATCAATAATTTCTACATAATTGATGTATTTTCTATTAAAGTAATTATATATTAATTAAAAATTAAAACAATATACAATGATAAATAAAAAAATTTATCTTTCAAATGAGTATTTATAATCGAATTTATATTATGTATAACCTTATATTAAAAATACTTTAATTATTCAATGTTTGAGTGAGACACATTTCTAATTCCTTTAAAAAAAATAAATTAATGGTATTAATCTCATACAAGTGGGTTCCAATAGATACCATTTTGACCCAAGCATATTTTAGGACGAAATATAATCATCCAATTATATTATGTCAAGTGTGAGGGAAATTTTATAATATTTTTTTACCCTTAATTATCTAATTTACCTTTAATTGTGGTAAATAAAATTTACCATAGATACTATTAATAATATTTAAAAAAAGTTTCCTATTAACATAATTTGGACCAAATTATTCCAACTATGGAATCCATTTTTCCTGATTCATGACATAGAAGTTTCAGTAATTTATTTAAAATTTATTTCATTGTCAAAAAATGGGTTTTTATTTAAAACATTGAAAAATATTTATATGTTTTAACATATGAATTAAATTTAAAATTATTTCTAAAGAAATAAATTATATAAAATGGTAAAAATATATTCTATTTATACTTTAAAACCATTAAATATTATAATTTAACTATATAAATTATCTTGATGAAAAATGTTGTTTTTAATTAAAATTTTGCATATCTTTACTATTCATCCACATATGAAGGTTATCAAAATAAGGACAAAATATTATCCAACATAAATTTTTATGTCCTGCTTTAAAATAAAACGTTTACTTTTTTAATATTTGTCAAAAATTAGATTTAAAATGTGTTTTCCACCAAAAGGTGACAAAAGTTAATTTTTTGAAAAATACTTCTTTTATCCAAAAAATTAATTTTTTTTCTCATACCATGTTCTAGAAAATTTGTAAGATGAATGATAATGTTATAAAATTAAAAAATTTGTTTTATAATATTCATTACTTCGAGATCACAATAATATTATAATATATCATTGTGTAGGGAAACTCGGTATTGCGTACCACGCATTCTATCAAGGAAGGTCTCTCTTTCGTGTAACACAAGACAAGTACATTGTTGCTTATATTGAAAGATAATCTTTGTGTAGAATACAACAGAAGATATCAATGAAATTAAAAAGACTCTATCTCATAAAATATCAGGGTGTTATTTTCTATCCACCTTAAAATGAATTTCTCCCATTAAATTTGCCAGGATTATATATGGTTTACTACTTGAAAATTTCAATCATAGAAACACACATTGTAAAAAGGAATAGTAAAACATAATTTTAAAAAGTCAAGTATGAAACATAATGGTTTCCCAAATTAACTCATCATTGTGTTTCAACATAAGAGAACATGGGTGCAAACATGGATATGGAAGAAAAAATCTGACCATCATGTTTTGATGGAGAGTGGTTGAGAACATAGCTATGAAAAAAGGCAACAATCACAAAGAAAAAAATTGTGATGATCTAAGGTACCAACTAATTCATTGGATATGAGGGTACTAGGACATCATTTTTGTATTTCAAGATCATTACCCCAAAGTTGAAAATTTTGAATTAGAAGAAATACTTAATTGATTTTGGTACAATCTCACCATTGGTAGTTCCATTAACAATTTCCACTTCATTTCTTAAAGAAATGAAGTTTAATTTTTCATTTGTGATGTGTTAGCAGATCATGTGTAGAATGATTGGTTATTCCATCTCTCTCAAATAAATGGTTAGAAATATTTATTAAATATACACAAGTCTATATGTGGTGAGATTAATCGTATATAGTTCCAAAAACGGACTTATATATTATCTATCATACCACTTAATAAAGAAAAATTAATTTCCACTAAACAGGGACTTCATGTAGGCCAATGGTATGTGATAATGGCATGTCACACTTCATTTGTGAGTTCAATTCTCACAGCCTTGTCTGACATGACGGGTTGTCCCCCATCATGTGGGATATCCTTTTTTTAAAAATACACCATTATAACATTCCATAAATAATATCAACAAAATTTCTAGAATTAAACAATAATGTATGTTTTCCAACTTAATCCCTTCCAAACTTTAGGCTTATCAAAAACACTTCTGTCCAAACTCACAGCTTAAAGAAAATCATTTATAGAATGGTCATATAACAAGCATGTGAATACCATCATTTATTCCCCATATATCATAAGATATATCTTGTTGGTCACATTCGAAACATTTGAATAACATAATTATGTATTATTGAAACATAAATTACCATATAACTTTAGTGAGAACATGAATTCTTTAAATAGTTAAAACATTCCACATACTAAAATTTCAAATTTTCGATATACTAAAACCGTAATATCACTTTGTATTACATCATTCATGAGCTCATTAATAATATCAGACATATTATTTTCTCTTTATCCCTTCATTTGGTGCTTATCATCTGATTTCCAAAAAATATTTCAATCACATTTAATGGTTATTGGTACCATATAATTATTGAAAACCACAATAAACCAATATGTAGATATTCCAATATTCCACGAAATAATAAAAAATTCCACAACACTATTTTGGAATCCCATTACATAAACACTTAATCATTCCACCACTTCGTTGTCATATTCAACCTCACCAATAGTGATCACATATGACTTCCATTTGTCCTTTTCATTTAGAGTTTTTTTGATTTATATCATCATTAACCCTTGGATTAGGGCATTGGTTAGCATAAATCCTCGTTTCCCTACACTTGTAGAATTGAAGTGTTGGTTGGGAATTCTCTGTAGTCTATTTTCAATTCACATCATTAGCTACATTTTTTCTATTACACGGGCACTTAGCTACTCTATGACCTTGTTTTACACACATAACACATTTTACAGTTCTATTAAGACAATCTCCACTATATTTCTTTCCACACTTTGAGCATAACGAAACATTTGTCATGTTTTCCGCATAGTTTTGATATTTTTCATTGAACTTCATCTTTCATTTCCTGTCAAAACCATGAGATGGATATGTAAAACCAAATTCCAATTAAACCATGATAGCATAACAAACAATCTCTTCATTGATACTGAATTCTCTTATATCTAATGACTTTCTAAGACTTGGTTTTATGCCACTGAAGAATCGATCAACTTTAATTTCAGGTTGGATGATAAATCCAGATGTATACCTTCTAAGCCTTGTAAAATACACTTCGTATATATCAATAGATTAATCATAATTTTTTTTAATCTCAAGGAAATCCTTTTCCAACATCATTCTATGAATATAAGGAATGTACTAATAGAAAAATATGTTCTTGAACACATCTAATTCTATGGATTCAATTTCATCTTGGGGCCTTATATTCTTAATTAGAGTCCACCACTGGTCTGGTTCACCTTCTAAATGGTACACAACCTGAATAAATATTACATGTTCCGAACTGTAAATTATAAAAGATATCTTTTCAATGGTACTGATCCATTGTTCAGCAACATGTGGATCAGAAGACCCACTGAAAGAAGGTGGGCTTTGCCTCAGGAAGGACAAAATAGAATATTATTCCCTTCTCTGGTCATTTGGAAGTCTAGAATCATTTGAAGATTATGTAAGTATAGAAATATGATTTTTAACTCCATTTCCCATAATAGTTGGTAGTTTAGGTAGACAATAATTGCATTTCTTAGTGAATTGATCATTAACACGGCCCATTCGGGTTCCACCCATTATCTAAAACCCAAAAAAAATTAGTTTGAGTGGAAAAAATACTACTATGAAAACAACATAATCAAGGGGTAGTACATTCAATATCTAACATCTTAGGTTTAATCCTTGGTTATTAATTATTGTTATCATAATTCTAGGATTGAAAGTTATACATTATACATAACCTTACAGACATCACTATACATACCTTAGAAATATTTCTAGGGATCCCACTAATGTTGTCTCATCCGAGTTTCCCAAGGTTACCTAATCATTCAAACTAATACAAACTATAATTTAACCAAGCTTGACATACATGGAAATTAAATTACATTTGCAGAAAACATAACACATGAAAAAAAACAGAGTCCCAATTACCGTATTAGTTTAGTTTTTTTTGAAACTCAAATCAAATTCTTCTAATCACGGAGAAAGATCATCAATATACCCATAAATATCACCCCATTTTTTTCTTACCTAAAACCATTTTTTATATCGTGGGAAAAATAAAACAAAAAAAGGGTGAGCTAAAATTCCTAGTATGGGTAATCATGGAGAAAATAATAAAACCATATACTTTTAAACATAAAAACATTAAGAAAAAGATTAAACATCAAAATCATTAGTTGTGGAATAAATCATTGAATTACTCAAGTCATACATCACAAAGGAACATTAATCATGGTAAAATTTCATTGGAATAAAACATTAAATTGTGGAAAACCATTCCTGCCAAGACCATCATAGTGGACAATGTCCATTAACGAACTGGGTTTACCTTTCATTTTATCCATGCATTACTTAACCTTATTTAAATTCTATTCTATCCATGTCTATATCATGAGATATAAATCATTATCCAATGAATTGGAGGGATATATAGGTCCCACCGATCTCATAATGAAATCCTTATTTCGAGTGCCACAATATAAACATAAATCCTTCATCACAATCTATAGAATAAAATTGGTTTCATAAACATCATCCCATCTTAACAAAATCCAAATAAAACAATGGATATAATTTCATCATCAAAAATGGAACCATGTAAATAATAGAGACATTATGCTTGAAACAAAACCATATTAAATAATTTCATCATAGATGGAAAATAGTTTTGATAAAACACATGAAATGAATTATTGAAGATAATATCCATTCTTCTTTGAAATCATTTTCTTTTCTCAAAATGACATGATGTTTTTAAAGAAAAAATTTATGTTGAAAATAATCAGGAAATCTTGTAGAGGAAGCTTCATGAAAATAAGGCGTTATGAAATCATACAATTCTGTTCACACCATAAATTAAAAAAACATTTTCCTCATACATTTTCCAGAAAAGTCAAAATGTACCTCATATAGTAAAAATATTAATGATTCCTTCCATACCACATAATAAAAGTCAAAATGTGGTAAACACTACTTAAAAAATACATGGAATTTTTTTAAAATATTTATGAAATATTGCTTTTATAAAACATGGTCATGGATGAGAAATATAAACCCAGTAAACACTTACAATAAACCATCTCAGAAAAGAACAAGATGGATATAATTATCCCTTAACTTAGGTCCAATTTCATCTATACGTGTCTAAAACTCTAGTATAATGATTTAGATAATTTTATTTACTTATTAATGAATCATTTGTATTTTTATGAAATCAGATATGAATCACTTAGGACTTTATTTTACCCGTTCATTTGTCAATTCCATGTTGAATCAACATTTTGGGTAATAATCGTTTCCTTTATCGTACGTGTTTGGAATTGTTGTTCTTGATGTTATAATGATTTACTTAATTAAATAATGTAAAACATGATTTACATATCATATATACATTCATTATATATATATAATAGATAGATAAATGAAATGAAATACACCGATCATCGAGATGGTAGGCCGTGCACATGCATGAATGTTGTTTTCCTTTCCTTATTGAATTGAATGTATGTATGTAGATGACATATATAAGTAAATAAATCCAGTAAATTATTATTTCATATATCTCATTATTATTGATTATATATAATTTATAATAATTCTTGAATGGTGAACATGTAGAATGAATCTTATCACGTTGTGGAGACGGTAATCTGTACGTATGCACGAGCAATGATATCATTCCCATAATTATTAAATGGAATTGGAGTGGATCATATAATATCTCAAAATTTTTATCATGTTATAATAACCATATATAGTTATTATTTCCACCATTATACCATCCATGTAATGTGGTGGTGGAAAAACAGATTACCCCACGGCGTGGAGACGGTAAGTCGTATGTACACACGCGCGTTGATTTTGATTTTCATAGGATGGATAGAATGTGAAATATGGTTGTTTAATATTCATAATAACATTCTAATGATATTAATTTGAGTGACGTTCTTCCTCATGTGTTAATCCCACTCTATGTTAGGGATGTTAGAAATTCATTATTTCAGACTTATGTAATCCTTTTTTTCAATAAAATTTAGTTTTTTAGTCTTTGACCAGAACACGACTTCTTAAAAAATATTCATAATAAAATATATTTATAAAATTGATATCAGAGATATTACATAATAATGAAACAAATAATATAGGTTAAGCAAAAGAAATAAGTTTGAATGAATCGGTAAAAGATATTACCTCTTCTTCGACGCACCTCTTCTAAACCTCTTATTAGGGCCCAAAAGTTGGTTTTTGAAGAATACCAGGACCTATAAATATATTCTAGAAAAGTTGATAAGGGAACTTTTCTGGTTTTGGATGAGTTTGAAAACTCAAAATGGATTGAAGAGAAGAGGGATGAGGTGCCCTTTTATAAGAGAGTTGAGGGGCACTATTTGAAACCTCCATAATATTAATATATAATAAACTCAAACCCCACATAAAAATATCCAATTTCAATCAAATTATAAAATTAGATAATATAGGGTTGTAAATTAATCAACCAATCAAATGTATACATGTTTTGATTTTATTTAAAACCCTATCATTTTGATTTATCCTTATTTAATCTAATTTATTTTATTTTTGGTAATAATATTCTAAAATTAAAATGGTTATAAATAATTACTTATGTGTTTTGTATTGTACATAATGGTATAATTTATGCAATTATAGACAATATAAATTTGAATATTTAATTTTTAAATATTTTTGTGATTTTTATTCAATATAATAATATGTTATTTTTATAAAATATCAATAGTGTCAATTTTGACACTATTCATTTAATTGAATTTAAATAAAATCCAACCAGATGATAGAGTCGAAAAAAATTATTTAATATATTCCTTACATTCCATATTAATCTATAAAATTCTTGAATCACATTAATTAGCTCATATATTATTTATTTTAATATTTTTAAAACCATTTATTTGAAATTTCCATTAATAAAAAAATTAGTACACCATTTTTCTAAAATTATTTAATATAATTATTTTTTGTATAAAAATTAAAAATAAAATACTATAATTAAGATAAATATAATATATTTCACACGAATAATTTTAGTCAAATTTATCTTCTAAAATCCCAGACTTTTAAATTGATATCTTTATTACATTACGAAGGTGACAACTTTGACATCATTTAAAATAAAATAATATAAATGTCATAATCAGTTTTATAAAGAACCTAATGGTTAAAAAGTTGAAACTTGTTGCTTTTGGGTTATATATACTCTACCAATAATTTTTGGTCATGTGTTTGGTCTTTTTTGTGGTTATTATTATTTTAATAAAAACAATATTATTGAATTTTCACTAAATAAATAATTTCTGCATCATTAATGTATAAGATATTAAGGTATTATATAATTCATAAAAATTAAAAATAAATTTCCATGATAATGAAAAAATAGAATTAAAATGAGTATTTATAATCTAATTTATATTCTGTATGACCTTATATTAAAAATACATTAATTATTTAATGTTTGAGTGAAACATATTTCAATTTCCTTTAAATAAAATAAATTAACGGTCTTAGTCTCATAAAAGTGGGATCCAATTGATACCATTTAGACCCCAGTATATTTTAGGACGAAATATAACAAGCAAATTTTATTATGGAATGTGTTTCAGTAATTGTATAATATTATTTTTACCCTAAATTACATGATTTACCATCAACTGTGGTAACTAAAATTTACCATATTTATGATTCCTAATGTCTAAAAATAAAAGCAGCGTATTAACATAATTTTGACCTATTGAATCAAAATATGGAATCCATTTTTTTTAATCCACGAAAAAGAATATTCAGTAATTAATTTAAAATTAATCTCATTGTCGAAAATAACCGGTTTTTATTTAAAACATTGAAATAGATTGAAATGTTTTTACCTATTCATTCAGTGTAAAATTAATTCTAATGACATACATTATATTAAATGGTAAAAATATGATCTATTTATGCTTCTAAACTATTAAATATTATAATTTAACAATTTGAATTATCTCGATGAAAAAAGTTTTTTTAAATTAAAATTTTGCGTATTTGAACTATTCATCAAAATATGAAGGTTATCAGAATAATGTCAAAACATTTTCCAATGTAAATTTTTATTTCTTGATTCAAAATAAGAATACTAACTTTTAAAATTGAACTTATAAAATTTTCAAAAATTATATTTATAATTGGTGCGCCATCCAAAGGAGACAAAATTGCATTTTTTTAAATACTTCTTTTATCCAAAAAATTAATTTTGTTCTCAAAAAATGTTCTAGAAAATATGTAATATGAATGGTAATGTTATAAAATTAAAAAATGTGGTTAATAAAATTTATAATGGCTAGTTCATAACAATATTATAACATATAATTGTTTAGTGAAACTCGGTATTGTGTACCACGCAAGCTATCGAGGAAGGTCGCTCTTGCCAGTAACACAAGCTAAGTAAATTGTTGCATATACTGCAAGATAATATTTGTATAGCCTCAAAAAAAAAGATATAAATGAAATTAAAAATAGTATATATCTCATAAAATCTCAGGGTGTTAAAAAAAATCATGATATAATAATCATTTCTTATTTTCAACATAATATAACATATCAAAAATTTCATAAAATACTTTATTTTGTCATCACATTAATCCTCAAAGGCATTTATTTTTTATTCAACATATTATCATCCTTAATCTTATTTAGCTATGTTTTTATACCGAACAAATAATATAAAATAGTTAAAAAATCGTAATACCCAATGAAATTTATACCATTCCTCTGATAACAACAATGAGAACCCAAATAACAAACTCACATATCTAGTGTTGATATCATAAGAATTAAATTTTCAGATGTGATACAGATAATGGTGATGAAATCTTTTTCATTCAAAACAATCACCATAAAAAGGAATAATAATATGACATACATTATAAATGACATTTATAGTTTAGAGTTCATTTGATTTAAAAAAAATAAAATATTAAAAATACACATCTATTTAAAAGATCATCACTCCAACGTATCCAATCATTTATTATTTGAAATTAAACCATCATCATCATCCATATAAAACTATTCTATACATAATTCATCAAAAACAATTATTTACAACAAGGTGAAATGAAATAATAAGATGGGTGACCTAAAATTCCCAATAAGGTAAAATACAAACATTAAAAATTAAATTTCATTAGTGATCACAAGAAGTGAATAATGGTATTATTCCATAATCAAAGTCTTTGATAGAATCATAAAATAACTCATACACTAAATATAAGGATCATAAAACATAAAAACATTGGAAATTTTATTAACAAATGAATGAGTAATCAGAATTATTAATCACGAGTCTGGGATTATCAATCTTGATATGAGGAAACATTTATTACTCATAACAGCATAAAAAATTATTATAATTGGTCATTTTATTCATAGAACCCTTAGAGAAGCATTACAATTTATGTAAACATAGGGAATAATTAAAATATAATTATCTCCAAACATTATCACTACCGAATTCATTGCAGAGATAACTAGGAACACCCATCATATAAACAATATTGGGCTCACATGGAACCCACTAGGTGTTCCCATCAGATTATATTAAACAATCTCACCCAGTTATATATTGATTCACAGATTTTATAATAATTTCCATGAACCATAAATAATGTACATTGATAATTCATTTCAACATAATCTCATAGATAATATCATTATTACATGTCAAACATGCTATAATACATATTTTAATTTTTCTAAATCATGGTGTGTTAAAATATTTAATATGTAATTTATCATCATTATTCCCAAATTTTATAATATTGTTATTAATATTAGTATCATCAAATTCAATGGATGGTATTAAAGGTATATATTTAATATTAAAAAAAAAAATTATCATGTCAGAATTGTTTTTGGAGAAGACTATTTAATATATTAATTATTTATGTAAAATATACATATAATTATTTTGATGATACTATGATTAAGATATAGTATACTTATATAAAATGAAATAAAAAATACTATTAATTTAAATTTTTTATTATATTTCATTATTACTGTAAAATATAGTTAGATGATAAGAAATTTGAATTTATTATATATAAAAAAGATACGATTGTTTTAGACTCCACACATAGAATGGTGAATCTTCCATTACTGTTTATTTTTTATATTTTTTATATGGTGTCCAAAATGACTTGGTGGGACCATTTTTTTTTATTAAAATCAAATTTATCTAATAATATAATTCTCATTAAAATCGATGAATGTTGATGTTAAAAAAATGAAAATTAATTGTTTCATAGAGGTGATATTTGACATATATGAATAGTCGTTGATTTTATATTTCATAAACATGTTAAATGTTAAATAAATTTTATAATTTTATAATTTCATAATATTTAATAGGATATAAGTACCATAATAATATATTAAATTAATCTATACTATAATCAATTTAAGAGTATTAAGTAAAAATACATGATGCTTCCAAGAGCTGTTAGTCCCCCAACTTACAAGGATTCCACTCATTTTTCATTATGGGAAATGTGGGAATGTGGTTAAATGTTATTATAGTTTTAAAATAAAATTAGATTTAAATAATTTGTTTAATTATATAATAATGATGAAAAAGGAGGAGGAAATCAATTATAAAAAACCAAGTAAATTAAAAAAAAGTAGCACTCAGTTTAAGGACTAGAGAATTACCTTTCATAACTCTGGGTAATGGGATGTTACATTCTAATATAATGTGATCCAAATTAAAATAGGTTAAAATATGATACAATAAGATGAAATAAATTATATTTTCAATAGGAAATTTAAATTATTAGTGTTATTAAACGTGTATATGGAGGACCATTTTATAGATGTTGAAAAAAACATTTGAAAAAAAATTAAAACATAATAGAAAAGGACCATTTCTTCAACATGTATTACATCCCTAAAATCAAAAAAAAATTAATCATTTGATTGAATAAGGTATATAAATAATTCACTCTTAGTTTTCAATCATGTATTAAGGTAATTGTTTACATCTATTTCTCTTAGAATATTTACTTTTAGCATTAATTGTCTTATAATGTTAAAAATATTTAAAATAGTTAATTTCATTTTAATAAAGAAATAAATATATGATATTATATAATATTTCCCTAATGATTCATAATATTAAATCTTTATTTTTGGTAGATTTATGATTAGTATTAAAACTTAATTTTATCATTACTTTATATAATGCTTTAAAAGTAGTTTTTGATTAAATGAATATTTAATTTTAATTTTTATGTTCATGAAAAAAAATCTATTTAATTTATTTTTCTTATATAAAATTTTTTTTAATAAAAGAATAAAATTATTTGTCCATTATAGAAGTCAATGTTTTTTTTCCAAAATTTTATTTAATTAGCGAACAGACTAAATTTTTTTTTTAAAAATCATTACATCACACCTTGAAATGTATATCGTAGTAATTGAAATTATATTTTTGGATTTTAAATTTATATTTCTTAAATACATTTTTAAACAATTAATAGATTTTTTATAGTTATAATTATCTCTTATAATATAATGAATTTTATAATTTTTGTTAAAAACATTTATTTTTCTATTTTCATCTCAATATTTAATAAAATTATCTAAAATAAAACGTATTATAATTTTTACTGGTCCAATAAATGCATAATATCCATTTATAAAATATAACCCATAGTATTTTTGAAATTAGTCATTTGTTTTTGAATTGATTGAATAGCCTTTATAGTGCGTAGTGTGAAATAGTTATGGGATATAGTGTTTTCCTACATTATTTGGATCATGGATATGACACCTTATATATATCATGGAATGTGGAAAATGATACAGAAATTATATTATTGTTGAAAAATTCACTAACATTTATATTTTTTAAATTATAATTTAAATTTAATGATATTATTTAGATTTATTAAGGAGTCCTACAAAAAGTCCATCATATTGTTTCCCCATATACATACATAAATGGGTAATCATTGAAATATAGCCTTAGATTATATCAAAAATAATTATATTATTGGAATAACACAAATTGAGATACATGTTTTTTAAATTAAAATTCTATTTTATCCAGATAGATTTTTATAGATCATCGTACATATTTTTAATTCATAATAGAATATAGAATGATGATATATTTTTTTTACAAAAAGTATATTTTTCAATTAATATTTTCAAGGGATACATGTATTAGTAACAATTTATATAACCCCATTTTCGTTAATGTCTAACTAATATTATTCAATGTGATTTTATAGAGGTGTATATATTATTTTTATGCATATTTTATCCATAATTGAATGGTAGAATGAATTTCTATTTGTGTAATGTAAGAATTTGACCCAATTATTATGACATCAATATTTATATTCTGATAATATATGAGTATTGGATCATTATAATCATCATCATCAATAAATTATCATCTTAATTCATATGTGGAGTTTAATCATCATATCATACCTTCGTCAGGTGATAATGTATTGATAAGTTATCATATTATATCGATTTTGACTATATTATTTAGTGTGTATTGAACTACTGATTTAAAATTATATATTTCAATATATTATTTTAAGTATAAATTATACTGTTTTTTGGATAAAAATTATGAATCCAAACCATTAATTACTATATCACTATCAAAAACCCAAAAACATGTGTCATATAATTATACTATTGAGTATTCATTATGCTTGTTGCATAAAATTATACATTATCATTTGGCATGGGGATGAAACAAAAAACATTTTTCAATGAAACATTGAACATTATATACACTTTCCTACTAAATGGAAATATATGTTCTGTAGTGGTGACAAACCTCATTTTTAGTTGAGTTAATGTACCTTAATATTCCACCATAAAATGTAATTTTTTGCATCTATCATTAAAATGGTTAGTGGAATAGCTGATAATGGGAAACATTTCACTGGGGATAAATAATATTCTACTAAAAATAGATCATAGTTACATTGGTTAGTCTAGGCCATTTAATGATATATTTGTTCTTTGGTAGTTATATTTAGAGGACCTTTCCTCTGAATATATGACCAATAAATGAAAATTTAATTATGTAGAAATAATAATTTATATATTTAAAATATCATTTATACATTATTATGAAATTGAAAATAATATAAAAATGATCATACTATTGTTTCATTATCATTGAATGTATAGGATAGCTTGTAGTTTGTCGTTAATTTACTATGAGGCTATAAAATTTATAAAAATAATAAATCCATAAAATATAAATAAAAATGTTGTATTTCTAAAGAATAACTATTCAACCAGTTTGGATAGTCTATATTAGAGAAATTAAATAATGGAATTGAACTTTAGATTGTATTTTTATTTTCTTGGGGAGGGGGAATGAATACAACAAATATAATGATTTATATCCAAAGATTATGCATTATTGGTTCAGGGTTTTTAGGTTACTATTTTAGTGAATCAATTTCTCATGGTATCATTCAAGGGATGGTGTTGGAATTGGGTCTATAGGAATCGTGGGAAAGGTACCAGAAAATAATCATGTAATTTCACCATTTTTCAACATCATTTTAGTCATATTCATCCATGTGAGGTTCTTCCCATTTCACAGTGTCTTTATACTCCTCCCTAACCAATGGTTCATTACATCTCATTGATCCATACATTAATTCAAATGCAATCATTCACGTTAGATCTGCATCAGTAAACTCTCATTTACTCTTAATTCTTATCTTATATTATATTCCATTTTATTGATCTATTTTAATGAAATCTCATTCAACTATATTATGTCCATTAAACTGTTTCTTCCATTTATCTTGAGTCAGACCGAATTATGCCTTAATATCAGATGTGTTCATCTTCCTAAAAATGAGGTACATTCTCTATATTTTTCCCTCTTGTTTCATAATTTTTATAAAATGTTTTCTTCTTACGTGTTCCATACATGACTGGTGTCCCTCATATATTACAAATTGGTTTAGATTAAATTTCATAGACCAACTTATTATTCATTTAGACTCATCTTCACATGGTTGGAGGTTATGACCTCAAAATGAACTACCCTTTCCAGTGAGTATGTATAGCTTTCCCTTCTTAATATTGATTGCATATACTAGAGAGACCCATTTTGGTGTGATTTTCATTAATATATTGTTTTATTATTTTGAAGTCATAAAATGGTATTTAATGGATTTCATTATATCTTGTGAGGTGCATATATTTTTTTAAAATATAATATAATTATACTTTTTCATAAAAATGATTTTTTTTCTATAATAAAACCCCAATATGATGTTAATTTCTCTTAAATTTGAATGTGATATACATATTATTCCCTGATAAACATGAATTTAGGGATGTGATTTGGATTAAATATATATGTGGCCCTCGATATTTTAAAATTTAAATAGAAATCAATCATGGAGCTCTTATGGTGGCATGTTTCACGCCAAGCCATTATTAAATGATTCCCATTTTAAATTCTAAATTTAATTCATTTAATGAATTAAAAATATCCTAGTCGGTACTCAGGTTCATTCAATTTAATTTCTTGATAATCCTCATCATTATTGTTATAATTTTAGATTACATATTATGTATATGTTGGGGTGGCACTGGTTGTCTGAATGGGATCACCTTGGGTTCTTCTTGCCTCATTATGAGATATACCAGTTCACTTAGAGAGGCGCCTTGGATAGTATCCTTGGAGTTATAGTTGTACCATGATATTTTTGATACATAGTCTCTAATTTTTTATACTAGGTATATACTGAGAGTTAATTTCCACACATTAGGATACGAGTGATACATGTGAGCCCATCCATCGACCACATTGTATGAAATCTCAAGACAACAAGCCTTAGGAAGATCCTAGTGAGATACATGGGTTCCCTGTTTAGGATTTTTCAGAAGTTTCCATGATTATTCTTATTTAATTTTTATAGTTACATTTATAACACTGTAAAAAATGAATGTTTGATACCCAATAGACACATCCACCATGGAAAATCACATGATTAGTCTTCGGCAATATCACTATACATGTATTATGACATTCTCATTTTCACCATCCCCTTAATAATATACATAGGAGATTTATTTTTTGGAAATTTTAGTGACAGTTCAAAGATGGTATCTTTGGGTTGGGTTTCCTTGGGGAACCTATGCCCGGATTAGTTATTTTCTTATTTGGAATTGATTCTTTACTTTTGTTTTACATGAACACTGACTATTTTATATACATGAACTTGATTATTCATTAGATAGTATTGGTTGGTCCTACTGAGTATATCCATCAAGTAGGTCAGGCTTCCATTATAATGGGTTACCCAACCAGGTGGTCTTTTCTACAGGTCTTTTGTCCTATAATTATGTTGTGCATTGAATATAAGAGTTAAGAACCCAAGACTGAAATCATACTCATGATAGTGGAGGAATCCTCCCTCTCATTTATATATTTTTTAGTTTTCTTTCATTGTATAATATTTCATGTTGTCTGTTTATTGAATAATTATGTAGTATCACATGTCATGTATTAATGGCATCCTTATAATCACATTGGCCATATTAATTCGATTATTATATTTATCTTAAATTAATTTTCATTTATTATTATTAATTATTCTATTTTTTATGTAAATTTAATATAACATTGTTATACTATTATCATGAAGTTATATTATCGCCACCATAACAACTTTAGATAGTTGCTTCTAGTCAAAAACATTTGGAGTGTGGGGAGGAGATCTTGGGCACAGGTGGAATCTTGATATTCTACCAATTTATTGATCTGGATGGCATGGATGTTACAAAGTTGAGTGAGAGATTTCTGTTTTCATTGTATTAATATTTTGGGTTGGTTTAATGGATACATCGATTGTGTCAGTTATTGGTATATTGAAATAATTGCGTGTGATTAACCTAAATACAGGTAATTGTACATGTGGGAAATAACGGAATTATTGCTCATGTTGTTTGTCATTAATGTTGGATTGATTTCATTATGAGTGAATGGAAAACATTTCGTTACATACTGATTTATGTTATTATATTATATGCCATTTCTGTAGTGTATCAATAATGAAGAATTAATTGCATCATTATATGCAAATTTATATTCACATAACATTTCTTGTAAGTTGTATTATTAGGCTATCTAAATTTTTGGATGTTTCATTTGTTTTATTCCATTAATCCATGATTTTGGTGTTATGATTACCATTTTTTTCTATTTCCCTAGTAATATCATATCCTTTTATGATAAATTGTTATTATTCCTTTTTTACTTACTATGTTAGACAATAATATTTTCATATTTTTTGAATTCCTAGTTATTTATTTAATTTTTAGTTTTTTATGGTGACACATAAAAAATATATTTTATCATGTTTGAGCCATGGACCATATCTTCCATAGGCCATAACTTTATTTTTTCAAATAAATGGGGGAATAATTGTAATTTTTAATGTGTATGTTTGCTTTATGAATTTTAATAGTGTGACCTGTATACTAAAAACATATCATATTCACATTATATGCTTAAATTATACTGAAAAAATGTTAAAATTGTTAAAATTTTCATTTACCCTAAATAAAATTGTGGTTGTTAGTATAAAGCAACCAAGAATATATAACTTGTCTGAGGAAACTAGAATTTGATAGGTGGTAACACAAAATACAAAACCATCTATTTCTAGACATCAACATAAAACTGTTATAAATTTAAAAGATTTTATGTTCATTTAGAAATGTATCCATTTCCCCATTGAGGCATTTCCCTCTATTGTATTTGATTTATGACCCCTCCAATCAAATTTATATGTACACAACTAGATCTGAGTATGTCATTTGGGAAATGTCTCTTATGAATTATACACACTAATAATTTTTTATATATAAAAATTTCATGGGTTTGATTTTTATTTAGTAGATCCTAAAGTGGATTAATATGATTATTATTTGACTATTTTTATATAATTTGACTCATTTATTAATCCAATTGGGGTATTCTCATGCATTTTAATGATGGAAATTTAATTTTCACAAAACATACTATATGGTTTTTTAAATATTTAATGTGGAATAAATTTTTAATTGGCCTTAGAAATTGTTGGGAGAACTTTTATATTTATTTTGGATGAATTTTGTGAGGTCTTGGTTAATTAATATGAAAATTTCATCATAATGGTGGTTTTACACTATAGATTTAAATTTATATTTTATAACTAATCCAAATATGATATCATATAAACAATGTAATGATGTTTACATAGGGGTTTGTTAAATAATTTTCTAAATGATGATGTAGTGACAATTAAGTAATTAGTGTTTTAAAAGTTTTTTTATAATGAATCTCATTTTTTAACTTATGGTTTTTAAAAATAATGTATGTCGTATAAGGTTTTTCATGAATTTTCTTGCCTTTAATGTGTATTTTTGAAATTATTAAATATTTAAGTGTAAATTAAGTTACAAACATGAACTAAAACCTTATGTTTTGTTTTTGCATAACTAACATGTAATGTTAGTTCAAATCCATTCAATTTCCTAGAGAGGGTTCGTAGCAACATAACATGAGAATTTTCCATCCAATTCCTCATTCATATGTTATAATATAAATTATAAACTCTTAATTCAAGAGACATATATTTCAATGTGATCAAATTATATGGTCAACGCTTCCTTATTTGTGAAGGGGATATCATGTTGTCTATAGCTCCCTATGATCCTTAAAAAAATATCTAAATTCATTGAATATTCCAATGACTGGTACAATATAAATGTCTATGTCCATATATGACTCTTAGTTTCCTAAATGAAACACTATTATATTGGGTGGGAATGCTTTATTTTTTTTATTTCTTCGCAATTTATCATTTGGAATTACTCAATTCATGGGGAATAGACTATCCAATTTCATAGTCATCCACTAAGTAGGATGTGTGACCATTAGTTCAGTCAATTTAACAGATGGGAGATTCTGAAAGTCATCTACCTCTTTTATAGTCATGTGAGATAGAATGACCTCGATCTAGGTTTCAACATTCTTCAATAGATACATGAATGCAAAGGGCTAACATGTGTATGGATATTGTCAAGGAAATTCTGTTTTCTCATTTAGTCATTGGATTGTATTTTTTGGTACATGATGTTCTCAACATCATACAATATCATAAAATAAACCATTTGGGTACGTGGGTACCCATTTAAGAAAGTACCCATGATTCTTAAATCACAAGCCATTTTTACGGTAGAGTGACCAACCTCTGAGTTATTGATTAGTACAGTGTTCTTTATGATGGTCTATGGAGGATCGAGGGTTGAAATTCCATTATATTGATTCTGCATTTCATCATGATGAATTTTTTCATAGATAACATTGTTATAAATTTGAATGAGTTCAACATGTATTCCCATAGTAAATATGACCATGCATGCATGTAAGTGGCTAGTCATTCTGTATTTTTAGTTTATGGCTCATTAAAACTTTTTTGTGTTCCCTTTTTAATTAAATGATGAACATGACAATCCTAATGTGGGGAGATTCATGTCTATCATATTAAATGAGTATTTCCCGGTATAAGGGACAACCAATAACCATTTTTAAATTCATGTTCATACTTAAATGCATCATGGATGTAAATATATCATTTTTAATCGATGCATGGAAGGTGGTATGATGATGAATTGGTTAGATCTATGTGAAACCTGTGAAGAAATTCTGGTTTGTCGGTGTACTATGGTGGTTGTGATTCAGCATTCATGTAATTAATTGGCTAGTAAATTAATCATGGCCTAGAAAAAAAATGTGTCGGCTTGTATAGGTGAGTTCTTATCAGAAAGTAGACCAATTGTATATCAATTTCTATAGTTTTCCATTTTTGGATTTGAAATTATTAGTTCCATACCAATAAGATCATCATTGTTTTATAGGATGTGTCATTGGAATTCTTTTTGAAGATGTTGAGATCCACTTATTTCCTTCTTGGTTAAATGGATATTGAGTCCAATATCATGACATCTACTATTTACATTGAGAGAGGATAAGTTATACATCATGATAAATTTTAATATTATTATTGAATGATCGGTGGCCTATATAATAATATACCCTAGAATAATATTTGATCAAAGAGGTATTGATAGTCCAGAGTGACACATGGGTTCCCAAGTTTGAATTCCAGTAACAAACTCATGGACACCATCTGTTTCCCTTTGACATGACCTCTAAGGGAATTCCTCTTTTGGCTCTGTAAGTGTTCTCAATAAATGGATATTTTCCTTTTGTAATTTTTTTCTTATACGTGGAATGATATATTTTATCTTGTATGATCAACATAGATTGTTGTGGATGATTTTAGAGTAACAACAGACTTCATTCAATCTCAGATGTTACGTTTTAATCAACCTAATCTTAGTTTTTTTAATATGTTTTACAAATATGTTCTTATTGGGGTAGGGTTTCTTAAAGAGACATCATCAGAAGATGGTAATGATATTCAGTGAGTATTATAAGAGAAAATTTAGAGTTAACTTTATTTAAACGAATAATTTTATCTTTTGAAATGATTTTACCATCATTACTGAGAGTATTGAAAATAGTCATCTAGTAGTGGATTGACCTCTCTTAATTTAGCTCTGATAAATGTTATTGGTATAGATATATATTAGGAAAGTTATTATGGTATGATGAGTGTTCTTTAAATGTAATCAGCATATTATTATAAAATGGTTTGAGATAATTTAAATGGTTTCAATTTTGAATCAACATGTAAATTTGATAGTGAATCATGTATGGGGTTGCGTGCACTGTTGGAAGGATACAGAAATGTTTTGAAATTCAATTTTAACAATAGAGATAACCTGAATTGGAAATGGTACTTAAATACCAAAATCTATATTGGAAAGACCAACAACCATATTTTTATAGTATTAATGTGTAGATAGTTTCTCCAGTGATATGGGTTCAGGTAAACTCTATCTCAATGCTTCATTTAGGGGTATGAGTGTTGTCAAGGGTTCTTATAGTTTATATAACATATGAAATGGTGTTTCTTGGATGTGTGTTGGGTGCTTAGAAATTAATCATTTATTTGGGAAAGACATAATGATCCATGTATGTAGCATGATGTTATCTTAATTTATCAAAATTGTATGGGTGATGATAACATATATAGTGGGGAGATTATACTATCTCGTTTATTTGTAATACATTAAATTAAATGTGAATTTTGGTTTAGTTATTTCATGTATGGTTCATTTGGTAAACAGATCCTTAGAATGGAATTCCACTATTGAAACAAATTAAGGTGTTTTTTTCAGTTGAGGATGAGAGCCCAAGTGATGTATCAGATTTTTTTTTGAGTTTTAGGTGCATTGGGATATGGGAAACTAGGATTAGGTGGATCGGTAAAGGTGAAGAATTTGTATAAAAAAATACTGCCCACCAATAAAAATTTTGCAGCATATGTAGGTGAGGAGAGGTGGTCGACATCGGTTGTTCATGATATCCCAACACAATGTGCATAGTCCAAAAGCGTAGTGCCACATACATTGTGGTTGGGATCATTTCAATGCTTGGTTGGAACATATTTTGATTAAACCATGTTCGACCACCATGATGGTATTTGGTTCCTTCTGATTAAGGGATACATGGTTTTCCTATGTTATGGACAATCCAAGGAACTCGGTTTTTGATGGTGAAATTACTAAAAGTACCTTAATATCCTCTAATCCATTGTTCCACCTCCTTTCTTCTTTTATATTTTTGTGATGTGTTTCCCCATATGTCACGAGTTTTTTCTTCTCCCTAACAAAAGGATACTATTATCTGATTTATCTGTATAGTTATTCAAATGTCATAGGTCACATTGGATATTCCACGATTTCTTATGGTTTCATGTTAGAAAATATATCAGGGTATCATATTTATATATTATTGTTTTGGTGTGAGATTATTTTCTATCATTTCACTTCATTAACATGTTTCATTGATTTATCTAAAACTACCCCAAATCAATCATTGATATTTGATGTGTGTGTTTTCTGAATCCTGAGGTACGTTTTCTATATATTTTACTTCAATTTTCATCACTGTTATAAAATTTCTCCTTCTTCCATGGGACAGGCATAAATGGTGTTTTTCCTAAATTAAAAAATTGAATTATTAAATTGATTACACCAAATTATGATGAATTTTTAATATCTTCACATGTCTAGACGTTATGACCTCTACCAAACCACCCTAGAAGAGTTGGTATCTATATATTCCCCATATAAATATATTATTCATCATCTAGAGACACCCAAATGGTTGTTCTTTTAAATTAAATATTGAATTTTGGTGTTTCCATATTAAAACATCCATTGAATTTGTTTTATCATTCCTTTTTAGGAACATAAACTTTTTAAAATATATGGAATGAAATGTCTCAATAATAATGTAATTTTTTATAAAGAATAATTTTTATGATGTTCATTGTACTTAATTTTAAAGGGAAATATGTTCTATGATAGACTTGGATTAAATAATTGGATTTCAGCTGGATAACTTATTTATATGGCCCTTTTTACATATAAAATGATATTGAAAAGTATTGTGACCATCTTTTGGTGTCTTTTTTCATTACAGGTGTTCTTACAAACTTGGACCATTTTAATGATACTTTTTTAATTTAAATATATTACTAACATTATTGGAGATACTTGGGTACCATCCGTGGAACTCCAAGAATGGTATTTTTGTGATTATGACCAATTTAATGATTGATTATATATTTGTTAGGGGAGACAGCTGTGTTCTAGGATGGGCTCATTTTTTGTTCTGACTATGATATTATGAGTGATAAGAATTCCATAGAGAAGGATACATGAATGGTATCATTTCCATGATGGATGTACTAGGCCAAGGGTCAATATCAATACCCAATGTGAGAAACTAGTTATTGGATTAGTGGTCGTTGTATAGCATTATGATAGGAGTGATAGTTTCAGGGTCATACATGAATCACATTAGATGGACTCCTACATTAATGAGTGTTATGGAACTATTGTAGGGATACTTGGGTTAAATGTTAAGCTTCACCTTAGAAGGGCCCAAAATATTTGATATTTAATGTTTATGGTTAATTTTCTAGAAATCGAAAAAACACATGTTTGTTTAAAACAAGATACATCATCATAGAAAATAACAGTATTGGGTTTCTTTCATCTCACTATACCTGTTTTTCATTATTCTAATAATCTCCATCCCCTTAAAACCATTCCATAGGTTTTGTATGGTTTATACCTTTTCATATTAGCCCTATGTATGTATCATTTTTTCATGAGTCTTTGGGGAACCTAATCTTGACTGGGTTATTTATCTATTTAACAATTATAATTTTCTTTTCCTTTACATGCACACTACTTATATTGTATGAATTAGCTATATTATACATTAGAAACCATTTGTGGCAACTTATTATGTATATCTCAAACCCATATTGGACACACATTTCATTAGCGAACATAAGACGATGAACATATCTGTTGGTATTTGGTTTCATTCGTATGTTGTGCATCATACATTAAAGTTAGGGGAACAAGGATATGATATTACTAATGATGATTGAGGAGGGATCACTCAAGGACATTCATTTATTGTTTTCCTTTTCATTATTATTATCTTATTGAATGTTGAATTTTTTCAATCATTATTATGCAGTATCACATGGACATACAAGTAACGTCAATGTAATATTGGAATTATCTATCTTTATTGAGTTATTATATTTATCTTCCACTAGTTTTCAAATATTATTATATCTTGTTCAATAATCTGTTATTTACATTTGATATAAACAAGTGATAATATGACCATGATTTATTGTATCCCCACAATAACACTATTAAACCGTGGGTACTAGTTGAATGCCTTTGGCATAAAGGGAGGAATTCTTGAGGCCATTTTGGTGACTGGTTCAACTACTAGTTTAGTGGTGAGTTCATCCAAGCCATTATAATTTTTTAATCCATTATTATCAAGAATGCCATCTTAAATTTACCAAAATAATAATTTCACCAGGAATCATGTTGTTATAGTTTTAAATTTATTCCAAAACATTCTTCAATAATATGTAATATATGATATGATATCATGATATCTATCATATCCACTGCATAAAAAGAGAGTTCATAATTTTTCTCAAGGGATTCACCATTAGAATTAAATGGCATAGAGGCATTTTGGTTGGCAAGTAAATGTTGTAAAAATTCATGCTAAAAATGGAGTTTTGAATAGAATGTATAAAGAATGATATCAATGTAAAAGATCTTAAAATTTTTATTTTATATATATGTATTCTCTCATCCCTCACAAATTTCAATGTGGGATCATGATACACAGAGTTAATGTAAGATTATTTTGAACATGAACGGAGGATTTATATGACATCTCATTTTTGGCAATGCATTTTGGGATTATTTTAATTTTATTCCAACATAGGTGAATATAATATCATAAAATGGTTTCTATATATTGAATCATCGTTTATAAATTTAATATTACTGTAACATTTAATTTTTTCCTATTTGAATTTTTTATTTTTTAATATTATTTATTATTTTTATGTTTAATATTGTTTTTCTGGGGGTTATTCTAAAACCATATTGGCTAACCTGAAAATAAAATTTTATAGATATTGCTGGGTTAAATTATTTCTACACTCTATTATATCACATTATAAATAGGCTGTATATAGATCCACATTAAAAATAATTAAACATGACAGTGTTTTAACATGTCGAAAAACTACATGAGATCCACCCACATCACTTATAATATAGTATCTACTCTCCTATCTTCATCATACCTATGGTCAATTTATCTCATAACAAACACAAAATCTATATCAGACATCCTTTGATGAAATAGTGTGGTTCTATTTTTCACATAGAACCAACACTAGGGTTGGAAAAAGGGGATCTAAAGGAGAGCAGTCAAAGATAATATAATAATATAAACTGAACACATTCATTATTATTTCTCATTTTCAACATTATTTTTTTTATTAAAAATTATAATATAATAACAAAAATATATCCCATCTACGGAGTTGTTATTATATTAATGTTATAATATTTAATCATCTCCATCTCTACGAAATGGGAATCATGTCCGTCAATCGTGTGTATGGTGGACTTCCACCTTATAAACCATTGTAATTCATATTCCATTACCACCTAAAGTAAATAGTAATAATAATGGAAATATATAATATATATGATATTTAGGCATTAATTATGATTCTATAAATTCATGATTTCATCTATTTCCTTACCCATCGAATCATTAAAAATTATCACATAGCTCATGTGAATGTATTGACTACAAAATCGACAAATCGATGTGATTCATATTACATTCAACATTTAAAGAATAATTCTAAATATTTAAATTATGAATATATATATATATAATGAATTTAAATAATGATATAATATAATAATGATCAATAATCAATCTCCATTACAGTCGAATCAAACCACACATGAAAAACAAGGTTTTAGCACCCAAACAGTCATAGTAATGGGAGATTATTAAAAAATGTGTCATAAGTTGTTATAAGATGATCATATATTATTCTAATGTTATGTATATGGTTTTGGAATGTCATTATAATAAATATAAATTTATTATACATGGTGTTAAAAATAGTTTAACTCAATTTAACCATGAGTTAAGTGGTTTTGTCTCCATTTCAGTTCATTAATATATGTGTGTTATTCTATATAAATTTTCATTTTGGTTTATATCTAATAAAAAATTTAGCTGCATTAAATGAAAATATTTATATTATTTTGAGTTAATGTTACACATGATCTTTAATATTTCAAGTGTTTATTATTTATATGTCACAATGATGTAATAATTTATTATAGAATATATTTTTCAGGACAAATTATTTTTTAATTGAATGATATTATAATTATCTTTTAAAAAATTTATTTTCTATTATATTTTTATATTTAATTTTTTTATATTATTTTATTGAAACATATTTTATATTTGGTACATGAATCATGAAATAAATATGTTATAAAAAATGACCATATTTTTCTTTATTTTTGAGGTATTTTTATCATCTGTGACGATATTTTTAAAAATTATTTTACAAAAGCCCGTTTTGTTTAATAAAATTATTTTGATGAAAATTTAATGTTTCCCAAGACATTTCAAAACTTTTTAATTGAATATTTATTTTTTAAGGGTAATTTTTATTCGTTCATTACAAATATTTAAAAGGAATGTTTCTATTTTACATATATGAAATTCACATATCATCCAACAACCATAATTTTTTTACATATTTAATCTTAATCTATTATTTTTTACATTTTTTAAAACTAAATTAATTTATTTTAAATTTATTTTTTAATTTATTATTTAATTCCTTCCCTTCTCCAAATGTATTTATTTTCCGGAAAAATCGACTTATAGGATGATATTTTTCATATCTAGCGTCCCGATTGATATTGTTGTGATTTTCATTCAAATGAATCAAATAGTTTACTGGGATAATACGTCTTGGAATAATAATGTTCACATCAAATCATATAGTTTATGCCTCATATATATTATTATTTACTAATTGTTTACAATTTTTACATGTAGTGTATAATAATAATAATTATTTGACAGAATGAGTAAAATATATTATTCTATTTTATGTTATAAATAAACATATGTATTGAAAAATATTGTTTATATGAATTGAATTTTTCATTAAAAAATATGAGGATTTATTGGATATGTAAATTAGGGAGGGTCCCGGTTATAGATAGTCCATTGATGCATTGACAACTCTCATAAGACAAACCAGTTTTCTAGTTTACATAAAAGGTGTTTTTGAATAAATACCCATATATAAAAATATCATTCCACCTGGCCTTATTAATGAATTATATTATTTTGAATTTCAATCAATTATAATTTAGTTATCATTATACATGATATTATTAAATTGATATTTCCTATTGATTTATTTTTTAAAAGGAATTAATTAAATAGAATATGGTTTTTATTTTCCTATTATTATTGAATATTAATTATTTACTAATGAATAAATATATGTTATGAAACCCATATTAAACATTTAATATCAAAAATTTTATTTTTCTATCCCCTGATATGGTAAATAAATAATTTAATTATTTTAAAGGATGCATATTGTATCATTTTGTTATGTTTTTATTTTAATTTTAATGTCAAATGGGAATAATATATATATATATATGGTCATTCAATACAAATCATTAGATATTTACTTGGATAGGTGATCTATTTTATAATATTACAGTGATGAAATGGACACATTTATTATGGGTTACTCTAGTTGAGGCTGTTACATTTGGTATCGTTGGATGATAGGAATGATCCTTAGGATCTAGATATTGAAAAAATATATATTAAAAAAAATAACCACAATACATTATATAAAGATAAGAATAATTTGAGGATAATTTTAATATTTTTTTTGTAAATTATAAGTTGTTTAGTTTTCTCAATAAATTCATACCATGAGGATACATGGATGTGGATGTGGCTTTTTTAAATAGAATCTCAAGGTCATAACTCCCTAATGTGTTAGTAAATTATTTGTTAATTATTATTTGGGTTAATGATGAATGGTCCTTTACTATGTATCGATGAAAACACTACGAGGGGATATACTATTGTTAATTCACAGAGTATTTATGAAATTTAATGATTTTAAATAAATTATGTATTTGATGATATTCCGAATGAAACCATATTTATTGTTGTATTATTATCCAACTATAAATTCCCATTTATTTATAAGTCACATGAATTTATTAACATGACAAAATATCATATTGTTATGAAAAAGGCATCATATTCCATTTTTTCTAAATGGAGCATGAAAAAATTGTATTGATTCTCAGGGAAAGCATTGAGATTTTCCGATTGAACATGACAATAAAACTAGGGTTCTTATTGAGAAGATCATTTTCAAATTAGTTAATATAACATATTTTAAGAATAATTTCATTTAAATAATTAGAATCATTATATTACATAACATGAAACACCTAAATTAGTTTATTTAAATAATAATCATACATTATAATATATCTAAACTACTGATCTAATGGTAACTAGAATATTGATTAAGTTACATGAAAATATTTTTTTCCCTTGGGATTGAATAGAATGAAAAATATTATACTAATAGTGTATTGTATAAATGGTGACTCAGTTTAGTGGTTTTCATTTATCTTTATTACATGGGAGAAATAAAAAATACAAAAAATGGAATGAAAATATTTAAATTTAAAATTAATAGAAAAATATATCATTCACGAGAAACAAACTGAAATGATGTGTAATTTATTTAATTTAAGGAAGAATGATTAAAATATATTTAATATTATTTTCATACTTTTACAATACATTCCATGATGGATTTATATTACACATGTAATCCAAAATTATAGAATGAAATTTTTTTGAGGGGAATAAGTTTTTATTTCAAAGATAACTATGTTTTAATATTTATTAATTATTGATACAATTATATTATATGGAACATAAATATTGAAATAGTGTTCTAAATCTTATATTATCAGGGTATTTATAAAATTAATAATATTTTCATAGAGAACTAAGAGAAAAAATATATGTCAAACATGATGAATGGAATAATTTAATTTTAAAAAAATAAATTTTATTGCATAATCATTCCAGAAAATACTTGAATTGCATGTGAAATTTTCATATGTGAATAGATGAGTATCATATGGATAATTAATATAAGGAAAATAAACAAGATATTATTATCTAGTTAAAAAAACTATGGTAAAATTTGGAATTATTAATTTCAATGTACCATTCATTAAGGGTATCTACTGAAGAGTTGACCAGTGGGAGAATGAAAATATTTCATGATCACTATGAAAAAGGTTTATGTTCCTAATGATTACGGGTATGGTACATTTATAATATCCTAAAATATATGTATATATTTATTTTATTCTTCATCTTTTGACACATTTATAGCATTAATGTTATCTTTGAAAGAATTATATTAATCTAACATCTCACTAAGGGTGTTGTATATTATGAAACCTAGAGAAAATAAAACCACCCAACTGTTTTATTATTAAATTACCATTATAAAAAATAAACCTACACTATTTCAGCAAATAATTATTATTTCTATGTTTAACATTTATACAATCATTTCTCTAGTCTGGATTTTAACATATAGTGAAAATAATTATTTCCAAGATAACGATATAATGTTTCATTTAAAATATATGGAATAAATATTATTTATAGTGGGTACTTCAACCTTAGAATCATTTAATGGTCCAAATTTTGTGGCTCCTCTCAATAATATTATTTGGTAAAAAAAGAATATATAGTTTGTGAATGGGTAAGGTAAAATTCAATTTGAGGATGTATATATTAAACAATATATATATTACCCACCCCAATGTCAAGTATGTAAACATATATTTATGTATTTTATTTATTTATGGTGTTTGAGTGATTTTTGGTAGGTTTTGGAATAATTTTGGATCATTTCTGAGATGTTTCCATTGGTGCACGATTTGAGCACAATTAGTAGATTTGGTGCAACATCTCTAGGAAACCATTAAATGTAATGTATTGGGACATATGAAGTGACTCGGAAAGTATAAAGGTTTGAAAAAACCATCAATCTAACATGGATAATCAATTTAAGTGGGAAATAGGTATTTTGAACGGTTAGCGAAATATCATTCAAACAATGCACCCTAACCGTGCAAAGAAAAAAAATTAAATTTTAAAATATTGGATCTATTTTAGATTTTCCTCTAAACCTACAGTTTTTCTATAGGATGACCCTAACACGTTTTCCACTCATCCCAAAGGATTTTTTGTTCCATTCCCTTATCTATAGGTAATACATTGATGTTTTGTTTCACATTGAATCTCAGATTCTGGGTTTGACACTGTTCATTGGTGATTTTCATAGAATTCAACAACTTCTATCTATTGGAAAGATAGATCCAACCCATTAGGGATATATCAATATTTTTATGCCAATAATGTATAAATAATATTATTTTTCTCTCTGGTAATAAGATATATGGCCATTTTTTGGAGTTTCAACATGGTTTTATTGATAAAATAGTGTTGTTAAACATTAACACCGTAGATTTTGAGGTAGGTGGCTTCAATCACAAATCCTATTGTTAAAAAAATAATTATTGGTCCCAAATAAAATTAATTATTGTTTTTAATTATTAATTTGATATGAAAATAATTATATAAACCCTATTCAAGGATGTTTTGTATAATTTTGGAAATTATTTTTTAGAACGTGCATTATTAATTGATTAGAAAAAGACTATTTTAAAATTTGACCATGTTTTGAATCATGGTAATGGATTAATGGTAATTTTTTTGCAAAATAAATGCCATTATTGAAATATATTAAAATGAATGATTTGTTATTGGTGTTTGGAATAACATTTGGTGTGTGTTCATGTGATTCGGGTTGGATAACTGTATGATGTTTTCCCCAACAAAAGTGTGATGGATTGTGGTATGAACATTCCCATATCAAAATAGTTAACCATGTAAGGGCTTGGTGAAAGGATGACTCACCACTCATGATTATAGGGTAGTCCATTATTTCAGGCATGGTTTGATCTATGTATTTGTGGAATGGAATGGTCTATAAATGAAATGAATTGTGAAATGCTTTTAAGATTGGATAGGTTTCTTTTCATAGAATATAGAATTATTTAGAACTTTTTGGATCATAATATGGAGTCAAATTTATGTAAATTTGTATAAATTGTATTCATAAGAATTAATTAAATGTACTAACATTTTCTATTCTAGTAACATGAGTGGGAAATTCATTTGGGGAATACTTAATGAGTTTCATTACCCAACACTCTCTATTTTGGAAAATTGGTGAATTTGAAGAGTTTTTTTATTAGTGTACATGTAATGGAATGAAATCAAATTTCATTTGTGAGGGATCATGTAACATAGTAATTGAGAGTGATTTTGGTTCTTGGAGTAGGTTGACAGTGGTTGGGTTTCTTACATGGGATTCTGGTGGATTTTTTGGTTTTGTATTCCACTTTAAAATTTGATATTGGTATTGGATTCTGCATGATGCATGGATATGGTTTTGCTTGGATTGTCATATTTTTAGTAGTACATTGGTATCTTCATACATAAAATAGTGATTTTTGGTTATATTATTAGTGATTTTTTGTTTTATTTAAAATATATAGTCATCAACTAGCTATACTTGATGCTCTTTGAATTAAATTCAAGCCCTTAGTGTCTTGGGAAAATCACTTATGTCCATATAGATATTCCAAATTATCTCAAACCAATGGGAAGGGGGTTTTTACAACATGTATCTATTTTTTTGGTCATTGGGTATTAGTTGTTTCAGAATTTGAGTGTAAAATAATTCTTGATTCATCCTTGACTGGGGATGGTAGAAGGATAGAGGATTTTCAAACATGAAATTAGTAACATTGAATGTGTGTCTAACCTATTTTTTGAACTTGATGTTACCTTGGTGAAATGTATTTATGGGTGTTGAGACACTTATTAGTGTCGTTAAAATATTTTCATGGGTTTATCCAATGTAAATAGAATGATATTTATTATATAAATGTATTCTTATTAGGAGAGAAAATATTATTTTGAGTAAACATTTTCGATGTCATGAAAAAGATTAGATTTTTTAAAATGGTTTGTATTGTTTTTAAAAGTTATCTTTTGATAATTCATGAGTGCTTAATTTTGAAAATGTCTATATTTTTAATAGACGGGTTAGATTTTTAAAAAATGGAATAAATGTGGAATTTTTGAAATCCTTGTTGTGATATTTGTTATATAGTAAAATTTTGTGTTTCAACGTCGTTGTTTTATAGAAAGTGAGAGTTATATATTTTTTATGTTATTTAATTGGAACAGAGTATGAATAGAAGAAACTAACCAGAATAAGGTGATGGAAATTTTGATTCACCTATGACACATCTGTAGAAATAACATGGTCAAATTATTTTCTCTGATATGAATACTAATGGATATAGAGAACAAAAGGGATGAAAAAAATGAAATTGGATCATTATGGTTAGTAATAGAAGGATAATTCTGTCATCATTATGGGAGATTCACAATATAAAAGAGAAGAGTTGTTTCTAAATATGAAAAATCAAATCTTCTATTTCTTTGGAATATTAGTTGAGTTGAAATTAAATTCTAGAATATATATGAAGGAATAACTTTTATGAATGTTGTGGGGATTAATTTTTTAGTTTAAATTAGACAAAGGAATTAAATTATGGGTTATTTATTAATTTTTTAGTAGAAAATTATATCTTTACATGATTTGAATTGCAAGAATGGTGAAATTTTTCAGTTTTTAGTTGGATAATCCCTCAGTGAAAGAGTTTGAGGTTAAATTTATGAATATAGTGATATTTCACCAATGGTTTCTTCTATTTAATCCTTGATGGAACCAAATTTTGAACTAGGGATATGGAATGATATTTTCTAGAGGATATTCATGATTTGGTTAATAGATTATAAATATATGATGAATAGAGTGATGGTAGTAGAAAGGGACACCTCATGAAGTACTGGTTGAGGAAGCATGTTTATAGCTACAATAATTGGTGTGAAATCTACAATAGTGAGCAAGAAGAAATGGTACACATTTTTCCGAAGTAGTGGAATAACCTATAATCAAACGTTTAAATCGATGAATATTCCTCTAAAACACAAAGGAAATATGCAATGATTTCAATGTTTTTACATGACAACATGAAGAGATATTTTATGAAACCACTGAGAGGATTTTATAATTTCAATAATATAAAAAATAATATGAACAATTGTGGTAATTCACTATGGTTAGGAGCTCAGGCCACATCTCAAGTTTCACAGACACTGTATGCTTTGATGGGAAGACATATATAGAATACTTCTTATTAGAAGAAATGAAATAGCCATTAGGATTCTAAGAATACCATGACTCCATATGATTTACAATATCAATACAGAAATAGTTAATAATGAGTAATATGTATGATGTTCTATTGAAATGAGTTGGTGATAATGAATGATCAATCTGGAACATCAATGGGGAGAGGTATGATTCATTTGAATTATACCCTTATGAAATCATTTATTGATCTTCATGAGTCTGAATAATTTATTTCTTCATATGTTATTTATTTTTTCGGTTTTCATGTTGAGATGCTTACTTGTGTTTTAAAACATCAATATCCTCTTTTCCAAAGACAATGTTAGGACATTATTATAAATAATGTTCTATAATTTTTGATGGAGTTGAGTTGACGTTGGATATATATTCTCTTATCATGTATTTACACGATCTAATAATTGTATGATATTGGTTGTCAATGCTCAAATGTCACATATAATATTATACCCGATAATTTATTTTTGGGAATAATACTAGAATCAAGCCTCTAATTTAAGGATACTAGAATGTAATATCAGGAGAAATATTTTTTTGAAACCAGTAGTTAGAACTATCTTATACTAGTTGGTGGCATTTACATTTGTATTAGTGGATGTGATTGAAAGTATTTTTTTTTCAAATAGTTGTTCATCTTTTTAATTTTTGTGTTTCATGGAAATTTATCATGTTTTCCACCTATAAGTGAAGAGAACATTATGATTGATCAAATTTAAGAGATTATTACTACTTCCCTTCCATCATCATATATGGTAATAATAGAGTTAGTTTAATTGAATATTCAATTTGTAGAGATCGAAATCAAATGGTACATTTTACCTAGCACCTCTCCACGTGCAACAGTAGTCATATATGTGAAAATAGATCATGGAACTCCCAAATTGTGTGTGGATAATCGTATGGTTTATAATGTCATGATAATTAACATGTATCGTCTTCCATGAATTTATGATCTATGTAATTGATGAAATTAATATTTCAATGGTATCTAGATTCTTTTTTAATGGTTCTTGTAGAAATCATATTGGTGTATTCTATGATAAGGGATTATAATGGGAAACACTTGGTAAGAGTGATAGAAAACCTGCGGGATCATCATATATATTCGAATTTTTTAAAAAAAATTATTTTTTGATAAAAGAGTTACATTTTGGTTGATTTTTTTTCAATGAAATAGTTTATCCTATGGATCTCTAAAATAAAATATTTATTATCTCTTGTAAACCAATGATTAATTTTCTTGAGATATATATTTCCATTCATTATGCAATATATTTCGGATTTTTTGATCATTAATTTTCATAAATATCTTTATCCGTGATTATTTTGAAAAAAAATTCCCATTTTCAGAAGAAATGTGAATGTTAGAATACATTTAAAGAGTGTAATTTTCACCTTACATCATCATAGATCATGATATTTCTAGAATAAGGAAAAGGTTTCGTGGTGTATTTTGAATCTTCAGGATCTAGGTTTGCATTTTTCATCACGAATGGAAGTCATGTTGTTTCTTTTATCTCAATGTAGTTAATATTTCATGATAAAATGACCAATTACACGATATTGAGTTAGATATCGTTATATATTTTAAAAAACAAGGCTTCATTGCATCATTGGGGAAAAATTCCTGGTGTTTATAGTTCACAATATTTTGATACACATTTAAACAAAATGATAATTGAATTCTAGATAATTATGAGGGATGAAGAATATCCATATTTTTGACATTGACATGATTAATACACTCGGTAAAGTCATTTCTATGGGAGATACAATAAGAAGAAATTCATATTTTCATATGTAAAAATTTGCATTAGATCTGTGAGAGATTATTTTGGTGATATCCAATATTCTTATACATTGTTTAGAAGGAGTCAGTTTATTTGTTTTTGGTAGTATCTTTTGTTTTTGATTTTGTTGATATGTTTATAGAGGCACTAATATATGATTCTAAATGTGATTCTATGTTGTCAAAACTCAATTGTAGGTAGACTATTGAAGAGTTTAATCAAGATGGGTGTTGAGTTTTTTGTTTTCAATATCATAATGTCACACATAATCATATCAATAAATATTTATTCATTCATAGTACTATTCATGATGTGTTGATCATCCTAGAACAAAAATGATTTATATGGTGATGAAGGAACAATTTTGTAATATCATCATGAAAAGTAATCTTGATGAGTTTGTTTCAATATGCCTCACTTTTCAGTAGGATAAGGTATAGAACTAATGTCATGTGTGTATGTTGCAGGGTTTCGCTATTCTTGTTTTGCAACAGGAGTAGATAACCATTGATTTTATGGATGTTCCCCTAACAATGGGTTGATAAGATGAATCCATATGGGTGATAGTTGAACAGCTCATAATGTGTGTCCATTTCATTCATATGCATGAATCTCATATGGTGGAGGGTGTGTCTAAAATATATATTTGAGAAGTCGTAAAGCGGAATTCTATACTATTTTTGATAGTTTCATATCAAGATCCATTGATAACATATAATTTTACAAAATCCATACAGAATGCCATTGAGAATTAGTTAACCATTATCAGGGTGTATCATCCATGTATGGATGGAAAGTCAAAAAAATGATACAAGAATATGAAAATGTGATTCATATATATGTAAGGGATTTTTTTGACTCATTTGATGAGAATATACAATTAATGGGGTTATCCTATAATATATGTTATAAACTCTTGATACATATGGATCATTTTCAATAATTTCATGGTCATATTTTTCATCTAAATAATTGATTGGAGGAAACATGTGAGATGTAACTAGTAATGTGAGGCCTTTTCTAAGAGACAATATAAAAGATTTAGTTATTCAATAATATAATATAGATGGATTAGATTCATATAAAATTATATTTGGTTTTTCTTTGATGATTATGGTCATTAAAGGTTAGTGATCATGTGTTCAAGAAAATTTCTCTAAATAATGGAAGTTTTAATTTTTGGAAATTGGAAAGTAATCACTTGGATAAATATTACCATTTGAGAAAAAAGAATAGGTTAGTGTGGTGGAATTTTGGGCGGTATATAAACCAATGTTCATTTCAAGGAATAACGTGCTTCATGAATCTCAAAAAAAATGTATCATCCCAATTGCAACAATTTGATTTTATTGAATCATGATGACCTACTATATGAACCATTGATTGGTTCCTGTCTTAATGTGGATTGGGTAAAACTAATAGAAATTATTTCATGGGAAAATAATACATATATTAAAGCCTTTGATGATACATGGTCATATTATAGAAGCAAAAAGGATAATAGGAATGAAATTGTTGAGAAATGGCCCATAATCATTCAAAGATATAGTGGATATATAATTTTAGGGGATGGATAAGACAAAATTTGAGAGACATTTTCACCAACAGTTTCATGTTTGTACCTGTTTGATTATTTATTTTATGTTTGTAAAGTGTTTGGGTGATTGGTTTGGATGTGGGGAGGAATTTAAAAATGTTTTTTGGATTTTAAAGAGGTTGATGGTCTGAGAAGGGTTTGTAATAACCATGAAACACCACCTAGAAACCATGGAATGTGAGGTAGTATGCTTTGGTTTTTCTCACTATTAGAAAAATGGTTTTTCTAAACCATCTATCCACATAAGATAAACTACTATTTTGGGACAGAGGTATTATTCAAGGGTAGAACATGGTCTGACTAACTGTGCACCTAAATCATGTACTACAAAATCATATTTCTAATAATTTTTTTTAGGTTCATATATTATTCTAAAATTATCATTTTCCCCTTAGCGTACCCTAACAAATTTTTATCTCTTCCCAAAGGCTATGGATACCAATACCATTGATCCATAATAAATCTGTTGGATTTATTGGTTCCTTGATGCCTGAAGTACTTCATTAGTCAATATTCTTGGTGGTTTTTCAAATGTCTCATATTATTCCCTCTCATTAAATGTTAGATTCAATACATTGGGGATGGGTGTAGATTATTTGATACCGATAATGCAGTGATATGGTAGTTTTGATGGTAGAGAACATTCCCTAAAGTATGTTTTTAGAGTTTTAGAATGGTTTTTTATGATTTCAATTCATTCAATGTTTCCATCATTTTCTCCAATGTATGTTCTTTTAATCTCGAATAATATTTCATGAACTATAAGTCATGATTTAGATTAGGTTTAATTTTTTATATATTTATATTCATATGAATAAATTTAGAGTAGACCCTCTTTAGTTATGGTTCCTATAATTGTGATAGTTTGATGTTAAATAATGATCTATGTTTATGAATTTTAAAAGTAATATTTAAAAATTTTAACAGATATAGATTCATCAAAATAGTTTAATTGTAATGGTTTAAAAATAAATAAATTCATTATTTAAATGGGTTATTTTAAATTGTTTATCATCATAATGGTAGGGGTTTTCATGTGAATTCAAGAGATATATGTTTATTATATTTCCCCATAAATGGATGGATTGATAATGGTGTGAATTTACCCTGTCAAAATGGATCTACAAGTGATGAATTGTTGACAAGATGACTCATCAGTACTGATTATAGGGGGTCCATAGCTTCATTCATGGTTGGATGTTTAGATATGAAAAATGGAATGGTGTGATATTAAATATAAATATGAAATGATTCAAATAATTTCTACTTTAAATGGAAAACTATTTTATTTAGAATACTTTTTTTTGGGAATTGTATTAGAATTGATCAAAACTACATAAAATTTTAGTAAACTATTTTACATGTATTTGCTGTCAAGTTATATTGTTGTGGAGTGAGTAGGGTAGTCATTAAAAGAATCCTACAAATCTTTCATTACACACCCCATTAATTTCAACATTGGTTCATTTATAGATATTGTTTATCAAGACGCTTAAAATGAAATGGAATCACATTTATTTATTGATGCTTAATGATACACTAGAATACATTTTTGAAGGTGTTCTTGGATCATGTGTGGAGTATTTGTATTGATTTCTTTGGAGTCTTTGGGATTTTTTGGTTTTTTCCTCATCTTTGTTTTTTAACATTAGTCTTATTTGACACTCGATACTATGATATATATTTTTTTGGATTGTTATAAATTTAGTTGAAAATTACTTTATTCGTGAATCATAAAGAATTTTTTGGTTGTGTTAGGATTGGTTTGGTTATTTTAATAAATGGTGAAATCCTCCCCTAATGATTATGATGCACTTGGAATTTAATTCCATCCTTTAGTTTGTTGGGGATTCTACCTATGCCAAAGAAGAAATTCTACATAATTAGAAGAAAGTTAGGAGGGGTGGGTAATAAAAATAAATTAATGTATTTAGTAATGAATTAACTAGAATTAAATTAGTGCATTAAGGTGAGTTTTACATTTGATTCATTTCAAATTATAAGACATTTATATAAAATAAACTATAATGATTGGGCATCACAAAAATAGTAGCGTTGTAGAAACAACTAAAGGAGTTGTGGGATAAATGATTTATACTACCTTTTTTCATTATGGGGAACCCCTATTATTTTAGCTAATAAGAATGGTTGATCAAGTTTTGTTTTTATTTATTATAAAGAATCATACCTTTTTCTATATTGAACATTTATCCACCCCTGACACTGATGAATTATTAATCCAATGGCAAGGAGATCAATTTTTTCAATTGTAGTCTTTTTTTTGGGAATCAAAAATTGTCAGAAGAGAAGGAAAATAAATTAATGAAAACAATTGGAATAATATATAGACATTACATGTTTATTGTATTTCCCATTGGATTAAGTAATACACCATCTTTTTTTGGATCAAGAGAATTTATTATTTAAGGAATGTATTGTTATTTTAGATAGTATTTTTTTATAATTTCAAGGTGTGATATAAAATCCTTGAGGAACATATGAATCAATTGTGGATAAATATTGATATAGTAAGAGGAATAGTGTTATATGGAAAATATCTAAAGATTAAATTTGGACATCAAAATTGTGATTTATTAGCCATATTATGTATATAGATAGAATCTATATTAATTCATTCAAATTTGATGAATTCAATGAATGGATTACATTGATGATCAAGACTGAGGTATGTTTCTTCCTTGGTTTGAATGGTTACAACATGCAATTTTTTCAAATTTATGTCAATTGGATTACTCATTATCCTAGATTACATATAAAGGGGATATATTTATATGAAAAATGTGTATAAAGAATCCTTTGAAAAATTTAACTGGATAGTATTCAATGATATAATATTGACTCTACTATAGAAGAAGGAAGTTTTTTTATATTTAGGTATTCATCAAGAAGGGGTTTGGTAGTGTCTATATACATAATTATATCATAATTACCAAATCATCTATAATGTTAAGCATTCTTTAACAAAAATATATAAACCATCCTCTTGAGTTGGAAGTAGTAATTATTTAATTGAAAATTTGGAGACTTGGTCTCAATTGGGAATTATTTGAGCTTGACACGTATCATAAAATTTTGAATTACATATTTTCCCAAAATGATATCAATTTGATGAAATAAAATTGTCTCAACCAACTCATGGATTTTTATTTCTCAATAAACAATAAAACTAGAATAGAAAATATGTTGGTGTGTATATTGAGTTGTATAGATCCTAGAGTAGTATAAAAAATGAGGATTGAAAGGTATATTATTTTCTTCTATTTAGTAAATATTTAAATAATAATAATTAAGATAGGGGAAACATAACTAATTTTTTGAATGATTTAAAAACCATATATATTCAAATAGATAAATTATATTTAGCCTGGTGATGAGAATTTTGAAAAGAATTTTAAATCCATGAAAATATTAAAATTAAAAAAAAATATGAAGATAATTTTTTATAATTTATAATGATGATATGTCTCTATATATGGGTGAGTTTCAGTGAAAAATTTTATATGATGCTCATAGATCATATTAATATATAATCCTTGGTGGAACCAATATGAATCATTATTTGAAGGGATATTTTTGTTTTATAATATATTGAATGAAAATTCAAATTATATATCGACATTAATTGTTTTTAATAGGTGATTGATGATAGAGAACAACATATAAATGTCATGTAATTTTAAAATATTCTTATGTGTAAAATAATTGATATTAGTATCGACAGTTTCAATGGATATCCAATGACCACTCTATGAAATGATATAATATAACTTTTTATATGTCTCCATAACAAATATAACATTTTAAATACTTTTAGATAAAATTTAACTTTGGTAAACTTCACATGATTCTATATAACCGACAATATAAAACATCACGGTGTATCTCATTCGATTTTTCATTATCATGGTTGATTATTTATATTAATATTTTGGAAAAGTATTTTTGTAGCACTTGATACTATGATTCATTTTATCACTATCTCTCATCCTCAAAATAGTGGAAAATCAAAAATAATTATTCCATCATAAAATACATGTTATGATCATTATCACTTTATTTTCAAGTAATAAAAATTATTTATTTAAAATAAAAATATATTACCCATAACAATACCTCCTTTTCATGTATTCCAATGGAACAATTTAATGAATTTTGTTACATGGTATTTGATACTGAATCATTCTTGTATAAGGTTAGTAATGAGAATCTTGCAGTCCCAAAACATATTAAGGAGAAAATGATTAACGTAAATAATTTTTAGATTCAAAATATTGTATCTCAATGGGAGGAAAATTGAATTTCGATAATTAAAGGAATGAATCGAAATTTTATATGTGACATCATGTTTTATGATTACTATCACTTTTAAAAGACATTATAATGATCAATCTGAGTAAAATAATAAACCCTCTATACATTGAAACTTTTAAAATTAGATAATGAAATTGAGATATGGATAATAGATTGAAAGTGTTTACAAAACTATCTATTTTACATTATGTGTTACATATATTAATGGTATTGGTGTACATAATAGACCCAAAAAATTTCTCACCTTTATTTAAATATAATTTTGACAAGTTCAATCTTTCAATGACACACTTATCATGTTACTTAATAATGTTGAATAATTGTTGAGAAAACAGATTACTGAACAAGAATGTATACATTATTTATATCATATATTAAATTAATAAATAAGTAAAACTGATGATGTTATGAAGATGAATAACCTTCATTATTTATAATGTAATATCCTTGGTGATTTTGGGGATTAAAATAATGATGTAGGGAAGAAGTTCAAAATAGGGATTTTATTATTCTATGTGGAAATTCTATTTTCAGGAAAATATTCTAATATTTATATTTAAATTTTAAATGGAATAAAATTATTAATTTCATAAAATTAAATTTTATTTTGAACATACTATATCAAATATTTTCATATACTAATTTTTTAAAAAATTTCATCGAAATATTATTTTATGAAAATTTAAAACATAGTTTTTAGATAACATTAATTTTATATATAATAATGTTTTATAATTTCTATAGTTACACATGTATCAATTATCACTCTTATTAAATTAATTATATGATATTTTAATGATAAATATTGACATATTCATTAGTGTTTTCATATGCATAATGTTTTTTAAATTTTTATTCAAAAATTTATTAACTAATAGTCACTTATTTAAGTGAATATTATGGACTATGTATCTAATTTAATAAATTTAAATAAATATAATGATGAATACTAATGATATTTATAATAATATTATCCTAAAAATTCATTTTCATGAAAAACAATTCATCAAATATGGTAAGGGTATATTTAAATTAATGTTTCCTACAAAAGGGAGTAAAAATTAATAAAATTACATTGAATGTTATAATCAGAATGAAAAAAATTAATGTGGGAAATTTAAATTTATTCATTATAAATTTTAAGAAATGTAAAAATACCTACAACGGTTCATGTAAATCAGGTTTACTATGTGGTTAAAATTAACAGATATGGATTAAAATTACCTAAAAATAGGTATAAATTATATTGGTGAAATTTTAATCTAAACATTATTATATAAAATTAGATATAGGATCATTTTTTATGCACAAACCAATAACATTACTTAATAATATTTTTAAAAAAAATTACAATTTTCATTTAGTTTAACCACCACACATAATTAAGTGATTCTACTCCACTCTCTTCATCGTAGCTCAAAAGAAATGTATTTTCACTAAAACCTTCCAAAATAAAACCCATAAATTCTTATCCATGTTTCATTGGTTATATTAATTATTTAATAAAAACATTATGGTCTTTTAGAGTATATTTAATGGCTTATTTCAATGAAGGGGTAATCATCTTAAGTGAACACATTCATTTTTATTATTATTCTACTATCACAAATAATTTCTTAACCTTTTAAATATTACTACATGATAATATTCCACACACATAAAAGATATTATATTGATTTTATAATATTTATCAATCTCTTTATCCATCAAATGGAAGACAAAATCATTAATCATGTGAATGGAATACAACCACCTCACTAATAGAGGTAATTTATTTTCCATCACCACCATACAAGACTTTTAATAATGATATAATTAATAATTATATTTTTGTTTATGAAATAATTTTGATTCTATAAATTCTCATTTTCATTTATTTTTTTACCCATCTGCATATTAATAAATGTAACATCAGTCATGCGTAGTGGAAGATTATCCCCTCCTCAAATAAAAGTGATTATTTTTTCATGAACCTTTTCATTGATGATAAAAAGTATATTTATAATATACTTGTATTATTTTTATAAATTTATTAAAATATAGATATTATATTATAATTTCACAAAAAAAGTGTCATTTCTTAAAAACAAATAAATAAATGATAAATGAAGTAATAAACCTCTAAAATATGATAATAATGAATGATTGTTACCAAAAGAATGATAATAAAAAAATGGATCATTTACGAACTTATAGATATGTATATGTTAATGGAATATAAATATTTGAAATATAAATTTATTATACATTACACTATAGCCTGTTCAACTATATGGATGTGTGAGGTCGGAGATTTCATGATAATTTGGACTCCATTGAGGCATATTTGCTATTATGAACCAATTTAAATTTATTTGGAATCTACAATACCACATTAATATATATATAACATGAATATATATTTATTAAGTGTAATTATTTTTTATATTCATGTATATTTTTTCGTGGGGTAATAATTTTATTGATACCAAAGATGTGAAAATTTTGATTATAACTTAATTTTTATTATGAAGGATTATATTTATAATTATGTAATATAATTATATATCATAAATTAACTCCATATATTTAATATAATATAGTTATTTAATTATTTTTCATGTTTACATCAAATTTTTCTTCACATTTTTACTTGAAAAATTTAATGAAATGTTTAAATTAAAAAGGTTATTATTATTTTTTTTGTTCGGGTTTATTTTTGTAAATTATTTTCATAATTGATTTGAAAGTTAGTTTTTATTAAATAAAATGAATTATAATAAAAATTCCATTATATCAATTGTTTATTAGAGGTTTGAGAAGAATTTTTTGAATTTTTTTTGAATGTCCTATTTTTTATTCCATTATTAAAATTCATAAGGAATATGTCTCTTTATCATATATGGTGTTGACTTATTTCACCACCTCCATATCAAGGGATTTACAAATAATTTTAATTAATGATATTAAAATGAAATTATTTAATTCTATTTTCATATATTCTACAAAAAAATTATTTTACTAGAAAATATAATTTTAAATGAATTGATGTTCATATAGAGTCTCTTGATATATTTTTTGTCACAAAATTTATCATAAAATATTTTTTTTAATGTGATAACATTTAATGATTTAAAATATTACTCTTCTGTATGAATGTTAATTATATCATGTATATGATTATTTCATATATAGTATACCATTTATGCTAATATTGTTTTTTTTATTGTTGTTATATTTAATAGGGAAATAACAATATAATATTTTTATTTATAAATATATATATTTATTAAAATGTAAATTTATTTAGGAATTAAATTTATCATTAAATGTAGGAGGAATTTGTTAGACATGTGTTTATATGTGGGGGCTGGTAATTGATGTCACTAATATGCATCGACATGCCGCATGTGAAAAACTAGTTTTCTATTATTAATAAACTATTTCACGATGTATACAAACTCACATTCAAAAAACTATTCAGAAAATTCCTCTATCAAAACATTCAAAATTAGGATATTATTTTTTTTCTAATTTTATTATCATTTTCAAGGAGATAAAATAAATTGATATTATCCCTTTGTGAATTTATTTGTAATGATATTTATTAAATGGAAGATATATATAACTACATACCAATCGATATTTATTATACAATATTTACCCATTATAGAATTTATTATATAAAACCCTTATTAAATGTTATATCTCATTATTATTTAGTTTCCATTCTATGTGATATAGTGGTAGAATCATTGAATTATTTTTAAACATAATAAATGTTTAATTATTTATGATGAATATTTTATTTCCAATGTTTATTGGGAATCATGTATGCAAATATTTCTTCAAGACTACGAAACTGATTAGAATTTTTTGATGTGATAAAAAAGTATCTTATTATGATGTATAAATGTGTAAACAAAATATGGGTTAGGGGAGTTTTGCTATTTGAAAAATCTACCACTACTTGTATACTTCTATTACAAATATATATGTTTTAAACATTTCAAACCACATGACACAGGGAAATGGAAATATAAGAATATTGTGATCTTAAAATCTCTGTAAGGGTGAACATAATATATATCAATCAATTTTAAGAAGTTATAATTATATTATTATACTAGAATAATAATTTAACATAAAATATTTATACCAAAAAAATAATATATCATAATTCTGTGAATAATGCATGGAATATAAAATGGAATTAGTCAAAAATGTATGGAATCAGAATTTGGTAATCATGATCCATGAGAGAATAACATTGGCATGAAAATAATCATAATGGATTGGAATATCATAGAAAAAATTCAACATATTGTATGACCATAATAAATGTAATTTTTTTAAAACCAATACTTCACATGCCTACGTGAATAAACTCGATATGTCTATATATGAAAATATGAGAAAACCCATCAATCCCATTCTTGTGTGAACAAACTGCTTATGTAAATACCTATAGATAACATTAGATAGAAACATAAACCAATGTAAAAAATGGTGACAAAAGACATCACCATTCATTTTCATTTCATTTTTTTTACATTTAAAACTATCAAATACATATATTAATTATACTATAGCACACAAAAAATCGCATCACACTAAAAATACTCATTTTCTTAAAGGATAAATATGTTTTATATTAAATAAAATTACTTATTTCATCCTGATAAATATTGTGGATTTCAATATTTGATAAATATATATAAATCAGGTATAATATGTATAAAAATAAAATGAGTTATTTTGGTAAAATAGACTATGGAATTTAAAAAAACACTTTTGAAATAATAGTTGTACTCATACTTCTAATGGAATTTTAAAATTAATAATTTTTTAAACTAAGAAAAAATAATTCCTTTTAGAGTCAATATAAATGTTAGGGTAATTGTTCACGTTAATAACATAGCATGTGAGAATATTTTATTTCATGGACTAAAATGAAAAAATGTAATTAGAGATATTTTTTAATATTTAAATTAAAAATAATGATTTATAGGTATCATTGAAATGTTATTTCATAATGGACAATTTGAAAAAATAGAAAATAAATAATGTTTAAAAATAAATGATTATGATGTGTCTTTGAAAAGTAATAGATTTCATAAAAATAAATATGTGGAAGAAGATAATATATTCTATTTTGTGATTATGAAAAGTGATTTAAAAACATATTTCCAAAACCCTTTGTTTTAAGACCCATATTATATAAAAAGTATTGTATTCTCCCAATGAATATTTGTAATAATTATAATGCTCACAATTAAAATAAACCTTAATTTCATTCCCAAAAATAGTGGATAACATTTTTTAGATAGAAATAATAAATATGGAAGTAGTGATTATTTATTAAGAGTGGGAGGTATTCAAACTAAAACTACAACTTTTTTAAAAAAATATGTCTTCATTGAATGGTATAATGATGATGTGAGTTATGTTATATAAAGAAAAAATTGAATACCATATATAATTTTGCAATGGTTAGTACAATGAATGTTGTATATGTATATTCCTGTAAAAATAATTCCATTATAAACCATAAATATATTTGATGAAACACCAATGGAATTGGTATATTAATAATGTATATAGTTCAAGATAAATATCTTGAAATGGACATTAAAATCACTGGAAATTGAATATATTTCCAAAATTATTTAAATTGGGGTTTTATTAATTAGTAAAAATTAATTTATTGTGTATAATATCACACGTATCCCATGGAGTTGAAAATTGGATGTTGAACTATTACATCTGGAGGGGATTCTAATATTATTTATAGAGAGGAAAATAAGTATGACATGAATTTAAATTAATTAAATTTATTTCCTAATATAATAGAAAAATAAGGTACTATGAAATAAAATATTATTTTTATTAGGTGAATTATAGAAAGCACGAATCAATAAATAGAAAATTGTGATGAAAAACCTTACAACATTTCACTGAATAGTCTAATTCAATCTATGATCATATATACAAAACATTAATATTTTAAATACCTCTTTAAGAAAAAACAATATTCCAAACCATTTAAAAATAATTTATAATTATTCAATCTATTTATATTTTTTATTTACTACACTTTTTTGATATTGGGTGTGGGTAATCATGTTTGTTTTGAACTTGTTTTAAAAGAACCATGTTAGTAATCATTCATCCTTTAATGTGAAGATTTATAAAATAATTAATCTATCAATATATATTTATTTAAAATAATTCATTAAATCCAAACAACCTTTCATGAATACATTAGTTGTTAACCTTGAATAAGAAATTAATAACTATAATTTTCTAGTTATTTTATCCTATGATGTGTGATTATATAATTAATGAGTAAAATATTGAAACTGATTATCCATAAGAAAAAATAAATTAATTGTGTTATTATACCATTTTATCAATTAATTATTTTTTCATATTCATTAGTGATTTAATTTTATAGAATGGTCCATGCACTTGTACAAACTGGTCAACACCTAAAAACCCAATATTAATAGATTATTATGAGGTGATTATGTTAAAAATCATCATAATCATATCATAATGATATTTTTTTTATTAGGGTTATATAACAGAATTATAGATAATTAATGTAATTAGTTAAGGATGCAAACAAAATTGATTATAGGAATTAAATATTTCCCACTTCTGTTATGGTGTTAATTTTTATAATGACTGTTTATTATTCATATCATAAAATTGATATTAAACTATTATTTCCCTTAAATTATTAATATCACAAAAATAATGTTTATCAATTAAAACATTTCACAGTACTAACACAATAAGGTGGAGATAAAATGAAAGGATTAAATATATTGTTCTATAGATTTTGTCCTCTATATTTACACAAGGACGACGACATCATTTTTTATAAAATGGGAAGAGAAGAAACATAGATAATTATTTATGAAGATAAATTATTTAATATATATCATAATTATATATTTAATTAAATATTTTAACTGTATTTGTCTAGTGCTGATAGAAAATTAATCACATTGTGTCATGGACGCGGTGTTCTATGAACATCATGTTTCATAATTTATTATTTCATAATGGAATTGGATGGGTGGTAAATTATTGTAACATTCTTGTAGTAACGGGATATTATAATAATGATAATTAATTTATTATTATAATTAGTGAAAATAAATTTGATGAATAATTATAGTAAATAAATAAAAAAAGTGATATGTCTGGAACATATACCTCATTATTTTGATTATCTACCATATGAAGGGAATTAATCAAATTATGGATGTTATTTTATAATGAAAAAAACTACATATGGTCTCTTGTAAATTGTTTTATTGATTTCACTATATTTTGGTTTGAAATAAATAGTTTATAGAGTTTATAGATATGAGTAATGAAGAGTTCCTTTTATAAGAGAAAAAGGATTAAATTTTAGTAAATACCATAAAAAAATTAATAATAAAAATTCACTCTTATGGAATGTTAAAAAAATGAAAAATAATGGTGGGGAGAACATATTAGGTTTAAAAAATCCTTATCCACTAAAATATATTTTTTTTAAAAACAATTTGGACTCTTTCCCTCTGAAGATACAAATTTTCACCATAATAGTTTTCCCAATGGAAAATATTTTTTTACCAATGTTAACAAAATATTTTTGACAAAAATAAAAAAATGGCCAACATTAAAATAATTAGTCCCTCTGATTGTAAATTTGAGATTCATTTTATTTAATTCAATTAATTAATGTGATAAAATTCAATCTTTAAATTCAAATATGATATGTATTGAAATAAATTTTTAAGAAAATATTTGCTTGTATAAAAACATAAAATATATGATTTCAATAATTAAATAATATTTAAAATATATAATGATTCTCATAAAAATTTTGGTCACAAAAAATTATTATAAGTTTCATGATAGGAGTATATCTTAGTTATTTCACAAAATCCACAATATTTTTAAAAAATGATATTTTTTCACTATTGATGTAAAAATAAATAATTTTAGGAAAAACTTGAAAAATAAAATTTATGATATATTAATATTATTAATCAGAAAATAATATTTACATTTTTCAAATAAAAATCATATTATCTGATAACTATATATTTGAATTCAAATCCCATAATATAGTGTAAAAATGATTATTTTGAAGAATAGCATTTCAAAAATGTTAATTATTCCATACTCAAACATCCAATAATGTAAAAATAATTTTATTCATAAAGTATTTTTCCAATTATCTTTATATATTATTTTTATTTCATCACTATATATTTATCAAATTCAAATAAAACTACAATTTATAAAAAAAAAATTTGTAGGCATTAAATTATTTTCATTGCTTCTTATCTATAATAACGAGATATCATTACAATTTAAAATATAATTTATTATAATTATACCCATATTTATTAATGTCATTAATTCTATACTTACCCTCTTATTCAATGGACATGTTTCAAATTTTTATATATAATAAATAAAATAGGTTAATGTTTTATATTTCAAGTAGGTGTATTAGGTGGAACTTAATATTTAATATATTTGTTATTTAAGGATATTATACATTAAACTCATATGTTTTTACACTCTACCCCTTGTAATTTTCATCCATGAAATTTTTATTATAACTCACTGAAGAAAAAATGCTATAGTAATCTTTACAAAACCATCATTCATGTTATAATTTTTAACCTGACATATACCATACTCTATTAGGGTATAAGAAGTAACACATAATTCCTCAAAAATCATTAATAATTGAAAAAGTCATGAATCTAAATGTATATAAACTAATGATATCTTCTAAAAAACATTTCTAAAAAATTGAATCCTTAAAAGTGTAAACCACATGGGCAAAATATATTACAAAAATAAAATTTTATTTATAATCTGTAATTGTATCTATCTCAAATACATAATGTTAGAAACTACTCAATATATATATATCATAATACTCAAAACAAGATAAATATCACAAAAAATATCATTGTATTGATTTTCATTAAAAAAATAAAAACATCCAAAACAATGTTGCTATCTATTGTCGAAATCAACTACCATTTATTACAACTACATCATGATTGTATTCATCTTATGTGTTATCCATTCCATAGTAATGTTTTCTTAAAAATTTATCATAAAATTTATAATATTTTCATAACATAGAATTTTATTTTCACTAATTACCTTTTAAACAATTTTAAAAGTCTTTAATGATGAAATAAACATGAAAAATATTTTTATGTGTCACAAAACCCACTTTATTTTTTCAAAATACCAGAACACAACTGATAATTATAACTCATAAATAAAAATTAATATTGTTATCAATATTTATTTTACATTATTGTATCAATCTTACTACTTTAGTTAGGACTAGGAAATTCACTTTTTATACCCTGACAAGATTATACATTGATTTTGATCCTTTTATGTATTATTCATTATTTAATTATAATCCATTATTGGTTGTGGGTTCAAACCTTTATGATCTTTCTCATCATGAACATGTTTCAACCATATAATCAAATGAATCTTTTGATCGTATTAAATCACATGAATATGAATGATCAGTCGTCTGAGGTCATCTCTAATGAATCCCATATTTCCACCATTTATGCTTTCAGTTAAAAACTGTGTTACTTGGTAAATCCTACACCTATCTTAGTTATACCTGGAATATATAATGATGGGTTCTCTAATACTACATAAAATAATCCGTTAATTTAATTTTAAAAAATATCATTCATTATTTTTCATAAATATAATGTGATTCAAAAAATATTATCACCGGGGGCTGTCAATGAATCTATATAGTTAGGAATATTTATCATGAACTAGGTTATGAGAGAGTTAATAAATAATACATGCACTACATGAAGATTAACCGAATATACATATGTTTTAGATTTTATATCATCTTTTATAATATAAATAGAAATATTTTTCTTGTAAGTATAAATAATATTAACATTTTATATGTGTAGAGATGTTATCCAACACAAAAACATACCCTAAACATATCCCTTGGGTTTTCACTAATGGTCCCCCATTAAGATCATGATAATATTACCTCAACATATGGAATAGGGTAAATACATTTATAACCAACCAAAACATCTCATCCTTTTATTATGTTTCTAATTCATAATTTTTCCCCAAATGATATAACTATTATATAAAATGTTATCTAAACCCTTTTCTAATTCCATATATGATATCCCGATAAAACTATGTAATAATAATATAAAAAAATTATGTAATAAATTCCCATGAACTTTTTTGAAAATATCCATGGAGATATAGGAAACAAAATACTAATAAAACTCTTCATTTTTTATCAAATTGAAATTTTAATGCTTTATATTTAACTGCTTCATTCATATAATTTCTTCATTATCTCCCAATTGTTATCAACACAGTTTAATATTATTTAAATTTCATCCATTTTTTATCTACTTATCTAGGGGAAATTGAAACCAAAATGATAGGTTATCTGAGATGATTAGTTAGTATATACATAGGCTATAATAACAAATGATCTAAAGTGAACATAAGTTAATAATATGTACATAATCACGATATATAATTGTGCAATGATCAACTAACCATGCATCATAAATCACGAAATATACTTTTTAATACCATAATAATCATTTCAAAATAGTATAGAAAGATAAGTAAATAAAAATTATCCACAACGGTATAACATAGGCATTATAAAAAGAATATAATTATTTAATTTCAATGAAAAAACATATAAATATTGAAAAGTAATATTCATAAGGAATCATGTGTGAGCTAACCAATTATTCTAAGGACAATGTACCCACACAATTGTCCACACCTGAAAAAAAAAATTTCCCATTAAGATCATGACAATGGGAACAAACTCATTATCTACATGCCTTAATTTCTTACGGGATATATAAATTACCCTATTCAATATTGGGTGATATAGGACCCCACACTTCATTTTCATCACATATGAGTATAAATAAAAATAATCAATCAACTCAATATGATCCCAAGATAATAAAATTAGAATCATATCATTACCAAATAAATTAACATAAGGAAAAAAATCATAATTTTCTAAATAATATTAATTTAAAATGTATATTGAAAATAATTGGGAATCTAATAACATCATTTAATACTCGTGGAAAAAATTATTTAACATAAAAAATTAATCATATAAAATTCACACCATATAGTTAGAGGGTATATAGTTATGATATTAATTTCCCTAATCAATTGATGAATATAACCCTGGTCAACCCCCATGAATCAATGGAATAAAAAATTGTGTAATCATTGAGATAATGAATATAGAGAAAAATTGGGTTTATAATCATTAAATTATGAGATTAGAATGATGGTAGTGAAGGGGCATTTCATAATAAAAAATAATAATTTTAGGCCATTGACAAAATGAAGGTGAATGATAGTGTTTTTAGGATATTCTTAAAATAAATTATTATTTATCAACATACAATGACATATATGAACAACATTTATTTTATTTTTATGAAAATATATCTTTTTAAGTAAGAAATATCAATATATTTTTAACTTGTTAGAAGAAAATCTGTTTTATAAAAAATAGAAAAATATTAATTTTAGAAACAATGAAAATATAGTGTAATGTTTTTATATAAAAATTATTTTTAGTGAGTGAATGTGGCCATATGGAATCTAACAAAAATAAATTAATAAATTGTTTTTAATTTTGCCAACAAATAAGAATATAGGGGTTAAATTTGAATTATATCTCATAAATGGTGAATCAAAAACATTGAAAATAGTTAATTTTTAAAATTAATCATCATGAATAGATCATTAAAAAGATATTAAGTCATTAAAATAAATTTATCATTGAAGATAAAATATTTAATATTGAGAATATTGAATACTTTTTTAAAATTGTATTATTCAAATTAGTTTATTCGAATGCATATATAATAAACTATGTATTATGTTAAATGTTTCAATATTGTTAAAAAGAATTATGTTAATAAAAAATAAATCATAATTGATTTTCAAAAAATATATATAATAAAATTTTTGGGATGGGGTCTATTGATATGGAAGGAGTCATTAATTTTTAAGAGTAAGTGTTATTCTTAAATAATTTAAAATTTTGTTTAGAAAAAATTATAACTATGTAGTAGTAATTTATAATGAAAATTATTTTCCCAATAGAACAACAAGAAATTAATAATAAACTAATGAAATGGTAGGATTAGTTACTGAAAATGATGTATATTCTTATAAAATGTATATGACATAATATATTCGAAATTAAGTAGAATAAACCCTTGGGCAATTGGTAACATTTGGGAAAATTTTATTGATATTAATATCATAAAATAGATATTAAAATATTATTAAATGCAATATATTTTAATATGTTGATTAAATTTGGTTGTTATTAAATGATATAACAGAAAATATAATGAACAATATAAGACAAGTCTAATGGAGTTGAAAATGGTATGAATAAACCATTACAACATTAGGGGAATCCAATCTTCTTGAAAGAGATGCTATGAAATTGAACATAAATTATGATGATTTTATTCTACTACATGAGATAATAAATAAACTAGGATGAAAATAAATGACATAATAAAAAACAGATTAATAATAAAAAATACATGTTGAAGAGAAAAATTGTGGGTGAAAACTCTTACATAAAATCTGAATGTAGTTATTGTTAAATTATATATTACATAACAAAAATAAATAACATAATCTCCTATCCAAAAAAATTAATTATTTTCATATTAATCATTTATAATTAGTTTCTACATTAAAAGTAGCTAGTTGTTATAAGTTTTTACTATTGGGTGTGGGAAAAAATGAATGTTTTCAACATATTTTGTAAAGTCATGTCAATAGTCATTCTTATTCAATAGGTAATATTTTGATGAGAATAAGTTGTATTATAATAAATTACATATAATTACTTATTACTTTTAAAATTTAATTCTGGAAATCATCAATCACTATTCTAAAAAAATTAATCAATAATGTGCATATTTCATTGATTTTTGACCTGCCATTGGTGTTTTCTTAATTAATGAGTCAAATGCTATTGTATGATTTCTTAAACAAAATAAAACATATATTCAAATATTGATATCATATTTTAGAATTAATTATGTTATCATACTCATAAATACAATACATTTATATAAATCTTCTTGTCAGTGCTAAAACTGATCCAAACATTAGCAAGTCACTTTTAATGGATTTTTATGAATTGATTAAGTTACAATATCATTTTATAAACTAAATAATGACATATAATCATATTTTTAGTGTCAAGTATCATTATTTGAAACTATTAAAATATTAATTTACTTATATGAATCAATTTCATCATATAAATATCTTTTTTCTTTATTAGATTACTAGATTACAACAATTGATTTTATTTTTATTGTACAAAATTCATACCATTAATTTTATATTCAATTGGTATAATGAGAACATGATTCATTTTAAAAATAACTATTTTATCCTCGAAGATTTTCCTCTTGGTCATTCTTATAAGAAAGTGTTGAAAAGAAAAATTAAATTTGATATCTCCATGGTGGTTGTAGTCTACATATATGCTTGATGGTTTTTTCATTTTTCCTATAATGGTGATAATCAATAATATATTTTTTCATTTATGATTTAAAATATTACACAATTATCAAAATAATAAAGTATTGTACTAATTATATATATATCCAAGAATGATTCTGGATATGATATAAATATATATGAAAAAGTCATGTTTTCATTTTACAAAATAGAATGTGGAGGGTGGATAATGCCTATACAATCATTTTAATAACATTACATTTTAATAATAATTATTATGTTTTCATTATAATTTTTTTCAAGGAATTTTAGGTTGAATGAAGTCAAATAAATTTATATTGAGAATAAATGATAGGTTAGGAACTCATACTTTACATTCTAGAATATCACCTCTACGAGGGTGACTAAAAATATGACAGATAAGATTTTGATACATTCTGAAACCCAAAAACAGTTTTTAGGGCTATGTTGGTGATTATTTGGTATTATTAAGGTATAACTAAGAGTGTTTCTGTGATAGGGGATTTTAGGAGTGGACATCCCCTTCTATAAGAAAATTGTGACTATTTATTTGTATATACAGTAAAATTTTCAATTATTTGAACTCATATTCAATTAATGATTATCCAGAAATTGTTGAATATTGAACTAGAGAAGAAATAATTTCAACCCACACATCCAAAAATTAATTGGGAAATTGTTTTAAACATTTTAAAACCTTTAGCTCCATGTAAACTAATTTTTACTATTTTATTTTTCACTATTGTATGTATGTTTTTCCTTTTGTATTATAATCATTATTTGTAAAAATAATGTTTCCAATATTATATAATCTAGACTAGAATACATAAAACATTAAATTCATTATTTTTTATTCAATTTATTAATGTGATCAAAATAATCATTAAATTAAAAAAATATAATGTTTTAAAACACTTTCTAGGAAAATATTTCTTAGGTTCTACAATATCAAATATTGGTTTGTAAATTAAAAGTATTATTCCAAAATAATAATATTACATAAAAATATCATTTCTCCTGAAAATGGATTCATAAACTGCAGGATATAATTATAAAATTGCTTTATAATAATGGTCAACATATTTTTCAAACACAGTATTCAATACTATTCACATAAAAATCAACCATATCATAAACATAATAAAAATGCATCATTATCTGGTTTTATTATACATAATCTATTTTTAAAAAATATTAATACAATATTTTTTTGGAATTAAATTTTTAATAAATATCCCATAATGTTGGGAAAAAATATTCATTTTGCGAAATACCATTTTAATATTATAACATTTCATATTTTTATTTCCAACAAATTAAAATTATAATAATTTGTAATCTATTTTCCCTATTATATGTTTATTTTTTTTTATATTTATTAATCATAATATTAATTTATTATAAAAAACACCATTTTTACAGAATTATATTTCAATGAATAAAAAGATTTCTTAATTTTTAACTATTATATCTAAATTTAATATTTATTTATAATAATAATAAATATGAAATCCTCAAATCTATATTGAATTCCAAATCATTACATTTCTGGAAAAAAAATTTATGAAGGAGGCCTAATAGTTTCTATTCAAACTATACAATATCAAAGGGAAAATTGGATCACATACATATTAAATGTATTTTATTTGAGATATATATACTTATGAAAAACTCATACATAAACAATACTCATGTATTTAAATTACAATTTTTACCACATAACCAAATTTTTATTATTTCACATTATTTCATCATAATATTTGATTAAAAAATTTTTATACATAACTCATTATAGATTATTTTTGATAATGTCATGAAAAGTAATAACAAGAAGAGAGATCTCAAATGATCAGTAATTTAAAAGACATAAATTAATCATTTAATTCCATGAATGTTAATAATAAGTGAATATGGGTAGAAAAACACTAATCATTGTTCGTGATCGAATCATAAAAATCTCACACCCATTAATACATGGATCAATTAATACCAAATTTGGTAAAATGGTTTAAAACATTCTATGATTCATTAGAATAAATAATCATGATTCATGTTATATTAATCTTGACCAAGGGGAATGTTTCTCACCCAGAAGCCTCATGAAAAATAAATTTTCGTATATTGGGATATTATCATTAAAGAAATCATACAGAAAACTTATAATTCAAAAACCCATATGGGAAAAATACAATATAATTTTATAATTATCATAATGATTTTTTAATAAATTGGAGTTCTATATGTGTACACCCATAGTATTAGCTATATTAGGATCACTTTCTGTTATAAGGGACAAACCATCATATAATCTATAACGGGCTTACCCGGTGCTATTTGGGAGAACCCATCGTATTAAAATTTCAATGAACCAGAAATAAAGTACACAGATCAATCATTTTACCATAATACCAAATAAACAATCATTATTACATTTATAACATGATTAAAAAGTGAAAAAAAGTGGTTCCATGGTTAACATCTCAATTTTGGTGCCACTAACGACACCCTGAGATGGATAGCCACATGCCCACAACTGCACCTACTCGTATGCTAGAGGGTGATGACTAGTGTAACACCACAAGCTTCTATTGTACGTTTCTCATTTAATAATGCAATAGCGTGTGTTGTACGCAACATCGAGTTCTAACACACACCACACCTGATCAAACTAACCGTTATGAATAGTAATACCTACTTTTTAAAATTTTATAAATTTGATCTCTCAAAATGGACTTTATTTTTGGATTCAGAGTATCGAATTTAGCCTAAGGTGAAATTTTGGTACTTTTCGGATAACTTTCATATTTTGATGAATAGTGAAAATTACTTAATTTTAAATAAAAACAACTTTTTTAATAAAAATAATTAATTGTTATAAATTATGAATTTTAGTTGTTTTAAATTATATGTAGAATATATTTTTACCATTGAATACAATTTTGGTCATTGTACATAATTTCACAGTTAAAGCAAACATAAACAAGTATCAATCTTTTGATAGTTATTATATCTTAAAAACACACATTTTGTTTTGACAACGGGAATTAATTTCAAATTAATTTCTTCCACTTCAGTGATTTGAATTTGTAAAAATGGATTCCATATTTGGAATCAGAATGTTCAAATTTTGTAAATAGGTAACTTTTGTTTTTAGACATTTTGAATAATTACTTCGGTAAATATTTTATTTACCATGGTTCAAAGGTAAATCCGGTAAATAAGGGTTAAAAATAATATTATAATAATAAAAAATTACCCTAAAACGTGTCCTAACATTATTGGATGATACATGTTCGACCATAGGCATATTGGGGTCGATTTTGGGACCCCATGGTGCCACTTGTAAGTGATAGGGACACTTATTTTAATAAAGTTAAATTGAATGCAAAAATAACACAAGCATATATCTTTTAGAAAAACAATTTTTACATAAGGTTATATATGATTTATTATCGACTATAAATATTAATTAGAAAGATAAAACTATTTCCTACATAATGATATTTTATTTATAATTTTTAGACATTAAATCAGGTAATTTATTTATAACATAATGATGATGCAATAATTACCATAATAGTGAAAAATTAAACTAATTGATATTATAAATAGCCAAATAAATATAATTTGAAGATTTTAATGAATTAAACTAATTTTATAGGATAATATTCTATATTATTATTGATTTAATATACTTTTTTGAACTAATAATTCTGTTATGATTTTCACAAAAATCAACTATTGAATAGTTTCAAAATTGACATAAAAGTGTTTTTAAAACAAGTATTATATTATTAAATGATATTAAATTCCTAAAAATATAAGGTTCGGACAAGAGACTTATATCATGATAGGTGTATCATTAAAGGACCACTTTTGGGTCTCTTGGATGTATATAGTAAGTTTATTAACCATTGAATATAAAAATACAAAGAGACATTGTAAAAGTGAAACTAATTAACTAAGAGTTAATACTTAAAGAGAAGGTTAATATAGTAACCCAAAGCTGTATAAATTCTATTATTTGAGTGTTTTTCGACCCATACCATCCTTAACATTTAAATAATCAACTTTTTAGCCATTATAAACATAATATGAATTTATTATAAATTAATATTTCTAGCTTTTCTAAAGGTGCCCCTCACCCCTCTTATAAAAGGGCACCCCCCCTTATCATTACATCACACCTTCAAAGCCTTTTGGTTAGGCCAACCTATGCCAAAATACTCTCTAAAATTCCATCACTTCATCCTATATGCCTTCCTTTAGTCAAAAAGCCAACCTATGATCCCTTTTGATCAAATCAAAAGGAAGAACCAGAAGAAGAGGTAATGATTTCACCACCCTTTTCCAAGTTCCTTTCTTCTTCCACTTCTTCCTTCTTTGTTATTACCTTTCTAAAATAATAAATCCAGTATCTTATATATACTATTATGTTATTATAAATATGGTACAACCATATTTAGTATTTTATCCATCCTTTGACTAATATGTCACCATACGTGCGTACGTACGACTTACCATCTCCACGTCATGGTGTAATTGTTATTCAATAAATTATTATTTGGATGGGTATAATAATGTTGTTTAATTCCTATAAATAATAAATATAACATGATAATTATTCTGTATATATGATATAACATCCAATTATATATTATTTTAATATCAAAATAATGATATTGTCGCTCCTGCGTGCGTACGGACTATCGTCTCCATGAACGCGATGAGATTCATTCTCTATCGTATCCATTCAAGTATAATTATCATTTGGTGATTTAAAAATAATTTTTAAGGACTTGAAATCATTCTGTATATGAATAAGATACAACCTATCCATGAAAAACATGGCTTACGTAACAAAACATATAAAAGAAAACTAGTCAATTAACACCTGAAACAACGATAATACTAAGATATTATTAACAAATCAATGATAAAAGATCATATATGATATCATATTAATGTATATGATTCTTGTATAATTTAATAACAATTATTTCACCACTATATATGAGTTTAACCTACCCCAACCATGGAAAAGTACAAGGTAAGGGTTATTTCACAATCACTTCATTGTCTGAGGTTGTTTATACGTAATAATCTAATGGGATATCTTTATCATCCACATCCATGTTTCGTAAAAATGTATTTCAAAAAAAATTTACTATTTAAAAGAATATAGGTTAAATTAATTTATAACCTTTTTTTACTTTTTACAAGATTTTTATAAAGGAATATTTCCGTCATTTTCCAAACAAAGTTCTTTTTAACCCTTCCGACATAATTAAGGTAAGAATGTTTATTTTACCTTATAAGGCAGGTGTGGATATCTTCCACCTTTATAAAATCATCATATCTTCCCTTAAAATCATATAAGATTATTTTCAAAGAAAATGTTTTATTTTAGAAATATATGACTCTTAAATGATTTCAAAATAAAAAGAGATATTTCTCTAAAAAGAGTTTTGATTTCATCTATGTCAACATCTTTTGATGGATTTTACGCTTATTTGAAGTTGATTTATTATGATACAAAACTTCTATATTGTATTGAAGGTTTTGTGATATGTTTGATTGTGTATGTGTTATTTTTATACCATTCATGGTTTATGGATGAAGTATTTACATTTCGTATGCCAGTTTTAATACAAATGTTTACGTTATGTTTAAACCTTTTCATATGGGAATGCATTGGACTTAATATATGACGGGTGGAGCCCACTATAGCTCCTCGATGCATCGGTAGGTCTCATGAGACAAACCAGTGTCTTGGCACAAGGCCTTGAAAAAATCTTATTTTTAGTCTTGGCACGAGGCTTTGGCTATGTGGTTATGATAGTCTGGCATTATGCATTCCATCATTATGAAAGTGGTTATTGCTATTGCATGTGATTATTCGATTAGTAGAATATCCATGTGAAAAATTAAATGGAATTATTTCATTTTATTTTTGCCATACTATGTTGAAGTTCTAGTTTACAAGGCTTTTTTTAGATATACATTGCCTTAAATGTTAATTCTTATTTATGAATGTTTCTGCTATATTGTTATTTTTTCTGGGCATTTGAGCTCACCCTTTTTCTATGTTTTATTTTTCCCAGGATGTGAAGAAGTGAATTATGAATGACCTATAAGGATATTATGAAGGGATAATAGTGTGTACTATGGAGACAATATGTTTTTGTAGTAGTTTTTCACTTTATGATGTAATGTAAAATTTAATGAATATGACTAGTGTTTCCAAGGATACTAAACCAATCGGTATTTCGAGATTTGATCATTCTTGTGATCATTACAATGTTATGTAATAATGCACCGAATCTAGTTAACTGGGGTCGGGGCATTACAGTTGGTATCAGAGGAAGTTTATTACAAACCTTGGAAGCTAGATTTAGATAAAATCTGATTAGAGCACATAGACCTAAGATGGACATTGAGGATTAGTATAGAAAATCTTCCTAGATTTTTGGTATTGTATAGATTTTGTGAGTTTTCCAAACAATACATCCCTGTCTGGATACGATCAGGTAGAGGCGGCTTTGGCACAGATGTACCTAGGTGTAAAACCCGAATACATCGCTTTGAGCTAGACTCGAACGGGAACTGGTGCACGACAACGGGCCTTGCAGCACTCTTGGTTACGACACTCCCAGGGGATATGCTTAGGATAAATCTCATTTTCATTACAAATCATTATGAAAGGTTTATGAGTATATACTTCCTCAAAGAAAACATTTTTATGATTATGGATTATATCCCTAAATAGTTCAATTTATGTTAAGTGTTTTATAAGTATGGAATTATGTATTTTGATTCATAAACTACTCTAGTTTATTCCATTGTTTAGAAATGGTGCCTAGTGGAAGAAAAGGAAACCGTATCAATGCACGCACTCCATGTAGGTATTTCCCTCATGCTCAAGATAATTTTAGTGGAGCTGGTGATGCAACTGGTGCCAATCAGCTAATCACCATACTGGGACAACACACTCAGGTTATGAATAATAACCTTACCTGTATGGAGCACCCTAATCCGCATTGTGGTGGATCAATGTGAGATCGATTCATGAGGAAACAACCACCAACGTTCAATGGGAGTAAAAATCACTTAGTAGATGAGCAATGGATAAATTCCCTAGAGAAAATATTTCAGGCTTGGGGGAGTAGTGAAAGGGAATACGTTATCATGGAAATTTACTGCCTCACTGGAGATGTTGATCAATGGTGGTCGTTGATTTAAAACATGAAGGAAGATGATGAAGTATCAAATATGGAATGGAGGGAGCTCAAAGATCTATTTTTAGAAAAATACGTTCCTTGTGACCATCAAGCATATATGAAAATGTAATTTCTGAGTCTGAGACAAAAGGAGGATGCTAATGTCGCAAAGTATGAGGCTAAATTTACAAGGATAGCAAGGTATGCTAGAGATTATATACGTAACCCAAGAAGTATGATTGATCGTTTCGTTGATGGGTTAAAACGATTTCTCCGTCGAGCATTACTCTCACAATCCTTCTCGTCGTACGAAGACATTGTCTCATGTGCTATCATGACCGAAAAGGAATTCTCTAAGTCTTATGACTTTAAATAAAAGAAAGAGAAGAAGAGACCTGCTTATCAATCTGGGAATAGAATTAAGGGGAAGAAGGGAAAGGTTGAATATCCATCCTGTGGTAAAGGTGGTAAGAAACACCCCGGTACTTGCTTGAAGGGAACGGGAGTATGTTACAAGTGTGGTGAAAAAGGCCACCAAGCTCATGATTGCAAGGTGAAGAAGGAATATACCAATGTTTAGTGATACAATTGCAGGGAGATGGGGAATTATGCAAATGAATGTCCTAAGCGTCAGGATAACTTATCTCAGAAAAGGCCAAGGGATCAAGGCTAAGCTTATGCTATCACTACTACTGAGGTAGAAGCTCCAAAAGACGTGGTGGAAGGTAATTTAATGGTTTCCTCAAGTTTAGAAAATGCATTATTTGATTCTAGATCATCGCATTGTTTCATATCTTCCCAGTTTTCCATGAAAATTAGATATTTCCAATTTTATTTAACAAGGGAGTTGTCAGTTAAAACTCCTAAGGGAAGTATCATTGCAACAATGTTTTGTGAATCGGTCCTTATTGAAGCACATAAATTTTCTTTATCTTCTGATCTCATCGTCATACCTATGATTGAGTTTGATATAATACTCGGTATGGATTGGATTTTGGAGTATGATGCGAAGATTTATTGTAAGAATAAATAGGTTATGATTCTTGATGATGATGATGATAAGAAACACCTTATCATTAGAGCAGAATCATCACCACCTAATTCTTATCTAGATCCACCCCCAGTAGCTAAACTAAATTCAATTATTGGGGAGGAAGAGGATGAAATTATAGTGGGTGAGGAAAGGAATGTTCAAATAGAGGATGTACCTGTTGTTGAAGAATATGTAGATGTGTTTCTGGATGATTTACCTGGACATCCTCCAGAATGAGAAGTTGAATTTTCCATTGATTTAATTCCTGGATCAAGGCCTATATCGATGACCCCTTATATAATGGCCACTGTATAATTAGTTGAACTAAAGAAACAACTAGAGGTATTGAGTAATAATGGATTTATTTTCCCTACTGTTTCTCCATGGGAAGCCCCTGTTCTTTTGGTTAAAAGGAAAGATGGATCTATGAGGTTATGTATCGACTAAAGGGAGATCAATGCTATAACAATAAAGAACAAGTATCCCCTACCTCGCATTGATGATTTATTTGACCAACTGCATGGAGCTCAATACTTATCAAAGATTGACCTTCGATCTGGATACCATCAGTTGTGTTTGAAGAAGGAATACATTCTGAAGACAGCATTTCGAACCAGGTAATTGCATTACGAGTTTATAGTAATTCATTTTGGATTGACTAATTCACCCTCTGTATTCATGGATCTAATTAATAGGGTTTTCAAGGATTATCTTGATGAATTTGTGGTGGTATTTATTGATGATATCTTGGTATACTCCAAAAGCTACTAAAATCATGAAAATCACTTGCGCATTATCCTGAAGACTTTGAGAAGACATTAATTATATGGGAAGTTTAGAAAGTGTGAATTATGGCTTCAGGAGTTGGCCATATGGTCTTTAAGGATGGAATCTCTATTGATCCTTCTAAGAACAAGGCAATCCAAGAATGGACAGCACCGATGAGTATAATTGAGGTACGTAGTTTTATTGGTTTTGCATGTTATTATTGATGTTTCGTCCAGAATTTTTCCCAGTTGGCTAACCCATTAACGAAGCTCACACGTAAAGGGGTTAAACTTGTTTGGAAAAAAGAGTGTGAAGAATGTTTCGAAGAACTGAAGAGAAGATTAGTCAATGCTCATTTATTGACTCAACCATCGGGGATTGATGGGTTCGTTATTTATAGTGATGCATCGAAGAAAGGACTTGGTTTTGTCCTTATACAGAATGATAGAGTTATTGCCTATGCATCACGACAGTTGAAAATTCATGAGAAAAACTATCCGACTCATGATCTTGAGTTAGCAGCTATGATCATTGCTTTGAAGATATGGAGGCACTACCTCTTTGGTGAAAAATGTGACATTTAAACAGCTCACAAGAGTTGGAAGTATATTTTCTCACAAAAAGAACTCAACATGAGGTAAAGGAGATGGTTTGAATTACTCAAGGATTATGATTGTACGATACACTACAACCCGGGGAATGCAAACAAGGTGGCAGATTCTTTGAGCAGAAAAAATCATGTAGTTTTGAACAATATGAGAATTTAAGGGGATCCAATTTTCATGGATCTAGTGAAGATGGACATGGGAATAACCAGGGAAGGTGAAACATCAATTCTTTTTCAAATGGTTGCCAAACCATCTTCACTAGAAAGGATTAAGAGTTCTCAGACCGATGATGAAGAATTTCAAAAGAAGATTAAAGCTATGAATAATGGGATATTGAGAGACATTGTGTATGAAGATGGAATTTTGAAATTCGGGTAGAGACTTTGTGTTCCCGATATACATGATCTAAAAAGGAAATTACTGGATGATGCTCATAGTTCCAATTTCTCTATACACCCTGGGAGCACCAAAATGTATAGAGATTTGAAGGAACATTTTTTGTGGGACAATATGAAGAGGGAGATTGCTGATTTTGTGTCAAGATGTATGGTTTGTCAACAAGTGAAAGCTGGAAGGAAACACCTTGGATGAGTCATAGAACCTCTTCCCATACTGGAGTGGAAATGGGACAATATTACGATGGACTTTGTCATGGGGCTACCAAAGACTCCTAGAAGGAACGATGCAATATGGGTCATTGTTGATCGCCTTACCAAGTCATCAGTTTTTCTTGTTATAAGAGAAGATCTACCACTGGAACGTCTAACAAGAGTGTATATTAATGATGTTGTGAGACTTCATGGAGTACCCCTATCGATTGTTTCTGATCTTGATCCCTGTTTTACTTCAAGATTCTGGAAAAGTATTCAGAAATCCTTGGATACTGAACTTCATTTGAGCACTACCTTACACCATCAGATAGACGAACAATCAGAACGTACTATTCGAACCTTATAATACATGTTTAGATCTTGCTCAATTGACTTTCAAGGTATGTGGTATCAATATTTATCTTTGGTAGAATTTTCCTATAACAATAGCTTCCATTTGAGTATTCACATGGCACCATATGAAGCATTATACGGAAAGAGATGTCGCACACCAACCTGTTGGGATGAAGAACTAGTAGAGGAAACGATGGAAAAGGTGAAGGTAATCCAAAATCACATCAAAGAATCTCAAAATCGGCAGAAGAGCTTTGCCTATAATCGAAGGAAGGATTTGGAATTTCAAGTCGGTGATCATGTTTTCCTGAAGGTATCTCCATGGAAGGGAGTCATACTTTTTGGTAATAAAGGTAAATTGAGTCCCATGTATATCGGTCCTTTCAAAATTCTAGAACAAATTGGGGTTGTAGCTTACCTATTGGCAATGCCACGAAGTCTCTCCAAAGTTCACGATGTGTTCCACATATCTCTATTGAGGAAATACATGCCTGACCCAACGCATGTACTCACCTATGAAGAATTAGAACTGGAACCCGATCTGTCTTATTGCGAAGAGCTCGTCTGGATTCTTGATACGAGAGAACAATTACTGAGAAACCGGACGACTCGTCTGGTAAAAGTCTTTTGGAGAAACCATAAGATGGAAGAGGCAACGTGGGAACCCGAGGAACTTATGATGAAGAACCACCCAAGTCTTTTCATGCGGTAATATTATAGAAATTTCTAGAATGAATTCATTGAAGGAGGGGAGAATGTAACACCCCAAGCTTCTACAGTACGCATCACTTTGAATAATGCAATAGCGTGTGTTGTACGCAACATCGAGTTATAACACACCACAACCGATCAAACTAACCGTTATGAATAGTAATACATACTTTTTCAATTTTTTGAAATTTTATCTCTCAAAATGGACTTCATTTTTGGATTCAGAGTATCGAATTTAGCCTAAGGTGAAATTTTGGTACATTTCAGATAACTTTCATAGATTGATGAATAGTAAAAATTACTAAATTTTAATTAAAAACAACTTTTTTAATCAAAATAATTAATAGTGATAAATTATGAATTTGAGTGGTTTTAAAGTATATTTTTAATATATTTTTACCATTTAATTAAATTTTGGTCATTGGACATAATATCACAGTTAAACCAAACATAAACAACTATCAAACTTTTGATTGTTACTATATCGTAAAAACACGCATTTTGTTTTGATAACGAGAATTATTTATAAATTAATTTCTGCCACTTCTGTGTTTTGAATTTGGAAAAATTGATTCCATATTTGGAATCATAAATTTCAAAATGTGTAAATAGGTAACTTTTATTTTTAGTCTTTTTGAATAATTACTTCGGTAAATATTTTATTTAACATGGTTAAAGGGTAAATCCTGTAAATAAGGGTTAAAAAATAATATTATAATAATAAATAATTACCCTAACACGTGTCCTAACCTTATGTTTTGATACATGTTCGACCATAGGCATATGTGGGTCGATTTTTGGACTCCATGGTGCCACTTGTAAGTGATAGAGACACATTATTTTAATTAAGTTAAAATGAATACAAAAATGACACAAGCAAATATCTTTTAGAAAAACAATTTTTACATAGGGTTATATATGATGGAATTTAGACTATAAATATTAATTAGAAATATAAAACGATTTCCTACATAATGATATTTTATTTATAATTTTTAGGCATTATATATGGTAATTTATTTATGACACAATGTTAATGTAGTAATTACCGTAATAGTGAAAAATTAAATTAATTGATATTATAAATACACAAATAAATATAATATGAAGCTTTAAATTAATTACAGTAATTTACTAGGATAATATGACATATTAGGAATGATTTAATCGACTTTTTTTGAACTAATAATTCTGTTATGATTTTCACAAAAATCAACTATTGAATAGTGTCAAAATTGACATAAAAGAGTTTTTAAAACACATATTATATTATTAATTGATATTAAATTCCTAAAAATCCAAGGTTCGGCCAAGAGACTTAAATCATGATAGGTGTATCATTAATTGACCACTTGGGGGTCGCTTGGATGTATATAGTATGTTTATTAAACATATAATATAAAAATACAAAGATACATTGTAAAAGTGAATCTAATTAACTAAGAGTTATACTTAAAGATAAGGTTAATATAGTAACCCAAACCTGTCTAAATTATATTGTTTGAGTGTTTTTCGACCCATACCCACCTTAACCTTTAAATAATAAACTTTGGAGAATTAGAAACCGAATATGAATTTATTATAAAGTAATGTTTCTAGCTTTTCCAAAGGTGCCCCTCACCCCTCTTATAAAAGGGCACTCCCCCTTCTCATTACTTCACACCATCAATGCCTTTTGGTTCGGCCAACCTCTGCCCAAATACTCTCTCAAATTCACTCACATCATCCTAAGGGCCTTCCTTTAGTCAGAAATCCATCCTAAGAGCCCTTTTGATCAAATCAAAAGGAAGAACCAGAAGAAGAGGTAATGATTTCACCACCCTTTTCCAAGTCCCTTTCTTCTTCCACTTCTTCCTTCTTTGTTATTACCATTCTAAAGTAATAACTCCATTATCTTATATATACTGTGATTTTATTATAAATATGGTAAAACCATATTTAGTATTATATCCATCCTTTGAATAACATGTCACCATACGTGCGTACGTACGGCTTACCGTCTCCACGTCGTGGTGTAATTATTATTCAATAAATTCTTATTTGGATGGGTATAATAATGATGTGTAATTCATGTTAATAATAAATATAACATGATACTTATTCTGTATATATGATATACCATCCAATTATATATTATTTTAATATCAAAAGAATTATATTGTCGCTCGTGCATACGTACGGACTACCGTCTCCACGAACGCGATGAGATTTATTCTATATCATATCCATTCAAGTATAATTATCATTTCATGATTTAAAAATAATGTTTAAAGAAATTATATAATTCTGGATATGAATAATATAAAACCTATCCATGAAAAACATGGCGTACGTAACAAAACAAATAAACGAAAATGAGTCATTTAACACCGGAAACAACGATAATACTAAGATATTATTAACAAATCAATGTTAAAAGATCATATATGATATCATATTAATATATATGATTCTTGTATAATTTAATAGAAATTATTTAACCATTATACAGGAGGTTAACCTACCCCAACCAAGGAAAAGTACATGGTAAGTGTTATTTCACAATCTCTTCATTATCCGAGGTTGTTTATATGTAATAATCTACTGGGATCTCTTTATCATCCACATCCATGTTTTATAAAAATGTATTTCAAAACATTTTCACTATTTAAAATAATAAGGGTTAAATTCATTTATACCATTTTTTGACATTTTACAAGAGTTTTATAATGGAATCTTTCTATCACTTTCCAAACACGGTGCTTTTTAACCCTTTCGACAGAATTAAGGTAAGAATGCTTTTTTAACTTATACGGTGGGTGTGGCTATTATCAACATTTATAAAATCTTCGAAGCTTCCCTTAAATTATTATAAGAATATTTTCAATGAAAATGTTTTATTTTAGAAATATATGACTCTTAAATGATTTCAAAATAAAAAGAGATATTTCACTAAATAGATTTTTGATTTCATCTATGTCAACATACTTTGGTGGATTTTACGCTTATTTTAAGTTGATTTATTATGATACAAAAAATCTATATTGTATTGATGTTTTTGTGATATGTTTGACTATGTATGTGTTATTTTTATACCATTCATTGTTTATAGATTATGTATTTACATTTCGTATGATAGTTTTACTACGAATGATTACGTTATGTTTAAACCTTTTCATATGGGATTGCATTGGACTTAATATGTGACGGGTGGAGCCCGCTATAGATCCTTGATGCATCGGTAGGTCTCATGAGACAAACTATTGTCTTGTCACAAAGCCTTGACAAAATATTATTTTTAGTCTTGGCATGAGGCTTTGGTTATGTGTGTATCACCCCAGGTAAATAAAGAATATTAAATTTCTATATTTATCCCTATTTGTGGAAGAAAATGTCAATATTAATTTAAATGGAATGCTATGCTCGATGTCTTACCCAATAAGCAACAACGAGTTCCTTTCAAATCTTACGTTGCACTCTAATAATAAAATAATATTATTTGATATAGTAGTTAACACATAGCCGTTGTATTGGCGGGAATGAATATAAATAACTAAATTACGATTATATATGTGTGTTAAAAGTTTTTACTTTTAGCCAATAAATTTTAGAGGCTTAAAATACAAATGAATCCAATCTTAAGCATTGAATACACTAGTATTTTTAAAAGATTGTTTTACTACCTTATGATGGCAAACCATTTTTTAAATCACAATTTTGACAATTTTATAAGATCTATTTTTCAAAATAAACATATTATTTAATATTGGGACATAGGAATTTACCTTAGGTTAATTTTTGGTATTTTTCTAACAATGTTCATTTTTCAATGAATAGTGAAAAATACTGCATTTTACATCAAAACTGCTTTTTCATATAATTTAATTATATGGTTATATTATCTTTTTAATTTGTTTTAAAGTTTAATTGGAATATATTTTTACCATTTAATCCAATTATGGTAATTGGGATTAATTTCACTTTGGAATTGGCCACCAACAAGTGCCAAACTTTTCATAAATATTGTTTCTAAAAAAACCCGCTATTTGTTTTGACAATGGGAAAAAAATTTTAATTAATTATTGAAATTTATGTGTTTGGAATTTGGTAAAATGGATTAAATATTTGGAATCATAAGGTCCAAATTATGTAATTAAGACTCTTTTGTTTTTGGACATTATGAATTGTAACGACGGTAATTATCTTTAATTATCTTGATTAATGAGTAATCAGGTAGTTAAAGATAATAAGATAATACCATAATAATAACAAATGACCACAAAATGTGTCCTAAGGCTACTGGTTGTCTCATGGATGACCATGGGAAGCCTTGTTCCACACTTGGGGGCCCCATTGAATCACTTTTGTGAGAAAGTGACTTTTTATCTATTTATTTTTAAAGAATGTTAAATGTAACAAAGAATGTATCACCTATGTAAAATATTTTTAATTTTGTCTAAATAAATGATATTTTGGACTATACATAGTCATTGTAAAGATAAAAATATTTTCTACATAATAGTATTTTTTTATAATTTTTATACATTAAATAAATTAAATTAGTTATGACATCATAATGATGCAGCGATTACCTCATTATTTGACGATTTAAATAAAATGTAAAGATAATGTAAAATATAAGACCTACACATGTCCAAAACCTATTGGATTGGTGTATTTAGAACCCTTATCACCTTATCCTCTAAACACATCAATGTGGGACCATTAAAATCCGAAACTCATTCTAAAATAATGTAACATTTATTTACTTTCCAAGAGTGCCCCTCCCCTCCTCTTATAAAAGGCCCCCACCACTACCTCCTTAACCACACTTCCAAAGCCTTTGGCTCGGCCAAACCCTTCCCATTTTGTCTCTCCACATACCTCTCTAACTCCTTGAAGCCTCACTATGGGAAGAAGTCTTTTCAAGGAAGACTTTGAGCTCTAACCAAAGGGAGTTACCCGATTTTAAGGTAATGTCTTCACTTGTGTCCTTTTGATTTATTTTGCTTCTCCAACCCCCTAAACTATTTTAATTCATTTCTTTTGTAACAACGACAGTATCTTAAATATACTAGGATGTTGTTATAAGAAGTATTCGAGCTACACTTACACACACTTTCATCTAATGGTTAAAGAACATACTGTTTCTGTGGTTGGCGATTTTCTGCCTCACAAAACGATGATTGTTCAATATTTTTTTAACACCTTTAAAGGTGGCCATTATGATGTCACTGTATTTTATATATGATATATATGGTATTTATGTTTACTATATGCTTCTTTATTTTATATTTAAACCATACCTTTGTTCTTTTCATGTTGTGTAAATGCGATAATTTCATATGAGGAAGTGTGCACTACCGCCCCCTCAAGTGATGTGACTCGTACATGCAATACATGGAACGTATAAAGAATGAAATTAATGAAAATATGTGACCTATATAACATATATATTATAATGGAATTATAATATATATATATATATCATTTATTTTTAATCCCATTAATATGACTAAGAAAAAATGAAAGTAGCGTTCATGCGTACGTACGACTTACCGTCTCCATGAACGGTGCTTTTCGTTTTTTATCTCCAAATGATATGTAATAGTATAAAACGAATATATACTTGATATATATGATATTTAAAACATCTATACTATTCTGGATATGATGTACCTATAACTACATGGAAAATTATTTTCCAACAAGTTCGATTTTTGACTCACGTACCAAACATCGACAAAAACGTCTGATATTAACTCATATTATTAACCAATTATTAAAACATTAAAATATGTGATATGAACTGAATAATAATATTTATAAGAGGTCCTTAAGCAATTATAATTTTACCCTAGTTCATTATTCAGGAATATAAAGAAACGAACAAGACAAGTTGGACTTGATGTAAGGGATCCTACTCCTCTCTTTCTTTTAAAGTACACTCTTTAATGTCATTCCTTTTAAGCTCATTTTTCTTGTGATTGAGATTTTATTTTATATTACTCTTACTGTAATTTTTATTTACATATGATGAGAGACCATATTTTCTCTCATCAATCCATTTTGGATGTTTTGAGTGGCGCTGTTAGGTTGCCGAATTTTCGTAAGAGATCCTACCTCTCTCTTTCTTTGCAAGTACTCTCTTTTATGTCATTTATTTAATGATACATGTTATTTTGTTGGAGGATGTTATTTTATGTTCCTCTTTCTGTATTTTTTTTATGTGGTGAGAGACCCTATTTGATCTCATCAATCCATTTTTGGAAGTTTTATGTGGCGTTGTTAGGCTGCCGAATTTTCATAAGGGGATTTTCATCTCACTTTTTGTTCCCATGAGATCCATGCTACATTGGACAATATTTCATTTTGGTGTGGTGTAAGTAGTGCCCATTATTTTAATATTAGTGTAATATAATCTCATTTATGGGTAGTTACATCTTCATTGTATGACCCTTCTTTCATGGTGTGTATGTTTTGAAAGTTTCCCAAATCGGTAAGGGAACCTTTCACCCTCCTCTTTTTAAAAGACATATCTTGTTGTGTCTTTTAATTTAAATATTTTTATGTTGGGATATGTACTTTTATATCCTTATTGATGTAAATTTTATGTCTTAGTGATTAGATTCCCGTTTAATCTCTCATCATCTCATTTTCTGAATTTTGAAGTGATGTCATTCGGCTGTCAAATTTTACCAAGGGAACTTTTTTAACCCAATTTCGATTTCTTTAGGTTCAACATGTAGTTATTGAATATGTCATCTTTTGAATATGTGTGAATGACCTTTTATTGTTTTACACTTAATATCCACTTATATTGGGTGTATTTATATTTGTCACACATAATTTTGAGATTGAATTATCCTTAATTTAAGGATACCTTCTTTATAAGGGAATTCATCACATTTGACATTTCTATTGAGACTTCATTGTTGTTATGCAACAATTCAAACTTATATGGTGTATATACTGTCCTTTGTAATATTATATCATGATTCCATTTATTCTCATGATATTATAAAGTTATGATTAAATGTTATTCCACAATTATTGTATTCAAGTGTCTCTAATTTTGGTAAAAACCCTTTAACCAAAATATCGCATTAAATGTTTTCATGATTTGTTCTTATTAATATCCATGTTTTCAAAATGGTTTTAAGGATTTATTTATATGGATATTAATGTTTTAAAATTTTAAATGATTCACGGAGGTATGGGACACTTTGATTCAAAAATCTCTTTATTAAATGTTTTAAATGGTTTTGAAAATGGTTTTTTTAATGGATTCATTATTTCAATATCCTAAAATGTTATATTGTGATTGAAATGTGGAAATGTTATATTTCCTTTATGCATGTTTTATGTGATACATTTATGTTATGGTTCTTGGGCATTGTTTTGAAAACGGGTGGTTCTGTGATAAACTAAGGGCGGGTGAGCCCGATATAGCTCTCCAATGCATTGAGTAACACGAAGGGGTTAAACGTTAAGGTTTCTCCGAATAGATTTAGGGAATATATTGTGGTGGTTATTCCAAACGTAACCAAGAGGGTTACTCCCTACGTAAGAAAGTTATGAATTCCTCATGTTACCATTATGTCTTTATGATTTCTATGATTTATTCATGATTTTATGAGGTATGTTAGAGTGCCTATGTTTTATGGGTAATGTATGGTTTCATTCTTATGTATATATGAACTCATGTTTCCTTTCAATATTTTTATAAACCTTACTGAGATTTTTATGCTCATCCCAAGTTTTTGAAATGTTTTTCACATGTCAAGGGAAAGGTAAATGGTGTGATGATAGTGTCAAGGATGTGTCAAGAAAGAATCAATGTTTTATTTTTAATACGTTTCCGTTTATGGGAAGAATCAATGCTGTATTTTATGTAAACACTTTTTTTAAATGTGGAATGCAATGAATGTTTCATGATCTAATTCTCTAAAACTCTAAAACTGAAAAGATCTTCAATGTGTAATCTTGTAATAACTCACGATTAAGTAAGGTTTAAGGCTGGGGCCTTATAATGTGGTTATGATAGTATGGAATTATGTATTCCATCATTATGAAAGTGGTTATTGATATTGCATGTGATTATTCGATTAGTAGAATATCTATGTGAATAAGTAAATGGCATTATTTCATTTTATTTTTTCCATACTATGTTGAAGTTCAAGTTTATAGGGATTTTGTTTTATTTATACATTTCCTTAAATGTTTATTCTTATTTATGAAAGTTTCTTCTATATTGTCATCCTTACTGGGCATTTGAGCTCACCCCTTTTCTATGTTTATTTTTTCCCTGGATGTGAAGTAAATTATGAATTACCGGCAGGGATATTATGAGGGGATAATAGTGTAGACTATGGAGACAATATGTTTTTGTAGTAGTTTTTTACATTATGATGTAATGTAGAACATTATGAATATGTCTAGTGTTTCCAAGGCTACTAAACCAATCGGTCTTTCGAGATTTGATCTTTCTTGTGATCATGCCAATGTTATGTTATAATGCACCGACTCTAGGTAACTGGGGTCGGTGCGTTACAACTAGTAATGGGGGACTGGTAAGTTAGTAATGGGAATAATATACTCTATTTTATTAGAATAAAACTACAACAGAGGAAAATAATAATAAACAAGTTCTAAATAAAATAAATAACCAGAACAATACAAGGTCACATAATAGCCGAAACATAAAATAACTAACTAAACTAAAATGGAAATGAATTATATGACAATTCATGGGTTATGAATATAAAATTAAATTGGAAATAGAGACACTGTGTCTCCACATATTTCCATAACCACATATTTTTCCCTCACCTATACTGCATTACCAAACAGAAATTGCTCTAAGTGTCATGCCCTAATACTATCCTATAACAACAATGTCTGCTGAGGTTCCGATCAGGCAGTCTGAGTAGGGTTTGATTACAACATAGTAGTCCACCACCAATAGTGTCTATAACAATTATAGTCAAAACATAATGCATGAAATTATATTATGTAATAAATACGATGTATAATTAAATAGTTATCTCATTTTAATTTATTCATTAATAATCACATTAGACACAGTTTCAATTCATGTCTCACATTTAAATCATAATTCATTACATTCATTCATTTTTTGTTCAACCCCACTTAAAGAACCCTAAATTCCATTCAGTGTTGAATTCCATTTCATGCACCCCAAATCACATTCAGTGTAGATCTATATGTCAAACACCCCATAACATAATAACTTGGTTAACTAATGGGTATGAATGCCATGTCCACGTCCAAACTTCTCAATCATTCTATAACTCCAGGTGTAGAACCCACATTCTCAATCATTTAAATCATTCATTAATTCACATGAATTAACCACATCTTCCTATTACTAATCCAAATTTTAGTTAAACATATCAATGTCCATAAGTTAACCCCAATAGTCAACTAAGTACACAACCCATTAATAAGTTCATAAATTAATTAGTTCATTAACTCAACTCACATTCTGAAATTATTTCATCACAATTAATTATCTAATCCAAATCTCAAATTTTTTTAACTAATCACAAAATTAATATTCCTAATCAATGTCAAGGAACATAATTATTTAAAATTTAATTATCTCACATATCCAAACATTTTATCACAATTTATTCTTCCAGATTAATTAACTAAAAACAAACTACATTCTATATCTCAATTATAATATCCTAAATCATAAACAATTTCCCAAAGTCAATTGTATATTTTGGAAGCCCCTCGGTTCCCTGAAAAAATCATCAATTAATCCTCTATATTTCTAATGAATAAATGGGTCAATTCACATTCCTAATTAGCCCAATTTACGAAATCAATTATTAAGGAAATCTATACATGCATCATTTTCAAATACTCATATCAAATCCATGTCTACGGGATTTTGATTTACACAACCTACCTCGGTTTGTTGATAGATGTTTTTGTAGTGGAATTCCCCAAAATCTGAGCATCACAATGGCATCAATCATGTTCTGGACCTAAATCACTAAACCAAATATTTTAATCATAATCATCATGATCTTGGAAATACAGATCTACAACCAAAATACGAGATCTAGATCTCAACCCATAGAATAATATCCAAGGAAACCATGGATATCGTCAATGAATTTTTCAGAGAAATATAGATGAAATAATGGAAGATGTGATGGGATGAAATCTGCTTACCATAAAGAGGTAATATCTTCAATAAGGGATTTAGATATCGAATAATGTTGTTTGGATCACCTTAGAATCCCTCCAAAAAGATATATGATCACATAGAATTCATCAATCCTGATCCTAGTTCAATATAGAGGGGTCTCAGGGGTTCAGATGATTTCATATCTAATTTGCTAATAAAAAAACTCTTGTGCATGGTTTCCAGAGATGTGGTAAATGGTTAGGGTAATCCGTGCACCAACCATGCAGACCTCTCTAACCAGCTTTGTATGATTACGTTGGTTAATGTTCATGGTTTGTAAAAACGTTCAAAAACCATTAAAACCCCTCCATCTATTATTTTTTCTTAAAAACTCTCCCAAACTCAAATCAAACCACATATCCAAAGAATAAGTACTCTAAAACCTCAGATGCACCAACATAATGAACCCAAGATGTCCCCATAAAAGACTAGGATCAGAAAATCACCTCACCATAAAACAACATGTCCTAGAGGTGCACTGCAGAAAATCACTACGATTCTGAGGTAAAAATAATGGTTCATTGAGCCCTCATGTACGATTTTTGTTTACATGTTTCCTCTTGAACAAGTCCATGTTTCCATAACACATGAACTAATGACACGGTCTTTCCCTACAACACTTTGTCACTACGATCCCATACAGATATCTGATTCTCATTATAGGATGAATATAACTTGCGGTAATCATTATCTACATTGATAACATGATACAGGTTGTGGTGATACTGCTGAAGATGCAACACTTGGAGAACATAATCCATAACTCTCATTTTTTTGGAACAGCCAATCATTACTCCACTGGCCTGATTCTCTCTACGCCCTTAAACGGTCCTACAAACATGGGTTCTAACATTCCTAGACTCTTCATTGTATGGTATCCCAACCTAGGAGACACCCAAAACAATTAATTATGACCCTATTTAAACTCTATTGGTTCTATATATCAATAAACATGCTCATTTTTTCAACAATTATTTGTAGCCATATATTTTGAATCAGTTACACTGGCTCTGATGTATACTACACGAGATTCGGTCCCAAAATCTCTGAATCACCCTCCTCTAACTAGTATAGCAGTTTTAGGAAAGGTCTACCATAAAGTACCCCATATGGGTCCATATAATTTTTTTATAGATAACATTGGTAATATGTGAATTCAACTACATAAATGTGCTTCTTCTAAGATCCTTTAAAGTCAAGCACACATGCCTGAAATATATCCCCTATCACATATATAGTATCCTCGTACATCCCATTTCTCTATGGGTGTAATGCCATACTTAACAAAACATGTGTACCAAAAACTTTTGTATGACCTTCATGAAGCATGAAGTAATTCAGGATTCATGTTCTAATACTATAGTCAATCGCAACCCATGCATAAGAACTATTTCTCGAATATACAGTTCCTCTAGCTATTATACTGTAATGGTTTTCCTTATATGTAAGAAATGTTATTCTATCATCAGTCTATCCCCAATGAACCAAATAGAATCATTATTCCTAAGATTATTTGGAATATAAACCAAAAAATACATAGTCTCGTTATCACACATCAATTATGGAATAGGAAATGGTTGTAATAGACCTCTAGTTCATTGATTCTATGCCATCACCTATTTAGAGGAGAAGAAAAATTTCATGAAACCTAATATAAACTTTTTCATGACTGGATAGAAAAACCTTCATCACAGGATATAGTAAATTTTTGTCACCCCAGGATGTAAACCCATCTTCGAGGCATGAAATTATTTCATGAGTTCATATCCCATACTCGTAGGTACCACAATCTAATTCATCCCACAGATAACCTCATCCTCGTCTATTAACCATAATGAATGTGTCTACAAACTCTCAGGGATTTCCCTTAATCATAGACACTCTAAATCCATGTAATGTTTTCCCTAATCCATCTCAAGAGTGTAGACTCCACTAAAACTGAAAAGAGATTCATCTTCTCCTAACTGACTAGAACCACAAAATGCATTTCTTTCAGTGAGGTCATATTCTTCCACTCTTCACTCGACTTATGAACCAACAGAGTGTGATTTTTCTTTCTGAAGGCATGATCCACAATATTCCCATTTATAGTTTTATATGCTAGTTCAAAATCGAAGGAGCACATCTACTCTACCCACCTTCACTGCCAGATATTCAAGTCACACTCTGATGAAATATATTTCTACATTTTTTGATATGTAATGAATATAAAATTTTCACCGAAAAGATAGTATCAGGAAAAATTAAGATAATAAATCACTACTGGAAGATTGAGGTCATCTGTGGGGTAATTTCTTTTATGTTTCCTCAACTATCGAGACACTTAAACAATGACTTGATCCCCTTGCATCAACATAGCTTCGAGTACAATCAGGGAAGTGTCATAATATATCATGTACTCAACACCTGTGTCAGTAATAATCATGATTGGTGTTGATATCATGCACGTATTCAACTCCACTAAATCATTCTCGAATGCTACCATCCATTCAAACTTTACTCCTTTCATTGACAGAACAGAAAGTGTCACTTCCAATCAGAAAAAGTCCTTGATGAAACTCCAATAATATCCATAAAATCCCATAAAACATTGGATATTATAAATATTTTTGGAGTTATCCCAAGAAACCTCATCCTAAATGTAACACCCTAGTATTTCATAGTATGTTATCTCTTAAATGTAATTTAATAGCTGATTTTGCGTGCAACACCGACTTAGCCTGCGTTATACACAAGATTGTGTTTCTGTGAAACATAAAATTAGTATTATTATTATTTAAATGGTATATTTATTAATCATTTAAATATTTTAATTGGAATATTAACAAATAAATTTTCAATTATATTTAATTATTTATATAAATAAAACACATCTATAATAAAATGTATATGTTTTGTTAAAATAATTACATATTTATGATAACTATTTCTGTCCTTTGTAAAAAATAATAAAAATAAATTTAGGCAAAAATAAAATTTGAATTTTTTAAAATATAATTCATTGTAAAATTCAGAATATCAAAAATTTCTTAGGCTGAATTTTGGCTATTTTTCTGAAAACATTCAATTTTTTATGAATAGTGAATAATACTACATAGTACAAAAAACCCGACATTTTCATTTAATTAATTAATTTTCATTATAATTTATATTAAATTCAAATTAGATACAAAATATATATTAGTTAAATATTTGCCTTTTGTGTCATTTTCTAATAATATTTGATATGTAAAATTTTATTAAACTTTTAACGTCTTTACCAAGCTACTAAGAACATATGATAATTTGCATAAAACGGAATTTTACCACTTCTATGAATTTAATTTCAAAAAATTGATAGACACAGTTTTCATTAGTAAGTAAATATTTTTTCAATAGGACGAAGATAATTTTTTGTTGAATAGCAACTTTTGAATTTTATTTAACATAGTTTAAAGTAAATAGTGTAATTAAAGGGAAAAATAATAATATAATAATATAAAATTACCCAAACACATGTCCTAATTCTATTTTATATTTTTATTTAGAAAAGAAATATTTTAGTAACATAATAATATAATTTTCATCTATTTGGCATACATTAGGTGATTTATTATATTTTATTTAGAGAAGAGTTAAAAGTGTTAAATTCAAATTTTAATAATTAATCCATTTTTAATATGGAGTTATAAATATTATATATTCAACTAAAAATATTAAAAATGTACCTATAATTATTTCCTGCATCATAATAATTTATTTATAATTTTTATACATTAAATAATTAAAATTATTTATGACATAATAATCATTCACCAATTACATTACTAATGAATGATTAAAAAAATTGATAATATAAATATTTAAATAAATATAAATTGAAACTTTTTATATCATACAAGAAATTTTTAGGTGAATATGACATATTATGGTAGATTAAATATATTTTTTTCTATGGTATAAAGTTGTTATGAATTTCACAAATACCAAATACTAAATAGTGTCAAAGTAGACAGAAATGAGTTTTTTAACAAAATAAAATTTTATTAAATTATATAATATTCCTAAAAAGATATTATTTATACAAATGAATTAGATAATTTTAGATATTTCATTAATTAACCACATGAGGTTTAATTGGAATTTTATAGTTAGTTGATTAACCATATAGTATTAGAATACAAGTAAACATGGTAAAAGTTATACTATTAAACAAAGAGATAAATATAAAAGATAAGGTTATCATGGTAACCTAAACATATCTGCATCCTATATGTTGAGAGGATTCTATCCCATACCCAGGTTAGCCTTGAAATATATCAATTTGGATTTATTATTAAATGAAAATAATTTTATAAAAAATTAATATTTCAATGTTTTAATAAAGTGCCCCTCGCCTCTCATAAAAACGGTACACCCCCTCCCTTAATTTCACAAATCCAAATCCATTAGGCTCATCCAAAACTTGTTTAAATATCCTCCCAACTACCATAACTTCAACGAAGAGGCCTTACATTTATCTGAAATCTAACCTAAGAATCCATTTTGATCAAATTAATATGAAGCTCCAGAAGAAGAGGTAATTATTTTATCACATATTTCAATGTTCTTTTCAACTTCCACTTCCTCTTTTATTGTTGTTTCCTTAACAAAATAATAACTACAGAACATTATATATACTATGTTGTTATAATAAATATTTCAAAAACATATTCATTTTTCTATCCATTCTATTAAGGATTTAGTCATTATACATGTGTACGTACATATTACCATCACCACGTCATGGTATAGTTTGTTATTCAACAAATCATTATTTTGATGGGTATAGCAATGAATATAAATGATGTAAGTAAATAATATACCTTGATTATTATTTTTTATATGTAATATACCATCCAATTACATACAATTTCACCATCAATAGAACGATATTATTTCCCATGCGTACATATGACTAACCATCTCCACAATGCAATGAGTTTTAGTGCACCATCTTAACAATTCAAGTAAAATTCCCATTTTATGATTAAAGAAATAATTATTAAGAACATAATATAATTTTTGATTTTAATAAAATACATTCTATTCATAACAAGTAGGACTTATGTTATAAAAAATATAAAGGAAAAAAATCAGTTAGCACCCAAAAAATGATACTATAGAAATATTATTAACAAAGAAATATTAGAGGATCATATATGATATCATATTTATTTATATGGTTCTTGTATAATTTAATAAAAATTATTTATCCATTATACTTAATGTTAAACATACCCTTGACTAAGGGAGAATAAGGTAGTGGAATTCTGTCTCACTTTTAATATTCGTGAGACATAGGATATGTTCCCCACCAATTTCATGTCTGTGGTGTTTATACTACCTCTATTTTGTTTAATATAATGAATAAGTTTATCTTAATAGTGTTTATAGATTCAATTGAAGTTATCAGAAATGTTATTTAAAAGTACAATGAGTAATGGGACTCTTTGATTTATTAAAGAATAAATCCTTTCTCCATTTCAACATTCTTGATATTTTTTCATAACTAATTATTTGAATAAAAATGGATTATAAGGAAACTTTTATATCTATTTTGATGTTCATTAAAAAGTATTTAAAAGATTAATATTTTAATGTTTTATGGAACAATCACTTTAACAAAAACATCATTTTAAATGATTTAACGATTTATTTCTTAAAATAGTTTTAATTAATGTCCATGCATTTCGAATTATTTTAAGTATTAATTTGTATAGACATAATTGTTTTAAAATGTCAATTACATTTAAAAGATTCATGGTATTACAGGATAATTTGATTCAAAAACATCTTTTAAATTAATTAATTTATAAATTGGGAGACATTTAAATGATTTCTTGGAAAAGGGATATTTCCCTCCATGAGTTTTACTGAATATTTATATTTATTTCCAAATACCTTTTCAGATTTTTTTAGTGAGGTCGATTTATTATAATACCATCTTCCATATTGTATTGAATGAGAAAAGATAAGTTTGTATTTTAATGTTCTATTTTTTTACCATTTATGATTTATGTTTAAAGTATTAACATTTCTTATGCTAGTTTTAATAATAATTTTTATGTTATGTTCCACTCTATTCATATTAGGTTGCATTGAACATATTCCATGAAGGGTGGGGCCCAAAATAGCCCCTCAATGCATCAGTAGGTCTAATGTGACAAACTAGTGACTTGGCATAATGTTGTGAAAAAATTTATATTTAGGGTCTTGGCACAAGGCATTGACATTGTGGTTATGATGCCTGATATTATGCATTGAATCATTATGTGATTAGTTATTGATGTTACATGTGATTGTTAGACTAGTAGAATATCCCTATGAATAAGAAAATGTCATTTTTTAATTTACTATTAACATATTATGTTGATGTTTGTTTTTAAATCTATTTTGTCCCTATTTTGTACCATTCCAAAATAGATTATGATAATATATGATAGGTTCCTCTATATTTTATATCCTTACTGAGCATCTGATATCACCCATTTCTATTATAATATTTTCCCAAGATTCCAAGAAGAATATTATGATTTATATACATGATTATATTAATATTATAATGGAATTATCAAAGGATTATCTATATTTTATTTTATGTCTGAAATTTTAATGTGATGTTCATGTATGTAATCTACATTCCAAGACTGCTAAACTGATCATTCCATCAAGACTTGATTCATTATAATCATGCAAATGTTATGTAATAATGCATCGAATCTGGGTAACTTGGTCAGGGATTATCTATTTGTATCAGAAGAAGTTTAAACACAACCATGGAAATTTATTTAGAAAACATAGATGATGGATAATAACACCAATACGATAAATATTTAAAATACCATACATTGATAATGTTTTTTCATCAATGATAATTGTTTCTCACCATTGATTTCTGGTCTTAGATAATGGATAAAACTGGAATGATTTGTATTAAAACTGAGTTTAATATAAAATATGGTGACTTTTAGTAACAATATCACATAATCACTAGAGAGAAAGATATTGTGATCTTGTTGAATCAGTTATCATGATATATTATTAACAATGTGTTTTTTGATGAAATTACTAATGATTTTTGTGAGAGGAAGATGGACATTTATAAATGATCAAATTTAATAATAATAGAAGAATGAAGATTTGGTTTCCTACTTTTCATGGTGAGGGGTATAAAACACTAAGGAGTACCTTGAATGGAGGGAAAGATGTTATCTTTATGGGAAAAAAGTTCATTGAACGACCAATTGTGATGAAGATCAATGTCTCATTGGTGTAAATCATGGGAATTACCCTACTCAATGCTGAGACATAAGAATATACATTTATAATAAATAAGTACATGTTCCATTCCAACCATTAAATAGGAAGGTTTAATGTATTTATGTATTTTCATCCAATAATTATGAATAAGTGAATTATATTATGAGTATTCTTTTTATACTTTTTTTCAAGGATTATCAAGAATATATTGAATTTTTATAAAGTAAAAGAAAACTGAATTAAGGTTAAGATTATATTAATAGAACATATGATTAATGTAAATATAACCCTTAATATATTCCTTATTTTAAGATAATAATGTTATGTTTGAATAAGTAAATTAGTGGATACAAGTTTCATCAAAACATATTTTTGATTTTTTGACAAGAGGGTTATGATATCATGGATGAATTGTTAGGATATTTAGGACATATGGAATAATCCATTTTTTTGGAACAAGGAAACATGCATGTATTCAATAAGGATATATGATAACTCAGTATGTTACAGTGACTCAAGAGAATACATGATGAAGGTGTTCACATGATTGGATTCTGACACCCAATTACAACCCTATGAGATATAGGAGGTAAATGTGAGTCCATGTTTTTTCACCTCATTTTGTAGTTTCATATTATAAATTTTTTGAAGGATTTTATGGTTACCCATTAATCTAAATATAGAATCATCATTTGACACAAAATAAAACCATCCATTCATTTTGACTCATGGATCCTGACTCAACTAACCACAATTGCCTTCATATGTAGTCATTTTTAGCATAATAAGGAAAAAAGCATTAGTTACAATAAGAACGACAAATATTGACAATTTTTTCAATTAAATTAAATTTAATTTATCAAAAATTATATATATTAATCATTGAATATATCACAACAACATTAAATAAAAAACCAATATGGCCTGGCATAATGCGTGGAATGTGATTTCTAATAGCTTAAAAAATGATGCATGATTGGGTGTAACCTCTTCTCGTCAGGTTGCAAGAAATTAGAACCCCAAATCATATCAATTATAATTTCATAATTCAATTGAATTACCCAATGGTGGAATGAAATCAATTATAATATACAAAATTTAGGAAAATGGAAATGTCAATCAAGGAAATTTGGATTCTTCTTGTACATGGGTTAGCTACTCCCAAGAATAACCCATTACAAAATTCATATTCCATGATTTTCCATAATGTTGTCATAATTTAATTATGAAATTCAGAAAGGAACCCTTTGAGAAAAAATTTTAACATCCCAAACACATATTCCACTAAGAGGTTCTAGGAGCACTGTTTTCCGTATAGTCTCAAAAAGTTCTACCCAAATGTGTGAGGTTGTGGACAAATAGTGAGGGAATAAGGTGTGTTAGTGGGGAGACTATTCCATCATCCCCAGATTGTGTCACAAAAAATATACAATAATAGACATGTTTAAGAATAATTAAATCATCCAAGTAATATATAGCATCCAAAGTTTGATATAAATATAACTATTCAATTAGTAGTCTCACATACAATGATGATAATTTCATGAATTAATAATTCAACCATAATAGTTATGGATTGAGTTTGTAGAATACATTTAAAAAAATACAAAAATACAAAACATTATCAATTCTAGATCAATGAGACACTTCTCCAATTTATTATCACCAACTATGAAACAGAAAAAAAATATGTAGTAGGGTGCTTTCACTTATCCATATATACATCATACAATCTAATCAGGTGACAATGAAATCTTGAGTAGGGTTTTATGTAAAATTACAACATTACACCATCGATAGTGTCCAAGTCCATACAGTCCTGAATATATAATAATAATAGTTTGTAGGATGTAGTAGAATATGTAAGGGTTGTACTGAATATAAAATAACCCATAATATTCTAGGTTCCAATGGACACCCTCCCTCTAATACATGATTCATCCTTAGTCAGAATGTATATGAATAAACACCCAATCCAGTATCAATTTATAAGATATTCCATTCAAATAATAATTAAATAGGAATCATGTATAGATAGTCATCCCTATTGAACATATGTGATCAAGAATTCTTAGACAGTCCAAAAATCAGGTGTAATATAGAACCAAATCCAAATTTTTGGTTTATCTTGGACAATGTGTCATACATATAATTTCATTTATCAATCAATTAATAACCTAAAACTATCCAATGATTTCCTTATATGGAATCTATGTATTCCTCCAGGATTAACATGATCCAAACCCCCTACAATCCCATCTAGGGATATCATAAATAAACCTAGGAATCGCTTCCCACATATGTAATCCATGGAGGTCAACTATGTGATCCCAAGTTACACCCATGGTATATATAATAAACTTCACTTTGAGTTTATCATTGTGAATCTATATAAGTTTTCCATGTATCTCACAGGAATATAATGAATAGACCCTCTAATTCCATCCATTGAAAAAAACAAGGAGTCCATGTACCACTCGAGTGTATAGTGAATCATCACACTATATCTATCCTTATCAGCACTCTAGTGAGTCTATGTATGATTTAGTTATAAGTAAGGTACTATCCAAATGATTCATTCCATGTAAATCATTATGGTCCCATGTGTCAACCAATAAATATATTAATCAATAAATCAATAACATTTAATAATTTCAATTAAACATCACCTCATAAGGTGGCTCAAGGAATGGACTAATAATTAAATGTTTATCCACTAAATTAACTCACATTGGTGTTTAATTATATGAAGAAACACACTACTATGAAAATACTGAAATTTCCTAACACTATACACTTGGTCATCCAATCCATTTCATTTTTCAATTAAAATTATAATTTCAATTTTAAATTCAATTTTCCATTTGAAATACCATATCTTGGGTAAAAAAAACATAAAATTGATTGTATCATATTCCAAAAATGGTGTTAAATTTAATTAAAAACATCAACAAATGGGAGTTCCCCATTCATTATATAAATATTTTAATAATGTATCAACATGTCTCATTAATCTCATAAGTCATACCTATTCTCATTAAGGTAGTATTAATTTCAATTACAATTTATTTTCTTTGTTAAATAGGAACATGTTACAACATGACATCTATAAGTAGTCTGACATTATTAGAAAAGAGTGAGACCAACTAACATAGAACTTTAGTTGAGTTATTATATAATATCACCTCTAAATTCAACTCTGATTATGACAAAAAAGGAAAAAACTCTTGAAATATACAAAATTATATTACACATAAATGTTTATGTTGGTATCATGTGGAATGAAGAATGAAACAAAATAATTTTCATACAAACCAGTTCAAATCCTTCATGTTTAATGACCTCAAATTTCATTATAAGAAGGAGATTCTGTTGATAAGATATTCTTTGAGATACAAAGGAGCTCTCCCAACCTTATAGATATATAATGTGGGATAAATGAAAATTAGTATTAAAATATAAGATTAAATAATGTAAATTTTATAATAATACAAAAAATATAGGGCCTCGTTATTTTACTGCATGGATGGCCAAACAATGCACAAACTGCATGCCATCTATTGTATTAAGGTACATTGCAAATATTTAATGCACTAAATATTCGAAACCGTGTAAAAATAATGTTTCATTCCACTATCTAATACATAAGATCCCATCAAAATGGCATTAACCTCAATACACGTGGCTTTCGTAATTCTGTGGGTTCCTCAAGCCCAATTCACATCCACCATGGAATTTAGTAAATGTGTGGACATCCCCGTAATGTTTCTACTAATCATGTGTCATTCCTATTTCACCCAAAATATGTCAGGTTTTAGGCCTCGAATAATCCCCATACACACCCAATTCCACTATGACCTCATATAGAATTCATATTGGTAATTATTGAGGCATTTATACTTAATATTGATGATATATAAAAGATTGTGTACCTCAATAATGAACCATTTTCTTTTTATTGTATCATATTTCATTGACATTACATCCATTTGAGAAACCATCATTCTACCTCCCACCATTTTCACCCCTCTCCTTTGGGTAGTCTTTTCATTCCATGGGAATTTTTTTTGGTGTTTCCATTATGAATATTATAGAAATCTTAATGTGACATCCAAATTAATGATCCTCCTAATGTAGAATCTAAAACTTTCCTATTTTTTATAAAAAATATTTATAAAGAATTTTAGTTGAAACAAATATTTCAATTCAACGAAGAGAAAACATTTTATATAAATCATTGCGTCATCCACATGAAATAAATAAGGACTCATCATCAAAATAAATATAATTTAAAATTTGATCCATTTTTTACATTGATTTAGAAAGTGGGAATAATATAGTTGAAACAGCTCTCACCAACTAATCCCTAGTAGTTATTGAATGATAAAGTATGATTTAAATCCCATAATATTCTTTTTCATTAATTAATAAAAGATATATCATAATCCTAATAACATAAGTTGAAAATTTATTAATTTTATATGTATCACAGAGTTCATGAAAAGTACTTGTGTGTGTTCATATACAAATGCTTCAGTCCAACTAATTAGATTGTGCTTTATATCATCTTGGTAAATTTATGTTTTATATTGATCTTCGATGTAAAAAAATGGCACTTGAATATTATGATGAATGACAATTCCAAAATTTCTTCCATAATAAATAACCATACACATACTAGTGGAATATCTATTGGTGGCCTTAACAGTTATCTGTCCAGGATGTAATGTTCTTGCTCGACCTCTTCCTCCTCATTCCACTACATGTGTAACGTCTTATCTTACAAGGATCAAAATTAAGATCATTAAAATTCTACATCCAATGATTATTGTATTCGTTTAAAATATTTTTCCAAGAGAAAACCACATGACATGACCATGTTTAAGATAGGGCATTAAAATAAAAATAGTTAAAGAGACTCCTAATTCATTTAATCATAGCATCTACCATCCACAATAACAACTCTAGAATATTATTAATATATAGGGAATATGTAATTTACTATAGGGATAGACAAATATAATAATTTAAAATATTTCAAGAAATAAAAAAAGGGATGTATTTATAAATTCCTTATTTCAGACCCAAAGTGTTGATCACTATACCCTATATTATTCATATGAACTGAAATAGAAACCTTTTTATTTTATGGTGATAGAGAAATGAGGTAAAAATTAAATGGTCTGATACATATAGATTAAGAATACTAGTTTCAGTTACATTAATGTACGTATTATAGAGATTTAATTGACTATTGGTTCACTTATGAATTAGAGTTTGAATTGGGTCTTTTGTGATCCTTAGCCTGCATACACTACACTAGTCCTTTAATTGGACCATTAGATTTATCATATATTAGGATTAATCACAAAACAATGTGAATAAATATCCAATTAAATCATAGGTGGCCAATATTTAGTAACTTTTATAAAAAACTAGGGAAATTAATTAGTGTAGAATATTGAAACTCCTCAAATTAATTTTTTCATGAATTATGAAAATGCTGTTGATTTATAAAATATAAGAAGATGTGATGTAATCCAAAACATGGTTATAATATATAAATAGTCCCTAATAAGACATCAATATAAATTCACATCACCTAAAATAATTGAGACTACTAAATCATTTAAGACCAGATGTTAATGAGTAGAATGGATACCACAAAAATAATGGTTGCAAAAAAAGTTAGTGAAGTAGGGATGTGTTGTGTCACTACAATTAATGGACATCGTCAACATATCTAGGTTAACCCCACATAAAATTTGAGGCTAATGGGTGTATAAATAGGTTTTTATGTCAAAATACCTTCCACCATCATAAAAATCATATCTTCTCAGAAACTTTCTTGATTTGTAAAAGTTAGATGACAAGTAATGTTTAGAAGTAGTGACATATCCATATCATTTATGTCTCAAACATCTCAGGTCATGGATTATTTTTCAGATATGTAATGATACGACCAATGAATCAATATTTCATAGCCAGTAGGGGAGATAATTCTACTTATGAACTCCAAATAGGTATTATTTATAGGATGTGAATGTGTTTTAATTCACCATCCTTCTCTAGCGTCAACTCCACTTGATGTTTTCCATCTTCTTCAATATTCTAATGTCATGTTGTGGCTTATGTTATTGATATTTTGTAATATACATTAAAAATTTACTAAATTTACAAATCATGTTTTGATGTCCAAATATTGGGAAATATATTAATGAAATTTCTTATAAATATGTATCATAAAATTTAAAACTTATGTATGATTTAAAAACATGAATAAAATATTATATTCTTTAAATTCAATCCTAAATTCGTCAACATAATATCAAAATATTTTATTCAATAGAACTTTAATTATAACAAATGAAATTGTTTTTTCCAAATTCAATCAATATAAATTCATAGTGTTTATACCTTTTATAGGATGTGGACATTGAAATGTACTCCCAATTTACCCATAATGGATCATATTATGATAAATGATGAATTTTAGAAAAGTAATGGAATCTTAAGAGTTCATTAAACATATCATCGATTTGGGTATAATGAAAGTTTTCCTTTTTATGATTTTATTTATCTCTTTATAATAAATTGAAACACATATAAATTAATCTATCATATTATTAAATCAAATTAGTAAACCCCACAACGAAGCATTGTGTTATAAAAATCCATTTTAAAAGTTCACTTTAAATTTATTTTATATTCCAAAAATTAAATGGGAGAAATTAGAAAAGTATTAATTTATTTATGTTGGGATCCTAGAATGATAATTATTAAAAACATTTACCTAACACTTTAGGGTATGTCTATATTGTTTGTCCTTAAACAAATTAGTATATTCTCGTTTACTTAGAGTATAAAAAATTTTGACTTCATCCCTAATAATTTGAGTGAATGGTACGTCATTATTTCAGTAACAAAACCCATATTATATGATTTAATTAAATATATATTTCATAATATTATTTGGATAATAATTAATGACATGATGATTCTTGTTATGAAATCATAATCTTTTATTGTGATATTTATTTTTGGCACTATGTAGCGAGAGAAAATCTATGTATACTATTTTATTGAAATTTACCTAGGGATGTATAATAAGTTTTATATAGTGTATCTTCTTATGAGGTCACTAATAAATTTAATACCATTTTCCTTTTATGAAATACTATAGGATTCCAATGGGATCTTGTTAATTAATACTAATTTTGATTGAAACCATCATTTACATGATTCTTTTCAGTTACCATCATTTCCATTACTAAAGGAAATTCGGATGGTGTACACATAAATTAATAAATGTACATGTTATGAAAATTTAAATATATAATGTTTACTTTATAAACATTGAACATATTATATCCAAGGAATCTCTTTGTTTCAATAATGGTTTTTAATCGATTTATTTTCAAACTGAACTATTTATATATTCAATTCATTCATAATGGTACTTAAAATGAATTTGAATTAAATTATTCATATTCCATGTAAGATTAAATCTAGGTATGTCTAAATGCCTCCTTATGATGAAAAGATAAATGGATCAAATAATACCAAATATACCCATTTTGTATTTATTACACCAAAGGTATAACTGTTCCAGAACCAAAGTTTACTTATCATTTAATAAGATTGATATTATTATATATAAATCCCTAAAGTATCTACATGTCCCTAAAATTTTGGATTATATCATATAAATTTACTTATCCCTTTCAACATTCCATACAATTGTCACTAAACATCTACAGTATGAACATGAAATTAAAAATAACCTCCCCTAAAAAAATTATTTTATTATAAGATAATAATAAATAAATAATATATTACATTCATGATATCAAAAATTTATCTCATAAATAGTAACACAAAATAGATAAGAAATAGTTTATTACCTTATGAAATTAATTAAAAATTGATATTATTTTACAACAGTCATACATAGTTCATCAAATTTTTTTTACTTTAAACACCATTAAAACATCTCACATGATTCAATAATATTCATAAATTATTGAAAAGAAGCCAAATAAATCTGTGATATCATATGAATAGAAAGATAGAACATATCATAATGTATTAGAATATTATCATAAATGATGATATTATAAGAGGACAAATATCTTATTATAATATCATAACACATTAGATTATAATAATAAAACATTTTTTAAAAATATAATTTCACCAAAAGATAATTTCTGATGAATAAAATATATTACATGTATTAGAATACATCAAAATAATCATCAAACATATTATTATGACAAATCAGTGTTGAAAAAATATAAAAAATCAGGAAAAAATCACACACTATGAATAAAAATAATCATTGAAATAGGGAAAACATGATAAATATAATGTAAAGTTGATCACCCATACGATATGGATAAGCATTATGAAAAAACACATTATTCCCAATACTTTTTTTTACAAACTCATCATTTCAAAAATTGGAAATGGTAGAAAACTATATTATACAAAACACAATGGAGTAAATATAATTTTGTCCTTTTCGTGGTATCTCGTTATATAAATTCATATTCTAATTCATTATACAATAATATAAGTCACAATCTATTATCATCTTTATTTTTTTTTCTTCCATAGAAAATCATTGATTATCATATATTTATAAATCCATGAAAATAAAACTATAATAAATGATTTTAAAGACATAAAATAATGTAAATATAAGATATCATAAAATATAAAAAAATTTAAAAAAACTAATCATATCATAATAAAATATAGCGGTGAACAAAATCTCACATTATGAATGATAATCCATTGAGAAAAAATATAAGTGAAAATAAAAAATATTTCATAGAAAATATTATGAATTGTTATTAGATATGAAATTGAAATCAATTTCTAAAATATTTATGAATTATAATACAATGATTAGTAAAAACATATGATAAATAGTTAGAAATATGATATCCTTGAATTTAATCAAATAAAACATGGAATATATATCTGGATTTGAAAATAATGAAAAGACATTAGATTATTTCCATTATTGAATATTTTAGTGGAAAACATTACTACATAATCAAAGAATTAATTTTATTTCATAAAATAGGGAAAAAATATATTTAATAAAAATGAACTAATTTTTATCTTTTTGACAAATATTTTTGAGAATAAATACATTTACATGGAATAAAAAAATACTTTTTTAAGAATATGGATTATTCTCAATAATGTTATACATTTATATAGGCTATTATTTTTAAAAAAACTGGTTATTGATGATGATTAACTGTTTCTATATAGGATGATTGTATATAACTTATAAAAACTATAATGGCAGGTTCATTGAAATAATGAGATATATATTCTTGTAAGAAAGTCTATGACCTAATAAACGAACAATTGATTCTATGAAACCCTTAATGTTAATTAATTATTGTTTTTTTACACTAAAAACTCGTATATAAGTAATAATATTCAAATTAATAACTAATTTTAGAAACTTATTTAGGACTATAACCGTTTATAAATTGAAATTTCCATTACTCAATACTTTTATATTTATTATGAATCATTTATTTTTGATATTGGGTGTGACTAATCATGATCAATTTTAAACTGATACATAATACGAGGGTTGTTATCAATTCATATATATGTTCATTCTTCATAGTTCACACATGGTATTATAAATTCTTACTTATAATTTTTTTTCACATTATTTTTTTTAGGTGGGATTTTTTGTTAGGATTATTTATGATCCAATTAGTTAATAAAATGTTTCATTATTTTTTAACAAATGAATATTGGTAAATTATTAACAAATTTAATATTAATGTTACCATTTTAAATATAAAATATAATAATTTATTTAAATTTTATATATTTTATCATAATTAATAATTTTTTCATAGTAATTAATGTTTTTATATGATTACATTATTCATGTATGATTTTGGACCGACCTAAATATAAAAAATCAAAATTAATTGGGTATTTTTATTATAAATACGTATTGTTATAAAATAATTTGATTTTGGAGGAATCATAACTAGATTATTTAATAAAACTTATCATTTTAATTAAATTTTATGAGTTTTTTTGAAATTGTTTCCAAAATAGATGTAAAATAACATATATTACTCTAGTGAGGGGGTATACTACATGACACATAATTAATAATTTCATTGAAAAATTAATGATTTATAAATAAGGTGAATTTTAAATTTTATATTATATTTTTATCATTTATTTCTCAATTTCAAATTTTCAATCATCAAATTGAGGTGATCGTGAAGTAATTGATATCACTACTTTGTGGATGAGGGACTCGACACATGTGATAATAGACAGTTTCAACTTTCATAATAGAGAAGGATAAAGGGGGTTAGTAGTAATTCATATAGAACATTTAAAATTGTTATATAATAAATTTCAATGTAATAATATAGTATATGGGAATTTATATTTTCTAAAGGAATAAATAAAATGAGTTATGGAATGAATTATCCATGGTAATGACTCTTGTTTTCCCCTACAATTCTATTGGAAATGGAGGTATTAATAAACTATTTTGTGACTAGAGGATCATATAAATGGTAATGGATCATAGATGGTGTATAATTTCAATGATATTAGTTTCTATTAAAATTATTTGAGTGTTCTTGATGGGTTGCTGAGAGGAATTATTTATATAGTGAGAATGGGTTTCCATGGTAATTATAAAAACATAATATAACAGGGGGCATTTGAAAACTATAATATGACACCTAAAATAGAAAAATATATATGGAGATGAAAAAATGATTATAATTCCTCAAAAAAAATTAATATATTTTTTAATCTATTATAAGATATTTTATAATATTTAGAGCAATTATGACTTTTGGATTATCATGGAAAATATTTTTTAATTAAGCGTTTTAATTTTCATTCAGAAAAATAATTTTTCCATTTGTAAATAATTATGATATAATTAATCCAAATATGGGATTATTTTCATCAGATAGCGTTTTTCAAATAAATGTCAATTTTATCATTACCTTATGTAACACGCTTGAAAAAAAAATTCAAAAAAAATTATTTTTATGAATAAAGTACTTGTATAGATTGAAACAAAACCATGAAATTAATTTTCAGCAAAAAAATTTATTTTTTAAAAAAAGTCATTTTTATGTGTATTTAAAAAATTAAAAAACAAAATATAACAAAATATATCTAACAGAATGAAAATATCACCAATTTTTATTAAAGTATTAATTTTGATTATAAAAAGTTATTAACATGATTTTATAATTAATGAAATTAAATTTAAAAAATATATCTACAATTATCATATAAATAATTTATCAATTCATAGATTTTATTTATTTCAAGGAATTGACTATAATGTAACAAAATATACATTTTTAGTAAAAACATTTTACACTTCTCACATAAAAATATAATATTTTAGAAAAATCCTAAAAATTAATCCTAATATAATTTTGGATTATTGAATTAATAAATAAGGATCAATCTAACAAATTAGAATATAATAATTTATTCAAGATTCAAAAAAAAACTTTTCTACAAAACTACGTTTTTTAAAAAAATGATCATTTTAGGCTTTAAGTGTTATTTATTCTATTTTTTATACATTTATAATCAAGTACCAATTTTTATATATTATATTATTTCATCTGGTTATTATATATTTTTTAAAATGTTACATTTCATTTTAGTTCAATGATGCATGTTAAGATTTTTATTACAAAATATATATATATATATGTTTAGACAAATGTTTGCATAATAATGGGTTGTTAAAACATATTAATTTGCTATTTCATGGTCTTTATTAAATTAATTATTATTGATACTAATAATTTTTCATGATAGTATTAAAAAAAATATAAATTGTGGGGATTGAACAAATATGTATTTTGGGTTGTAGAATATATTATAAATTTTTAAAACTTATTTTATTCAATGTTTCTAAGTTGTATGTAATTTTGTAAAGAAATGTTCTGGTGAACATAGTTTGGATAGTGTTATCTAAATAACTGAGGTCATCTGATATAATTTTAAAACTATTTAGTATAAAAATTTATATGCTTTTTCATATAGGAAACATTTGTTTCTGAGACATTTTTAAATATTCATGATCTAGTATTCTTATTACTCAGAAGATTAAAGATGATTCTCAAAAAAATTATTATTCTGAATAATGTATTAATGTGAAGGAACATGTTTTGTTTATTAAGTGTAGATGAGTGATGAGAAGTTTTTATTTTTTAGGTATTTATGTTTGATGAGTTATATATATTATGGTAAAATATAATTACTTGAAAAGGAATTACTGAAAAGTGTAAGGATCTACCAATTTATATTGTTCCAAAAATTATTTTGATGAATTTTTGTTGAGAATTAAGGGAAAACATAAAAATAAATCATGATGATAATATTACTAAATATGATTATAATATGAAAATGAAAAAATCCACTATGGTGGTATTTCATATCATCAAATGTTACCATATAGACATAATTAGAGTGAGATCCTTTGTGGAACATTTGGATATTTGAGGGTTCAATAATTCATAAAATAATTAAGCTATTAGTTAACTTTTTTTTAATGATATATAGGTTTTATAAAAATTGTTCAAGATGGATAAGGGATAAAATGTACATATGAATTCGAAGCTAATTATTGTGAGAGTCTTGAAGATAATAAAGAAGGTTTATTTAGTATATTTTAATGATGATCATTGGTTTCCATGAATTGAATGATAAAATACCAAAGTGGAATATAATATTATTATTATTTTTGATGAATATTCAATTTAAATCAAGTAATTAATATTGGTGAAAATTATTTTTAGGAAAATTGTAGTGTCAAAAGTAACTCATGTTCAACATATTAATCTAATGTTTGAAAACAACATTTGTAAATGGATCTTCCTACAACAGATAATCACTATTCGAAAACATGAATTTTTTAGAAAATCATTATTTCAAATCTAAATGTATGTAAATTGATGTAGAGTTAATGAGATGATTTCATACAGTTAAAATAAATATAATTAGATCAACTAAATGTAACAGAAACAACATTTAGTTGATCATTTTGGTTATTTTTTTCTCACATTGTAAAATCGTGTGATAGGCTATAAGGAACCTATTAGGATAAAACCTTATATTTTTAGGACATAATATGTAACAGCCCAAGATTTTATAAAGAAATATTCTTTTTAATTTTATTAATGTCTTGTGTTGTACGCTACACCAAAAGGAGCTTGCACAACACGCATCCTTGTCTTGCCTTGCATTACACGCAATCGCGACCTTCCTCGATAGCGTGTGTAATACGCAATACCGAGTTTCACTAAACAACGATGTGCTATTAAAATATTATTAAAACTAGCCGTTATGAATAGTAATAACCACTTTTTAAAATTCTGTAAATCTTATTTTTCAAAATGAACTTCATTCTTGGATTCGGAGTATCGAATTCAGCCTAAGGTGAAATTTTGGTACTTTTCAGATAACTTTCATATTCTGATGAATAGTGAAAAATTACTAAAGTATAATTAAAAACAACTTTTTTAATCGAAATAATTAATAGTGATAAATTATTAATTTGAGTGGTTTTAAAGTATATTTAGAATATATTTTTACAATTTAATACAATGTTGGTCATTGGTTGTAATTTCACATTTAAACCAGACATAATCAAGTGTCAATCTTTTGATATATATTGTTTCCTAAAAACACGCTATTTATTTTAACAGCGGGCTTTAATTATAAAATTAATTAATGCAACTTCTATGTTATGAATTTGGTAAAATATATTTCATTTTTGAATTTGGAATATGAAATATAGCTTAGGATGAAATTTTGGCATTGTTCTGAAAAACATCAATTTTTGATGAATAGTGAAACTACTAAGTGGTAGTTAAAAAAACTGAATTTTTCATAAAACTTAATTTTTCCGCTTCTGTGAATGGAATTTCGAAAATCCGAGAGACACGGTTAATATCAAGGACTAAAATTTGGTTCAATGAGATGAAAATAATTTTTTTGGTGAATAGTAACTTTTTACTTTTTTACCGCGGTTAATAGTAAATAGGGTAACTAAGGGTAAATATGATATTACTATTACCCTAAAACATGTCCTAATTCTATTGGACAAGTTTAATTCGACCAAAAACAAACTTAGGAATAAAATATGACCATTTAGGCCCACTTGGATTAGATTAGGACATTTATTATTAATTTATTTAAAGAAAGGTTAAAATAGTTAAAATCAAAGTTTAATAAGTAAATAATTTTTAATATGGGGTTATACATAAGATAAATTCTATTGTAAATATTCATTAGAAAGCTAAAATGATTTCCTACATTATGGTATTTTATTTGTAATTTTTAGACATAAAATAATTTAATTTATTTATGACACAACGATGATGCAGTAATTATCTTATTAATGAAATATTGACATAATTGATGTTATAAACACCAAAATAAATGTAATTTGAGATTTTTTATGAATTCCACTAATTTTCTAGGTTACTATGATATATTAATGTTGATTTAATCAACTTGTTTCGAACATTTAATTCTGTTATGACTTTCACAAAAATCATATATCAAATAGTGTCAAAATTGACACAAAATAGTTTTTAAATCAAATATTATATTATTAATTGTTATTGTATTCCTAAAAATCTAAGATTCGGCCAAATGACTTAGATAAGGATATATATATTAATAATAAACAATTTGTGGTTCGTTTGGCATGTTATAGTAAGTTTATTAACCATATTGTGAAAGAAAACAAAAAGACATGGTAAAAGTTAAACTATTTAACTTAGAGTTAAATTTAATTGATAATGTTAAAATAATATCCTAAACATGTCTAAATTCTATTGGTTGATAGGATTTAGACCCCTCCCCACCTTATCTTCGAAATAAGACCCTTTGGAACCATTATAAACCGATTTTGACTTTAATATAAAATAATATTTTGAGATATTCCTAAGGTGCCCCTCTCCTCCCTTATAAAAGGACACCTCCTCCCCCTCCTCCTCACACAAATTTGAGCACTCAAGTTCGGCCAACCCCTGCCATTTTCTCCTCTAAACTTCCCTATAAACATCCTAGAGGTTCTGGTCTTCCTCAAAGACCAATTCTAGTACCCTAAGAGGAGGTCTCAAAGAGGCACTTCAACGAAGAGGTAATTACCGTTACCAATTCTTTCATCTTTATTTCTTCTTCCACTTCTTCTTCTTAGGTTGTTTCATTATAAAGTAATAACATCAGTATCACTCATATACTGATATGTTATTATAAGTATGAAACAACCCTATTTCACCATCTATCCATCCTACGGAAAAAGAAATCACCGCGCGTGCGTACGTACGGAATACCGTCTCCACGACGCGATGAGATTCATTCTCCATGTTAACCATTTAAGAATGATTATAATGTATATATAAGAAATAATAATGAAATATATGACATTATAAAGCTACTGGATTTATGTATATATATACATATTTATGTCATCTACTTACTTCCATTTCAAGACAATAAGGAAAGAAAAAACAGCGTCCATGCGTACGTACGGACTACCGTCTCCATGAACGATGTTTTTTCATTTTATTTATCTATCTATTATATATATATATATACTGAATATATATGATATATAAATAATATTTTATATTCTGGAAGTAAGTATATCATGATATAAGTAATAATGATGTCAAGAACAACAAGTCAAAACACCTACGATAAATGAAACGATTTTACCCAAAATGCTTCTTTAACATGGAATTTACAAAAGAACGGGTAATATAATGTCATAAGTGAACCATATATGATATCATAACAATGAATATGATTCGGGAATAATTCAATAACATGATTTAAATCAATATACAGGAGGTTCGGACACTTACAAAGCAAGTCGGACATAAGGTAAGGGAAATATCACAATCTCATTTTTATCCGAGATTGTTTATTCGTAAGTATTTACTGGGGTGTATTTTATCATCCACATCCATGTTTACTCAATATGTAATATTATTTCCATTAACCTAAAATTGTTTAAATCCATTTTTACCCTTCGGTGAGTTTTTAGTAATACGTATGAAAGGAATCTTTTGTCGTTTTTCGTATGAGGTACTTTTTGACTTTTCCTACAAAAGTACGAAGAATGTTTTTTTTAACTTATACGACACGAACGGATTTCTACTGTTTTATAAAGCCTTATTTTCATGAAGCTTCCTCTAAAAGATTTCCTGACTATTTTCAATAAAATCTCTTTCTTGTAAAATTGCATGATGTTTTGTGAAAAGAAATTGATTTTGAAGAAGAAAGGATATTTTCCTCAAGAATTCAATTCAAGTGTTTTATCAAAATTATTTTCCATCTAAGATAATAAAGGGTTCTGTTTCTATCCATATTTTTACATTGATTTGACTATGTTGTGATGGAATTATGTTTATGAATTCCTTTATCTTATATGAATTGATTTATGATGTCATGATGTTTCAAGAATCCCATTTTTGTTACATGTGTTATGTGATGATGTATGTTTTATGATTATGTGGCACACATAAGAAAGGATTCATTATAAGATGGGTGGGACCTCTATCTACCTCCAATGCATTGGGTAATGATTTTATATCTCATGAGATAGACATGGCTGAAATGGTTGGTTATACCGGTTTAGTGAAACAGGACTGAAACGAGGGTTACTCGATTCAGAAAGGGACTTTGTCCACTAAGATAGTCTTGGCATTGAGTCTTGACTAACAAGAAATGATTTTCTATGATTATGTGTGTATGCCACAAAGTTTCATGTTTTGTGTTATGATTATTGGGATTACATTTCACTTCTATGATATATCCCATGTTATGATATTATGAGCTCTTTTGCAGGTTAAGATTTCCAAGAGCTATGTATATGATGTGATTGATTTTTCTTTTGTTTACCCTTACTGAGCATTTGAGCTCACCCTTTTATGTTTTCTTTTCCCCAGGATATAAAGAAAGGTTTTAGGTAGAAAAAATGGATGACCTTTATGAGAGATATTGAAGAACTTTCACCACGATTAGAAGATTACGTTCCGAGTTTCCAAAGACACTAAACTATTACGATCCTTTAGTGTGTGTTTTTGTTATGTACTAAGTATTCCGCAAATGTAATGTAATGTCCATGTACGTCAAGCTTCAGGTCTCTACAGTTGGTATCAGAGGAAAGGTTTAGTCAACCTTTGGAAACTAGGATGCGAAAACATTAGTGAGATTCCTAGAGATATTTCTAAGGTATGTCTAGGGATGTCCCTAAGGATAAATATACGTATAGGATATATTCCTAGAACTATGGTAATGATATTAGATTAAACCTAAGATGTTAGGTATTGAGGATACTTTACCTTTACTATGTTGTTTTCTCTAGCATGATTTTTGATTCTCACAAAATTATTTTTGTGTTTTAGTTAATGGAGGGAACCAAAAGGAATTCAGTTAACATTGAATCCAATAGACAAATTAGTGACTATGAGCAACAAAATTGTGTAATGCCTAGAGAGAAAGATGTTGTGATTATGCTGAATCAATCATCGCGATATATGATTAACAAGGTGAAATTTAGTGGTATGCCTAATTCTTCAAAGAAGAGGAAGATAGACTATTATGCATGTTCGCATGTTGAGGAGCATAAAGAAAGGAAGATTGAGATTTCTAAAGAAGGGAAGAAGAACCTTGAGGAATACCTCAAATGGAGGGACCGATGTTATCTGTGTGGAGAAAAGGGTCATAGAGTGACAGACTGTTATGGAGTTCAATGTCTTATTTGTGGAGAACATGGGCATTACCCAACTCAATGCCCTGACCTAAAAAGTTACTTCTAAATCAAGGAAGGAATTATTCCAGGATAATCATTGATGTGGATGGACTGAAGTGTTTTGGTATTCAAGAATAATGTTGCTGAGGTACTTTTATGGTGTATTGAAATATTTAAGTATTGGTCTATTGTGGTTTTCAATAATTTTAAGGTACCAATAATTATGAAAAGTGATTCAAATATTTTGGAAAGTAGATGATAAGTGCATAATGAAAGGATAAGAAGATAATGAGATGTTTGATTGTATTCATGAGCTCATGATTGATATAAGGACTAAGTGATATCATGGTTTGAGTATAAATAATTTTGAGGATTTTGGTATGTGTAAAGTGTTAACTTTTAACTGCATTCAAGTTTTCACTAAGGTTCAATGGGTATTCAAGAGTATACATGATTAAGGACTTTGAATGTTTGGAATGTGACCAACAAAACATATCTTATGATATATGGGGATCAACGATGATATTAAATCTCTGGTAATTGTTTTCACTATGTTATGAGAGTGGACTGCAGTATTATGGATAAGCCTAAAGATTGGAATGGATTGTGTTGGACGTAAGTTAGTATTGTTTATGGATAGAAAATTTTTTTTCGATATTATTGATGGGATGTTATAGTAATATAGTTTTGGAAAAAGGACAACCTGCAGGACGGGCGACAGCCCATCGCTTCGGACAAGGCTGTGGGAATCGAACCCACAACCGAAGTGCGACTGGCCTTTATCGCCTACCACTGACCTACAGGAAGTCCCTGTTTAGTAGAAACTAGTTTTATTATATTAAGCAGTATGATATATGAAGTATAAGTCCATTTTAGGAACCATATATGATTAATCTCACTATAGATCGACTTATGTATATAAGTTTTGCTAACCTTTTGTTTGAGACAGATGGAATGACCTGTCATTCTATCACATGATCTGCTAACACTTCACGAATAACAAATTCAACTTCATTTATTTAAGAGATGAAGTGGAAATTGTTCAAAGCACGAACAACAGTGAGATTGTACCAAAATAAAGTAAGTATTTATTCTAATTCAAATTTTCAACTTTAGGGGAAATGATCTTGAAAACCAAAAATGTTGTCCTAGTGATCTTATACCTGATGAATCAGATGGTACCTTATATCATCACAAATCTATGGATTTGTGATTACTGGCTTTTCCATAGCCATGTTCTCTACCACTCTCCATCAGAACATGATGGTTAGATTTCTCTTCCATATCCATATTTTCACCTATGTGGAAACCCAATGATTAGTTTATTTGGGTAACCGTTAAGTTTCATACTTTTGTTTTTAAAGATTGGTTTTGATATTCCTTTTTACGATGTGGGTTTCTATTAAAGAAACTTTCGAATAGTAAACCATTTATAATCCCGATGAATTTCGAGGGCGAAATTCATTTTAAGGGGGGTAGAATGTAACAGCCCAAGATTTTATAAAGAAATATTCTTTTTAATTTTATTAATGTCTTGTGTTGTACGCTACACCAAAAGGAGCTTGCACAACACGCATCCTTGTCTTGCCTTGCATTACACGCAATCGCGACCTTCCTCGATAGCGTGTGTAATACGCAATACCGAGTTTCACTAAACAACGATGTGCTATTAAAATATTATTAAAACTAGCCGTTATGAATAGTAATAACCACTTTTTAAAATTCTGTAAATCTTATTTTTCAAAATGAACTTCATTCTTGGATTCGGAGTATCGAATTCAGCCTAAGGTGAAATTTTGGTACTTTTCGGATAACTTTCATATTCTGATGAATAGTGAAAAATTACTAAAGTATAATTAAAAACAACTTTTTTAATCGAAATAATTAATAGTGATAAATTATTAATTTGAGTGGTTTTAAAGTATATTTAGAATATATTTTTACAATTTAATACAATGTTGGTCATTGGTTGTAATTTCACATTTAAACCAGACATAATCAAGTGTCAATCTTTTGATATATATTGTTTCCTAAAAACACGCTATTTATTTTAACAGCGGGATTTAATTATAAAATTAATTAATGCAACTTCTATGTTATGAATTTGGTAAAATAGATTTCATTTTTGAATTTGGAATATGAAATATAGCTTAGGATGAAATTTTGGCATTGTTCTGAAAAACATCAATTTTTGATGAATAGTGAAACTACTAAGTGGTAGTTAAAAAAACTGAATTTTTCATAAAACTTAATTTTGCCGCTTCTGTGAATGGAATTTCGAAAATCCGAGAGACACGGTTAATATCAAGGACTAAAATGTGGTTCAATGAGATGAAAATAATTTTTTTGGTGAATAGTAACTTTTTACTTTTTTACCGCGGTTAATAGTAAATAGGGTAACTAAGGGTAAATATGATATTACTATTACCCTAACACATGTCCTAATTCTATTGGACAAGTGTAATTCGACCGAAAACAAACTTAGGAATAAAATATGACCATTTAGGCCCACTTGGATTAGATTAGGACATTTATTATTAATTTATTTAAAGAAAGGTTAAAATAGTTAAAATCAAAGTTTAATAAGTAAATCATTTTTAATATGGGGTTATACATAAGATAAATTCTATTTTAAATATTCATTAGAAAGATAAAATGATTTCCTACATGATGTTATTTTATTTGTAATTTTTAGACATAAAATAATTTAATTTATTTATGACACAACGATGATGCAGTAATTATCTTATTAATGAAATATTGACATAATTGATGTTATAAACACCAAAATAAATGTAATTTGAGCTTTTTTATGAATTCCACTAATTTTTTAGGTTACTATGATATATTAATGTTGATTTATGCAACTTGGTTCGAACATTTAATTCTGTTATGACTTTCACAAAAATCATATATCAAATAGTGTCAAAATTGACACAAAATAGTTTTTAAATCAAATATTATATTATTAATTGTTATTGTATTCCTAAAAATCTAAGATTCGGCCAAATTACTTAGATAAGGATATATATATTAATAATAAACAATTTGGGGTTCGTTTGGCATGTTATAGTAAGTTTATTAACAATATAGTGAAAGAAAACAAAAAGACATGGTAAAAGTTAAACTATTTAACTTAGAGTTAAATTTAATTGATAATGTTAAAATAATATCCTAAACTTGACTAAATTCTATTGTTTGATAGTATTTCGACCCCTCCCCACCTTATCTTCGAAATAAGACCCTTTGGAACCATTATAAACCGATTTTGACTTTAATATAAAATAATATTTTGAGATATTCCTAAGGTGCCCCTCTCCTCCCTTATAAAAGGACACCTCCTCCCCCTCCGCCTCACACAAATTTGAGCACTCAAGCTCGGCCAAACCCTGCCATTTTCTCCTCTCCACTTCCCTAGCAACATCCTAGAGGTTCTGGTCTTCCTCAAAGACCAATTCTAGTACCCTAAGAGGAGGTCTCAAAGAGGCACTTCAAAGAAGAGGTAATTACCGTTACCAATTCATTCATCTTTATTTCTTCTTCCACTTCTTCTTCTTAGGTTGTATCATTATAAAGTAATAACATCAGTATCACTAATATACTGATATGTTATTATAAGTATGAAACAACCCTATTTCACCATCTATCCATCCTACGGAAAAAGAAATCACCGCGTGTGCGTACGTACGGAATACCGTCTCCACGACGCGATGAGATTCATTCTCCATGTTAACCATTTAAGAATGATTATAATGTATATATAAGAAATAATAATGAAATATATGACATTATAAAGCTACTGGATTTATGTATATATATACATATGTATGTCATCTACTTACTTCCATTTCAAGACAATAAGGAAAGAAAAAACAGCGTTCATGCGTACGTACGGACTACTGTCTCCATGAACGGTGTTTTTTCATTTTATTTATCTATCTATTATATATATATATATACTGAATATATATGATATATAAATCATATTTTATATTCTGGAAGTAAGTATATCATGATATAAGTAATAATGATGTCAAGAACAACAAGTCAAAACACCTACGATAAATGAAACGATTTTACCCAAAACGCTTCTTTAACATGGAATTTACAAAAGAACGGGTAATATAATGTCATAAGTGAACCATATATGATATCATAACAATGAATATGATTCTGGAATAAGTCAATAACATGATTTAAATCAATATAAAGGAGGTTCGGACACTTACAAAGCAAGTCGGACATAAGGTAAGGGAAATATCACAATCTCATTTTTATCCGAGATTGTTTATTCGTAAGTATTTACTGGGGTGTATTTTATCATCCACATCCATGTTTACTCAATATGTAATATTATTTCCATTAACCTAAAATTGTTTAAATCCATTTTTACCCTTCGGTGAGTTTTTAGTAATACGTATGAAATGAATCTTTTGTCGTTTTTCGTATGAGGTACTTTTTGACTTTTCCTACAAAAGTACGAAGAATGTTTTTTTTAACTTATACGACACGAACAGATTTCTACTGTTTTATAAAGCCTTATTTTCATGAAGCTTCATCTAAAATATTTCATGACTATTTTCAATAAAATCTCTTTATTTTAAAATTGCATGATGTTTTGTGAAAAGAAATTGATTTTGAAGAAGAAAGGATATTTTCCTCAAGAATTCAATTCAAGTGTTTTATCAAAATTATTTTCCATCTAAGATAATAAAGGGTTCTGTTTCTATCCATATTTTTACATTGATTTGACTATGTTGTGATGGAATTATGTTTATGAATTCCTTTATCTTATATGAATTGATTTATGATGTCATGATGTTTCAAGAATCCCATTTTTGTTACATGTGTTATGTGATGATGTATGTTTTATGATTATGTGGCACACATAAGAAAGGATTCATTATAAGATGGGTGGGACCTCTATATCCCTCCAATGCATTGGGTAATGATTTTATATCTCATGAGATAGACATGGCTGAAATGGTAGGTTATACCGGTTCAGTGAAACAGGACTGAAATGAGGGTTACTCGATTCAGAAAGGGACTTTGTCCACTAAGATAGTCTTGGCATTGAGTCTTGACTAACAAGAAATGATTTTCTATGATTATGTGTGTATGCCACAAAGTTTCATGTTTTATGTTATGATTATTGGGATTACATTTCACTTCTATGATATATCCCATGTTATGATATTATGAGCTCTTTTGCAGGTTAAGATTTCCAAGAGCTATGTATATGATGTGATTGATTTTTCTTTTGTTTACCCTTACTGAGCATTTGAGCTCACCCTTTTATGTTTTCTTTTCCCCAGGATATAAAGAAAGGTTTTAGGTAGAAAAAATGGATGACCTTTATGAGAGATATTGAAGAACTTTCACAACGATTAGAAGATTACGTTCCGAGTTTCCAAAGACACTAAACTATTACGATCCTTTAGTGTGTGTTTTTGTTATGTACTAAGTATTCCACAAATGTAATGTAATGTCCATGTACGTCATGCTTCGGGTCTCTACATAATATATTTGAGTACACTTTATTAATATTTTTTAATACATGTGAATAATATTTTCCTTCAAAAATACTAATTATTACTTACTCACATTTGAAAAAATACTTATAAAACATTTTTCCATTAATTTACATCGATTTTTAAACCCTATGTGTTAGAGTGGATATATATTTCAGGGCATATAATATCCAAACAAATTGAGTGGTTTATTTAATGTACAATAGAAATAGTAAAAGAACACCTCAATTTTAACCCCTAACTATTATTGGTTAATATATTCCTTATAAAATTATAAATCTATATTTTCTGAAGAATCCATTATTATAAAATTTATGAGGATATATCTCTCATTACATGGATAAAAATTACTAAGGTAAAAACACACATTATGTTCCATGAATTGTTGAATAGTAACACATCATTTTTCAACCACATGGTGTATTAAACATAAGAGTTTTCTATTATTTTTCCAAGATATTTTTATGATGAAACTGGACGTTTTGATAGTTGAAACATATAAAAATTCGGGTTTCATTTTTTATTAAACCATTTTGTCTTCATGGTTCATGTAGAGTGCATTTGTTAATAAAATTAAATTGATTGAAATCATTTTGAATGAAAAACCAAAAAATTAAGATAAATCATATATCAAATTAATACCACAACCCCACTTAATTATTTTCCTCTATTCAAGAGGTCCCCATTACTATTACTAATATAGATTAAATAATAATAACATGGGTTTCATTCAAACTCAAATCCTCATTTTTTGGTTCCACACGGGGTATAAGAATCACTTTCATTCATATATACTGTCATTTTTATCAAATTAACAAGGCGATGAAATATAAATTTCAATCAACTCTTACTCTAGTATCCTATATTCAAATTACTAGGGGAGTTTATCCTTTAGACCGAATGTTTTGTTTAGTTTAAAAACTATAATTTTTAATATTAAAATATCAATTGATTGGTAGTAAGACATGTTAATATTTTATTGATATAGTGTTACATCAGAGAGAATTAAATGGGTATATTTTTCATATAGACTTTATTTCATAGCTTTTAATTCAGTGCTCATCCAACCATAATATAAAAATCATATGGTAAATGGTTCTCCACATAATTATAAATCTTTACATGATTGTCCACAAACATTATGAAACATTGTTATTCATCTTTATTAGTTCATATTGTTTACTTTGTGGGATCATAATTTCTCATGATTATCATTCTATGTAGTCCATCAATTATAAATTTTCTACTCAATTCGACTTCATCAGTACTCAATCAACGTTATGAATCCATACACTCTACATGCCACAAGATTAATCAATTTTATTTTAGATTTTCGCAGACCAACCAAATTGTTTTTTTAATTACGTGAATGTATAATAAAATCCCATAACATTCATTAATTTTTTATAATTATTATTTATATTATTTATTATTTAATATTATTATATAATCTATCTATAACCGGTTCACTACAGCAGACAACAATCAATATTTCTCTAAATTATTTTATATGTATTAGTTTATTTATTTTTATTGGCATGAAGTCAATATGATTTCATCTGGTTATTAACTATTATATGATATATATTTCTCTATTTTAGTTTGTAACTAAATATAAACAAGTTCTATAAAACATTATAACCAAGGGTAAAAAAGTGCTACTTTTATCCAAAATTCAATAAATTCAAATCTTCTAAAAATGATTTAAAACAATTTAATAGTATCACTTTTGTATAAAAATTCCATTCTACTTCACCACACACCCAACCATCCTTGAAACATGAAACACTCTACACTCGTGTGCAATGAGTTAACCTTCCACCAAGGCATCAATTAGTGGACCACATTTTTTGGGGAACATCACAGCCATATCCATCCCAACATTATTATGGGGGTCCATCACACCCTTACCTAACCTAATTCATATAAACACACACCACAATCCATGCCAAACCCATGGAAAATTCTTGTGGGTTCATCTAATTAAATGAACCCATCATTTTTTAAAAATAATAAAGAAAGCCAATTAAAACCCAATTTCATATCAATAAATAAATTTCATTTATTGATAACTTCTTAATTAAATCCATGTTCCACAATTCTAGGAAATCATCATTTTAATATCAATTTTTTAAACCATAGAGACAAAAAAAATTCATAAACACCCAATTTCTCCAAATATCCACAATTTACCAAACCATCACAATAGAGTTTTTCCAACAATATATTAGATGTGAAATAAAAATAAATTCAAGATATGATATTGAATTTGACATTATTTCAATCATCACTGCCAATATGAATCGATATTGAAGCCCCCGACCATTATGGTTGTAGTGAAAATAGAAAACGGTTGAAGAACACTCAAAAACAGGGTAATAATTTCACAAAACATCCATTGATCTATTCTACATTCGAAAATGAGACCAAATATAAAAATATTTGGAATATATAATCATAGATATATCCATATCGAGAATATATCCGTGGAATAGAGAAGAGATATGATGTAGATCTATGTATGTCTATGATAACCCAATATGAACGAAGAATAATGAAGGCATACCTCAAGAATTGAGATTCCAAACCCCATGGAAAAGTTCTAAATGAATTCCAATTCACTTGGGAGAAGTTATCTAACAATAAATAAAGAATAATCCTATGATAGGGAGAAAATTTATCAAAAATGAGGGAGTTTGAGTCCAAAACGTGTGGGATCCACTATTTTAGGATCTCACACAAACCTCGTGCATAGTTTAGTCTCGTGGATAGAAAAACGATCCAATAATTTTATGTTAGTTACATGCTGGGAGGATGCTCACATGGATTCATTATCCATGATCCCTATGTTCTGATGATAATGTTTAACATTTGAATCTCTCAATGGTTTCTCCTAGGAATCTTCATGGGTTTATGAAAATGTGCACATCTCATGCGCCTTCCCTTTAACATCCAAAACTCATAACAAATTCCCCATACTCACTCGAATATTCACCATTATACATAATATAAAAAATCAAGGGTTACATACTAGAAAAAAATTACTAAATTCCCCCCACCATTGGTCATTACATCCTCAGAATAATGAAAACCATTCCCACTCTGAAATATTTCTGGTCATTTCCATTTCTCGTTCCAATGTCTCCTCCTGAATCTGAACATGTTTCCATAAACCCCATACTAAAATAATTATTTATCCATTCAAGACATTATCCTACCCATCCACAAAACCAACTGAGATATAAAAAATAAAGCATTCAGTTTTAGGTCAACATGATCCTTATAGATCACATGGTCAGGACAAAGTTGATATCATTTTAACTGAGATACGTCGAAGATAGTATGTAATGAATAGAACCATGGAGGTATTTCCAACTGATATGAAACCCCTCCAACTCATTCTACTATCACAAAAGTCCCAATTTATCAAGGATATTACTTTCCTTTCTTCCCAAAAAAACTATTTCCACGCCTTAGAGAGATCATTAATAACACATGATCTCTCACCGTGAATTAAAACTGTATTCGATAATGCTCCACGTATGATTTCTGAAAAATGTGAGATTCCTCTATCCATTTCCAAATCAACTGAAACTTCTCCATTTTTCAAAGAAAATGCAATTCCAAACTAGTGATGTTTTACCTATTTCCACCTAAAAATGTGGAGAATGACTAGTAGGACCATACAATTCTTCAAAAGAATGAATTTTTATTGATAAAAAATAGCTATTATTTTAGGGTAACTACACTAATGAAATATTCTCTTCCTGTGATCCACAAAAATCAATTATGAATGCATGAAACGTGTATTCAAATGTTTCTATCTTCCTTTCATATTTCCCCTCCATCTAAGGATGATACATCTTACACATAGTAAACTGACAGGAAAGGGATTTCTACAAGGATTTTGAGAAATGATACGTGATGATCCGATCTCAATCTAAGACCATTGAAATGGGCACTCAATTTCTCCTTACCAGCACTTAGAAATTGATTTTCAACATATCCTTCACCATATGAGTTTCACATATATGTATCAAATGAGCCAAAATCATTAGTTTATCAACTATCAACCATATGGAATTGTGTTTTCAAACTATTCTTGGGAAACCTATAACATAATCTAGGGCTATTTTCACTAATTACCACCCTAGAATATGTAATGACTGCATCATAACTTTTGGTCTTTTATGTCATTCCTTATATTACTAACAAGTGAATAACCTTGAAATAAACTCATCCACTTTTCATTTCATACCACTCTATCAAAGGTACACTTTCAATGAATTATAAATATTATATATACCAGGATGTACAAACCATATAGAATATTGGTAAGCATGAAGAGTTTTTTCTTGAAAATACATATGTTCATCCATATGATTTCTGAACCACAACTCTGAACTCCCAAATAGATTCCATCCCTCAATGGTCACCCCATCAATGAGTTATGAACTCAAAACAATGAATTATCTATTAGATGATTTCACCTCCTTAACAATCATTACAAAATCAGAAACCACAATAACTGACAATAAAACCACAAAATCACCGTGGTATTCACGTTCAACATGAATTTTGTCTAGGATCAACAATAACTACCATTTATCTGAAGATTATTTTTATAATTGAGTATATGACATTCTTCATAATTCATCTACCACCCTATTTCCTTTTCCTACTATATACATCATGTCCAAGACAAACATTTGGAGATACTCCATTAATCTCTTTTTCCTCATACTGAAATCTTGTAGTGAGAAAATGTGTTATAAGCTCTAATAATCCATAAACATGGTAAATTTTTCACCAAACAGATTATTATGAAATGTCTTCAAAGCATGGATGATTGCGGAAGACATCAAATTATGTGTTGGGTAATTCTACTCATTCACTCTTAACATCCTTGAACCATAATCAACCACATGGTCTCCATTAATAACAACACATACCAACCCCAATTAGGATGTATCATGGTACACCTTATACCTGTATCCTGTTTATAGAAAAATCATGATATGTTCTATTGTAAGAAAAAAATTCATCTACTGTGAATACATCTATCATTCCTCAGTTTATTGGAATGAAGAATTATTCATCGTCAAATATTTCATTTTTGAGGCTTGTAATGAGAATTCATGTAGAGAGAATCGATAATTCAAATTCAGACATTCAAAATGTCATATCTTAAAAACATTATTCAGAAATTTCTACGAGATAATAACTTTTATCCTCATAGGATACATTATTTTTTTTACAAATTACATGGCTGAGAAAAAATACCTCGTGTATCCAAAAATCAAACTTTTTCAATTTAGTATAAAAATTATGATCTCTCAATATTTAAACACTATTTTTATTGTTATCTCATGATCATCAATATTTTTAATACACCAATATATTAACAAGAAAAAACAAAAATGAAATCTAAATATCTTTGAAATATATTATTCAACAATTCCGAAAAGACTGTTGGTGAATCTGTAGGACTGAAAGACATGAATATATGTTCATAGTGGCTACATCTACTTATAACTTGGTTAAGATTATTAAGTGGATATCTATTCATTATTATAACTTGGTTAAGATTATAATAATCTACACACTTCCTTAGAGTTTAATCTTAATTCTTTATGAACAAGACGGGTACTTACCCTACCACTAGTAAAAAATTATCTTAGACGTCAGTTTTTATAATATGGACGTCGGTTTTTAACCAACATTGAATCTACCGATGTAAACAATATTAATTTCTACATCGGTTTTGGTAAACTCATGCCAAAAATGAATTACATTTGTTTTATAGAGTCAGTTTTGTAATACCACGATGGCAAAAAATAATTTCGTATCATTTTTGTTGTTGGGTTTTTTAAAAACCAACGCTGAATAGTTTAAAGTAAATTGTTTTGGCGTCAGTTTTATTAAGAAAATAAATAAATAAAAAACAATTTGGCATTGTGTTTTATAAAAATCAATGCAAAAAAGTTAAATTCTCTTCTTCTATGATTTAGATAATTCCCTAAGAAATGATTTGACTAGTCGTGGAGGAAATACAAAGTTACGTATCAAATGTTATGTTCATCGGATGTTGAACTTGTCAACGTTTCAATTAGTAAAACTCGTTTCAAATAAATTTGGATAAACATAACTTAAAATTGCATTCAAAAAATGAAAATGGTGATTGATAATTATATTTACACCACAGTTGGTAAATATCATTTGAAACCGATGTGAAAGGGGACTTACATTTGTCTTTTGGCGTCGTTTGGGTGGAAAACCGACACCAAAATGCTAATCGATATACTTTTTTGATGTCGGTTTTCAAATAACCTGGTGCCAAAAAGTAAAAAAAAATTGCATCGTTTTTTTAAAAACTGACATCAAAATGTAAAAGAAAATATGGATTAATTAATGAAATAAATCGATGTGTAATATTTTAGAAAACACGTTTTGCGTAAGTTTTGTTATAAACTGATGCCCAAGACTAAAAAATGTTTATGCATCGGTTTTAAAAAAAAACTAACGTGAAAAATAAAGAAAAATATTTTTTTCATTGGCTCTTATGAGATCCAATGCAAAAAAAATTAAAAACAAAATTTATAGTGTTTTATAAAATTTATTAAGATTCGATTTAATTGGTCATGGAGCTAAAACAGAGTTACGGATTAAAAGATATCGTCTTTGGAATAAGGTCTTCATTATGACTTCTATTAGAGAAGATAAAATTCCGATAACCATAAATTTTAATCAGTAACTCTATTTTTTCTCTACAACCAGTCAAAAAGATGCCTAGGAAATAATCTAAACTTAAAAAATATATAATTTTTGGACTCGGTTTTTGTAAAAACTGATGCTAAATTCATTATTTAAATTTTGGCGTAAGTTTTTTAAAAAACAACACCCAAAATAAAAAAAAATTTGCGTCGGTTTTTAAATAAACCGACGCAAAAGACTCTCTAAAAAATTATATTACGTCAGTTTATATGAAACTGACGTCAAACTAACAACGTTAAAACCCATTTTTTTCAACTAATATAAAGATGTGCTCAACTTAATGAAACTTTGTCTTTCCGGCTGTACCAACTTCACATTCAATTCCCTTAAATCTATTGGTTCCATACTATAATATGGAAGTGAAATATTATAGTCAATGTGGGTAGTTCAATTGTAAAATCCACCTCCCTTATATGTGGTTAACCTAAGATGTTTATGGGTAAGACATCTGTGAATTGACACACAACTAGTGAAAAACCAATATTCCTAATATATTATATATATTCCATAGTAAATGTCTCCAATTAGTAAGATGTTTTTTCCACTGATAGTTCATCCCATTGCACCTCTCTTTACAACCATTTGTCCCCTAAAGAGATGGGAGACACCATCCTTAGTGGGAAACATTCCTTTATTCTATAATAGAAGATGTGAGACTTGAATGTTGTCAAAAAATCCATACCACGGATTACATAAAAGTGATCCATCTCCATTACTGAGAAGTCCCCCATCATATTAGCTACATCAACGGTTAGAGACCATTCTATACACACAAAGACATGACATTTTATTTTACTTATATAAGATTGAAGTTTTAATACGTAGGCAATTAACTCATCTTTTAAACATAAAAATTAATTTTACACTATTCAACGATGCAATTCAATTTACTATGAATAAAAAAACTTTCATTTGTCTATAATTGAATAGAATCATACATCTCTCAAAAAACAGTTTCATTTCAGATGTCCTCTCCTTGTCGAAGCATATGAATATTGTGACACCAGTGAAGTGTCATAAGAACCTGTTCACAGATCACAGCAATAATAGTTATAAATACTCCCCATTTGATTCATTTGATGGTATGATCATGATTCTGTGGTAGACACTTGATTCTTGTAGTCAAACAAACTACATTGTAAACATCATAATTTTCTCTTGGGTTATGGATTAAGGTTCACTTATCCATCCATTTTATTCTAATCCTAGATCCCACCTTTGATATAGGTGTCCCTATGATGATTTCTCCCAGAATTAAATTTCTCACCACTTTTGGTAGGAATAATCATTCTCCATCCCCCTATATTTGATTAGATATCACATTCAACAACATTCACTCTATTCACCACCTCTGTGAAATCCGCATTAGAAAGCACCACAATCATTGAGAAAATCTCCTACCTTATCCCTTATTTGAATATGTGTTCCATAAAATCAACACTCTCTGCATCATTTTGTTCTAGGAATTGTAAATTCAGGAATTATTCCACATACTCAGAAAGTGGTATTTTCTAAAATCAGGCTACAAAAGACTATCATTCTCAGGTTCTTGAATGTGTGAGGGTATAATTTTTTATAAAGAAATTCCTCAAAATCCTACCAACTAAGAATGTGGAATAGTTTATCCTTCCCCACTAGATACCACCACATGAGTATAAAATACTTAATCATATACAAGCAATTTTAACTTTAAACTCTACTGTAATGCTAATGAAATCAATGATATGATTCATCCTGTTCTGACGCACCTTCTCTTTTTCGAGTTTTGAATCACCTCAGAAGATGGGCGAATTATGAATCTTCAACTGCATGGGATGATCAACATGTCATGGATCATCCCTCTAGTTCCCCATGTCTGTATCTAAAAATTCATATACAATACTTTAAAACAGCTCTTTTTTCACCTATGGCTCATGTGAAACCACATTCTTGACAACTTTTTCCAAATTGTTTTCTACAGTGCCTATATGGTACAATTTTATAAAAACAAATGAATCTCTAATTATCACTCTCTAAAAACAGATGGAATAAAATTTAAAATTCAATCACATAAACTATCACAAAAATTATTTCCAAAATCAAGTTTTTTTAAATATTCCAAAATTATTTTCTAAAATCTAATCAAATTCAAAATACAACAACCATACTATTTAAAGAATCATTCATTTGGAAACAGTCATATACTTGGAAAAAATAATCACTTTTTTACAAAACATAAATCATTACACCAAAATTAATAATGAAATCCTTGTAGAAAGTAGTGATTCAAATCAATTTCCTTCTCATCTCATTTGATAAACCCATGAAAATGAGATTCCTATATCGTATATCTGTTTCCCAAACACTTTTGTACCCATCTACCCTGTAACTGGATTTTCAACCTAAAAAAGGATAGTTATATATCTTTACTCTTTACACTTAATGTCTCGACAATCCTACTCCTTTTTAGGATAAAAACCCAAGGAATAGAGAAGAATGAATTTCATCTCCAAGACTAACAAAAATTATGACTACTTGTTACACACGGAAAGGAACAATCTGATACCACCTATCTCAAACAAGATTTTGGGTCGAAAAAACTGATACCATTTATAATGACCCACTTATTCTCATTGCCTTGAGAATATAATAAATCATTACTGTGACTTAAAATACATCCCTAAGATAAAAATTGTCATTAATAAAGGTTGAATGGTTTCAAATGCATGTGGGGAATGATTTACCCATTAATAACAAAAAACATTCACCCATAAACCATAACCAAACAACTCACTACATGATGCATGAGTAAATGAATGACAACACAACCACTTCATGAATATAAAAACCACACCAATGCGTGATACAAGGGAATAAATTTAACTATAAAAGTAAACAATGAGACCTAACTACAAGAAAATACATGAAAACCATAAGACTACATGATCCACAAACTCCATGCTCCATTATCAGCAAAAATCCCTATTATGCCATGGGGGTGAAAAATTTATGTTATATATTACTTTTTCCCATGTGCTAGAGGATAGAATCTACAAAAGCACAAAAGAACCCAAGAAGGGGTGAGAATAAAACCCAGTTTTTTTTTTATAATTACTTACCTACTCAAGAAACTGTGATAGAAAATTTATCAACATTTATATAAAACTATTTCTATAGAATAAATCAACAAAATTGTTTATAATTAAATATAATCAATTTCCAAAATCTATTATAACCAAGATTAAACAATATCATCTTTGAACGAAATTACCATCAAAACACATTTCCATAAATATAACTAATCATGTAATTAAAATTGTTTCTCAAAATCATTTTTCATATACATTCCATTCCATATCACAACAAACCAAACCTTTTATGAAATCAGAACATCCATATACTCATGAGTTGTGAGTTATCCATCCACTAAGCCTTCACTTAGTGGACCATGTTGATGGTGGTACGTCATGCCCATATTTATCCATATATTTATACGGGGTTCCATCCTGAAATTATCCATCCAAATTTATATGAACACAAACCACAACCCATGCCAATACCATTCAAAATCCATGTGTGTTCAACCAATTCAATAAACCAGTAATGTTAGTGAAAATCATAAATGATTCCTATTTAATGAAACGATTTGTAATGGCCCGGACCTCTCCGGTCGATTACTTTGTAAAAACGTTTTTTTTATGTGGTCAATGTGTCGGACATCAAAAATAATAATAATTATTAATAATAAATGGTGACGTGTTAATAAAAAATTTTTGGGGTTTTGTAATAAGTGTTATACTAAATAATTATAATATTAATGTTGGTTTTTTTTATAGATCTGGTAATAATGATTTAAGGAGAATTATGTTTTGAATTAAATGCAATGAGATTTGAGATATGAGAATAAATTAAAGATGTTATGATAATTGTGTAAAAATAAATAAATAAAGGTTTAAAATAAATTTGGGGCGTGCCACAAGGAGAGAGAAGATGAAAAATATAATAATATGAAATAAAAGTGGAGGCACACCAACAAAATAAAGATTGGAGAGAGAAAATAATATTTATTGAAAAATAAATATAAGAGAGAGGCGCCACTTTTTGTGGGAGAGAATCTTGGGAGAAAGAATTAATAAAGATTGGAGAGAGGGAGGAGTTATAAGATATTAATGGGAATAAAATTAAGTGTGAAATAAATAGTAAAGGAGATAATTGGTGATGAATTTCCAGCGTGAAAAATGACAAATGGTGATTGATTGGAGTTACAGAAATAAATAAATAATTAATTAATAAAATATTGCTATCATTTTTTTGATAATAAAACACTTTTTTCACAATAACTTCCTCGTGCGACCTCAGTTTCACGAACCGTCAGTGGTAGTGCGACCCTGAATACAAGACGAAAATTATGAGTCCAATATTGGATGTCTTTTTCGGGTTTTCGGATTGGGTACCTGAAACGCTCATGAATTAATAGATTTAATGTTGTTATTATTACAGGATCCGGTATCCAACGTATATCCCTCATACGGTATCGGATTGACGATACGTCAGCGACAGCGTAACCCTGAAATTATGACGGTCATTTTAAGACCATTAATGAGCTTCTTTTATGACTCATGCCTCTGGTCAACGAAACACCACATATTGATAGAATTATCATTATTATTAAAACGCGTGGAAACCGCGTGACGTGTTGTGTGTTAACCAATCAAAACATGTAACGTATGTACAGTCACATAGTGTATTCATTAATGCACGCTGAATACGGATTCAACTATTTGTTGCCTATATAAGAACGAGGTCATGTTTTATCTTCCATATCGATCGCTTCTTTGTCGCACAACGACGCTCTTGGACGATCGAGAAGTATTCCTCCTCTAACTTCTTTGTCCGAGCTCCGAATTACGATCCGTCAGCGGCCAAAGGATCCTAGCGACGAGACGAAGCTTCTATGCCCGGACTTGTCACCTTTCCTTCCGACCTTCCTTCTCTAGCATCCATCCTAGGAGGAGTTTGTCGGGTTTGGCGAAGGCGGAGGACACCGAAGGACGTCGTTGGAAGCGACGTGATCGGGACCTTTTGAGGTAGGGGTTTACCTTCGTCTCTCTTTTTGGTGCAACATACGGGGTGGGATAATTTTCTTTTGTTCCATGGGATGCAGTTGAACTTTAAATAAAGATAATAACTGGATAAAGAAGGGTTTGGGGTTTTGTGCTGTTTCTTTTGCCTTCCAGTTTCTTTATCTTCTTATTGTGATTTTGGATTGAAAGGCCTTTGCCTACTGAAAATCAAGGCCGTTGGTGGCCTTTGCGTGCGCAATTGATATCTGAATTGTTTGTGGTTGGTTTTTTTAAAACATGGAAAATGGATAAGAACGTAAAGACTGGCTGATTAAATGAGAATGAAAACCTTGTGTGATCACCCCGATTGAACAAAGTTGGAATAATGAACATGTTGGTGGTTTGGTTGTTTTGTGGAAAATGCCTTTATTTATGAAAAGTGTTTTGATTATGAAAATTGTTTTGATGTAAAAGGTGTTTTCAAATGCGGAAATGTATTGTGTGTGGAAAGGGTTTTTTGTGTGGAACTTTGAAATAAATTAATGATGGAATGTTGTATGGTTGTGATAATCTCTAGTAAATGAAATGGCATGTGGTTGCTTGAGTTTTACCTAACCTTGGTTTTGGATGGGAGGGATATGTTTGTGAAAGGTTTTGTCTGGATGTTAGTTGCCCAGTAGTAATAATTTGTTAAACCATTGCATGAAACATGAAAACCTAAATGGGGTTGGGGGATGATTGTTTGGTAGTTGATGCATGCTTCGTGGTAGCAGTGACGAGGCACATGCTCAGTTTCTCTTTTTATGAAGCCATAGGTTGGGCTTTGTGTTTGGTATATGTATATATATAATTGTATCTTTGTGTTTTGTCGCACCACACCCATGTCATGCACCTAGTTCTGAACACTCCCATTTTATGGGAGAGGGTGTTCCCCCTTAGTTACTAGCTCCTTCCTGCTCCTTCTTCCATAGGCTATGATGGCTTGAGGTGACCTTACACCCAAGACTCTTCGGGTAGGTCTCGGAGGCTGTGATGGCTTGAGGCGACCTTTAGCCCAAGACTCTTCGGGTAGGCTTACCGTTCCCATGAACCTTCGGGATGAGGCCCAGGTGTCTGCGGGCGGGTTAGTGGTTGTGGCCCAGGTGTGTGCGGGTGGGATGCGTGGTTTGGCCCAGGTGTGTGCGGGCGGGAAGAGTGTGGTAGCGTCAGGAAGTTTGTCGTTAGGAAGAGCAGCATCTAATTAAGTGGGAAATGGTGCGGGGTACCCAATACTTTTGTTCTATATATATAATAAACTTGTTTGTGTTACTTGGTGAGTGTTACCAGTGAGGCTGGGTGGATAGTTCATTCCTTGTTAGTTTCTGGTTCTTCTGTTTTCTCACGGGACCTTAGGGTGTCTCCCCACTTGTGCACGAGAGCTTTAGGTTCTCTATTGAGTATACTTGTATGCTCACCCTATGTTGTTTCAGGTTTTCAGGAGGACTACCAGGGCCGTGCGGGACCCTACTAGTAAGGCAGTGGGAGCTGTGCAGTTGTTGTTTTCTTTTTTTTCTTTTGGTACTGTACTCACTTGTACTTTGAGCTTATTTGTACTTGTACCTGTTTCAGTTTATTTATACATACATATGGGACTGGTTTGGGATTCTTTTCAGCACCTTTGTTCTTTTTCCTTTTTGGTGGTTGACTTGTCCTATTTTCGATCCTAACTATAAAAAGGGTAATGCCTCCCATGATTGAAAAATAAATAAACTCATACCCTTGGTGCTAGTCGCCACCCCGGGGCCTACTGGAGGTGGGACTCGGGGGTCATTTTCTCCCATTCACCATTGCCAGCTCAGGAGGGGCATCTTTGATGGAAGGGGATCGTGACACGATTTCAATTCTATAAATAAATTACATTTATTGAAAAAAATATTAGTCTAATCCATTTTCCATAATTACAAAAAAAATGTAATCCACATTTTAAAACCAATAATAAAATTATATTGTTCAGAACATCCAATTTTCTCGATTTCCATAGTATACTAAACCATAACTAATTTGGGTACCAAAAAATTTCAAAAATATTATAATAAATGATCCATTAGACTAACGATATTCCATTTGAAATAATACCAATTTGATCTATCAGGATGAGTCGAGATTCCATCATCCAACCTTGATAGTTTTAGCAAAAATAGTAATTAGATGAAGAACGCTAAAGAAATAGGGTAATAATTCTATGAAATCACCATAGATATATTAATCTATCAACAAAGAGAAAAAATTATAACATATATTGAATCCTCACTCTTATATATACCCATGAAATATTTAGTTTTTAGAAATATATTGGAGAGGAGATATATATCTTTGTAGATTTAGGAAAACATGAAATGAACGAAGAATAATTATGACATACCTCAAGAATCATACTTTTAAACATCAGGAAAGGCCCCAGATTGATTCCAATTTATTTGGTAAAGGTTCTCAAATTTTTAGTGGAGATGAAAATAGAGTTAGAGAAAAAAGGAGAAAAAAGGGAGTTAGAGTTAAAAAATTTAGATCTACTTTTTGATGATCTCACATAAATCATACACATGGTTTAGTCACACAGTTAGCCAAACTGTGTGGTAATCATGCATTTTCTACATCCTAGGCAGACCCCCACACAGCCACCTCAAATGGTCTCAATAACTGTTCACCCAATGTGACACTACTACTACCCAAAATCTATAACTCTGTAGTTTTTCTCATAGTATCCCTTACAGTTAAGAAAAACTATTGGAATTTTGTGCGCCTTCCCTTTATCCCCAAATACCCAATGAATGATCTTTAATCATTCCCATGCATAACTATTATACATAATAAACATAATAAATTTATGGTAAAATTCTAGAAACCATGGGTATTACAAAAAATGATTAGAATAATGTTTTATTCAAGATCAAGTTAAAAATCACAAAATCAAATGATATTGTAAAAAAGAATCATTAAGAACATTGTAGCAGAAAATAATAGTTAAACAATAAAAACTGTCTAATAAAACAAGGATACATTTAAATAAAAATCCTCATTGAAGAATAATGTAAATATTTGCACATCATGAGATTTATGAGATTCATGATATATCATGAAAAATTTCAATATAAACACCATATAAATTGGAATTAGTTCATAATAGAAAATAACTCTCAATGGAATGTAAATTGAGATCAAATCCAATACCGTAATCTACCTTCTGAATTTTTTTCATTATCCCTTAGTATAGTGGACTAAAATATTTTTATAACTTATAATAGAACAATACTCATGGTTATAACTCATAAATTTTCTTCTTTTAATATTTTTTTACCTGTTGAAAAAAATCTTTCATTATTTTCACTATTTCGGGTGTTATTATCAATGTTTATCAAGTCTGTTTTGACTTGTAATCTGTTCTCAATATTAATTTGATAATGATTTAATAATATTAATAATATGAAATTTAATTTTAATAAATTATATAATTATATTATATATCTATTTATAAAAATTTATAATGATTCTATATAAGAAATGAAATGCATCATTCAGGGAGATTGTAGGTCGTACATACAAATAAAATCTACATTCATTTATTGTCACATTAAAACGAATGAAGTTAAATGATACATATTTTTAATATATTTATAGTATACTATATATTTAATATATTTTAAATTTTTTTATTAAAACTTTACACAATATGTTCCATGTATAGTGTGAATGAATCACATCGTTTTGAGGAGGATATAGCCCACACATCCACAAGTGATGTTATCCTATTTAAAAAAAACAATGTTTAAGGATATGTGTTATAAAAGAATTATAGAATCATAATAAAATAATATATTTATAAATATCATATATAAATACATTGTATGTTGTAATTATCACCATGAGAAGAGGTAAATGAAAAAATGAACTATCAAAATTTTATGAGGTGTTAATTCATCATTCACAAAATTAGTATGTCAATTACCCATTAGATATGAGTGTGTGTATGTGTATTTAGAACCCTTTACCTATTGATATCCTAGTATATTTATTATAATATTATTGATTTATAATAATGGAATAATAATAAATTAAGGGGTTGAGATACAAATAAATTAGAAGTGCATGAGGGAAGATGTTACCTATTAATTAGGTGTCTCTATTTGGTCTGTAACAATTGGATTCCATAATTTGAATTCTTGCCAAAAATATATTCTTCAATGTTGAGGATAGAGATTTTTGGAGACTAGTTTTTGATAGTTTGGACAACCGATTGATTTACTAGAGTTCTTAGCTAGGGGTTGAGAACTTTCCTTTATATAGTGGTGGTGGAATGGATTTTTTAAATACCAAACGTTATTCATTAATGGGAATTATAACATAACTATTTTACCAAAAAAATAACAAAATAAAAAAAATAAATGGTTAAAATCGTCGATACAAACATCCACCATAATGAAATATATGTATTTCAATAATTTGGTTTCATATCTTCTCAGAATCCCCAATTTTATCATATTTGTTTTTATTAATGATTCTTGTATTCTAACTTATGTAATTTACCCCTTATGACTAAAATAAATTGATATTTAATAGAAAATATAAAGACACTAAATTATTTAGTTGATATGTAATTTATAATATAAAAATACCCTGTGTTTTTAAAATTAATTTTTAAACAAGTGCATATGACATGCTCAAACACTACTTAATCTGAGACCGTGTTAAAAACAATTTTACAATATATGGGTCAATATGATACTTTTAAAATATCAATTAATCCATTAATATATGATATTTATAACTTATTAATGCATGATATTTAATTTTCATAATGTATGCTTTTTATTAAATTAAATTCATCTAATAAACTATCATTTATTTTAAAATAAAATTATTGTAAATTTTAACATTAATTTAATAATTTAATTTTTAAAATATAAATCTATTCATGGAAATAAAATTTATCAGTTTTATATATTTTTAATATGATACATGTCATGACCATCCTCCACCATGATGAAGAAAGGAAGAAATAACTGCCAGACCCTTCGTTCTTCTAGTTGAAGGAGAGATAATGACCCCCGAGTCCCGCCTTCAATATACCCCGTAGTGGCTAATAGAACCATGTGTATAAAATCAAATGTAAAAACGAAAGCATTACCCTTTATATTTAATCAAATCGAGTGATATGACTGTAATTCCCAATCCATTCAAAAAATCAAAAGTAAATGTATATTCAAAATTCAATTACCATATGTATGTTCAAAATAAATTATTATAATGTGAATGATAACAATGAATGAAAGTACCAAAATAAAAAAAAAGTAGCAACGAAAAATCCCCTAGCCCGATCCGGTATGTTCTTACATGGTCTTCAATGTCCTCTTGGATTGCTCATAGTAGTTTTATATATATAGAGTGAGTACACATGTATACTTTATTGGGAAAACAGAAAGCTCTCGTGCACAAGTGGGGAGACATTCTAATTCCCCGTGAGAAAAAAGGTAACCATAACACCTAGAAAGGAAACTATCTGCCCAAAAAATAAGGTACACTTTCCTAGTAACACAAGTCAGATAATGTAATAGTAATAAAACATCGATATTTGGGAACCCCACACAGTCTTTCCACTAGTTATTCAAGATATCCTACACATCAGGCCTCTTCCACAATACCCACTTCATTCCCACTACCTCCCGAAGAAATCACCATATGGCTCATCCCAACCGCACATCCCTCCCAAAGACACATGTTCCACCACAAAAACACATAACTTCACCTTCAAACACCTAGGCCAGAACAACCACTACCACACTCGAAGACACTGGGCCCTCATCCTAAAGACACTTGAGAAAAAAACCATCCCGCACACACCTTACCCAACAACCACAACACATCACGCCTAAGGAGTCTTGGGCTATAATAAAACATAGGTTATCCCAGCCTATCAGAAGGATCTTGGGATATATATGATAGGGTGAAAAAAGAGGTAATAACCAGTCACTCATAAGAATGTTGGAAAAAGCACCATTTCCCATGAAATGGGGATGTTGGGTACGAAGTTCTCACCATGGGTGGGGGGTATAAGGAACACAAATAATAAACATTATACGTATAGGTAATCAAAAACTCATCCCAACCTAAGGGTTAAAAAATAGACAACCATCTTATACACAACCACTCTTGCTGTTATACCTACATAACAGCCACAACCAGAGAATAACCAATTTTTGGAAAACAATCCCCCATTGCACCCCTTTATCGTTATCATGTTCATGTGATTCCATTTAAATATACCTTCAGTAGTGGGAAAATAATAGGAATAAACACAATACAAAACAAAAACTAATCTAAAAACATCCAAGTAAACATTTTAGCATTCACACATGGTTCTATTGTAATGTCACAGAAAGAAAAAGGTATTTGTGAGAAACCTCGAAGTACATGAACCAAACCAAGCCCCAGCATACCAGCTCCACATGTCCCCATAATTACATGCCAAAATATTATCATCTAGAACATTCCATCCCCCTTTTTTAGTCACCCCACTAACATTAAATACAATATCTATGATTATTAGTAGGATAGAGCATGGGAATTTTTCAAATTTATCCACACAATTTATCACGTTTTCTTCTCTATGTTTGGTTATCTAGGATGATCACATATGTGATCTATTTCAATGGGGATCAACTTAATCAGCCATTTATATGTGATTAAACAGTTTCTATGTTACATCCCTAGAATCACAATACTATTCAGAAAATCAGAGCTTCATTAGTGCGCAATAATGGACCACCAACAACCATGATTTTATTTGGACATGAGTCCATTCAATTAATTAAATAAAATAAAGGTAATGAATAACAACATCAACATCATCATTCCCACCTCTTCTTCCTATAAGAGTCTGTTATTTATCTTCATTAAATAATTGGTTTCATCTATGTCTCAAAGGATCATTATCATACCCAACACACATGATGTACAATGAATAGAGAGAAAGGAATAACTCATACATTGATGATCAAGTATCAATGTGTTCTCCTAGTGCCAATAATTGGGGATGCATGAAATACAAATTAATAATTCCATGGATTCTAAGGATGAGTTGGATGGTCTCCTGGTGCATGATTCGACTCCAATAGAGAGAATCCAAGCACACCAAGAAAAAAGATTGGTATCATGGTAGAAGAAGATCTTAGTGTGTTAAAAAGACCGATCATAGAGTTATTGGATGTGAAATATCAATGTTCTTAAAAATAGGAATGTGGTTTCACCATAAGGTTGGGCGGTTTCACATGTTATAATTTATTGATATTTAATAATTATCCATAAAGATGGTTGAGATAACGGCTGTAAGTAAATATATATTCGTTTAAAAGAGTAAAACACATTTTAGGGGATAAACTAGAAACACAGAAAGCTAAAAACATGTTAAGGGGTTATAGCAGACACATGTTTTGTTAATTTAATGTCACCCCACTCTTATGGGAATTAAAACATCATTTATTGTCTTAAAAAACCATCAACACTTTTAAAAAAGTAAGAAACACATAAAAAAGGCCTTATTGGAAAACTGTTGAAGGAACTCTGACATCCCACGGTGGTACTATTCGGTTGCAGCAATAATCGGAAAAATTGATAGGTCGCACCAATAGGTGACACCACGGGGACACCCCAACACCGACACCAATTACCTCATGTATCATCCATGGTCTGGAAGACACCCCATGCTCCGTAATTTTGGAAGGTAATGGACCATGAGGGTCCGACCCATTACATTAGATAACAATGAAACTATTCATACCCTATAGAATTCAAGAGTAACCTAGAGAGAAGAGAAGGGTCTGAACAACCACCATGTAAGATACTACTTTTGGACATAACAACATAGGGTAGTTCGAATTCCAGAATAATCCTCAATATCTAAGAACACATCTTCATCATATATCTCTGGAACAACATAAAATAAACTACCGCTCCTATCCCCCACATAAAAAATCAAACATATAAAGGTCAAACCACCCAGACTCACCGATTAGGGTGTCTGTTTTCCCATTTTATGATGATATCCTCTTTGTGTAGCCCTGACACTCCCGCACAGGTTTATTCACATCCACCTTAACACATACTGATTGGAGATCAGGTCCCCCCTCCTCATGGTTGGGACATTTCACAAACATTCATAGAATATGGAAAACAACCCATCTCATAGTTAACAAGGTCAAGCATTACATCACAACCAAGTCACAAAAACATGAACATATATGAAGGATCAAAATAAAAACTCAAAAGAGCATTGTCTATTGATGAAATATCTGATCTTCCCGCTCCCATGAACTCTCCCTGAAGACATTATGCCTCCAAAACATACATAACAATAGAATGGTCCGCCAATGGGTCACCTTTTCCTTACGATCCTCGTTTTTCACTGGTTGCTCCACAGATGTATCATCATCCCCTATATCCAACTAACCCCAGTCAATGACATGGGAGTCATCGTGTAGATATCTATGAAGATGGGAGATATAGAATCCATTGTGGATCCATTCCATCTGAGGTGAAATTTTATCAGATTTTCATCCTCAATGACATGCCCCATCACATAAAAAGGCTTGATGAACCTAGGAGAGAGCTTTCTTCCCTTTCTAAACCATCGCTACCCATGTTTAGGGGAATCCTTAAAGAACACATGGTCTCTAACATTGAAGTCCATGTGCCTCCTCCTACAATCTGTATATGACATTTCTAGTCCTAGGATGCCTTCATCCTCTGATGGAAAAGACAAACCTTTTCTGTTCTGCTCTATATCACCACTATTTCAAGAGCACAAGCCTCACCTACCTTGGTCCAGCACATGTGTCAACGACACAATATTCCATTCAAGGATACGAATGGGACCATTCCAATGGTAGAGTGATATCTATTAGTGTAGTATAACTCTACCAGAGTAATGTGTCATACCCACAATCCCTCAAAGTCCAAAACACATGCTCGTAGCATATCCTTCTACTTCTGGAGAGTCTTCTCTATCTGCCCTTTTTTATAGGGGTGTTAAGAGGTTATAAAGCATTTATGGGTTCCAAAAACATGTTTTAATCCCCCCCAGAATCATAAGGAAAATAATGTTTCTCGATCTGAGAATATGGATAATAAAACACCATGAAATAGTACCACCTGATCCACCTAACTTTTTTCTAAGGAATCCACCGCCCTCAACTTGTTGATCACCAGGAAGTGAGCTGATTTCATCATTTGGTCTACCACTACATAGATAGCATCACAACCCCCTTGAACCATGGGTAGTACTTTGACGAAATCAATCGATATTTCATCCAAATTCCACTCAAGGACATCTAAAGGTGGCAACAATCATCCTTGTAGATTGGTGTTCTACCTTTATCTATTGTCACAGTCGGCACCATTACAAAAACTCTGCAACAACCCGTTTCACTATGGGCCACTAAAACTAACCCCTTAATCCCCGATACTTCATTGAAACTTTTTTTTGTACCACCAGGGATGAGTTATCGAACTCACAATGATCTCTCCCATGCATTTCTATTTTTTGATAAAAGATTTATATGAAAATAAATAAGATGGTGACCATCTTTCAATCATCCTTGCAGAGTATCACAATGGCTAACACGATAACGCATCACTTTAGCCTCTGTGTCTCCCCACATGGACTCCACCACTTGTCGTACCAAGGAAGACTACACTACCATATGAAACAATTATCCTCTACCAACCTCTAACCTTGAATCTAGGTGCAATGTATCCATTTACTCCATTACTTTCCTAGAATCTGCTAAATCTTGAACCATATCATTCTATGACATATTGCTCAAGGAAGAAGCCACAATGTTCTCATTTACTGAGGTGTAGGAGATTTCAATGTTTTTTTCCTGAATAAAATCTATCCAAATTCATTGTTTCATGATTAGGGATTGCTGGGGAAAGACATACCTCAAGATCATGTGATCTGTGTACACTACAAAGTGTTCGCCGATGAGGTAATGCTGCCAAAACAAAAAATGTGAACACAACTACTTCTAGATCCAGGTCGTGGGTAGTACAGTTTTGTTCGTGAGGACATTATTGCCTAGACCCCTAAGAGATCACTTCTTGTTGTTGCATCAACACACAACTCATGCTGAGACCAGAGGCATCACAGAACACTACAAACATTACCCCTTCTTCCTAAAACCTCAGTACAGGGGAACTGACCAGCATTCCCTTCAGGAAAACGAATGCTACCTGTCACATTTCACATCATTCAAAAGCCTGGTGTTTTCTTGTTAAAGCTATCAATGGTGATGCAACCCGAGAGAATTCAGGTCCGAACCTCTAGTAGTAACCTTCCAGAATAAGGAAATTTTTATTTTCGGCTACATTCTAGGGTGATTCCCAAGAAACAACCAATTCGACCTTCGATGGGTCCACAACTATTCCATATTAAGACACCATGTGTCGAAGTAATTTCACCTCCCGTGTCCACATCATGTTCTTATACAACATCCCATGGAGCTGGTGGTGTCGGAGGACTTCTATAATTGTCCAAAGTCGATTGATATGATCCTCCTATAATTTTTAGTAGGCCAGGATGGTGTCAATGAACACAACTATGAACCTATCCAGATACTCATGGAAAACAGAGTTCAAGAGTCCCATGAACATTTCTGGTGAATTTGTAACACTAAACAACATGACCATGAACTCAAAGTGTATGTACCATCATTTGAAAGTACTTTTTAATATTTCACCATTTTTCACATTCAACTAGGGATATCCCAACCACCTGTCAATCTTTGAGAACCATCTTGCTACCTTCAAATAGTGAAAAATTTCATCGATACTTGAGAGCGGATATAATTTCTTGACTATCCCCTAATTCATTATGTTTTAGTCTATGAATAGACTATGACCACGGTAATCCTTCTATGATAACAATACTAGAAAACCCCATGGCGATGCTCTCAGTCAGATAAAACTCTTCTACATTAGGTCATAAACCATAATCTGCAAATCCAGCAATATATAAGGAATCATCCGATAGGGAGCCATAAGATTAAGATGGGAACCTGTTTGAAATTCTATCCCAAACTAATTATCAGTTCAAGGGGGTAGAGTCACAACCTCTTCAGGAAAGATGTCCAGTAACTCCCTAACAATCCATGCAACGTCCACCATCTTTCCATCTATTGATTACAATGATAGCATTGCTAACATGGAAAGAAGGGGGTCCACATGCCAGTTTCCTTCGTGGAAACCCCACTCACCAACGAAGGATACACACTAGATGTCCATATCTGAGAACAAAACTGTTATCCAGAAGAATTCAATAACATCATTCATGAAAAAAAAACATTTGATGCTTAGGATGACATCGTATTGCTTCATTTGTACCATAAAGAGATCCACACTGGACTGATGCGACCCCAACATCAGTCTACATCCTTAACAAACATAAAATAGGTTGGTCTAACCCCCAACTATCATACTCAATCCCATGGGAATGGAGATTCTATCTACATCTATGCCCAAGGTATGTTCTGGATTGTGTGAAACAAAAGGGTGTGATTCTCCTAAATCAATTAAGGCACAAGAAATAGTATTGAACAAACTTAATAACTCAAACGACCTATGGCCCTGTCGGAACACCTACCTCCATGGCATGCATCTTCCCACACTCAGTACCTCTACCCCATAGTTTTTGGATTCCCCCAAGATCACAACCTGGTAGAGGACTCTAAGAAGAACCCTAAGGTCGACTGACTCCTATAATTTCTACTCTCTAATGAGTGGGAGGTTTCTACCACAATTGTTTCTACTAAAAACGTCTCGATGGAAATGGATTCATCTAAGGTGGGTGCTGAGCATGGCCGGCTACACTGTACTGCACTCATCCGGGGATCCATTTTCGAAGATTCCCCTAGAAGCCCCCAATAAATAATATTTTTCCTAGCATCAGGGAGAAAGGGCGAGGACTAGAAGATCGGAACTATAGCTGCCGAGGCCTGCTCCCCGTTTGCCGAAACCTAGAATGTCTAAATGTTAGAGGCCTTCTGATAACGGCCTTCCTCGTGTAAGAGATCAACTATCTCCACTATCATGGAAAAACTCCAATAATGTGCATCATATCTACTACCTAATCCTCTTTCTTAATCTCTATGTACATCAGAAGCATGAAGGGGGTATAAAAATACAGAAGGGAAGGTCAGAATACCTCATATAAGAATCTTTCTTGAAAATCCTCGTCTGGGAAGAGGTATAGAGAGAAACGAAAGAGATCCTTGAACTTGATCCCCAAATCCCTTACCCACATACTCCCTTGTTGTAGGGATAATAACTTTTTCCTCTTTTCGGCCTTCATCATAGATAAAATGAATTCCACCCAGAAGTCCTTCTTGAAGACAGTAAAAAAAACTCATTCTCTATCCACTCTCTACGGTAGAGTTTCAACCATTGTTACACTACTCTCTTTATCTTACTAACTTCTAGTAGAACCTAGTACTCTCTCAGAGTACAAATCATGGTGAAGGAGACTTAGAACTCATCTATCAAAACCTCGGTCTCTGAGTCGGAAACATTGTCCTTGTACTTCCTGAGGGTCTGCCACTGGAAATAATATAGAGTCTTCAACCACATGACATCCTATTATTATTGTTAAATCCTCCGTTGATCAACTAGATTAGCCTCTTGGGCCTCGATCGACAGCACTAATCATGGACATCATCTATGTTCCATAACTTCAAGGAAAACAAGGAATTTCTAACCACAATTAATGTATAAGATTCTTTTTAAATTTTGTTAAACATTTCATTTATTTGAAAATCCCAAAACACCAAAGACACACATGAACACGATTAATTATTATGCATGTACCTTTACTAGGGTCTCTACACTAAAATCAGAGAAGCCTCACCTAGTCATTCGGTAGGCCTGAAGACCATGCATTAGATCACGGGGGGAACTAAAATCCTACGTCCTAGCCAGTCTTCCCATGCCTATTTCATGCACCAAGATCTACTTACACTATTTTCCTATTATCCCATTAAATAATCAATATTCCTAACCCTAAACACAATCCTATATCTTATCCATCACCACCGATACCATTTTATCATGAACCTCCTTCACCAAGATGAGGAAAGGGACACCAAACTGCCAGACACTTCCTTTTTCATGTTAAAGGTGATATAATGAAACATTAGTCCCACCATCAAAAGTCCCAAGAGTGGTGACTAGAACCAAGGGTATAGTATCTTATGTAAAATGGAATTAATTAACATATTATTTAATAATATTAGGATAGAAGACGTCAAATCCAAAACAACACCAAAAAACAAAATTAAAAGTAAAGAAAAATATTCATTTTCATACACACATTTAAAATAAACTGATACAAGGTACAAGAAAACTATAAAGGAAAGTACCAAAATAAAATGAAAACTAGAAAAGAAAACTTCGGAAGCTCAATATTGTAAGGTCCAGCATAGTCCTCAAATTTCTCTGGGAAACCTATAAGTAGTTTTATTTACGTAGAGTGAATATAAAGGTAAATTCAGTAGGGAATACTAGAATCTCCCATGCACCAGTGGAGAGAGATTCTAATGCAATATGGGAAAATAGGTAACCAAGAATCCTATAAAGGAAACTATCCACCGATATTCACCAAGGCACATTACCCAAATAACTCAAGTCAGATAAAGTAATAGTAATAACACATCAATATTTGTGTTCCCCAGATAGACTTCCCACATGTTATTTAGGACATTTTACACATTAGACAACCCCCACAAAACCCACTACACTCCCACTACCTCCCCTAACGACAACCATATGTGTCCTCCCAACTACACATCTTTCTCGCGGACACATGGGCCGCCACAACCACATAGAAAAATGAATGCAGACACTTGGTCCAGAATAACCACAGCCATGTCGAAAGTCACTTGGGGCTCATCCCAGAGACACATTGGAAACAAACCTTCCTGAACAGACTTGGGACACCAAACACAACATACCATGTCTAATGTTTCTTAGCACATAAAAAACCATAGGCAATCACAGCCTACCCAAGGATGATAGGATACCTGGGAGAGGGATAAGAAAGAGATAATAACCAGCCACTCATAAAACTATTGGAAGAAACAGCCTCCCCCATGAAATGGTGGTGTTCGGTATGAAGTTCTCAACATGGGTTGGGTGTGTATAAGAAACAAAATAACTAAATATTATTAATGTAGGAATTCAAACACTCATCCTAACCTATGGGTTCTGAAATAGACTACCAACCCATACACAACTACTCTCTCTGTTATCCCTACATAACAGCCACAACAAGATAACAACCCATTTCAAGAAAACAAACCCCATGTTAATTTTCCGCGTTATCAGGTTCATCTGATTCCATTAAAATATTCCCTTTCTACTGGTAATCAAACAATCATAGCCCCACAAAAAAATGTCAACTGAAAGAAAAAACAGTCAATCAGACATTTATGCTTTCTCACCTGGTTCTCTTGTAAAGTCATAAACACAAATGGGATTCGTGATATCCCACGATGATCAGGAACAAATCCAAGATCTAGCATACCAGCTCCATATGGCCCCATATTCAAATGCCAAAAACTTCTCAACCATAACATTCCATTCCCATTTTTGAGTAACCACACAAACATAAAGCAGAACAACCATGCTTATAAAAAGAATACAGAAAGGGTGTTTTCATATTTATCCACACCATATATTGAGTTCCTTCTTTCAGTTTGGTTAACCTGCGTGATCACACATGGGATATTATTCATCAAGAATCCATTTAATCAAACATGTCTACATGATTAACCAGTTTCCATGTTACATCCATTGAATAACAAGACTTTCCAAAAAAACAGAACTTCATTAGTGCACAATAATGGACCTCCAAAGACCGTGATTTTCAGTTGACACGAGTCTATACAATTCATTACATATAACTAAGGTAAATCATGGAAACATCAACATAAACATCCCCACCCATTCATTATTAAAGAGTACATTAATTATATTCATTATAGAATTTCTTTCATCTATATACCAAAGGGTCATTATCATTCCCACCCCATATGATTCACACTAAAGAGTGATTAAAAAAGAACCCATACATTGAAGATCATAGATCAATGTTTTCTCCAGGCGCTTAGATGTGGATATGTGTGACTTGATGAGGATAAAATCAAAGGACTCCAATGATGATTGGGAAGGACTCCAACATGAGCGCATGATGCGTCTTTTAAATAAGGAATCTAAGCGCACCAATGGAATAAAAGGGACCATAGAAGAAGAACATAGTAGTGTGTTAAAGGCCCACTCCTAGAGTTACGGGATCTGAAATCAAGAATTTCATAAAAAGAGGATCATGGCCTGACCATGCCGCTGGGCAGTTTCACCCTTTATAATTTATTGAGATTTAAAAATTCTCTTTAGAGATGGTGGAGATAATACCTGTGGGTTAGTTTGTTTTTGTTAAAAGGAGAAAAACACATAACATGGGAAAAACTGGAAACACAAGAAGACGAAAAATGTGGCAAAGGGTGATACATGCCACACAGTTTGGTAATTAAAGGTCACCCGACACTTAGTGGATTTTAAACATCACGTATGTACTAAAAAAGGCCTTAAAATACATTTAAAAAATTATTAATGACATAAAATATGTGTTATGGGAAAACAGGTGAAGGAACCTCGACACCCCATGATGGCTCCATTCGGGTGTAGCACTGATCAGTGACCCAATGATTGGTGAGACTGATCAGTCAAACCAATTGGTGACACACTGATTGGGGGGGCTGATCTGTGGCACCAACATGTGACCCCATAGTGATACCCTGCAAATGACACCAATGACCTCCTAACTTATGTATGGAATCAAGGACAACCCAAGAACTAGAATTTGGGAAGGTGATGGATCAGGAGGGTCTAGGCCATTATAATACATTAGTCTAAGAAAAAAATAATGGAAATAATTTAGTCAGTTTACTTAACATTCAATAGTTTTAGTATCATTTATTTTAGATAATTATTAAATAAATAAGAATTGATTTGGTGTTTTTGAATCATTTTATAAAAATAAACAACCTATAAAATTGTTTGAAAAATTAATATAATAAAAATAACCCATTTATATTTCAAAAAGTTATGTATAAAAAAATATGATGTGTTGTGCATATCATAATGTTTTATAAATGTAAATATTTAGGAATGTTCTGTTTTTTCGTTTTCCTTACTTAACCATTATATAAGGGAACTTCCATTTAATAATATCACGATAACCAATAAATTTAAAACCAACTAATGAAATTGTCTAATTATTGTCATCCACTAGTTTTTGGAAATGTTTCTAAGTCAATTCAGCTCTTAATATTAAGGTTTATCCCCTTATTAACATAATTTTACATTAACCACAGTAATTAATTTTAATATGTTTCACAAATATTTTTGGTCAAAGAATAATTTGAACATAATAGTCAAAAAAAAATTATACAGATTACAATCATGTATTTTATTTCATCAAAATTAATATAATAGTATCTTATAAATTAAGTATAATTTTAATCTCGTAGATATAGCGAGATACATATATTTAAAGTAAAATGTTAAAAATATCTATAAACGATTATATTGAATTTCAAAATAAAAATGATTCCAACGAAAAGAATTAGATTAATATATGTATAATAGATCCATTTTGAATCTTATGGAAAAATTAATATAAAATATAACATTAATAATTATTCAAAAATAAAAGCTTGTTTGAAACTAAAAATGAAGTATTTCTCACTATTCATCAAAAAATGAATCTTCTATGAAGCATTTAAACAAATTGACCTAATATATTTTTGAAATTCCAAAATAAAATATAATTTTTATTTTGATAAATATAATTTAAAAATGTTTCATATTTTATATTTAAAAATTGTTTCCCTTTAAATGGTAGTAATTCACGATAATATGTGTAATGCAAGCTAATTTTCGGTTTTCTGTTAGGTAAGCATATCTTTTATTATAAATAAATAAAAACAATTACACTTAATCATAAAAGAATGTATTGTATGGTCTTGGGCTTTATAATATCATCACCATAAATAAATTGTTTCCTCATAATTTTAACATGATCTTCATAAACAAGGGATTGGTATTTGTGAATACTATTTTTGAAAGATCCAAATCCTAAATATGCTGAATAACACACACTATTAATATGATGGACAATGAAACATAAAGTTCACTGCAAACTTATTCTTCAAAATTGGATAACAATAGTAAAAAACATGACCTATGTTTTTATTAATGACCATTGATATCATCGTAAATGAGGATAATAAGTCAACATATTTTTCAAGAAACATTTTCTAGAGTCGTGTAAATCATTCAATTATGATGAAAATATGTAAACACCAATTCTATTAACATAATATTTTCAATTTATTTTTCCTTGAACTATATCTAAATCTTCTATTAAGATAAGATGAATTATATAATGAAGTAATACATTAAAATCTAAAATATCATCCAATGATAAACTTAATCCATTTTATAAATGGTTAAAACTTCCAAAAGATTATAATCAAGAAATTTGGAAGGAAGATCACAAAATTTTCTCATAAGGAACATATCATTTGCATTAAATATTTATGATGTATCTATTTTTTCTTCACATACTAAATATGTGAGCACCTAAATCCAATATCCTATTGAATGATTATAATTACATGAAGTAATATAAAACCATATTGGAAACTATATTTCAACCTAATTGATTAAGTAAATCAATTTCTATTGGATATATTCCAAAAAAAATACATTTAATGTAAACTCTGTCAATGATATCATGAATAATTTTTTCAAAAAATATTATTTCAAATTTCCATGGTAGTCATCACATATTGGAATCAATTTTTTTTGTCATTATCTCCACATAAGGAAGATATTATGGGTTCTCATTCCCTCAAATAAAGTGCTTTCAGAAAAGATTAACATTATAATGAATAATATTTCTTATTAAAAATCATAATATGATATGAAATCATTAAAAAAGTAATGTAATACAATCCATACATATAATATAATCCTTATTAACAATACAACCCTGATAAAAAGCTCTAATAATATAATTCTGGGATAGTAATATTAATCACACCACATTATCTATAGCAGTAGCATAACATGTCCATTTTTCAATAGCTTCATTTGGGATATATTCCTCTAATTCATGGGACATTTATTTGAATAGTGTTTCATCTCTTAGAATTTGAATCATTTTACATTTGAAACCAATTCATTACCCTTGAAATCACAAGCATGATGGCCTTTATTTCTAAATGTGTATAAAAGTCACATTCATTTTTAGAAAATACCAAGGTGTGCCATTTGATAATTATCACCTGTGGGAAGGTACTTTTTTCTATTCTTCAATTGTTAATATATTATTTTAGTCATCAGCTTCTCCTATTTCTTCCCTTCAAAGCCACAAGTCATGGATAATTCTTTAACAATCTCTTTATCACATGATATTATTTCATCATGTTATGAGAATTCATGGGACACTACATACCATTGAAATGATGGTGTACAACCATAAAAGATATGATTTTTGTTACTCTTTGGATCAGGTGAACTGGTGGAGTTCTCATTCCGTCTTTTAAGTAACACATCTAAAAATAATAATCTATTGGACTAGCCCAAAAAATTATTAATATTGTCTAATTAAAAATATGGTATATCACAAAACATATATTTATGAATTTTGAATGATTGAATAATAAAAATTTTCTACATTGGGGTAATCTTTAATTTTTATCCCTGTATAATGGTTGGTTAAAAATTTGGGAACTATCATAAGAATCTCCCTATGCGTGTAAAATCAGGTGTGAAGTAATTCCCATTTTCATGTACCAAATTACACCATTTTAGGCTCCACACACCTTGTTGGAGTTGTTACTCCTAAAAAATTATGTGCCAAACCAAATCCACTTTTTGTTACCATAAAGGGATGTATTCTTTGGAATACCTACATAATCTCTACCTTAAAAAAATTATAGGATGTTCATCAATACATATCCTAAATCTATCACATAGGGTTGTTCTCCCAAATCAATGTTTTCTAAATATTGTTTCCATGGTTTCTTCTAAACATATTTTGATACCAATTGTGACTCCCAAACCCTTGAATCCAGTAACCTGTTAAATATTTTATTACATTTTAATGATTATAAAGAATCAAATCCCAAATCACTGATTAGAATAGTACTATTTTAAATACAAATTACACAGATGATACTCACAATATATTTGGAAATAGAAAATACAAAAATGTGATATTTTATAAAAATAAACTGCATTCTTGAAACTCATTCAATAGAATCCTCATCAAAACATAAGAAAAGATACAAAATAAGGTAGAACTAAAATGATCAATAGGGGTATGTAAAGTGTAATAAATATTGAATTTGTAAAAATTAATCCACATGGAATATTAAATAACTAATAAAATATTCCATTGAAATAACTATATATAGAAATATCAATATGGAAATGTATGAAACTGAAACACATGTTATCTAATAAATGAACAGAAAATGAAATATATCCATAGATATGATGACACAAAATATCATGGATGAATAATAACATAATATCAATAAGGGTACTACTTGTTTATTGAATTTCATGTTTTTTAGGTACATAGAACCATTAATCTAAATATCTTTCACAACACAGTTTAACTATAGGGTAAAACCAATTTATTTTGGACAACTATTTCATCTCATGAGACTACTGACACATTGAGTGTCTATCTATAATTGAGACCAAAATGTAATATCCCAAGTAAATAAAGAATAATAAATTTTCATACTTATTAATATTTGTGAATTAAATATTAATTTTACATTAAATATGATTCTATGTTCGATGGATTGAATGATACACAACAATGGGTTTCTTTGAAATATTACATTGTACACTAATAATAGAATAAATATTATTTTAAAAGGAATTTAACACCTAGACATTGTATTGGAATGAATGAATATAACAAACTAAAATATAATTATAAATATTTATTAAATGTTTTTACATTTATCCAAAAAAATTTAGAGGAATAAAATAAGAAATGATCAGATTTTAAGCATAAATACTGTAATATTCACTAAAAGGTAGATTTACCACCTTTTAATGGAGAACCCACATTAAATATATTTTTGGTAACATTTATATGTTTTATTAGACAAAATAATATTATAAAATAGAATCGGGACCACAAAAATTACTTTGGATGAAATTATGGTATTTTTCTGATAAAATTCATTTTTAATGAATTTTGAAAATTAATGTATTTCAATTCAATACATCCTTTTAGACTAATTTATTTATATGTGTTGATTATTATTTTTAATTGGTTTTAAATTGTAATTATATTATGTTTTTACAATTTAATCCAATTTTGGTCATTGAAAGTAATTTCAAATTTAAATTGGACATAAATAAGTGTTAGTCTTTTGATATTTATTATATCATAAAAACACACCTTTTGTTTTGACAGCAGGAATTAATTTTAAAATAATTTATAACAATTATATGTTCTGAATTTGGAAAAATGGTTTCCATATTTGAAATCATTGGGTTCAAATTGTGTAAATTGGTAACTTTTATTTTTAGACATTATAAATATTTACTTTAGTAAAAAAATTATTTACCATGGAAGAAGGGTAGATCTGGTAAATAAGGGTAAAAATATTATTATAATAATATAATATTACAATAACATGTGTCCTAATCATATTGTTTTATTAATATCCGACCATGGGAATCCTTGGGAAAATTATGGGTCCCAATGGAGCAACCTGGGAGTGATAATGACCCATTATTTTAATTAACTTAAAAGTAAAAGTAAAAATAAAATAAACAAACGTCTTTTAGTAAATAAAATTTTAAATGTGGTTATATAAGTTACCTCTTATACTCTAAATATGAATTTCAAAGATAAAAAGATTTACTACATCATGGTCTTTTTTGTACAATTTTTAGACATCAAATAAATATAATTATTTTTGACACAATAATGATGCAATGTTTACCCCATTAATGAATTGTTTAAATAAATAAGATTATAAATACTAAACAAATATCCAAAACCTATCAGATTTTTACTGGATATTTTATATCGATCATGATTCATCTTATATTAGAAAGTAATGATTATTTGATCTTTTTTAACTGAAGATATGTTTGAAATAAAATAATTCTTTCAAAAATTCCTAAAGAGCCCATCCTCCCAATTATTAAAGGGCACCACTTATAACCAATTCCTCACACCTCTCAAGCCCCTTGACATGTCCATCCTCTAACTAAATTATATCCCCGCATATTTATAATCCTCTTAGAAGTAATACCTTATCCATAAAAGACATAAATTAATCTTTTTGGTTCAAACCAAAGGGAGATACCCGATTTAAAGGTAAAATCTTTTTATGTTCTTTTCTTTTATCTTACTTCTCCAACCCCAAAAACTATACTTATTCATTTATTTTATAATGAAAATAGTATCATTAAATTACCAGGTTGTTTTTATGATAATGATTCAAACGAAATTCACACACACCTCCATATAATGGATACAAACAAACTGTTTCTGTGGATGGAAAACTATTGCCTCACAAAATGATGATTTTTCAAATATCTTCAACCGCCTCTCATGGTGGCCATTAATAGGGAAGTATATTTATATATGATATATATTATGTTTATTTTTTCTTTATGGATTAGTATTTTTCATTTATATCATACGTTTATAGTTTCCAAAATGGGTAAACGCGATAATTACATTTGAGGAAGTGCGGACTACTGCCCGCTCAATGTGAAATGAATCGTTCATGCCTTATGTGGGAAGTATAAGAGATGGAGTTAATGAAATTATATATTATATTATACTGGAATTATAATTTACCTATGTAGAATTATTTTTTCATTCCATTAAAATACTAAATAGAAATGAAAGTAGCATTCATGCGTACGTACAGATTACCGTCTCCAGGAATGGTTGATTTCATTTATTATCATCAAATGTTACGTAATATAATAAATACATATATATACTGAATATATATTATATATATGATATCTAAATCATTAATATAATTATGGTGATAATGGAGTGTTTACCACAAGAATGATTTATCATTACAACAAATTCAATTTTATCTAATGTTCCAAACATCGTCAAAATTTCCTAATTGTAATAGAATGGAAATAAGTGATATAAAAGGAATAATAAACATGAAAAAGGTACATATGTAAGAATAAATTAACATATTTTTATTATTTAGGAAATTAAAGAATGAAGTGGTCAAGTCAGACACAAGGTAAGGGACTTTGTCTCAATCTCCATTAATTGAGGCATATTTAGTTTTATACACAAATTTATTTTATATGGTATATAAAAAACAATTATTTTTCATTTCATTCAAAGTGAATATTTTTCTAAGAGGCTTTTTACTAAACTAAAATAACGAATGTTTTAACGTATGCTATGACAACGACCTTTTCTACTGTCGCGTGTAATATTTGATCTTTTTCTTCCTTAACAAGAGGTAATGTTTTTAAAAGGAAAATAAATACCATATACTCTTTTATGTTTTTTGGTATAAAAAATGATGTTGATAAATGATTTTTATGTCAATATATTTACATTATATATTGTGATTGAAATGAGGAAAAGTTATCTTTCCTTTATATTTGTTTTATGTGTGATGATTTTATAATGGTACTTGGACAGTTGACATGTGGTTACGTGATAAACCAAATGACGGGTGGTGCCATGATAATCCAGGATCGGTGGTTATGTTATAACATTCAATTCATTAGGTATGGACGTCAGCTGTATAGCTATTCCATTAAGTGAAATGAGTTGAAGTCGGTCATATGGTCATTCCATTTATGTATGTTTACATACCAATTGAAATTTATATGTTATGAATTCTTTATATGAGTTTTATGGTAATCATTTGGTTATAAAATGGTATGAAATTATATTTTATTTAGTGAAGAGTATTTACAACTTCAAAAAGGTAAAATGAATTACTTATGATATGGTATTCATGGTTTACTTGTTTTTTGAAAAACTATTGGGTTCCTTCATTTTGTATCCCAAAATGAGATTTTTATAGTCATTCCATGTTTTTTCTATGTTTTTTAAAGGACATAAAGTGGATTAGTTTCGTGGATGGGATTAATGAAATGTTATGATGTTTAAAACCTTTAACTAGAGATGAATCTTTTTTTAAAAAAGTTTTTATTTTATGAAAAAAAATGGAAACTCAGTGGAAGTGTCTACTTTATAAATTTTGAGATGAAATTTAATAGTTATGTCCTCACCCTCTAATAGTCTAATACTGAAAAGAACCCCAAGGGAATTATTCATTTAATTCAACATTATGTAATGTTTTATGTCTGTTTCATTAAAGATGATATTAGTGGTCGGTATAATCAAATTTAGGTGTTAGGATATTGTTTTATTAATTTATGGTAAGAATAAAATGATATTTCATTTACAGATTACCATATTTATTTTCCTATGATATTTCTTGTGTTCAAAATGTATTTCTGCAAAGGAAATAGGGAAGCTATATTTACAAGGCATACAGATGTGAATCACCTTCTAAATCAGCAACCTGAGTTGGTCTGAATCGGAATTGAATAGTTTTTTACAGTGATTGCATAGTTGAATCAGGCTATAAAATGTTGTGGTATCCACGCACGAGATCCGCCAGAACAACCGAAAAGGAACATGTCAGTAGTGGAGCATTTCATGAGGTAACATCCCCCATCATTCAAAGTAACATCTGACATGTTCTGGTGAAGGGTGGATTAAAGAACTGGTGAATATTTTATATGTAAAGGGTTGTTCAGAGCATCAAATGGTTAGTCTCAATGTTTACCGTTTTGACAGTTAAGTTGTTCAGTCGTGGTCGATGGTAAAAAATATCAGGGAAAGTGAGTAGATTGATTCTCCTGATTTTAATTAATTCAATGGTTGGTTTCTTGAGTAATATTATTCAAAGGTGGTTCATCTTATGATGGAAAACTATTCATGTAATTTAGGGGGAGGATGACTTAGTGGTTTCTTATGAAGAAAAAATCACTCGACTAGCATGGAATGATACATATTTCATATGAGATATTGATATTATGATAAATCAATTTCACTCAGGACTTAAGCAGTGATATCAAATAGCATTAGTCTCATGTGAATTAAAATTCTATAAATAACATTTCAGTTTTTCCCAGAAGGTGGAAATGGAGTTTTCTGATGACCAGGTGTTCCAAGGGAGCAATCCAAAGAAGAGGTCTTGTAGGTAGGCAAAGGGAAATAATACATCAAAAATCCTGGGGGTATGAAAATTAAATATCCATCTTGTGAGAAGTGTCATAAAAAACATCCAGGATATTGTTTGTAAATGTATGGAAGCTGCTTCTAGTGTGGTACGTCTGGTGATATTATTTGTGACTGTATGGAAGATGATCAAGAAGACAATGAAAAACAAACAGTAAGATGATTTAAGTCCAATGAAATCGGACATTATGAAAATTATTGTCCAAAAAAGTAATCAACTGAGGAAAATTAGTCGTACTACAAGAAGAAATGGTCTTGAAGTACTTTGCAATTACTTCATCAGATGTTGGGCCATCAAATAAAGTAGTATCAGCTACACTGTTTGTTTGTTCATATTATGCCGTTGTGTTCATTGATTCTGGGTCTACACATTCTCTCATTTTTAGGAATTTTTCTAGTAAATTGAGATTTCTATATAAATATATGAATACTAAACATATGTTAAAAACACTATAGGGAAATGTTGAGATAAAAAGAAAATATAAGAACCATCATGTCCTTTGTGTGGAAAGAATCTACCTAAAAACATTATAGTATTTCCTCTAGTATAGTTTGATGTTATTCTGGGAATGGATTGGATTTATATTTATCATGCTAAGATGGACTATAGAGATAATGTGGTTTCTTTTTAGAAGGAATATCAGTTTGTGTACAAGAATGAACCCTCATTTTTGATAACTTATTAAGAAGCTGAGAAACTAGTTAGAGATGGAAATGAAAGTTACCTTTCACATATTGTGGAAACCCAAGGAACTTCTCATATTAATTATGTGCCAGTGGTAAATGATTATCTTGATGATTTTTCTGATGAGTATCCTGGAATTATACATGATCGAGAAGATAAATTTATTGTTGACTTAGTTCCCGATGCTAATCCAATTTCAAAACCCCTTATCGAATGGCTCAAATTGAACATTAATAGTTAAAGAATAAATTCCATTAATTTTTAGATAAAGGTTTCATTCAACCTAGCATATCACCATATGGTCCTCCTTTCTTGATAATTAAAAATAAATTTGGATCAATGAGACTTTTCAATGAATATAGAGCATTGAATAACATCACTATTAAGAACATGTATCCTTTGCCACATATCGATGATTTGTTTGATCAGATCCATGGATCTTAGTATTTTTCAAAGATACACTTGAGGTCGGGGTACCTTCAGTTGAATGTAAAGGAGGAAGAAATTATGAAGACCAAATTTTGTACTAGATATCGCCGTTAAGAATTTCTAGTTATGCCTTATTTATTAACAAATGAACCTCCTATATTCAAGGATCTTATGAATAGAATTTTTTGTGAGTTTTTTTATATGTATATGATGGTGATTATTGGTGATATTTTTGATTATTCTAAAATCAAGGAGGAACATAAAAATAATTTAAGGGTTGTCTTTCAAACCATAAATGAAAATAAAATACATGGGAAATTTAGAATGTGTGAGTATTAGTTACAATATATTTCATTCCTTGGTCACATTGTTTCAAAAAATGGCATAACTGTTGATCCTACTAAAAAAAGTAGATTAAGAATGGATAAGACTGACAAATATAACCTAGACTCTTAGTTTTTGTGGTTTGTTAGGTTATTACCAGTTTTTTTTGAGAATTTTGGATGGTTATGTAGTCCAATGACTAAGGTAACTCAAAAAGGTGTTAAGTTCATTTGGATAAAAGAATGTGATGATTGTTTTCAGGAATTGAAATGAAGATTGGAGAATTCTCTTATTTTGGAATTACCTTCAAGAGATGATTAACTTGTTGTCTACAGTGATTCTTCGTTGAATGGACATGGCTGGGTCCTTGTGTAGAATGATCAGGTAATTTTTTATGCTTCAAGTTAGTTGAAACATCATGAGTCAAATTACCCTAAACAAGATTTGGAAATAGCTGCTGTTGTTTTTGATATAAAAATTTTGAGGCATAATTTGTATGGAGTAAAATGTTAAATATATACTAACCAAAAAATATTGATGTATATATTAACTCAGAATGAATTTAACATGAGACAGAGTAGATGGATAGAATTAAATCAAGGATTATTATTACACGATCCCTATACAATCTGGGAATGGAAAATAATGTGGTTGATTATTTGCATGGAAAAAGTAATTCTACATTAACCATGATACTTTTGGAATGAGATCCATTAGTTTTTTATTTGATAAACTTTGGCATTGAATTTTTTGGTGTACGAGATTCCTCTATTTTGTTTCAGGTTTCCGTGAAATCGTCTATATCAGATAGAATAAAGCAATCCCAGAAAAAAAACAATGATTTATAGAAAAAGTTATTGTTGTTATAGAAGGGTAAGTTTCCATAATTTAACATTGATAATGATTATGTTTAGATGTTTGGGAAAAGATTTTGTGTTCCTTGTGATTCATAGTTAATGAATGAGTGGTTATGTGATGATCATATAACCCCATTTATAGTTCATCTTGGTAGTACTAAGAAGTACAAAGATCATCGAGAGTATTTATGGTGGGATGAAATGAAAAGAGATATTGTTGACTTTATTGTGAAGTGTTTGAATTTTCAACAGGTTAATGCAGATTGGAAGTTACAGAAAGGAATGCTTTAGTATTTTCTGGTTCTAGAGTGGAAATGGGGAAATATATCCATATCCTACTTTATGGGATTACAGAAGAAATCACGAGGTAACAATGCAATCTGGTTAATTGTTGGTCGGTTGACTAAATCTGCTCATTTCCTTCTTATTCAATATACACTATCTCTAGATCAACTTTATCGGTTGTATGTTAATCAGATATTCAGGTTATATGGATTTCCCCTCTCCACTGTATCTGATCGTTATCCCAAGATTACTTCTTACTTATGGAAAGGACTTTAGATGTCATTGGGTACTGATTTAAATTTAGTATAGCTTTTCATCCGCAATCAGATGGATAGTCATAACGAACAATTCAGACCGTTGGTGATTTCTTATGTGCTTGCTCAATGGATTACTAGGGATGTTGGGACCAACATTCTTCTTTGGTTGAATTTTCTTATAATAACGGTTTTGATTCCATTATACAGATGGCTCAATTTGAGAAATTATATGGGAAACGATGTCAAAATATAGCTTTTTGGGATGTAATAGGTGAAAGGAAACTGATGAGACTAGAATTGGTAGAAGAGATGGCAGAAAAATATTAGTTGATTCTGATGAATATGATAACAACATTGTGTATATAGAAAAGTTATGCAGATAACTGAAGGAAGGATATTTCTTTTTATGTTGGTTATCATGTATTTCTCAGAGTTTCTCCAGGGAAAAGTGTGATGCGTTTTGGAAAGAAGGGAAAGCTGATTCTAAGGTTCATTAGACCCTCCGAAATCCTATAAAATATAGGATTAGTTTCCTATAGAGTGAATTTACCTCCATGTTTATCCCAGGTACACAATGTTTTTCGTGTGTCAATGTTGAGAATGTATAGGCCAAATCCATGTAATGTTTTGAGCCTAGAGGTAGTTCTGTTGGAATAGAATCTCTCTAATGAGGAACAACTGGTTCAAAATATTGAATGAAGAGGGAAAGTGTTTCAGAATAATGTAATTCATCATGTAATGGTTTGGTGTAAAAACCATATGGTTGAAGAGGAAATGTGGGAATGTGAAAATGAAATGATGGATAAATAACAACACTTATTTGATAAGTGAATAAAAATTATGAGGTTGAAATATCCAAAAAGTGGAAGGATGTAATATCCCCAGTAAATAAAGAATAATAAATTTTCATATTTATTAATATTTTTGAATTAAATATTAATTTAACTCTAAATAGGGTACTATATTCGATGACTTACCCGATACGCTATAACGGTTTTTTATATCATACACTGTACATTAATAACATAATAATATTATTTTAAATGGCTGTTAATACCTTGTCATTGTATTAGAATGAATGAATGGAACTATCTAAAATATTATTATACATGTTTGTTAAATTTTTTTATATTTATTCAATAAATTTTAGAGGCTTAAAATAAGAAAGAATCTAATTTTAAGCATAAATACTCTAATATTCCTTAAAAGGTCGATTTACCGTCTTTTAATGTTGAACCACAATTAAATCTTTTTTTGGTAACTTTAATATGTTCTATTTGTCAAAATAAAATTCTTCATTATAATCGGGAAATCAAAATTTACATCGGATGAAATTTTGGCATTTTTCTGATAAATTTTATTTTAAATGAATAGTGAAAAATCCTGTATATTAATTCAAAATTACTTTTTAATAAAATTTATTTAAAAGGTTCTATTTTCATTTTAATTGGGTTTAATTTTTAATTATATTATGTTTTTATTATTTAATACAATTTTGTTCATTGTAAGTAATTTCACATTGAAATTAGACCAAAATAAGTGTCAATCTTTTGATAATTAAAATTTATTTAAAACATACCTTTTGTTTTGACAATAGGATGTAATTTTAATTTAATTTCTGTCACTTATATGTTTTGAATTTGGAAAAATTTATTCCATTTTTGGATTTCGGAGGATCAAATTATGTAAATAGGTAACTTTTATTTTTAGTCATTTTGAATATTTACATCAGTATAAATTTTATTACCATCGTTAAAGGTTAAATCAGGTAAATAATGGTAAAAATAAGATTAAAATAATATAAAATTATCCTAATATGTGTTCTAATACTATTTAATGATACAATTCCAACCATGGGAATCCTTGGGTATATATCAGGGCCTCATGGAGCCACATGAGAGTGACAACGACTCTTTATTTTAATATACACAAAGTAAGGGAAAATGGAATAAACAAATATCTTTTGGTAAATAAATTTTAACATGGGGTTATATGAGTTATCTCTTTGACTATAAAAATAAATTCAAAATCTAAAAATAATTCATACATCATGGAATTTGTCTTACACTTTTTAGACATCAAATATAATAAATTATTTAGACACAATAATGATGTAGTGTTTACCTCATTAATGAATTATTTAAATAAATAAGATTATAAATGCTGAAAAAATATCCAAAACAAATCCAATTCTTTCTAGATGATTTTATATCGAACATAAGTCATCTTATCTCCGAATTTAATGATTTTGGATTTTTTAAAATAGAATATATATTTATAATAAAATAATTATTTCAAACTATTCTAAATTGACCCTCCTCCCCCTTATAAAAGGACTCCACTTCTATCCAACTCCTCACACCTCTCAATCCCCTTATATTATCCAACCTCTAAATAAATAAGCTTCCCACATCCCTATACTCTACCTATGAACCTTACTTTAGGCATTAGGAACTTTAATTAAACCCTTTGGTTCAAACCAATGGAAGATATGTAATTTAAAGGTAACAACGTCGTTTATGATATTTTCTTTTATTTTACATATCCAACCCCCTAAACTCTATTTATTCTACTATTTTATAACAAAAATATTATCATAAATATATTAGTTTGTTTTTATAAAAAGTATTCAAACTACACTTGCACACACCTCCATCTATTGGATACGAACATACTATTTCTGTGGATGGTGAACTAATGCCTCATGAAACGATGATTGTTCAAATATCTCCAACGGCCTATCACGGTGGGAATTACGATGAAAATATATTTATAAATGATTTATATTATGTTTGTTATGCTTGGATAATTTCCATTTATATTATACCTTTATGCATTCCTTAATGGGTAAACACGATAATTTCAATTGAGGAAGTGCAGTCTATCACCCTCTCCAAGTGATATGACTCATTCATGCCTTATGTGGGATGTATAAAGGATGTAGATAATAAAATTATATATAAAATTATACTTTAATTATAATATACTTATGTATAATTTTTTTTCATTTCATTAAAATACTAAATAGAAATTTAAGTAGCGTTCATGCGTAGGTACGGCTTACCGTCTCAATTACGAAGCATTTCATTTCTTATCTCTAAATGTTATGTACTATAATAAATAAATATATATAAACTAGATATGTATGAAATATAGGATATCTAAATAGTGAATATCATTCTAGACATAATGTAATTTTGGCCACATCAATAATTTATAATTATAACAAATTCATTTTGTACTCAAGTTCTGAACATCGACAAAATGTCCAATATAAACTCCAATAATAAACTAATTGTTATTGAAAGGTAATAAGTGATATAAAAAGAATAATAAACTTGAAAAAGGTACTTAATAAAGGAAAATATTAACTAATATTTATTATTCAGTAAATTAATGAACGAAGGGGTCAAGTCGGACATGAGATAAGGGACTTCATCTCAATCTCCTTTCATTGAGGCATATTTTGTTTTATACACTACATTATTTTATATGGTATTTAAACACCTTTTATTTTTCATTTCAATCAAAAATAATCTTTTTTCATGTGGGATTTTACAAGACCACAAAAAAAGAGAATTCTTGAATATAAGTAGTGACAACGACCTTTTCCCCTACCATGAGTATTATTTGATCTTTGGCTTCTTAATAAGTGTAATTTTTTTTGAAAGGGAAATAAATACCATATACTCTTTTAAAAATTTTGGTATTGAAAATGGTTTTGATAATGTATTTTATTGTCAGTATATTTAAATGATATATTGAGATTGAAATGTGGAAATTTTAACTTTCCTTTATATTTTTTTATGTGTTATGACTTTATAATTGTACTTGGGAATTTGATAGGTGGTTACGTGATAAAGCAAATGATGGGTGGTGCTGTGATAAATGTGGATGGGGGGTTACATTATAACCTCTAAATCATTAGGTATGGAAGTCGGTTTTATGGTTACTACATTTAGTGGTATGTGTGGAAGTCGATCGTATGGTTATTCCATTTATGTATGATTATGTCCCAAGATACCATTATATGTTCTGTGTTATTTCCATGAGTTTTATGCTAATATTTTGGTTTCAAAATGGAAAGAAATGATATTTTATTCAATGAAGAGTATTTACTACTTCATAAAGGAGAAATGTATTACTTATGACATGGAATTCACGGTTTACTTATTGTTATGAAAGACTAACAATTTTCTTTATTTTTGTATCTCAAACAATGATTTTTATTATCATTTCATTTTTATTTTATTTTTTTCACATTACTTAAAGTGAATTAGGGTCATGGATGGGATAAATGAAATTTCATGTTGACTAAAACCTGGAACTATAAATGACTCTTACTTTTTAAAAACAATTTATTTAATGAAAAAAATGGAATCTGAGTAGATGTTTCTACTTTGTAAATTTGGAGATGAAATGTAATAGTAATGACCTAACTCTCTAAAACTGAATTCCTAAAAAGATCCTAAATTTGAATTATTTGTTTAATTCAATATTATGTAATGTTTTATGGCCAGGTCCTTATACCAAGCAGGTCTTACCACTCTAAATAATTCCTCATAACTAAAAATAATTAAATAATTATTATTATTCCTTAAAAAAACAACCACTGTGAATGAAGGATACATATTTTTCAATTATTCTCCATTTAATAAATTAATTGTCAATTTAAACACCTTGTGTACAATGATATATAGATTAAAAAATAATAATATTCATAATATAAAAATATTTATATTCATAAAAATTTATAAGTATTAATGTTTACTATAAAGATATTATTTCTAGAGAAATTTAAAAATCACAAAATGAATTGAGATTGCAACGAATATCACCATGAATATTCTTGAGTGAAATAATCTTTAATCATTTTAATGTGATAGAGACCACATTGAAAAATTTCAATTAAAATGAACCTTAATGAATAAAATAAAACATATATAATCATTATATTAATTATATTCCTGATATAAAATTTCAAATGTCTGTGTAAACAACATATAAAATAGAAATGTTTCAAAATATCATAATGTCCCAATGGAATTTAATTTGAGATGAAATACCTTACAATAATATTAATTTTGTTTTGTGGTATTTATCAATAAGTGTAGTGGTTTAAAAATTGTTACTAACATATAATAAAACTATAATCATGTTTTTAATATCATATATTATATTCGTATAATATTTTATGACCACTTGTTTACAGACTTTTATTATTTTCAAAATATTGGGTGTTAATTTCGTAGTTTATTCACGTATATTTTGACTTGTCATTTTGTGTTCCTATTAATTATATCATGATATAATAACCTAAATAATGTAAACTATGATGTTAGTATCATATTATATATATATATATATATAAACATATCATTTGGAGATATGAAATCAAATGCGTTGTTCAGGGAGATGATAGGTCGTACGTACGCATGAACACTACATTAATTTCACGTAATATATAAACTAATGAAATTAAATGATAAATATTTATGTTATAATTAAAGTATCATATATATAAGTCTTTTATTTTACATATTTTTATTTAATCCATCCTTAATATGTTCTATGTATACTGTGAAAGAATCACATATTTTTGAGGGCTGATATTCCACACTTCCACAAATACTTAATCATATTACCACAAAAATGGAAAGTATAAGGGTATGTGTAATAAAATATTTATATTATAATTAATAAATAAAAAATATAATATATTTATGTCATATATGTATATATTTTCCATCATTATTATCTCCATGAGTGACAGGAAAGAAAAAAATGAACATTCATCGTATCGTGTGGGGTGGTTTGTCGATCACAAAACAAATTACATTACTTACCCATTATATGGGAGTGTGTGTAATTTTAGGTATAAAACATATCAAAAATAAATTAGTGTATTTTTTATATTTTTTTATATTAACAAGGAATAATAATAAATATAGAGGAGGAGAAACAATGAAATTAGAAGTGATCGATGGATGTTGGATCCTCGTAATCAGGTAAAACCTTTTATTTTGTACCAAAAAGATTCCATTCTTGGATTTATTACCCATGGAATGATTCTATGTTTATTTTAGGGATGATGTGGGTTATGTTTTCTTAGTTTATATGAGACCATGTGTATTTAGATGTGTGAGTAATGGGAAGAGTGCCCATATTTATAGTGGAGGTGTAGTGTAACTTTTTTAAATAAAAAATGTATACATTAATTGGAGGTCAAACATTCAAAATATGTTTAAAAAATAAAAAAATAATTTGTAAAATGGGAAATTTGTATATAAAAACCTTCAACACACTAAAATCTATGAATATTAATAATTTTGATCCTTAACTTCTAATATACCACAATTTTATCTTTTTTGAATTTTTAATGTTTTAAAAGCTATGTAATTTAACAATTAAAAATGAAGTATGATTTATTATAAAATATAGAGAAAATTAATTATTAATATGGTAAATATTTAATATAATTAAAATCACATGTGTTTTAGATTTAAATTTTAAAACAAGCGCGTGTGGCGTGCTAAAACATTGTTTTAGCTCGAACTGTGTTAACAATATGTTTATAATATAGTCTAAAACATATTAATTATAAAATATTAATTATTCTATTAATATATTATATTTATTATTTACTAACATTTATAAATAACGTGCAGAATATATAAATTCTATAAATTTTAAACCATCTAATAAAATACCATCTTTAAAAATAAATATAATTTCATTTATAATATTATTTATTTAATATCAACTTTGAATACTAATATAATATTGGAATTAAAATGTCATGACCTGTCCTCGGGGCACGTGCCGTGACTACCCCAATCCCGCCTTCCATAGTCCAGGGGCTGGTGACTAGCCCCAAGGTGTAATTCCCAGTAAAAAGGGAAGACATTGCCTTTGTAAAGTAAACAAACACCACATAGCAAGCAAGCAGAAGTAAACACTAAGTAAACACTGGTTACAATAGTAAGTGCGGAAAAGTAAGTGGGCCAGAATACAAACCCAACCTGGAAGTAACGTACAACTGAAAATGGGAGTACAACAACTGAAATGTAAAGCCGCTATGGCGAGCCGTCCACTAAAAGTCCCACCTGATGGGTGGGTACTGATAGCCTCCACAGCTCCTCGGGTCTAGTCGTCCGCTCCGAGTACGTCATGCCTAGTGGTCCACCTCCAGGTACCGACCTGCTCCTCAAGCCTCAACCACGATCAGCGCTGTCCGTCATCTACAACCAACACAACATTGTGCGGGCATAGCCCGTGCAGGGGTGAGTATAAGCTACTCAGTAGGGACCCTGAGACCCCCGAAGGTCTCCCAGAATCCACAAAGGATAATCTAAAAAGGAAAGATACAATCACGAAATAACATCTGACACTACTTAGGTATATGCCCATACATATACCTAAGTCATCAAATCTAGTTCAGCTCCAACATCTGAGCCCAAGTTCGATCACGTCCACACATGATAACACAACACAATCTACATAGGAATGCAAGTCAATCATATCAAAGATAATGATTGGAAGTCAAGATTCAGCTCACACAGTTATACTTCTTTGTAAAATGATAGAGATGATCAGATGTAACCAATGATTCATCTAAGCCATCGGACCCACACAAGATCGATAGGTACTAACCCCCGCAATGACCCACAAAAGATCTAAACCACATAGGATCGGTAGGCGCTAGCCCACACAGGACCACTGAGCACTGACCCACAAAGGATCTGACCCACACAGGATCGGTAGCACTGATCCATGTCGGATCGTTGAGTGTTGTAGTCATTGTCGTTGAATCCACGGAGGATTTCTGTACAGTCTTTATAGTCGTTGTAGTCGCAACCAGCTCTAGGGTTCCCGCACAAAGCAAGCTTGTTCGGGAGGGTCTTCTCCACGAGCTGAAGGTCTGATACATCAACTGACACGTAGTCTGGAGTTGATGTATCCAAAAATTCCGCATAGTCAACAGGAACCCAACGTCATAGAGGGCGCGTCAATCGGATGTTCGGTCTGTTAATTATTGGCTTTTTCGTCCCAGGGGCCCAGTTAGTTTTTAAGTCAAAACCAACCCGACCATACTCCAACTACCTCCAAACATTGAGCAGAGTAAGACAAAATTTTCTTCTCACTAAGAGGAATCCATCAATGTCGACAACACGTCAATTGAACAACCGGAGATCAACATATAAGTGTTTCCACTCCGAGGGCCAGATTGGTTTCGTGTACGAACAAACTAGGCCGAACCCAAGTTCTCTGAAACCTTGAGTGTATTATACCAAAACAACCGTCTCTATTCAAGGATCGCATTACGGATGATGGAGCGTCGATCGGAGGTCTGCATCCCATGTTATGGGAAAAAGACCAAAAGCGGTATGGTATTAGAGGGTTCGAGCCCGGCCTGATACCCCTTGGGTCGGGCCAAACCGGGTCGACCTGACCCGGGTCCGGCCTGCTTAGGCACGGCCCGGCTGGGCTAGTACGGCCTGGGCGCGCTCGGCCTGGCTCGGTGGCCAGGCGGCCAGGTGGCTTGGCCTTTACGGCCAAGCGTAGGGGGTGCGGGGAGGCGCGCTTCCCCCCCCCCCCCCCCCCGCCAGTTCGAAACCGCATGCCCCATGAGGGGGGCTGATCCTGCTGGCCAGCCGGGGGTTATGACCCCCGACACTTTTGGAAGCTGGCCGGCACAGCTGGCCAGCCATGCTGCTGCTGCGGGACCCCGCAGTCCCGGCTTCCTGCACCGGCGCCGGCGGCCGGAAGACAACCGCCGGTCGTTGCTCTGCCGCAGCCTTGGTCCGTCTGGCGCGGCGCGACAACGTCATGCCCCTCTACCATGGCCCCTCTCCGGCCGTGATCTCTTCCAGGTAGTCCGGAGTGGCGCGATGGCGCCGCGACTTGTTCGGTTTCAACGGGTCGACGCGATGGTGTCGTGATTCTTTGCCCAAATCTCATAGCGTCCACGTGTTGCAATGGCACCGCGCCGCCTCACACGTGCCGCAAAAAAAATCAAACAAACAAGGGGGAAGAGGGTCGGCCGTGTTCGTGCGGTCTGACCTCCTCCCGTTATTTCGATATCAGGCAGCTCAAATTGAAATGAAGAATGGCGACGAAAGTAATCACGAACAAAAAATTAAAAATAAACCCCTACCTCGAGCGTTTGTTGAATGAAGGCTCGTCCTGGAGTTGAACGCCACAGAAGAAGGCTCCATACACGTTGACGAAGATCATCCGAGGAGGAATGGTGTCTCCCTTCCTTTGAAACGGGAAGAAGGAACGAAAGGATGCGCGTCGGGTCGTTGATCCCCGAGGAAGGTGTCTCTCACCGTCGTCTGTCGTCAGAAGTCGGCGTTCTTCATCGGCAGTGGTGCGTTCTTCGCGTTCTTTGCGTTCTTTGACAAAGAAGAAAAACATCAAGCCTTAGAGATTTTTCTTCCAATCCTCTCACAACCCAACAACTCTAATAAAATAAGATTTTGTCTTATTTTATTTCTCAAGCCATGAATTTTGAAATTCAAAAACGAATCAAACAATTAATTGAATTAATTGCAATGTTTAAACTGCCCAATTTAATAGAGGCATTTAATATTTAATTAAACGCACGAGTAGCTTTTATTTAAAAGGGGGTGTGCGGGAGCGTTACTTTAATTAATAGGGGTTGAGGAAGTTGAAAGGGTGGGGCTCCTCTGGACCCCACCCCACTAATATCCAACCTAGTGGATTAGATAGGATGTGGGTCCCACTCAACCACTTATCTTAGGTTTAACAACTTTAAATAATATAATATTTGGTTGCACCACTTTTATTTTATTCCTTTACTTAACCCAAAAATTTAATAACCACACCCAAGCAAACACAACTCTGGAAATGGTGTTTCTAAGAAATTACCGGCGATGCGATTCCATTTGTGTCCTCAGATTTTGATTCCGAGAACCAGTTCAAAAGTTAGGAAAACCCGCTCATTCGTTCACTGAACATACCCGAGCTAAACTTAGGAAAATGATTCTGGGCACACTGGGCCTCAGAATCAGGTGCCGTGAGAAACTTCATTCTTGTAAAATTTCAAAGAAAATTAAGAAAAAATATCCCTTGAATTTTCGGGTCTTTACATTACTCCCACCTCAGGGCGTTACGTCCCCTTGAAGATGCATCATAAACTAGGGAAACAAATGTGGGTACTGAGCACGCATCTGAGCCTCCCACTCCCAAGTGCTCTCCTGGAGGTTCATGTGCTCCCATATGATGCGCACTAGAGGAATCGACCGTCCATGTAGGACTCACTCCTGTCGATCCTAAATCTCTACCATGACCTCCGCAAAAGTCTCCTCATCATCAATGGCCAGCTCCCTATGGACAATGATATGCGTCGGGTCGTGCACGTATCTCCTCAGCTGAGATATGTGGAAGACGTCGTGCACCCGGTCCAACTGAGGTGGTAGAGCCAAGTGATAAGAAACCTATCCAATCCTGCTGAGGACCAAGAATGGTCTGATGAAGTGTGGAGACAACTTGCCGCCTCGGCCAAATCTTTGTAATCCCCATCAAGGTGAGACCCGCAAGAAGACGTGGTCGCCATCCTCAAACTCTAGTGGCCTCCACCTCTTGTCAGCATAAGACTATTGTCTGCTCTGATCTGTCCTCACACACTCTTGGATGATCGGGACCTTCTCCATCGGGGCTTGGACCATCTCCGGTCCCACAAGTGCTAACTCTTCAGGGCCTGTCCAGCACAGCGGTGATCTGCAAAGCCACCAGTACAACACCTTGTATGGTGCCATCCCGATGGTGGAGTGTTAGCTGTTGTTGTACGCGAACTCCACCAAGGGTAGGTGGTCCTCCTAGTTGTGACCAAAGTCAATGACACATGCACAGAACATGTCCTCGTGAGTTTGAATAGTCCTCTTCGTCTGACCATCCGTCTGAGGGTGAAAGGCGGTGCTCAGATGTAGCTGCGTCCCGAATGCGTCCTGTAACCCCTTCCAAAGCCGGGAAGTAAAGAGAGCATCTCAACCGGAGACGATAGATGTTCAAACACCATGAAGTTGTACAATCTCTTGAACGTAGAGGTGTCCCAAGCTCTCCACTGAGCCCTGCTCTCTGATGGGTGTGAAGTGAGCCGACTTGGTGAGTCGGTCGATAATCACCCAAATGGAGTTGTGACCTCTAGAAGTGCGTGGAAGTCTAGTCACGAAGTCCATAGATATGTTGTCCCACTTCCACTCCAGGACCTCCAAGGGCTGTACCAAGCCTTCTGGTACCTGGTGCTCTGTCTTCACCTACTGGCAGGTGAGGCATCGAGAAAAAAACTCAGCCACAGCCTTCTTCATGCCAGGACACCAGTGCTGTCGTCTGAGATCGTGGAACATCTTCGGCACTCCAGGATGTACCGCCAAAGGGGAAGTGATAAAGTCTCTCAGCACCTCCTCCTATAAAGAAACTGGTACCAATGTACGTCCTCTTAAAAAGATGTTGTGCTCTCCTCCTAAAGAGAAACCATCATGTGCATGTCCTCTGCACACACCGCATCTCACAGTCGGCGTCCCCACATTGTGCCTCTCTAACCCACTGCAGTAGTGGAGGAGTGACTGTGAGTGGCTGAAGAAAGGTTGTTCCATCTCTATCCATGAAGGATATCTGCAAAGCGGCTAGCTGCTCTGTCACCTCCCCAAGTAGCTGAATGCCCGTCCTCCTACTGAGTGCATCGGCTACTACATTCCCCTATCCAGGAGTATCGACTATCTCAAAGTCATAGTCCTGGAGGAACTCGAGCCATCGCCGCTGTCTCAGGTATAGTTCCTTCTGCTAGAAGATGTACCTGAGACTCTGATGGTCAGAATAGACTGTAAAGCGCTCACCCATCAGATAGTGTCGCCACATCTTCAGAGCAAAGACCACTACTGCTAACCCCAGGTCATGGGTAGCGTAGTTCTTCTCATGCGACCTCGACTGACATGATACATAGAAGATCACTTCCCGCTCCTCCATCAGGACACATCCGAGTCCAGTCCATGATGCATCACAGTAGACTACGTACCCTACTCCCTCCTCTAGTAGACTCAAGATAGGTGCGCTGGTCAATCTCTGTCTCAGCTCCTCGAAGATCTGATGACATCTGTCTTACCACACAAAGGGTTTCCCCTTCTTCATCAAAGATGAGAGTGGTGCCACAACTCTGGAGAAGTCTGGCACAAATCTCCGGTAGTACCCAGCTAGACCTAAGAAACTCCGCACCTCCATAACGTTCCTGGGTGGCTACCAAGAAAGCACTTCCTTGATCTTCATAGGATCCACCGCAACTCCCACCTTAGATATGACGTGTCTCAATATGTGGACCTCACGTATCCAGAACTGACACTTCGAGAGCTTTCAATAATGCTGGTGGTCTCGGAGTGTGTCTAGTACAACCCGCAAGTGGTAGGAGTGATCCTCCTCATTGGTTGAGTATATAAAAATGTCGTCAATGAAGACCATGACAAATCAATAGAGGTAAGGCTAAAAGATCATATTCATGAGGCCCATGAACACTACTGGATCATTGGTCATGCCTAAAGTCATAACCAAGAACTCATAGTGTCCAGACCGACATTTTAAGGCCATATTCTGCACGTCCTCATCGCGAACTCTGAGCTGATAATAGCCTGACGTGAGGTCTATCTTTGATAACCACCATGCTCCCTTGAGTTGATCGAAGAGGTCATCAATCCTCGGTAGCGGATACTTGTTCCTCACTATCACCTGGTTCAGGTGACGATAGTCGACACAACGTCGCAAGCTCCCATCTGCCTTCTTGGAGAACAATATCGGGGAAGCCCAGGGTGAAGCACTGGGTCGGATGAATCCCTTTCCCTTCAAGTCCTCCAACTATACCGGTAGCTCTCTTAGTTTAGCGAGGGCCATTTGATATGATGGGGTGGATATCGGGGCTGTCTCGTGGTACAGATCAATATAAATGTCTACCTCTCTGCGAGGAGGTGGTCCTGGAACTTCGTCAGGAAAAACGTCTGCATACTGATCCACCACTGCAAGAAAACCAGGACTCCACACGTCAACTATTCCTAGGATGAGGGTATCCAACTGATGAGTGATGGTCTATCCTCTCCTCTGTGTGATTCCAACCTGTGCTGCGAAGGCTCCCTTCTCGTCGGTGAAGGTGAACCTGCTCCCATCGGTGCGTATACACCACACCTTGTGCCTAATACAGTCAATATGTGCATAAACTGTAGATAATCAATACATTCCCAAGATGACATCGTAAGGCCTCGATGCCACTACAAGAAGATCTCAGCCAAAGCTCTCGCCTCATAGAGTAAGCTCACACTACCGGAACCAGTGCCTAATCGTCGAGTCTGCTCCCGTAGGAGTCTCTAGCCATAAAGATCAGGCCAAAGGCTCTGTCAGAATCTCTGAGCATCGAACAAGGGTAGAGGCTATGAAAGAATGACTCACTCATGTGTCTATAAGAACTGCAGAAAGGGTGTAATAGACATAGATAATACCTCCAATCATCTCTGGCACACTGTGGTCATAGGCCTCCACTGCCTAAAGCTGTGTGTGTCTCTGCCCGACAGCTCCCTGGGGCCAGGGTGGACCTCCTTGGGGTGGTGGTGGTAGAGCCTCAAAGCGTCGCCCACCACCTACTGCTCGGCCTGCTCCTCTGCCTCGTCCACCTGCTCTATGAGGACGGCCATGGTCGACCCTCTGCCTCTGCCTGGGTGGTCCCTCAACCATCTGCTTCTCCTCCACACGGTGGGTCGGGCAGTCACAAGCCATGTGGCCCTGCCCGCCGCATGCGTAGAACTGTCTGCCTCTCGTAAGACTGGCTTTCTGCTGTGTGCCCCGCACCTCTGATCTACTGTCCTGAGGTCGTCTTCCTGAGGGTCTGGTCTGCTTGGACCCATGTGTCATCTGTCGACTACGAGCTATAGAAGACTCTGCTACGTGCCTCCCTGTGGTAGATCTCGTCGCTGGTGTAGACTCCGCAAGAAATCTCTCGATGAGAAGGGATCTCTCCAGTAACCCTGCCTATGTCGGAATTCTAAGGGAGATCAGCGATGCCCTGATCTCATGCCTCAATCCCTAGTCGATGTTCTGGGCCCAGAAGAATGGGTCTCGTACCATGTCCGTCGAATATCGCAAGAGATCGGTAAATCTCGCCGAGTACTGGGCGACCATCATGCTGCCCTGCTGCAGTTGTAGTAGCTCATGGATGCGCACCGCATGGTGGGTGGTTGGGACAAACCCCGAGAGGAAGAGGCTCTCAAAGTCCATCCAGAGGAGAGATGCCTCGTCGTGTACCTGGAGCATCAAGCTCCACCATCTGTCTGCTACTGCGTGCAGGAGACTCGCTGCAAGGATCACCATGAGGTCTGCTGGTGTCCCTACCAAACAGAAAACTCATACAACTGCCTCCAGCCAATCCCCGGCTGCCTAAGGGTCTGTCTCCCCAAGGAACCTGGGAGGTCGCTGACGCTGAAACTCGTGTAGTGCACTAAGGCGACGTACATGGTCAGCGGTCGTGGCTGGTAGCATCGGTGGCTCGCCGGGTAGCAGTGCCGCCGGTGCCTCTGCTATCAAAGGGCCTTGTACCAAGGCCTCGTCGCTATGTGGGCTGTCCTCACGTACAACGCTCGGAACCCTAGCTTGTTGCTGTCATGGGGCCATCCTGAAAAGAAACAGGTGTACCACGGTCAAACATTATACCTGGTGAGATGACATAAAGTAATCACAAAGAAAACATGAAACACACATTCAATCAATGTTTTCATGCATTAAGTCGGAAATCAGAAGTCAGGGTCCTAGTGTACGGATACGTCGGCCGCCACACCAACACTGGACTCCCTGGACTGATAACCACACTCAATACTCTTAAAACTAATTCTTCACATCGAAAAAGATCAGAGCCCTGAGTTCTGTAGTAGAACCGAACTCCTCTGATACCAATTTGTCACGACCCGTCCTCGGGGCCCTTGTCGTGACTACCCCAAGCCTGCCTTCCATAGGCTAGGGGCTGGAGACTAGCACCATGGCGTAATTCCCGGTAAAAAGGGAAGACATTTCCTTTGTAAAGTAAACAAACACCTCAGATCAAGCATGCAGGAGTAAACACTATGTAAAAACTGGGTACAATATTAAGTGTGGAAATGTATGTGGGCCAGAATACAAACCCAAACTGGAAGTAAAGTACAACTGAAAAAGGGAGTACAACAACTAAAAAAAAGCCGCTATGGAGAGCCGTCCACTGGAAGTCCCACCTGAAGGGTGGGTACCGATAGCCTCCACAGCTCCTCAGGTCCAGTCGTCCACTCCGAGTACATCCCGCCCAGTGGTCCACCTCCAGGTACCAAAATACTCCGCAAGCCTCAACCACGATCAGCGATGTCTGTCGTCTACAACCAACACAACGTAGTGTGGGCATAGCCCATGCATGGGTGAGTATAAGCTACTCAGTAGTGACCCCGAGGCCCCCGAAGGTCTCCCAATATCCAAAAAGGATAATCCACAAAGGAAAGATACAATCACGAAGTAACATCTGACACTACTTAGGTATATGCCCATACATATACCTATGTTCTCAATTCTAGTTCGGCTCCAACATCCGAGCGCAAGTTCGATCATGTCCACACAGGATAGCACAACACAATCCACATAAGAAAGAAAGTCAATCATATCAAAGATAATGATTGGAAGTCAAGATTCAGCTCAACACAGGTATACTTATACATAAGACGATAGAGATGATCAGATGTAGCCACTCATTCATCTAAGCCGTCGGACCCACACAGAATCGATAGGTACTAACCCCCGCAATGACCCACATAGGATCTGACTCAAATAGGATTGGTAGGCGCTGTCCCACACAGGACCGGTGAGCAGTGTCCCACACATGATCTGACCCACACAAGATTGGTAGCACTGATCCATGTAGGATCACTGAGTGTTGTAGTCATCGCCGTCGAATCCATGAAGGATTTCTCTACAGTCGTCATCGTCGTCGCAGTCGCAGCCAGCTCTAGGGTTTCCGCACACAACAAGATCATTCGGGAGGGTCCGCTCCATGAGCTGAAGGGCTGATACATCAAATAACACGTATTACGGTGTTGATGTATCCAAAAGTTCTGCATCGTCAATAGGAACTCAATGTCATAGACGGCGTGTCAATCGGACATCCGGTCTGTGAGTTATTAGCTTTTTCATCCTAGGGGCCCAGTTGGTTTTTTAAGTCAAAACCAACCGGACCATACTCCAACTGCGTCCAAACCATTAGTGGAGTAAGATAATAGGTGCTTCTCACTAAGAGGAATCCATCAAAGTCGACGGCACATCAATCAGATGTCCAGAGCTCAAGTTATAAGTGTTTCTGCTCTGAGGGCCCGGTTGGTTTTGTGTACGAACCAACCCCGCCGAACCTAGTGTTCTCCAAAACCTTGAGTGTATTATAACGAAACAACCACCTCGATCCAAGGATCACATCACAACTGATGGTGCGTCGATCAGAGATCCACATCCCATGTTATGGGAAAAAGATTGAAAGAGGTCCGGTATTAGGGGGTTCGGGCCCGGTCCGACCCGGCCTGATACCCCCTGGGTCGGCCCGACCCGGGTCCGGGTCCGGGTCCGGCCCGCTGGGGCGCGACCAATTGGCTCGGCCGTAACGTCCGAGCGTAGGGGGTGTGGGGGGGGGGGGGGGGGGACGGCGTTGCCCCCCACCAGTTCGAAACCGCGGCCCCCATGAGGGGGGCCGCTCCTGCTGGCCAACCAAGGGTTACGACCCTCGGCACTTCTTGAAAGTCGGCCGGCCGGCCATGCTGCTGCTGCGAGACCCCGCGGTCCTGCCCTCCTGCTTCGACGCTGGCGGCCGGAAGTCGGCCGCCGCTCCCTGCTCTGTCGCGGCCTTGGTCCGTCTGGCGCGGCGCGACGGCGCCGCTCCCCTCCTCCATGGCCCCACTCTGACTGCGATCTCTTCTAGGTTCTCCGGTGCGGCACAACGGCGCCGCGACTTTTTCGATTTCAACGGCACGGCGCGACGGCGCCGCACTTCTTCACCAAAATCTCATAGCTTCCGCGTGGTTCAATGGGCCTGCGCCGCCTGACACGTTCCGCAACAAAATCAAACAAACAAGGGAGAGGAGGGTCGTTCGTGTTCATGCGGTCCGACCTCCTCCCGTTATTGGGATATCAGGCGGCTCAAATTGAAATGAAGAATGACGACGGAAGTAATCATGAAAAAAAAATTAAAAATAAACCCATACCTCGAGCGTTTGTTGAATGAAGGCTCGTCGTGGAGTTGAACGTCGCAGAAGAAGGTTCCGTACACATTGACGGAGATCGTCCGAGGAGGAATGGTGTCTCCCTTACTTTGACGTGGGAATAAGGAATGACAGGATGCACGTCGGGTCGTCAATTTCTGAGGAATGCATCTCTCACCATCATCCATCGTCGGAAGTCAGCGTTCTTCATCGGTGGCGGTGCGTTCTTTGCATTCATCACATTCTTCGACGAAGAAGAAGAACTTCAAGCCTTTGAGATTTTTCTCCCAATCCTCTCACAACCCAACAACTCTAATAAAATAAGAGTTTGTCTTATTTTATTTCTCAAGCCATGCGTTTGGAAATTCAAAAATGAATCAAAAAATTAATTGAATTAATTGCAATGTTTAAACTTCCCAATTTAATAGAGGCGTTTAATATTTAATTAAACGCACGAGTCTACATTATTTAAAAAGGAGGGGGTGCGGGTGTGTTACCATAATTAATAGGGGTTGAATAAGTTGAAAGGGTGGGGATCATGTGGGCCCCACCCCACTAATATCCTACCTAGAGGATTAGATAGGATGTGGGTCCCAATTAAACACATATCTTAGGTTTAACAACATTAAATAAAATAAAATTTGGTTTCACCACTTTTATTTTATTCATTTACATAACCCAAAAATTTAATAACTACACCCGAGAAAACGCAACTCCGGAAAAGGTGTTTCTAAGCAATTACCGGCGTTGTGATTCCATTGGTGTCCTCGAATTTCGATTCCGAGCACCGGTTCAAATGTTAGGAAAACCCACTTGTTTGCTCACTGAACAAAACCGAGCTAAACTTCGGAAAATGATTCTGGGCACACTGGGCCTCGGAATCAGGTGCCATCAGAAACTGCGTTCTTGTAAAATTCAAAATAAAATTAAGAAAAAATTTCCCTTGAGTTTTACGGGTCTTTACAGCAAATATATTAGTTTAATAGATTTATATCATGATATATTAATTTTAAATAAGAAATAAATAAAATAATACTATCAATTTATATAACTTTTAATTTTTAGTATCATTTATTTTAGCTAATAAATAACTAAATAATAATTACGTTGGTTTTTCATAATATTTATATGTAACTAAACCATCCCTAAATATAATTGACTAGTTTTTATGAGAATAAATATCTATTTATATTTAAAAATTGTATATATAAAGTAAAATAATATTTTTTTTGTACATATCTCAATGTTTTATAAATGATAAATGTAATGTAACATCATTTTCCCTATTTCCATAGTTAACATTTTATATAGGGAAATACCATTTAATTATATCCAAATATCCCATAAAATTAGAATGATTTGAGATATTGTGGAATTATTTATAGCCAATTACATTTGGAAAATTTTCCATGTCATTTCTTTTGATTATTATTAATCACTTATTGGGCTTAATTTCACCTTAATACACATAATTAATTTTAATCACATTAACTATTATTTTTTTGACAAAAAGTGTGTTAAATTTATTATACAAAAAAATATTATTCTAATTAAAACCTTGTATGTTATTTTTTTAATTCAAATCATTGAATTTAGAAAATTACATTTAAATTTAATCCTGCAAATGTTGTGAGAAACCGTGATTTTTAAATTATAACCCTAAAAAGTTCAATAACAATTTCTAACCAATTTAAATATATAAATAATTACAATGAACTCCAATGGATTAATAAATATATACTTTATCAATTTTTAGTGTAATAACCATATTAATATATAATTTTACATTAATATATAATTAAATGAAATGAAAGTTTTTAACAAAAATGCAATATTTTAACTATTCATCATAAAATTAATGGTTTCAGAAAAATTACAAAAAATTCTCCCTTTGCTAATTTTGAGATTCCCAATACAAAAAATAATTTTATTTGGAAAATTTAAATTTAAATAAGTTTTAAAATTTAGTTTTAAAACAGTTTATCCATAAAATGTAGTTAAACTCGATCTTGTGTGTACTAGAAGATAATTTTGTGTTGTGTGTAGCGTAAAATTATCATTATGTATAAAGCATACTATAAATTATATTAATTATAAAATTTTAATATTATTAGTTCATGTGGTGTTACAAAAATTTACTTTATAGTAATAAAATATAATAACAAGATTAGAAATATAAGTCAAATGTCAAACTCAAACATTTATACATAAGTCAAAAAATATAAATATAAATATAAATTTTAAAGAATTATATTTTTTAAACAAAAGATTTAAAAATTATATTATTTTTTTGAAATACATATTATAACATAATTAAAAAATATTCATTTTGGTAATAATTACATTAATAATATAATGAAAAAATTGAATATAAATTATGAAACAAAAAAAGTGATGTTTCAATTCGTTCACACAAAAAATGAATATTGGCCTAATGTGATCTGAAAGTAATAAAATAAAATAAATTAAAAACAATTATCCATTATAATAAATTAAAAAATTTGAAAAATAAATTTCAAACAAATAAAAATTAATATTATCACTTCTTAAAAATGTAACATAGAATTATAAATTTTTTATTTTATCAGTATATCATGTTTTAAAATAGAAAATTGATTTTAATTTTTTACACACAAAATCCCCGAGTCAACATACTATAATTATCAATATAGTCATTAATTAATGTAAAATGGAATTCCCCCTTTCATTCGTTTAGCGTATTACCCCATAAGCTTCCAAATAACATAAATTCACATGTACATCAGAAAAACTACACAATAAAAGTTAATTTTATAAATTTTTATATTCTTATAGGGAGAGGTAAATTTATATGTTTGAATAAAATTAGAATTAGAATTTATTTCAACTCATTATTTAGTTAATAATGGAAAACTGAAAAATAGAATCTAAATGAAGTATAGAACGAAAAATATTATAAAATGAACGTAACAAATAAATGAATTAAATATAATGAAATGATGATAAATGATATGCTATCGTTAAGAAATATTGTGTTTCATGGACATTATAAGTAATTTTTTGGATCTTATTAAAATAAATTTTCATTATTATTACAGTAAGATAATATTATTTCAACCAATATAATCAAAATTATAGTGTTTTATTAACTAACAATCATAACCTAACATAATTAAATATAATGTACTAATAATTAATAATAAAATTTCATATGATATAAAAATTATATCACTAATGAAGTAGTTAATTATTTATCACATTTTCATGATAAGCATGCTTTATATAAATAGAATGAAGAAATAATGGTAAATAAATTAAATCAAAATAAAATTTTTAATTAATATAAATAAATATGATTAATGATGAATAAAATTGATAGATGGGAAATAACTTATCAAGGAAGAAATTCATGATTACCCACTCCCCACACATATGAATTTTTTTTCATCCTGAAAATGATGAAAATATGATTTAATCCCCCAAGATGTAATTATCAAAAAAAATAAAAACCTTCATTTTAATATTACTCTTGTGTAAAATTTATTATCTAAAATAAAAAACAATATAAGAAGTGAAATTCCATATCACATTAAGGTAAAAAATTATATTGAAATAAAAATTATTAGATAGATCAATGAAATAAAATTAGGAATGTTAGAAAAGGATTAATCGCATAAGTAAATAGAAAGGAAAAATGATTAGAATACTCAACAAACTTTTTTAGCCGTCATATGGTCAATTATAAATATATTATGAAGTATAACTATTATGCATATGATGAACATATTTATAATGTCTATAGATGAATGGGTGAATAATTTTAGAGAAGTATATAAGACATTATAAATGAATGAAATATTTCCATTCTTATATTGTTGTTAGCATTTATTGTTATATTCATGATAGATATATGGTAATTGGGTTTATCTAATTCCAAGTGGTTTAATTATCATATATGAATGTTAGTGTCCAATCAGAAATTATATATTATAAATTTATATATAATAATGTGTTTTAATAACTGATAATGGTGTTTTGGTGGGAAAATTTTAATTTCTAAGAAATATATAACTTCACAAATTATGTATATTTGTCTATAAATGTTAAATTACATTTATAATAAATAATATCTATAAATTTAAAAATATATATTAAATAAAAATATATTTATATAATTTAATGAATTTTTAATAAATTAGTAATTATGATTAAACAATTTAATTTTACAAATGGATGTTTTTTAAGAAATAATTTTGTTAGTATTTTATATATTAATCATAAATTAATCAAATTTAATGAATAGTTAATAATAATTATATAGTATTTTTTCGCAATATATGATGTTATAATTCATCTAATTATTAGTGATTTGTTTTATGTATGAATATAAAAACAAATTTTTTCAAAATTTAATTTTATACAAAAATATTTTTTTATTTTATTTTATAATTAAAATTTAAATTATTATTTTACTTAGTTAAATAATTGATTTTATTAAATTGAGTACAAATTTATAATAATCATTTAAAATTCAGTTAATATGGGTCATATTAGATGTTTTGTATGATATATTTTTCATGCCAAAAAATAACAATAAATATGTAAACTGCGAATAAATTATGAAACATGAATTTTAAATAATTATTATTATAAATAAATAAATAAATTATTTTTTATGAGTGTGATTCAATAAAAAACATAAAACCAACTTATTAAGGTAGACTCTACTAACTACATTCGAGTTTCATCTTTACTCATCTCCTAATTATTGTTTCTAAAGAAATGTCTATCATTTTCACCTATAAATGGAGCTCTCTTATATTCACTAAATTTTAATTCAATCCTTTAGTTTTATATGTTTTACCATATGATATCTAAAATTGTATTTTCCTCCTTAATTTTTCAAAATATTGAGTACTGAGAATGAGTTTTAATTCTTTCATTATTAATGTTGTCATTACAAAGTGTAGTGATTTTATCAAACAATATAACATGTTTAACTTCATCTAATCCATTTTTTTCATCTCCAAATTTTTTATGATTAATTTAAAAATATATTTAATTAATATTAAAATTATTATGATGCTATGAAAATTATATTAGAATCTAATAAACTGATATTATTATACATTCGTTCTTTTTAACATAATATTATTTGGGTTAGTTTTACCCCTAATGAAATGGTTCTCTTATATTTTAACCATGAATGAATATAAAGTATTAAATAGTTTTATTATATTATAATAGTAATAATTTTTATATGATATCTAAATTATTGTACATATATAAATATTTAATATAAATTTTTTAAAATTTTATTTTGAGAATGATATTCTTACCTATGATTTATGAACTGTCATCGTAAGACAAAAAATCATGAGATTTAATAACTATATCAAAATAATCAATCTCATATCCACTAAAATTATAAGATTAAAGACCCATGGGCATGATAAAAGATGTAAAACCACAATACCAATGATGGAAGGGAACAAATTAAATAATTAACTCTTTGTGATTAATTTTAATAGTGAATGATTTCTTAATTGTTAATAAAAACTAATAAAATGATAATATTTTGAAATAAAACAGAAATAAAGTTATAAAAAGGATTTAAGATATTAAAATATTTTTTATTGTTTTAGTTAGATTATTTATAACCATGTTGCAATTAATATTATATACTACATTGAATCAAATTTCTTTTCATTGGGTCATCCGATTTTTCTTACACAAGGTTATCAATTGTTTTTAATAATCTACCATTTATAAATATAATTTTTAAATTACTCTTTCAGTATTTGGTGAAATAATTTAATTTTTAAATTTATTTTAATTGTTTTATAATTCTTAAATATATATTAATTTAATGGAATGTCAATGATTTCTATATTATGATTTTTCCACTATATCCAAATTTATTCTTACAAAAAGACATTAAACATAAAATATAAATTATAAATAAATAATACCATCAATTCTATCCATGGTTTTAATTATATCAATTTTAAAGGTATCATTATAAATATTTTACCATCTTGTAGTCTGTTATAATGTTAATTATTATTTATGGTGATATTTCATTTTATTTCCCATTTAATATAACTAAATTTTTATCTTTATATTATCTTTAATTGGGTCATTGAAGTTTAAAATAATTAATTCAATGTGTTATATCAACTTATATGCTTCTTATTTTAATATATAACTACTTTATTATGACATGATTTCATTGAAATTACAAAATGTGTTTTATGACTCCACTATAATATTCCTTAGTATATTTAAATGATTTACCACTTATATAAATATATTTCATAAACCTCCCAAAATATTATATTTCATTATGATCCTCGTAGTATAATTTATGTAGGTCAATAGTTGATAAATTTCATGATTTATCTTCATATGAAATAATTTAGGAATATTAATAACCCACATCATTCCCCTTATTTTACCAATAATTGATGAGTGATTATAAATTTTCTAGAATATGTTTATATATATGGATTATCATTATGTAATCCAAGGGTCAAACATTTACATCCAATTCCATCAATAATGGTTTATATTGTAACATCCCATCCTATACCACTGGGTTTGAGTGGTATTGTTTAATGACCACCTGTACACCGCCCCATTTAAAAGTTTTTTTGGACTAGAATAGGGATCATGGTTCTGCTATTGGGGTGAATATAACATATTTCTCATAACACCACAAATGAATAATAATATAAAAAATATAATAAACCATATTAAAAAACTATGATAATAATTAGGAAATATAGGAAAAATAAATAAGATCTCCAAATGTGGAAATCTATCTTATGTAGTGATTGAAGAAAAATTAATTATAGAACATCATGGTCCAGTGGTGATTTTCTAAGAAAAATTCTACTATGTGATTCATATTCTCAACCATCCACAAATTCAACCTTTCCCTTCATTATATTTCCCCAAAATTCAACTCGTTTAAAAAATATCTGAGTATGGAGTCTGTATAATTATTTTTAAGAACCCACTGAAATTTCATTACGTAATATTTCCATGTATAACATTTGGATTTAAATACTAAAAATAATTTTAAACAAGAATAATCATATTATAAAAACTAAGTACTTATGTGTTACAGAATATTGCAATGTCCCTTGACCAAACCTTCATCAGATACATCATTGTATATAATATAATTAATAAATAAATAAATAATTCTTTATGAATTCATATTGTTTTCTTAGAGATGAATCATGATTTTATCTTCCCATGAAGAATAAAATGTCACTTATTATCCTCTAATCGAGAGTTTTCTTAAAATTTACTTGGATTCTCAATTATAAATGACACATATGTGACCAAGGCTACCTTAGTCAGTTCCTTAATATGACAACATAGATACCTCACACATATAGATGATTTGTTGGTCTCTCATCTCCACTATCAAATTGGAAGGAAATCCCACTCTTAGTGATATGCATTTCATGAAACTCACCAATCTGAGGTACTAATCACAGCCTCCATGAATTTAGGATAAAAAAGGAAACAACACAAGTAAGAATATGATAACTTCATTATTATGTAAATGGAAACATCATATAAAAAAAATAAACATATAAATGTGATACATTAATATCACCCATGGAATCATCAAATCAGAAATAAAATATAATATAAACAATTACCCACGTCCAATCTCAATCAACTATAGTGTGAAAAATCTAACAAATTTTTAATCATCATTTTTAAATGTATAGATGATAGCTCAAGAAGGTAAGAAACATCCTACCTAATTTTTTTCCGTGTTTACATCAATGTTTGGTAGGGTTTTCATTTACCAAACCATGTCCTCCAAAAAAAATTGAGTATGATCACTATCCAATGACTCCTTTCACTAGGATTCTTGATATACCACATGGAATGGTCTAATGGTGCAATATTTGGGGTGTAATGGAGTGAGATCCATGACATAGCATCATATTGAGGTATAAAGTGTTTTTTGGATTAAAACCATGTCTTATATGAAAGTAATTTTCTATAATTCCAGGAAAAATTGTGCTCTTGTATTACTTAAGGTGATACCAACGACATCGAGGGTTAATTTTAATTACTACTATAGATTGAAGTTCATTAGATAACATCATTGGAATGATGAAATCTGAGGGGAGGCAATATCTTTTTAGGAACCAAGGAACTTCTATTCTCATGAACATCCGATCATCAAACACTTCCTTTCATTCAAGATTTATTATTTATTTAAAATAATTAATCTCCAAAGACGAAAGATGAAAAAAAAACTTCTGTAACTAATGAGAGGAGATTCTGAGGTGTTATTTTGCGACACAAAATAGAAAACCCCCTCAAGTGACCCTCCATCGTTAGGGATATAGAGTATCCTCCCTCTGATGGCTTGGATAAATCATAACTCTTATTTATATTGTAACACAATCCCACTAATGAATGATCTCATGGGTTATATGGTTTCATCTATGGTCTTAGCAGAAAGATTACCATGACCCCCATTTAGCCCCCAAAAAATCTCGAAACCCCACTTTTTATTCCCATAACAATTGAACAACCATTTCTATATAATGTAAAACGTTGATCCAATGAGGTAAAATATCTATTGTATATGTAAAAAAGAACAATTGTGTTACAAATATTCCCATATAAATACTTCGCAGCCTTTAGATTCATCTCTAGGGGTATTTCTCAAACAACATTGTCCACAATACTCGAACGTCAAACTCTTATCCAATTGTAACTTCTTGGTTTATAAAATATTACAAAACAAAATATAGAGAAGAGGATACATCTTACCTATAAAATATTATTTTAATAGTTTATGGTCTATATAAAAAAATCATTCTATCCTGTGACATGATCTAGAACAATATCATCACAACTAATAACATGTGAAATGTTGGGAATGTACCCCTGATTTTGATTCATTGGAATCATTTTGTTCACACCATGGTATAGAGAAGGATAATGTAGATGCTAAACTAAAACACCTATTGTATCATATATTTCCTTGTGCCCCACATATTTTTTATCTAGTCTTAACTACTTCCTCATATGTATATGTCCCTCTTGAAGAGTTACAGTAAATAAATCTCGTACACCCACCACAATCTCCAACGATCTAGTCATATGGTCGACATAGGTTATATACATTCTTTATGGAGTGATAAAAATATTCTTTATGAACATTAATCTATTAAAAGTATCTTATACCATGTTTTTTCCAAAAACAACTATGTCTCCTTACTCATTCCAACAAAGTGGTGAGTGAAATAACCACCCATATTGGGCCACATAATGAACCATATGAATCAATTTCTGCATATATATTTCACATGGATGTATAATAACAGATAGGTAATCATCTCACATTCCGCCATTGGCTGATATAAATGAATTATAAATATACTACAATAAGCATATAGTCAACATAGATTATTCTTCTAGTAAAGGATGGTATGATGTGATTAATCTCCAATGAGTCTCATAGGCATTTTATAAGACCTATAAAATGTACACCATAAAATTGGAATTTATATAAAAAACATTTTTGGTAACTCCATGTAAGCGTATAATATCATATAAAAACTTATTTCATATATCAACTCCTAAGGGATCCACTATACTTATCAGTAAGTTTATATACTTTTTCATCTAATCAGTAATCACATATACCACATTATAAGTCTTTAGAGACCTCTATAACATCATAAAAGAGTATCTCATGAATTCCTCCCACTTCTACAGGGGTCTTGGAAGGGGTTATAGAAAATCACTAATTCTCTTGTGTTTTCCCTTCACCCTTTGACTATTAAGTCATCATAGGAAGAAACATGTAATATCATTCTTCATCTCAAACACGTAAAATTAGAATTTAGTTTCACGATACATTTTTGTTTAATGAAGATGTACAACACCTATATTTTTATTGTATTATCACACTTGATCCCATGTAAATGTTGTAAGGAAAACTAAATTTCCGTTTACCAATATCACATAGTCATCCTCTACCAACCTTCAAAGAATATGTTAAAAAAAGAGTCAATCTCCAGTTAAAAAACAATCTAGGTCTGAATCATGCCTACTCTTGAACTAGTCCACATGTAAGGATTTCACTACTAAGGGAGTAAACGTCTTGAATCATTGATTATGGGAAGAATCCATCCTCCAATCAATTAATTGACTCATCTGGAACCACTAAACCTCAGAAGGTAGATTACCAACATCCGTCAAATTCTATATCTTATAATAATAGAATCCCCAACTATATTATATATCACTGTTTCTCAATCCATCTCACAGTTATATTTCTTCAAATTCTCAACCCATCACTTCGGCCTCAAGATCACATCCCTCTATATAATGATAAAACAATGGAACTTATGGGCCATATAATCATTAAATATATTACCAAATAGATACTGTCTCTAGTGCATTTTTGAATGACCTATAATAGAAATATATAAATCAAGAGTGGAGTAATTCCTCACATGGTGATGTATCTAATGAGACCCGTATACTACGACTCGATCCCTCTATGTAAGTATTACTCCTAGAACAACACATGATGCATAATAGTATACTACATAAACAATACTATTACCCTGGAGTATCAATACTAGAGATGATTTCAAAATTTTCTTTAGGTCGCAACATGATTATTTACACTAATAACACTATAAATTCACTCAAGTCTCCATCAACAATATATTGGGTGCTAATTATATGGATATTTCGAGGATATATTATCAATAATATCATGGGAATCCTAATAATATCCTTAAATCAAACACATTTTTATGATCCTACATGACATGAAAACATCAAATATAACTAGGGGAATTAGTATATCCATATTGGCTGCACATTTACTTGGAATATCACATCTCGAATACAAAATTCATATGTAGAAATATTTTATTTTAGTATTTGTTCTAATGCATACACACAACTATATATTATATTCCAAAATTTTAAATTTATTATTTTATAGTATAATTGTATATTTTCATTGGACATTTCAATTAATGAGTAAATTTAATCATTGACGAAATTCAATTATGAGGGAAATAAATAAATTCAGCACAATCTTCAGACCAAATGTGTAACAAAACAAGACACTAATATAATAACATTTTATTTAAGACATTATTCAAAATAAACCATTTGGTTTTTATTAAAATTTGGGACACAACATTTATAGAATGTGACACATATAATAAAGAGTTTCTTTGATATCTTATTATACATACATGACTGAGTTCAACTGAACAAGAATACAATATTAATATGATTATTTAATTGTATTGTAATCAAATAGATGATGGAATGGTGTGTATGAATATGAATAACTAAAATATGAGAATATATAATTTTCACACATATATTTGGAATCTGTTGATTATTATAAATAATAATCATTATTTAAATGAAATAATAATATCATTTAGATAAACTGTATTTTTAAAATACGGTTTAGTCATGCATGGAACATATAAATGAAAAATAATTTTTACAACATTTTGAAAAAATTTATGAAAAAATAATTTTCACTTTTAAAATATTACTTTTGTAAATATTTTTAGTGTGATATTGTTGAATATTTAAGAAATACTTCATTTTTTGTTAAATAATTATGTAAAATAAATTTTAATTGAAACAATATTTTTTGTTTAAATAATTTATATGGTTAATGAATATATTAAATTATTTATAAAAATACTTCAATAAAATTTATTTCAATTATTCACAGGTATTTAATTGGAATAAATTTATTTTTTAAATTTGATGTAAACCCATTGTTAAAATTTGAACATTTTTACTTTAAAAACTCAATATCTCGTCACATCTAATGAATTAATTATTAATTAAATTTTTAAAAATTTTGTAAATTGAAATTTAAAAAGTGAATTTTATATTTTGATAAAAAATAATCTATAAATGTAATTATGAAAGGAATTTTTAAATTTTTTTTCAAAGGATTAAAAATAAATTACCATGATTATGGTAAACATGAGATTACGGGGAGATTAAACTATAAAAACTATAGGAAATTGACCTATAAACATGTAAGAAACCAAATTATGGGAAATATTTCGAAGATATCTATCTTATTATTACAAATTCACCAACATTTGGCCTGGATACATAGAAAAACATAGGTAGAATTCAATAATATAAAAAATTACATGTGTGACACCCATGAAACTTATAAAAGTAAAACTCATTTCATCATATTTTGACACATTCAAATGTAATCGGATAAGAAAATACCGGACCAAAATATTTCAAAAAATCACACCAATCATCATTGAAACATTATTTTGAGCTTAATTGAAACCTTGGAATTGTTTTATACATACATAATTAGGATAACTAATGATTATGTAATGTTCTTCAATGGACTTCGTTATATTACTTATTTCTATAACTCCATCAATTTTAATTATACAATTATGATATAACTGCCTTTGTATATTCAATATATTGAGATGTTGTTATAATAATTTTATGTCCATATTCGATATCCACTTACATCAAATGGTTTATGAAATCTTCATTCATTTTTATGGTGGACAACGGCTTCACAAACAAATCTCGTTCATTTTTTCATTGCCAACTCATAATGTTCATGTGTGATGTTGGTTCAAAAGTATATATATATATTTATAACATGTGTATACATATTAATTTACTATATCACAAATTTTTTTCCTTATAATATGTAGTGAGCACAATAATGTCTATCGTGTAAAGAGGGGACTACCGCCTCATGATGCGATGTGATTCATCATTCACTAACGTTTCAAATGGATGGAAATAGGAATAAATTTAAGGATTATATATGACATAAAACGAATAGTTATGATATTAATGTAATATTTACCAATCTATATTTATAATATTTTTCCTATAATTTCATTCATTTCAACTATGTTAATGATAACAATATACTTCGAGTACATGTGGACTACTGCCATGACCCAGGGATTCAATAATATTTTGATAAACAAACCACATGTGTTATAAATATAATTATATAATATGCAATTAATGATATTATTTTAATTATAATAATTTAAATTATTTATTTCTTCCTTTCCATAATATTAATTAAAAATTTGAAATATTACTCATTATTTTTTATAGCCTATCATTTTTATGATCATAACATTCATAATATTTTTTTAACCATCACTCATGATTTCATTTAAAATTATAATTGTTGAAACAAATTACAATTATATCATTTTTAGTATTATAATGTTGATATAACTATATAACATTATAATGAAGCATAACATTCATAATGAAAATCAATGAAAAAATAAGACAATTTACACCCAAAAAATGAAAATAAAAATATATTATTAATAAAGGGGTAATAAAACGTCATAAAGGGATCGTAATAGATATCATAAATATTAATATGATTTCATAATAAGTTATTAACATGTCTAAAAAATAATACATGACGTTTATACTTATGCAAACAAAATGAAGTTTTAGGTAAGGGATTCTGTAACTAAATTTCAACTCATTAGGTTAATCATACACATCGTTGATTAATTAATGCCAATTTTATATTGATAATTACAATTAATTATATTTTGTATTTTTTCAACTTTTCCTGTGGATTTATATTTGATAAAAATAATTGACTCATTGGCTAATTCATTCTTCAACATTATTATTTGTGAAAGTATTTACTCTATAATCTCATTTTCATTGGGATTGTTTACACCTTAATATCCATGAATGGGAAATATTTTAACATTGTTAAATAAACAATTCATTATTTCATATAATCTTGTTATTAAGGATATTTTTCAATTATTAGAAACATATTTACATTATTTGGTAATTAAAATAATTATGAAATGGGTTTTTATAATATTTAATTTCATTTTTCTCGTTGATCAGAAATTGGATTCTTATCAAAATTGTGTTTACTGAGAATGTATGAAAAAATTATAATTAAAATTTCAATATCATTGAAATGTTTTCGATTTTTTTCCAAAAAATATTTGAGCCATTTTAAAAAAATCCTATTATACTTTTTTATACAATGTAAATGGAATATTCTTTACATTTTATGAAGAAGTCACAGTTAAGACATGTTTATAATGAAAATGGAATGTTCTTTTTATCTTGTAGAACATATTTGAAATTAGAGTCCATATATTAAATTAATATTCTTATTCATTTTTTATGGTTGCATTTTTAACTAATTTTTTAAAATAAAATTTTAAAAGATAATGTTATTCAATATTTTTTTCAAAATTAAAAGGATTTTTTCACATGAATTTTTAATGAATTTTTTATCAATGATGTAAACACATAAATGTAATTATGATCCATGGGGGAAAATTGTATGTTGATATAATCCTTATTTATTCAATTTTTGTATTATGATTAGTTTGATAATAGATATTCTATTTGAATCCAATCACAATATTAATCATGACTGTCTATGATTATTGATCTATGGGTGTATGAATATTTCATTGGATCATTTTTAAAAATGCTGGGTTTTTTATTATCATTAACCTATTTCATATAAAGAATTTATTGGAATTTTAAAATGTTAGGAATTAAAAACTCAAGACTATAGATGTATTAGTATATTTCATGAAACAAACTATATATAGATTTGTCCATGAACATTACATTTTAAATAGATAACATAGTCTGAGTCATTAATGGTATTACATGTCATAGAATGAAGAGTATTTGTTCTTACAAGTCCTCTACAAAAGGCTCAATTTTATGTTTTAAATTTCCATTATAATATTTTCAATCATTATGAATATAGTTTTTGATAGTCCAAAGATTAATTGATTAGTTATAATATAAATGGTTAACTTTACAGTCTTGGTGATTATTTATATTAAACAATTGGATAAATATTTATTCTAACAAAATTATTGTAAATGTAATAAATTAATGGAACAAAATTTAATTATTATATTTATATTATTTCTATACTATATTTATTATTAGATTATTTTGTAATCCTACCCCTACTGAGCATCGGAGCTCACACATTTGTTATGGTTTATTTTCCCTTGGATAGAAGGATGTATTTTTTTATGGATATACATGTATATGATATTTGTAATGTTATAAATTTCAATTAAATTTATTTTTGTTATTTATGTTTTAAAATGTATTGCAAATTTAAATTATGTATATATTTTACATTGAATACTAAACTATTCTATCGTTGCATATATGAATTATTGTAAATTATAATAATGTAATTATGTATAGAACCAACTCTAGGATTATATGGCCATGTAGTTATGGTTTGTATCAAATTATGTATAGTATAATCATTTGGAACACAATTAGAAAAAACATAGACTATCGATCAATGTTCAATGATAATACATTTAGGGTTTTAATAGAACAATATCATTCAGTATTGTGAAGGGATAAATGATTAGGTTTTACATAGAAATACATTCCCATTCGGATACATAATGTGGATATAGTTACAGTACAGATGTGCTTAAGGGTAAAAATTCTATAATAGGTATATCATATAAGATTTGATCATTATCTGGTACTCACCAACAAGATTACTGCACAAATGGTTTGACACTCTCTATTGATATTCAAATGATAATTCCCAATTTCCTTACAAACCAATATTAGTTATTTGATTATAATGATATCTCAAATGGAACTAAATTTATTATTATGATATAATATACTCCTAAAATTTTCAATTTATTAGTTTCAAGTGTACCTTTAGTATATATTTTGATTCAAAATGTAATGATTTATTCATTCATATTAAATTTATTTGAAATATATCATAATTTTAACAATGTTATCCAAATCGATGTACATACTCTAGATAGAAATTTACCACTTGAGAACGATAATGAAACTGAAGATTTATTTTTATATAGAAAATATGAATTTATAAAAAATATAGGGTATGTTGACTCATGTGATGAGTGATAACATTTCTTGTATAGATTATCATAATGATATACCATACGGAGTAACAATTTTAGAAAACATTGGGCATCAAAAACATCCGTTATTAGTTTGGAAAAAAAATCCATTTTTAGGTGAGAAACTAGTAAGTTTCATAGTGAATGTATTACACAGTCAAGAATGTAGTGGAAGATATATTATTTTCATGGATGATTTCCATCACTATGGTGATGCAGATCATTGGTTCATATTGATTCTTAAAAAATAATGAGGATTCAATACCACAAAAATACTGGAAGGATTTCAAGGTAATCATATTGGGAAAATATTTTCCACAAGAGAAATGAGAATATCTAGAAAAAATGATCATGAGTACAATACAGGAAAAATAAGAAAGTATTGCAATGTATGAATCCATATTTACGTGGGTAACAAGAAATGGTATATAAACATACGCAATACAAAGAGAATTATTGGATGTTTCTTCATCAGGATTAATATAATACTTCAATGGTGATAATATTACAACCATTCTGATCCTATGATGACATAATATCATTCTGTATTAATATATATAATGAATTTTCCATTTCATATGCATTCAAAAATATTCAAGACAAGAAGAGGGTGACATTGAAAAATTAGGATAAATATATGAAGGAAAATATATATTTTCCAACATGTGATACTAATGAATGAAAACACGTAGGAATATTCTTAAAATTAAAAGGGGTTTTCATCATATGTGTAGATAAAAGAACACCAATATCTAGATTCTATTGGAAAGAATGATTTTTACCATATTCAATTCCGTGGGTGAATGGATTTTGGGAACTATGAAAATGACTCCCCAAGAACCAAGGGAATATACCTCACTATAAGACAAAGGATCAATTCAATAATATGATATTAATTATTATTTCCTAGTATAATTAATGTTTAGGCGTTTAGAATCAATAATTATGTTTAAATAGTATATAAATAAATTATATTACGGTGGGAAAAATTATGAAACATAGAAGGATTGTAATGTAGTATTTTTTTATAATTGGTATGGAAGTGTATGTTCAATGGTATCGATGACCAATAAAAATAATTCAATGGAATTTTAAAAATCAAGGGAAAAACATGAATAAAGTAATTATAACCATTAATAAATTCATAATGTAGAAATATTTATGTTTGGATAGATTTTTGATTGATATGGATAATGTAAATTGGATAGAACTAACAACCATAGAAATAATAAATGATAGGTTAATTTGGGAAATTCACATACCTTCGCTCTATATTTATGGACCATAATATTTTGGAAGGATCATTAAGAAAATGATTTTTGGAAGAGTTTAGGATGAAATTTGGATGAGGATTAAGAGATTAATTTATAATATTAGAAAAACATGTGAAATAAAAATTGGATTTGGAAAATAATTGTAGATAGATTGAAATTCTTATCTCTCATTGGCAGACCATACAATCAATTAAAAGTGAATTTTAGCTCCTCGGGAATAAAAAATTAATTTATGGATATTTGAAATTATAAGAGTTAGATATGAATATGATATTATTCTAAGAGAAAACAAATGATTAAATTAAACATATGAAATAGAAACAGAACAATTATATTTTATTATATTCAAAAATTGATAGATAATTATTCATCATAAAGAAATTGATCTTGAATCAAAAAATCTACATCTTACATTAATATCTCCTGAATCAGATGGTCATTTAAGTCATCAAATATTTATGGTTTTTATGTCTTTAACGTTCTATTATTCTTTCAATTTATTATGATCAATGACCTAAATCACTATCTATACTTATTTATGAATTTATTCCATGTTCATTTCATCACGTGCCACAACGTTCTCCTAATATGAAACATAGTTATTTTATTATTACATATTACCTTGGTACATCACTAATCTCTTATTAAGAGGATGTATTATTATCCATTTTAGGATGTTGTTTTTTCAATAATGAAATTTCCAAATATAAAAACCCTTACTTCCACAATTGTAATGACCCGTAAAATTCAAGGGAAATTTTTTCTTAATTTTCTTTAGAATTTTACAAGAGCGCGGTTTCAGACGGCACCTGATTCCGAGGCCCGGAGTGCCCGGAATTAATTTCTGAAGTTTGGCTCGGGTACGTTCAGTGAACGAACGAGCGGGTATTTCTAACTTTTGATATGGTGCTCGGAATTGAAATCCGAGGGCACCGATGAACTCGCAGCGCCGATATTCTCTTAAAGAGTCCTTTTCGGGAGTTGCGTTTGTTTCGGGTTGAAAGTTAGTTTTTGGGAGATTTATAAAAAAGTTGAATAAAAAGTGTGAATTCTTTTTATTTTACTTTTTGTAGGTTAAGTCCTCTCAAAGGGAGTTGGGGGTGGGACCCACACCCACTTAACCTCCCTTGAGAGGATTAAGTGTGGTGGGGCCCACACGAAACCTAAACCTCTCATCTTCCCTCAAACTCCCTTAACCCCTCTTTAATTAACATGACAACTTGTTAATAAATGTGGAGTTATCTCTTATTTGAATTTCAAACCTTTGAAATTATTTTTGTGAATAAAATAAGACTTTGTCTTATTTTGTTGGGTTAGAACTCTTAGCCATCTTGGAGTGGTTGAGAGCTTTTCTTTCTTCTTCAACCTTGACGAAGAACACGAAGAACGCCGTTCTTCAACGAAGAACTTCTTCGCCGAAGAACACGGTCTTTCCGCGACGCCATATCCGCGACGTGACGTTCTTCTTCCGCATCATCTTTTCCGCGACGAACGCCTTCGACAACGACTCTTCCTCCGACGTCAAAGTAATCGACACCGATAATCCACGACTCCGTCAACGTGCGACTATCGAGAACGCTCAAGTTCCGACGAAGAACGCCGCTCCGCTCTTCTTCGTCTTCGGTGTCAACGAGAGAGAACACCGCACCTTCCTCGGACAACCTTCATCGGCGTACAAGGATTCGCCAACGACGTGCCTCTTCGGACGCGCCTCTTCGTCGTCGAATTTGACGAACGACGACCGCGACGCCCGACCTCCGCGACGTCGTCTTCCGCGGAACGTAGACAAATCTTCGAACCTTATACCAAGGTAGGGGTTGTTGATTTAATATTTAATTATTTCATTCTTGCTCGTGGTTCGTATGACTAACGTGAGGATGTTGTTTATTTAAAGTTGAGTTATTATTTAACGTCAGGGGGGCCGGACCGCATGAACACAGCCGAACCCCCTCCATCGTTCATGTTGTTTATCTGCGGACGGAAGCAAGGTGGCGTGGTGCCGTCGCACCACGCGGATAATTGTACGTTAATCTTATATGACGCCGTCGCGCTACGCCGAGGAAAATCTTCAAGAACGCGACGCCGTCGCGCCGCGTTGAATGGAATCAAGACACGGCGAAGGGGCGCGGTGCCGTCGCACCGCGCCAGATGACGAACGCCGCGGCCGGTTCCGGGCCGCGGCGGGACGAGGAGACCGCGGCCGGTTCCGGGCCGCGGCGGGAAGTGAAGACCGGCGGCCGGGCCGCCGTCGTCGGAAGACGAAGGTGGGACCGGAATTTCTAGTCCCGTTGGTGAAAACCGGCCGGCCAGCTGGCCGGCCGGATGACAGAAAACCGGGGGAATAAATCCCCCGGCCGGTTCAACAAAACCCCCCTCTTAATGAGGGGGGCGGTTCCTTGAAGGAAGGGGGGCAGCCGTCCCCCCCGGTTTGTTCCCAGCCGGCCCCCACGTGCGGGGGCCGTGTCTTGCAAATGGCGCGGCACAAAGGCCGCACCGCTTCACAAATCAGAGGGGGCTTGCCCCCCGCGTGCCGACCGCATGCGGCCCCTCGTGGTACCCCGAGCCGCCGCGGCATCCCGCGCCGCCGCGCCGCCGCGCCGCCAGGCCACCGCGCCGCCACCGGCCGCCGCGCCGCCACCGCCCGCCGCCACCGGCCGCCGCCGCGCCGCCGCGCCGCCCCAGGGGGGGGGGGGGTCGGGCGGGGTCGGCCCGGACCCGGACCCCCCCGTTTCGAACCAGATTCGTTTTTTGGCCCATAACTTGAGCCTCAGACCTCCAATCGACGAACCGTCAGCGGAAACGCGATCCTTGGATCGAGACGGTCGTTTTGGTATATCGCACTCAAGGTTTCGGATTACTTTGAGTTCGGCCGGGTTGGTTCGTTCACGGAACCAACCGGGCCTTCGGAGCGGAAACGCTCATATCTTGAGCTATGGACGTCCGATTGACGTGCCGTCAGCCGTGTTGTGTTCCTCTTAGTGAGACGGATCTTTTGGCATACTCCGCCCAAGGTTTGGACGCAGGTGGAGTACGGTCGGGTTGGTTTTGCCTTAAAAACCAACCGGGCCCCGGAGACGAAAATGCCAATAACTCTCAGACCGGGCGTCCGATCGACGCACCGTCTGTTGCGTTGAGTTCCTGTTTACGATACGGAACTTTTGGTATCCTTCGCCCGAGTTTTGGATACAGTTAGTAGTGGCCGGGTTGGATCGCACCCGAAATCCAACCGGGCCCCTGGAACGGGAAAACTGGTATCTTTCAGACAGGACGTCCGTTTGACGAACCGTCAGCAGCGTTGGTGTTTACGTTTAGTAACGGTCCCTATGAGTATACCGTATGGGTGTTCGGGGTACAGTTGAGATACGGCCGGGATTGGTTTCGCTCTCGAAACCAACCGGGCCCCTGGGACGAAAAAGCTAATAACTCACAGACCAGGCGTCCGATCGACGCGCCGTCTGTTGCGTTGAGACACCTGTGACGAGACGGTCCTTTGAGACACTTCTTCGTGGAACCTTGTGATACTTGGAGTATCGACCAGTAGCTCGTTGAGCGGACCCTCCCGGAGACGAGCGTGCAGAGTACGGAGACCGTGTAGCCGGCTGAGACCTGACGACTGCTTGACCGACTTGACTTGGAGTGAGTCGACTAGCCCAGTGGACGGAGCGCCCGGTATTTGGCGGCAGACCCACGGCGGACGGAGCGCCTGGTAGTTGGCAGCAAACCCGCGGTACTTGACAGGAGGAGTACCTCAGTAGGCTATCTGGGTAGCGCCCGGTATTTGGCAGCAGACCCTCAGCGGACGGAGCGCCCGGTAGTTGGCAGCAGACCCGCAGTACTCGACAGGAGGAGTACTTCAGCAGTCTTAGGTTATTGAGCAGTACCTCGGAGTCGTGACAGGACCACTGTACACTCTAGAGACGGAGCTCTTCAGCAGTTACGGATTCGATAATGAAAATCATGGTTTGAGCTGAGACTTTTTACCTTTGTGTTCCTCATGATTGAGATGGGTTACTTGATAACTTAGGTATATGTATGGGCATATACCTGGGTAGTGGTTATCCGTTGATCTCATGATCCTTGTGTTTCCTCATGACTGAGATGGGTTACTTGATAACTTAGGTATATGTATGGACATATACCTAAGTAGTGTTTATCTGTTGTGATCTTCTTGTGGTTATCCTTGTTGGTTTTAGTGAGACCTTGAGGGTCTCGGGGTCCCTACTGAGTATCGTTATACTCACCCCTGCACGGGCTATGCTCGCACCTCGTTGTGTTGGTTGCAGACGACGGCCAGTACTGGCAGAGGCCGAGTGTTCGAGGACTGGACGGTACCTGGAGGTGGACTATACGACGAGGCGGTACCCAGAGGCAGACCACTGGGCGGGACATACTCGGAGAAAACGGCGGGACCCAAGGAGCAGAGGAGCTATCTGTACCCACCCTTCAGGTGGGATTTCCAGTGGACAGCTCGGCGTAGCAGCTTTACTTTTCAGTTGCTGTTTTCCCTTTCGAGTTGTACTTTACAGTTGGGCTTGTATTTCCGGCCCCTTTTTACTTTCCGCCCTTTTAGTTGTACTCTGTTTTTGCTTAGTGTTACTTTCCGCTTGCTTACTCTATGGTGTTTGTTTACTTTATAAAGGCAATGCCTTCCCTTTTTACCGGGATTTACGCCTTGGTGCTAGTCGCCAGCCCCTGGCCTATGGAAGGCGGGCTTGGGGTAGTCACGGCACGGACCCCGAGGGTGGGTCGTGACAAATTGGTATCAAAGGTGGTCGGTTCTACCGCAGACTCTGATCTTTTTTTCTGTGAAGCAATAGTGTTAAGGGTACCGAGTGTGGTTTTCAGTTCAGGGAGTCCAGTGTTGGTGCGGGCGGCCGACGTATCCATACACCAGGACCCTGACAACTGATTTCCGACTTTGTGCACGAAAACACTGATTGCGTGTGTGTTTTCAAAGGTTTTTCCCCTTAAAACAGCTCAAACCATGTCAGCTCACCAGGTATAATCGTTTTATCGTGTTACGTTGTTTCTTTCAGGATGTCTTTTCTCAGACGACCAGCTAGAGCCCGGAGGGATGAGCGTGCTGACAGTCTGTCGAGCGACGAGGCTTCGGTACAGGGCCCTCTGGCAGTTGAGGCACCAGCGGAGGCACCAGCGGTACTACCATACGTTGGGCCACCGATGCCACCAGCCCCAGCAGTAGGCGATGCACGATGCTTGAGCACGCTGCACGAGTTCCAGCGCCAGAGGCCACCCAGGTTCCGGGGAGAGACGGACCCGCAGGCGGCTGAGGTTTCGCTGGAGGCTGTGGTGAGAGTCTTCAGGCTAGTGGGGACGCCGGCAGACTTCATGGTGATCTTTGCTACCAGCCTCCTTCAGGCAGCAGCAGGTAGGTGGTGGAGCCACTTGTTTCAGTTTTGCGATGAGATGAACTGCGCATGGGAAGACTTCGAGACCTTCTTCAGAGTGGAGTTTGTGCCAGTATCTCTACACCCCGAGCGTGTACAGGAGATTCTGCCTTTGCCGCGTGTTTTTCGATCAGAAGCCGAGTCATCTGTGGGCATTAGACAGATGATGCAGAGGTCCAGGAGGACCAGACCAGCAGTTGGGCGATCTCGGGTTTTAGGACCGGTGGTGCAGGGCACCCGGAGTGGGAACAGAGCTAGCTGTGCAAGGAGCAGGTTGTGTTACTCATGCCGCGGAAAGGGTCACCTGGCACGTGACTGTCCGACTCCTCGATCCGCAGGCTTGGGGGGAGCCACCGAGGTTGAGGCAGCGACAAATGCTTGAGCAACAGTAAAGCAGGTGGACAGGAGCGGAACTAGTGGATACGTCTCTTGTACTTCTAGTTCCATGTTGATGTTGTTTTTGTGTAGCATCTTTGTATTATGAGCTGCAATAATAAAAGACGCATACTTTGTGATGTTTTCATTCCTGTCCTCTTTTGTGATGTTACTAAGAGGTTCCAGTGGACTGTTGACTTGACCCTCACTTGTGAGACATCTACTGGAGGAGACCAGTTACCACACACTGATGCCGATAGTGTGACTCAACCCTTGGAGGCGATAGTAACGGTTGGATCTCTTAGTAGTAGCGTCGAGGCCTTACGACGTCATCCTTGGTATGGATTAGTATCATCCATGTTAGGATTGACTGTTTTAGGCAAAGAATGTGGTTCATCCAGGGGATGAGACCAGGTTTCTCTTATCGGCAAAGAAGAAATCTTGCAGCTCTTGTGGGACCAGAGATGGTCCGGGCCACGTCGGAGGAGGTCCATGTCATCCAGGAGCGGATGAGGACAACACAGAGCCGGCAGAAGTCATACGCTGACAGGAGATGGAGGCCACTAGAGTTTGAGGATGGTGACCACGTCTTCTTGCGGGTCTCACCTCGACGTGGTATTCGGAGTTTTGGCTGAGGCGACAAGTTATCTCCGCGCTTCATCGGACCCTTCCAGGTCCTCAGCAGGGTTGGTGAGGTGGCTTATCGCCTGGCTCTACCACCTCAGTTACACCGGGTGCACGACGTCTTCCACGTGTCTCAGCTGAGGAGATACGTGCACAACCCGACGCACATCCTTGACCATGTGGAGCTTGACGTTGACAATGGGGCGACTTTTACGGAGGTCCCGGTGGAGATAGAGGATCGACAGGAGCGGGTCCTACATGGGCGATCGATTCCTCTTGTGCGCAACAGATGGCGGCACGGGAATCTCCAGGAGAGCACATGGGAGCGGGAGGCTCAGATGCGTGCTCAGTACCCTCTTTTGTTTCCCTAGTTTTTGATGTATCTTTACGGGGACGTAAAGCCCTGAGGTGGGAGTAATGTAAAGACCCGTAAAATTCAAGGGAAATTTTTTCTTAATTTTCTTTAGGATTTTACAAGAGCGCGGTTTCAGACGGCACCTGATTCCGAGGCCCGGAGTGCCCGGAATTAATTTCTGAAGTTTGGCTCGGGTACGTTCAGTGAACGAACGAGCGGGTATTTCTAACTTTTGATATGGTGCTCGGAATTGAAATCCGAGGGCACCGATGAACTCGCATCGCCGATATTCTCTTAAAGAGACCTTTTCGGGAGTTGCGTTTGTTTCGGGTTGAAAGTTAGTTTTTGGGAGATTTATAAAAAAAGTTGAATAAAAAGTGTGAATTCTTTTTATTTTACTTTTTGTAGGTTAACTCCTCTCAAAGGGAGTTTGGGGTGGGACCCACACCCACTTAACCTCCCTTGAGAGGATTAAGTGTGGTGGGGCCCACACGAAACCTAAACCTCTCATCTTCCCTCAAACTCCCTTAACCCCTCTTTAATTAACATGACAACTTGTTAATAAATGTGGAGTTATCTCTTATTTGAATTTCAAACCTTTGAAATTCTTTTTGTGAATAAAATAAGACTTTGTATTATTTTGTTGGGTTAGAACTCTTAGCCATCTTGGAGTGGTTGAGAGCTTTTCTTTCTTCTTCAACCTTGACGAAGAACACGAAGAACGCCATTCTTCAACGAAGAACTTCTTCGCCGAAGAACACGGTCTTTCCGCGACGCCATATCCGCGACGTGACGTTCTTCTTCCGCATCATCTTTTCCGCGAAGAACGCCTTCGACAACGACTCTTCCTCCGACGTCAAAGGAATCGACACCGATATTCCACGACTCCGTCAACGTGCGACTATCGAGAACGCTCAAGTTCCGACGAAGAACGCCGCTCCGCTCTTCTTCGTCTTCGGTGTCAACGAGAGAGAACAACGCACCTTCCTCGGACAACCTTCGTCGGCGTACAAGTATTCTCCAACGACGTGCCTCTTCGGACGCGCCTCTTCGTCGTCGAATTTGACGAACGACGACCGCGACGCCCGACCTCCGCGACGTCGTCTTCCGCGGAACGTAGACAAATCTTCGAACCTTATACCAAGGTAGGGGTTATTGATTTAATATTTAATTATTTCATTCTTGCTCGTGGTTCGTATGACTAACGTGAGGATGTTGTTTATTTAAAGTTGAGTTATTATTTAACGTGAGGGGTCCGGACCGCATGAACACGGCCGAACCCCCTCCATCGTTCATGTTGTTTATCTGCAGACGGAAGCAAGGTGGCGTGGTGCCGTCGCACCACGCGGATAATTGTACGTTAATCTTATATGACGCCGTCGCGCTACGCCTAGGAAAATCTTCAAGAACGCGACGCCGTCGCGCCGCGTTGAATGGAATCAAGACACGGCGAAGGGGCGCGGTGTCGTCGCACCGCGCCGGATGACGAACGCCGCTGCCGGTTCCGGGCCGCGGCGGGACGAGGAGACCGCGGCCGGTTCCGGGCCGCGGCGGGAAGTGAAGACCGGCGGCCGGGCCGCCGGCGTCGGAAGACGAAGGCGGGACCGGAATTTCCGGTCCCGTTGGTGAAAACCGGCCGGCCAGCTGGCCTGCCGGATGACAGAAAACCGGGGGAATAAATCCCCCGGCCGGTTCAACAAAACCCCCCTCTTAATGAGGGGGGCGGTACCTTGAAGGAAGGGGGGCAGCCGGCCCCCCCGGTTTGTTCCGAGCCGGCCCCCACGTGCGGGGGCCGTGTCTTGCAAATGGCGCGGCACAAAGGCCGCGCCGCTTCACAAATCAGCGGGGGCTTGCCCCCCGCGTGCCGACCGCATGCGGCCCCTCGCGGCACCCCGAGCCGCCGCGGCATCCCGCGCCGCCGCGCCGCCACCGGCCGCCGCGCCGCCGCCGCCCGCCCCAGGGGGGGTCGGGCCGGGTCGGCCCGGACCCGGACCCCCCCGTTTCGAACCAGATTCTGTTTTTGGCCCATAACTTGAGCCTCGGACCTCCAATCGACGAAACGTCAGCGGCAATGCGATCCTTGGATCGAGACGGTCGTTTCGGTATATCGCACTCAAGGTTTCGGATTACTTTGAGTTCGGCCGGGTTGTTTCGTTCACGGAACCAACCGGGCCTTCGGAGCGGAAACGCTCATATCTTGAGCTATGGACGTCCGATTGACGTGCCGTCAGCTGTGTTGTGTTCCTCTTAGTGAGACGGATCTTTTGGCATACTCCGCCCGAGGTTTGGACGCAGGTGGAGTACGGTCAGGTTGGTTTTGCCTTAAAAACCAACCGGGCCCCGGAGACGAAAATGCCAATAACTCTCAGACCGGGCGTCCGATCGACGCACCGTCTGTTGCGTTGAGTTCCTGTTTACGATACGGAACTTTTGGTATCCTTCGCCCGAGTTTTGGATACAGTTAGTAGTGGTCGGGTTGGATCGCACCCGAAATCCAACCGGGCCCCTGGAACGGGAAAGCTGATATCTTTCAGACATGACGTCCGTTTGACGAACCGTCAGCGGCGTTGGTGTTTACGTTTAGTAACGGTCCCTATGAGTATACCCTATGGGAGTTCGGGGTACAGTTGAGATACGGCCGGGATTGGTTTCGCTCTCGAAACCAACCGGGCCCCTGGGACGAAAACGCTAATAACTCACAGACTGGGCGTCCGATCGACGCGTCGTCTGTTGCGTTGAGACCCCTGTGACGAGACGGTCCTTTGAGACACTTCTTCGCGGAACCTTGTGATACTTGGAGTATCGACCAGTAGCTCGTGGAGCGGACCCTCCCGGAGACGAGCGTGCAGAGTACGGAGACCGTGTAGCCGGCTGAGACCTGACGACTGCTTGACCGACTCGACTTGGAGTGAGTCGACTAGCCCAGTGGACGGAGCGCCCGGTATTTGGCGGCAGACCCACGGCGGACGGAGCGCCTGGTAGTTGGCAGCAAACCTGCGGTACTCGACAGGAGGAGTACCTCAGTAGGCTATCTGGGTAGCGCCCGGTATTTGGCAGCAGACCCTCAGCTGACGGAGCGCCCGGTAGTTGGCAGCAGACCCGCAGTACTCGACAGGAGGAGTACTTCAGCAGTCTTAGGTTATTGAGCAGTACCTCAGAGTCGTGACAGGACCACTGTACACTCTAGAGACGGAGCTCTTCAGCAGTTACAGATTCGATAATGAAAATCCTGGTTTGAGCTGAGACTTTTGACCTTTGTGTTCCTCATGATTGAGATGGGTTACTTGATAACTTAGGTATATGTATGGGCATATACCTGGGTAGTGGTTATCCGTTGATCTCATGATCCTTGTGTTTCCTCATGACTGAGATGGGTTACTTGATAACTTAGGTATATGTATGGACATATACCTAAGTAGTGTTTATCTGTTGTGATCTTCTTGTGGTTATCCTTGTTGGTTTTAGTGAGACCTTGAGGGTCTCGGGGTCCCTACTGAGTATCGTTATACTCACCCCTGCACGGGCTATGCCCGCACCTCGTTGTGTTGGTTGCAGACGACGGCCAGTACTGGAAGAGGCCGAGTGTTCGAGGACTGGACGGTACCTGGAGGTGGACTATACGACGAGGCGGTACCCAGAGGCAGACCACTGGGCGAGACATACTCGGAGCAAACGGTGGGACCCGAGGAGCAGAGGAGCTATATGTACCCACCCTTCAGGTGGGATTTCCAGTGGACAGCTCGGCGTAGCAGCTTTACTTTTCAGTTGTTGTTTTCCCTTTCGAGTTGTACTTTACAGTTGGGCTTGTATTTCTGGCCCCTTTTTACTTTCCGCACTTTTAGTTATACTCTGTTTTTGCTTAGTGTTACTTTCCGCTTGCTTACTCTGTGGTGTTTGTTTACTTTACAAAGGCAATGCCTTCCCTTTTTACTGGGATTTACGCCTTGGTGGTAGTCGCTAGCCCCTGGCCTATGGAAGGCGGGCTTGGGGTAGTCACGGCACGGACCCCGAGGGCGGGTCGTGACAACAATCATGTGTAAATTTTAAGAAGGAATTTATTAATGGTGGGGAGAATCTAAAACCACTAAATTATTAACAAAATTAAAAATTTATTATTTATAATATTTGACATGGAACATTTATTTTATCTTTATATTCAATCAAAAGTGAGTTTATCTTGCATTACATGCAACAAATAGTTTCTATGATAACTTTTATTACACACAAGACCAAGTGATAAAAAACAACAATTTACAATTATTATTATTATTTAATACGATAGTTTTCACCTTGAAATTAAAATTCATTTTATAAATATGATTTCATAGATAATTGTAATATATATTTTAAACCCACTAATTGGTTATCTGTTGATGATAAATAACAATAATAATAATTTAAATGAAAAGGAAATGATTTTTGAAAAAGAATACCTTCCTAAAATATTGTTTATAGGTTCTTTTAGTACTTATGTAAAAAACAATTTTTACTAAATTTTTAAAATATAAATTGAATAATGAGTTGCATTTTTATATCATAATATCTCATTTATCAAAGGTTTAATTTTTTTCTCTGTAATATTTCATATTTTATGAATAATGAAAAATAATGAATTTTAATTTAAAATATCATTTTTAATTTTTTTATTTTATAATGTAAATAAATATATTAAATTAGTTTTAAATTAAAATTTTATAAATTTTTTAAGTAATAGTCATTTTTAGGTCATTTGAATCATTTTCATATTTTAGTTAGAAATAAAAACTTTTTATAATTTTGAACTTTTACGATTTCAAAATTATCGTTCTCATCACGTCAATGAGATTAATGTTAAATACATATTTTTTCACATATATAATTTCAAATTTGTAAATAGATTCCACATTTTTTATTATATTAATTTATAATTTCTAATAAGTCGAAATTAATTTTTCACAAAATTTAGGATTCTAAATGATTGTAATTAATTAAAACAATTAAGGTAAAAACAACATTATTGAAGGATTAATAAATTCACATAATAAGACCAATTCCAAATATAATTTTACAAAAACCATTGTATATCCAAATATGAAACATATTTTTTCTACTATCATGCATTTTAGATTTATTTGTCTAGATGACATAAATATTATCATAGTTGAATTCACTCTTTCAAAAAAATGTATGTTTTCCACTAATCGCACTTATAAATGGACAATCAATATCCTCTTCTATACCGACATTAAATACAAATTGATTCACAAAATACAAAAAAATAGTTTCCCATCATCCTCCCACTCATCCAATAAGCCTTATCATTTCTATAAATCAATGATAGAAAGACATCAGTTCAAACATATGGAGGGTACCCAAAGTAAGGGAAATTTTAATTAATGAGATTCTCTATTTTAATTCCTTCATCACATAATTAAATATTTAATATACCTTAATTATATAATAGACCATGATTATTACACATTAGTGTATTCTTTATAATAATTAAATTTAATAAAATAATATCCACTTCTATAAAATGTGTTATGAAACCGTTGTTCATTTTTTACATCAGTCTACCACTTCGTATGCTGACATTGTTTATTTTTTCTATTTCCACATCCAAAGGATGGGTGTAATGATGAATATATGGTACATATACTATATTTATAAAATATATATACATCTAAATTAATGATATATATAATAAACATAAGTTTTTTAGGAAAGATAGTAATGTCACTAATTTTTATGGCGGACTACTACCTTGAAAAGTAATGTGATTCATCTTTCACTAACACTTTACATGGAGGATGATAAAGAAGAAGAATATTATTATATAGGATATAAATGATATAATTATGAAATTATGTAAATATTTTAAATAATAGAAATATAATATATTTCACTGTCTTTTATATTGCTTCACTAAAATAATCATTATAACATCATTCATGTATGTGTGGAGTACCACATTTACCAAGTGATATAACACTCATTACATTAGAATACCTATAAGAATCTTGTTTTTGTTGATAAAGACATTGGAATATTCTTGATGATATTCCAGAGCAGCTCTTTCATACGGCGTGCGATTCTGAGCCCCGTAGTGGCCAGAATTAAATTTTCTGTGCGTTCACCCTGGGAACGCCAAATAAATGAAATAACTCCTAAACGTTGATCCAGATCAAGGATCTGAGTGTACGGATGGGTACAGAATGGGGTTTTTACTCTTGGAATGACATAAAACATGTCGTCGTGGGACGTTTGGACCCCTCGCCCGCCACCGGAACGTTAAACGGATAAATTAGATTAATTAATTTATTCTTTTAATGGTTAAACTCAATTATCTTTTAAAGGGTGGCTCGAATTGGGAAAATGATGGCACCGTTGAGTCTGGAATGTGCCATTTACCCTAGGAGGGGTGTAACTTTCACAGGCGCGGCCCGTCTGTGAAAATTGGCCTCAGGGGCGTTTTTGTAATTTGGCGGCTTTGGGCGTTCAGTTTTAATAACTTTTGAACTGAAACTTAGAATCATATTCCGAGACAACCGTTGTGCTAGGGAGGTGGTGTTTACCATAATGAAAAATTAACCTCGACCTCGTCGAGAGTTTCAGATGTGGGATAAAATTAAGAATTAAATTAATTAAAATTTTATTAATTTAATTTTCTTTTAAACAAAACTCACCCCGCCCCTCTCCCATTTTTCACACCCTGGGGAAGCCTCTCCATCAACTTCCTCTAATCCTCTCTTCCCCCTCTACCTCTGATCAAGGTGGTGCATTGCGGCAGCGACGGATCGTACGGGAAGTGTCGGGCGAAGCCCATCAAGGTAGGAGGTTTTGGTTTGCGTTTTAATTTCTGAACCATTGTTTCAATTCATTTATAGCATCAAATTGCTTTCGAATTTGCAATAAAATTCCATGGTCATGTAGTATAAATTCTTCTTTTTCTGACACTTATTTAGGATTTGAAATCGGAGTTCGGAGGAGGTCGCAGTGACTCGTCGAATTTTGCGGGTTTTTGAAGTTTCTGGCGGGTTTCTCTTTTTCTGGCGAGCTCCAGCGGCGGCGGCAAAGGCTTCGGCGGTGGCACGGGTCTTCAAGCCAGTGGAGGTTCCCCTTGGCGGTGGCGGCTTCTCTTCCCGGTGGCGGGGTTCTTGGATTTGGCGGTTGGCGCGGCGTCCGTCGGCGGGGCGAGGGGACAGAGACCCACTGAGTTCGGGTCTCCGCGGGGGACCAAGACCCACCCTTCATGGCCGGTCCGCTCGCGCGGCCCGCCTAGCTTGGGCCGGTCCAGGGGGTGGGGACCGGCAGGACCGGTCCGGTCCACCCCCGCTTGCGTCCGACGACGTTAAAATGCCGTAACATTCAAACCGTGGGTCAAAATTATGTGTCGTCTGCGGCAACGATACCCTTATATAGATACAATCTTTTTTGAGATGGTTTCAGAAATTTTTAATTCCCAAATGAGGGGCCTCAGAGGCGCGACGCGACTTTAAGTGGTTTGACGTCTTTCTCGGGGGTTCTTGTTTTGGACAGCGCGAACGCATCCGACGTCCGATTTGAGCGTCGTCAGCGCCGTTGGGGCCCTGGTGTCGAGGCAAAGTTTTACAAGGGGTTCGGGCGATGAAACTAGAGTTGAGGCGTGGGCCCCACTGGTCGCCTTTTGAGCTTCTAGTAGCGTTTAGAGACTTTCTCATCAGGTGTCTGTTCGGGGTGTGCGATGAGTCGATTCTGGTTGTTTTTCCGAGGGGATTGCAATGGTACAATCTGCCCGCTCTACTTCCACACGATGGTGCGGGCCCCACAAGGGCAGTTTGGGCGTTGACGGTGATTTTCGATCTCTATCACCGGGCAACTGTTTTGGACAAATGAATAGTCCATCTTGTGTACTTTTTCGAGAGGATCGCAACGGTGTAATCCGATCGTTGAGCTTCGGGACTGGGATGCGGGTCCCACAGAGCGCTGCTCGTGTGCGGTGTGTCAGAATGCATCTTTTTCTCCGGATATCTATTCCACTCAAGTGAGTTGTGCTTTTGACGTGTTTTTCCGAGAGCATTGTGATGGTGCAGTTCCCCCGACCTTATTCGGGGACATGGTGTGGGTCCCACCCGACCTAGCTACAGTGAATAGTACCTTTTTCACCTGGTGTCCATTTTGGGCAATTGAGTAGTGAAACCCGTGTGTTTTTTCAGGGGGATCGCAGTGGTTTGATCTGTTTGTTCGGTTTCGGGATATAGGGGTGGGCTCCACATGGGTTAGAACGGTGAATAGTACATTTCCACCAATTGACTGTTTCGGGCAATTAAGTAGTCTATCTCGAGTGTTTTTTCGCGAGGATTACTACGGTATGATCCGTTTGGTTGTACGGAGCCTCTTGCATGATCTTATTAAATGTGTAAATGTGAAGGTGCCCCTGTGGTAGTTCTTCTACCGTGTTTGTAGCAGACCCTTGGCGTGTGATCGCGTGCACTCCCGTGTGAGTGATGTAATTGCTTGAAGAGATGTGGTTGGTCGTGATAGAGCTGTGGAGGAAGCTGGTTGGTGAATTACGTTTTCTCCCTTCCCGTGGATGTTGGGTGTCATGTGCATGATAGCCCTTGGGCTATAGATGTGGTATACTCTAGGATTATACAGAAATGCTAGGAGGTACATGATGTAGTATGTGCCTGCAAACATTTGTGCTTGGTTGGGAGTGCACTTGGGGCCACATGTCGTGTGGGCCCCATGTGCGTGTCGTGTTTGGCTTTGTGTACCTTTAACCTCTATCAACGTAGAGGGTCCTTCTGTTCATGATGGTTTAGACCTGCAGGGTTGAGTGGTTTCCCCTAGTTTTGTTCTGGAATTGGGTGGGTGCGCAATATCCACTCCGAGTTCTATTGGCCTGTGTTGTACCAACCAGTAGAGATGGGCGGAGCGGTTTTGGGTTTACCCTCCAGTAGAGACTGGGCAGTGGGTTTCCCACTGACTTCTAGGGTTTGCCCTCTAGCAGAGACTGGGTAGTTGGTCACCCAACACTCTTAGGGTTTACCCTCCAGTAGAGACTCGGCAGTGGGTCACCCAACAACTCTTGAGGGTCTACCCTCTCGCAGGGCTGGGCAGTGGGTTGCTCGTCGTCTGGATTCAGGTCTACCCTCCAGTAGGGCTGGGCAGTGGGTCACCTGTCGACTTGTTCTGGGATTACCCTCCAGTAGGGCTGGGCAGTGGGTCACCTGTCAACTTATTCGTGGTTTACCCTCCAGTAGGGCGGGGCAGTGGGTCACCTGTTGGCTTATTCTTGGTCTACCCTCTAGCAGGGCTGGGTAGTGGGTCACCTGATGATGTATTATGGTTTACCCTCCAGCATGGCTGGTCAGTGGGTCACCAGATATCTTATTATGTTTTACCCTCCAACACGGCTGGGTAGTGGGTTACCCGTTGACATTTCTGACTCATCCCTTCTTATGAGGCTAGTCGGTGACTTTTCTCTGCGACTACCGGAGCAGGACCCTTCTTTGTACTGGTCAGTGATGTGATGGATTTGACAGTGAGGAGACCTATCGACTTCAGGGAAGTGACGAGGTGTGCTTTGACGTTCCCCCATAACCCTCATGTACGAGGGGCACATTCCCCCACTGAGATGAATCCTTGTTACGGGACCTGAAACCGTGCAGGCGAGTCAGTGCCGCCAAAAGAGGATAGTGTTGAGGTGCTGTGGTTTGAGCCCCTTAACTTGTAGTCTGGTGCAGACATGTAGGATGCTGGGCATCGATGGTGTATACTTCTGGGACTGTTGTCGACTCCCTTTTCTTGGCCTGAGCTATGGGATGGCGATCCCTTTACGACCTTGTTCGGGATTCTTTTTGATAATATGTAAATGTATATACCTTGTTCTGGTACCCACTTATTGGGTTTGGTTACTCACCTTCCCGGAGAGGCGAAGACGTGCGGGGTATGCCATGTGATTTCCGTGTCTAGCTTCTCATGGTTGGACGAGTCTACTCTCCAGCTATAGGCAGTGAATACTCGACGGGAAGTTCATCTTCTCACCGTTTCCAGCTCTTTATGTCTGGACGAGTCTACCTTCATTCCACTTGTTGGGTGGAGCTGAACTCTTTACCGTACTCCTTACTCCACCTTCAGTGGTACTCCACTACTTTCCCCTGTTCGATCTACTGCTCACCCTTCGGTACTTCCTTTGTTGCTCCCTCGAGCCCTCGTGGTATCCTACTGAGTATTTTTATACTCACCCATGTTTGGGATTTTCCCACACATGGTGTGCCCTTGATGATAACGGACAGGTTGTTCGTGACTTCAGTGGAGCTTCTGAGTTTAGGTGTGTGGACCGCGTGCGGTGGTTGGAGTCGGGTCTATGTGGGGGACCTTTCCAGTTTTTTACTTTTGTTCACCTGTTGCCGGGTTGTGGGACTTTTCTAGTTGGGCACGTGTTTTACCCATTTTCATTTCAGGGTACCTTCAACTTTTACTTTGTACTATTTAGAGGTCGATGAACTATTGCGGTTTATATATAGCAGTTGCCCTTTCTTTTCTTGTCTTTTCTTTTACTCTACACTTTTTCAATGAGTGTACTACGTGTGTGTGTGTACAGGTACTCAGGTAAATGCCTCCCTGAGTTTTTTAGCCTTCGGTGCTTGTCGCCAGCCCCTGGCCTATGGAGGCGGGATTGGGGTAGTTGCGGCTCGAGCCCGGGTAGGGTCGGGTTGTGACAAAGTGTTATCATAGGTGGTTCTTTCCTTGGGACGTTGTTCGGACATCCCTAAAAAGGAATTGGTTGAGATTTAGGGAAACAATGTTAACGTGTCTCGAGAGCGGCTCTCAGGCCAGGGAGTCCAGTGGTGGTGCGGCAGCTGACGTATCCATTCACCAGGACCCTGATAACCCTCTTGTCGACTCAGAATGCTGCGACACTTGTTGCTGGGAAAATTGGTTTGTGCATCACATATGATTGAGTCATTGATTGTCCTTCTAAATTCAGATCCCCATCGTTGTTGTTGTTATATACATATATACTCCTCTGACCATGACACTCTTTGATAATATTCAGGATGTCTCCGCGAAGACAGCCAGCTAGGATACCCGCTTTAGTTCATAACGACGACCCTATGAGCTATGAGGCCACAGTTCAGGACCCATCATGCAAGCCCCTTTCTCTGGGTGGGCCAGTAGAAGTACCCCCACCTGTTGAGCAGTAGATAGCTTTAGCAGAGTAGACTGAGCATGAGTGCAGGTTGAGCGCGCTCTGAGAGTTCCAGCAGTAGAGACCGCTGAGGTTTAGTGGTGATCCAGACCCTCACGTAGCAGTGGTTTGGCTAGAGATAGTGGTTAGCCTTTTCAGGCATGTACAGATGCCGACAGATCAGAGAATGTCTTTGGCAGCTAGCCTTTTTCGTGGAGCAGCACGGTGTTGGTGGAGTCTGGTGACTCAGTTTCTTGACGAGTCATCGCTTTCATGGGGTGACTTTTAGTTGTTGTTCCTTGAGGATTTTTCCCCTCCTTCTTGCACTCCATTCGGATTCAATATCTCCTTCATTCTCAGCAGGGAGGGATCACGGTGGCTGAGTACGCGGCTAGTTTCGTAGACCGTGCAAACTTTTACCTGGACTTGGTCCATGAAGACAACATCCAAGTGAGGATGTTTTAACAGGGTCTCCACTGAGGGATTAATAATGTCATAGTACCCTTTGGAATTTATACATATGTCGGGGTGCTAGAGCAGGCGTTGGTGACAGAGAGCTTCCTGTCATGTTCTAGAGTTGGTGGTGCCAGCAGGCACGTTGGAGCTGAGACATCTATCGCATCTAGCGGGCATCGACAAGCAGAACCTTGAAACAGGTGTCTTTCTGATAATCGGACTCAGGGGCGTGGTCTTACACCACAGTGGCGCAGAAGTGAACCATTTCAGCCCGGAGAGATTCAGTGCTATGATTGCGACAGGCGAGTCACTTGGCATGGGACTAACCGACCGGGCATGCAGGGAGCTTCGGGCAGGCAGCAGGTGCACCACCACGACACAAGCAGCGCCGTGATCAGAGTAGCACCGAGATATGTGGTGTTAGCAGAGGAGCGGGAGGAGCTGGTAGTGGGGGATGTCTTTACGAGGTCTTCTCATCACCACTAGGCAGGCCACGTTAGGCTCCGGGAGCTGACAGTTGGGACCGCGGACAGCCACGAGCCTTGAATGTCTATGATCCTGCAGAGCATGAGGTGGTAAGAGACATACTCTATAGCTCTTCTACTTTTTGTAGAAGAATTTTTAGACTCTGTGTTTGGAATGCCTTTTCTCCCTGCTCCTTGTTTGAGTTATTACCAGGGTGGCGTGGGGTGTCGGTGTAACCCTGGGATGGTAAGGTATAAAGGTGTGAGACCTTTTTCTTTAGTCGACGGTGTTGACTCCTTCTCTCTCCGAGAATGTAATAGAGTCTTGGTTGTGAGAAATCGACAGTGAAACCTTGTGCGGCCAGATATCCTTTGGTGTTTCACCATATAGATATTCTGAAGGAGGGAATCACCGGGCCTTGTCTCAGGTGCAGGTGGTGATTCAAGTTGCGGCGTGTAAGGTAGAGTTTTGGTCGGGGAGGTGAGCTACCCCCGAGGTCCTTTGGATCATTTGAGACCATGTGATGGGATTATGAGGTTCCCTACCACCTTGACATAACCCCAAAGTCTGGAGCGGGTGCACAACGTCTCCCGCGTGACTTTCCTGAGAAGTTGTGTGCATGCCTCTATGCACGTCATCGGCGAGAGAAGACCTCTCAAGAACAGATCAAATCCTTTGGTCTGTGTGCGGTGACGCGGGACTGTGCAAGAGTTCTTTTAGGTACGGGAGATTCAGGTGCGGGATTAGTACCCTGAGTTGTTCCTTTGTTTTTCTTTTCAGGGATGAAAATATTGAAGGAGGAAATGATTTAAGAACCCATTTTTGGCTGAGAAATACTTGGGAATATTATTTATGATATTCCAATGCAGCTCCTTCAAATGGAATGCGATTATGAGCCCCGAAGTGGCTCGAATTAAATTTTCAATGTGTTCACACTAGGAACGCCAAATAAATAAGATAACTCCTAAACGGTTATCCGGATCAAGGATCTGAGTGTACGGATGGGTCTGGAATGGGGTGTTTACCCTAGGAACGACATAAAACATGTCAGCATGGGACGTTTGGACCCCTCCCCCGCTATCGGAACGTTAAATGGATAAATTAAATTAATTAATTAATTCGTTTAATGGTTAAACTCAAGTATAATTTAAACGGTTGCTTAGATTGCGAAACCTAGGGAACTGTTGATTCCGGAAGGTTCCGTTTACCATAAAAGGGGTGTAACTTTCGCAGGCGTGGCCCGTCTGTGAAAAATGGCCCACATGCGTTTTTGTAATTTGGCAGCTTTGGGCGTTAAATTTTAATTACTTTTGAATGGTGGCTTGGAATCAAATTTCGAGACATCCTTTGTGCTCGGGAGGTGGTTTTTACTATAGGGGAGACTTAACCTTGACCACGTCAAGAGTTTCAGATGCGGGTTAAAATTAAGAGTTAAATTAAGTAAAATTTTATTAATTTATTTTTCTTTTAAACCAAACTCACCCCACCCCTCTCCCATTTTGCACCCCCTGGCGATGCCTCTCCCTCAAACTCTCCTCATCCTATCCTCCCCCTCTACCCCTAATCAAGGTAGTGCATTGCGGCGGCGGCGGATCACGCGGGAAGCGTCCGATGAAGCCCATCAAGGTAGGAGGTTTTGGTTTGCATTATCATTTCCGAAACTTTGTTTCAAATAATTTATAGTATCAAATTGCCATCAAATTTGATATCAAATCCCATGGTCATGTAGTATAAATTATTCTCTTTCCAAAGATTCTTTCAGATTTGAAATCCGAGTTCGGAGGAGGCCGCAGCGACTCGTCGAAGTTTACGGGATTTTGATGTTTACGGCGGGTTTCTCTTTCTCCGGCGAGCTCCAGAGACGACGGCAGGGACTTCGGCGGCGGTGTGGGTCTTCAAGGCAGCGGCAGTTCCCCTTGGTGGCGGCGGCTTCTCATCCAAGCAGCGGGGCGCTCGGATTTGGAGGTTGGAGCGACGTCTGTCAGCAGGGCGAGGTGAAGCTCGCCGAGGCATAGGGGAGCACCGGGGCGCTGCGACCGCGTGGTCGCGGTGTGCGACCCTCGTGCGGGGACAGAGACCCACTGAGTGTGGGTCTCCATGGGATACCAAGACCGACTCTTCGTGGTAGGTCTGCTCATGGTGGGTCGTGGGTCCACGGCCGGCCCACGCGGCTGAGGAGTGGGCCGGCCGGCTTGGGCGGGTCCAGGGGGTGTGGACTGGCCGGACCGGTCCACCCCCGCTTGCGTCCGACAGCGTTAAAATGCCTTAACATTCAAACCAAGGGTCAAAATATCGTGTCGTCTACGGCGACATGAACCTTATATAGAGACGAACATTTTGAGATTGTTTCAGGGATATTTAATTCCTGAAACGAGGGGCCTCAGAGGCGCGACGCGTCTTTAAGTGGTTTGACGTCTTTCTTGGGGGTTCTTGTTTGGGACGGCATGGACGAATCCAACGTCCGATTTGAGCGTTATCAGCGGCGTTGGGGCCCTGGAGCTGAGGCGGAGTTTTCCAAGGGGTTCGGGCGATGAAACTGGAATTGAGGTGTGGGCCCCACGTCCCGTCTTTTGAGCTGCTAGTAGCGTTTAGCGACTTTCTCAATGGGCGTCCGTTCGGGGCGTGCGAGCAGTCAATTTTGAATGTTTTCCTGAGGAGATTGCAATGGTGAAATCCGCCCGCTCTAATTCTGCATGATGGTGCGGCCCCATGAGGTTCGTTTGGGCGTTGATGGTGATTTTCCTTCTCTATCACCGGGCAACCGTTTTGGAAAAATGAATAGTCCATCATGTGTACTTTTTCATGAGGATCGCTATGGTGTGATCAGTTCATTGAGTTTCGGGTCCGGGATGTGGGTCCCACGGAGCACCGCTCATGTACGGTGCACCAGAATACATCTTTTTCTCCTGATATTCGTTCCACTCATGTGATTATATTTTTTGACGTGTTTTTCCAAGATCATTTCCATGGCACCATTCCCCTGACCTTTTTCAGGGATGTGGTGTGGGACCCACCTGACCTGGCTACGGTGAATAGTAAATATTTCACCGGGTGTCCATTTTGGGCAATTGAGTAGTGAAACCCGTGTGTTTTTCCAGAGGGATCGTAGTGGTGTGATCTGTTTGTTCAGCTTCGGGATATATGGGTGGGCCCCACACTGGTTGGTATGATGAATAGTACCTTTTCTGCAGGTCGATCATTTTGGGCGATTTAGTTGTCTATCTCGCGTGTTTTTTCGCGAGGATAACAAAGGTACGATCTTTTTGGTTGTGCAGATCCTCTTGCATGATCTTATTAAATGTGGAAATGTAAAGGTGCCCCAGTGACGGTTCGTCTACCATGATTGTAGCAAACCCTTGGCATGTGATCGCGTGCACTCCCATTTGAGTGATGCAAATTCTTGAAGAGATGTGGTTGGCCGTGCTGGAGCCGTGGAGGAATCATGTTGGCGCAATACGTTATCTCCCTTCGCGTGGACGCTGGGTGTCACGTGCATGATAGCCTTTGGGCTAGAGATGTGGTATACTTTGGGAGTATATGGGAATGCTTTGAGGTACATGATGTAGTATGTGTCCGCAAACGTTTTTGCTTGGTTGGGAGTTCACTTGGGGCCACATGTCCAATGGGCCCCATATGCGTGCCTTGTTCTAGTTTGCGTACCTTTGACCTCTCATGACGTAGAGGGTCCCTCTATTCTCGATGGTTTAGACCAGTAGGGTTGAGTGGATTCCCCTGGTTTTGTTCTGGAATTGGGTGGGTGCGCGATACCCACTCCGAGTTCTGTTGTCCAGTGTTGTACCAACCAGTAGAGATGGCCAGATCGGTTCTGGCTTTACCCTCCAATAGAGACTAGGTAGTGGGTCGCTCATCGACTTTAGGTTTACCCTCCAGTAGAGACTGGGCAGTGGGTTGCCCACTGACTTCTAGGGTTTACCCTCTAGTGGAGACTGGGTAGTGGGTCACCCAACACTCTTAGGGTTTACCCTCCAGCAGAGATTGAGCAGTGGGTCACCCGACTACTCTTGAGGATATACCCTCCATTAGGGCTGGACAGTGGGTTTCTCCTCGTCTGGATTCATGTCTACCCACCAGCAGGGCTGGGCAGTGGGTCGTCTGTCGACATGTTTCGGTTTTACCCTCCAGCAGGGCTGGGCAGTGGGCCACCCGTCAAATTCTTCCATGTTTACCCTCCAGCAGGGCTGGGCAGTGGGTCACCCGTCGGCATATTCCATGTATAACCTCCTGTAGAGTTGGGAAATGGGTCACCTGATGATGTATTATGGTTTACCTTCCAGTAGGGCTGGGTATTGGGTCACCCGATATCTTATTATGTTTTACCCTCCAGCAGGGCTGGGCAGTGTGTTACCGGTTGACATTTTAGACTCATCCCTTCTTATGAGGCTAGTCGGTGACTTTTCTCCATGACTACCTTAGCAGGACCCTTGTCTGTATGTGTCAGTGATGTGATGGATTTGACTTTGAGGAGACCTCTCGACTGCAGGGTAGTGACGAGGTGTGGTTTGACATTCCCCCGGAATCGTCATGTACGAGAGGAACTTTCCCCCACCGAGACGTGTCCTTGTGACGTGACCTAAAACCATGTGGGTGAGTCAGTTCCACCCAAAGCGGATAGTGTCGAGGTGTGGTGGTTTGAGCCCCTTGACTTGTAGTCCGGGGTAGATGTGCGGGATGCTTGGCATCAATGGTGTATATTTCTGGGACTGTTGGTGACTCACTTTTCTTGGCCTGAGCTACTGGATGGATATCTACTTACAACCTTGTTTGGTCTTATTTTTTGAGAATATGTATATGTATATACCATGTTCTAGTACGCACTTTTTGGTTTCGAATACTCTCCTTCCAGGAGAGGCGAAGACGCACGGGGTATGCCACGTGCTTTTCGTGTCTAGATTCTCATGGTTAGACGAGTCTACTCTCCTGCTATAGGCAGCGAAGACTCAACAGAATGTTCAACTTTTCACCGTTTCCAGCTCCTTGTGTCTGGATGAGTCTACCTTCTTTCCTCTTGTTGGGTTGAGATGGAATATTTAATGTACTCTTTACAACACTTTCAGTTGTACTCTTTAGCTTTTCCATGGTTGATCTACTACTCACCCTTTGGTACCTCCTTTGTTGTTCCTTCGAGCATTCGGGATATCCTTCTGAGTATTTTTATACTCACCCCTTCTTGGGATTTTCCCTCACATGGTGTGCCCTTGCAGACGATGGACAGGCTGGTCGTGACTTCAGTACAACTTAGGAGTTCAGGAGCGTGGACCGCGTAAGGTGGTCGGAGTCGGGTTCTAGGTGGGGGACCCTTCCAGTTGTTTGCTTTTATTCACCTGTTGTCGGGTTGTGGCACTATTTTGGTTGGGTGCATGTTTTTCCCCTTTTATTTTTAGTGTACCTTCATCTTTTACTTTGTACTGTTTAGAGGTCGATGCACTATTGTGGTTTATATATAGCAGTTTCCCTTTTCTTTTATTTTCCTTTCTTTTACTCTTCACTTTTTCATTGAGTGTGTTGTGTGTGTTTGTACAGGTACTCAGGCAAAGGACTCCCCGAGTTGTTTAGCCTTCGGCACTTGTCGCCAGCCCCTGGCTTATGGAGGCGGGCTTGGGGTAGTTGCGGCTCGAGCCCAGGTAGGGTTGGGTTGTGAGAATACCACATAGATGAAATTAATTATTATATAATGTGGTATTAGTGGTATTATTATTATCCAATAATTTAAAAATATTACTTACCAGTTTTCCATAACAAACATTAAAAATTGAAACATCACTGATGCATACAAACTTCATACCATCTCCATGATAGTAATGTATTAAATGTTTTATTACCATAATTAATTATTTGTTTAAAATGAAAAATTGATTTAAAAATATGGTAACTATGTAATGATTATTATTATGAAGTTTATATAAATATATAATATGCACGACCACCTAAAAATTTCTAAAAAACATGTTGGAGAAAACAATTTAACACCCAAAATAATGAAAATAATTAATTATTATTATGAATAGGTAATAATATGTTATAAATAGATCATATTTGATATCATAAATATTAATATGGTTCTTTAATATCATAATTACATTTTAAAAAAATATATATGGGGTTAAATAATTTTCAAATAAAAAGAAGCGTGAATTAATTTATTTCACATCTCTATTTCCCCTTAATGGGTTAATATAAAACATCATTGATTAGGCCAAGATATAATTATGTTTTCAATGAAATGTTATTATGATATTAATTATTTCAAATGTTTATTTTCTTAGTTTTGACACACCTTATTTATTCATTTTCTCTATTCAATTTTATAATCATTTCAATGGATTACTTCACAATCTCATTTTAATCAGAATTTTTTACACATGAATTTACATTAAAGTTTAATTTTTCATAACTACGTAATAAAACCATTGGTTTTCTTCTCCACCTGTTAATAATGATATTTTTAATATATTACTTATTTCTTATACTCTTTAGTAAAAAAAATATTAGTGAAACTATTTCATAAAATCTGATTGACATTCTCTCATTAGTCATAAATTTGATTTCTTCAAAAACCGTGTATTCGAATAATGTTGTTAAAAATGTTTTTAACCAATTAATTTTTTATAGGAATAATTTTAATAAAAAAATTAAAAATGGATATTTATTATTACTTGAAAATGATAAATATTTTTATTTTACTGAATATAAAAAATGTTTCACCTCATTATTTTCAAAAAAACGAATCATTATAATCTTTTGGAGAATGAAAATTTAATGTTTTTTATCTTATATTGAAAGAACAAATTTACCAACCACAATATTTTTTGTGATTACATTTCATGTTTTTAAGGTTACTATATTTAAAGAAAATGTATTTATAATATAATTATTCTAATATAAATATTGTTCAAATTGTTTTAATATGAAAGGGTTATTTTCATAAAAAAGTTTTTAAATATATATTTATTCATCAATGTCATCAGACCATTAATATATTTATTATCCCCTTTTGGTATTTTGTACTTATATCATATGTATTTTTTCTTCCAATAGATTTTGTTCAGTTTGATTGTGGATATTATAAATTGATACAATTCACCCTATTACTATTGATGGTTTATTATTATATATTAGTGGATGTTTTTAACTTTAATATGTTTTAAATATAGTTTTTTATTTTTATTTTTCTTCACCACATTCATTTGAGGAATTAATTGTTCATTTTGTGTGACTGTCGAGGACCTCAATAATGCATCGATGAATTGGTAGGTTTCCTGATAAAAACATGATATGGTTTTGGACCATGTCTTTCCCTTTTCTATATAGGTGTTTGAATGAAGCCTCGACCGTATTAAATTTCATGGAATAATTCCATTATGAAATTAGTTATCTAGAAAAGAGGTATTTATGGTATTCTTTAGATGTCCAGTGTTATGCATACCATTATTATGAATTTATTTATTGATATTCTAGGTAATTGTTTTATTAGTATGAATATCAATGGTTATGTTTCATGATCAGGTGATTATTTTCACTGCCATATTTGATGATCTTTTATTTATTCAATATTTTTTTGATGATATTAATTTAATTGAATTTGTTTCTTTTTTCATGATTACATTTTTATAATGACATATTTTTCCTAGATTCCGCTCTATGCTTACCATTAATGGGAATATAATGTCACCATGTTCATATATTATATTTTACCCAGGATATGTGAATATAGTTTTGGAGTGATATGTTGTGATACATGTAGAAGCATAATGTAATTATCAAGGAAAATAAATTTACCTAATTTCGTAAAATGTAATTTAATTTTCAATTAGGTATATAATTTACCATGTATACAAAATCATTGACTCCTTAAGGATGTATATACTTAGATAATTTGATGACGTGATGATTTATAAATTCAGTTCATGGCTTTTGGTGTTGAGTTTATGATATAATATCATTAAGAAGTATACATGTAACACACAGCTACTCTAAAACACTAATTTTAATATGTTTATATCTAACTAAACGATAATGAAATCCTAATAGATGATCTATCTAAATTAACCACCTTGATCCCCATAACTATTCAATGAGTTCATTGATACTTGGATTGGGATATTTCTTCTTTAATATCATATGGTTATTCTTCATGTAATCCATGTAGAGTTGCACAATATCATCTTCCACTATGGAAAATTGCATAGGTGAATCCCTTGGTGAATTACATGGAATGATAAATCCTAGCATCTCTAAGTCATCTAACTGTAACCTAAGAACTTCCAATATGGTTGGTTCAATAGGAGAAGGGGGTATTGAATTCATCTCTTCTCCCGGCACAAGCTATAAATCAATATCAACTCTGATATCATGGGGAAATTCATTGATTAAACTGAGATAGATTTTCATATAGATATCGATGATAGTGGAAATGATGACGGTGATGCCACATATCCTACATAAATAAATGATCCCCCATCTACATTGTGATCATCCAGAGATGACTTCTATTCCAACCAACTCTCTCTACTATATGTTCCTACACTATAATTATATTGAACATCTCCATTATTGGTGATCTAAAAGAAACTCAAGTCCGATAACAATCTATGTGAGATAAGTGTATTGTCAGCTTATATCTTATGAAAAGAAAAATATATACCATTATATACACAATCTTAAAATCCCACATCTGTCCATAAAATGAATGATAAATAGGGAATTCCATGAATCATTATTGAAGGTCCAATGTCATCCCTAAAGGATTGTCTAAAGAGAATTACTCAAAAGAAAACATAATTGGTAGGTTATGTATAAAATCTAATTATATTGTAAAAATATAATGAGATGTACTAGAATCAAATAATGATGCTTTATAGTCGATATAATCAAGTTATTAACCATATATAAAAATGGACACAATCCACCATCTATTGTGCTTAGATAAACAGAAAAATGAAGCAAGGCATAGCCATATGTCATTTTCCATATATTGAATGGATAATATGGGTCTATTATTGAGATCCCTAGTCTGACCTATTGTTTCGTGGTCATGATAGAAAACTATTGATATTCCATGTCCTTCCAAATTTCTTTCACTAGACCTAGGGTACTAAGAATACATGACTAAAGTGTCTAGAATTTCAATTTATGAACACTACATTTCCTCACTAGGTAGCACGGAAGAAGAAAAAAATAATATGCATTCATTTTGATGTTATAATGGAAATCCATGTTCTTCTTCTTACAACCATTTAATGAGTTACTGATGGATTAAGTGGTATATCCACTCAGATGATTGTAGATGGGTTGGTGAATTCCTAGGATATAAATATCCCATATGATCTTTTTTATAGTCAGCCAATTTTGTAGATCCTCTAGGTATGAATTCCTATCCAAACATATGAACATTTTCCTATTTTCAGGTTATTGTATAACCTTGATATTCATGTACTTTAGATCCTCATTTCTAGTCATAAGTGACATGTTTCATAGGAGTTCTATAAAGAGAGAAGAGTACGGTGAAACCGTCATGGAACACATCTATATTTCCATGAACTCATTGATATGGAAAAGAATTCTCTATTCCTGGAAAATTTCACGGATGAAAAAAATACATAAAAGGATTTGATTTTAGACTATCTCATCATCTATATTGATCCCTAACTAACAACCATCGATTAGCAGTTTCTTGAATAATCAATAATTCTAACATATGTTTCTTTTCTTGCATTTTTTCCACATGATTAGTGATGTACCCTTTTGTTTCTACTCAATACTCAACATCAACTGTCTCTATTATGCACTATAATTAAAGGGTATGATAGAGAAAAACAATTGACATCATATACCATGGATTTCAGTAGTTCATGGTAAGAATCAAATTCTAGATCAACTAGCTAATGTGGGGGAATGGTCTCATACAACAAATATATAACATGTGGTACTACAAAAAATTTCTATAGTTGAAACATCTTCAAACAAATAAACATTATGAAAAAAGAGTGTTATATACAGACTATGGGATTAGGAATGGTTTCCCAATTAGTATACCCTCATCGCAATGATTAACATTCGTTGAACCAAAAAATTTCTCTAACCATCCAAATTATTCATAGAAATGAGATATATACTAACAAAACTACATGCTCCTTTCAAATAAAAATTACTGGTATAGATATATCACATATCATGTAAGAATAGATATATCTCACGATCAAGGAATCTATGCTAATGAGATAACTCAAATAAAGGAATGATATTAATGATCTAATATATGGAACAAAAAATTTTCATATATAGATTGTGAACCTGTTAGGATATGAATGACAGATGTGCATACATGAAATCATATATCAAAATAATTTTCATCACTCGAGGTTAATTTAATTATCTGTAATATCATTTCATAATTCTTTATGTCATTGAAAACATAGAAATCCCCTATCGAGTAATGACAAAACACAAACATTGTCCACCTTCCCAAGAACAATCCATCATATATCTAGTCTATCATATCCCATCCTTAACAATTTTTTAATACATAATCCTAACACAATGGGTCTTCGTAGGAAGGTGACATGACCTCATACATGCCTCCCCTTATGAAAGAGGTTTCTAACTTGTAAAAAGTGAGTATATCCATATGTGCGGAGATAATACCATTCATATCTTGTAATAAAAAAATATTTATAACACCAATAATATAAAATAGCTATGTAACAAGAGAAATAATAAATATTGAATACATGAAATATGAATAAGAGCTAAAAAGTTGAAATATGTCAAATATAATGAAATAAAATAAATAAATGATAGAACCACTAGATCCCCCTATTTCTGACATGGTTCACTTGAACATTGTGATTAACCGTATCAACCATCCACTATTTTTCAAATGTTCTTCACAAAATCTATCATAAAATCATCATGGTCACGAAAATGATTGTGTTCAGTTATAGTATAAGACCAATTAGGATACCACAAATTAGTCTACACCTGATGTTTTATATTATAAAATATTTATACCAATAATGAATAAATTCCATAATAATAATAAAAAAATAAAAAATATAGTGTTAAAGAACTATTAAGGCCACCACAAACATTATACATTACCTTCTCCCACTCCTTGCTGAAATGTAATAGAATATGTTTGTGACCAACAAAACTATCATTTGTACGATATCCATACAGTGTCATGGAGGTTAAACCCTAACATCATTTATCCTTCAATAGGATCATGTCATGATGAATCATAATGTCAAGAGCACTCTCAAATCAACTAGGCTACCCAATGATGAATGTTCCATTCCAAAATAAGGAAATCGTAGACACACCCTCGGCACAAATCAATGGATACCTCACACCTCCACCTGATTCTTAGGTCCCTTTTCACCATTGATTATATATTGAAAACCCCTACATAATGGATACAAATGTCACGATGTTTTACATATCTAAAATACAAATATCATCCTTTAATAAAATTCTATCATTCGAATGGGGTGACAACAAATGTTTGACTATCATAACATCATGTGTATATAGTAGAGAAAATCATGTGAATGCAATCATCAAGGAAATGGAAGAGGCTAATATTACTCATGTAAACCATAAATTTAAAAAATAACTTGGATTATTCATACACAATCATGGGATAAAAACTATTCTAGGTAGAAGTAAACCAACACAAAGATAAGCTTTTCCAGAAACAAGTGTGAAAGTGTGACAATGAAGTTAAAGAACATCCAAGATCGTGATTTTCCATATTAGTTTAATGGGTTTTCAGGGTTCTCATTAGCCAACCCTTGTACTCATACCAACTGGGTTATGATAAAACTCTAATGATATAGTGGTGTAGGCTTCCAAATGTATTCTATGGGAAGGTTGAAGGATGTGTTGCATGTAGTGAGCTAGAACCAGCTTCATGATTCAGGCATCTAAATTTGAGAAATGATATTGTGGGATCTATACTATAGTGCAGAGAAAAATCATGTGGCACAGTGATTGGCCGAATTTTGATCATTTATTGTGTAGGGTGTATCCTACATTATTAGTGGTTCATTTTATTCACTAATAAATATTACAGATAATTAGACCACATCAATATAATTCTGAAGTTGGATGTGTGGATTGATATTTATCTGAATAAAGAGATATTCCTTTTTCTATTTAGTCCCCTCACTAAATCCTTCCCTATATTCTTGTCATACTAATGATTGGATGGAATTAAACATTAAAGACTAAAGACTCACTTATGTATCTAACATGGAAGGATTTTTTAGTGAGTAGTATAGACATCATTGTACAACATCCCTTGGGTGGTTCTATATGGGCATTGTTAGGGAACAAAAAGTCCCCAAAATTCCAGGTTAAAACGTGGCCCACAGTGCTGTGAGATATCTCACATAACCCATTATGTTATCAAGGTATATGGAATTTCCTACAACGATTTGGAATAATTCTTTCCAAAACCCCCTTTTATCTCCAAAAATATCTCAACCCCCCCCCCGTAGCACCATATTAAGAATTAAATAATTACCATACAAGGAATAACATGAAATGAAATAGGAAAAATAATTCATATAACTTATAAAATATCTGTTGTGATAAACATATGAATTATAATAAAGATTATTTTCATTTAAATTATTTTAGTTAGATATTTATACATTACTATGTCTACATAAGATTGTAATTACCTATATTCACAAAATGAAGTGTAGATATGATGCATATAATAATGTTCTAAATGCTTTAATTTTATATGAATAGGTTTGTTCCATATTCCTATGATATACACCCTGTCTAGTAACTATTTTATCATGTTTTTCATATGTATTAAATAATATAGGTTATAAAGAAATAATGATCCCTCTGAAGTTATTACGCAATTATTTATTGATATTTGTTATACTATTACTCATACAATGATATCATGAATTTACATTACATTTTATCAGGAATTTGTCCCTTGTATATAAATTTTTATATTTTTTCATCCAATAAAAAATGTCTAATGAATATTCATTTTTCAATAAAAAGTGTTTGAGTTCACTCATTATGTTTTTCAATTTTCCCAGGATACTATGTGTATGAATATTTCAAAGAATAAGTCTACTATGGATAATTAAACAAGAAATTTAAAAAAAAAATTCTATAATAAATTTTATCTTCCAATAAAAAATTACATTAAATATTTAGAACTTTTACTATGCGTACAATATATTACAATGTAATGTTAATTAATGGGAAAATTTGGAAAAATGTAAGATGTAATTTTTATATCAAGAGGGTTTTTATTGAAGAATGTTTTGATAACTTTTTTGGATTATTTTAAGAAGTATAGGAGGAAACAAATTAATTTCACCTTATTGGGAAAAAATATAATTATTTATTAATATTATTGAATCATAATCCAATACATAATGGGAATGATTTTTAATATTCAAATGATTTCTTTATCAAATTTTTTAAAGATGTTATTTAATATTAGTCATGTTGTTCAATTTGGATTTATGAAATTGTGGTTTCAAGGAGAATCCTTGTTAATAATGGATGCGATAGATACTGTATATTCTTTCCCAAAAAACTACATATGGGATCGAAGAATGTGATAAATCAATACCGAAACTCATATATAAGGTTATATGAAATTTCATATATGATATTGAGCCCCACCCTTCAAAAATTCCAATGACGTTGGAACTTTTTACAATGTTCCATATGAATCATTGACCACTATCCATATTCTGGTATTCTAAACCATTAATTAAAGTGAAATTGAAATAAATAAAATAAAATATATTTTATATTCAGCAATGCATAGAATATGATAGTTTAATTTAGGAAGTTTATCATCTATAAAGTGATGTAGACCTATGATGGACCATTTTCAAGTACTAAAATATAAATGTACTCTTTTGAAAAGGATATCTTTATAGAAAGATTACTTCCCAGATATTTCCACCAAACGATATTCATCAAATCATAGTGATTGTTCTTTGAAAAAGAATATATGGGAGAAATTGATTTGTTCTTGTAATGAAAAATTCACAACACACAAAAGAAAAGATTGTAGCTTAATTATTAATATTGAATGAAAAATTGAATAATTATTCAATGAAATACAACCATGTCTATATAAAAATCATTATGGGATGGTGTTTGCCTCAATGAATTTTTTTGAGGTTAAATAAATTTGGGAATAAGAAAAAATATCAAAAACTTCTCATAAACATTGTGATTAAAAAACTAATAAGGAAATTCATTGATGTTTATGTAATAAATCTTTGGGATGAAACAAAATACAATGCCAAATATGTTATAAATTAGAAATAAATATAATGAACTGGATATTTATAAATGAAATTTTCTTTTATTAATGAGTATATTTGTTAATAAAGAATATAGTTATAAGAAACATAAGAAATATATTGATAATATGAGATTGTTGTATGTTATATCCTATCTAAATTAAAAGGTCATTAAAAAACAATTTTTCATTATATAATATTAATACATTGATCATATGATTAGAATATATATATAGGACATTGATAAATCCATCTGACACAAACATACATGTGATGTCCATGAAATGTTGGATTGTACCATTTGAAGATCAATTTTCAGATCATCAATAGGAGACACCAGTAGTAGTATTTTTCTCGACCATTCTGATGATTAGATTCAAAATATAATGTATGATTAAATTATTTTACGGGTGATGGTAATTCAAATCGATATCATGACCCAATCCATTTCATTCAACCACCACAAAGAATATCATAATCACACACCATACCATTAGCATGTTCAATAGTGTTAAAAAAATATATCTATGTAGTTCCAAACTGTGTGATTTTTTTCAATTATTCAATTATTATATTTATTATATTATTAAGATATTTTAAATAATTAATTAAATAATCTGATAAAAAAAATTTATATATATTGAAACCAAAATTGTATTACTGGAAAATATATAGTTTCAACACAAATGATAATTTTGAATAATTCAAGAGTATGTAAGAAATTTTATTTTTTAAAAAATATTTATTATTAATAATACTAATTAAATAGAACCTATAATAAAATTTAATGAAATAAAATATAATTTTTACGAATGTAAAAAAAATAATATTAAGAAACCATTAAATTCAATAAATAAATTATTTTTAATGAAATGAGTACATTATAATATTTATTTTGTTATTTTGAAAAATTAATCATTATTTTTGAAATTGGAACATGAAAATTATCCAATGGAGAAATTTTCCAAATTTTCTAAAATTTGGTATTTTTTAGTTCATTCTAAACATGATATAATTATATGGTATTAATTATTACATAATTAATATAGAAAAGTGAGGTAATGAATACTCTAAATTGTATCCATGAAAAAAATCTTTTCTTCTAAAATTAATTATAATGTAATTAATTTTATTAATTTTTCGACCACTTAATGAATCAAACAAAAGGAATATTATCTTCTATTGTTTAAAAACTAAACTATTTATAAACATGACACAATTACATATCACCATGGGTATTAATTTATGAATTTGTTTCATAATATTATAAATAAATGAAACCCACTCATTATTGGTAAAACAAATTGGCCAAAATTAATTTTATTTCTTTGGTTTGGATTAATTTCTCATGAATAGTCGAAAACCAATGTTTTGATATTAACAAAGAATTCCCTTTCATATATAAACCCAAAAATCCTCCCATTAAATGTTATGAATAACCCTTGTATTATTTAGTCACTCTTATATTATCTCTCAAAAACACTACCATGGTTCCCCCGATATATTTTGAATCTCCACCTAATCTTTTAAAAGTACCCTCTCAAGATAAAATATAGTATTATTATCATATTTATTCACTCACATTTTATGAACAATGAAATTTTGTTTCCCTTCATTCATATTGGTATATGTTTTCACAAAACCCACATATTGTTAATATACTTACTATGTGAATATATAACAATTTCTCTCTCATTAAACCATTTTAGGAATTTCTATGTACCTGTGTTATACTACAAAAATTGACCTATAATTTTTCATTCCAATATTTATTGTATTGAATACGCATATCCATTTCTACTCCTAGTTATTCACATTGATTTTACTATAATTAAATTACTAGAAAAATAGATGTATGTTAACCATACTATAGAATTGGTTTATTAAGTGTGATGAAAGAAAACATTTTTTGTATCATATATGTGGCACAATAATTCACATACAAGTTATGAATTCAAAATGTGGGATTAGAACAATATGTCTCTCGAATTCATCAGGTTTTGTTTTTACATAATGAGATTCAATTTATAGTGAATGGTAGTTTATCCACAAACACTATGTATTTTAATCATGGGTTTTTCCTTGTATTTTACATATGATTCCATTATTTATGTTGTTTCCACATTCCTATAATTCAATGATATTTCTATCATATGTCATGATTCAATGTTAATTATTATTATTCTCACAATTTATATATAATTTTGATATTCCATTAAAATATAATGTAATAAATTCCTTATTTTATTATTCTATCTTTCCCGTACATGTATTTATTTCTCACCACAATTATTATGTAAATATCAAGTATATACCATTTGGTTTAGAATGTAATGAAAATTAATGATATGTTTTAGAGTTATAGTTTATGAATTTGTATTTTTGTTTCATATTGTTATTGTATATAACTTAATTAAAAAACTGGAATATGCCTCAATATATTTTGTTGGTGTATTAAGTGTATCTTTAGGAGATAAGTCATGTAATATTTCTTTAAGACATGGTTTGTCATAGTTGTTATCATAACGAGTTCTAGTTATATTTGCGGAATAGGATCCGAAAACTCTAGTGAAATGCATAAGGATATACTTTTTTTTGAAAAAAACATTATTTTTTAAAAGTAAGAAGTATGTTTTTTCCATAAAATTTAAACCACGTATAGATACTACATGTGAATGTGGTTTTTTCATAGTTGTACCCAGGATTAACAAAAAAAATTAACATTGAACATGACCAGATCATCACCTAGTGCACCACAATGGGCATTGCAACTAAACTATTTTTGAAAAATTTGGTTATACGGTCCCGTAAAATCAACGATGTCAGTAAACCAAAATCATGGGAATAATTAATTCCCATAAGGTTTAAAATTCTAAAATAGTTCATGGAAAATATGTATTTGTTATAATAAATTAATATGATATGGAATATGTGTTATTTTTTAGATATATTTTAATGTCCATGGTTTTCTATTTGTGTTATAATTAATTTAAAAATAATCAACCTTAATTTTCCAATAATTTTTTAGTATATATATAATGATAGTAGAAATTTTGTAAACCACCAATGTGAGTCATAATTTGGTGACCAAAAATATTATATACCAAATCTAATGAGATAAAATGTTTTGAATATCATTGAAATAATTAACGTTTAACTTATGTAGTGAACTAAAACATGAATCAGGATGAATTCATAACCCCCATAATGTAATTTTTAATTAATATCATCATAAAACAATGTGATCAATCATTTAGGGTATCTTTAGATCATTTAATCCTGGATCAGTGGACCAGATCCGTTGAAAAAACTCTTCTTTATCATTATATGCTATATAAAAGTGATTTTTGAGTAATTTTATTATCATATAGAAGGGGAAGCTACTCATTAGTAGTTTTAGGTCAAAAAGAAAAAAACAAAGGATCATTTCAAATTATGGAGTAAAGGAATTTTGTAAAATGTTTTTTGATAAACAGTCTAATCACACTCAATAAAATATAATGTAGATAGATTCAATTAGCCTCATATAAGATTATAAGTAATACATCATGGTGTATGAAGAAAACAGGAAAATAAATTCATTATAACCCTTCAACATTAAAATCATCTCTAAAATTAATCTTGACCACTTATTTGGTGATCTAATGTCATGTCAATTAAATTACACAGAAATTTGGAACATTGAAAACTATAATAAATTATGAGATGTTTCATAAAAGATGGAATATTGATCATTGAATCCCAAGTGTCTCATGGGTTTATAGATTTGAAGAGAATAATAGAATAAAAATATTATGGTATGATAAGAAATTATTAAATGTGAAATAAATTACAACATCCAACTTATCAGAATTGTGATTCAATGATTCCTTAATATTTTCTAAAGGGGAAGGAGAATTATACTAGTACAGAAAGGAAGGGAACAGATAAGGAGATTTTTGATTGGATAAATCCACAATTGTGAAATAATTATATAATTAACATTTAAATACAAAATCTATTATCCAGTGTTTCAAATAGAAGAAAAAAATAATAGTTTGTGAATATATTTACTAAACTATGGTTTTTTATGACAACTGATGAGAATGAAATCAAAATAATACTATGAGAGGGAATAGTAATGGAATAAAAAAACTACGATGGATCCTAAATATTATGTGTTTATAGGTAAACAATTTATTCATTCAATGATTGTGAAAATTATATTTGATTACGATTCTAAAAATTCATTCATATCACACATATTTAAGGGAGGATTTCAATAACCACCTTAATACATGGTTGTCTAGTTATTTTTGAAGATACAAATTTGTGAAATATTTAATACCATTTATATAAATAATACACTTTCAATATTTGTGCTCTAAGTTGCCAATTGAATTTTATAACCCACCTTTTACTGTAATTAGATTAGATTATTATAATGGATTTTAATTCCTTATATTAATTCAACATAAATTTTTTATTAAATGAACTAATCCTATTTTTCATGATCATAATCCAATTCTATATGACTGTAAGGATGATAGTAAATATAATTTGGTAACATAACCATAGGATGTATATTTTTTCACATTGACCAAGTGTATCATTCTAAAATGATTCAGAATATGGAAATTATCATTATTTAATTAATCCACATAATGAGGGAATGAGCTAAGGAATTTCACAAATAATATTCTAGTATTCCTCTTATTATAGAGGTTGTGTCATATGTCAATATTATAAAAGAATATTTAGAAATATCAACAACTCCATACCAAAATACCACTATTTTTTAGGAGGAGACGATGATTAAAGTGTTGATGAATCTAGATATATGGTTCATATTCCAATGTACTTCACATTATGATTCATTAGTCCTATTCATCGTAAAAAATTTATAACTTTATGTCATAAATATATTTTATTGTGTTTTAATGTATTTATTTCTATATTTTAATGAATAATCCCACTAATTTTGGAATATATTTAACTATTTTTTATTTTGGACATAAATAAATAATTTATGAAAAATTAACTAAAAAAAAGAAGAAAATAGAACAAAAAGGACACTTTTCTCCCAAAGAGAAGCTGGCAGTATGACAACAGATTTTTTAGAATAATATTGGAGCACTTATAAGACACCAAAATGATGAAACCATGGAAATATGAGATTTAGGAGCGGTAAAAGGATTTACATGATGTGAACCATCAAAACATAATGTGTAGTATCAGTATGTGACATTCTACATATCATGATTCCATTTTGTTGTTTTCCAACATGCGAAGAAATAACATGTCGTGAGCCATAGTTGCATAACATGAAATGAGTCAATGCTAAATGTTGGGGAATGTGATTCAAGTCGATCCCAAAAGCCTATAACATCATATAGATCAAAAATACATGATTTTTAATCAAAATACATGTCATGTGATGATTCGGAAGATCCCATTGAGTGCCTATAAATAGAGGAGGATCAAGCTTCTTGAATTCATTCAGATTCACGTGGAGACAAATGATTGGAGAAAAGATACAACATCTTATCCGAGTTCTTGTATCTTGTCATTATGTTTTATTTTAATTTATCATGCCCTCTAAACCTTTGATCGCCATGATGAAGTAATAATTCTTCCATGTTTTAGGGTTATTTAATAAAAGGGGGAAGGTGTGTTGGATTTAATTACCTTTATTATTCATTTGGGTTTTTGTGATATTTCTTCAATAAATATTCAATCCATTTATTTTTATTTTGTCATGACCAATGATAATTTAATAAAAATGGAAAATTTAAATTGTGCAATTAAAAATACTAATGTATACAAGACCATTGTGAACATAAGGTTAAATCAAGTTTAAAACTATTATTGAGAAAAACTTGATTCAACAGCACCCAAAATTACCTGACCTAGGGAACTAGGGTATTTCTGTATTATGAATGTAATACCATGACCATTGGATCTACCTTTTCGTGAATCTAACACTGATCAAGGATTAATCAATCAATTTTATAAATTATCCAATTTCACTTGAAACACAATATTGTATTAAACTAATGCACATAGAAAATATGGTTTCACAAAAATCAATAAGTCTTTTTTAATTTTTTCCCTTTCCCAAAAACTGACAAATTCCATATTTTTTCACCTTATTTCTTAAAATTAAAAATATTAAATCTTTTGAAATTATAATCTGAAAAATTCCACCATCATTGTTGGTTCAACATATAATATTTCCAACAAAACATATTAATAAATTGAGGATCATAGTTTGGGTTTTAAAATTTTTTATTTTTGCATATATTGTTTGGGAACTAACGACGCCATGTAAATCTACTAAGCTTTTGTAGTTACTGTGTATGGTAACATGTTAGGTTAGAGATTTTAATTTTAATTTTATAACATTACTTTAATATTATTTTAACTTTTGGTATTTTGGTGCTTTGAGTAGTCGTTTTTTTAATTTTATTCCATAATTACCACACTCGATCAACGAATGAAGACATCATCGAGTCCACCCATTAAAATTTTAAATCATGCTATGGGAGGCTTTCCAACACATGATTGAAACCAAAAATCCATGAACCCCCCATTTCTGAAAATCAGTTCCAGATAAAGCCACTAATCAACCCAATGATATCAACTAGTTTGAAATTTACCAGACATGCACATGGAGATCCAAACAAACATCTAAGATGATTTCTCGATATCTGTGATACATATCAATTACAGAACATCAGAACTGATGCGGTATGACATTATCATTTCTTATTGTACATAATATATCTAGATCAATACTAGATTAAAAACTTGTTTGCGGATTCCATCACAATATGGGACGATTTGAAATGAAACTTTCTCACCCACTTCCTTTCACCTTCAATATCAATGGATATTCGGGGAAATATTTTAAACAACTGAAAATTTGAAGACGAATCATAGTATTCTATATAGTAATTGCATAAAAACATTACACAAAAATTCCCCCGTCATGGTATTGAACTATGACTACTAATCCAATGATTCAAAAGGTAATATCATAAGAAAACTGGCCAATCCTTATTGTTATATCTAGAGTATCCTTAATGAGGGAATCCATTGAAGCAAACTAAAACCTTCTAGATGAGATGGAATGCAATAGTTTATAGTGTGACAGAGAGGTAACACATCATAATAAAATTCTTTTAATAATTAACAATGAAAAGATCGAAGCAGAACTGGTGTTTCTAACCAATAATATAGAAATCTTGATAGGACAATATGATAACCCCCAAGGTAAGTGTGTAAAAGATGCGAACCATACAGCCTACAATCAGGGTACTAAATTCTAGGAAGGAGGCATCAACAAAAATAAAGAAAATTATTTCAAGGGACACCACAAGGATACCAATAATAGGCCATTCATGGGTTTACACTGACAAGCCAGGTCCCTTCATTATAAGAGACACCAGACAAATTCATGACTTCTTATGATGCTAAAATAAAAGAAATAAGAAAACAATAATATAACAAAATTCCATATTAAGGGATTTAGATGGTCAAGTTGGTCAAATTTCTAATCATATTAGAGAGATAGAACAATAAGTTCACTACCAGGAGTCAATGAAGAATGAACACATGATGATTTGAAGGCTATACAATATAGAATTGAGAGGAAATAAAAATGAAGTGGTATATAATTTCTAGTACAACCATAGATGAAGGTAATGTTAACAAGGGACAAGTAGCTATTGAATAATAAGAAGATCCACATCCGTACAAGCCAAGGATGCCTTTTTCAGAGTGAATGGTTCATGTGAAGAACATTATTCATAAATATAGGTATTAAAACACAATTTCAAATAACATAATAATATTCCTTCTGTATAGGCTCTCGTGAACATTCCATCATATGAAAAATTCATGAAATATCATGTAACTAATAAGAATAATATATAATAAGTTTGAATAGATCGACTTAAATGTTATTTTTCAAATATGGTATCTAGAATTTTGGTGAAATTTTCCTCTACATTGATTCTAAATAGATAAATAATTGATGATAGATAATAAATAAATTCTTCCCTAGATTGATGAATTATTTAACCGTCTCGGTTGATTCCAAAACCTTTATATGGGGTATCATTGATTTGGATATTAAAATTTAATAGTGAAAAAGGATGATATCACTTTGACTGCTTATCATACATGATATAGGAAATATGAGTTCACATTGATGCATTTTGGAGTCATTAGTATTTCCATAATATATATGGTATTGATCAATAGATTCATTATAGATTACCTTGATAAATTTTTTATAACCAATATAGATGATATTCTTATCTACTCCAAAATTACACTGAATCATGAGGTGAATATGAATGATGTAATAAAAATAATGTTGAAATTAAATTTTTATTTGATGTATATTATATTGTTGTTATGGATGGACCATGTAACAGTTATGTGGGATTTGATCACCATAATAGGGATTTATGTCGAAACATAAAAAAATGTGGCAATTGAAGGATGGATAAGAATAATATAAATCATAGAAAGAAGTAATTTATTTATATTTACAGTGTATTATTATTGGTTTTTGAGAAACTTATCAAAAATAGAAATCCCACTAACAAATATTTGGCATATCATATTCATGTCTGACTTGAAAAATGAGTGATAAGTGATCATTAAATATTTTTAGAATATGATAATTACACATGAATTCACATTTCCCATTAGTGGAGAGTGATTTATGATCTATAGTGATGAATCCCAAAATAGATTGGTATTTTTACAGATTAAATATAACCAATTGATCAACTATGTGTCATAAAAAGAAACAATTATTGAGATGAAATACCCAAAAAATCGTATGATAAGATAAAATGATCATTATAATGAATATTGGGTGACATTATATTTATGGATAAATTTGTAAATTTTTAAAGGATGAGAAAATACATACATAAAAATTTATTAAAAATAAGAATTAAATGATCCAATGAAGGTGGATTGAGTTGATCAGGGACTATTATTTTTTAATCCATTACCAACATGGTATGGACCACAAAGCGTTTGACAGATTGAGTAGAAATGATCTTGCATCATTATCCATATAGAGGACTAATAGTATTCAAATAATAATTTAGGAATGAAGGATGGATGTGGCAATAAAAATTGTATATTCTTCTTAAGTTACTCAAATAAATACCCAACAATACACTATTGAGCGGATCTAGGAGGCCTGGAAGGATGATAAGGTGATGATGAAGAAGGTATCATATATTTTGGATTTTAATTAAATAAATATTGTGTTATTAGTTTTGGAATAAAAATTTGTTTCCCATGAATACTATAATTAAATATTATTCTTATGGATGACTTATAAAGATCATCCATTTATAGTAATCCACGATGTACCAAGATGTAAATAGATTTCATGAAAACATAATAATGGTTAACATGAAGAGAGTGATTGTATAATTTATTTGAACATAATTGGTATGCCAATAATTCAAGGTAAACTATATATTTCTAATGGTATGATGAAAGAATTTCCCATTGTATTAAAAAAATTATAATACATAGCCTTGATTGTTTTGTGAACTCCCTAGGACTGCTAAAGAAATAATGCCATCAGTGTGGTACTCAGTCATATTTCCAATACATAACATTTATTTACAATCATGGATGATTTTAATATATATTGACTTATTAGGAATAACTTATAGGAAGTGGTAATACTACATGTATTTCTAATCTCTATTGTATATGATCAAGATTAGAGGTGTACCACAAGCATCAAGAGAAAACATTAGAAATCATTCGATATAGTCCTATGTTTGAATTTTTTTTAAACCCTTACATAAGTGGTAGTTCACAAAGGAAAATTAAAACATTTTATTATATTCAATTATATATTTTAATAGATTTATAATGTTTATTTGATAAACAAGTTTAGTTAATGGAGTTCTTATATAACAAAAGATTCCATTAATTCAATAAATTTACACCATACGATGATATTTATGGGAAGATATTTTAGAATTAAACATGATCATACGATATCGTTGTGGGGTAGATAATGGGACATGGGATTGTCTAAGAGATGATAATGAATTTTCAAACCATTTATCTCCAAATGATCTCTTCCCAACATCAACAGAAAATCAATGAGGACAATCATTGATGAGACATAGAGTTTGAGAATAGTGATAATGTGTTCCTTTATATATATAATAGGTAGAATGTAATGATATTTTGGAATAAGGAAAATATTATTCAATGATACATAGACTCCATTCAGATCATTGAAAACATCATAGTGGTTTCCTATCGACTATAACTACCAACAAACATATCCCACGTACATTAATTTTTCTAGGAATTCCAATTGACTAAGTATATATTATATCACTTCCATTTAATTAATACAGAGTTGGTAACATTAGAATATGATATATTAAACAAATATTAGAAAGTGATGATCATAGATAATAGGGACACATTTTTTAAAAACATGACAATTCACTTGGTCATTGTTTTTTTGGGGACTCATAAGTATGAGTATGTTACTTTTGAACCAGATGATGTTATATTGTGTTGAACCCTAAACATTTTTAGCACATGAAATAATTTTAAGGAAGATAATTCTATAGATAGAATAATTTAGTAACCCAAAAATTTATAAGTGAAATTAAATTTATAAATAAGTAGATCCCTTGTTAAGTAATTTTATTATAGAAACAGATGACCAAAAACTGTATTTTTTTTACAAATGTATGATATATCATATTAGATTTAAAAGATGATTAATCACTATAAATCTTGACAAAATCAGATCCAAAAAGTGGTAAAATGATTATTATATATTTTGGGTTTGGATAAAACCTTATTATACTTATAATGGATGTATTTTCCTTGAAAAATAATATCATACGCTATTAATCCCATTTATCCAAGAATATTTGGATGTCAACATCACTTGGTGTTTCCCTAGACCAAATAAAATATGAAATTCAATAACTAATTAATAAATGTCATAATTTATGGGATAAGACTGATATCATCGATATCAGGGTTAAACCAATTATCGTCGAACCAATAATGTAAAATATCAACATCACACACCTTGCCAATAAGAATCACACTAGTGTAATAAAATGATACATAACTATTTCCAAAAAGTATGAAATTTTATTTTTTTCATTTTTAGTAAAATATAGATTATTTATATTCCTTTTGATTACTACTTTTTAAATAATTATATAACGATTTTGAAAAATATTATATTTTTATATGATGAAACTCAATTTTTTAAAGGTATATAGTTTTAATCAAGTCACACGTTATAAGGATCCAGCCTTAAACCTTACTTAATCTTGAGTTATTACAAGATTACACATTGAGGATCTTTTCGGGTTTAGAGTTTTAGAGAATTAGATCATAAAACTTGCATTACATTCCACATATAAACAAAGTGGTTACATAAAGATAGTATTCTTCTTTCCCATCAATGGAAACATTTTTAAAACAAAACATGGATTCTTTCTTGACACTTCCTTGACACTATCATCGTATCATTTACCTTTCCCTTGACCTATGATAAACATTTCAAAAAACATGGGATGAGCATAAAAAGCTCAGTAAGGGATATAAAAATATATCGAAAGGAAACATGGGTACATATATACATAATAATGAAATCATACTTTACCCATAAAACATAAGCACTTAAACATACCTCATCAAATCATGAATAAATTATAGAAATCATAAGACATAGAGGTAACTTGAGTCATTCATAACATTCTTACGTAGGGAGTAACCCTCTTGGTTACGTTTGGAATACCCATCATAGTATATTCCCTAAATCTCTTCAGAGAAACCTTAACGTTTCACTCCTTCGCATTACCCAATGCATTGGAGAGCTATATTGGGCTCACCCGCCCTTAGATTATCACGGAACCACCCGTCTTCATAACAATTCTCAATAACCATAACATAATCTTATCTCATAAAACATGCATAAAGGAAACATAACATTTCCACCTTTCAATAACAAGATATCAATACAACACATTGATATAAATACATTATGAAAACCATTTTCAAAACCAAAATAAAATAAAAGTAAGGCGTGGTATTTATTTTTCTTTTAAAAAGATGGTATGGCTTGTAGAGGAAGTCGAAACTCAAATAATGGTCACGGAAGAAGAGAAGACGTTGTCGCCACATACGTACGACAAAAACATTCCCTTTTGTCGTTTAGTAAAATGCTTCGTATAAAAATATTCTTTTTGGATAAACGTAAAAGTCAAAAGGGTTTATACACCGTATAAAAGAAAGTTGTGTATAAAACAAAATATGACTCAATGAAAGGAGAATGAGATGAAGTCCCATACAAAGACGATATCCTTGGATTTAGGATAAATCAGTTACATAACAATGTGTGAAAAACAAATACACAAAATATAAGTTGGTATTAAGTGTAAAACAATCAGAGGAAATTCACACATAATCATAGAATGACATATTCAAGGTGTACAAGTTTATCCCAAAGAATCGAAATTGGGTTAAGAAGTTCCCTTGCAATAATTAGACAGCCTAACGGCGTCACTTCAAAATTCAGAAAAAGAGTTGATGAGAGATAAAAAGGGTATCTCATCACTTGGACATAAAATTTAAATCAATAAGTATATAGAAGAACATATACCAACATTATAGTATGTGAATTAAAAGACATAACAAATGAAGTCTTTAAAAAAGAAGAGGTTGAAAGGTTCCCTTACCGACATGGGTATCTTTCAAGACATACACCCCGTGAAAGATGGACAATACAACATTGATGTAAATACTCATAAATGAAAGTATACTACACAATGAGTAAAATAATGGGCAGTAAATACACCACTCAAAGGAAATTGTGGAAAATGTAGCATAAATCTCACGGGAATAAAAGTGAGATGAAAATTCCCTTACGAAAACTCGGCAGCCTAACGACACCACTTAAAACATCCAAAAATGGATCGATGAGATCAAATAGGGTATCTCATAATACTACAATAAAATGTACATAAAAATTAATATAAAATAACATCCCCTATCTTAACAAAGAGTAGCTTAAAAGAAGTGAAATAAAGGAGAGTACTTACAAAGAAAGAGAGAGGTTAGATCTCTTACGAAAATTCGGCAGCCTAACGGCGCCACTCAAAACATCCAATATGGATTGATGAGAGAGAATAGGGTATCTCATCATATGAACATAAAAATTACATTAAGATTATATATAAAAGATCATCCCAAACACAAGAAAGATGAGCTTAAAAGGAATGACATAAAAGAGTGTACTTAAAAAGAAAGAGTGGAGTAGGATCCCTTACCTCGAATCCGACTTGACTCGATCATTCTTTAACATCCGGAATAATAAACATGAGTTAATTTACACTTTATTAAGAACATTTTACTAGTTCATTATTCCTTTTAGATCATGTATTCCCATGTTATAAACATTATGTAATCATTTAAGAAAATAATGTTTGTTTTGTCGATATTTGGTTTTTAGGTCGAAAGTGGACTTCTTACAATTACATGTTGTTCGTGTGGTCAGATTTTCATTATATACAGAATTATATTCATGATTTGGATAACATGTATATAATATATAAATATAGTGTCATATTAATGGCCACATTTGAAGGTGTTAAAAGAATGTTGAACAATCATCGTTTCGGGAGGCCGAAATTCGCCATCCAGGGAAACAGTATGTTCTTTAACCATTAGATGCAGGTGTGTAAAAGTGTAGCTCGAATCCTTCTTATAAAAACATCCTAGTATATTGATGATACTAGAGTTATTACAAAAGAAAATAATAAAAAGAGTTTATGGGGTTGGAGAAGTAAAATAAAACAAAAGGACTCAAGTGAAGACATTACCTTAAAATCGGGTAACTCTCTTTGGTTTGAGCTCAAAGGCATCCTTGGGAAGTCTTCTGCACAAAGTGAGGCTTCAAGGAGTAAGATAGGGATGTGGATAGACAAAATGGTCAGGGTTTGGCCGAGCCAAAGGCTTTGGGAGTGTGGGTAAGGAGGTAGAGGTGGGGGCCTTTTATAAGAGGAGAGGAGGGGAACTCTTGGAAAGTAAAGAAATGTTACTTTATTTTCAAATGGTTTTCGGATTTTAAAGGTCCCAAATTGATATGCCTCGAGGATACGGTGATAAGGGTTCTAAATACAGTCATCTAATAGGTTTTGGACATGTTTAGTTCTCAGATATTACATTATCTTTCCATTTTATATAAATCGTTAAACAATGAGGTCATCGCTGCATCATCATGATGTCATAAATAATTTAATTTATTTAATGTATAAAAATTATAAAAAAATATAATGATGTAGGAAATATTTGTATCTTTACAATGATTATTTATAGTCAAAAATCCGATTTGTATAACCCCATGTAAAAATTGTTTTAGTAAAACATTTCATCTTTGTCTCATTTTTACTTTAACTTTAAATAAAAAGATATTAATGTCATTTTCCAACCAAAGTGGCTTAATGGGGTCCCCAAGTTGACCCATGGGTTTTCTTGGTCGTCCATGACACACCCAATGAGTTTAGGACATGTGTCAAGTTCATTTCATATTATTAAAACATTATTTTTACCTTAAACTACACTAATTACCTCTAATCGCGATTAAAAACTTAATAAGTTACTATTCACCAAAAAAATATTTTTATCCCATTTAACCACATTTAACTTCTTAATGACAAAAATTTATGTCGGATTTTCGAAATTCAAAACACAAAGATGGAAAAATTTCATTTAAACGGAAAAATCAGTTTTTATAAGTACCACTTAGTGGTTTCAGTATTCATCAAAAATTGAAGTTTTTCAGAAAAATCCCAAAAATTCCCCCTAAGATATATTTGATATTATGAATTCAAAAATGAAGTCTATTTTACATAATTCAAAACATATAAGTCACATTAATTAACTTTATAATTAATTCCCGCTGTCAGAGAAAATAGCGTGTTTTTATGAAACAATAAGTATCAAAAGATTGACTCTAGTTTAAATCTGATTTCAAAGTGAAATTAATTCCAACGACCACTATTGGATTTAATGGTAAAAATATATTCTAATTTCACTTTAAAATCAATTCAAAAGATAATATAATCATATAAATAAATTAGATTAAAAATAGGTTTTGTATTAAAATACAACATTTTACACTATTCATTAAAAAAATCAACTTTATCAGAAAGATACCGAAAATTTACACAAAGTAAATTTTGATGTCCCAATTCATAAGTAGAGTATTATTTGGTCCAAAAAGATGTATAAGAGTGAACAAAAATATATTTAATGACGGTTCTCCATCAAAAGGCGATAAGTGAACCTTTAGTGAAAACTAGGGCATATACTACTAAAATTGAATTCTTTCTGTATTTTATGCCTTTATCTTTTATTGGATAAACTTAAAAACATTTAAAAACATATATAATCATATTTTAGTTATTTCTATAAATTCCCGTCAATAAAACGGCTACATGTTAACTACCATTTAAAATAATATTATTTTATTATTAGAGTGCAACGTAAGATTCCCAAGAAACTCGTTGTTGCGTGTTGGGTACGACATCGAGCATAGGGTCCCCTTTAAAGTCATATTAATATTTTATTCGCAAATATGGATAAATATGAAATTGTCATATTATTTATTCACCTGGGGTGTTACATCCTTCCCCCCTTTTGGGAATTGTGTTCTCGCAATTTTTAAAATTGAGCTTGGAAACATCCTTGAAAGTCCCACATCGGAACAAGAGTCGGTAAAACAATCACTTTAAAATAAAGGAAGATAAGTACAGAGGTCACCCGAGTTAATCCATATGTAGAAAAACATGGACATGGAAGAAAAAGCAAAGGGCCATGTTCTTGAGGGAGATTGATAGTAAACATGTCTATGAGAAAGTTAACCATAAGAAAATCACAAACTTGTGATGGGTTAAACGGTATTCGATTCCCCAGTAGGAAAAGTTAATAGACAAATTTTTTGTTTTAAGTTACATTTTATTGTGGAATTTATTCATAAGGAAACATAATCACTTATCTTGTTGACTTTCAACTTTTACTAGATTCCTTAATCAATCTCATATTTTTTTTCCAAAAGACGAGTATTAAGGGAGACTAGTTTGCATTAAGAGTACTATAATCAACTTCTAGAGAATCACCTAATCCACCAAAGAGAACTATATACATCCCATGTCTTTAGGATTTAACCAAAACCAAAACCAAAAAGGTTAGTAAAAGGTCAGATAATCTAGAAAAGGACAACCCATTAAAAAGAAAATCTATACTTAATCTTCAAAATTTGTCCAACAAAACCCAAAGTTCAACGAGGACTATCCGATAAACAATTTGTCCATAAAATTCTTCAAAGAAAACCAATCTAAGATTGAAACCCAAATATTTGAAGGATTTAGTCACATAGTCTTCCATGTTAAATTGTAACATTTATCTCTAAACAACATCAGTTTCTCCTAATGTCTCGTATTGAAAAGTAATTAACCTAATCACATATCCTCCATGATAGGTTAATCATTTTCATAAATAACCCAAAATCAACTTACTCTTAATTCATAAAATCATATAACTAAAAAGAATCAGTCAAACTAACCGGGGACTTCAATTAGTCCAGTGGTAGGCGATAAATATTAGTCGCACTTTGGTTGTGGGTTTGATTCCCGTAGCTTTGTTTGACGTGACGGGTTGTCACACGGTCTGCGTGTTGTCCTTTTTACAAAACTATATAATTCTTAAATCATTCCCCAAAAAGAGATAAAATCATCAAAAATGATCATAACATATTTTAACCTCATGTTTATCTCATGCCTATCATTTTCCATCATATCATATAATAACCCATAACTACCTCAAAAGTAAGGATCATATAAACTCTAATGGTTAACTTTATAATTATTACCTGAACTTCCACATCGATTGGTCATCTCGTACATGATGCATTACAGAACATACCAAGGTTCAAGTGGTTGATCATGACTCCTTGATATTTGGTTTAGAACAACCATGAGTTTCCTCATTGAATCCTACATTTTATCTAGTATCTTAATCAGAGAACCACCACAGTTTCCTTCAAACCTGTTGTCTCTTTGGTGCCTGCTAGATCCATCCATTCACTAAAAACAGAAATTTCAGTGTGAGTATATCAACAAAAAAATTATGTACTAATGAGGAAGGTAAACACTAAGATATACTTACTCATTCACTTTATCTAAAACTAGGACTCTTTCTGAAATCCTAACCATTATGGTAATTACACTTATGCTTAAAGAATACCCTAACCTCTAATGTTATCTAAACCGACCTCTGATACCAACTATAAGGCCCCAGCCTTAAACCTTACTTAATCTTGAGTTATTGCAAGATTACACATTGAGGATCTTTTTGGGTTTATAGTTTTAGAAAATTAGATTATAAAACATGCATTACATTCCACATATAAACAAGGTGGTTGCATAAAGATAGAATTCTTCTTTCCCATCAATGGAAACATATTAAAATAAAACACGGATTATTTGTTGACACTTCCTTGACACAATCATCGTATCATATACCTTTCCCTTGACCTATGAAAAACATTTCAAAAAACATGGGATGAGAATAAAAAGTTCAGTAAGGGATATAAAAATATATGGAATGGAAACATGGGTACATATATACATAAGAATGAAATCATACGTTACCCATAAAACATAAGCACTTCAACATACCTCATCAAATCATGAATAAATCATAGAAATCATAAGACATAAAGGTAACTTGAGGCATTCATAACATTCTTACGTAGGGAGTAACCCTCTTGGTTACATTTGGAATACCCATCACAGTATATTCCCTAAATCTCTTCGGAGAAACCTTAACATTTCACTCCTTCGCATTACCCAATGCATTGGAGAGCTATATCGGGATCACCCGCCCTTAGTTTATCACAGAACCACCCGTCTTCATAACAATTCCCAAGAACCATAAAATAATCTTATCACATAAAACATGCATAAAGGAAACATAACATTTCCACCTTGCAATAACAAGATATCAATACAACACATTGTTATAAATACATTATGAAAACCATTTTCAATACCAAAATAAAAGAAAAGTAAAACATGGTATTTATTTTTCTTTTAAAAAGAAGGTATGGCTTGTAGAGGAAGCCGAAACTCAAATAATGGTCACGGTGGCAGAGAAGACGTTGTCGCCGCATATGTACGACAAAAACATTCCCTTTTGTCATTTAGTAAAACGCTTCGTATAAAAAGATTCCTTTTGGATAAATGTAAAAGTCAAAGGGGTTTATACACCGTATAAAAGAAAGTTGTGTATAAAACAAAATATTCCTCAATGAAAGGAGATTGAGACGAAGTCCCATACAAAGACGATATCCTTGGATTATGGATAAATCAGTTACATAACTATGTGTGACAAACAAATACACAAAATATAAGTGGGTATTATGTGTAAAACAATCCGAGGACATTCATACCTAATCATAGAACGATATATTCAAGGTGTACAAGTTTATCCCAAAGAATCGAAATTGGGTTAAGATGTTCCCTTGCAATAATTAGACAGCCAAACAGCGTCACTTCAAAATTCAGAAAAATAGTTGATGAGAGATAAAAAGGGTATCTCATCACTTGGAAATAAAATGGAAATCAATAAGGATAAAGAAAAACATATCCAAACATAATATTATGTGAATTAGAAGACATAGCAAAAGAAGTCTTTTAAAAAGAGGAGAGTGAAAGGATCCCTTACCGACATGGGTATCTTTCAAGACATACATCCCGTTAAATAAGGACAATACAACATTGATGTAAATACTAATAAATGAAATTATATTACAAAATGAGTAAAATAATGGGCAGTACATACACCACTCAAAGGAAATTGTGGAAAATGTAGCATAAATCTCACGGGAATAAAAGTGAGATGAAAATTCCCTTACGAAAACTCAGTAGGCTAACAGCGCCACTTAAAACTTCCAAAAATGGATCGATGAGATCAAATAGGGTATCTCATCCTATTACAATAAAATGTAAAGAAAAAGTAATATAAAATAACATCCCCCATCTTAACAAATAGGGGCTTAAAATAAGTGACATAAAGGAGAGTACTTAAAAAGAAAGAGAGAGGTTAGATCTCTTACGAAAATTCGGCAGTCTAACGGCACCACTCAAAACATCCAAAATGGATTGATGAGAGAGAATTGGGTCTCTCATCATATGAACATAAAAATTACATTAAGAGTATATATAAAAGAACATCCCAAACACAAGAAAGATTAGCTTAAAATGAATGACATAAAAGAGTGTACTTAAAAAGAAAGAGTGGACTAGGATCCCTTACCTCGGGTCCGACTTGACTCGATCATTCTTTAACGTCCTGAATAATAAACATGAGTTAATTTCCACTTTATTAAGAACCTTTTTCTAGTTCATTATTTCTCTTATATCACTTATTTCTATGTTATAAACATTATGTAATCATTTAAGTTAATAATGATTGTTTTGTCGATATTTGGTTCTTAGTTCGAAAGTGGACTTCTTACAATTACATGTTGTTCGTGTGGTCAAATGTTCATTAAATCCAGTATTATATTCCTGATTTGGATATCATATATATCATATATAAATATAGTTTCATCTTAATTTCCACTTTTGAAGGTGTTAAAAGAATGTTGAACAATCATCGTTTCGGGAGGCCGCTATTCGCCATCTACGAAAACAGTATGTTCTTTAACCATTAGATGCAGGTGTGTGAAATTGTAGCTCGAATAATTCTTATAACAACATCCTAGTATATTTATGATACTGGAGTTGTTACAAAATAAAATAATAAAAATAGATTAGGGGGTTGGAGAAGTAAAATAAAACAAAAGGACTCAAGTGAAGACATTACCTTAAAATCGGGTAACTCTCTTGGTTTGAGCTCAAAGGCATCCTTAGAAAGACTTATGCCCAAAGTGAGGCTTCAAGAAGTAAGAGAGGGATGGGTAGAGACAAAATGGACAGGGGTTGGCCGAGCCAATGGATTTGGGAGTGTGGGTAAGGAGGTAGAGGTGGGGGCCTTTTATAAGAGGAGAGGATGGGCACTCTTGGAAAGTAAAGAAATGTTACTTTATTTTCAAATGGTTTTCGGATTTTAAAGGTCCCGCATTGATATGTTTCTAGGATAAGGTGATAAGGGTTCGAAATACACTCATACAATAGGTTTTTTACATGTTTAGTTCTTAGATATTACATTATCGTTCCATTTTATTTAAATCGTTAAATAATGAGGTCATCGCTGCATCATCATGATGTCATACATAATTTAATTTATTTAATGTCTAAAAATTATAAAACAAAACATATGACGTAGGAACTCTTTTTATCTTTCCAATGAATATTTATAGTCAAAAATTTGATTTGTATAACCCCATGTAAAAATTGTTTTAGTAAAACCTTTCATGTTTGTCTCATTTTTACTTTAACATTAAATAAAAAGATAATAATGTCATTTTCCAACCAAAGTGGCTTCATGGGGTCCCCAAGTTGACCCATGGGTTTTCCTGGTCGGCCATGACACACCCAATGAGGTTAGGACATGTGTCAAGTTCATTTCATATTATTAAAACATTATTTTTACCTTAAACTACACTAATTACCCCTAATCGCGATTAAAAACTTAATAAGTTACTATTCACCAAAAAATTATTTTTATCCCATTGAACCACATTTTACTTCTTAATGACAACCATGTATGTTGGATTTTTTAAATTCAAAACACAAAGATGTCAAAATTTCATTTAAATGGAAAAATCAGTTTTTGGAAGTACCACTTAGTGGTTTAAGTATTCATCAAAAATTGAAGTTTTTTAGAAAAATCCCAAAAATTCACCCTAAGATATATTTGATATTCCGAATTAAAAAATGAAGTCTATTTTACAAAATTCAATACATATAAGTCACATTAATTAATTTAATAATTAATTCCCACTGTCAGAGCAAATAACGTGTTTTTATGAAACAATAAGTATCAAAAGATTGACACTAGTTTAAGTCTGATTTCAATGTGAAATTAATTCCAATGACCACTATTGGATTTAATGGTAAAAATATATTCTAATTTAACTTTAAAACCAATTAAAAAGATAATATAATCTTATAAATAAATTAGATTAAAAAGAGGTTTTGAATTAAAATACAACATTTTACACAATTCATTACAAAAATGAACTTTATCAGAAAGATACCAAAAATTTTCACAAACTAAATTTTGATGTCTCAATTATTAAGAAGAGTTTTATTTGGTCCAAAAGGATGTATAAGAGTGAACAAAACTATATTTAATTACGGTTCTCCATCAAAAGGCAATAAGTGAACTTTTAGTGAAAACTAGGGCATATACGCCTAAAATTGAATTCTTTCCGTATTTTATGCCATTATCTTTTATTAGATAAATGTAAAAACATTTAAAAACATATATAATCATATTTTAGTTATTTCTATCCATTCCCTCCAATACAACGGCTACATGTTAACTACCATTTAAAATAATATTATTTTATTATTAGAGTGCAACGTAAGATTCCCAAGAAACTCATTGTTGCGTGTTGGGTACGCCATCGAGCATAGCGTCCCCTTTAAAGTCATATTAATATTTTATTCAAAAATATGGATAAATATGAAAATGCCATAATCTTTATTTACCTGGGGTGTTACACACGTTTTGTTGAATTAAATAATTTTTTTTAAAAAATATATTTAAATAAATAATTTATTATGAAGCCATATTTTTTAAATATATAGGATAATATAATTTGATGAAGTTAAATTTATATTTTATAATTGTTATAAATTTTTTAATTTCAAAAAACTGGTATTTTATAATAAATAATATTTTTTTATTTACAATAATAAATTCTAATATTTATGGATTTGTTTTAAAAAAATTAATTTTATATTTTAAATAAACATTTTGATATTATCCAATGGTTTATTTTTCATAATATCATAATATAGATAAATGTTTTGTTGAATATTTTCACATTTCAAATATAAGGTATGTATTATGAAATATAAAATCCCAAAAGTGATGTCACATATAAAAAAATGTTAATATATGACACAAATTATGTTTCATGATTACAATAACATGTTTAAAAAGTCATTTTACTAATTTAAGAAGGCAATAATTAATCATATAAACCTATAATTGATTTTATAGTTTTAAATTATATTCATTATAAATATGGCTCACATTTACATCCCAGTTGGTAATATATAAATGAGTTCATTTATTAAGCTTATATTGTAATTAACCTTATTCTACAATTGAATAAATCATGGTAAAATTACATTCTATGTATTTTTATTTGATTAATTTATCATAATATTTTGAAAAAATGTGTTTAGAAATTTCAAAAGTATTTCCCTTTATTTTTCTATTTAAATACTCCCATCATCTCGTTCTTATTCATTAAAAATGGAGCAATACATTAATCCAAACATACCTCTCTATATCCCACAAATTGATCCCAAATTAGTATATTAATACCTTCCATGATTTTAGTAGCGACCTTTCAATGTACGGGGTCCTCTCATTATCATCATTATTCAAGAACCTTATTTATATTATGCCTTTTGATATCCAATTATTTAGGATGGGATAAGTTTCCACACGTCCATGTTACTATATATATGATTTAAAAGTGATTTTATATCAATTTTACTATAATTTACATCATCCTTGAATATTAATGAACCACCCATAATGATTTTGAAATTATCATGGGATTTCCAATGCAAAATATTAATGTAGTTAATATTGAAAAAATTATACACTCAGTGATATTGAAAAAGATATCCATATACATCATTTATTAGGGAAATACATATAGGTAACCAACATTTTTTAATTTTTGGATTAATAGTGATTAAAACGTTCTTTATCCTCTATAAAATTTGAGGAACAGTTATACATGAACATACTATGAACGTGATAGGTGGGTTGGGAATTATATATCCCTATAATGAATTAGGTAACGTTATTATATCATGAGTTTATATGAATATTTAATGAGAGGTTATCCTAAAAAAATTTCATTGACGTTAGCTCAGTCTTATGGACACGATTTCATTCTTTAAGTTTTTTCCAAATTGTTATGTTTCATTTATGTTTACATCACATAACATGATTAAATTTTAATGTTGGTGATTAATAGAAGTCTAATGTCCCATTGATATGTCTATTGAATATTATTTATTACACTCCTCATGGTAGGACATTATTATTGACTTAATAGAATTTATATATAACTTATTTCTTATTCAGGACCCCAGGTAATCTGGTGTACTTTAAGAAGATTAAAGGAATTTAGGGATATGTTATGGAGTTTTAGTATATGTGGTAGTATTTATATGCCAATTTATAATTCTAGGATTGAAGTAACTATATGTCACTAAGGATCATGATATTTTATGGTTTTATTATTTTTATCTTCATGAAATATATCGTGAAATAATTTGTTTATAATATAATGTTTTACAAAATAAATTCCTAAATTAATTATCAAAGGGGAATATAAATCTTTTCAAGTGTGGAAGAGTAGGATGTGAATATTTCATAGTAATAAGTGGATGACTAGAATTTCCCAATTAATGTATCACCCACACATTAATTCTTATAATATAATTACATTGGTTTTTTTCTATTTTTTCCGTAATAAAACATATAATGATGAACATTTACATCAATAAACATAAAAACCAAGGGATAAGTTTAAGGTATTTGGTATAACTACGGCTTTAGATGTTATTGACAATGAACTATTGAATGCTATAATTTTTATTCACTATTGAACTATGAATGTAATATTTTATTGTAGTTATTGAAATTCCCTTAAAACATAAATATTTAATATTATTACCATATGTCCATCTAAAATATTAAAAATTATGTTATCATTTACAACATCCAATGGTTTGATCATCATATCTCAAAAATATAAATTTTATCAAATTGATGTTTTATGGAATTTTTTAATACCCTAAAAAATGATCAACTCAATTACAAGACTTCTAAATATTTTATCCTTACATATATTCCCTTGAGGTTCTAGGTTTATTATTTTATATTATTATGGAAATATATTAAAAAAATAAAATAAATGAGTTTTTCAACAATCCCAAAATTTTACCACAATACATGAAACTGATTAATCCTTTATAAGTATAAAAATTCTCCACAACACATGATATTCTCATAGAAATATCATATAAATAGATTTTCATCCTTATTTTAAAATATAAAGTATTAATTAATTTATAATTAAATATTCATAGTATGAGATAAACACAGAAATCAAAACAGAAAATGGATAAGAATTGGTATATAATGTATGATGATAAACAAGAGAATATAAATAAAAATATATGTTTCATTGTATAATAATTGGTTCATGAATCATAACATTGATTCATTGTAATTATATAAACATTATACATTAATGTGAATATCACCAATGTTTATCACTAAGGTATCAGAAAAGAATATTACTATGTTCATTCACTATGACATGAAAAAAATTACAAGATAGTAATCCAATGTATATTTAACATGTTGTCTCAATATATTATTTCTATATGCAATGCTTTAGAGTGATATGAAGGTTATACCTTCATATCTATATTATTATGTGTGCCACATCAATAAAATATATTATGAATCTATTATTTCAACTAATGATTTGGGAATGATTTATTCAAAAAACAAATCCCCAATAAATTAAAGAAATATATATTTATACATGAAATAATTGAATGTTATTATAGTTGGGTATTGAAATCATGATGATATATCATAAAATTAGTGTAATAATTTCTCTAGAATTAAAAGTATAAAATTGGGATTATATAATGGGTCTAAAAAGTGAAAAGGGAAGTGCATATTAAATAGTGAATTTCCTAGAAGGCAATGGATTCATTATGAATAAAAGGATGAATAATAACATATGTTTCAAAAATAACCAAACAATAATGTATGACATGGATAGTCATGGAGGGATTTATTCATCAGTATGACTATAAAAAATGATTAGGGAATCATTTTTAAGAGAGGGATAGATAGTATCTCAAAAATAGGGAAAACATTTAAATGTATATGATTCCTTATGAACACATTGAAAATAGTTGATTCAAAATAAAATAGATTGGATAAAAATAAGCACTATAATTAAATAGAGATGTTGGAAAATCCATACCTTTCTATGTAGCATCTTAATGTGTGGGAGGACAATATAAAACCCTGTAAAAATATGGGATGGAATTATAGAGGCATATAGAATGGAAATTCATGATCAGTGCCTCTTCGATGAAAATCTATGTGAAAATGATATAAGGTTTAAAAATACATTTCCAACTAGTAATATGGTACAAAAAAAATAAATATTGAAAATAAGGGAATACTTAAGATAGATCAGCTCATAGTCACACTAGCTAACCACTAAATGTGACCACTGCCAACATTTTACCATATAATCAACAAATACTGGGCCCATATAGGACACCACTAATATTGTGATCATCTACATAATACACACTTGTTTTTCAAAATACCATGTATGTGTTATTATATACATAAACATATGGAATCCCTCAAAACCAAGAAGGGGATGAAATAGAAATTAACAATCATCCTATACTAAAATAAATTAAGGATAAGAAATACATTATAAAATATTCTCATAATGAATCCAAAGAAATGTGAGAAAGATGATATTTATCTATATATCCAAATATGAACAAAGATTATTCTAGTAGGTCCAATAATATCATATAATATTTAAGTATCACATGTAACATTCAAAAAATGTGGTGAACCACACCTCTAATTTAAATTTCACTTTTGAGGAAGCACTACTCCAATGGAGGACATACAGGCTGCTTGAGTCTAATAATGGGGTGCCTAATCCACAAATAGGGGAACACAAAACTACATAATGTGGGGTAATTTCACCCATACCTTTATATAGAATACGGGGGACCAAAATCCGATATTTACAGTGGAGTAAAATCCATCCTAATATTATGATGATGACTGTCAATCACAACCACTAGTTAAGTATTGATTAAATAGGTGTCCCAAATATATCATCACATGCCATATATTTTTATGATAAAATTAATTCTACCAACATGGCCTACATGAAAAAAAACATTTTAGGCTACACATGCTTCCAAATCTAAGTTCCATTGAAGTATATATGCAAGGTATTAATTTCAGGAAATTACACGTTCCATGTACATATTGTCACACACTTTATGACTCTGACTAGATACCAGGGTGTGTCCACTACTAAACATGGCTTGGAAATCAATGAAACACTAAATAGTGTGTACAAGGGGAAACCCAAAATGTTTTCTCCACAATACTCATGGGAGAATACTCATAGTACATGCATAGGATATCCATATATGTAAACTCAAAATGTCTCTTGGGAGACCATGTTGTGTATATAAAAAAAGGGTATTGAGAGTGTGGCTTCAGCTAATGAATTGGACACTGTGGTAGTATCACTCAACATAAGAGACTATCCACATAATGGGTGATATTTAACTTTTGATGAAACCCTAACTACTCTATGAACATGGACTCCATGATGTGTGATTATTTTAGATACAAGCAATGTAATTTTCTTTTTCAAGGATAGTGATTCCTTTATTGACATGAGTTTTGGATTCATTATTTTTTATTATACCTTTAATATTTACGTGATTAAATCAAAACAAAATGAATAAGAAAGCCTCTTACCATTGTTTAGTATCATCTAAGGGATATAAATTGCGACTCTAATCTCTATTGGTGGTATCTATCATTCCTCATGTCACCATAAGGATGTCTCAATCAAAGAATCCATCAACAAAATATCTAAATAAACATAATAGAACCTAAATTAGGTTATAAAATGTCATTAATTCATCCATAAGGAATATGGGGGTCTATCCTCAAGAATCTATCATTCTTATGTTGAATCACATACATAAGGGGAAAAAAAATAAGAACACAAAGAACCATAGTGGTAGATTAAAAATGATGACGTGAAAACCATCATTAGACTATGTGATCTCATTCAATGACTATAAAATGTGAGAACAAATAGTGAACCCAATGTTTGTAGAAGATATAACATTTTTGTTAATGAAATCTTTTTAAAATGTGGATAAATTAAAAAAATACTACGTAGTAAATAAAAAGTTTATAATACCTTATTTTAAATTCCATCATAGTGGGATGAGAACTAAAAAAATATTACCCCACCCTATGAATGGATCTATATTTAGAGAAGAAATGTTAACAAGTGATTGAGTCTATAATACCTAAGTGTTAACAATTCATCTCATGATTTTCATTGATCAACTATTATCGATTGATGTTCTTGAGATAGAAAATTATCTCAGATATCTATCTTTGTTATCAATAATATCCAAGGGATATGATGGTAAAATTGATGATTGTTGTTAATGAAAAATAAATAAATAGGGATTATGTTCTTTAATTTTAAAAATTGGTTAAATTTTCTATTTAATTTTTACAACCCAATCACCAACCACATCCATCAAAAAAACTCCCAATACTAACCAACATTTTTTCATACACAGGTCAAATCCCATGTCCATAAAAGAATTATATTATCATATTTCTTTTTCATAGTCTCAAATCAATTTGAAAACCATTTCTTCTCAAAGGATACAAGATCTTATTATAATATATTTTAAAAAATTAATATATTAATTCAACTATCCTATTACAACCATAGAAATCACCCACTATAAGGATAAAGACCCATAAATATAAATAAATATTTAAATCATCATGATAATGATACTAATGAAATAATATTATCCCTTCCTTCATGGATTTTTTTATCTTTTATTGCACAATATTCATGGAATAGTGAGGGTACTACGCGTCCATATAACTTTTACTTTTTAGTGAGCTTTCTCATATGCTCCATTGAAGCTAAAGCACTCAATATAGGGGAATGGTTAATATAACTAGGATATTTTCATTCTAATAATTGATTTCCATCAGTTTATCTATGAATGTGGGCATTGTTTCAATGTAAAACTCATCCTAGTCTATAAATTTCATTGAGTTGAGTCTATATCTCCCTGGGTATGACACATGAAAGATTTCATGTTCTTGGTCTAACTATATGGGTATGGGTAAATAGTAATAAATCTCAACAACCATTTGTGGGATATAGAATGGCCCAGTGAACCCATGGGATATATTATTTCTCTAAATAAATCTATGAAATCCTCTTTATAGGGATACACTTAGTAAAATATAATCTTCCTACATGAACTCTAATGTCTTATGACATCAATCCACATAATATTTATATTGGATTTGTTCTATTATCATATGCATTAAATTCGCATGAAAAATATTTTCTAATTACTAAACATGCATTGTATCTATAGTAAATGTATCTCTATAATTATTTCAATTGATGGGTGACCTGAATATTCTCCCATATAGGGCCTCAAAAGGTTCCATAACCATAGTTGAGTGATAAAAGTTATTATACACAAACTCATCCAATGGAATGTGATACTCCCAACTCCAGTTGATGTCTTAATCACACTAGCTTAATATATCCTCTAACTATAATACATTATTCTCATAATAGATATCATGTTGATGGGGAAATCCATTTTCATCCATAACTATTCCCTAATATACACTAATAAACAACTATACAAACACGATGTAAATTGATAATAACATTCAAAGCTAATCATTGCAGTTAAACAATGATATTGTATGTTCGTGTTCTTGTACACCAAACCTAAACTCCTCAGTGAACACTTCTCCCTAATTGAATGAAATTTTGATGACTTGGTGAGTCAACTGAAAATCACTCAGATAGCATCAAGTCCTATTCCTATCCCTGTATGGATCATCATAAAAACTTCCAATATCCCATTGAATATTCTTTATTGGTTATCAACAGATTGATTAAACCCTGATGAAACATAATGGATACCCTTTTAATTTAGACCTGTGAGTCATCGTGAAAAAAAATTAGCAACACCCAGACACATTCCATCCCACAAAATGTTTCACCAATCATCCTTCTTCATATTTATTCCCCGAAGATACTTTGACTGGAGGGAGAGTATGAAACTGCATCCACACCTTCTCTTGAAATATGACTACAAATTTATTTTTTTCATAAAAATGATAGAATGCTAATTTCTTTTAAAAATGCATTTAGAGAAACATTGAAGAATATCTGGTAAAACAAAAACATAACATTCAACATCTCCCATCTAAGACTCTTTCACATGTTGAGAAATATGTATTGTCTATACCATTGACTGAATGTAATGTTTACCCTATCTAAGCCCATAAATAATTGGTAATTACAAAATTTACTAATCAGAAATGAATATTAATCCTAACATTCTAGAGTTTTTTACTATTGAAAATTATTTGAATTATCCACATTATCCAGTGGAAGTGGGTCCATACACTGATCAAGAAAATGTATCGCTACACTGACTTCCTTGAAAAACACCTTATGAATGGGTCTTGGAAACGAGTCCTCATTTCCTAATTTTCCATCTTAATGATGCTATGCCAGTATCCCATATTGATATCATTATGGTTGAAAATTTGAACTTGTCAAGACATACCATATTTTGATATGAATACATATAGAAGTGACTCAATGAGGATATGAATTTAAAATGACTTGATTCTATATGGTGTAGGTACTATAGGATTCCTTATAACCAATGTGTCAATAATACTAGTTTACAAGTTGGTGTTCAGAGTATTCATTTATGGATACAATTCCATATGTTCCATCATTATGTTTAGAAGTGTAAGATCTCCACTAAATATTTTTTGAAGTTTCTTCCCAAAGACCCAAAAAGATAAGTCACAACAGGTCCAAATCTAAACAACATCTATAGGATATAATACATTGGATATCTCTATGTCACCACCACATCCACTAGTAACCATAGTGTAATGGAATTAAGCAGATTGGGAAATCCCAAGCCCATCTCAAATATTCTGGGGGATAGAAAGTATCACCAGCTAGGAATATCATTGAACTGGGAGTCCATATCCTATATTATGTACACACACACACACAACATCATCCATGAAATTTTGTACAAACAAAATAAATTAATAAAACACATTCTTTATAAAACAAGAAAGAGACAACCTCTAATAAACACATCAATGTGATAGTAAGGAAATATAAAATATGTAAATGTTAAACATAAATAATAAATGAAATGAGGTCCTAAGCTTACAATTACAAGAGAAATGTGGAAAATTGAAGAGATAATTGTTCAAAATTATAAGGGATTGACATCGAATTCATCCAACCGTAGAATGTAAATATATTCACCATCAAAATTGGGTCTACTAATGTCACTGTTGATGTTCCTATTATTTGAAAAATTAAAAAAATGGTGTTACTGAATCCAATAAAGTTTTTAGTATATTCATACGAATTACTATTTTCAAAAAACAACAATGGTATTTAATATAAATAATTATTTACATCAATTCAGGAACCAAAAGGATTGAGAAAACCAAAATAATATATGATCATAAATATTCACAAGAAAACAGAGAAAGATTTACTTAATATTAACAACCAATGAATAATTAAGAGAATATTTTAATCTCAAAAAGTAAAATATTATAGAAAAAATTACATTTAACCTCTTCTGAATATGTAGTACCAACACCTCACCATTACGTAACACAACTAAGGGATGACCATTCTAATGGATGAACTAAATGCCTATATAGCTCATTATCATGGAGCCCACTGTCTATATAGATGAACCACACCATCCATAACATGGGGTTGTTTTATTTATATATTTATATATGATATGGGGGACCCTTAACCTAGATAAATGGTGAATTAATGTCCCCACTAACACTCTGATGATCAAACACGATCAATATTGCTATCTATGTGTTGTTGAATATGGAATCCAACTCACCTCACTTAACGTAAAATTTCAAATGATAAAAAAGGATACCATAAAATTATTCATTGAAATATACATATTATAGGTTACTCGTGGGCCCATGTCTGATTAATGAATAATTTGATGCATAAGGTATGTGTTTCTGAAAAATGTGCACTGTGTGTCCATAAAGACACAAGGTATGTGGCTGTAATTGGACCTATGGGTGTGTCCTCAACTATAAAAGGCATGGATATCAATGTGACACTAAATATTAGGTGTATGGGTTCACAAAAAAATATATCTTCTCTCGTGTCCTAGGGGTGTTATCATAATACACCTCTCAGTTATCCATGTATATTTACATGGTTTGTATATATAGAGAGAATTTATTGTCCTTCCATATAGATTTGAAGGTGGGTGACATAAATAATTGACATCTCTACCTAGGTAGAATCACATAGAATATGGTTTTGGCCACATTTCAGGTGATTATTATATTGGAATGAAATTATAGTTGTCTTGATAACAAGGAATACATGATCTATATTTCATTGGGATACAAGGTGTGTCCACACCTTTTACAAATACAACCAAAAATTTATTCACATGGATTCCATATATATTAATTTTAATAGGATTTAACTCCATTTATTAAAAATGAATCCCTAAAAAACATTTATAGAATTATATCACCACTTCCTAGCCTACGGTGGGTTGAAATTGGAACTAGGATATTCCATTTAGAGAGACGCTGCACCTCATGTCACTATATGGGGTCCTCAATCCATGATTAAATCTTATTCATCCTCAAACAAGCCTAAATTCATCATGTAACACTTATTTCTAGGTAACTCCTTCATCCACCACAATTTCATGTGTCTGATCGCATTTGAATATAGCCTAAAAATAAGGAATTGCAGACCCCATGGGCCAACTGTATTGAATGAATTGAGAAGTGGTAGGAAAACCTCACAAATTAAGTAAAATCTATATTTTATTTTGAGATCTGAAAAAATAACATAATCACGAAAAATCGATGAAATAATGTTTGTAAATGATATTATTGATTAGTCTAGAAATTAAATTTAATACTAGGCTCGTTCAATGAATTAAATCATAGAGAACATGATGATTTATAATTTATTATCATCATATGAATCAAAGAAGAAATAAACCCATAAAATATAGATCCCAACTTAAATAATAGATAGTTCAACAGTCATGAATGCATGCATTAGTGAGGAATGAGAATATCCAACATTGTTGTTCATTTGTCCGATGATTCTCTATGATCATCGGACATTAATAATCATTCATAGGAATTAAAACAGAAATGATGATCTATCTTCCTCATATATTATCTCCCTTGGATATGTGTCTAACACATAGATATTGGTCCAAATGACATTTAAATGAATTTAGATTAGGGTTTTGGACATATATATAAATAAATAAAATAAATAACTTTATTTAATTAATGAACCCAAATATGATATCTTTCAATTAAATCCTCATGATGTTCAACATTTTTTTGTGCCTATGGTAATAAAATATTTAAATGAAACATGGTCATAGATTTCCTCTATTATGAACCAATCAACAAGAAAACCTTTAATGAAGAAAAGAGTCATACCTAACTATTAACATATATATTAATATTTTTAATTTATTAATTATGATGTCCTACAACATCAATACACATAGATTACATGAAGTAAAAATCTAGGGATATATATATAAATAGATAATGTATCAAACTACCGAAACCATAGTCATTATAGGTATGAATAATATGAATAGGGGGTCAGGTGGGTTGGATGAGTTATGTGAATTAGTTGAATTACATGTGGAAATTATATTGATACATTCATTTATGACTATCCAATAGAATATACTTATTACATATTTTTTAGTATTCAAATTCATTTGGAAAAATACGAGCAAAAATTCCATACCCATTTTATTTATTATTAATAATAATGAATTATTAATAATGTTTATTATTTTATCACTAAAAATATATGATGACTTTTCCAAGAAAATAGTCACTAGATGAATCAGAATTCTGACTCCATTTAATAATATTAATGTTTTAAATATGTCAAATCTAACTTTTATATTAAAATACATAACGTGTTGAAAAATAACATCTATAAAAAATAATTTAAAAAAATATGTGTTCTAAATATTCAGTCACATTTATTAATTACTGAATAATTATTATTTTATCTTAATATGTGTATTCAAAGTCCAATTTTTTTGTCTTAATATAAATTATAAGCATATATTATAAAAAATATATAATATTTAGAGAATGATCATTGTTAAATAATTAATTTTTGTTATAATTTTTACAAATATTTAATTTACTAATATAATATAATTCCAAATATTGAAATTAAACTTATTATATAATATTAACAAGATACTCAAAAATATTAAAATAATTTTTTAGATTTAATTTCAAAAATTTATGAATACCAATTATTCATATGAGTGAATGAAAACTATTTTTTCATTTTAAATATTAATCATGTTTTCAAAACAATATTCATGTGTTTTATATTTTCAATATGTTTTATAAATTATATATATTATTTATAATATATATATATATATATAGTAATGGATTCATAAATATTTAGGCCATTCTTGTGTTAATACAATTCTAAAACGTGATAGTTTCTTACATAATGTGTATTATTTCTATTCACCAATATATAAATAAAACTATAAAAATATAAAAAATGATAATAATTATTATATTGTCCATATTAAATTGATTTTTATTTCATCAAATTAAAATTCATAAATTTATAAAATAATTTTTATTATGAAATAATATGATACGATATTTTGATGGAAAAATAATCATTCATTTTCCATAGGTGTCAAAATGTGAAATATCTAAAATACATGTGATAAATACATTATCATATTAATAATTACATTATCATATAATTGAAATTTTTATCTATATGTCCTGTCATTAAGTCCACGTTTTATCAATGAAATAGGTTATATATAATTGTATTCATGGGTAGTTATTCTACTACAATAGTTATCATGGACCGTCCACAAATTTGTCAATATTCATATTCTACTAGTACATAGATAATGTAAAATTATAATTTGGTTTGTCTATTTAATTATCCAAAAATGATCTTCAAGAGGAAAAATATGGATAAAAATTATTTTTCATTGTTTTCAACCAAAATTTCATTGTGTTTTTACATATTTTTTTATGTTTTATTTTCATTAACATTATTATAATAATAAAATATTATTTTATCATAGAAAGGTCTTGGTTTAGTTATTCATTTCATGTTAATAATTATTCTAATTTTTGTTTGTTTTATAGCTAAATATATATTAATTATATTTTTGGTTTCACATTCTATCCCCCTTGAATAAATTGCATCCATGAATTTTTAATTTCCAATCAATTGTAAAATTATTTATGTGTATAAAAATGATTTACATTATTTGGGATATATTTTCTAATGAGTTTTGTATATTAATATCATAGTTATGAATATTTAAAAAGTATTTTACCTTATTAATTCAAATAATATATTATGTTTCCTCCAAAATGTATTTCTATTAGCCATCTTTTTTCAACATCTGATCATCTTCAAATTAATTTCATACATTCTCTAGGGATCATCATCATGAATTAATAACACAATATAAAATTAAATTGTGTTTCCATAACTATGTTTTTCAAACAAAGATCCAAAATACTCCTTCAATTTTTTATAATTTAACTATTTCAGAAGTTTTTTTTTCATTTATCATGATTGTTGGATTCATATAATCAATACATTTATGACATCGTTTCTTATGTTGTGATGTTTTATCATTAAGAAAATATTTTCATTATCAATATCATTAATTAATAATATGTACCATTAATTATTTAACTATTAATAATTCCTAAATTATTTAATTATGAATGAATAAAGCCATAGGTGGATTAATATAAGATGAATAATTCCCCCTAAAAATGTCTAACACTTTTTTGTTATTACATCAGCATGTATTTTAATTGATATCACTATTAGTTAAATATTTTTTCCCTTGAGTTGGATTATCCCATATTGATTAACATAATCTATAACCTCATAAATCATTTCTAATGTATTTAAATGTTATTATAATCAATGAAAGGATTCAAAATCGATTGTATAACTACGAGTGAAATCTTAGTCCCACTCATCATGAACCAAAGTGTAGATAGATTTGATCCACAGAAACACATTTCCAGGCTGATTAGTTTAATATGACCTTTTTCAATAACCACATCGACATTAAAGTATGTATATAGGAATGTAATTGTTTGTGGATCACAAAATATCAATTTTATGAAATCCACTAGATGATCTCACATACTTATATATATACCACATACTTATCTTGATGGTTTTCACTATTGTAATCATATAAAATTCCATAAAATTTCAATATCATCATAAATATTCATAAAACATACTCTAATACTAACTATAAAATCCAAAAATATGTTTATGTTAATTACAGAACATATAATTTTATTAGTAAAATATTGTAAACATATTTTATGTTTAATTGTTTCTGGATTATAAAAATACATTTACTATAAAAATAGTTTTTTTACTAATGATAATTTTTCATTGTATATTATATATCTTAAATAATAAAATTTCATTAATATCTCCAAAAAATTTAACCATAATTGATAATCATGATGATACATCATACGTATTCCTTCTCATCACAACCTTGGGAAATGGAATCACAAAAACAGGTGATATCACATACTCAGTAACTGTTTAATAAATAAATTAGATCATAAAATGGGGAAAAGGGTAATAACCAAAGAATATGAATGTATAATCCTGATTATATTTTTATGATTACTAAAAAGATCTTATGTGCTTGATGTGTAATATAGAAGTGTGGCTATGATATAAAAATTATACAATCATAAAAATATCACATAAGTTCACAAACATGGTGTCAATCAATTGTGTTTCAAAGGTTATCAACCATGGGAAGTTAAAAATTAACAACACATGGAATCATGTTATCATAAAAATTTCATATATAAAGATTAATTCCTTAAACAATGAATTAGAGGTATATCTTGGTTTATATTTCATATGTCTATCTTTATGTGGGCCACATCAATCAAACATCATAATATATTTTCATTTTATCACATGTGTAGGGGATTTTGTTCTTAAAAAAGTAATTCCCATAATTCATAGAATATTGTAACATATATATGGACACCATTTAATCATATTATGGATAAATGATCATAAAATTAACACATTTAATGAAAATGTTGGGAATGATATAGGTAGCATGATTTTTATATGACAAGGATTACAGGATGGGTTTAGTGATTGGGAATTATAGATTCTAATATATAGGGAATCACTTAGACTCTAATTTATTTAATATAAACAAAGCATAGATAAATTTATTGTTAATGAAAATGAATAAAAAATAAAATTATAAATTAAAATATCAAAGATGAATCCTGAAGAATTGCAACTATAAAAATAATCTCATGGAATTAGTTTAATGATATTAATAATAATTCTCTCATAAAATATGAAACATATTGAAAATAAATAATTTATTATGAAATCATGGAAAAATAATTAATTTTAAATAAAATTAATTATAAAAATATAAGTACATGAATCAAAAGAGAATGATAATTCTTATTTTTCTTTGTAGATTCTCAAGGATAATGCATATTTCCTTAGACTATAGTAACACCCTTGTGAGGATTTAGATAAGGAGAGATAAGGGAACTTTATGAAGATTTCATTTATCTTGATGATGGATTAGAAAATTGGTGGGATTGAATGCCGTTTATGGATTAATGGGTGGTGTATTTTCATTGAAACAATAGACAGGAAATTGGTAAGAATGTTATCACATGCAGGCTTGGTTGGTGTGGTCGGTTTGTTGAATTAGGTGAGTTAAATGATTCTAAGACATATAGGTATGAATTTCATATATGAAAAAGGTTGTTTAGAAGGTCATCATGTAAAATTATTTTATCACAATTTGAGCCACATTATATTATCGATTTTAAAATATATTAATATAGATTAAATATTAATGGTGATTACAAAATTTTCACTAGAAATAAAATATTTCTCCTCCTAAAAAAATTAACTTGATTTATCTAAATATGGAATATATTTAATCGAATTTCATTTCTGAATATAAGTTAATTAACAGCTAAACTAAACCATATAATGTGTTGGAAATTTTTTCATATAAAAATATGATTCTAACCATTAAATGTTATTATTATTATTTATTGTGAGATACCAAAAACAATAATGGTTAATTTATTTTTTATATGATTAAAATTTATTCTATAGACATAATTAAAAATAAATATACATAAGTGGAAAATATTATCTTTAAAAAGTTATCATTGTTTTATAAATAATTGTTATACCACTTTATCTAAAATAATGATTGGAATCTAAATATTACAACTAAAACTGAAAGTGAGAGTATTAAATATTATTAACATTAAAATAGATAACATGAAATCCATTTTTTATATTGAATTTAAATTCCTGATGATATAGATTTCTAATATGTGTGAAAAAACTTATTATTACTGTAAAATATTACCAATGTCTAAAAAATTTAATCATGCAATTTTTTATTTCAACATAGTATTTCTGTTATATAATTATAATACTTTTAACATATATATAGTATAAGATTATGATTTAATACTATTTTATTTCATTATATAGGTATTATAATGTCAAATAACTGATTTTATTATTGGGAAATTTGTATTTTCAGTATTCAACTAATAATTATTTTAGAAACCCATAAATATTTACTATAAGATAATATTGAAAATAATTAATTCAAAATTATGTTTTATTCATAAAATTAAAAATCTATATAATATTAGTATATAATTTAAATAATAAATATAATTAAAAACATTTTATTGAAAATTAATTATTTATCTTGAAAACTCATAATGTAAAATATATGAAATACATTTTATAAAAAATCATTACATTACCATTAACTATATTATATCATTAGAAATTATAATTACATATCACACCAATATTTTCATTAATATTATATGAATATGGTTAGCTCATGTTGAAGTTGAGGGGGTGATTCTGCTTGTATATATCATATTAAAAATTACATAATATTCAATTCCAACCCCATATTAATTTTAACAAAATATAATAGTGTGATTTTGTCATCATGTTTATTAAAAAAATTCTTAAAAAGTTATCTTCAAAATGGAGATATTTTTTTAAAAATCCATATATTTCATTTTTCATCATTGATTTCATAATATGGATATTTCCTCTTAAACCACATGTTTAATGGATACTGCATATCATTATTTTTTTAGTTTAACGTTTTTTGGTTTCATTATAGTTAATTCTTGAGTGTAAGGGTTTATATTGAGTATATTTATCTTTATGGGAAACATATAATTTATAATTTTATTGTTTTATATTTTCTTCAATAAATAAGTTTCATCCTGGAATATTCTATTTTAAATAAATAAAAGAATTAATTAATGTTGATAATTTATAGTCATATATCCTAATTTATTCTGAAATGTGTTTTTTATCAAAATTATATATTTATGAAAAAATCACATCATTTCCTTTCAAAATGTTAAAATATTTTTTCATTCCCCTCCATAATTTGTTTCTATATGATGACCTATTATTCATTGAAACCATATTTTAATTCCATTGAGAGATTCCCCAAGGTTCCACTTCACACATACTATAAACATAAAATATTGAATCATCAATCCATTATCATAAATTTCACCCAAAAATTCATGATACACAATCCTGGTATTAATTGGTTTTTTTGGAGTTAACCTATGTTAATTTTGTTGATTATATTCCATGACATCTACTTTAGAACAATTACATGTTTTCTCACGTCAATTATTATCAAATTAAGCTCTTGATAGGGGTTGTCTTGAAATTATCCTTAATATTCTTTGATGACATAGTTTTGTTTGGATTTCTATATAACTAAAACATAAATGATTTAATAATTTTCAATTTCCACTATATGATAATTATTCTATAATGAAAAATTAGACATCAAACTATCATACACTTTGACATTATTAGATCATATTTCACTTTTAAATAACTAAATCTATGTTAAATCATGGTGTAATAATATTTGATCCTCTCAAATTCCAAAACCTAAATACATTATATAATAAATTCATCATAATCGAATGTAATGTAATGATAACAATATTAATAAAAGAATATCCCATCAAAGTGTTTTATTGGCTTTTTTATCTTAGTCCCAATCATTGTAAACTAGATTAATGATTGAGATGGTAAAGAACTATGATTTTTCCAGGTGATTACCCTTAGTCCCATATATTTCACACCCACTTCCACTTGGTAGTTTCCATATAAGGATATTAGTTGTTTCAAAACCACACAATCACATATTTCCCAAAGCCCCAGGTAGTTATATAATAATTAAAATATTCGGTTACAATTATCCTGTGGATTTTATTACACATATTCTTTCATAATCCTTGTTATATTCAGTATTACTTCATATAAAATCATTACCACTATATTTATCAAAACCCAAGCTGATAAAAATTATAACAACCCTAAATTTGACCACATCAGTTATATGACATATAGATAAAATTACCCAATGTAGTAAAAATAAAATTTAGTTATAATGATGCTGATAATTATAATGATGAATTTACTAAAAAAATCCATTAAAACTTAAAAAAAGAACTTGTATTAAATATATTTTCTAATAATTAACCCTTAACAAGTCGCAGACTTTTAAAACACATTTTTCAAATAATATACTATTCTACAACTATCATATATATTAATTTTATTCAAATATTTGGAATTAAATATTAATAATGTGTGAGATTAGATTATAAGTAAAGGATAAAAAATAGAATTGATTCATGACATAGTTATGAATTTTGAAATAACATTAGAGTGAAAAATAATAATGATATGTACTTGAGGAATAAAAATATTATAAGTACATTAGAGAATTTCAGGGTATTGTTGGTACATTATAAAAGTGTAATATTCAGAATCATTTCAAAGAATACCATCCATATTTTTTAAAAAATTAATATTACCAGGGGCATTTTTCAAGGAATAAAAACAATAATAGTTCATTATTCCAAAGGTTCAATTAAAATTCACCTATCGATATTAACTATTTCCCAATTCATTAGATCTCCATTATGGATAACTAATAAAATTTATTTCATTATGTGTAACACATGGATAAAAATAATAAGAAAATATTATTTTAATAAAAAATTATGGGATTTAGACATCAAAAATAGATGTATCTTGTCAATAATATGCGGTTACATCAACATGGATACCCATTAATGATATTATAGAATTTTATTCATGAAATTTAGATATATCATGGGAACTTATAGAATGATTTTGTTAGAAAAATGGTTGTACAAATGGAAGTATAAAATTCTTCCAATGACAGTAATGTTTATTACCCCTAAATAAAGATAAAATTATACATCAATTAATTTATTATGATTAATGTATACTATATCACATGGGAATCCAAATTCTTACAACATGAATATATAATTGAGAAAATCATGGATAAAATTTTAATGAACAATGTAAATTGAAAATTTAATATAGGGTAGTTTAAATCATATAAAATAGTTACCTATCATAAATATAATACAATTTAGATGTAAATTTGTTTTTTTATAAATCAATTAGAAATATTAATATAAAACACTATGTCATATACAAAAGTCTATTAATCATATGGAGTTAGTGGAGAAACCATACCTCTTAATTTTTCACCCCAAATAATGAGAACAATCTATTTAACCATAAGAAGCACATAGATGTCATTTATAGACGGATTCAGATGGCAAATTCATGAAAAAATCATTTGGGGTTGACATGAATGAGATAATTTGCCTTAGGTAGATCCTAGACTAGGAGAAAAGTGGGGATTTTCATAGAAACATCAGTCAAGTAAGGGGTTATAATGGTATCCCATGGTGGTGAGGTGTGTAATTTAGATATGTGAGTTAGGTTGGTAAATTTGGTAAAAAATTTATTTTATGGACTTAAAATAAATAAATAATGTTTTTGATGTTCTACACGTCCAATTGTTTTAATAAAATTTGTTACACATTTGATTACCCATTTTAATAATATATAATATTGATAAAATATTAATCATTTTTATTATTTCTGAATAAAAAATATATTATTTCAATTATTTAAAAACCTATTTATGCTAAAATTTAATTTAATTTGTATTTAATACTATAATTTTTTTGAATATTTTGAAATTAACTTTTATTTTTAATCATATATTGTATATAAAAAAATATTTTTTTTAAATTTATCATTTTTTTATGTGTTATTGTCAATATTTGACACTGATTAATAAATAAGTAATACATAATTTAATTGTATGTGTGTATAATGTTCATATTAGTGACTAAAATTTATATTGATCAACTTATTTATAAAAAATAATATTTTCAAAGGGCATAAATCTTTGAAAAATAAATTTTTTATGTTGTCATTAATATTTACCATAATAACATAATTTTTGTTCCCAATACTAAAGCTCACATTTTTTTAAAATATGGTAAAATTTATTTAATAATTTAAATCCATTCAATATGTTTTAATGTCTATAAATTATTAAAACTAAATATTTATATCCTTCAAAAAAATTATTTTTTGTAAAATATTACTCCACATTTCAAAATGTTGACCAATGAAAATACATATTTAACATATATTTTTTATAGTATTTTTATTACATATATTTTATAAAATTTATTTAAGAAATTTATTTTAAAATATTAATTTCATTGTTGTGAAAATATGATTTAAAAAATATAGAATTTTTATTTTCAAATTTGGTTTTTTCAATAATAAAAAAACGAACAATTATTTTTATGAAATGTCATTAAATAATCGTAAAAAAATATTTTCTATAAGAATTTTACAATTATATTTATTTCATAAAATTTTAATTCTAAATTTCTAAAATTTTAATTTTAATTATGAAAAAAGGGTTGTTCAATTTTTATAGTGACATAATATTTCACTATTATTAAATGAGTAAATGTTAACTGTGGAAATTAATTTTATAAATAAAATAATACATTAATATATTCTTGATTATAGAAAACTATTTTATAGTTTCATATCCCCATATGTTTTTCAGTTAATAAAAATGAATATGGTATGCTCTTATGTCCATCATGGGTACTGATTCTTCTAGCACATATCACATTGAAATATCAATGAGTTTGAACATCAATTACATAATAACACTATAATAATTTGATTTTGGATTCATTTTTACCTTATAAAAATCCATGTGAATATACTTCATTTCTAATATCATACAAAAGATCTTCTTGTGGAGAATTTAACCTCAAAATTCTATTTCATTACATTTTCTTCCAATTTTTTTTTGGTCACTTCCTCGTATAACTATAAATTTATTTTTTATGTTATAAAATTTGTTTTTCATTAAGCTATAATAGTTAATTTTTAGTGTTTTATTCAATTAAATATGTTGAAAAAAATTAGTTCATAAAAAAGTATATATTTTTAAATTTCAAAGTTTGGAAAATATACTTCTTATTATTCATGTTATGCTTCCCTTACTAGATACTGATATTATATTGGACATGGATTTGTCCAATCAACCAAGGGATGATTTAAAACTATTTTATATGAAAATATAATTCAATATCGTGAATAATTCAGTGAAAAAAGCATCTATGAAGTAATAATGGTAATTGTCTCTGGGTTATTAATTTATTAATATGGTTCTAGACCAGAAATATTGAGTTATATCTAAATATATTTGTTTTGGGAGGATATCAATATTTTTTCGTGAATATATTATGGTATAATGTAGAAGTATATAAATAATAGTCTCATGGCCATTCAAAATTTAATATGGTATCCATTTCAATTGAGTTCAAGCATATCTCAATAATTATATTAATGTGTCCTTAAATAGTGTTCTAATGGGGGATAGAAGAAGTAAAGAATAATAATTATGATAATATTAAATATGTATTGCATCAAATATTTACTTTTCCATTGCATTCTCTAATCCACATTTTATATAATGATGATTGTTCAATACATCTTTTCATTTAATATCTTTACGTTAAAAAGTTCACCATATATTAAAATTATCCTTTATCCCATAATCATGATTTTTTTCTATGAACAACGAACTGATTTGAAAATATCAATGGTGGATACTCAATTTGGATATCATTAACTATCATTTCAAAGAGAGTATTTACCCATAAACCTTGACATATTATATATACCTTGTTCCTAATTTTTAGTGATACCATTCAAAAGAAAACTAATGTTATCAACATAGATTTGACTAATATAATAATTAAATATTATCCTAATAAATATATGTTCTTATTTAAGGGTTATATTATTATATTTTTCAATTTAAACAATTCTAAAAAATTCATGTACTATAATAATGGACTCACAAAGGGAGAAAAATTCATCCATGCATTGTATGAGTGTGTTTTTGAAAATAAATTGTATCCTTTCTAGGAAATGTAATCACAATAAATGGTATCATGATATATCATTTGATGTTAAAGGTGATTGCAGATCATTATAAAACAATATTGATAATATGTAACTCTATTCTCCTTGTAATCATTGGTTATTATTGACACATTTTGACAAACTTTTATGTATTTTCATTAAATTTAACAACGTTGACAAAAAGTGTGTCATAATTATATAAAAAAAGTAATGCGATGAAATATTTAAATAGAATAATTAGAGGTTGATTAGGTCAGATGTAAGAACACGACCCTATAGTAGTGATGGGATTATGATATATAGTCATTATAAATTGTTTGTAATATCATTTTTTGTAGTAAATTACAACTTGTTGAAAAATTATCCCCATATAAATTGATGTTTCATAATATAGATGACGTGTAATATGATATAAATTTTGTGTTACCTATTTTTATATTAAATATTTGGAGTAAATTTATTTATTAAGAATATTTTGATATATATACTGACATATAGAGCCTAAAGTTCATATTCCCATTATCTTATTTGAACATTCACTAATGAATATGGTTATGATTAATCAATAAGATTTATTAATAAATATTTTAAAATCATGGGAGTTGAAAATGGTGTCTAATTATTTAGGAATGAAAAATAATTCATTCATATTCATGATATGGATATGGAGGGACACAATACTCAGAGATATTTAAAGGATGTTGATGTAAATAATAAGGAATCGATTGAAACCCTACCATTGGAAAAATTATTTCCCAACCACATTTCCACAAATTTATTTTAAAAAATTCAAATTATGAAATTGAGATACAAAACATTGTAAGATATATTCTTTATTTTAATTTAGAAAAAAAATTGTTATATGATTTAGAAGATGAATAATTTTAATATATATTTTATAGGTAAAGAAATATATTATGGATTACAAACATCACTCATTTTTATCTATTAACACTTGATGAACAATGATAAATAATGATTTGAAGTGTAACATATCGTTGTATAATATTAATATAGATATTGTGGGTTATATATATTGATGATTAGTATGGATAAACGTTATGTTTAAATGGAAAAATCATTTGGCGATAAAGAGACAATTACCCACACCCATAATGAAATGGGAGATTATAACCATGTATATTTTCATCATTGTCAACAATAAATCATTTCAAAATTATTTTTGTTGTGTAGTGGTGGACTGGATGTTTGGGTAAATCCTTTATCATGAACTATCCTAGATCCACCCTAAACACACCACCTGAGTTTTCCTGTGATAAGGATAGAGTGACATTCTCGATCCACATGAGGAGGAAAATAGTGTCAGGTATCATACCTAATTGATTAGGAATAATTTATCCCATACATGATATATAAATATATAAAAATATAAAACCTTTTAGTTTAAAGGGAAACAATCATAGTTCATACCTCTAGGTGACCTGACATGTTACCTATACCCAATGAACTAGGCTCTCTTCATGAGTTCTCCAGAACTGAGTGATCCTAAAACATTAAATGATAATGTCTACCTCAATAATGAGATACACCATAGGGTTTCCAAAATAAGAACCACACCATAAGTCTTAACATTAATAAGAAAACAACTTCATTTTAGTTATATATATATATATAATAAGGTTTAATTTTATTTTAGAAAAAGTAACAAGATAATAATTTCAGAGAAACATTTTTCCTATTTTTTACATAATAGTTTGCAAAAAATAAAAGGTTTTCATCAAAAAAATTACTTGAAGAACATATGATGAATGAAATACTATAGTGAAATGAATTAGTGGGAATCTAATTACATTTAAATAACTATTGATATAAGAACTATCATATGAATCATAAAAATTTAAATGACATATTTGAAAACATAAAAAAAGAAGACGTAGAATACATGTGATTCATATATCATGGGATATACATAGTTAATAACTAAAAATACCTAAGAATTTACTAGTTTTGAATACATCTATCACATTTCCAATGTTATCCATAGTAAATAACTGACCACAATACTCTAAAATAGCAACCACAATGGAGGAAACCAAAAGGAAATTCCCTACCTTGGGGATCAACACTATCTAATTAGGATTAAATAGAAACTGTCTCTCGACTACAATTATAAAACCTATGATTCCATTATAGTAGAAAAATAGAAAAACAATGAGGTCAACACAATATTTTAACAAACTATGGTACAAAAAAAATTATATTAACACTTTTCAACATCATCCATGAAGAGACCCACTCTAATTTGTAGAAAACCGTGGGGTTCCTATCAGTCAAATATTGTTTCTAAAGTGCCAACTAGGATGACACATCATGATTGTTCGAATCCATTTATCAAGACATAATTTTCAAAAATGAGACATAGTATTTTAAATAAATATTAATCATTTTAAAACCACATTTATACAAGGATTTTATATTTTAAATCGATTTGTAAAATTAATCAAACATCCATGGTTCTTTAAATTTAAATAAAACATGGAAACACGCTTCAAAAAAGGATAATCCAATCAACAACATAATAAAGCCTAAAAAATATGGAATAAACTATTTCCAACCATTGTGACCATTTCATATATAATATTTACACCATAATATAATAATATCCTATTATTAAACCTAAATGAAATCATAGTTTTTTAATTAAAGGCTTGGACATATGTAAATTATATTAAAAAAAGTTTACGTTGGAAATGAAAATATGATTCTACTATATTATTCTTACATGCACATTAATGTTTTCATATATATAAATACCCCTATATTCAATGTAGATATTCCCCTTTTCATGAGGTAATATCTACAATGATACTATATATATATTACCTTCCTGTACATATGTGGGTAGGTATCCATAACTAATGGCAGTCCATAATGCACTAGAAAAATACCTGGAAATCAAAATTTTTTAATGGCCTAATTTAAAATTCACTATATAAAAAAAATAGACTAAAAAATTCATGTGACCTAATGAGAATGTCACAACCCTGGATTTTGGGAAATATTATTTTTCTAATTATTTTAGAATTTTATATTTTGAATTTCACATGTATATATATATATATATATTAAAACACTATGTCAAGCATTCCATTACCATTGAACATTGACTAGGAATATGTCACCTACAACCACAACGTTTGGTCTGTTACGTGCAATATTGACTTGGCATACATTACACGCAACAATGATGTTTTTAAAAAACATCATTTTATAGTAATAATTATTAAATTTATAAAATTATAACATAGTTGTTAAAAGTAGAAATATGAATATTAATAAGTACAATTGAAATTTTTTTACATTCATTTAACTGATATAAATCATATTGATAACGAAATATATAATTTTATCTAATGAACATATATTATTAGAAACAAATTATCAAATAAAAAACATTTCATGTCCTTTATAAAAAATAATAAAATTAATTTTATACCCATATTGAAAATAAATTTGAAAAAGTGCATTTAATTTTTGAATTTAATATTATAAAATTACTAAAGGGTGGTTTTTTAGAGAAACATCTTTTTTGATTAATCATGTAATCTACTCATTTTTAGTATAAACTGCATATTAGATTATATAATTATTAATGATGAATTTTATTATAATTTTTTTTTTCAAAATAGATCAATTATAATTTTACTAATAGAATTCATATCATCATAATCAATTTCAGTTTGAAATTGAATAAAAAAACATAATAAACATTTTAACATCAATCAACTATAAAAACATGTAATTTTATAATATCTGCATGATTAACATTAATAGTAAAATTGAAACTTCTATTATTTGAATTTTAAAAACAATTATACACCATTTTAATTAGTTTTATATTTATATATTAATAAGACCAATTTATTTTCTCAACAAAATATTTGTAAAAGTGATTAAAATAGATCGTAACGATTAAGGTCAAATTATGATTACTTAAGGACTAATCATTAATATTATGGGCCCAAATGACCTATCTATAGGTAAAAAATAATTTAGAGGAAATATTTTGACCATATTATCCCTTTTATGTACTTTGTTTCATTATTGGTCCCACTTTCAGCATGAATAACATGGGTGGAATTCCATATTTAAAAATTTACAAGAGTGCCATTCCTTCACAATAAATGGGCACCACATAGAATTTTTCTTCACACATATAAATCCACTTAGATTCACCCAATATCATACAAATAAATATACCAAAATACCTCCCATACACCCAAAACCCCCACCCTTTGGACATTATGTCTTTGCAGTAATCCTTTTGGCTCAAACCTTAAGGAGTTAACTCATAAAGTTGTAACATCGTCTCTCAAGATCCTTTCTTTTATTTTCTTTCTCCACCACTTATATTTATTCCATGATTTTATACCAAATAATTATCCTAAATATAATATTATGTTTTCATGCAAGTTTATCTACCTACACTTAAACACACGTCCATCTAATGGGTAAAAAATATACTACTTGTGTGGGAAACGAACTTCCGCCTCACAAAATGATGATTATTCAATTTTCCATATGACATCTCATGGTGTAAATTATGATGTAATATATATTTATATATATTATATATTATATCATTACATATTTAAGCACCTTTATTACTTTTATAAAAAATATTTTTTTTACTTTACATTTTGTGTTAAAAAATAATTTGGTTTGAGGAAATGTGGACCACTGCCCCCTTAATGCGATGTGATTTGTTCAAATAATACATGGAATGTATTGAGAATGGGTTTAATAATATTAATATATATATATATATATATTTATTTATTTATTTATTTATTTCTAATTAAAAATTAATCTTATAATATATGTAAATACATATATTCCATTTTTTCCCTTCTTTTAATTAGATAAAAAAATAGAAACATCTTTCATGCGAACATACGACTTACTATCTCCATGAATATTGTATAATCTTTAATATTTAAATATTATATATATATTTTTAATAAAAATATACTATATATATATATATTATATACGCATATCTTATTTTACATTATGGATTCTGGATATACGTTTAATGAACAATGATATAACAAACTAACACACATGCGCAGAACAAAGTGAATATTATCCAATGTGAAACCTTAACATAAGATGGTTAATAAGAGAGTAATATAATGTTTTAATAAAAAAATTTGGTATATGAAACAATAATATGTTTTGATAAAATATTTTAAAAAAATTATACTTATTATATTGGTTTTTTGAACAAGTACGATGAGTTTCAATACACAAGGTAAGAGGATTTCAGATCACCTTTTATTTCTGTGAGATACATGCTATGTTCGCCACTCATTAATTTTGTATGATGTATATAATAACCATGATTGCAATTGATGAATCATATGATTAATTTTATTTGAATTCACATATCTATTTTATGATTTTTCATTCATGGGTTTTTGTTTTCGATAGATACCAAATCAGTATAATAGTATTGTCTCAATTTTCCTTCCTTGATACTGATGTTTTTTATACATAAAAATTCATTATTGAGGGGTATATACATCCATTTTACCTATTATATCATAAAAATTATTATTTTCATGATATTTTAAGATTCATATAATTTATGTTTCTTACATGGAGGGTATGAACAAATGTTACCATGTTAAAAGAGTGTATTGGGACAATCTCATTGCTTTTTGAGATTATTTATGTTTATGTTTCCTTTAATTAAATATTATTATATATATCACATGAAAATTCATGAAATATGTTAACCTATAATTATTGATGATATATTCATTTATTGGTTGCATATTTATACTTCTTGTACATAGGATAGTTATTAATATATTTTCATGAATGCCCAATATTACCCTCTCTTCGGTGGAAAATCTATGTTTTCTTAAAAGGGTTGTATGAATCTTCTTACATTCTCATAAAACCTTTTATATCATTTTTTACCCATTTTCTTGTCTTTTAAAAATTCATTCAATGTAATATTCCTATATCCTTCCTAATTAGTCATCATTCAAGTGTTTTTACTTTGAAAAAGAATGTTCTTTTTACCATGTACAACACTTACAAATTTACACACCGTTAATTCACTGAATTTTTATTTTCATGTTTTAATGTTTTATTTTTAATAATATTTTTTAATTTGGATTTATAAGGAAATGGTTTTGAATATATTACTGGATTATTTTATATGTTTTAAAAGAAAATGGGTTTCAAATTATTCTATGATCTAAAGATCCTTTTTCAAAGAAGAAATAATATTTACCTCAAGAAATTTTATCAAAATATCCATTAAAGGTATCTTCCATCTATGATAACATATTTTTTGTTAATAATTCTATTACAGTAAATGATTCAAATTTTCTATTAATATTATTTATTTATTGGTTTATGTTTTTATGGACGTTTTCTTATTAGAAGAATTTTCCTTCAACATGTTTTAGGATTTTGAAACCTGATTCTTTTTATAGGTTATGATTTAATGAATATATTATGAAACCTATCTAATTTCAAAGATCATGATGTGATTAAATTTTAAGGATACCCTTTTAATTTCATTGGTTATTATTTGATGTTTATAAAACCTATCTCTTTGTATAGGTCATGAAATGATGAATGTTTTATTATTATTTTGAACATGTATAAAATATTTTATTATGTGATTGGTGGGACCTATATATCCCACCAATGACTTTGGTAACAATAATTTGTATATGATATAAAAGGGTACATGGGTTGTATCCCAATCATGAATAAAATATGCTTCATGGGTTGTCTCCCAAGCCTAAATGAAAGAGCCTAAACAGGTTGTAGTTATATCATGAAAACAAGACAGTACGTGGGTTGTATAACTATACTAAAAGATAGAGCATACACATGTTGTTGCACATGCCCAAAAATATTAAGGTAAATGGGGTGTAGACTAAAAATAAAAGAAATATGGTACATGTTTCATATCCATTCCCCAAAAACTAGAAGGTACATTGGTTGTACAACAAGACTAAAATAAAGAGGGTACACATGTTTCTATCCCAAGATTGAAGTAGTTACATGGGACATTGGAAAAGAATAACAAGTTATAAATCACTTCGTAGGTATCCTTGACATAAAATGTTATATTCTTTTATTTATCCCTCAAATCATGTGTATTATTCCTCAGTTATGATTTCATGGATTATGATGTTTATTTCATTATGAGTCATGTCCTAAGAATTTCAATGATATATCACATAACTGTTTTTTATGATCTTTGATATGTAGTTTTTGATCTCATAATGTAAAGATCATGTTCGAATACCCCTATGTTCATAATTATTTTTTCATGTATTCTTTTTTACCCTTACTGAGCATATGAGCTCACCCATTTTTATGTTTTCATTTCCTGGGTTCTGAAGATTTGTTTTTGGGAGAAGTTATAAAGGGTGAGATATTTATGGGTGGTGTTCAATATCATTCAATGTGATGGAATATATTTTTCAATGTTTAAATTTTATAATCATATAATGTACCTTGGGAATTTATTTTTATAACGTACTGAATATTCCACTAAAATGAGGTAATATCCATATAGCTAAACCTGGGTCTCTATAGTTGGTAACAAATATAAGGTTTTGTCATCCATTGGAATATAATATTAGAAATCCATAGTGGGATCCCTAATGGATTTCAATGAATTTTTATAGGTATGTCTCTAAGGGTAAGTGGGAGGATAAGGAAAAGTATTGAAATATTTCCAAGAATATTGTTAAAGTATAGGGTGTGTGGATTTATAAAAAACTTCCCTTTATAGATAATAAAAGTGGATGTGGATCAATAATTCATGTATCTAGGAGTAAAAACTCTGAATATATGTTTCAGGCCTGACTCTGGGGAATCTAGTACATGGAAACAAGACTTACTTCAAACAAAGTTTGACAATCTCGTGGGATATACATTGGAGATTCAGAAACTCTTCAGGAAAAATTATGAATGATTTGTGTAGAATATGAGTTTTAATAACCTAGTATAAAAAAATTATATATTATGTAAATTTTCATAATTTATAAATCTTATAAGTGGCATTAAATGGTTTTTTGGTTCCACTCTGGGATAATATTTCCATACCCTTTGTTTTTCGGTTTTAATGACTGGCTAGAACCCAAAAGGAACCACAATTAGGGTGATTGTGTTGGAAAAATCAATGATTTTTATCCTATGAAAATGAATTCATTGAAAGAAGGTATAAAATAACTTGTTTCTATGGTCAAACAACATCATCAATATATGAATTATGATGAACAACCACATGAATAATGGTAGGAAAAAAGTTATTATTGTGTCCTTCATGAGGAAATGTCCACATTCATTCAACAGTTCTTTTGATCCACATGTTACTGAATACTAGAGATGTACCACTATAATGATATTATCTATTATCCAGTGTTCATATCATGAGAAATTCATTTTTTATGTTTATCAATAAGATTTTGAAGAAGACTATAGGTGGACTCCAATCAAGAATATTGGGAAGGAAGATGAAATCAAAACCATGGATTGGGATGTGTTAATGAACATATTATTCGATATGTATTTTTATATTTTTTATATGAATATAGAACCTGAGTTCCATTATTTGAAGAAGAAGGATAAATGAATATATTGGAACCTACGAAGCTAATTTCACATGTCATTCAATGTGCACTTCTTGGATTATCATCCAACATAAAGTAAGGTTGATAGGTTATTTAAGGGAATAAATCCAAGTGATCAAGGGGTGTTGGTCATAATAAATTTGATTAACAATGATGAAATTGTGTTTTGTGCAATAAATGTTTAAATTTTGGTGGTAATTATGTATCAATGTCATTGTTCTAACACATATAGGAAGATGGAGTACAAATGACATCCAATAAAACCATCGAGCTAACAAGATGAGCATTATTTTGTGCGCTGACTGTTGAATGAAGCATGGTTGGAATTGTCATAATGGGACTAGAATATTTTTTAATTCTGGAATGTAAGAATGTCAACTGGTGGAATGCTGAAGTGATTGTAAATAGTTATATAATTATTAGAATAATGAGAAAAATCATTATGATTCTCTTCATAGTGTTTCAACTACATAGTGTTTTGTAATTTCCCCTAATAGTACCCAAATCCATGGATTAATAATGGTGATTTTAGATATGAAACTCTAAAGATAAATGAAAAACGGAATGAATATAGAACCAAAATGGATGATGTGTTGCAGGATAACTGTGGAATTTCATAGTGGGAGATTTTCAAGGGGTTTTTTGAAATATGAGTCCTATGAATATCATGTTGATCAATTAGTGTATGTTTTTATGAGTTGATGAATTAATTATCATTCCAAATATGGATTTGGGATTAATAAAACATTGATGATTTTATATATTTATAAATACCAAAAAATCATCAAATACAAAAGATATTTCAATATAATAGCCAATTTTAGGATTAAATGGTGAATTATATTTTTTAATCATGTATGTTTTCAATAAGGATTTATGGAAATAATGATTATGAAATTTTTTTCAAGAGAATATATGATGAATATATTATCATGTTGTGTATGTAATGACACATGGGGTATCCATTTTAAACAAATTTCATAAACATAATTATACTATTTTAGAATTTTCTTCATTTTGAATTTTTATAAGCTTCGACATTTATAGAATGATTATGTAAAACATTGGATGAGGTTTGGGTGAATACAATATTATCTTACCACAAGATGATTTAAGAGTATTGGATAACCTGTTATAAAAATGTAGGATTTGTGATAAATGATGACATATGTGATTTCATATTATGAATCACATGATATTTTATTAGTATAACTTTCTGGTGGATGGGTTGGCACAAGCAGGTAGAGCAGGTGAAGACATTGTTATCTACAGAACTGTGGGCTCTTTACAATTTGAATGAAAGGAAATTGTAAATGGAGATGATATTGGTCTCCACCACAACAATCCTCCATGATTTTCATTTTTTTATAGTGTAAGTGGACAATTTGGTGGATTCTTTTGTATGGATTTTTCCTACAAAAAAATATTTATTTTTAGTCAGTCAAGATATTTTAAAGCTATATGAATGAAAATTCACATTTCTTTTTAGTGTAATATGATCAGTGGATTAAAGAACACCAAAGGGTGATGTTTTAATAAAATCATGAAATGATATTTTTCATGAATATTATTTATATTTTGGAAAATGTATCTTGAATTTAAAAAATGATATTCTTGTACCTCCATTTTTTATGAATCAGTTTGTCCCTTACTTTATCAATGGTTTATAACATTCTTATTATTAACATTCCCCTTAACTAATAATCTGTCACTCTCCATTATAACATGATAGTTATATTTTTCTTCTATTTCTATGTTTTTACATCCCATATAAGTTCTCCTATGTTGAAACCTTATTTTATGTCAATTCATGTTACCATAATATTTTTGACATACCCATTTTAATGGTTCTTTTAGTATTAATTGTTAGGATGTTAATTTCTATGAAATAAACATTTAAATATTAAACCACTGATAACAAATATTAATTTCAATGGAGAAATTCATTTTAATATGGGTAGAATGTAACACCCATATATTTTGTGAAATATTACATTTGTGAACTAATATATCTTTTTATACATTTAATTTCATGTGACATTGAAAATAGTTACATAATATATATATAAACTATTTTTCAAACATTAATTTAACATGGAACATTAACTTGGAATAAACTACATGAAACTAGGACTTGGAATATGATACATTCAACACCTACGTGGCGTACATTAAATGCTACATTGATGATTCTATGAATCATCATTTTATAGTTATAAATTTTTAAATTAGATAATAATAATATATCCTTAAAAATATTTAATATTAATAGTAATAAATACATTTCAAATATTTATATAATTGTTTTATATAAATAAAACATATTTATAATGAAAAATATATTTTTTTGGTAAAGAGATTATACGTTTAGTGAAACTATTTTCTCAAATAAAATACATTTCATTTCCTTATATGAAAAATAATAAAATAAAATTTATACACATAAATAAATATAATTTGATAACTTAAAACATAATTCATAATTTTTAATTTCAAAATTATCTTAGGGTCCATTTTTGGGAATTTTCTATGAAATATCATTTTTGATGAATAATGAAAAATACGACCTTTTAGTTAAAGGAACCCTTTTTATTTAAAATTAATTATTGAAAAAAGTATATATTAAATTTTGTTTGATGTCACATCAGTTTAATTATTCATATTTTAATTTAATATAATCAATTTTAATCAATTTCACTTAAATATTGATTATGAAATCAAAATAAACATTTCAACATCTTTCTATTTTCAAAACCCTTTAATTTCATCCCGTCTACAGGATTAATATTAATAATAATTTTTCCACTTTTTTGAATTGAATTTTAAATGATTAAAATACACTATTTTAATACATATGATATTTATATTATTATAATATTTTATTTATTTATGAAATTAATGATTAGTAAATGCGATTAAAATTAATCACATCGATTAATGCCAAATTAGGCATAGTTAGGGATTGAACCGCAATATAAGGGATCCAAATGACCTATACCCTTATTCAAACCCCATTTTATAGCCATATTTCTATCGAATAATACATGTTATAAACATTTGATCATTATTTTTTTAACATGGAAATTGAAAAACGTTGAAGGAATTCTCTATTCAAATATATGCAATCGTGTCACTCCTCCTTCCCTAAAAAATGCCAGCACCACTACCACTTCATAACACCATTAAAATGATATATATTTTTCCATTAAATTCCATATACATTTCCCAAAATCCCTTCGTTCCTCCTTGAATCCTCCATTTCATTAGAATGACTACCAAAGAAGCATTTTGACACAAACCAAAAGGATTTAACGAATTAAGTAGTCATCCCCATCCACTCAATTTTTACATGATTGTATGACCACATTAGTATCCTAAATACAATAAAATTATATTATGATGATATTTAAACCAAAAAATATCACATATCTATCAAATGTGTAGCAAACTTACTCTTTATGTTTACTATAATCTTCCTCAATACAAAACGATGATTGTTCAATTTTCAATAATACCTATAATGGTGGAAATAATTATGGAAAATGTTTATATACATATATTAAATTATATTTATTTTGTATTTAAGACATTTTTTCCTTTTAAAACACCGATAATTTTACCTTTTCATTTTGTTTTAAAACATTTTTTTTCATATGAGGGAGTTAGGACTTCTGCCCCTATAAGTGATGTGATACGTTCACACACTACACAGAATGTATTAAGGATGTGTTTATAATAAATATATGACATATGTAAAATTATAATGATACATTAATGATATATATATATATATCCACATATTTAATTTTTATTCTTTCATTCAATATGACAATAAAAAAACAGAAACATCATTCATTATACGTACGACTTACAATCTCCTTGAATAGTGTTTTACCGATCATAGTTATATATTAGATATATTATTGTTATAAAAATAAAAATTATATATATTTTATTAATATCATGTTTTAAATTATGGATTAAATATATTATTATAAGTACTAATGATATAACAAATTAAGACACATGTGAATAATAGAGTGAATATTATCCAAAGTGAAACCTTAAAAAAGGATGGTTAAAAAGTGGGAAATATATGGTCAATATCAAACTATATATGGTATTATATATTATTATATGGTTCTTTATATGATTTATAGTAAATTTTTTATTTTTTATACAGGTGGCATGAATGATTACGCCAAGAATCAACACCAAATTTAGGAGAATTTCATCTCCATATTTTATGTTAGATACTTTCTATGATTGACACTCTTAATATTTTGTGGTGTGTGTAATAAATTATATTGTATTGTTTGCATCATATATATAAATTTATGGGTATTAATGTATCCATTTTATCATAATTCATTCATTTTATTTATGTTTCAAATGGTACTAAATCCGTATCATTGTTTTCTCAATTTTCCTTCTATGAGACCTGTGTTTTGGTATCCAACTTAATTATTTTCTGAGGTTTATAAACGTTCATTTTACATGTTATATCATGAAATATTTTATTATAATTATATTTTAATATTACTTTGATATAATTTTCTTACATGGAGAGTATGGGCCCATGTTACCAATTTTTATTATTGTAAGGATACAATCTATTAACATTTCATGATTGTTTATGAATGACCTTCAATTGATTAAATATTATGACCAAATCTCAAGATTATTCATGAAATTTTTGTTACTCATGTTATTCATGTTATATTCATGTATTGTTACCATATTTCTTCTGTTTGATACAATATATATATTATAAGGTATTTTTATGAATGTGTGACTTTACCCTCTCTTTGGTAGGAAATATATTTTTTATATAACGGGTTCCAAGAATATTATACTATTCTCCTATAAAATTTAAATAAAATTTTGACCACTTTTTTCTTTCACTAAATATTTCAAAGTTATATTTTGTTTTATTATCAATGGGGATGTCTGATAAGATTTTTAATATGGAAAAATAAATGTTTTGTTTACCTTGTTTGACATGTTTGGATTTACCCTCCATCAATTCATTGAATATTTCATTTCATGTTCAGAAGTATAATTTTTCTGAATTTTTTTAGAGATATTTTCAAGGAAATGGTTTTGAAAATGTTTTCTAGATTATTATTTATGTTTTTAAGTAAAATATATTTCTAATGTTTTTATGTTTTAAATAGATTTTTTCAATGAATAAATGATATTTCCATAAAGAAATGTTTTTAATATATCTTCCTTATTATTTTCCATCTATTATAAAAAATTTATATTTTACTCATTTATTTTTAGGAAATAATCCATAGGTTCCATTCATATTATTCCTTAAGAATTTTATTTTTTGATGGAAGGATGCTAAAATCGCCAATTTAACTTGAATGGGTTTTATGCATTTTAAATCCGTTTATTTTCATGGTTTGTGCATTCATTTATTGATTATGAAACCTACCTCTTTTCATAGGTTATAAAGTGACGAAATATCAATAATAACCATTACATTTCACGGGTTATGATTTGATTTTTATGAAACCTATCTCTTTTATAGGGGCATGTTATGATAAAATTTTTATTATTTCATGGAACATTTTTAAATGATTTTATTATGATATTGTTGGGACCAATATCTCCCTTTAATGCATTGGGTAATTATATGTTATATAAGAGATCAAGGGTTACATGGGTTGTAGATAAAGACCCAAAACATGAATGTACGTGAGTTTTATTTGAAGGAATAAAGAAAGAGGGTATATAGGTTGTATTCCTAGATCAAAAACATGACAATGCATGGGTTTCAGCCAAAGCCTAAAAGAATGAGGGTACACGGGTTGTAGCCCAACACCAAAAATAAAATTGTTCATGGGTTGTTTCCCAAGCCAAAAATAAAGAGGGTGTACAGGTTATAACCCTGTACTTTAAACAAGAAGGTACATGGGTTGAAGTCCCTGCCTAAAAGAGATTGGGTGTACGGATTGTTATCCCATGTCTAAAGATGATATATATGTCATAGAACAATCCAAACAAGTCATAAATGGATTGGTTGGTAGCCTTGAAAAAAAATATACTATTCTTATATGTATTACAAAAATCCCATTTCTTATTCTTGAATTATTATTTCATGTCTCGTGATTTTTATTTTCATATGATTCATGCCTTATGAACATACAATATTTATCCTAAAACACATTTTTATTATATTTTATATGTAGGTTATGATCTCATAATTTTATGATCATGTCCTAATACCATTATGTTCATGTTTATGGTTACATGCATTTTTTCTTTACCCTTACTAGGTATCTAAGATCTCCCCTTGTTATGATTCTATTTCCCAGGTTATGAATAAATGTTTTATGTAGAATTAATAAAGGTGGAGATAATTATTAGAGTTGTTTATGACCATTAGTAAGATATATGATTTTATTTTTTATTATTGTGAAGACACCAATCTATTATGGTCATCATCCATGTATTTTGTTTAATGTATTGAATATTCATCTAAAATGATGTAATATCCTTTAAAGTTATTCTTGGGTCTATATAGGTAAAAACATTCCATTAAAACATGTAGGAAGAACATTCCATAATTTGACCCTATGAGCCTTAAGAACCAAGAACCAATAATAAAAATACCAAAAAAATAGTTAGCGATTTACTTGATCCTATGAACAATAAGGGAGAGGAAGGTAGATCATGAAATATATTAGGATAAAGGACAAGGATAAGTGGACGAACATTCCTAAGGAGATAACATCCATGATTGTGTGGAGAATGGACATAAACTGTGGGTGGAGGGGTGGTCATGGTGTGTATTGAGGGTGGCTTCAGCCATGGGGTGTTGCATGACAAATAGAAGAAATGAGTAAAGGGTTTAGTGACCAAAAGGGAAAAGGGTGGGGAGATGATAATAATAATATTATTAAAAGTAATAATTTTAAAACATGTCAATTTTATTAATTGTGTTTTATTTTTTAAACTAGATAAGACCACATGCATTGGCTGCATGATCTATGATACATTCTTCCCACCATACATTGGCTTCATTTTAAGATGTAGAGGGGCCACATGGTTTACATAAGGGGGTACATACCTATTCACATGATCATGGTGTTCGGACAGAGCCATATTATTGTCTACATAGTTTTCTATAGGCTAGTTCATGGTTTCTCCTAACAAGGACCGAAACTTTTTCCTAGTATGAAAAATAAAAAAATTAATTTTTAAAAACAATCTTAGAGTATAACTCAATAATGGGATAAAATATATTAGAATTAGTAAATATTTTAAATAATTGCATGCCTGGTTGATACAATTCATCATACCATGACAATTTCTAATCTGAAATTTCCTAGAAGACTCTATTAATCAAGGCATGAGGAAAATATCCAACTAAATTCAAAAAAGAACCTATACCACCTAAGGACATGAAACTGAGAACTCACTTTCATGAAAATCTAGAAACATAGATATCTGAAATAATCAGTGGATAATATCCTCTTGTATGTACCTCAACATCAAAATAAAAATCTACGGATGTGAAACGACTCAAATAGGATAGTAAAGTTAAAATATAGAGGGACTCATATCAAGAATTATAACATCAATACCTGGAACAACATGAACAGTGTCATAACTATAACTAAAAAAGAACATTTTGGCCTTTTAGTATCTTTATAAGCATAAATAAAATGAATAACTTCCAAATATATAATAATTACTATGATTGAGGTCATTCTATTTGGAAATGTTGAACTTCCCAATCATGAACACTTGTAAACCATGATCTCCATGAGGTCCATCTACTGTCGTATCCCCATTATATTATGACATCTGTTAAACCACCCCTAGTTGTCCCTGATATCTTATTATGATGGACACCGCACTATTTTAGTCTTTCGATAATAGATTGGGTTACCAAGATGAACAATCCCATAGCTGGATAGAACAAAAACATCACAATTATCATTACACTGAACAATAAACGTCATTGTCCACAATGAAAAAATTCGAAATCCCTTCCAAAATAATATTTTTTATAGAAATAAAATTCCTAAGAAAAGGAAATTTAGAATAATTTTCCAATGATAATCCACCAACACTCAACCTAGAAACATTAACACTTACTAATACAAAAATATATCTCTCTCTCTAAGATTAAATTTTACTGGAAATCCAATTAGATTAGAAAAAATAATATGTGGCTAATAACTCCCAATACAATTCTGCCTCAATAAGTTGGATGGTCACTAAAACAATTATCCCTCTCTATGTTATTAACAAATGAGAAAACTTGGAGAAATTATTTTTTACAATTTCATCTAATATTCCAACCACCTTAACGCCAAAAAAATAAATTTCTAAATAGAAGCCACCAAGAACAAAAAAATGATTGAAATTCCAAAAATAGAAAACCAAAATAATAGAAAATTCAATGTATTCCAACTTAGACATCAGAAACATGTGGTTGTTTCAACACTCACTACACCATAAATCTCTGTTACACTGATAAATCCATCAATTTAAGAGCTATTATCAGATCCCTAATGTATTGAATCATCTTCTATGCCTCAGTAAGGAGATGAAATTACCAACCAAAACCTCTTTGATTGGAAATACCACTCACATGACCTTATTTTGGGACCCAGTCAGCCACACTGAATGGAGTAGGTGTAAATCATAATGGTATATAACTAAATACTCAATATACAATTTCTTGATAATACCCAAATTACAATAAAATTGAACTAAATCCATATACATCACAATCCATGTTTTTCACAAAGGAATCAAAAATCAAAAACCCATTTTCAATATATAATTCCAATCAAATTTATTTCAGCTCAAAACCAAAAAATCTAAGAATACTACTAACAAGAAAATATAAAAACCAAACAAAAACTCACTTTTCAAAACATATCAAACAATCCTTTTAAAAAAATAATTTCAAAAAACAGATCATTCTATAAAACCAAAATATCATTTTTTTGCTACTCTATCAATCACCACATGTATTTGAATCCATGTTATGTGTCATGAACCCATCAACACATACCACCAACCATCATCTTCTACACACATACACACATATATTTGATTGTTTATTATAATAACAATGTTACAACCCATCCAAACTCATTTCCAAAACAAAACATTCTACACATTCATGAAATATCAATATTACATCCCATTATACCATTCAAAAACAATTCAAGAATAGAAAACTAATTTTCCCAATATGACTAATTTCTAATTCCCAATTCACAATAATATTAAAAAATATCAACAATTACACATAAAATTTTAAAAAATGCTTTCTATTTTATAAATATAACATTGATAAAATAGACATCAATTTTTGAAACTAGTGTAAAAATACCAAATTAAACCAATGAAAATAATAAAAAATGAAACTCAAAACTAAAAAAATTACAAAAAACGAAAACAGGTCTGATACATGTAGCATGTTCACACATTTTATTCGGTCATGAGTGAATTTTGTGATCACACTAGCGGCCTTTAGAGGTAACATCAAGGTCTAGGCATGGGTTTCTAGAATATGTACAATAACCATGAACCCATTTTTGTTCCCTAAAATTATCTACTCATAATACAACAGTTTCTTAGAATAAACTCACCAATTATAAAAGAAAAAAATCAATATGAAAAACAAAAAAAATTGAAGCCATTCACAAAAAAATATTATATTTTCTTGCATAAACATCCTAGAACACCCTGAATAATCATGTATCCTTTTGAATAGGTTGCGATAAATAACCTACACATGAAGGAACACTTGTATTTTAAAACCCTTGCTCTAAACTACCCTAAATTTCTGAATAACATGGTTTAAATTAGAACTAATAATAATTTTTCTTGAATCAATCTAGTTCAACTGTAAAGAATTCATGAAAGTTGGTCCGCGACATTGCCTAGTAGGCATTGACAATCATTCCATGATGGAAAATATTACAAGGAAACTTGCATAATATGTTGGTAATGATTTATCCTCAACATGTTCAATAAATTGGAAAAAATAAATAAATAAATAGTTTTAAAAAATAATTAATTGCTAAACATACTTTCATGTAACCACATAGGTCACCTGCAAAAAGAGAACCATTATCCATGCATGAGTGATCTAGTACAAATAGATTCAAAAACAAAAAAAATATAACATTCCAGTGAGAACACATATATTATTGATGTGTTCCAAAAGAATATCCATGACCTAAGAATTGAATTTATAAATAAAACCATGTATTACATATATGAAATACATATATTAAAAATAAGGTTTCCAATTCCCCATAAAACAAGTAAGAAGTTAATAATTGTTAATTTTTTATTATTATAATAAAAAATATGGTACCTATAGAATTAAATGATTTCATAAATACTATTTAACAATATAAAATCTAGTGACAGAGATACCCTATGGATAAATAAGCATTGAATAATAGTGTTTGTGTAAATAAGAGATGATATAATAACTGTAAGTTGAAACATAACAACTGAAATGATATTATTAAAAAAATTAAAAATAATAGAAATATAGAATACATGTGAATCAAATATAATTGGATCTACATAGAATCAACACTAAAATTACATATATATAATTAGTTAAAAATAAATCTTCTGGTATATAAATGTTATCTATTGTCAATAACCCACTAGGATACTCTAAACTACCATCACTAATGCAACAACCCACATGTTTGTTCACTAACATTGGGATATATTCTATATAATAAAGACTAATAAGAGGACATCAATAGGCTCCCACTACGATGCCTATGATCCCATGATAATATCATAAATTAAAAGAAAGGTTGTCTTAACATGCTTGAATGTAGCATGGGTTTATATATGGATGTGATTCACAACTCCAAAAACCACTCATACAGAAAACCACTATAGTTGGGGGACATCCGTGGGGGTCCCCATAAAATAGAAATCATTTTGAAATATCCAACTAGAGAAACATATCATGAGAGTTCAAACACGTTTTACATGATTTACTTAATCAAAAGGCCAATGTTGTTTGAAATAAAAATAACTAATTTCAAAACCACTGTTTACATGAATTTGATATTTCAAAACAATTTATAAAATAAAAACCAAACATCCATAGTCCTGGAATTTATTTTCAACCCTGGAAACATGATCAAATAATGGAATGTCTAACAGAAAATATGCGAAATTATAAAAAAAATTAATAAAATCATTTATTCACCATAATAATTTAATATATTATTTTTACATCATAATATAATTATCAAACAAGAATATTAAAACACTCATATTATTAAAATTCACTACTTGGACCTATAGAACATACATCATAACACTCTTCTTTTGAAAATGGAAATCAAAATCCACTCTTTTAATCCCATAGACACATGTATTAATACATGTATATACCCCAAATTTTTTATATTTTTCATTTTCAATAAGGGAATATCTATAGAGGGTATATAAATATTCATTACCCATGCATATCTATGTAGGTATAAATCATTAACATTGGTATATAGAACACTAGAAATACATATGGAAGTCAATAATTAGGGTATACATAATTAATATTTTACCAATGAATTAAAATAGATGATACCCTACCCAAAATGAAAAGTCAACCCACTTCCATGGACACGTAGAGGTAGAACATGCCTTGTTTAGACCCATTGATCCCTATGAACCGTGAACCAACAATGAAAATACCAAAAATCCGGTTTGGGTATGATTGTGTCACATTTATCATAAGGGAGAGAAATAAATACCATAAAATAGATGATGGTGGAGGAGGAGGGGTGGAGAAGGAAAATTTTAGAGATGATCAATACCAAGATCAAGAGAAATAATTTACACAGACTGAACAAGTAGTAGAGTTCATGGAATGTGAGGAGAAGGTGTACAATAATCAGAGGAATGGGGGAGGGGGTCTTGTGAGCTACAGATAAAAATTGGGTAATATTAATAATAATAACAATAATATAAATATTAAGAAATATTATAAATCCATTATTATTTTATTTTGTTCTAATTTGGTCAACTATGTTAGACTACATGGTTTGGGGGAATAGTCATACATACCATGCACCTACCATGTGAAGGACGCATTCTAAGTGGAAAAGGGTAACCGAGGGTTTACCTAGTTAGGAACACACCCATGTTCCTAATTGTGCATCATATATAGAACCATTTTCTAGGCCACATAGTTTATCAAACACTAGTGGATGGTTTCCCTAACTGTGTGACAACTATGATCCTATGAAAAAATTTCAATATTTTATAATTTAAAATTTTGAAAATCATGAAACTAAATAAATGGATAAATATAATATATCATTTCAATATAATAAATAATCCAGTTTTGGGTTCTGACAACATTATTATAATTTTCCCCTGGTAAACCAATATCATACCTCGATTCAAAATATGGTAGGGGTGAATTTCTATGGTATAAAAAAATTAAAGTATAATTTTTTGTGGGTACTATATTAGGTACTAGAGGAGTTTTACTACTAAACTATAAATATTCACCCATATATGATTGTTAAGCCATGTAATTAGGTTTCAAAGAAACTAGGTAACTGAGCAATAAATGGTTAGACAATGAGAGTCATGATATTGTAGTTCGAAACAAATAAAGGTAATTTAGTTTAAAATGTACTCTCTTGTGATTCGATGAGATATATAGGCTCATTCATTGAGTATCTAGTAAACTTCTATTAGAGACCCCATTCAAAGAGGAGGTGATAATGGATATAATCATGACATCAAAATAATATGGAGATGCGGATTGATTAAAAATGTGATCGGTTTCATTTCAATGTAGGGTCTTCGACATTTTTCCATTATGACCTATACTATTATATTATTCTATAAGTATAATATTATTTTTTATTTGAATAATTTGTTCCTATGTTCCTTTGGATATTATATTGATTCCCCACATACGCTATTAAAAATCTTGATTCTCATAGATTAAAAATATTCAGTTGTCACTCTTATGGAGATGGACTAAAAAAGGTCAGTACACATCATCACCATTTGAAATTATTTCCTTCCAAATAAAATAAAAATGATATTCCTAAAAAATGTACCAATGATTCCATGATTACCAATTTTAGTTTTATATAATTCGAGTTATGAGGATCATAGTTATGTTCTAGTTATGTTTCAATAATAATGTATTACAAAGATTATACATAGCATGATTTATCATCCAGAAACTAATGGTCAATCTAAAAGTACCATTCCAACTATTTAGGATATTTTACGATCATCCTCAATAGATTTAAAAGGGCATTGTTATCAATATATTCCATCATATTATTTCTTATTTGACAAAAATTACTATTATAACATCCATTTGGAACTATATGAGGCTATATATGGGATAAGATACATTAATCCATCATGATGGGGAAATAATAGGATAGGAAAGTTATTGGGAATTGATATTTCTGAAAAATGACATATAATATTGAAACTAATCAATTACAAATTTATGATTCTCTAGTTCTATGAAAGGGATATACCAATAATAATTATTGATATTTTGAATTTTATGTCCTTCAAAAAATTATTTATTTTGAATATCACCTTGGATGAGGATTATGAGGTTGAGAAATCAGGGAATGTTATTCCTTATATACACCCTTCTATTAACGATTCATGATAATAGAAGAACTAAAAATTTCCACTAACAAATTTCACCATCCCTCTCTATGGTACATGATTTTATACATGTATTAATTTTTAGAAATTACATATCAAATCTAGTATGTGTAACATCCTCATAAGCTATAGAATTAATAAATGATATATTTTACAAGGAATAATTAGTTGATATTTTTTATCGTAGAGATAAATTATTTTTAATAGTGAAAAATAGTAAATAAAATACTTATTGGTGTAATTAAAAATATTATGAATCTATAAGGGATATTAAATAATTAGTGATTCAAAATTACCATCACTTATTCTCACAAGAGTATGGAACCTAAGTTGGTGATTTTAAATACTAAAACAATGTATCCAAAACATAATTTATATCAAATTAATTTTAAATCATATTTTTATGAATAATATATTATCATACATGATACATAAAAGTAACAAGAACCAAAAAGAATTTTTCTGTTGTGAAAATATATTTTAATAGATTAAAAAATTACATTAATGCTAAAATTAGAGGATTATTTGCGAATTTAATAACATTAAAACATAAAGTAATTAAAAATAAAACATGATTAAACTATAAAGAATAATATTATTCAATGAAGATCATTCCAGAAATTAAATCAATATAATGAATAAAAATTACAATAAATATTATTACCATATTGAGAATGAAGTTAGAGAATATCATGAATGGTTTTATAGAATTATGTATGGATACATGGATGAACGTAATATGGTGATTTGATATATGGTTATTCTCTATTTTTTAATTTAAATAGGGTGGTTAGATATATAGTTTCTTATCAAATATATATGTGTGTGTGTGTGTGTGTGTGTTGTAAAATATTGTATATAGAATTCGATAGAATATTTGGTAATATATAATTGTACATAAAATTTGAATTTCTAAAATAATTAAATGATAGTAATATGTTGGTAAAGGAAATCATTAATCAAATTATTTATTGTTTTAAATTATATAGATTTTTATTTAATATTAATAATATTCTTTTTCTAGTATTTTTATTAATGAAACATATTGTTTTATGTTGGATTTGATGAATAAAATTGTGATTACAATATAGATGTTGATAGTTATGGTGGTGGGTGACCGTGGTGAGATAGATATTGTTTAATATGACACTTGAAGGTTTTTATGTTTGATAAAATTTCAGCAAAAAGGATAGAATTATATTTTGTGATACATAACAAGTGAATAGGTTTCCACAATGCTGCCTATATAGTCAATATTAAGGACAAATATGTTTAATGACATCATATAGAATGTATAAGATGACCATGTATTGTCACATGGAATATTGTGGATGCATTTTCCAACATGGGAGAGACCAAAGATATATTAAAGATGTTGGTGATGGTGAAGGTGAAATCTACGTGTTACCATGCCCATTCTTTAGGGCATGTTTCAATGAAGATACCAAAAATGGGAAGCTATAAAATGGAACTTGTCATTGTGGTCATCTTGGTTGAATTATATTGATGATGTGATAAAACACAATGTCATTTAATAGAATTTTGATATTTCTGGGTAGTGAAAAAGTAGGACACATCTTTCAGAAAATCTGGGGGTTTTTCATAGTTCATTTAGGGAGTTCATATGTGAAAATAATTGGTTAAATATTGAAATATTAAAGTAAACCATTGAAATTCTATATTGTATTGATGATATGTAGTTCAAAAGAGTCAAACATGGGATAGACTATGACATGGCAGACTTTTTAGTGGTTTGGGTGTGTGAATGAAACAAAGCCAAGAAAGAAATTGGTTAGGTTATTATTGATGGTTTTCATGGTAATCAATGTCAAAATTAATAAAAAAAATTCTTCAGGAGTTTTTTGTGACCACGATGTTTTAGATTTCTAGTGATAAATGTAAAATGATTTTTAACAAGTTGTGGTGCATAGTGTATTGACTTGTGGCATGAATATTTCATGAAATATCTATAAAATTATGAGTAGTTAAATCATTAATGATTTATATGTCAATGTTATTAGTTTTATTCCATGAACATAAAAGCAATCAATGGATATTGTCCACATTTTAGTTTTTGGATTAACTAAGAATGGATTCATGCAGCATGGAGTTATAGATGTTTACCTTTATTTTTGTTATTCTAAATATATATTAGAAGTATTAAATGTAATTATTATGTGAATTTTAAGAAGACAAATTCTTTGATGAAATATTTTTTTTTGTTAGACTATTATATATTTTATTTCTATGGTGATTAACATTTTATAATTGAAATAATTGAAGGAGTCTCTATGAAATAAATGTGAATATGCAAACAAAATATAATAGAGAGTCGACACCATATGATACATATGTAGAATAAAAATAAGAATAATTTATTCCATGTTAGGGGATGAGAGGAGTTGGAATCCATAGAATAATATTCCATGATATGGGTTTTATGTTAAACCTATAGTAATGTGAATTTACAACTTTGTTTCTTCCTAATAGTGAAGATTGTTTTTCTTCTTTGGGGGAGTTCATATATTAGGAAGGATTAGAAAGATGACATAAATATAAACCATAAATTTTTTTAATATCATAAAAATGATTCTATTATGTTACAGAAATCTTCATAATAACAGTATATATTTTACCCTAGATTGGCAAGAGAAGTGGGATAATAATAGTAGGAAAAAATATATAATATTTTTGAAAATTGATGACACAAATAAATGGGTGAAAATGAGTCAAAGAAAAACATTGTAGGAATGTGAACTAAAAATTAATGTTATTATCCCGACCCTAGCTTTTGTTTAGTATGAATAGTGTATTTTGGTGAAAATTAAATTTCTAATTCTTGATCCCTGGAGATAGAACATCGAGGGTCAATCATGTAAATTTTCTAGTCCTATTTAAATCATGATTACACAAAAAACAAATCATGTAACCAATTTTAAAATTAGGTAATTTTGGGTGATCATGTGATAACATAATTTATACATGAAAATAACAATTTGGAAAAATATGACCCTCAAGGTTATGTCATCATGTTCCACATTGGTCAGTAATATATATTGTGTAATGTGATTTAATTATTTTTTAATTGAATACAATGATTCCCCCATCCCACTTAGGGTATATATACTTATTTTTCCTTATTTGAATTGAAACATTTCATATCATATCTTCAGTTTTTTTTTGATTGATTTAAATTGATTATATTGATTGCTGAAGATAATAATTCATCCTAATACTATTAACATGATTTCCTTGTAAAATATATTTATTTCAAAAAGCAAGATTAAACCTTGTAGAATATCGCATTGTGAACTATATATGAAAAAAGTTATATCATTTAGTAGGAGACATGTAACCCAAAATAGGATGGTATCGGTATACCATATATAGAGTTTATTTTCTCATTTAATGGTTATATATGGATATCATAAACATCATTTATACTATGTCATATTGTGAGTATTTAGGCTACAAATATCCCAATTAAGACAATATAAGAAGATAAAAATATTTTAGTATTTTTTGAAAATTAATTAATGTATAAACATTTTTAGCCATAAATTGTAAATCAATTATATAGAAATCATGAACAATGTGACCGAATTTGATATACAAATAAGAATATGGTTAAATAAATGGTTTTTTGATGTTCCAAGTTACCTTAAAGACTATAATTATTCTAATGGATAACTGTTTTATAAGATATAAATATTAGTGGAATAACAAAAACAAATCCCAAAGATAAATTTCAAAACTCAAAATACATTAAAATCCAAATGGAAATTAAGGATTAGTAAGATGATCACATGGATATATTACTTAATGATAATAAATGGTTTTAATAGGATAATTTAATCGATAAAGAGTCTATATCACAAATGAATCATTAATTAAACAATTAATGTTTTTCACATGAAAAAATATCACACACACTAGAATAAGAGATGTGATGGGGGATGAATATTCATGGAATAATTTAGTCATAAAATTTAATTATTGATAAATAATATTGAGTAGTTGAAAAAAAAATATCCAACAAATAGTTAAATGAAAAGGGTTTGGCTAACCTAATGAATTATTTACATTTTTTTCTATATCTCCCATAATCGAGTGATTATTAAAATTTAATAATCATTCATTCCATAATGAGAGACATGAAATAATTCTAATCTCACAATTTATAAATTATGTGGTTAATATTTGGATTTGATACCAAGGAACACCACAAAGGATAGAGAATAAATGGTCAATAAATTTACCTCCGAAAATTGAATGCTGTGAAGGTTATGAAAATAAATATAAAGATGACCCCAAAAGAGTTAAAACCTCATTATAAGGTTTAATGGAAGGAATTTTAACATGTGTTACTTTTATGGGATGAATTGATAAAATTTTCTTTTTTCTATAATTTAATGGGAATGCATAATTTTTTTTAAATATGGTGTGAAACACAATGGACTATGAAACAAATAAAAATTAAGGTAGTTTTGGTATTAAACCAATACAAATTACTTTAACCTTGTACAAATATGATGTTTTATAGGGTATTCATCATGGGATAATATATAATTTCTACAAAAATTATTTGGATGAAAAATACATTTCATAAATAGTTTTAAATGATAATATGAAGAGGATAACATATCAAATTTTTTTTTAAAGAAATGATATGCAATATTCCACAATCCTAATACATCTTTGAGAGATATTATCAATGTTTTAATGAAATGTAATGTTTCACTTAAGAGAGAAACTATAAACACCAATGAGAAAGGGACATACCAAAAAATTGCATTCATTGAAGAATCTTATAGTTTCTAAAGATATAGTCCAGGACCCATTATGGGATAGTGGAAGATAAATTATCATATTATAAGAGAATAATATAATAATTATTAATCTACCAATGTTTTAATTGAACATTTACTCATTGGATATAACTTTATGATGGTCCAACATCTAGGTTTTGAAACCCCTAATTCATAAGGGAAACATAATTTCATCATTCCCAGGATTGGTGTCTCTATCCTATGGTCAAACCAATGGAATTTCCTTAATTATTTTAAATTTTCCATTTATTATGTTTGTAAGATTTATTATTAATGTATCATTGATATTTGGTAGATTTTTTTTATTTCAAAGGGGGGTATTCATAGAATCTATTAAAACCATTATATATGATTTCTTATTTTCATTAAATATATTTTAGAAAAGAAAAGGTGTTTTTTAAATATGATAAAGGTGTTTCATCAGAATATAAATGTTTTATAAAAATAATAATGTGGATTTGAAATTCATTATTCTTATAACATCATTAGTGTATATATATATATTTGTTTATCAATAATGTATGTATGATTAAAAATACCACATGGGAGGCCATGGGGTACAATGAAAAAACAATACATGGACTAGCCCTAGTAGAGACAATTATCATTATTGGATATTTACATCATTTCATGTATTGTAGTTAATATAAATTCTATAGGACAATGGTTAACACACTATAGTAGAAATTTTATAATGTCTAGTGTTTCAATAGATTATTATATTATTGTTTGTTGTCACATTCATGTCATGTTCTTACCATTTGTTTACATTAATATTATATTTCATTCATGATCTTTTTGTATTCATATCAATTTAATTATATATGTTATAGAATATTATTCATAAAAAATATGTAATTATCTTTTTATCACTGTTTATATTTTATGTGGATAATTGATTTATTCATATGAATACAACATTATTTTAAAAAAACTAAATACTGTTAAATAAATGGAAAATTATTTCCATCAAAGTGTATTGAAACATAATATAAATAAAATAATAATGGATAAATCTTCTTAAGAGTTTATATAGTCAGGGTGGTATCATACCAATCTATTGAGATCACAACATACTATTTATTTTTGGAATTCCTACCCAATTTTTTGATGGATAATGGTAAATGGAATTCTATTATTTTTTAAATGGCTCACCTGGATCTTGCGATATACTAGTGTGAATGGATCGAGGTGTCCAATGGTTACAAGGTTGTCCATCCATTTTTTGGTCTATGATCGATGTTGTTGATAGTCATAATGACTTATCTTTTGACATAGGTATAAATTTAATTTGGTTACAATTATTGTTATTTTATAACATGTGATCTATTTTAGTAATCATCATGTTTAGTCTATTAGATTCCACTATGTCATATTTCTATTATGGGTGAAATTATTCCCATATTCACTTTATTTATTCTGAGGTGCATGTAGAGATTCCATGGAAATTGTTAACATCCTTCGGTTCATATGGTGGGACATTTTCGGTGATATTATTTATTTGTATATATTTTTAGTGACTTTTCAAATATTGATTGTGGTATAATAACAAATGATTGTCCAACGAAATATTATTTGGTTGGGAACTCATATATAGTCTCCACAAATGATTTTTACTTTCACATTACATCATGAATTATAAATCTGATTTTATTTAAAAAAATCAGAATAACCATTTCCAATATTATTCATTTATATAAGGTATATTTACCATTATTCATCCCCAATATATTATATTGATCACAATTATGTCAGTTACGTTAACTTCATTGGTCAATTCCTAATAAATTATAAATGTATGTTTACCAAGGTCAATATTTTATAATTTCATTTTATTATCCACATAATTGGATATTATTAGGTCATTAGTACTCTATTAACACATTATTTATATATGTAAATAGGTTATCCATGAATTGATCAAATTATTATATTTACTTTGATATGTCCTTTTTGGCATCTATATTCACTATAAATGTTAATTATTAATATTAATTATATAATGTATCTTATTATACTTCTAGAATGAAATTTTCATTATAAATAACCACACTATATATTAAATAAATATTTTCTTCCATAAATGTAAGAATCAATGGAACACTGATGTGAAACATCATCATGTAGAGGTGGTAGTAAACATATACCGAAACATGATGCTCTCATATTTTTAGAATATAATAATGAACGAAATTAATATATAGTGTTATTTAAAAATATATATCATGTAATAAATAACATATTATATTATAATATAATAATTATTATCAATAAATTAGTGGAGGATGATAAAATCGAACAAGTCCTGTGTGGTGGTGGAAGTCTAAACATGCACATGATGATGTATTAGGTTTTCATAATGATTTTAGAGAAATTTATAAAGTTGATTTTCTAAGAGAATAAATAAATAATAGAGTATTAATTATATTTTTTTTATAATACTATAATTGATAGATTTTCTAATAGTAGAAGTAGATTTGGATTAAAAAGTGGAGATGGAAGGTATTACCTCACACTTTGTATTTTCCCATTTGGTCCCTACCTTATGTCCCAATATCATTGAATATTCTCAAGACAATAGATTATTGGATTTATTAATGTGGTTTATGAGAAAATATGTAATAGTATTGGTCTATCATAACTATATTTGGATTTTTAGAGAGGTGGAGGTTTGATGGTTATTTTATTACATGAAGAGAAGGGAATTTGTGGCACACATAACCCATTATTTAATTGGAAGTACTTATTTCACATTGAATGTAAAAAGAAGAAAATAATAGTTTTTTTATTTATAAGGTCTATAAATACTGAAACATTTCAACAAATGTATTAATTGTTTTGTTTTTTTATTTAACTCTATCATTTTTTAAATTAAAATGTTTTTTATCGATGTAACTATTTTTCCCTATGTAATTTATTTTAAATAAATTAATATTAAAAAATCATAGATAAATTTAGATAACTGAGGGAAGAAACTAGATAAATTTTCTGAAATAAAATTCATATCATTAATATTTTGTTATATTAACACATATATCTTGAAAAAAACATTTTTAGTAAAAGGGAATTTTTAAGCACACTATTTAATGTTTCAAAAAATATATCAGTGTAATTAATTTTAATTACATTAAAATGATAAATAATAAATTTTGAATATATAAATAACCTTAATATATGTCTAGAAGTGAATTCTGTCATGTGAAATTTATTTAAGAGAATAAAATTAGAAATAGTTTCTGTTAAAACCTTATTAAATTGTATAAAATATTAAGATTGTGATTTATCTATGAAACATAGTGTTTTTAAAAATAATTATTTTTAAATATTCAATTTATTATAAGAAATAAAAATCAAATAAAATTTATGTAATGATCCTATAAATATTTCATTATAGTTACATTATCAGTAAAATCATAATTTTTCACTAATGAAAAAAATAAAAAATTATAAAAAATTACAAAAAAAAATTATTCCTAAACTTATAATATTATACTAAATAAAATGATTTTCTATTTTTTAATGTAATTTTATAACAATTATAATGTTATTTTATTTGTTTAGAACATAAAATATTGTAAATAATTATTTTAAGGGATAACAAGTTTGCTCTTATTGAAATTAATATTTTCCAAAAAATTAAAATTATTCTAAATTTAACATTATTCCATAAAACAAAATCATCTTATTATTATTAGATCAAATTCAAAATATTTATTTTCAATGACATTCTAATTTTATGAAAAAATATATTTCAAGAATAATGTGAATAACGTAAATATTATATTTCAAATTGTATAAAAAGTAATGACATATCCGAAACTATAAATAATTTATTAGATTTTTTCATAATAACAATTTAATAATCCATAAATCCCTATAATATTCTTGAAATACATAAGAGAACCATAATAAATTATTATAGCTTTGACTGTCGGTTCGCTAACATTGATAATGTGGAAATATGAATAAGCTTGAACATCACTCATATACAATTTTTTTCTCAAACCATAATTTATCAAATTCTTATTGGGCTTATTCCAAGGTAATCCCAGAATAACATAAATCCAATTCACACTCTAAACTATAGGATTTATAATGAAGCATTCAACTTCATAATGACCTTTATTCTTGATTTTTTTATTATATGGTTACTAATATTTGAACCAGTAAATTTATCATTTTATGTTTTAATGGTCATATTAAATATTCAAAATAAATAAGGGATTTTATTTCATTATAGTTTTATATAATTTTGAAAAATAAGTTCAATATATTATTTATATAGAGAGATAATACCAAGTATTCTTAGGACATTAAAAATATTTGTACTTCATTACTTTTAAAAATTACTTATGTAGATTTTGGTATTTCAAATTAATGATTTATAGGTTTGAACACATTAGTAAATTTAATGAGTTAATTAATGAAGTATTGAATCATCTTGTTATAATGATAAATATGATTTATTTAGTTTGATATGGTGAATATATTAACAAATTGTTCATTGAAAATCTCAAAGATTGTGTGATACTTTATCAACGAACACCTCCATATACAAAATAATGGAATGGTTTTAGTGAACATAATTATGGGACAATCTATGTTCAATGATAATTCATGATAATCATCTATTATTATTTTGAGGAAATGAAATATATATAACACAAAATTCACACTATATCATGTTCCAACTAATACCTAAAAAGTTTTTTATATGAGATTTGGGTTAAAATGATTCGTGGTTTATCTCATTCTTATATTTGGGGTGGTAATGATTTTGTCATGGGATCTTCTTGAAAATAAATAACAACACTTGGAATGATGTGAATAATTATTAGTAAACCAATGAAATCTATGCTTTTATCTATATAACACTTTATATAATAGAATTGTGATTCACAAGAATCCTATCATTATATATGGGAAAGTATCATAAAATTAGATACTTAGAGAAGGATTAACTTTGATGAAGATAGTGATTTGGATATATATGTTATTGTACATAAACATATTCTAAATGAACCCACTAAAAAGGAAATTTATGAAACATATATGATCAATTGGATCACTAAATAGGTTCGAGAGTAACAAATATATGGTTATCTAGAATATCTGTGTGGTGACCCATTATTACAGAAAAATGACGAATTATATCAAACATGTACATAATAAAGGGGAATTAAGTTTCAAGATGGAAATAAGACATGATATTTTCTATTACTTCATAGCAATTTGACCATTTTTATATTCTAATCTATCCTCTAGTACATATAATTCTTTTGGGTGAAAATGGGTATTCCAGAAGAAGCGTGACATGGATGGTAAAAATAGTACCTATAAATAATGGATTGATGAAAAAGGGTTTAAATAATGGCATTGAATAGATTTTGATGATTATTTTTTATGAGTGGTGTTTATATATTCACTTATAATTCTTAATGTTATATTCCATTTTATGGACTATGATATTTGGATAATGGATGGTATGGAATCATTTTTAACTAAAAATCAAGTTAAGAATGCCAATGTGACACAAAAAAAAGAGTTTATGATTGTAAATAATGATCACAAGTTATGGATAATTCAAATAACCATTATTTAGTTGAAGAAATAATCTATGTTATTAAATATTTACTTTTATTAATCTATGTGGGAATTTGGAATCATAGAAAATGTGTATGATTTCTGTGTCCATAACAGGATTGTTGGGATTGAAGTTTTTTTCCATGTATTATAATTTTATGGCATATTAATTATGAGTAATGATTTATAATTTTAATAGTCATTAATTTCATATACGAACACTTGATTTTCCACCAACTACATAGTGTGAGTGTGTTAAATTATTGGGATCAAGATTAATTGAGATAGATATAAGGGAATGACCACACTATGATAAGTTATATACATTGATAAAATATTATTTAGATTTATTAGTAAATATTCTAAGAAGGTATTGTATCCAGTTTCACATGGAATACATGACTCATAGAAAATAGCTAATCAATAATATATAAGGATTTAAGGATGATTATAATTCCATACACATCAAGAATTTGATATTTCAAGTAATCCAAGTGATGTAGTAGGTTTAATATTGTCTCTTAAGGAACATGATTTGTATATATTAATAAATATAGTGTAAAAAATTGTACATTTTTATGAAAATCATTTCCTAACTGAGGTTCACTATGTTTATATTCTAGGAATGTAGAAAATATTTCATGATAATCATCTGCAGATATCAATTTGATGCATACAAAAAATATCAGATTATATGAAACCGATTTATGGATATATCATCTACATTAATGGATGTGTTTTGATATACATGATCTTAATTATGCATGTTGCAATCAATTCAACTATATAACATACGTATATTGTACATTCAAATTTACTAGAATATTTAGTATCAATTAAAATCAACATTCATGATGATGATGTTATTTCAAAGTGTAATAATGTATTTACATTGTACTGTGATAATACTTCAGTAGTATCTCTCATAAAGGAGACTAAATAAAATTATTGGAAAAAGAATATACTTCAAATGTATCACATCTATATGTATTTTTATAATATGGGTGAGATTATTGTATATATAGTTAAAGTTGATAAAATTATGGCATTCATATTGAATAATTCAATTACTCAATATAATCATAGACATCCTCATTGATTATGTAGACTAAGAGTGATTTAAAGATGGCTGTAAAAATTGATGGAGTATGTTGGAGTAGGTTAATAAAAAGATATTCTTTTTTATTTGATTATTAGTCTAGTTATAGTGTTGAATAGAATAAATGTCTTATCACATGACTATATTTCAGCTGTTTGACTTCAATATAGTAATGTACATATGGTAATTATCATTATGACTGATATGAAATAACAAACCCACAATAATGAAAAAAATCATAAATAAATATTCTATAATCAATTTGAATTATATAACTACAAACAATTGATATAGGTTATTAGGTGTAGAATTCTCATAAGACAATTATGTTTCCTCAAATGATGATTCCACTCAAAAATCACTATGAGTGGATCATCTTGTGAAATGAAATAAGCAAAGAAAATAAATATGTTCTATTTGTCATTATATTCGCGAACATCTAAATATCTAAGAGTTCCCATAGATTTTATGATTAATATTAATTCATATCATCAGTTTTATTAATTTTTGAATATCATAAACCATGAAGTCATTTTATTTTGGTGAATTCAGACTTGTTTAATTAATCATGAATGATATGAAATTAACTAATAAGTTGATCAATTATTTTCCCGTCATTCCATTAATATATATTCACATCAATAACATTACACTGATGATTTAAGTTCAGATAAATACCATTTCTATATTAATTTTTATATGTGTTCATTTTTAAATTTATAATGAATGATATATTGATAATATAGAGTGTTGAAATTCGTTTTGATGACTTTTTGAATGAGATTACAATAAATATGGATTATCTTTCACAATGAGAATTTTTCGGAGTTATTCTTAACATTGACATCTCCTCTTCTCTTTATGAACCATATTGTGTTTCAAGTTGCCAATCCTTGTTAATATGTTAGGATCACTCCTATCAGTATAGGGTAATAGTGTGTCAAATAAAAAGTGTATGAATAAGATCATTAAATTTAACCAAATCATTATTCAAGATTAAATATTTCCCATGTGTGAGGAATAGAGTGTTTCCTAATGAATGAACATAAATAAATTAAAATAATTAAATTATTTTGGTTTAAAATAATTTTATCTAATTTCATTCCACATGTTATTCACATATTTATTTATATTTAAATTTCAGTGTAATAATTTATTATTTATTGAATGGACATCACACAATTAAAGTTTTTTAAAATAAATACTTAATGTAATGATTGATGTTAATGACATGTGGTTCATCACATGGCATTTAGTTATGTTAATAATGAGTGATGAATTTTTTTAAAGAAATATTACATACATATGAGGTTATTCATTTCATTTTATTCTATTTTATGAGAATTAACTTATACATTGTCTTAAATGTAATTTTGGAATGTCAATATCTACTATTTAAGAACATTTTTGAAATATTAAAAGTTCCAAAAGTATTTATATAAACATTGTAGGGTTTATCTAATAAATCTAACAATCTCTCAGAATTTTTAGTAATGATGGATCTTAAATATAATGATCCATGTTTGATGATCAATGACATTTTCATCTTCCAATTCGATGAGCAGTGGTTCGTCATCGATCTTCTGTGATTGAAAAAAAAACATTAAACATGATTATCAGGTAGTATTGGTGCATGTGTTGATTAAATGGAGGTAATGAAAAATGATTCATTCAATATATGATGATATATTGTGTAAAAAATATGATAAGGATCAAAACATCCCAATAAGGTACAATTTTCTATTTATTTTTATGCCTAAATAAATTCACATCTGATCTATAGCATGAATAAGGATTCACTATAACAAAAAATGTAATTTACAATGTAATATGTGAAAAATCATATATATAATTATTTTATTATGTTGATATGTTCTTATCTTTGAAAATAGAATGGGATGAAAAACGTTGTCTGATTTTTCATGGTTATTGTATATTCAGAGGTTGTAGTTGTTAAAATTTAGGGTGACTTTTGTTATATGATGTGATGTGGTTTTTAGTGTATTTAATGAAAATTTTACAATTGGATAATTTTAGTGATATTATAATTAAATTTTAATTTTAAGTATTTTCTAATTTTTCATTATCTAGGGTAAATAATTTCACTAAAACCTTTATATAGATTTTCATTATTAGTAAAAACCCATAATATATGATATGAAGGATATAGATAAATGTCAAATAAACCTCATATTGTATTCTTTAGATCATTGTTTTACTATATATTTTTAGAGAATCATTCAAGAGTTCCATCCCTCCTGAAACCTAACTCAGTTCACATCTTGGACAGAAGGGAATTCTCAATCCCAACACACTGGAAACTAGTGCCTAGGTATTAAAAATTTAACATTGAGAATAATTTCACTCATTATAAAAATAATTAATGAAAAAAATATATATCACACCAATATCAATAATCATAAAAAATTAGGTTTAACAATTCCAGTTCATCATCATACATCTTTTATGAAAACAAAAAAACCAATTGAGATGGATACAAACCCAACACAACCCAAAAACCTCCATGAAACATGATGGACTTCACCCCGAAGAAACCACCAACAACAACTATAAGGTAAGTCAATAAGAAACCCAAAACACCATCATGATACTTTTTTCATTTACCAAATTCAAACATAACCAAATCAGTGTAGAATACCTCCCAACAAAAAATATTCCATGAGAAAAATTAATAAGGCAAAACGACATGAAATTTTTTTAAACAGGTTAGAAAAATTCTTGTATAGAAAAGTTTAATGGTAAAACATTATTTTCATTTTATGTAACCATTCATGTGAACCATATGACGATTATTAGTAAAATACCATATATTTTCACCAAGTCATGAGAAATTCCTTGTGGTACTAGCTCTATTAGGACACTAGGCACATCATATAAGGCCCCAGCCTTAAACCTTACTTAATCTTGAGTTATTACAAGATTACACATTGAGGATCTTTTCGGGTTTAGAGTTTTAGAGAATTAGATCATAAAACTGGCATTACATTCCACATATAAACAAAGTGGTTACATAAAGATAGTATTCTTCATTCCCATCAATGGAAACACATTTAAAATAAAACATGGATTATTTCTTGACACTTCCCTGACACTATCATCATATCATGTGCCTTTCCCTTGACCTGTGAAAAACATTCCAAAAAAACTTGGGATGAGCATAGAAAGCTCAGTATGGGTTATAAAAACATGGAAAGGAAACATGAGTTCATATATACATAAGAATGAAATCATACTTTACCCATAAAACATAGGCACTTTAACATACCTCATAAAATCATGAATAAATCATAGAAATCATAAGACATAAAGGTAACTTGAGGAATTCATAACATTCTTACGTAGGGAGTAACCCTCTTGGTTACGTTTGGAATACCCATCACAGTATATTCCCTAAAATCTCTTCGGAGAAACCTTAACGGTTCACTCCTTCGCGTTACCCAATGCATTGGAGAGCTATAACGGGCTCACCCGCCCTTAGTTTATCATGGAACCACCCGTCTTCATAATAATGCCCAAGAACCATAACATAATCATATCACATAAAACATGCAAAAAGGAAACATAACATTTCCACATTTCAATCACGAGATATCAATACAACACATTGATATAATAAAAACATTATAAAAACCATTTTCAATACCAAAGTAAAACATGGTATTTATTTTTCGTTTAAAAAAAAAAGGTATGGCTTGTAGAGGAAGCCGAAACTCAAATAACGGTCACGACGGCGGAGAAGTCGTTGTCTCCGCATACGTACGACAAAAACATTCCCTTTTGTCGTTTATTAAACGCTTCGTATAAAAAATATTCCTTTTGAATAAACGTAAAAGTCAAAGGGGTTTATACACCGTATAAAAGAATGTTGTGTATAAAACAAAATATGCCTCAATGAAAGGAGATTGAGACGAAGTCCCATACCTCGTATCCGACTTGACCCGGCCATTCTTTAATCTCCTGAATAATAAACTTGAGTTAATCTCTACTTTCTTATGAATCTTTTTCAAGTTCATTATTCCTTTTATACCATGTTATGAACATCATGTAATCAGTTAAGTTAATAATGTTCATTTTGTCGGTATTTGGTTCTTAAGTCAAAAATAGACTTCTTACACATACATGTTGTTAATTTGGTCAAAGGTTCATTATATACAGAATGGTATTCATGATGTAGATATCATATATGTCATATATATCCAGTACATACATGCATTTATAATATTACATAATCGTTTAGAGGTAAGAAATGAAATGCACCGTTCATGGAGACGGTAAGCCATACGTACACATGAACGCTACTTTCATTTCTATTTCATATTTTATAGAATGGAATCATAATGATATAATGGTATATTATAATTCCAGTATAATATCATATATAATATCATAGTTCCATCTTTTATATGTCCCACATATGGTATTTAACGAATCAAATCACTTTGAGGGGGTGGTAGTCCGCACTTCCTAAAATGAAGATATCATGTTCACCCATAATGGAAACCATAAAGGTATGACCAAAATGAAAAAAACAGAAGCTTAAGGAAAACAAAAACATATTATATATCATATATAAAAATAGTGACATCATAATGGCCACCTTTGAAGGTGTTAAATGAGTATTGAACAATCATCGTTTCGGGAGGGAAAAGATCACCATCCACAAAAACCGTATGTTCTTTAACCATTTGATGCAGTTGTGTGAGAGTGTAGCTCAAATAAATCTTATAAAAACATCCTAGTATATTGAATATACTGGTTTTGTTACAAAATAAGTAAATAAAAAGTGTTTAGGGGGTTGGAGAAGCAAAATAAAACAAATGAACATGAGAGAATGAATTACCTTTAAAAGTGTAACTCCTTTTGATTTGAGTCTAAAGGCTTCATTTGAAAGGATTATGCCCAAAGGGAATCCTCTAGGATTAGGAGAGGGATTTGGAGAGAGTAAATGGGAAGGGTTTGGCCGAGCCAAAGTCTTGAGTAGTGTGTGAAATGAGGTAGAGGTGGGGGCCTTTTATAAGAGGAGAGGAGGGGCACTTTTGGAAAGTAAAGAAATATTACTTTATTTGAAAATGTGTTTCGGTTTCAAAAGGTCCCACATTGATATAATTCGTGTATAAGGTGATAAGGGTTCGAAATACACTCATCCAATTGGTTTTGGCCATGTGTAGTTCATAGATTTTACATCATCTTTCCATTTTATTTAAATCGTCAAATAATGATGTCATCGCTGCATCATTATTATGTCATAAATAATTTAATTTATTTAATGTCTAAAAATCATAAAAGAAATACTTTGATGTTGGAAATATTTTTTTCTTTCCAATTACTATTTATAATCAAATATCAGATCTTTATAACCCCATGTAAAAATTGTTTTCGTAAAACGTATTATGTTTGTGTCATTTTTACCTTTACATTAAATAAAAAGTTATTTATGTCATTTCCCAACCAAAATGTCCCCATGGGGTCCCCAAGTTGACCCATGGCTTGTCTTGGTCGCCCATGACACAAACAATAAGGTTGGGACATGTGTCTAGGTCATTTCATATTATTAAAGCATTATTTATACCTTAAACTACACTAATTACCACTAATCGCGATTAAAAACTTAATAAGTTACTATTCACCAAAAAATTATTTTAATCTCATTGAACCACATTTTACTTCTTAATGAAAACCATGTATGTCGGATTTTCAAAATTCAATACACATTAGTGGTAAAATTTCATTTAACTGAAAAATCATTTTGCTTGATTACAACTTAGTGGTTTCACTATTCATCAAAATTGAAGTTTTTCAGAAAATTACCAAAAATTCACCCTAAGCTATATTTGATATTCTGAATTCAAAAATGAAGTCTTTTTTACAAAATTAAAATCATATAAGTCACATTAATTAATTTAATAATTAATTCCCACTGCCAGAGCAAATAGCATGTTTTTACAAAACAATAAGTATCAAAAGATTGACACCAGTTTAAGTCTAATTTCATAGTGAAATTGATTCCAATGACCACCATTGGATAGAATGGTAAAAATATATTCTAATTTCACTTCAAAACCAATTGAAAACATAATCTAATAATATAAATAAATTAGATTAAAAAGCAGTTTTGATGTAAAATGCAGTATTTTTCACTATTCATTAAAAAATGAACATTGTCAGAAAAATACAAAAAATTCACACAAGGTAAATTTTGATGTCGCAATCATAAAGGATAAGTTTATTTTGACAAACATAGTTTATAAAATTGTCAAAATATAGATTCAAAAATGGTTTTCCATCAAAAGGCAGTAAAACAATTTTTTAAGAATTTTTTGTGTATTCCATGCATAAGATTGTATTTATTTTCATTTTAAGCCTCTATAACACTATCTTAATCATTAATAGACATAGATAAAAATATCTATTATTCATTACTTACTTGGGATGTTACACATCATATCTTGGTGAAATGTGGTATTGAAACCATAATGATCATCATCATCAAGAATGTTTAATAAGAGTGGAATATATCCATAATTATAATAGAAAAAATTCATAATTTTTTTATTAGTGTTGTATCTTCAATCACTCTAGAATGAACCAGACATTACCCCAACTCTTCCAACTAGCAAACCATTCCCTGTCCCACAACCTAGTCACTTAGGATTTACATTGTGCTCAATTTAAATTATCATGCATATTTGTATCACCACATTCACTATCACACTCAAAAAATGTTAAAAAATAAATAAATCCACACATACTAATAGAGAAAACAACATTAAATATTTCACGCACAACAATTATACGATAAAAAAAATTCACACCACTTATAAAATTTATTAGGCTACCTTTACTATTTAAAAAACGCCTTCAAGAATTAAAACAAAGGAACAAGCTTTAAAATAATCAATTTATCATATAAAAACTATTTCAAAACATGAACATTACATCACCATTCAAAAACATATTTCATACCTCATAAAAAATTCATATAACACAACCAAGAATCAAATAAAGCATATCAAAATCACTAAATAATTCTTAGGCATGGAAACAACTTCCTAAAGTGTAAAAACATCCAGAAAAAAATGTAAAACCACAACTTCACCACCAAGGAATCCTATATTATAAATATATAACACTAAAAGTCATCATCAACCCTAAAGATAAATATAAAACCCTAAATATGTCACCTAATCCACTAGAGATGTGATTCCCAATAAATAATACGAAAAGCCTAGAGATGAGGAAGAAATTAGTAGATGAGTGACTCAAATGATGGATCACTGAGTAATCATAGATAAATAATAACGAAAATAGAGTTATAAGGGAGAAATATGGATTGGGGGAAGAACATAGGTTTTATTATCCTAAAAGGGGATAAAATGGGTGATTTTGGGTAAAATCATAAGAAGAAACGAATGTCATTTTATAATTTTTAATCACCTGAACATGGTGTGTGGTTTACCCACAATATTTTCCATGATGTGTAGTAACTGTGCGCCCATCATAGTATAAGAGGAACATACAACACAATTATCATACATAGTTAGTAGAATATGTAAAAACCATGGGGTTATCTACATTTCAAAATTCCTCTTGGAGATACAATTTCATAGGCAGTGGTGAACGGTTTAAAAAAGAGAACTAACCATGCACCCCATGAATTTAATCCTAAAATAATAATTTTGAACAAAAATAATGGGGGAAACACATGGAAAACCACTATACTGAATATAATCAAAATAATTCATCAAAATGAAAACATGAATGTGAAAATTATAACCACCATGAAATCATTATTCAATAGAAATTCAACCTGAAGTGTGATCAATGAAAAAAACATATACTCCAATAAATCCAATTATTTATGCTTTCATGTATCATGCACATCATTAAACTACATCCAAGTGAACATTTAATAGTGAAATAGGCTTGCTAGGAAGAACCTTCCTTTGGGAATCTAAAATCCACACTAGTCATTAAAATACTAGAAAATTAGGATCCAACTCAAACTCTTTCAAATTTACCACCTGATACAGATCTATTTTATACTGCATCAATTGGTAAACATGGAATACTTCATGAATTAATGTCAATAATGAAGTAATATCTAACATATATTCCACAATACCAACTCGCTCGGTAATGTCAAACGGTCCGACATAACTCCCTTCTAGCTTTCCTATCTTACCCAAATGACAATGACCCAGGAGAGGTTAAAATTATAGAAATACATGCTGAGTAAAAGAAACACTTAATCACACTATCTATGATTGAAAAAAGCCTATAATTACTCTGATATATCAAGAACTAATCCCTGATAAAATGGAACTTCTTAGACATCTTGTGCACAATCCTCAATCCCAATATTGAGGTCTCGTCCTCCACATCTGATCACAAAGGTGGCTGACATGAACGACCATAAATCACCTCAAAAGTTGCCATTCAAATCATGTATTATTAACTATTATTATATGAAAACTCAAATAATCCAAATTTGAGATCCCACTAACCACATAAATCCATGATGCACATCGAGAGAATGTATTCCAAATTTATCTAGCTTAGTCCTCCTAAAAATCAATTTAATGATGATATGCCTTACTAAAATTTATATATGACCCATTTTCGTTTGTAAGACCTTCCCAAATATGTGAGTTAAAATGAGGGTCATTTTCAGAAACACATGTCGATGGAACACTATAAATCCTCCTAACCACTTGAACATATAATTAGCCTAACCCATCCACATTCACTAGGTCTCTTGATGGAGAGAAATGGGTTGAATTGGAAATAAAATCAATCAATACCCAAATAGATTTTCTCCCTTGAGTTGTATGAGATAAGACAATAATAAATTCAATGGATATCTTTTCCCTATTCCTTGAAGGAATAGGTAGCGGTTGAAGTAAACTAGATGGTATTTAGTGATATCCTTTCACCAGATGACATGTATCACACCACGATACCATGTCAGTTGTATCTGGACACATACCTAGTCAGCAGAACTACCGATTCTCATCCGAATAAATCATGGTATCATCAGGATGAACAGACCAATAAGACTAGTGGTTATCCAACATCACCACCTTCATTTGAGAAAATAACAACAAGATGTGATCTTGGACGCACAAAAATCATTCAAGAGACAAGGACCAGTCACATGGTGTATCCCCACCATTAATAATATACATATAATACTAGAAAAGTACATCACTGAGCTTCTTCTGCAAAATCATATCCAAAAGAGGAGGAGTCACCTGAATATTGTCCATGAATGAACCTCCACTATGTTTCTTAGTCTCCAATTTCATATGATAAAATAGCCCCATGAGATTACACTCATTAATGGACTCTTTAAAAGCTTGTACATGAACATTTCTTCTAAAAGGATATGTATCTACATTAAGATTTCTAGGGGTATACACAATATTAAAATTGAACCCTTAAAGGTACTCAACACAAAGATGATGCCTCAAATTCAGATATTTAATGGAGAAAATATAGTATAATCTCTTCTGATTAGTGTAAAATAGAAATTTCTCCACAAAAAATAGTTGTGAAACATCTATAAATAATTCATCATGGTTGTTGACTCCAGGTCCTGGGTTTGGTAGTTATTTTCCTGTGGTTGGTGTTGGTGAGAGCCATACACCACAAAATGGCCATCCTGTATTAGCAAAAACCCAATGACCATATCATATACGTTGAAATAAACCACATAACCATTTCTATATTCTATAAATATAAAAAGGGTGTCCAACCACATCTTATTCTCCAAAAAAACAACATGTAATTAAGGGATCTATTAAAACTTTTCCCCTTTCTGATGGAGTCTTATCAGGGATGAATCAAGATAAGAGAAATCAAAGATCAATCACCTATAATACATTGGAATGATAAAAAAATCTATTTATATTTAATGAATTAATTTTATTATCTTATGAAATTATTAATGTTATCTACTAAGGGTCCATCGAAATCCATTGTTCCAATATCTCATCACCCAACACCTTCACTTCCCAAATAAATAAGGTGCACCATGATTACATCTCATATAGATGATGATTCTAGAGATTTTCAAAAATAATATTCAATATATTCTTATGCTCCTCCTCTATCCAACAATAGACTATGATGTCAACCATGAATACCAAAACAAACAAGTTGATGTATTCACAGAACACCCTATTCATACTTTCCATGAGGACTAATACAACATTATTCCACCCAAATGTTAGGACCATGTACTTGAAATGGTCATACATTCGTTAGAAGGATGTATTTAGAAAATCAACCCCTATAAATCTAACATGATGATAACCAAAGTAAATGTAAATATATGGAAACCACATTTCCCCTCTATGTTGTTTTATCATGTAATCAATGTTGTTTATGGGATACTAGTAATTTATGGTCACCATAATCATCATCAGGTAATATACACACAATGAAATATTTTCATTAAATTTATATCAAAATGAAACTAGAGGGCTAAAGGAGAGACACATGGAATAATAAATACTTTGGATTCCAAATAATCCATTTTTAGCATTAATTCCCTCAACTTGGTAGGGGATATAAGATATGAGAGAAGTGATATCGCTTGGGTTCCTGGTGCCAAATCAGTAGTAAACTCTATACACTGCTTTGGAGAAGACCAGAAAAATACTCTCGAAAAAATTCTATGAACTCGGCAAACATACAAGGAAATGCACCCGAGGAGGACCACCATTTTCCTATATTATAAGTGATGACAAATAAAATTTGAGATTTCCCTATTCTGTAAGTGGAGTTTTAGCACAACCTGACTAAGGGTCCTATTTACCATGAAATCCCTCGGTACTACCATCAGGTTACACAAACCCCAATCGTTACCTATAGTAATAGATATGAACATGAAAAGGAACAATGTGTACATTAACGATGGTAATATCTAAGTGGTTGATTTCTTAAATCAGAAAATCTTATTCCATCTTGAACGTTTAAATGCTGATTCCAAAAGTCAAGCACTAGAGACCCTACAAACCTTTAATACCATGAAGAATCTCCAACCCCAAATCATCTGACATAATCTAATTTTCCAATTTTAAGACATCCTTGATTTGGAAGAACATAAAAAAATTATGATCCAAATTCATGGAAGAAACAACTAATGGAAATTCAATAATAATAGTACCTCGAATTGTCATATGTCTTTCCTATATTCATGGTAGTTCCTATTGAACAACATGAATTTTATTTCTCTCTACCTATTTCATTTAATGACCAATATCCATAATTTCATCCCTAAACTGATTCTTCCTAGAAACTTAAGAATTCATACAACCACTACCACCAAAAGTGGATCTCGCTGTCCTAGATGGCTTAGACTTGGATAAAATACCAATAGAAACTAAAAATCCTACACCACTCTGATAGGAATGTGTGGTCCTAAAAAACAATACAAGTAACCCATATTTTTGCATCAATGGAATGAACTAGGTGGGGATGGAAATGTTAAAAACACATTCCATGGCTTCTAACACAAATTGAAGTCTATTGATCCACCATTTGAAAACAACTAATAATTACATTTGGGAAGGATAACATGATCTACCACCTCCCTTCCTCTCTATCTCTTATCATTTATTATTCTTCTTAGATGGACTACCACTTCACACTACATAAACTGATCTAGGGAATCGATGTTTCCTTTATCATCAATTTATACCATCATGGAATGTTCAACCACCTCAACAAATGGCCATAGCATAAATAAAAATACACGAGAATACATAATTGGCATCAAACACTTTGATAACATATGATCCATAATATATTCACTAGAATTGATCCCTGCTATATACAATACCATATTTTTGAATCAATTGTAATACTCTATCGCTATATAGTTTCCATGAGTATTGTACATGAACTCCAATGACCTTTCTTAATCCAAAATATTAGGATAGTACTATTCATTGAAAAAGATCATGATATCATTCCAACTAATCTTCTCATTGATTCCATATTGAAACACTAATTCCCACAACCTTAGACTGAATCATAATCGAAATAACGAAAAAAACACACTAACCACCTTATATGTTTCAAGAAATTCAATCATCCTATCGATCTTATCATGCCACTCCCCCACTTCCTGAGGTTCAGCATTATACTGGATATTCAGGGGATTTTTCATGAGGAACTACTGATATTTTTCCTTTAATGGATGTGGTTGGGACTCCCTAACCTGAGCATGACCAGATCCCACTCCATGTCCAAATGACAAGAAATAAACACCATGGATTCCACTAGTATCTCATTAATGGGTGAGGTGTAACTATATCCAGCAACATCCTATGGTTCTGTAGGAATTAATATAAAGGAATTTCACTACAAGAACCAGTAGTCATAATCAAAACCTTCAAAACATCAGTTTTGAAAATGACCATCAATAAAAAAATACAAAACATTTTTATAACTAAAAAATAATCAAATGAAACATACTAAAAAGAAAAACAAATCATACCACTCATACACTGCCCAGTTTCCATATATAGGTGTATCCTATACATCTCCCATAGAGGAGAAATCAAAAAAAATAAAAACATCACATGGTAACTCAATATATATCACAAGGTGTACTAGGGAGGAACCCTACTCACAATCAGAATGTTAAAACCCTAAAATCCTATCTCTTTTCTATCCAAGGTCATTTTGAAATAACCTCACCCTAATGAATGTATCCTCTTTGGATACCATTTTTCACAAACAAAGCTGTATTGACTTCCATCCCGAAACCCAACCTTGTTCATAGCCTAGCCCAAAGGGCATTACCGATACCCATGATCCAGAAACTAGAACATGTGTATTATCATTTTATCATATGAAACTATTTCACCCATTATGAAAAAAATAATTGAAACACAGTAAAAATACATCACACCAATATCATTACTCATTAACAATCATGGTGAATCCACCCCAGATAAATATTTTATCACTTTAATAAAAACCAAAAAAACAAAATGTAGAGGGATACCCACCAAAAAAATGAAAAAAAATCCACGTGAAACCAATGGTTCTTCACCCCCAAGACACCACGACAGACACCTGTAATAGAATACCACTAGCAACCTGAGTGACCATCACGATACAAATTTCCTTAACACATGTCAAGAATAACCAAGTCTATATAGACCCAATGGTGTATATAGGTTTTGATACTAATCATAGCTAGATTAAATCCACTAAAAGGTAATACGTTAAAAAATATTATAAGACAAACCATCTTGAATGTTTTTTTGAAAATGATTAAATTATTTTTATACAATACATTTTAATTAGAAAACATGCTTTTATTTTGAATTCACCAACCAAGTGCACCATATTAATCATCATCCACATATATGATCCACTAGAAAAGAATCTATGGAATTATAGTGGTCTCCAATAATCATAGTTTGTTGATTGCTATATCATCAATCCCTCTATATAGAATTTTTCCTTATCCCCATCAATTTAAATTGCATCCATGTATTATTATGACTACCTAGTAATAATTGACTTCATTTTTGATCAATTTACATTATCATCCATATATGTATCACCACATTCATATTATCACAAAAAAAACAAAACAAAATTTCATTTTTCTTAATAAAATTCTCTCATGTTCACACAGAAACACCAATTCAACATTGAAACATGTTTTCACCACTTTTAGAATTTATTAAACTACCTGTAAAATTTATTAAACACCATCAAGTACAAAAATTAAAAAAACACTTGAAAGGTAATAATTTACTTTAGGAATACCTCATTCAATCTACACACATATTAAATTTATTTAAAAACACATTTCCCACCTCATACATGATGAATAGAAAAAAAAACAACAGGCAACAAAAGCTTATCAAAATAACCAAATAATGGTAAAACATTGAACCACCTAAAACAATTATAGAAAATTACAGACATATGTGCTAATCCAAAATATCATAACCAAGGAATCCTATAATAATAATATATAAACATAAAAATCAATATAAAATCCTAAATAACAGTATCCAACCATAAACCGGTCACCAAGTAAAATACAGATGTGAAACCCCTTTAAAGAATGAGATAAACCCAAAAAGAGGATAAAATTAAGGGATGAGGGACTAACATGGATAATCTTGGATAAACAACCCAAGAATTGAGGTCTAGGAGAGAAAGAGGGATGTAGGTGCCTTGGATTGATAATCTAGAATAGAGATAAAATTGGTAATTAGGTGTTAAATCTCAAGATGACATAAATATCATTTTTAATGACCTATATATGGAACACAGTTTAGTGGCATATATTAAAATACAATGAAGAAACTATGTTCCCCTTACTGTCTAGGAAGAACTCACCACACAGTTATCCAAAAATTTTATCATACTATGCAAAAACCATGTAGTTCGCCACTATAAATAAAATTTCACTTTGACTCATGGTTTCAAGGGAAATGATGCACGGTTTCAAAAACTGCGCACCAATCATGTTTCATATAATATTATCCCACAGTAAAAAAAAACCAAAACATAAATGGTAAACCCATGGATAAACACCAAACATAAAATAAATAATTGAATACCTCAAAATGAAACCATGGATTTGAAAATAGTAGTTCACCTTGTAATGAAATGTAGTGGACATTGATATGTTTATAGGATATAGAATGTAGTTGTTGTATTTTATTATGGTGTGTAGTTTTTTATATGGATTTGGATAGTGTTTATGATACGTGGTATATATATATATATATATGAGAATGGGTTCCAACATAAGTTAGTATTTAATTTGGATGATATAGTGAAAATATAATGTTTTATGTATGTGATGGTAGATTCATCATGATATTTTTAATATTCATAATAAATGTAAGTTATATATGCAAATAAAAATCATGAACTATGTGATATCTAAGAGGGGGATTTATGAAACAATTATATTTTATTTTTTTATGTTCTTACTTATAAAAAAACATCAAATATTATTAATAAGTTAAAAAATTTATAAAAACATTAGAACAACCAAAACAACACAGGCATTATTTATTACAAAGATTGGTACACAATTAGATTAGTTAGTCCTTGTCATGGTTGGGAAATAATAAAATACCAAAAACACCACTAGAAAAATCTTTTTTAAGTAGATATATTTTGTAGGGAATATCATTACACTTTCACATGATTAGATTTTAAAATAGTATTTTATTACTACATATATATAATATGTAAAAGTTATATTCATTTTATATGATATAATTATTCACATACAATATTTATTATGTCATAATTGTATAACATGATCTTATTCAAACTATCAGTTCATTCATGTAATTACAAAATAAAATCATGCAAAATTGTAGCAAAGACTAATATTATATATGTTCGTTGTCCATATTATAGGTATTTCTAGAAATATCCATTTGATGGGAACATCTGGTATTCTCCATCAAGTTAGGTTCATATATAACTCATGTGGTGCCTTTTGTATAGTGAAAACAAATTGCCAATTATTTTTCCAATCACAATTTCGTTTTATACACCAAATCCCACATATTATGATTACTCGTTATGTTATCCATTGACTAATGAATCAGACAAAAAAAAACTACATCTTCTTCATCCCCTTAATCTGATCATTTCAACACAACATTTCACTAATAGAAATTAATAGGAAATCTCAATCCACTATATGTTTATGAGAATATTCTTCATACCATCTATCTGACATTCATTCCTATTCTACAACATGTTAAATCTATAATCAAGAGTGATCAATGTTCACTACAACTATGTATGAACACATATTTGTATAGTAGTTCATAATAGGTAATGGGTTTGAAGACAAACATATTTTCACCCTCTATAGAATATTATATTTTAAATCACCCACTCATTAGTTTTTTATTAATTATTATCGTAAATTATAAAATATTATTTAATCTTTTTGAACAATCGAGTATTTTATAATGACAAAAACCTTCCATATAAATTGGAAATAATAAATGATATGAATTATATATTATTTTTAACACTAGATGATTATATTTTTATCATAACCTTATTGATATATTTATTATGTATTCATATAGAACATTGAAAATGTTTAAAATTTTACTACAAAAACATTTTTAAAAAAATATTGAAATAGTTAACTGTGATGCGACTCACTCCTAAATTCCATCACGGCATCATAGGGACGTCTCATTTCTCTTCCCCTAAACACATCCATATTCTATTGACATAAATAATAAATCTTCATCAATATCCTTGAAAACCCATTTTCTAACTGATGAAATATTTATATATCTAACCACCTGATGGGTTCATTTGGCTATAATCTGTTTAATTGGACTTCATATGATTATACTTCTTTATTTTAATTTCTTTATTATGTTTTCCTAATACATTATAAAATTTTCATTGATCAATAGACATTCGTAAATATGAAACTCAAATACTGTAACATCAATTGGTACCTTATACAACATATTAATATTAGGTATTAACCTTACAAAATAACCTTAGAAACCCTTTCACTAGTCACTAAAAAATGTATCACATTAAAAAAAATATACAATACATCCAAAATGAATCCCATCCAAACCACCATCAAGTAGCATCTTTCTGGTACACATCCAATTATCATTATTGAATGTAGATTTTAAATAGAAATTATTTTCATTCCATTTCATCTATGCTTGGATCATGTGTACATTTAGTACTCATTAGTCATAACCATTAATAACATGTGTTTATGAAAATATTTACACTTCAATGAAAAATATCTTTTATGAACCTTACATTACATGTAAAAATTGTTATGGATATTTCTTATGTTTATCACAGATATCAGGGATCATTATACTAATTGAATAATTTCAGTGATCTCATTATGATACAAACAATCAAATTTTTCATTTTGGAATTAATTAAAATGTTTGATGATATTATATAAAATGAAAAAATGACAATATATATAGTACACACTTATCATTATTAAAAAATGACCTATAATAATATTCCAAATTACTCATAAATAAATGTTCTGAAAAATATCTCTCTTTATATTTTGTTGAAAACCATGTCACATAAATTAATATTACCATGTAAATCAATAGATGTAATGCTATATGAATAATTATAATCCTATTAGAGTAAACTCTATATTGTAAAAAAGTACCATTAAATAAAAATATTTTTTTTTCCTTTGATAGTGATTTATGAAAAATCATCACAACCAACAAGAGAATCCTTTTTCATTAAAAAGGAACCTATATATGAAAAACCACTTCCAATATGAAAAATAACATTTTTAGAATACACATTAATAAACATTTAAAACAACTCGCATATTCTAAAGTAATAGCTTATTCCTTCCTCAAGAGGTATAAATCATGAAATTGGATAGATTTATGTTATACCATTTTCTACCTCTTAAAAAAGCGATTGGAATACATGATAGAGAGGGAATGGGATAAAATATGTTTCCCTAAAAATATTGGAGGGTTTACACCCATTTTTATCCTCATCATATGAAATGTTTCCTTTGCAAATGGTTTAAAAATATATTACATTCATTATCTAATGTTAAATTAAACTCAACCAATAGTTAATACATATATTTCACTCATTGATGAATTTATATTTTATACAAATGTTTTTATAATGACAATGTATCACAATATTCGTAGTGAGATTTATATAACATTGATTATCAAAACCCAAGAGTTGGGTGTGGGAAAGAATATACTAAAATATATTACACTTGTTTCCTGAAAACATATATTCCGTTCAACAATTCATTATAGAGATATAATCATATTTAATTATACGGAATTATACCTGATTTTCTTTCATTATATTTCATTTTACACACCATTAAACAAAAACAGAACACACCACCAGATGTAGATCTTCTATCATCCAAACAACCAAGCACATCTACATATATTTAAACAAGTTTATCATTCTTTCATAAAAGGAAATATTTTATTATTAAATTATCTTTTCATCAAAAATATTTGAGAATAATAATTCCATCCATGATATGATTTTTCTTTGGAGAACATTTATTATTTATGTAATGTGTATAAAAATATACTATATCCTTCTTTGATGAACTTATATACAAAAAACATACCACCAATATTATAAACTCATTAGGATCTACCTTTTTTAACCGTAATTTAATATCATTGTTAACCTTGAAATTCATATGGGAACTTGATTTCAATATTCATTTCCAAACATAAGAAAAAGTACTTTATCATACTTCATTCGAGATGGAATAATATTTCATTCCTACTGAGTGATTTTCGTGACACGAATTTATATCAGTTAACCCTTGTGATAGTTTCAATTAAGTTCATCGTACCCTTAGAAAAAATTTCACAATTTTTATCATCATTCGTTATAAGGAAAATACCATCAATAAAAACTGATACATGGAATGAAAAATCTTATTATTATTTAATGAATTGGATTCTTTCCAATATTTTGTTAATGAATTTAATAATTCATATGATTTTATATAATATATATTACCAAAATCACAAATCTTAAATAATATCATTAATTATTTCTTCAACATGCACTCCAAAAATTCATATATCCCAAAAATAATGTAGTATGGTTTACAAATTTAATATTATTATTTATCTCCAAGAAACAATTTATTATATGATATCCATTCATAATATTTTAAATATATATAGTTCCTAACATATGAAGAAATATTTTCCTACTATAAAATAATTCAATTTGTATAATGTTTTCATTAATGACAATTCCATTAATATTAGATTAAAACATAAAGAAATGTGTACCTTGTTTCTTATAACATCAAATATTTAATATTACATTCTTCCTAAAACAACATTTAAACGTTAATATTATTATTATTATTTGTGATAAGATCCCTAGTATCATTCTTTGAAATATGATCCATCCCTTCATTTATAAAAACTATCCAATATTGATTCCATAATGTTTAATCAAAATTATATTGAGCATCTATAGAAATGATGATGTATTTTATATGAACCACAATAATACCTTAGTCTGAAATAATATTTATGAATCTCCAATGATTTTATTCTCTATTAGTGACATCTTTATCATAGTATGTAATCATTGAACTTATCTCCTTCAACTAATAAAGTTTATTCAAAATCTGAATCTTAAATAGTTTCAACATTTTTACTAACATTTAGATCCTTTTCACATTATTCATCTCTAACCACCTCACCAAGCCTTTAATAAATACATAAAACATTATATGAAACATTATAGTCATAATAATAATGAAAATGTACAAACATAGAATAAAAAACCAGTCATGTTTCTTTATTTTCACTCATTTATCATCATTCATTCAGATGGAACATAATAAATATTCAATCAATATATCTATGATAAAGCATCCCCAAATTATCGCCTTAAAAATTTATAATGATGGAATGTTGAATAGGAAAGGTTGTTTAAAACAAGGTGTCTTATTATAACACATCACCTATGGAGTCATATCACAATTCTGCTAATATAGAAATAAATTTTGAAAATAAATATCTACCCACCTGAAATAATTAGAAATATGTTTAATACTATATTTTACTAAATATAGTTTGTTCTATATCAACCAAATGTCAAATTCTTATATTTTCAATATTTTAATATTTTTGTGTTTACTGTGCAATGAAATTAATAAAATATTCCTAGTTTGGAATATAATCTCTAAACATTATAGATGTATATTTTCAACCATTATATATTATTATTATTTCTTTTTAAAATTAAAACATTATTTTTGATGATTTATATAGGAACTCCTAAAACTTTCTTATGCCCATATTTTATATTTTTGAAACATAATACGTGAAATAATGATATTTTCTTCAGTAAATATAATAACGTACTAATCTATGGCTGTCAATTATTTACTTGTCAGACTAAAAATATCAAAATGTATCAATTCCAAAGAATGTGTTGAAAGTATATAAACATTAATATGCACTATTCATAAAATATTCTTTTCTTTAAGATATATCAACAATAATATCATATTCTTTCACCTTAGTGATACCATTAATTCATTATATATTTTTATGTTTTCCCATTTTTTTGTAAAATTTTTCACTATATTTTTTATTCCTTAGTATATATTCATCAATCATACTAAGATACGTTGATAATTTTTAATTCTTAGCTTCAAATAAGAATCACATTAATCATAGGTTTTTTATAGCATTCCCATTATATATTTTCATAAAAATATACCATATTACCTAAATGAAAATTTTAACATCATTAAAGATTTATGAAATAAAATAAAATTGTGTTTTATCGTTTAAAAAATAAATTTTATTTATATTGCCATCCATACTGATAGTATATTTAAAATTAATGATTTTGAGTTAGTCTTTGTTTCCAATTGTAATTATATCTTCATTAAAAATAATTCACATTATTCAAAAACAAAAAATCACCAATAATATGTTAAAATACAATTATGTATTTTATGTGTTAATTAATCAATTATATATTTGAGTAAAATCATAATAATTAATTAATTTTTCATTTCTTTTTGCCTACATAACATTTAGCTTCAGATATTTTTAAAATATTCAATTTTATTTTGGTAACAAAATAAGATACCATTTTACAGGATTTACAGTATGGTTACATATTTCACTAATGGTTCAATTTGTTGGAAATGTATTGTAAATCAACTGACTAAATATCTCTAGATGTCTCATTTTAGTTGGTTGATTCCTCATAAAGCATTGCCTCCAGTTTCACATAGATTCACTGTGTCGCTGATTTATAAATCGAAAAATAATTTTTTATTCCAAAATATTCCACAATACTTGATGTATCTAAATAGAACACAATTCACTCATTAACATAAATATTTCAAAGCATTTTTCAAATGATTGTTATAAATTTTCCTACCACCCCCTTTTGTCTATGTTTTTCCAAACAGTTTTTTGGTTACCCAAAAATAGTTTATTCTTTATCTAAAATTCATTCAAAACATCATCATAATATTATATGACTGCATATTTTGGTTTAGACATTGAATATATAGAAATATAATGTTTTTTCTTCATTTATTGTGTACCTATTTGACCTATATAACAATTCTTTTCTTACGGAAATATTAATTATTATTAAAAAAAATTAAGGATATCCATTCTAGATAATTTCAGTTTTAAAATTATCAAAACAATTAAAAAATATGTAATTATCTTTCATCCTTTTATAACACCAATTCCAAATTTAGCATGTTCTTGTTGAATAAGATTATGTTTTCGTCCATCAGATTTATTTTTTCATCACGAATGATATTTTATTATTTTATTCAACAATATAATATATATAAACATAATAAACATTAATAAACATAGTTTTTTATTCTTTAAATTATTACAAATAGTTTTTTATAACATTTCATTCCATTGAAATCATATTCTAACTTTCATGTATTTCAATCATTGCAAGACCTTCACATAATTCACGATTGTGAAAAGACTATATCTACATCTCCATTTATACATTAGCATATGAGATATTATTATCAATACATGTTATTTTTAAAGTATTTAGTTTTTTAAAATAATTTTTTTTCTACCACAATTCTTTAGGTTGATGGATTTATCATCACTATCATCATCTTCCTCAAACATAGGAAAGTAGTTTTTGGTTTTTTTTAAAGTGAACATATTATATTTTCCATAATATTCGGAATTGAATTCGTATTCATTATTCTTTAGTTGTATTTTCAATTTTTGCATCTACATAACTTTCATCATCTCTATTTACTTTTGGTTAAATTGTAGGAAAATATCTAATATAATTGTAGCCGCTTAATTCTTTTGATAACATTCTATTTTAATTTCCTAAGCCTATATTAACCAATTTATAAAAACGAAATAAATTAATCATAATATTTTACTGGACAAATGTTTTTTCTTGGATTTATTAGCTTAATTTTTATGGACATTTATATACTATCCATTAATGAAGTATTAGATGGAAATCACATAAACAGTATTTTCATTATTCAACAAAAACATTTCACTACACATCTAATTATAGTTGAAATTTATATTTAATCATCTAATTATAGTGTTTTAAAAATTCAATGATCCAATGACGATACATTATAATAAGATTTATCATAGAAAAGCGTAATATATTTTTTATAATTTATGAATGTTCTATCCTATAACCAAGACATTTTTTATTTATAAAAATTTAATTCACCATTGTAAGGAAATATTATATAGATACAAAATGATCAATATTATGATATTTATAAATTAATCTAAATATTTTATTCATTAATTTAATTACGTTGGTATGTCCTTAAAATGTATATTTTCTCACTTTTCTTGTAAGCTTCTCACCGTTCAAACATCCTTAAGTCTAATAGTAACTATTTCCATGAGTGTGGAAATTATAATATTTCCACTTAGAAATCACTGTATGAAATTTTATAATTAGAATATTATGCGGGATCTACCCCTGATGAAGGACATAAACGATCTAAATAAACCATAAAATTCCATTTCACACGGAAAATATAGATGCTAACATTTTATCTTTCTAAACATAATAACTCTTCATATCAATAATAAGAATCCTCTTAGTATTAATGAAATTATAAACATCCACCATGAATTAAATTTTTAGATATATTATATGAATATATAACAAAAAATTAATCATTCAAATAACACTTGAAACAACCAACCATGATATATGAAATCGATGAGAGTTAAAGGGTTCAATTAGTGATATTTTCTCATTTCATTTTACCTCATGTGATACAAAATTCACATCCTTTTAAAAATATATGTCATTTTTAAAATAATGTTTAGAATTAAAATCATTTGAAAATAATTATTTTCAATTTTCACTATTAAATTGGTGAATCTATTCCTTAGAATGGTTTGGAAATAATATAATACCATAATTTCTACTAAAAATATATTTTATGTGGTTACAGCAAGAAAAAAATATTTTTACACTTTAATTTCACTATAATAACAATATAGTATAAGTTCTCCCCATAAATATATAAGAGGTTTCAATGACATACATAACATTTAACATAATGCCTAACCATCTAGATTCTATTTGTTTCCACTACATTTAATTATTATATTCACACATTCAATTATTGTATGTATTAAATCTCCATTACATTATTTTAATATATCAATCCATAAATTTCTTCAGTTTTATGATTGTATGTTAGATAGTTTAATTTTAAAAACACTACCATATAGGTATGTCTTGTGTACTCTATCTGGTGTACGTATTATATAATCCATCTTGTTCTGTTTTTTTTAACTAAATCCTTCTGAAATACTATTTGTATTCACGCTACTATTATTTTTCAATATGATAAAACATTTTTTGAAAATAATTTATGTAATTATTCAACTGATTAAGAATCCATAATATCGAAAGATAACACTAGATCAACTTCCTGTAATAATTTATACTCATCTTCTTTCAAATACCAATTGAGGTGAAATTTCTTCCAGCAAAATGAATATCTAATGATTCTTCTAAACATAAATATAATCATTTTTCATCATTTGTGGTTCTTCATCTAATTTCGTACAATATTATAAGTTTCCCATAAATATGAATATTAATTCTCCCTTAATATTGTGACGTCTCAGGCCCTGATTCCGTATAAAAGGTTCCTTGAGCCTGATGGGCCACATGGCCTCAAGAGCATCTCTCCAAATTCTAGAGGATTCCAACTAGTTGCAAGGTCCTAGGTAACTTCCGTGCAGAGACTATTCCCTCATTAATAGTGTGTATCTTAGGAAATAAATATAAACCAATGTAAATAGTGAATGAAATATAAGTAAATAGTTGGCACATCTGAATAGACAAGGATAAAAATATATGAAATAACTTAAATAGCATAAAATTAGTAATGAAAATATGTATTGTATATTCTATGATAGAAAATAAGGATATGGAGAATTAATATTAAATGAATACCCCAATATAGAAATAAAAATATACCTAAACTATCCAAAGCATCCCGACCTATAGCTCTAACATCTACTACCATATCCTCCATTTCATAACTAGAAATCATGTGTCTAAATCATTATAATTCCCTTATTCAATACAAGAATTCATTTAATCTTCCTAAGGTACTAAACAATTCCTATAGAAGATGTGAGAAATATACCAGCCATCCTCCACCAGGGGTGTCTACCACATTCTGCCCGTGTAATGGAAATGTATCATTCTGCCAACATTAATATGTAGTGTAAATTGGTACAATGATACTAAATACCTATGTAGATACTTTATCCATTTTCAAGTGTATGAACCTGTAAGAAAATATTTATTTTATTGTTGTCGGTTCATAAATAATACACATGTTAATAATAGGGAAGGTTCAAATATGTAACAAGATAATATGAAATTATATTTAACATTGAAGTTCCAATTTAATATCCAAAGAAATGTAGATCTCATTGGTTTACAACTATGTAATGACTTCATCATGGATAAGGGAATAAATGTAGTAGAACAAAAATAGTCAAAGGCATTCCACAATGAGATGCCTACCAAGACCAAGGAGTTCATCCAAGGTAAAATGGGGCTAATAAATGATTGGTCCTAATAAGAATTGACCATCACACCGACATTTCAATGTTGATCAAATGAATGTATCCAATGAATCATTTATTTCTATATTATGGATCTAGAAATTTCATAACAAGAAACCAATGCTATACAAGGACAGTGTTCTAGGTGCCTCTCAACATAATCATGTCGTATCCTTGAATTCAAAATGGGGTCCTCGAGCACTCTAGGAATTCTCTCAGGAATCCAAAAAGGGCTCGAGTTTAGACACTCTTATTATGATAATAATGTTATATAGTATGACATTTTGTTCATGCCTTACCTTTAATTAGTGTGACAAGGCCATGTTTCATGCAACCCTTTAATCAGGTCATAATTAACCTATAAATCCATTTAGTTCAATCTTTTCCGTTCATTAATACGATATTCTCATGTAGTATGAAACCATTCAATGAATCCACTTATGGTATTTTCAATATATGAGGCACAGTACACAACCATCCATTAACATGGTAAGGGGTGCCACAAACATGCAATCTATTATTCAAATATATTAAAAAATTCCTAGTCAGGTACATAATATGTGTTCCAATTTTCATTTCACATTTAATTAACACATCAAAGCACTTACATTGGGTAGGTAAAGTGGTGATCTATCCAGGAAAATTTAATTATGACATTCATAATTTAAAAAAATCCCTTTAATATAGAAAATATTACCCTTATAATGGTCAATCGATAGCATTGATGAATGAATTCTCATACATATCATTACACGAAGATGATAATTGTGGAAAAAAATCCTTCATGGGATCGGCCGAGTTTTGTTAATAATAGCTAAAAACTAATCACATATTTTTAAAAGGAATAATCTTATGTCTATAATGATGATAAGCATTGATTATAAATTCAATAAATGAAACCTGATGAAATCGATGGGCCCCACACAAAATATCTAAAATCAGCGTACTTGGGGATGAGTTGTTGACTGCCCACATTAGACTAGTATGAATCTAATCCTCCTTTATTATCCAATATATTGTCTTGGAATAGATTAAATACGGGAAATATTAATAATTCTTACACCTCGATAACAAGGTTGAGAGTTAGAGAGACGATGAACATCTAAAAGGTAATCCAGTACTTATCGTTGTCCATCCAATGTGATGATCAAAATCTCGAATAGATCTCCAATGAATGACCTATCTTGACCCTTGGTTAGACCTTATAAATTATCCAAAATGAGATAAATTGAGGTAAATCATGTTGATATCATATAAGGGTTGAAGGAGGCACTTAATTAGATCATTAAGGGTTAAAATGTTAAATTGTAAAAAAATTCCTATGAATGGATTGGCCACATGATTTCCCAAACCATGGGAACCCCATTCATGGGTCAATATAAAAAGTTGTGAACCCACATTGTTACTCTATATGGATAGGGAATCCATTCCACAACCATGTGGTCAGGATGTCTTCAAAAAAGCATGTCACCAGCAGAGTTTTCTCAAACCATGTGTCCTCTCTACGCGGTCTACTACAAACCATTTTCCCGAACGAGTTCTCCCAAAAATATATGTTCCATGATCCAAAAATATCCTGGTAACCCCTGAGACATTTTCTTAAACAATAGGCATCCATATTTGGTCCAAACTAATTAATTAGACTAAATTTAAAAGGATTCATATCTGAGTGAAAATATGGGCTCTTTATAATTTTAACACCTCAAATGAACTCATCCCATAGTTCACCTTACAATGGTGGTGAAACAATATCTTTGATCAACTCTTACCAATGGTCATGTACTCCGTCCTCCCATACCTAGATCTCGTGCTTCCCACGGCCTTACTCCCACATCCCTTATATGAGAGGGACATACCAGCCTCAAAGATCCTGTGTTCTCCGATCAACGATGAGTACTATATACTCCTCAAAGGTTAAATCCACATCTATCATGTCTTTCATAGGATAAATGGGATGATACAAGTTTTCATGATATTGGAGAAGCTGTAAAACATAGAAGATGTCTTATATGGAATGGTACCTCTGATGGAGTAACAACCGATAGGCTATAGAAACTCCACTCTCTGTAATTTCAAATGGACCATTGTAACATGAATACAACACCCCTCGCATCCCTAACCGTATATTCCCTAGACTATGTGATACCTAATGAAAAACATAATAGCATATCTCAAAAACAAGAGTTCATCGATGATTATTGGATTAAGTTTTCTATCCGGAATGAAAAGTAGACATACTATTCCTCATCGGGTACACCTATTCTGAAGACTCTGTTATAAGACAAAGACATTTTAGGGATACCTCACCATCAATTATACTTCATAGTGGTGAATTTTATGACCTACCATATCATTCCTCAAATGGATCATTCTAAATTGTCTTCTAAAATCTATTATTATTAGTGTACTCAATGATAGGGATATTCTTATTCCATGAAACACGGAAATCAAAAACACATTCACATAAACTGTCCTCTAAAACCAATATTGTTAGTTATGATTTTCCATCAGTTTGAGGGTGATATGTTTTACATTTAAGCAGTTGGGTACCCATATATTTCTACAAACCAGCATGAACCATGATGTAAAATGAGAAAACCTATCTGAAATGATAGTATGAGGCACACTGTGAAGCCATATGTTCCCACATACATATAGTCTTACAATATCATCAAAAATTAAAATATCCCGAATGGGAATGAAGTGGGATAAATTAATTATTCAGTCAATAACTACCTATACAATGTCACTATCCCTCGACAACTAACGTAAGCGGAACATAAGGTCCTAGGAAACAACTTCCCATTTCCATTATTGTACAAGAATTTGTTGCAACAATATTATAGGTCTCTAATGATATATCATCACATGATGATTGAAGGAACACCTAGTGGTAAATCTAATTTTCTAATGTTTCATCCTAGGACACCAATTCTACAGTTTTATATCACAAAAGTTTTAGAGATTATTAGATAAACTACACATTAAGTGGTGTGGGACTCTTTGATCAAATACTCAATAATATCATTAGGAACCCAGACATTCCCATGAATATACAAGATTTCGTCTATGTCCACTAAAACATCCTGAGGTAGGTAATCTAATGATATACTCTAACTGAGAACTATTCCTTTAAGATCTAAAAATGTTCTACCCTTCACCTTCTCAAGAAGGGAAGTGGTAAATATTAATTATGTTGATCTTAGACTACTCATTTCTATCATGAAACTCCATATTCATCTTATAGAAGAAGGGAATTAATATCCATTCATCGCTGGATTTACGTAAGGCTTGTGCTTGAGTCTTCTGACTCATCACATTAGTGAAAACATTCCCCTTACCAGACGTATTGGAAAGCACACAATCAAAGGACTATGGATATTCGACCCATATATGATGTCTCATGTTCATTTCATGCATTTTAAGGATATATTTGAGGACGTTTTAGACTGTGTATACCACAAATCACTCACCCAATAGATAATTCATCCATAAATGTTAATCATGGAAAACTGATATTCTTTTACAGTCATGTTTTGTGTAATTTCCCACATGAGGCCTCAAATTTAATGATATATACATAACAAATCTATCCTACATAATCAAAACTACTTTATGTCCAAATCCAAATGCATTAAAAAATATTATATAACCTCTATGAAGCTCTGGAAGTATAAGAATAGGTGGAGAGACAATCCTTCCATTCAAATAATGAATGACTTCCTCACATGATTATGTCAATAGGAACATAAAAAATTTCATTGTGAGGCTTGAAATAGGAGAATCATGGTAGGAAAAATATTTTATGAAATTCCTATAATATCTATATAGCCCTATGAAACTATATATTTATAAGATGTTCTTTGGAATCTTCTAGGAAACTACCTCACTAACCTTCACTGGGTCAAAAATAAACTCATGATTATGATATTATATGACCTATGAATTGAACTTTGTCAATCCAGAAATGGAACTTAGAAATAATTGAATAAAAATTATGCTCTCTCAGTGTACTCATAATCATCTAAATAAGTTAATCTTGGTTGCTTCAAGTATGATAATAAACCTAGATGTCATCCACAAAGACTATGAAAATAAATAATCCAGATAAGGAAAAAAAATTATTTTTTAGGGCCATGAAAAAGGTTGGCATGTTCATAATACCAAACCACACAACAAGGTACTCATACTAACCATAACAAATATAAAATGGTGTATGAGCTATGTATTATGACCTTACTCACACAAGGGGATATCCTAACCATAGGTTGATCATAGAAATGATGCCATCTTCTCAAATACTGTCAAATAGATCATCTATCTGAGGTTTTTGAAACCATATATTTACCATAATATGGTTCAAAATTCTACAATCCATGCACAAAATAAGTGTACAGCCGTCTGCCTAGTGAAAATCATTGGCAATCCCCCTGCCGATGTATTGGTCCATATTAAACCATTGGCCTCTAAATACTTTCACAACTACATGTGATCCAGAAGCTCCCCAGGTGACAACTTGTATGGTGGAATGTACAGTGGATCTTCTCTTAGAATAAGATCAATCGTAAACTCTCCTCTCCATGAGGAGGTAATCCAAAAAATTCATTAAGAAAAAAATCCATGAAATGAACTGCTGCTATAGGAAATTAGGCCATAACTAAGGCATTAACATCAATGAACAGATTTATAATATGTGTGGAAACTACACCAAAACCATGATACTCTGGTCCTAATATACTAGACTAGACCTCTTATTCTTCCTTTTGTATATAATAGTTTCCCTCTGGTTATATAAAAAATACCCTATGATGATTCTTGAATAGAATATCATGATACAGATCCAAAAAATCCATCCTGAGAATGAAATAAATACCTGTAATATAAATAATGAAGAGGTTCAATAATAAAGGTTAACTGGATATCTCATTGGGACAGTCCATAGACAGTCATATTCCCTTTGAACACACTCCCTACAATATATATATGTTCATTAACCCAATATAATAATGTATCTTTAGTCAAAGACATTCCATGATAGATATAGTTTTAAAAGAGATTTTGGAACCTATATAAAATAATCGAGATAGTATAGTAGATTCTACTTGAATTGTACATCATAAAATAGAGGGTCTAGAATCATGATCCTTAGGTATCAGCTATAAAGCATTCATTTGGCCATATCCATAATTATGTGAAAAAGTTGGACTACCATGATCATAACTACTTTGGTGGTATTTCCAGTTATTAGGGGTCAAGTTACCATGACCAAAAACTCCCCATCAGCCAGTAATGTTTGTGTTATTCCAACAACCCTCCCGACATGACCCAAAATAACATTCTCCTGATGGTGGATCTAGTTCTGATCCTTTACACTCAATGCTAATTGAATGGTCTAGCAGAATATTTTAGGTTTCCCCATTCAACTGCAATCCCAAGAATGGATTGCTTCTCTATCACAATGAGGCATCAAGATCCTCCTTTTTCCACACTAATTATAGACCATGGAATCATAAAATCATATACTCTAGTTGTCACTTCCCTGATGATAAACATTGTGGGAACATTGCCTACCAATAGAAGAACTATTGTCCTACCACAACACTGATCCTATATGGATAGTATTATTCTCATACCTTAGGTTACTATCATTTATATGTACTAATTGACTACTTCATAAATAAATTAGGCTGATGAAATACATTCAACTTCAGGCAGATGGCATAAAAAATCCCATCCATAAATCTTCTTGCACACGAAAGCTCATCACCAGTAAGATGTGGTGCAAAGAACTACAACTCTGTGAAATGAAATAAATACTCTATATATAACATGGATCCTTTATTAATATTCAAGATATCTCTAGATTAATCAGCTCTCATATACTATGGAAAGAGCATTTAATAGATGTAATTTTGAAAATAAACCCATTTCATGCCACCAATGTAATCTTGAAAATAAACCCATTCCCTTTGAACACACTCCCAACAGTATATGGTCGTCCAGGTTAATGACATCCCACCAATGCTCAGACGAATCCCAAAGTATGTATGTGGAAGGATTGACCCTACACACTAAAGGAATTTATAGATTCTCAATGATAGATATTGTGGCTTCCCGTGATGAAACAAAAAACATGGGGACCGCCATCTCCTTGGAAAGTGGGTGGATGCTTTATCTGGAACTCAGGAGTCAAAAAAACTATCATAGGTGCAGCTTAGGGAGCACCATGCATTAAATGCATCAAAAATTGTTACTATCATGAAAATTGGCCTCATTTCCTAGATCATGAATAGCATGTGGTTCTTCAATTTGAAGTCCTATATGTATGATGACCAGATCAGGGCCCACCATATCTGGAGCATGGTCATCCCCATCATCTTAGTATATGACATGAGGACATCGTTGGAGAATTGGTATAAAAATGTAAGGAAAATTCCTTAGAACCAATATAAAAGAAAAAAATTAGATCCAAAAGTGAAAGATGAATGTAAGAAAACTCACTACCCAAGGCATACTACCCAATCCTCCTGCCTATACGTCCATGTTTTAGTAAGTGCTCATATATTAGTTTCAGGGGTTCTAATTGATGAAGTTTCAATAGTACCATGCTTCATCATTTACGGGAAACCATTTCATTTCATTTTACCTTTAATTACCCTGTTCACATATTTATAACTCAAAACATAAAATTTATGTCTAAGGATGTTCAACCATTTCATTTTATAAGTCCTCTTTTACATTATAATGGATGCATATTCCCATTTAATTAGTGCATATACACCTTATCATTAAAAAAGACAATAATTTATTTATATCATAATGGATTGTCTTAATAAATTACTCATTCCAACCTTCAAGGGCCGAGACACCTCAAGAATTGTGGAAGGCAGTCCCTTAATCATATCGAATAGTATCACAAGAATAATCTAACTATCACAACACAGGTCAACAATCACATGCATAACAAAAAATTAGTGTATAGAAATGCATCAATATGGAATTGAAATATTCATGACATGTAAATTCTAGGTTCCTAAAATGATACATGTAACAATGGTGTGTTCCCTCATATTATCAATTAAAGGATAAAATAGAATTTCAATCAGAATAATAATCAACAACACCACAAAACATGTTTTTCACCCAACAATGAAATGATATCCACTGTAATGTGCATCAATAAGACAAGAATTTTATTTTAAGAAGCCATTCTTTTATCCCAAACATGGGTTTGTGATGAAAAAGATGTACATATAAAATTGAATCAATAATTCGTAGTCTCCAAACTATTTTCTCTAATTAGTAAATCATTAAATGAACTTATTCGATATAGATTCGTGATTTCCCAGACCTGGATGCCACTTAATAGGGGCCCCGAGCCCAGCGGGTCACATAGAAATAAGCACATTTCCAAAAATACAATAGTCTTTTGACTAGTACTGCACTCATAGGGTTTGTAAATGGTGATAAAATTCCCTCATTAGCAGAGTATGGAATAATGGATAAATATAAATATATGTAAATAGAGATTTAAATTTAATTAAATAGAAGGAATAATAGAAATTGACCAGGATAAAAATAACTAAAATAACTGGAATAACAAAAAATAACTAATGACAATATGTCATGTATCTAGTAAACTATAAAACATGAGTACATTGTAGAAAGCATACATGAAAAAAACCAATAGAGGAAAATGGAAATACATAAATTGCTCCCTGAATCTTGAGCTATAACTTAGTCATCTACAACCAGCTCCATTCTTTTAGAGTAGGAAATCATGTGTCTGAGGAATTATGCTTCCCTTTGTTAACACTTGTATACTTGAAATCCACCCCAAGTACCAAAAAATTACCAAAAGGGTGTAAGAAAAATCTCAGTGCAACAACACCAATGGTGATAATAACATCGGCCTTGTGTAATGGAAATGTGATAGTGTACAAGCAGGAATATGTAAAGTAATAAAGTAAAATGTAATTAAATAATCATATACCATCTTCATCGCTCATCTCGTGTGTGAACATGAGTCCAATTAATTATTTTATAGTTATATGTTTATAAATAAGACAAATGTTAAAAATATCGAATGGTCTAAGATGTTAACTGACAACCTGAAATGACATTTAATTATTAATATCTGTGGTAATAACCAAGGCAACATATACCTTAAGTGTATCCCTACCAGTAATGAATTTTTTCATTAAAAGGTTAATAGTTTAACATAAGTAGAATTGACCAAGGAATTAAAAAATGTGACACTTATAGATTAAAAAGAGTTCAACTAAGGTAAAATAGGGATATGTAATGATTGGGTCTTTTGGGATTTAATCCTAGAATAAATTTGTCAATGATGGGTCAAAGGAGTGTATATATGGAATCTGTTAGTAATAAATGAGGGATCCAATAGTTTTGTACTAGGCATCCAATAATAGGAAACTATTGTGTTCTAGGTGTGACTCATTCTATGAAATATGTATCCTTGAATTCATAAAGGTTCCTTGATATCTTTAATAATTCCCTCAACAATCCCAGGAGTGAGCGAGTCAGGCCGCTCATTTTTAAATAATGAAGTAATAAAATATTCCATTTGGTTTAATCCTTTCCTTTCATTATTATGACAAGGAAAATTATCTGTAAACCCTTTAATCAGGACATAATAAATTGATAAATCTATTTTTTTCAAGTCTTTCCTTTCATTTGAGGGACAATGCCACATACCATGTAACCATTCATTAAATTCCATTAATTCATTTTTAAAAATCAATGTTCACTCTATACTCTCCATTATCATGGTAATGGATTATACATACATGCATCCTATTACTCAAAAAAATTAGTATTGGTAAGTTATATACTTGGTATACTTTCCAATTTCCATTTCACATTTAATTAACAAATTGATGAACTTACCTTAGGTAGGTCTAGTGGTGCACATACATTTTACCTTGTTTTATAAAATTAAAAATTTAAATCAATTAATTTAATAAAAAATTTCATACCCTTAGAAAGGTCATGCCATGTCAAATTCCAACGACTACCCATACATGAAAAAACACTAAAATGAATATTATGGAAAAACATCATATAGTAGGTGGACAGAGTTGTGGGTGTAACCACTAAGATCTAATCACATATTATTTACAAGAATAATCCTATGGTTATAATGACTATATCTGTGGCATATAAATTCAATAAATGGAACCCAATGATTTTGGTGGGACACTCACAAAATTTCCAAAATCAACGAACATGAGTGATTTGTTATATACCACCCACCATAGGATTATAAGAATATGATTCTAAAGTATAAGACTATAATTCATCTTGGATTGTATTAGATCTATTAAAAGAGTAAAAACCCTTACACCTCAATAAATAGGTTGATATAATTGGATATGAAAACACATAATAATGTCTTGTGTACATATTATTCCACATCCAAAATGATAAACAGAAGCAAAAACAAATAATAAATGAAGTAGATCTTTTGAACCCTATTTTTTTACTTCAACAAGCATCGAAATGAGTGAAATGTAGGTTAATCATACCTGAAATCGGAGTAGGTAAGACGGAGGGTATTAATTACATCATTAAGGGTAAAAAATTTAAATTTACAAAAATTTAGCATGTGAATGGTTTGGCCGCATAGTTTTCAAAACTATGGAAAAATCTCGCATGGGAACCTGGTAAAACGGAGAATTATCATGGTTTGGTTGAACGGTTAAGGAATTAATTTTCCAATCATTTGGAAAGGTTCTACCCAAAAATTCATTCCACCGATATGGTTTCCTCTAACCAAGAAACAACCAAACATTGTTTACTAAAAACCATTCTCCATACGTTGTTACAACAAAAAGATGGGTTCCGGGCTACGAACAAGCTCCAAGAACCCTGGAGATATTTTTAAATCATTAAGAATCCATTATATGTTCTAAATAAATAAATATACCATAATATGAAGGATCCATATATTATTAAAATACCATGTTCATATAATTATATAATATCATGATTGAAAAAATATGAAATCTTTCATTTGTTGTCATGTTGTATGAAAACACTTAATTATAATCTCCCACTCATAAAAATGTTTTCGATCCTGATCAAGCCTTTGTGGATTTTATATAATATTATTGAGAACCCAATCATTTTTTACCTCTAAAAAACAGCCATCTAATTTGGATTGAGTAAATGGTCTACCTTTAATTATATAAGGAATAGTGAATTTTCAACTATATTGGGAACATTATTTATATTTTTAAGATTTCAATGTAATAAAAATATATCTAGTAAAAAATTAAAAAATAAATTTTTCTGTTAAAAACATTTTTAAAAAAATTTAATTATATATGTCTCTACCAAATATTCCATAAATATTTATAGGAACATCATGTGTGTCATCCCCTTGACTCTTCCATCATCCAATAACTTCGAAAAGGATTTTTAATTTATTTTCCCCAAACAACATCTTTTGATTGATGAGATTTACATAGATATATCCATATATTATTTTCATGAAATTAAAATTTGTTTGATTGTATTTTATCATATTGTAAACCATCGGATCACTTCCTTTATCATATCCACTTTGAACTATGAATAATTTTCATAGATTGAAAAAAAAACTCAAACATTGACATAGTTTCAATGAATATAAAAATACAAAAAATATGAATATTGGTCATTAAAAATACATATAATCCTAAAAACTTATATTTATACAAAAAATGATTTACCGTTACAGAACATTCTAAGCAACCATTATGAATTGCGTCTAAAAAATACTTTGTTGAAAAATTTTATGATAACAACGTCTCAAATCAAATGACTAGAAAATTATTGTATTATCATTTTACATATATAAAATAATATCCCCATTTCATTTTCATTTTTACATGTTTTTTCATTAATTATTCACGAGGTTATAATCATAAATTATATCATTAAATTTCCAATTTTTCACTTCACTGACCAATATATTCGATTGACATTATAATCATAGTACGAAAAACATTGAGGAAACTTATTATCCTGATCTTCTATGAATAGAATCAACAGTTTTATGGACTTATTATAGTATCCCATGTCTGATCTGCACCATCATATATTCCATGTAATAATGATTTAAAAACAAATATTACTAATTGTGAAACAGATAAATTAGATTTTTTAGGTAGCACTTCCTACAAGCCAAATAATCATTCTCTAATCATCTAAAATCTTCCAAAAAAATTATATATATAGTAATTATATATATTAGTATTGTGTGTATTTAGTAAGATGTGTTTTTTCATTTATCATGAATTATAATTCAATTTAATTCTCTACTTTTTTACTTAGGATTTTATAATATTTATGAATATTTTATTTGGTGGTTCTAGAGAGGAACCAATATAGAATAGTTTATTATTACCAATTGTATATATAATATTTATAAATTTTTAGTACGGAGTGGGTTATTATGAAATACTACACTATATAATAGGGGATTTTTTGGTTGTGTATGAGAAAGTATTATAAGAGAATGATGTTATAATTTGTTTAGGTATAGTATTGTTTTTTAATAATATAATATATATGTTTCAGTATGGTGGATGGATTTTGAGTCTACTTTTATGTTGTATATTATTTTTTCCTGGTGATTATTTTATATCTAACTTTAATAATTAGGTTCATTCCCCCCATTTTGTATTATTATACCCTCATATATTGTTTCCAAAATATATATATAATTTTTTGTTGGTTTTAAAAGTCACACTACTCCTCACTACAAACCCCTAAGAAATTCTTAGGTCAGGGGATGTGTTAATATAGTGATATTAATTATTTAGTTATGAGTTTTATTAATGTTTAATGTTTGGAACTAGTGAGAACTATATTAGTTTTATATGGTAATAGTTTATTTGATCATAACATATAATGTAGGGAAGATACATTATCTATGAATTAAATGGGCCACTATGATCTAAATAATGAACATTGATTATCCATTAACAATGATTATGTAATAGAACATTAATTATTATGTAGATAACAAGGTGTTTTGTCGTGATCCGACATATTTTCAAATGTATATATGAGTCAATGATGAAATGAATGAAAAATTAAAATAAATTTGATGCTACAAGTATTAAATGAAATCCATATCATGGAAATTGAATACTATTACTATGTATAGTACTGATTGGAGAGAAAAAAATAGTTTTTGTTGTTGAGTTATAGAAATGTTTTCTTAAGGATCAAAAATTACTTAACCATTAGGGATAGGTTTCATTATATAAGATATTATAATATTTTCAATGCTAAATCATACCAAATAATTAAGGAAATATATTTCATTATGTGGTCAAGATGGTGTAGTTTATAATTGAAAAAATTAAAGCTACTGAATACATTAAAAACTAATATACCAATTATTGGAGGAAGAAATTTTAGTTTTGGGTCAGTGATCATGTTATTTTTTCATTGTTTATCCAACCATTAAAACTATTTGATTTATTTAATGACAATGTATATTAATTTATGGTTCCACCATAGATTAATCAGATTCATATTGATTTCCATTTGTCAATTCATTATAATTATCATCGTCATGATTTTCATGTTATTGATTTAAGTAACATTTTTATTCATGATGTGATGTTTATGGAGTTACCAATAGATATAATGGATTATCGTTGAAATTTTATATAAGGAATTATCATTGTGCTGATTAGAGTTTTAAGCATGATTATTTGTTTAATTTAATGTTTATGGAAGGTAGGGTAATAGATTCATAAAAGGTAATGGTAGTTCATTTTTCTTTTATCACATAGAGTTACAATTTATATTTTAATATTAGATGACTTTTCTACAATTTATTATTCATTTTTTATATTGATTTTTATATTTTTAAAATGATAATTCTATTTGTGAGTCATCTCAAGATATTTTTTTGATATTATCAATAATTGTTCATTATCATGTTTTATTTTTATTACTAAGGACAATAATTTTATGAGGGGTATCTAATATACAATTCATTACATTTTTTACGAGTATTTTTTTAATATAATGGGGATGGTGAGATTCCCAATAGTGGTTAATTATGTGTATATGGTTGAGTTTATTTAAATGGGTGAAAATTCATCATGGATAGCTCCTTCCATGAAATTTTTTTTATCCTCATCATAATTATAGTACTAATCAGGGTGGAGTTTATTTCTATGTATATGAAATTTTATTTGAATTTGAATTTTTTATCATGAGTATGTAATGATTTGTAAAGCATTACATGGATTTTATAAATTTTTTATTTTAATGATTAGTATAGATTCACATGTTAGAGAAATCTCATTCCTAATATAGGATGAGTAAAATGGCGGTTGTGTTATTTATGTTACAAAATATTATATTTTGAAAAACAATATTTCATGGTTAATATTATAGATTAAATGAAATATTGAGAGATCACAACATGGTGTTTTGTGTCCACATACTGGTCTAGAAATATCCACAAATTTTTATGAAAAATAATCATAAGAAGTTATTTGGAGGAACCAAATAAATAATTGTTTCCTCTAGATTACCACTGACAATGGTCAAGAAAATATGGTATCCTGATTAAAATTCCATTGTTTCATTATAATAAATTTAAATATAACCCCATATGATCTATAACACTATTTAATTTCATCAATAATTGTAAAAACCACATTGAATTTGATGAATTTTTTTTTGTGGTTTGGGATTCATTTATTGGATCATTGAATCCATTGCATATAGTGATCATTTTATAATATTTTGAGGTAATATTCTTCACAATGTTCATTATTATTTTCGGTTAATTCTCATATATCATGGAGATATTTCATTTGATAAATCATGGATTTTGATAGTGGATTTATGATAAGAAAACTTTTTATAGTTTGGTGATTGAATCATTATATTGGTATAAATGATTAAATACTATATTTCAACTATTAATTGGTGTTTGGGATTACACTTAAATTAATGGAATATTATTTTCATCCATGTTCATAACTATAATGGATGATGTGTTTTATGAATGATTTAGTTTATAATAGGATAAAGAGATCGACTTTTATTAAAAAATTAATTAATTTTGAAATTGAGAAGTACGATAAATATTTGATGATAATTATTCAAATGTGATTTGTTGCTGTTATTTTTCAACTTATCTACTATGAAATATGGTCATTATGCTAATTTATACTTGATTTGACAATTGAATTACATTTCAGTAATATAATACAATGATAATGACATGATGAATCAATATTATTTGATTACATTATGTTACAATAGTGTTCTGAGATTCGTTATATGTGACAATGTGATAATTAAATATTTATTAAATGGAATATTTTTATTCCTTATTATGTAATTTTTGTATGGATAATATATATGAGTTATTGTTTGTATAATTGTGAATGTGGTACAAAAATTGGATTTACTGGGGATTTCTATTCATGGTTGGTGGTGGGGTTGATGTGAAAAGGGTTTTTTTGTTTCACATGGGATTGATATTTGAAAAATATAATAAAATAAATAAATATGTTATTTTATAATTATGTTATATTAATAATTAATTAACTTAATTAACTTTTTTATTAATTTATATTAAAAAACTGAAAACTTTTATGCTCTTCTATGTGATGAATAAATGGAATGAATAAAATATGCTAATTTTTTTTAATAGATTACGTTAAATGATATTATTGAAAATTATATTTGATGGGGTCAAAAAAGATTATGTAAAATTTTTAATAATTAGTAATGTCAATGTTTTTGTCTCATAGAGAAAGGGTATAATGGTATGAATAAATTTTCAATTGAAATGTTTGATATCTTATGTATAGAAGTAGTAGAATACATTATTATGTTTTGATAACAATAAGATGTCATGATGTAGTTGTGGAGATATGATATATGTAGTGTCCCATGAAATGATATTGATTGATTAATTATGGAACTATATTTTTATTCTTACACAAAACAATCATTATCATTTTTTTGACCAATCAGTATATGAGAATTTCTGTTTCCCAAAAACCCCCATCATTTAGAATTCAGGTAAAATACCTAGCTAACAACTACCCAGCTCAAATTTTTCCTACCATATATAGTGTGGTTATATGGTAGTGGTAGATGATTTAAAAACTTTTTTTATAAAATTGTTTTAATATTTGGTTATATGGCTATGTTATATGTATTTAGTTTATATGTGTCCTATGAATATTTTTTGTGTTCTTGAGTTTTGTAGATTTGGGAAGGGGTGGAACTCCATGATATTTTTCATTAGAACCATTGGTTATCTAGATTATTGTGGAAGATGGATAAATAAACCTATTTAAATATATTTTAGGAATTTACTATATATTTATCTTACATTTATATTTTTTTTATTTAACCTATAATGATATGGGAAAATTAGTTTATAAAAAATGGGACACTCGTCAGTTTTCTAATGTTTTCTAGGGATTTTTTTTATTTTTCCACCTTAAAATTAGAGTACCGAGAGAGAAAAACACTGAATGTAATTTTATTGTATTCCCTTACATATACTAGTTTATTCATTTTTGTGATAGAATTGATGAAAAATGTATCCCACACAATATGTTTTTGGTTTTGAAGTGTTGTAATATTTATTAAAATATGAGTGTCTAATTTTGTTATTATTATACGGGTTTATTTTAATTAAAAGGAATTAAATTAATTTTTATATTAATTTTTGTTGGATTTTTGAGGAAATTTATATTTTGTAGTTGTTTTTATTAGTAATTTTTTTATCACTAATAGGATTAATCAAATTAATTTCATCCGTATTATATTCATTGTAAACGTTGATCAAGGTGCTAACACACCACCCATTATATTTTCATCTTAGAAACCACAATCAACATATATAATCGATTTATATTTTTTGGTGAAGATAAATAATAAATAAATCACTCTCAACACAATATATAACAATTATATACACTATATTCATGAAGACGTTTTGTTTTTAAAGGGATTGGATGATGGATTCTCTGAGCTCTATGGAAAACCATAGTGCATATATGATTAAGAGTTACAATGGGATGATATATAAAAGAATAATATATTGATACCTTGTTAAATGGAATACTACAATTTTATTTCTATTTTATTTGAGTACCAAAGGGTATGGCTTATAATGTGGATGATTCCACTGATGTTTAATATAACCCGTTTTTTTAGATTCTGAAAAAACTACTTCCCACAAAATATTCAGATTAAAAAGGTCAATACATTTTAGATAACTAGTACATAGTGACATAGTAAATGATATAACATACCATAGTCTTGTTTCATAACATGAATTACATAGTTATATTAATTATATAAATTTTAATAAATTTTTAAATTTACTAAGTAATATATTTAATTGAATATATTTTATTATAATGTTTTTTTTTTATTATTTTATTACTATATTTCATGATTTTAAATTGAAAAAATAAAACTAACTTTTTAAATATTCTTTTATATAATCACATAGGATGAAAATTATTTTTTTGGGAAAATATTTATTTTTTGGTGAATATTGAAGTATACATAATTATGTAAACTTTTGATTAATTTTGAATGAAATAAGTAATTTAAAACTATAATTTTGTTTTTAATATGATTTTAATTAAAATAAATATTTTATATTTTATTTCATTACTGTAACTACTTATAAATAATCTTTTAATTTTATTTCAATGTATTTTTTATTTTTATACATAAAAATGAGATTTTTTTAAAACTACTTTAATGTGTAAAATGCCTCGCAATTTTAATTAATTTAAACATACCATAATTTGGAGTTATATAAAGAAACAATTTACGTTATATATATAATAATTTTAATTTTAATTTCAATAATGATTATTACTATTTTTTTTGCTAATATAACATTATATATTTTTATTATAAATAAACATCTTGAAGGCCTTCTTTTTCTTCACGCGTGAGGGATTAATTTTTAATGATTTTTTTGATATTATAGGAATTTTTTAGAGTTAAATGGATTGTTTATTTTCAATAATAATAGGTTATATTATCTACAAATGTGGACATAAATTTTTCCACTAATGAATTTTGAAATCTATAAAAATTTAATATCCCGATTAAGGTAAAAAATTGATTTATCAGGGGTTAATCTAGAAAAAAGACGCCAAATGACTTAAATATGTGTATAAATTATATTTTATTTCCATATTTAGAAATTATCTTAAATGTATTGTGATAACATTCAATTTTTTTGCTTTTTTCTGTGTAAAAATTATAGGTATACCATTATTTCAAACATTTAAAGTACTCCACTCTCCTCGCATATAATGTGCCACCCATCACTTATGGTATTTACACCATAAAATCTGATAAGATCAGCAATTAAGTACCCAAATAACATACTAAATTAATTCCACCAGAACCTATATCCCATAAATTTATTATATTCTATCCCATGAATCATTTTTCTTCTTACCAAATCTGTTTTTCAAAAAAGTTTTTATTGTGTATAACTGATTGTAATTTATTTCTATAAACTCATTAAAATTAATATATAGTAATATTGTAAAAAAATTTATATATGATACTCTATTATTATATTTTTCTTAATTTATTAATAACCATACATATTCTCTACTATCAAATGTGAAACAAAGTAATCATTTCATTGAAGGGAAAACTACCACCTCGTGAATCAATGTCATCCATTTTTCAATCATCGACGATGTTGGATTATGTTAAAAATGAATTTAAATTACATATATATCATTTATATGGTAATAACACTTATATATATAACATATCACATATACTTTCTATGTTTACATCCTGTAGTGAATATGATAAAGTCACTCATATATACAGAGGTCTCCTATCTCGCAAAGAGAAGTGATTTTTTTTCAATAATGCATTTCATGTATGTTAAGAAAGATACTATAAATGTAAATAAACATTATATATAAAATTTATAATATATTCATTAAACATTTATCTTCATTTAATGATTATATACTATTGTTTTTTTCACATTAAAATGATTACATAATTCTTACTTATGTGTTGACTACCACCTTATTAAATTGATGTGATGCATTTTCATCACTAAATCGAATCAATGAAATATATCATTATATATAAGGATATAATATTTTCCTTATTATATTATTATTATTCAATAAATTTAAAATATTACATACTTTATTTCTGTAATGATCATTGAAAAATTGATATGTTACACATGTGTATGTATAGACTACACTCTATGTGATCATAGTGGAGTTCATTTTACATAACAATATTTCATGATTATTATTTAAAAAATAACTGATATATAAAAATACTATTATATTTTTTTCCTAATTGAAGATATTTTTAAAAATGAACTCTATGACAATATTCAACTTACCGAAGTCATTTTTGATGTATAATACAAATATCATCCAAACAACATACGTAAGCTTAATAGATTAACTAATTGTATAAGTGATAGTAATAAGTGAAATAAATGTAATAGTATAATTTCAATATGATCTTAATCCTATAAATAATAAATGTAATTTTATTATTTATGATGATAAAAAACATAAATGATGATTCATAATCATGGTAATGGACTTGGTATCCATTTCCTTTCATCGATGTATATTTTTATGTAATTCTAATTGATTCATTTATGAGGTGTATATTATTTCCAATATAATATTTGTATAATTAATTTATCTATATAAATGATATATATTTTTTTCTAATATTTTTCATTCATGGGGAATATGATTCAAATATTTCAAAAAGATGTATGTGATTTTTCTTTAAGAAAACACTCTTTTAATGTTTTCCTTACAAATAATTTTCACTTACAAGACTATGTAATTTAAATAACATTAGCAGTGTAGTAATATGTACCCAAGAGTTTAAAAATGATTATTTTTTTTAGAAATTGAATTTGTGTATTGAAATTTTAACATTAATTACAAATGTTTAAAGGATTGTTCACTTTGGAAAAAGGTATCTTTTTTCCAGAACCATTATTTTATTTTTGAAATACATTACATTTTTTCATTTTTATTAAAATGATAAATTATCTTCAAATTTACCAAATAAAATTTTATTAAATAATTTTTTTTAAATGGTATATTCGTATCAAATATTTGTTTATAAATGAAATAGATATTTTTATATCTGAGTGTGTTAATCAAATGAGTGTAAAATGGTTTTTAAAAAGTTTTATAAAGATAATCTGAAGTTGTAAAATGTTCTATTAAATATATTGTAAATAATAAATATTTGTGAAATGGTTGAGCCTAATACTGCATATATGATGGATGTTACCATATTTAAATGGGTGATCCTAATGTAGTGTATATTATTAGTGTGACTATATACAATCTTGTGTGACTGATATAGGTTATATGATGAGTGCTCCCAGTTATTTCTCAAAATCATTTTATTTCATATTATATCTTAATATAAATGATATAAGTAGTTTTCTTTGGGATTCTTCAAAGGATATAACTTGGTTTCTTCCATTTTTAATATATTTCTAAAATTAGTTAAGAATATTACTAAATTATTTTCGAAAAAAAGAATTTTATTTCAATTCAATGCTTCTAATGATTCTATTTGAGAAATAGATGAGTTTATTTTTAATGTGGAATTTTTTTTAGTTAAAGAAAAATGAGATAAATGTAAAAAAACTATTATATTTTCAATTTCTTACTAGACACACATGTTTTCATTATTTTTATGCCCCTTATTAAAAACTATGTGACCAAACTCTAGTTGAAATTTTTTTCAATAGGATTTGAGTTTGCATAAGCGAAATTAGTATGCCATTATGTTATTCATGAATATTTTCCATAAAATTAAATCATGGTTTATTTTAAATAGATTATTTTTTTTGAAAATGGATAATGGTTAAAGGTTTCCACATTATGTAACTGTGGTTTTTTTTTTAAAACATTTTTAGATAGATTGTTAAAAATATGATACTAAATGATCATTAGGAATGTAAGAAATTGAGTTATATTTCCATGTCAAAACAATATCTTATTTTTAGTACATTTCATATTATTTGGTATCAGATCTACTGATAGATAGATTTTGAGATTAGGATTATATTTTAATCATTTCAATGAATGATTTTAGGTTTCTATAATGTTTAAATGAAATATAATTTTATGATTTATGTGTTCATTCATATAAAATATTTCTATTAATAATTTTTTTTCATAGAAAAAATATGGAATCTATAATGGGAAGAAATGATGAAGAAAATATCCTGATAAATTTGATTAATGTGATTTTTAATTACAATAGAATAATTTTCATTCATCATGTCTTAGTTAAACCATGAAATAAATAGTTTTGGTATCCATGATAGGGAGTAGTCGAACTATCATAGAGGAAGAGGTCAATATGGAAACTTTTTATGAGACATTACCTTATCATTTATTGGATCATCTAACACTTTTACATCCTCAAGAACAATAAATACATGTAAGAATATTTTTTATGTTATGGGAAGTTTGAAATATAATATTTTAAACCTTTTCAGTAATAATTTTAATGATAAATTTGATTGATGGTATTCAATGGTTAATAATAGCATTAATAAAGATGATCATGATTCCATAGAATCAAAAACATTTATATATTTATTTCTATCGAAGTAATTGTATATGTATTTTTGGATTAGGATTGAGAAAAAATAATAATTTAATTGAGTTAAATATATGATTATTATATAGTTTCATAGATCATATTATTCATATGATTCTACAAGGATGTTATTGATTTTATTAGGGACACTAATAGTAATATTAACATTTTTTAAATAGGGGTATACAAAATTTATAAAGAGATTTTTCTTCAAGAGAATATAAATGTTACTATAAAGATGATCTTTTTTCTAAAAATATTATAAGGGAGTGTACAAACACATAAATTAAACAACATGACTTGTTTATGAAGGGGACACTATAGAATGAAGTGGAGATTTAACTAGAAATGAATTCTTGAGGTAATGCCCCCAAATTTTAAGAATCCGGTTGTTTCACTTGGGATTGGATCCATTAAATTACAGAATAATTAATTATTTTGGACTTAATGTTTATGCCTAACTAGTTATATAAGGTATTAGGGGTTTCATGGGCTCATTTGGATCTCAAATCCCATTGTTTTCGTAAAAATGGTCTTATCACAAGGTTAGTCAAATCCAAATAGAGAGGACGCATGTTTAGTATGAAGTGTGAATATTGTGTGCATTATTTGGCAGAGCCATATCACTTGGTTAGTGTATGGTTGATGATACCACGTCACCTAACTGCCCATGTTCCCCTCTTCTCTAGGAACTTTGTGCATGGTTTTCACATGGTTTGGCTAATAGTGAGTAAGAAAATTTTTGTGTAATTTGATATCTTTTATTATAATGATCTAATTAGATTAAACCTTATTTCCAAATCAATGTTCATTAGGGATAAACATCCAGTTCTCCAATTTTGGATCTTTTTTAAGTCATAACCTATGGATTAAGAGGTCTACATCAATAGGGATCCTTGCATGTTTTTTAATCTTTCTAGATGTGAAAATGTAAGTACTTGAGTCACTAGAGACACTATCAATTAGCTGAGAACATTGGGGTGTACACTAACCACAAGAGTTTCAAAAATATTTCATTTCATAGTTTGAAAAGTACTTCATTGATTGAATATGTGTTGATTGGATTAATTACATTGATTTTGAGCTTTTCTATATGCCTGCAAAGGGAAATGTAGATGCTGATAAGCTGATACAGACAACTCAGACACATGTCTTACCTGAATCTAGTGGTGAATTGAAGTTAATGGACATCTCTTCTGAGAATCATCTAATATTTCATGATATTCATGAGTAATATTACTTTTTGTCCTTAATAGTTACCTCCTCTCTCTTTGAGAAGGTGATGGGCATGCAGTTTTTGAATCCAGAGAGTTTGTTTCCTTGTGAGAGTATATGTGGATCTGGACCGAATATGGATTGGTCTGTGGACATAGACAACTTCCTACATGTTCATTGATGAGTCTACATTTTTACAGATACAAGAGACCAAGTAATTCTTGAGTCTCATGCTTCACAATCAGTTTTTCATCCTGAATTGTTCAAATGTATTGACATACTCGACTCTAATATTGGTGGACTAGGATGGAATGTTAGATATAAGGATTTATCATTAGGGTCTCCACTGGTCAACTTGTAATGGAGGGGACCCAAATTCAAGTATATGTTATAAATCTACTTCTAGTGCTAAAATAGAAGTGGAAAGATATTGTTATGGATTTCATAGTTGACATACCTAGGTTATCGAGGGGTACTGATTCTTTATGGGTAATCAATGAAGGACATAAAATATTCCCCACATCATTCCTATTTTCCAAAAAAAACTTAGTTAATGAGATGGGAAGACTGTATCACCATGAGATCATTCGACCACATGTGGTACTTCATACTATCATATTGTATATGGATTCTTATTTCACATCGTTGTTTGGGTATAGATTATTGAATGATATCGGTACATAGTTGAATATAAGAAATATTTTTTCCCCAAAATGATTGGCAGTCAGAATTGACGGTACAAATTCTAGAATAAATAAATTTTGCAGGTGTCCTAAATTTTGCAGTTATTGTGAGAATCTTATCCAACTCCTCGGTTTATACAACAATAACATCTTTATTGAATTAATTTTGATGGATCCTTTTGAGGCATTAAAAGGTATGTTTTTCCATTCACCCTAGTGTCGACTAGAGGTTGGTGAGATAACAACATTCCAACCCCATATCATGTAGGAGTCTTAAAAGTAGATTTAGTTGATCCAAAAGCGTATGTATAATTCTCAATCTATATAAAAATCTTTTGTCAGTCATAGTCACTAAACTCTAGAGTATAAGGACATGGATCATTTTTTCCATTGGGTAACACCTTGTCTTTGGAAAATATGGTTAATGGATTAAGGAAATATGTCACCTAAATATATAGGGTTTTATTAGTAATATAGTGTGTCAGATGAGTAGCCTATCAGTTGTTATTACCTCCAAGGAATTGTAACATGCATGAAAAATTTAATATTTCATAGATTTGAGAATATCATGATGAACGATTTGATACATTATATATTGATGATGTTGAGATAGATGTCAATGATACCATTTAGCGGTATGAAATACACATCATTGACTAGAGCACAATGGTTCTCAAAGGCCGGTACGTCTTTCTGGTATGAGTGTTGTGTAAGAAATGCCACATGAATAATGATTCATTAGAGTGTGATTCCATGATACATGTGAAGTGGCTAAAGTTTTTCTCAAATAGTGTATCACCACCCATCAAAGGTGAACTTGACAACAAGTTCATTTAAAGGGGGAACACTATTAGAACCCAATTTTTCACTCAGGTATGGATCTGTTAAATTTGTGTATATTTATTTATTTTGGACCTTATATGGATTTCTAATGAGTTAGTTATGGTATTAGGGGTTTATGGGGAACATTTGGATCATAGAACTAAAATCATTGGGGATAATGGTCATGTAGCATGGTTAGAGTAAATAGTGCATGGAGGATGCATGGTTAGTATATTCTGTGTAGATGGTATTCATTTTTGGATAGAGAAATATTGCACAGTTGGATCATGGATTCGCAAACCATATTACCTAACAATATGAGTATCCTCTCTTCAATAGGTACATATTCATGGTTTTTAAATGTTGTGTAAAACTCTGTAGCCAAACCGTGCACATCTGAATTTTTTGTAATTTTAAAATGTTCTATTAATGAACTAATTAACTTTACCCTTATTCTGAAAGACGAATTCTATTAGGATGAACCCCTATTTCTCTCATTTGGGATATTTTTGAAGGACTAACCTAGGGATCATAATATATCCTTTATTTGAGATCCATTTGGGAATTCGTACTTCACATTGGATGTCCAATGTTAAGTACTTCAGTCTATTAGAGTCATTCATCATCACTATTTCAAATAGACAAGTTATAGAGGTGTAAGAGTTTTGAATATTTTCTCAGATATACTCTATTCCAGGAAAAATTAGAGGCTAATACTAGATGAGAAGATTCATACAAGGCTAACGTGGTATGTCTATAACTAATCCCTCAATTTTTTTGATTTTGAAATTAATGTGTGGGGTCAGCTGATTTCATTTGATGTCCCCTATTCAATTTATATACCATGATTATATTCATTTGAACTATATGGTTATGTTATTTCCATAAATGTTATTTGTTGTTTTTTTTCATCCAAAACCCCCAAAAATCCATGAAGGGTGATTATCATATGTTATAATCTTGGTGTTTTGATACTTCTGAGACACTATTCGGGTGTGTTCGAGATTGAACCTACTAATGGTAAGCCTCCTTATTTTAAATTTCTATTGAATCATGAAATTGCCAATAGTATATTCCTTGTAACATCAACTTGAACTGCCAAACGTATGGCCGAAATGTATGTAATTCATTCAATTTGTATTTTGAAATCATTTTTAAAAATATGACCTGGACATTATAAAGGTAAAGGAATTATTGGTTTCATTTCCATTGAACACCTGAATGTGTTCATGGAACATAACAGAGTAAACTTATTTAGTTGAACATGACTTACATGGTTTTAATTAAAAGGATTCATGCATCTAGGTATTGTAAATTTAATGAAAAGAAAGGATTAAACCATTTTAATCTATTAATGAAATTGTTAACATTTTACCTAAAATATTTTAATGATTTAAATGTAAGGTTCTTCTTTATGCACATGTACCGTGACACACCTATATGACAGATTCAATCATGTAAACTCATGGTTTCCGTAGGGAATTCCTTCGGTACCCGAGGATGTCATTCCAAGTCAACGATGCCAGTTACCTTGGGTGAGACATATACTAGAACTTCATCCTTGTCTACCACTAGAAGACTGGTATGATAAAGTAGGTTCCCATCATTAATATTAAATGATTTCTTGGATACACTCCTTGGATCTATCATATACATGTAGGTTTCATGGTAACAACAAATTATTTCAAGTAATTACATAGCCACAGTTTACCACAAATGAAACATTGTTGACTCGGTAGGCATACTATTGGAGATTTAATTGGATGATGCTCCCTGGATTACATTATTATCTACCTAGATAGTCTTAGTTTCTACTGATTCTATGGAATCTATGGTAAAGATTTCAATGGTGGTTAACATGGAAATACTTCTTCTTTAGGTATACTATCATTAGGTGATCTCAGTGAGGGATATGCCTCATGTGACCTATAAAAATAAATTAGAAATTAACAAAATAATTAACTATATACATGTTCTCCCACTAGAATAGGGATGAACCAGGTACTTGAAATATAGTTACATTGTATATCCCTACTTTATATAAGAAATCATTCACACTTTTACTTTCCATTTCATACGAAATATGTTATAGACATTGTTGGTGGTGCCCACTATGATCTATATCACACCCTCTATGGGAATTGTTTGATCCCCAAGGTAGATTACATGTATGCAGGTGCTGATGAATGGATGAAAATACTTTAGACATTTGATTGCTTATTGTGCGAGAATATATCTAGTAGCAGAAGACCGATCTATATCTTGAGATGTTTGTGAGAGTTTATGTATTTCCATTTCTATATTGGTTTTTTTTCATTTATACATACATAATTGTATCCATTTTCCATATTTCTTGTCAACTAACATATCTCATCATCAGTTATTTTATGTTACTCTAGAAATTTTAAATATTATTAAACTTAATCCATTCATTGTGCATTCAATTTATTTATATTGATTCCACTATTTACCTATTTTTATAATTATCTATTGTGGTACACTATGGTAATGAGGGCATAGAATCCCCACAAACACATGATAGGCCCTCTCTACTAGTATATTTCATATGGAATTTGGGAAGATTCACTTAAATTCATGTGGATCATAAGGCTCGTGGTACCTATTATGAAGAATCATAGTCTAGGACATCACAAAAAATTTGAAATTGTGTTAGAATACATTTCAATTAATTTATCATAGGATCTAGAAAGGTGGTTCTGGTACGAAAATTTAGTTATATAGTGCATGACTATAATGTATATATTCTGAATAAGTAAAAGAATGTGGTAACCATTAGTGATCTAATAGTGACATTTTTTGTTACAATGAGTTTGGTCATTCTAATAACATCTGATTGAATATATTTTCACATGATGTAAACCATCACGATCATAAATAAAATTTTGTTGTTAAGTATTTTTCTATTAAAAATTGAATTTTTAATATTGAATGATGTGGTGCAGGTACAATGGATTTTTATTCTAATTATAAGAATTCCCTATTGGAATTTGCATCATATCATTGTTTAATTTCATTTAAATATAATAAAAATATTGAAATATCACCACATTAAATGAATGTGTATCATTTGGAAAATTCACCTAGAGGATGTATTAATGAATAAGGAATTTATAAGAACCTTCTTGTTAATATAAGTTGTATATTATTTAATGAAAAACAAGTTAAACCACCTATAGTGGTGTTTAATATAAATATAGCTACGGATTGGTTTTTGGTTTATCATGCAACTATATATTGGAGTAATATGAAAGTTATGTTCAATTGTTTAATTCCATTGATAACATGTTATGAATAAAATAAATTGATTAGATATCGGAACGAATGATACCAAGAATATATTTCTAATCATATAGAATTTATTTATATTAATTATGTTCTTGTAGTGAATGAATTCATTAATTTACCTCCTAATTATTTTTAGGGTGTTATTCTTAATTAGGAGGTTTAATTAACAATTTAATTATTTACTATTTCTAAGTCTATTTCTAAAACTATTTTCAAGTGGATCATGTATAATTTTTATAAGATAGAAAACTAATTTCTCGATTAATTAGAAAACTAATTCATTCGACCTTGAACCTCACTATGGGTTGATCCATTATTTTTTTATGAAAAAACAGGTCAAATTAGACATTAAATTGATCATTACACCATGAATAACAAAACCATTGTTGAGAAATTTTCTTTTCCTCAAGTCAATGTTTTTCTAATCAACTCCACAGAGATAAATATTTTTCAAATGTACATCAATGGTGTGGTTATCATCATATGAGGGTGAAGGAGGATGAAATTATAAAGATAATTTAGTAGACTATATATGGGAATTATGATTTTGTGTTTATTCTATTTATGTTATCTAATACACCTAATGTATTTATGGAATTTTAAATTCACATTTCCTAGATTAAATTTATAATTTTGTGGTTGTGTTTAATGATAAAATTTTGGTATATTATAATATTTTTGAGGGACACGACATACATATAAGGATCATTTTAGAATAAGTACTTGCAAAAAGAAAATTTGGTATAATTATTAAATAATATTTAAAAATTAATTGGATATATTTTTTATAAATATTTGATAACATTTTATAATTTAAATGATGTAGTTGATGATTGAAAATGTCCAAATAATTTCCCATTGATTAATAGTTTTATTTGTTTTTCATCTTAATACCAGAATATTGTCGATATCATTTCTTTTTTATAGACTGTTTAAAATGTAAAATCAAGAACCATATTTAATTAATAATGAATAAGTAATGTGATGATATTTTATAAACTAAAAATGATGTTATAAATTTTGATAGATTATTCATTTCCTCCAGTAGAAAGAGAATTTTTTTTCTATAGTGATGCTAAATTGATGGGACTTGTTATGATTTATTTGTTTTATTGATTTCTTAATATATAAACTCAATGTATGAGTTTAATTAATATGGAAAAAATAATTTGATTAATTTTTAAAAAATAAAAATGATATTATAAATTTCTATATATTATTTCCTACATTCAGCAAAAAGAGAATTTTTTATCTATTGTGATGCTAAATTGATTGAACATGGTTTTTTCCGAAATTATAATGATGAGGTGATTTCTTCTGATTAACCTTGGTTAAATCCTTAGGCATTAAAATAACATATAAATTATTTAGAATTAGATTCAATGATTTATTATTTAAAAAATTTTAGGTATCATTTATATGAAGTAATGTTTATAATATATAATAATAACAAATGTTTGATTTATATATTCACTCAGATATAATTCAATAAGATAAAAATAATATGTATAAAATTAATTAATGATTTTTTATTTCAGGATTCCTTACCATCTTGAAAAATAAAAAAAAAATTCTCAATGGTTTCAGTTAGAAAAAGTGTAATTCATTTTCCCTGTTACAGTTGGAATATTTCCCATGGGTTAATTATTTAATTATTTTCTTCCTATATGGTATATTTGTAGGTTCATCCTTTTCTTCTATATTATCAGTCAAATAGACCCTTGTATAAAAAATTTAATATTTATTAATTGAAAGTTTGTGCTTTTAATTAAAATCTTGAATATTTTATGAACGGAATGATTCTAGATATTAATATTTTTGAAGATGTATTTCTTTTATTTGGGAAATATTTTATTTATCCTGTTATTCGAAATGAAAGATAATTTTTTTGAGTCAGGGTCATAGTTCCCCATTTTCAATTCATCCTATAAGTATTTATATGTGTAGATCCCTCTATTATTATTTATAATTGGTTGGATTGATTAACAAATTTCAAACATTACCAAGAGATAAAATTTCTATCATGTTAAGTATAAAGAAATTAACAAATGGAATGATTTGTATTTTTCTTGTTCTAGAATGAAAATGGAAAAAAATATTCATGCCTTTTTTTGGGGTCATTACCATTGACATATCGATGAAAAAAATTGTGATTTGGGTTATTGTTGATCAATTATTAAAATATGCACATTTACATCCCATTTGAGATACTTTATCTTTGGTTTATCATTCTAGAATACATCTAAATAAGATGGTCAAGTCACATAGATCTCCTCTCTCCAAGGTATCATAACATGAACCCATGTTGACTTCTAATATTTTGAATGTTCTTCAAAAATATATAATAATATAATATAATTTAAATACATATTATAATGATCAATATTATGTATAGTCAATGTGAATAAGATATAACTTGGAATATATGCATCATCTATTTTAGTCTATTACCTTGGATGTTGTGGTCAATATCATCCTTTAGATGATTTTTCCTATAGGAACAACATTTTTTATTGTATACAGATGTATCCATTTGAGGTATTATATGAAAATAGATATAGTATGAATGATATTTGGGATGATGTAGGTGAAAGGATGTTAATGGGACAATAGTTAGTATAGGTGATGATTAAGAAGGTATAATTGTTTCATAAATGTATAATAAAATATTGAAGAGTTCAGAAATATTATGAATATAATTAGAGGAAACCCCATTCTTTTGAGGTAGGGGATTATTAATTTTTCAATTCATCGTTACGAAAACATGTTTTCAATTTTCTTAAAAAGCGGAAGTTAATCGTAGTTTTCATTAAACATAATGAAATCACCGAGACTGATGCATCAAATGAATATGGAGTGGTTTTGAATTTTATTATATCTATTCCATTGATGAAAAAAGTGTAGATAATAAAATTTATTTATAACCCAAATTCTGATAATTATATGTCACGTCGTACATTTAGACCTAGTTCGTTAAACACTTGAATTCATATTTTCCTCTTTTATATTTTGATTATATTTATTTTCCATTAGAAACTAGTATTTAAGAATTATAATTTCCTAATTTAATGGAATCATATTTTTCATAAATGGTAGTGATGACACAATCCTTTATTTCTATCATATGGGAAGTGAATAAACTATTAATATTTAGAACTCAATCTCAAGAAATCACTATCAATGATATATATTCTATAACTTCATTCACTGGCCTTTTATTTTTTATTTTTGTTCACATAATTCCTCATTTAGGGGTGATTTTGATCCTTCCCTTTTTATATATGTTTTTCCAACATTATCTTGTACGGATACAAATCCATTTTTTGTTTTAAATTTACATTCTAATTTTTTAATATGTTTACCTATTACAGAATGGTTGTACATTACCACTTTCCACTATCTTTATTATGAACAATGTATTTTGTTATGATTTTACACATAACACTGATAATAATATCACAAAAAAAATATTTGAATGTATATCTATTTATAAATGATTCCCTTAAACTGTTAATTAAAAATATGGATTTAGAAAATATATTTATTGTATAAAATTTAATGTAAAAACAATATCACATAATTTATTACATATTTTACCGTGTCATTACTATTAATAAAAAACTTCTTTTAGGTCTCTAGGGTTTAACCCTATTCCATATTACTCCATTAATTGGGTTTTTTTGTTTTATAATTTACAAATAGTATCTTTTGATAAAGTTCTAGTATCCCACAAGATTTACCTTCATTATTAATCTTTTATTTTGTTGTTCAATATTCCAAATGCTTTATTATATCACCATTATTTTACATTATCTCTGATGTAGCCCATACAATCTAAAAAAATAATTTCATACCAAGATTAATGATCCAATCACAGTTTTCTGTATTCTGATATAGACTAAATATTTCTAATTTAGGATCAATAATAAATTTGAAATAAAATTTTACTATGTTCATTATAACATCAATAATCCAGGAGTACGCATCAATTTTGAGTCTACACATAACATCTTTTTATGAGTTTCAATAGTTTTTCCATTTATTTGTTTTATTCTTAATCATCAACTCAGGTTTTTATTCCCCTTGTTTCTCTATATTATGTTTGGAATCATGTAAACTATACTTTTCTTTCAATTTTTTTCATCAAACATTAATCTATTTAGGATTATACTCTAATTTCACACATAGTTACTTCCTTGACCAAACCTCATAATCCATTCCATTACTATTTTACATTATATTGAGATAATCTATTACAGAATCAATGAATTATTCATAAATGAATATTTAGTCATGAATAGGTCTTTTATCATTTATTCAGAAAATTCAACCACCTTTGAATGTATTTTTTTAATAGATTTTTTCTTGGTGAACATTTCCATTAAAATAATTATTACATTTAGTTATATGGGGTTTATCATGTTCATTGTAATGAAACATAATTTGAATTATATTTGTTATTATCCAAACCAATCGTCATCAGAATAACACACATGGATATTTATATATATAATTTTAGTTCATATTTATAGAAATAAGGAAATGATTCACTTGGGTTTGCCAACCTCCATTTAGTTAGGATCGTTTTTTACTGTGAGATTATTCAACCCCTTGAAATACCCTTTTTTAGATTTCACTTTTTCCATAATATCAATTTCATTGATTCTAATATGATTTAAAATAATCATTCTATGAGGACTGTCCAATGAACCCTTTGTTTTATAATGGTCCTATAGAAAAATTTCCATTTGGATAAATCTGGTGATGAAATAAGAATGTTCATAATTATAGTCAAGGGAATACCATGGTTTTTTCTAAGTTGAAACACATTCTACCCTAGTGGTACGGGCTCCTGCTTGGAATAAAAAAGACCCATGAACAAATCCGGAGAGAGACTAATTTCTGGGTTCTGTAGAATAATTGTAGGAGTACTGAAGTAGCAGTGGACTATAGTGGCAGAGGCAGTGTAGTAAGAACTATTTCGGTAGCCGGACTGTAGTAGGTACTGTAGCAGCCTAGGTACTGTAGTAGTATTATTCACTAAGGGACCTTTGGGAAAAAAATGGGCATTCAAGCCAATTATTCCAGCAACATGGACTTGGGCCTTTAGGATATGTATTGGGTCCCCATATACCCATTCTAAAGTGGTCATTTCAATCAATAATAAAATGAGGATTTGGCCTCAACATTTAAAAAAAAATTGAATGAATCATCATTTAAATTTTGGTGAATCCTAAATTCCCCAAAGATGACTAAAAAATGACTCAATTAAGAATCATATACCTTCAAGTAACAATCATAAATATTTTCAATATTTTACCACATTGTAATTTTAGAGTAAAATAGAATCACCTTTTTGTAGATTTTTCTATAACAAGATACCACAAATGAGTTTATTGTTTTAGAATAATCGTTTAATTATTTATCTTCATTTAAAACAAATTTCCCCTCTATATTATTATTGATATTACATGTAGGTCAACCATATATACATACAATAAAAATGAACAGAAGTTATGTTCCCTCTAATTCTATAATTAAATGAAACTTTTTATCTTTATTTAGTATTACACTTTTTAAAAACCACTTCCATTACATCCATGACAGAGAACTCAATTTTTTAGAATGTTGATCTATAATACAAATTTATATTTTCACACAGTTATGATATCATAAGGGGGGTGGTATATTATGGTATTTAATTTACAAAAATGTAATTTTCAATGATATTTTACAAATTCCAGTTGAAATATATATTTCTCCATAACATTGAAAATATATTAGATATTTTTTCTTAAAGAGGGACACATGAATATTTTAATTGTTTCATCCTCACTATTCTATTTCTATGGTGAATAAACTGGACAATGAAACAATTTACCAAAATACACTAGGTGAAATAATTTTCAATTATTAATTCATTATGACAGAACCCACAAATAAGTTTACAACCCCCATTTTTATCGATAACTCATTGGGCTACCCACAGAAAAAAAATAGATTCTACTCTAAGGGACAACATTATATTCTATAAAAAGTAATAGAAATTAAACTAGTAATGTGGTTTCCTTATACTACTCATTGACTAACATAATATGTCTATGTATTATTAAAATTATTTAGACCCATGTATCTCTTTATTTCCATAAAAAATAGTCAAAAAATCATCTCTCACTAGGAACCATAGAAAATTGTTCTTTATTAAACATCTATAGTGGTAGCTATCTATACCACTCTATTAAAATACATTTTTTCACTAATTATGATAATATGTTTTATTTTACTAATTTTGGGAATATTCATTCATAATCATCCTTGGAATATATTATTATGTAATTCAGTATATTTTCATAAAAATCAATAAAGTATGTAATCCTTTAATATTGGGTAATATGATGGACATCACACCATAATTGCATAAACACTATTTTCATAGATCAATGTATACATCATTATAGAATCATAGGTTGTGAGATGAATTTTAGAACATGAAAAAGATCATGGAAAATAGGTACCATCATATTTTTAGCGTATCTCTTAATTAAAAATAAGAATTATGTAACCCTATGTCATGATTATTAGACTTATGTCACAGTGTGTCCCCTAATGTTGTCTCTGAATTCTTATTTCAACAAACCATATCTATTTCTAGGTCTCACCATGTAATGTATTAGAATTATTTCTATAGAATAACCTTTGTATACTTATTCTGAAATTAATTGTTGTTAGTGTAAAACCTTAATACTTTGGATATTCTATTATCTTAAATGGAAAAATAATATATTCATCATTAATTGATATGAATAAAAATCAATGATGATTCTCATTATAGATGTTCCTCTATTTTTTTGATTAAAAATAAAAAAATTATTCATAAATGACAACATTAAACCCGATCTGATTCAATTTATGCATGATTAGATGTCTCCAAATAAAAATATCTTCTAATCACCTCAAAACATCAATACATTCAATGAAAACAATAATTTACAATAACATGAGTATTTTTTATTATTATTGATGTTTCAAATTCAAAACACCTATTTATAAATGCATATAGTTTTTCCCAACACACCGCATGTTCTAAGTCATTAATGAGTTAAACAATGATGTCATTCACTAAATCATTCCTTTGATGACCCTAGTCATCTTACACATTCTTAAATTTTTTGAAGACATTGTGATAACGATAATTATTGAGGACAATACAATATTATTCTATAGTAGTAAAATAGTGAATTTGGATTACAATGTTTTTATCCAACAACTACTTTCATCTTATACTGTGTAAACACCATCAAACATTATAGGGAATTTTCCTATTATATGTGAAAATAAGGGATCTACCCAGATAACCTGTCAAATATGTGCTATAATGAGGAATCCACTATCTAAAAATTTATGGGTATTCCATCATCATTATTAATAAAAATTCCATTATTTAAAGAATTGTAAATATAATTTATATCTTTAAAAATGATGAATATTTATATTATGATTTCTAGGTGAAATTCATTGAGATATTTATGTAAGATCTATCAATGATTAATTTTTTATTTAGAAATATCAATCAACTACATGAGAGTATATTTCAGTAACTAATTGATAAAGGGTGTTTATTATTAGATAATCCTTTATAATAGATAATATTTTCTAATTGGTAATTGTAATGTATCTAAGTCATATTTTATTAGATTAGTACATTTTGGGTTTTAGTACACATGCCTAATATATAACTAATTATCGATATGTTTATTAACAAACTAATATCATGTCATGACCCCTCCCCACAAGGTGTACCCCTCATGGGCCGACAATGTGAGCATGGAGATGGTGACCCTCGATTCCTTCCTCTAGTAAGCCTCAGGTTGGCTACTATCACTGAGGGTATAGTAAAAACATAACTGGGAGAGATTTACCTCTAAGATAAAATATGAGAAAGAGAGAGATAGGACCAACACCAACTTACTCGAACTGAGATTGCAATATAAAAGAAATCCCATGTACACCTGTAAAGACCCACATTTTTTCATGTAATTATTTTTATTATATTGGAAATGTACGACACTGTGAAATTTGATGACGTGTGTTTCCAAGCCCTAGTGTGCTCAGAATGAATTTCAAAGAAACTTTTTTGGTACGTTGAGTAAACTCGTGGGCGGCTTTTTGTAACATTTGAACTGGTGATCAGAATTGAAATCCATGGACACCATTGAACTCGCAGTACCGATATTCACTTAAGGAGACCTTAACCCTGACTCCAATAGGTCAAGGGTGGATGATTTATTTTCCAATATTCATCGTAGAATTGAAAAATAAAATAAATTATTTTATTTTATTTTTCATGAGACCACCATTTTGAATCTTTGTGGTGGGGACCACCCGATCTCCTCTTTAATGTGAGGAAACCATTGTAATTCCCCCAACTAATGTGCCAACATTAATTGAATTAATTAAAATAACTTAATTAATATTGTAACACCCCAAAATGATAAATGGTTGAATGAATAAATAATATGGATCATGTCAATAATGTGCACCTACCTTTTCAGGATCCTTCTTGATTAGAACTCCACAGTTAAGTGTTCTTGTCCAGGAGTAGTGATCAGGATGGGTGACCTTGGGGGATGTTTCCTAGGGTGTGTGTGAGTTAGGAAAAACCACACTGTAAATGACATGTGTTGTCCTGTGGGAACTATCATTATTCAGACGACCCGTTCGGCCATGTGGGTGGGACCCTAGGGTGGGGAAGACATGTCTGTGGGGTAACTGGTGGTACCTGGCAGGACAAGACCCAATGTCCATGTTAAATTCGGGTGTTTGTGTTGTCACCGGGACCCCATTATTACATTTGGTATCAGAGGTGGTACCCATCCTTAAGTGCGGTGCAATTCCTAGGTTGAGATGTACGGCCCACAATGAGGACGTTGTTCTCTAAAGGGGGGGCGGTGATTGTAACACTCCAAAATGATAAAGGGTTCAATGACTAAATGATATGACTCATGTCAATAAGGTTCACCATTATTTTCAGGAGCATGTATGATTAGAATCCATAATTAAGCGTGCTTGGCCTGGAGTAGTGATATGGATGGGTGACCTTCTGGGATGTTTCCCATGTTGTGTGTGAGTGAGGACAGAACACACTTAAAAAGACATGTGTTGGCCTATGGGAACTACCATTAGTCACATGACCCATTCGAGCCTGTGGGTGTGACCCTAGTGTGGGGACCACGTGTCTGCAGGGAACTGGTGGTACCTGGTGGACTAGGACCCGACGACCATGTTAAAGAGGGGTGTCGGTGCTGTCACTGGGACCCCATTGTTACAAATATTGTAACCTCACCTCTTTGTGGTGGAATCGTTGGAAAAGGGATAACTTGGGGAGAGCTGAGGAAGATCATTCTCAAATAATGAACATCCTCTAGATCAAGAATGAGGTACCATCATTGGAGTGTCTTGCAGGAGCGGAAGACATTGGGGTCTTCATCATCTTCATCTCCTTCCTCACACCACCTCCAATGAGAAAACCAGATATGGGATTATTTTGAGATATGATAAATATCTTATTGTTGAATCCTCATAATCTTGATTCTCAATGATTATGGACAAACAAACACGACCATAAAACCTCCAAACTACCATGAATATTTCTATTTCTTCTTCACCTGTTCTTCATGCGTTCTTCAATTCCAAACAATTAATCACATTGAAAACACAATTTTTGGTTGAGCGCGACATTCAGACGCGGAGACATAGACCCAAGGATCGAGAATATGAATTCGCCATATTTTTCGGGCTTAGAACAAAGCTGTAGTGACCCGCAGAAGAGGAGTGCGGCCGACAACTGGACGGATGCGGTTTGAGCAGGCGGTGGAGGAGGATGGCGGCCAACACGCCAGCCGGCCACGTGGAACCGGGGGATGCGTGTCCGCACCGCCATTAGCCTAGGAGGTTGTGGCCCATCGGTCGCGATGGAGAAGGGTATTGCGGTCATCCCGCCGGTCGACCACGTGGAGGCTGGGTGGCACACGTCTGTGCTATCGTTAGATGAGAGGGTTGCGACTGCTTAGCCTTGGTGGTGCACCCATAGGGCGGCTGGCACCCGGCTGACCGTAGTTAGACAGCGGCGCCATTGCGCCGTTGGAAGTAGGGAGTCAGTCAGTCTTCTGGCCGTGTCACGCCAAGCTAGAGCACATCATGTCCCACCCACCCACAAGTGGCACCACATGGCACCACCGGGTTGGCCAAACTGAACGTTATCTTGGACCGTTCAAAATACCCTCCCCACCACAAGGTAGCAGCTACGGCGAGCCCCACCACGGCTGACTGCAACAGCCGAGCAGGCCGCGTCCCAGCGGGCCATGTCGTGAGGGCCACACCATGCATTTCGCGCCCCTCGGGTCCTGCTGACTGGGTTGTGCCCAATGCAGGCATGTTCTCCATGGTCCATCCCATCCTGGCCACACCCTGACCAGATTGGACCAGACCTAGTCCCATCTGGAACCAAATATGCCTTTTCATCAATGTCTTGTGAACCAGGAATCCTTTTGAAGAACCGTCTTTGGCACTAGATTACTTTGATCGGGAAGGTCCTTTCAGTATAATCTATATGTGTTTTGGATAATGTTGGAGTGTGGCTAGTTTGGATCAAACACGAATCCAATTGTGCCCCCTGAACGGAAACACTAATAACATACCGACCAGATGTCCGATTAATGCGGCGTCAGTTGTGTTGGGTACCTTATGACATGAAGGACCATTGGGATACTTTTTTATTGGACTTCATGGCAGTTGAAGTATTTACAGATGGTTTGAGAGGCAGAACCTCCTTGAATCAAGCATGCTTAGTGAGGGAACCCTGTGGCTGATTGTACTTGAGGTGTCTTCAGATCTTGTGTGGTTCATCTTCGGATCCTGCGTGGGTCAGCGTTTAGTGAACCTGTGTGGGTCAGTGCATACCGATCATGTGTGGGTCATCTCCAGATCCTATGTGGGTTATTTTCAGATTCTGTGTGGGTCATCTTTGATTCTGAGTGGGTAAACATCGGAGATTCTCAATAAATTATGATGATCTAGAAATACAGGTAATCATATATTCATCCTTACTTAAGTTATACCTGTTGTGAGCTGAGTCATTACCTTTTTTGTACACTTTTGTGTGGTGATACCTTGGTTGTATTCATCTGCATGTTTTAACCATTGTGGTACATACCATCGTGGTTTTACATATGTGGTACTCTTATCTTCGTGGTGTTACCTATGTGGTACTCTTATCATCATTGTCTTACCTGTGTGGAACTCCTACCATTGCGGAGTTACCATTGTGGTGTTACCATTGTGGTGTTCTTCCCTCACGTGTGAGATGAGTATATATGTATAACATAGGTATATGTATGGGCATATACCTAAGTAGTGTTTATGGCTATAGTTTCATGATTTGAGATTTAGGTCTTGCTTTTTGGTTTATACGTTGTGGATTCTAGGAGATATTCGCAGGGAATCGGGGACCCAACAAAGTATCATTATAATCACCACTGCATGGGATACAAAAACACCTTGAAATGTCTTGTGCAGATGACGGAAATCTTTGATTGATGACGAGGGTACCAGGGGTGCAATTTGCTCGGCAGTGTACCTTATACGAGGCATATTGTAGAGATGACAGTTCGAACGTTGTACCTACCATTCAAGTAGGGTCCACAGCTGTTGTTCACAGGTGTTATTTCAGTTTTACATGTACTTTCTTGTTGGGCTTGAATTCTGGACCCCCTTTCTTATAGTACCCAACCTATTTATTTTATAGTTTACTTTGTTCTTGTATCTTATTGTGTGCTTGGTTTGTGTGAGTTTAATGGTTTAAGGGAAATGCCTTTTTGGTTTAGGTATATGCCTTTCTGGTGCTATTGGACATCTCCTTGCCTATAGAATGCGGGCATGACTTGTCACGACATGGGCCCCATGGGACATGTCTTGACTATTTTGTATCAGAGGAGTCAGTTCAACTGAAGAACATGGACATTGATCATTTAATCAGCAATAGTGTTAAGTGTTATGAGTGTGGCTATCTTTTTGGAGAATCCAGTGTTTTGTGGTGGCCTACGTATCCATACACAAAGACCCTAACATCTGATTTATGACTCAGAGCACGAAAACACTTATTTTGTGTGTGTTTTTTAGAAGTTTTCTTTGTTAACTCTTTGAGTCATCTCACCAGGTATAACTTATTATCTGTGGAGAAATTGTTTATTTCCAGGATGCTATGCGTAGACAGTGAGCTGGAGTTCCAGGTTGAGTAGACGATGATATCCACCCGAATGATGAGACATCGGTGCAGGGCCCCTAACAGTAGTTGTTCCATTGGTGGTGTACCAGTATCACCACTGCCCGTTGGGAACTCGATACCACCAGCCGTAGCAGTAGAGGGTGAACACCACTTGAGTGGGTTTCATGAGTTCCTGTGCTAGAGGCCACTGGGGTTTCGAGGCGAGATGAATCCAAAGGAGGCTAAGGACTAGCTGAAGGACGTGGTTAGTGTTTTTGACTGGTAGGGACACCAGATGATCTCATAGTGATCTTTGATGCCATTGTTCTTTAGGCAGCAGTGGGTAGATGGTGGAGCATGATACTCCAGGTTAACGATGAGGTCACTCACATTAGGGAGGACTTCGAGATACTTTTAAGGGAATAGTTCATCCCAGCAACTCTACATTCTGTGCATATACAGAAGCTTATCCACCTACTGTAGGGAAGCATGACTGTGGCTTAGTATTCCACGAGGTTCACCAACCTCTTACGCTACTCCACTAACATAGTTCAAGACCCTTTCTTTAGGGCCCAGACCATTTAGCAGGGGCTCAAACCGGATATTAGAGATTTAATAATTTCTTTCAACATCCCAACATGGGTGGGGGTGTTAGAGAGAGCAGTCATAGTGGAGAGCTTCTTTGCTAAGCAGTCACTAATAGCGAGACCCACCACTAGACGTCACCTAGCAGATTCAAATGCAGCTGGAAATAGATAGATGACGTCGAGGTCCAAGAGAACTAGAACAATAGGTGGAAAACCGCACGATATAGGGTTGGTTTTGTGGGGATCTCGAGACATAGAAAGATCGGTAATGAGAAGGCAGTGATACTCGTGCAGTGTGCAGGGTCACATGGATCGCGACTGCCCAGCTCATCGTATAGAAAACCAGCAGATGGTCAAAGTACCACCAAGGAAGATGTGAAGATTTGATCGATGAGGTCCGCATGCAGGAGGCAGATGTGGCAGAGGAGCTGGTTGTGCAGCAAGAGGTGGACAATGATTCAAGGTTCTACCACCACCAACTCTAGGTGGTCCACCACGACCACAAGGATCAGGTGGACAGGGATGAGCTCAGAACTAGGTAGTTGAGGCCTATGACCACAGTGCTCTGGAGATGATATGAGGTATGATATGTGTCTACTCCACCTTAGTTTCAGTACTTATAGACACAATTTCCAGTCACTTTTTTATTTCCACGACCCTCGTTCGGACCTAGGAGAATCTGGTGGTTCCATTGGTTCGATTATTTAGTCTAGAGACTCATACGGGAGAGGATTCGATGATTACACACTAGTGCTGGTAGAGTGAGCTTACTCTAGGACATGAGAGATTTAGGTGGGATCTTCTAGTAGCAGTGTCGAGCCCTTCAACATCATCTTATGTATGTATTTTTTATCTATAGTCTATACATAGATCAACTGTATTAGGTCCAAAGTGCAGTGTGTCTATGAGGATGGGACCAGGTTTTCTTTCATAGGCAAGAAGGGAACCATTTCATCAAAGGAAGGACTTACCCAGAGAAGGGTGCAGCCGATCACACATCAGTTGGCTAGCCTTAACCTCCAAGCGGTTGATGTTGAGAGTTTGAGCTATCCTGTAGTGGTGTAAAAGTACACTGATGTTTTCCAAAATGATGTTCTGGTTCTACCTCTTCACAGAGATGTCAGATTTTACATCTACTTGTACCCCAGGATGACACTGATATATACACCATCATATTGGATGGCTCCCACGGATAATTGAGTGCTACGATTACAACTATAGGACGTTCATATCTAGGTGTTAATTAGGCCTATTGTTTCTCCTTAGGAAGCCCTAATTCTGTTCGCCAAGAAGGCGAATGGGAGTTTGAGACTATGTGTGGACTAACGACTCCTGAACCAGGTGACCGTGAAGAAAAAGTACCCACTCCTGAGGATTGAAAATCTCTTTGATTAGCTGAATGAAGGACAATGGTTTTCAAAGATAGACCTCAGATTAGGTTATCACCAGCTCATGGTATGAGACGAGGATCTGAAAAAGGCAAAATTAAGATATCGGTATGGCCACTATGAGTTCACGGTTATTCCATTCGATGTTACTAATGCCCCATCAGTGTTCATAGGACTCATGAATAGGATCTTCCAGCCATACCTCAATTGCTTTGTGGTATTCTTCATCGATGTAATCCTGATATACTCAACTACAGATGAAGACCATGCCTATCATCTTGAGATTGTTCGAGACACACTCCGAGAGCACCCGCATTATGGTAAGCTCTCTAAGTGTGAGTTCTGGATCGGACAGGTCCACTCTCTAGGACACGTCATCATTGAGGGTGGATTTACGGAGGATCCAGTGATGATTGAATATGTGCTTTCATGGGAGCCACCTTGGAGTGTGAATGAGGTGTGGAGTTTCCTGGGATTTTTCGGTTACTACCGGAGGTTTGTGCCAGAGTTTTCCATAGTTGTGGCACCCTTATCAGCATTGACGAAGAAGGGGAAACCCTTCATGTGGTCGGAGAGATTCCTGGGGAGTTTCAATGAGATGAGGCAGAGAGAGAAAAGTGCTTCCATCTTGAGGTTACCAGAGGAGGGCATTGGGTACATAGTCTATTGCAAAGCATCAGGGACCGGGCTTGGTTGTATCCTAATACAGGATCAAGCAGTGATCGCATATGGTTCTCGACAGCTGAGATGGAATGAGAAGAACTATGAAACCCATGACAAGGAGTTAGCAGCAGTGGTATTCGCCTTGAAGATGTGGTGACATTACTTGATGGGCGAACATTAGATTGTTTAATCGGATCCCAATAGTCTCAGGAATATCTTCTCATAGAGAGACCAAAACCTGAGGTAGAGGCATTGGCTTGTGTTCTTCCAATACTATGATTTAGAGATAGCCTCTACTCCTGGGAAGGGGAACGTAGTAACATATGCACTCAGTAGGAGATCTGTTATACAGTTGTTGAGTGAGGTGACAGAGTAGCTATCTGCTTTGACAATATACTACATGGATAGATATGGAGCATCTTATCTTCAGTCTCTGATCGTCACTCCCCCACTCCTTTAGAGAGTAAGGGATGCGCAACATTAGTCACATACTGCGTGGCACAATGTGATCAAATATACACAGGATAATCATATTAGAGATTTTTTGAATGTGGGGAGCATGTCATCCTCTTCAGAGGGCATACTATGGTACCAGTGGCACTATGAGAGGAAGTGTTGAGGGAGTTCTATATGTCCCCACTAGCGATACATTAAGGAGTGGTGATGATGTACCAAGACCTCTGGAATCAGCACTGGTGGACGGTAATGAAGAAATCAATGGAAGAGTTTGTCTCACGATGCATCAATTTTCAGCAAGTGAAGGCAGAGCATCAGGTTCCCACTTGCTTAGTTCTTCCACTAGAGGCTCCTCAGTGGAAGTGGGATAGAATATCCATGGACCTTGGTACTAGAATTCCACATATGATCAGGGGTCATGATTCTATATAGGTGATCGTTGACCGACTCACATAGTCATCACACTTCCTACCTATCAGAGAGTAGGGACCAGTAGATGGCATGGGACACCTCTAGGTGCGGGATATTTTTCGGCTTCATGGGGTTCCATCTATGATTTTCTATGATCGTGATGAACGTTTTAATTCCAGGATATAGAAGGGGGTGTAAGAGGCATTCAAGACATAGATCTATTTGATCACCACATATCATCCTCAGATGGGTGGCTAGAAAAAGCCGACCATTCAGACCCTTGAGGACATGTTTTGTCTTTACATCCTAGGTTTTGGACGCAGCGGGGAGGATCACTTGTATTTGGTGGAGTTTTTTTACAAAAAAAGTTATCACTCCCATATAAGTATGAACCATTTGATGAATTTTATGGTCGAGCATGCAGATCACCTTTGTGCAAGACTGACCCAGGGGAGTTAGCACTCATGGGGCCGGAGGTGGTACGTGCTACCAATGAGAAGTTACATGTCATCCAAGAGTTGATGAAGAATGCACAAAGTAGGATAATGTCTTATGGTGAAAGGAGATGTACACCTCTTGAGTTCAAGTATGGTGAAAATGTATTTCTACAGGTCTCACATTGATGAGGTTTGGGGATATTTGTATGGGGGGGAAAGTTATTTTCGAGGTTCATTGTACCCTTTCATGTCTTCAACAGATTTAGTGAGGTGGATAATTGTCTAGCTCTTCCCCCTCAGTTCCACCAGGTGCATGTCATTTTCCATGAGTCCCAACTTAGGAGATACGTGAATGACCTATCTCATTCCATCAAACATGGCGAGCAGGACAAAGACGATGGGGATACTTTTTCGGAGGTTCTAGTGGAGATTGAGGATCGAAAACAGAGTGTCCTATGTGGGTGATCGATACCTATGGTGCGTGTACGTTGGAAGCACATGAACATCACAGAGAGAACATGAGAGTGGGATGATCATATTCATGCTCAGTACCCCCACTTATTTCCCTAGTTCGTGTTGTGCTTTCGGGGACGCAATGCCCTAAGGTGGGGAGAATGTAAAGACCCTGATTTATCCATGTAAAATTTTTTTATATGGAATTATTATGAGTGTGAGAAAATTGATGGTGTATGATTCCGAGGCCCAGAGTTCCCCGAATAAATTTCTGAACATTTTCTATAGGTATGTTCAGTAAACATGTGAGCAGTGTTTTTTAATTTTTGAACTGGTTCTTACAATTGAAATATGAGGACACCGTTGAACTCCCAACACTGATATTCTCTTAAGGAGACATTCACCCTGACCATAGATGGTCGATGGTGGCAGATAGTTTTTCCTCTTTTTGTACGATAATTGGAAAATAAAATAAATTACATTATTTTATTTGTCTTGAAACCACCATTTTGAATCTGGGTGGTAGGGACCACACGAACTCCCATTAAATGTGGGGAAACCCTCAGAATTCCCCCAACTAAAGTGCCAACACTAATTGAATTAATTAACTTAACATAATTAATATTGGCACCTCAACTCATTGTAGGGGATCAATGGAAAAGGGGGAACTTGGGGGGAGCCTTTGAAGATCATCCCCCAACGAAGAACGTCCTCCAAATCAAGATCTTGGAACTATCTTTGTAGTGTCTTGCACGAGCGATGGACGTTGGCATCTTCATCGTATTCATCTCCTTCCTCATGCCCCCTCCAATGAACAAATGAGGTAAGGGTTTATTTTGAAATATGATAATAATATTTTTGTTGATTCCTCTTATTCTCGATTCTCAATGATAATGGCCAAACAAACACGACCATCAAACTATCTAAATATAGTGAACTTTTCTATTTGTTCTTTGTGCGTTCATCATGAATATTTCAACGCCAAATAATTAAGTGCACTGAAAACAGAATATTTTGTTGATAAAAACATATGGATGTAGAGAACTCAACCCGAGGATCAGGAATACGCATTCCTCATATTTTTTGGTCTTATAATGAAGTTGAGGTGACCCACTGAAGCAGAGGGGGGCCGAAAAATGGCCAGCTGCGATTCGAGCAGGAGGCGGATGAGAAGGGCATTGACACACCGATCAACTGCGTAGAACTGGGGTGGTGGACGTCCACGCCACTACTAGTGGAGGAATCTGCAGCCCTTTGGTGAAGGATGAGAAAGGGATGGTGGCTGGCACGCCTACCAACCACGTGGAGGCAGGGTGGCGCGCATACGAGCCGCCAGTAGAGGGGAGGGTGGCGGCTGTTTTTCATAGAGGTGCACATAGAGTGTGCCCGGTACCCGGATGGCCGTAGGTGGATAGCGACTCCATCACGCCGCTAGATGGAGGGAGCAGGCCATTCTTCCAAGCGGACGCATCATGTCGAGCGGGACCCCAGCGGGTCTCGTCTGCCAATAGGCGGCACCACACAGCGCCACCGGGTTTGCGAAACCAAATTTTACGCTGGAACATTCCGAATACCAGGGGTGCCTCTCCCGAGTAGCATATAGGGTGAGCCTGGACCCAGTGTAACACACCAACAAAGCGGGCTGCTCCCCTCAAGCCGCGCCGCGCGGGCTGCGCCTAGCCGGCCACAACCAGCACCGGTCATGCCGCCCCATTTGCGAGTCGAGTCGGTCTATGGCCCAGTGGGCTGGGACTACCCTGGTCCCACCCATCCATGCTAGAACTGGACTAGGTCGGGTTGACCCAAACTCGGATGGGTCGGCCCAAGCTGGGTCAGTCCAACTGGTTCGGCAGGGACCCGAGCCTATCTGGACCGAGATACGCCTATTCGGTCACATCTTGAGAACAAGGAATCCGTTTAATGAACCGTATGAAGACTTGGATTCCTTGGATCGAGATGTTCCATTAGGTATACTACACTTGTGTTTTGGATGATGTTGGAGTGCAGATGATTTGGATCGATCCCGAATCCAATTGGGCCCCCGGAATAGAAACACTAAAAACTTACAGACTGGGGGTCTGATTGATGTGACGTCTATCGTGTTGGGTCCCTTATGACATGATGGGCCTTTGGGATAAATCTTCATTGGGAATTTTGGCAGTTGAATTAATGATTGATGGCTTGCGAGCAGAACCTCCCAGAATCAATAATGTTTGGTGCAGGAACCATGTGGCTAACTGTACATGAGGAGTCTTCAGATCCTGTGTGGGTCATCTTTAGATCCCGTGTTGGTCAGTGCTTAGTGATCCTATGTGAGTCAGCACATACTGATCCTAGGTGGGTCATCTCCTGATCATGTGTGAGTTATTTTCAGATCCTATATTGGTCATCTTTGATGCTGATTGTGTAAACAACAGAGCTTCTCGAGGATGTAAGATAATCTTGCAATACAAAAAATCATCTATACTTTTGTAAATAAGTTAAACCAGGTGAGAGAGGATTCTTTACCTTTGTGGTACAATTTTGTGTGGTGATACATTCGTTGTATTATTTGGTGTGGTGTTTCCTTTATGGTACTTATTTTCATGGTGTTACCTGTGATGTACTCTTATATCTGTGGTGTTACATTTGTGGTACTCTTATGCTCATGGTGTTACCTGTGTTGTACTCCTACCTTTGTTGTGTCACCCTTGTGGACATCTTCCCTCACGTGTCAGATGAGTATATATGGATAACATAGGAACATGTATTGACATATACCTCAGTAATGTTGGTGATAATTACTTTGTGCTTTGAGATTGAGGTCTTGCTTTGTAGTTTATCCTTTGTGGATTCAAGGAGACCTTCAGGGGTCTCAGGGTCCCTTCTTAGTATCTTTATACTCACCCCTACATGGGATACGCCCACACCTTGCTGTGTTTTGTGCATATGATAGACACCATGGATCGATGAAAAGGGTACCAAGGCTGGAGGTTCTTCGAGGGAGGACCTTAGACAAGGCATACTGTAGTGATGACCGTTCAAGAGCTGTACCTACAGTTCAAGTAGGGTCCTTTGCGGGTGTTCACATGAGTTATTTTAAGTTTTACTTGTACATTCCAGTTGGGCTTATATTCTGGCCCCTCTTACATACTGTTAACACCATGTTTACTTTATAGTTTATTTTGTGCTTGTATGTTGTTGTGTGCTTCGTTTGGGTGATTTTACAGGTTTACAAGAAATGACTTCCCAGTTTTAGAAAAATTCCTTTCCGGTGGTAGTAGCCATCCCCTAGCCTTTGGAAGGTAGGCTTGGGGTAGTCACACACAAGCCCAGGGGGGACGGTCCCTGAAAAACACATGTAATTTCATGAAAAAATACAACAACTGAAAGGGGAAAATGGAAAATAGAAAAAAGAAAGTAAAAACAGCAACAATCAGAAAGCTCGAACAACTCCTTCAACCCCAAGCTAGTAGTTACCATCCTGATGTCCAACCTGCTCCAAGTAACCTGGAAAACAGTTTATATATACATAGGGTGAGTATAACAGTATACTCAGTAGGATCCTTTAAGAAGACTCTTGTGAAAATGTAATGAAATCAAAGTAAAACAAAATAAAAAACATGTGTAACTAACTCGTCACCTAAACAAGTATACTAAGTTCCCAGCCTCACCATGGTTACTCTCACCATGTATCTCATAAAATAGTATATAATATAATAAATAATATCAAGGGTAAATCGCTACTACTTCCCCACTATATTGATTCTTTTCTTAAATGTCGCATGTCCTAAGCATCTCTCTCCAAAAAGGCTTACCCGTAGACACCCATGAGGAAGCACCACAACATGCACCTCATGCAAAAAACCACCATTTCCATGTATGAAAAGTAACCAGGTAGTTTCTGGCTCCACCACATCTCTCATAATGTATATCAATCATTGATTATTAAACAAAAATCCAACATAGCGCATACACCGAGTAAGGACCCTCAAGCCATCATTTCCTATACATGTTACGCCTATAGTGGTCCATAAGAAACTATATCCAGAATATATGTCTGTGAATAACCACAAAACATTACATCCCTATACCCACATATATGGTGAAAAATAACTAAGGGGCCTACTATAATATGTATGTACCAAGAGAAGAGAGCAGGGCCAAAGGGGGTAGTTAGCCATCTATCCTCCCACCAGAATGTTGTGGAAAACACCTTCTCAGGGCTCAGAATACCTAGGGTGTCAGTTTCCCTAACCGAAGGGGTGGAGTACATATAAGAAAAAAATACACAATATACTACAACTCACAACCATACTATGGGCATAACCTAGTCACAAATTCAATTGTAGCTAACTTCTCTCAGACTCCTGACTACCACTTCTAAGATTAGGTATCTTATAAGCACACATCCATTTAAAGAGCTTGATTACATTACATCATTACCTTTTTATCAGTTTCACTTTAAGATTATTAATATTTAAACATTAATTGACAATTAACAATTTCAGCATTCTATTTCATTATCATCACACACAAGGTCCATTATTCTTTTATAATGGCAACATCAGCATTGTGCACGAGCAAGCTCCCACCCCATGGGTTCACATAATTTATCTATTCATTTATAAACAAAATTATTACTTTCTAGTATTCCCATGAATTCTAGAAAAACATTCTATGATACCAAACACAAGGGGATCAACCCGGTGAGTAGGTGAACTGCCTGTCAAGTCATTACCACATTTTGAAAGAGTGTGGACCCATCCTCCCTCGAGTAGATAAACATGGAAAGATTGTGGTATACCCTTAACATTATCGCCTCTTTTGGATGAAGGGTAAGCAAGACTAGTCGCCATGAGTAGTGGGGAAATTAAATCATATAAATAATCAACAAGAAATACTAGTCCTCAAAATATTCACATCCAACATGTCTCATCATCTCCAGCATCCTCCCCGACAACCATACGCCTAAACTGCTGAATCTCGCCATGCTAGGAGTCAACTGCGGCCACAACCAATGGGCCTCCCTACCCCCACATATCACAATAGTCATCCTGACTCACATCACAACACACGCAGTAGGAAAACAACAACAAGTCAACCAGTCTCTTAGCCATTAAATAACGCATTATGAATTTAGACATAATTAGCTCTCCCAGCTCCAATAATAAGGCTCTTGGACTTTACAAGTAAGAGGTTAACTCAGAACCCTACGAGGAATTTTTTATTATAAAAAACTAGTTATTTAACCCGTATTAGATTAGCTGATTTATTATTTGTAGGTTCCAATAAGGGAAACCAAAGTAGTAAGCTATCTCAAATAATTACACATGCTTATGGTATCGATTTGATTAAAACCAAAAAATACCACATGAAGAACCAAATTCATTTTCATTCCTTTTTATCATTGAATATTAATTTACAATTAATAAAAGTTTACATTCTTTACCAATTTCCTTCAAGAACAAAAATTTATAAAAGAAAATATAGATATCACACTACCTGGAAACATAAGAGGTAATAACATATGCTCAATATCAATTTATTTAACTAGTCCAAATATCTAATATGTCAATTTTATTGTGATCTATAAGGATAAAAAAGGATAACTCAATATTTTCTTGTAAAATAAAGTATAAGCAATGAATCCCCTACCTAAAATGGTTCTTTCCATTCTTTATACAATAACGAGCCATATAACGGATTATTTTCTCCTCCCCCATGACAACTGTATCCACCTGAGGATGAAGACACACCAACACATCATTCCAAACCTAAAAAAAGTCCATTAGGAACATGGATATCACATGCAATAATATGGCAAGAAGAAATAGAAGAAGATGAACCCAAAAGATAGGCGATAAATCATATCTCATATCGAAGATTGATGGATACTTCTTGTTTTCACCAAAAACGGGGATGAATTTGTAGTAAGAAGAAAATTTAGGGAAACCTATCCACAGGGGAAATTTTGATCACATGACTCCTACGAGATGGTTGGAAAGGTTGAAGCATCTCACACCAGAAACAAAGAGGGAAAAGGGAGGATGATATCAGGTATTTTTAGAAGATTTAACAAAGTAGTGTTTTAAGATACGTTGGATTTTCCATTAAAATTGGATCAAATTAAACCATGCGGTTTGACCAAATATAAGAATCTCGAGTATTAAGAAAATTAATATATGATCCATGGAATTTGAATCGGACATAAATCCCTTAAAACAAGGATTTGAATTCATTTAACAACAAATAAAAAATTAAATCATAAAAACTGAAAAAATCAGGAAATTTGGCAAATGAAATATGAAACAGTTCAAGAAACATTGTTCATAAGATGTGAAATCGTGTCTGGGATACAGTTTTTGTGACACAGTGATTGTAAAATCATGGCTGGGACACCATATTATTTACACCGTGTTTGTCACACCATTTCTATGACAATGTTTCTGGGATATCATTTTTGTCACCCCATTTTTTGACACCGTGACTGTGACACCATTTTGTGACCCTGTTTATGTCACACCGTGTCTGTGATGCCATTTCTAGGACCCAGTTTCTGTCACATGGTGACTATTACACCATTTCTATGACACAGTTTCTGTGACACCATTTATGTCACATCGTTACCGTGACACCATTTTTGGGACACAGTTTCTGTCGCACCGTGACTGTGACACCATTTTTGTGACACTGTTTCTATGACATAGTGAAACTGTTCATAAAACTAGGAACACTATTCCAAGAATTGGAAATTAGGAAATATATTGGGGATGAGTCACCTTGACCTCCCAGAACACCTCAAACACCAGATTTCAGCAAAGGAATGGACCATAGTAGACCAGGCCATTAAATCAGATCCCTCTAAAAACATTCTCATCCATGAGCATTTGAAACCAACCCAAAAGAAAACAGAAAATATGTATGAACAACCACATATTGAGATACCTCTAAATAGAGACCAAGCCATAATAAACAAAAAAATAAATCCATATTTTAAACATTAATGGTCTATAGCCACAATGCAATCATCGTTATATGAATAGAGTTAAACATCATTATACTCTGAGTACTATGCACATATCTGTGACTCATATTCCCATTTTCTCTCATCTTTTCCATCGTGTCGCCACAAGACATGAACCAAGGGAATAGAATACCTGTGAAAAACCTTTTCTTTAGGGTATTGGATCTGCAAAGGTATCTCTTCAAAGATTGCATCATCATCGACATTCATCTCTCCCACCATCGATGATGTGAGAGTCATCATGAATATAATGACAGACATGTGACATAGGAAAAACATCGGGTATCTAGATCATCTTTGGGGGAAGCCTTACTCAATACGCCATGGCTCCAACATGAGAAAACACCTCAAAAGACCCAAAAAACCTGGGAGAAAGCTTACTCACATTACTAAACCATGGCTACCCACAACAGGGAGTCACCATCAAAAACACCTGATCCCAGACATAAAACTCCAAAGGCCTCCTCCTTTGATCAACATTTAATTTGTGATGATCTTGTTCTTATTTCACCCTCTAAAAAATAACCTAAACCTAATATGTCATATTCTTCACTATTTCCAGTCCAAGAATTGATTACTATCCAAACCTAGTATCACATAACAAAGAATGACCAGGTCATCCATACAGGGCATCAAATAGCACCATACCGATGGTGTAGGGAAAACTATTGTTGTAAGAGAACTCCATAAAGGGTATTTTCTTTATCCACAAACCACAAAAATTTGGGACACAAGATCCCCACATATATTCAAGTGTCTGGATGGTTCACTCTGTCTGACCATCCCTATATGGAAGAAAAGCAGTGCTAGGGAATAGCTGAAAACAGAAATCATGCTGGAGACCTCTACACACCCTAGAGGTAAAAAGATGATCACAATGAAAAATAATCATTCTCAGGGCTCTGTGGAGTGTCCCACCCTCTTCCAGATACTACCCTAACAAAGCATCCATGGAACACGAATCCTTGATTGCTATGAAGTGGGATTATTTTTTTAAATGGTCCCCTACCACCAATATAGCATCATGTCCTCCTGGAGCTCGCAGTAAACTAGTAACAATGTCCGTTGAGATGTCCTAACACTTCTAATGAGTAACATCTAACCGCTGGAGCAGACCCCCTAGATCATAGTGTCTAGCCTTCACCTTCTAGCTGACCAAACACCGAGACATGAACTCCACAAATGCATGCTTCAACCAAGGCCTCTAAAACTGACACCTTAAGGATCGATACAACTTTATCACACCAGGATGCACCGATAAAGTCATACTATGGAGGTCACTGAGAACCATCTCACACATGGCCAAAGGAATAATAGCAATCCGTGATACAACACTCGATGGTGTTCATCCTTAGAACAACCATCAGAGGTCTCACCATAACTACTCCTTCTCTCCAGACCTTCACCTCATGATCCTCAAACTGGGACTCTTCCACCTGTTTCACTAGATATGACTCTATTATCATTTTGAAAAGACAAACTCTACCCCCAACATCTCCCATATTGATAGGTAATGATGAAAATTATTCCATTACTCTCCAAGAATCACCAGATTCACACACTACAACACTACATGACTTCTTTCCTTGCACATTAGCTACAATATTCCCCTTCCAGTGGTATGTGATATTTTAATGTTGTATTCCTATAAAAACTCCATCCACTAATGTTTCCACATGTTTTTGTCACTCTGGGAACAAACATACATTAGGCTCTTATGATTAGTGAAAACCAAAAAGCACTCACCAATGAGGTATTGTATCCACAACATCAGAGAAAACATAACATCCTCCAACTCATGATCATGGGTGGAATAGTTACGTTCATGGGGATGCAATTACCAAGACTGATATGAAACAACTGATCTCTGCTACATCAAATCAAAGCCTAACCCTAGATTCAAAGAATCTCAAAGAACATCAAACTGAACTCCCTTAACTGCAAGACATTGAACTAGAGAAGTTATTAACTTCTCTGTTATATACTCAAAAACTGCCTTAACATAGATCAGTCCACTCGGATGCATGATCCTTCTTGGTCAATGTTGTTAGATGAGTCGCAACCTGAGTGGAATCGGCTACGAACCTCGTGTAGTAGCCTACAAGACCACGAAAACTCTGCACCTCTGCAGCTTTCATGGGGGATTCTGAAGACACAACGAATTCTTTAATTTATTTATCCACATATAATCCCTATTAGGACCTAACTTACCCCATGAAATGGATTTCTTGAGCCCCAAAAACAAACTTCCACAACATCCCAAACAACTACTATGGTTGAAGAACTTCCAAAATGGCGTTCAAATGCTCTGCATGCTTCTCCTCAGACGTGGAGTACCCAACGATGAAATCGATGAAAACCACAATGAACATATCTAAGAACTCACAAAACACAACATTCATCAATCCAATGAATACAACATGAGTGTTCTCAAAACCAAACATCATTACAATGAACTCGTAATGCCCATAACGACAACGGAAAGCAGTCCCCAAGATATCCTCACCATTAAAATGAATCTAATGATATCCTGACCACATGTAAATTTTTAAGAACCATCATTCACCTTTTAGTTGAACAGATAAATCATAAATCTGTGGAATAGGATATTGATTATTCACTATCACTTTGTTTATGTGATGATAATCTATACACAACAGCAAACTGTCTTTATCCTTCTTCAAGAACAAAACTGGTGCACTCAATGGTGATACACTCAGTCGAACAAAACTACACTATAACATACCATCAACCTGTATACGTATCTCTCATAACTCTGAAGGGAATATCCTATATAGAGACATAGAGATATGACATTCTCCTAGTTGTAGATCGATCCCGAACTCGATCTCTAGTTGAGGGGAAAATGCTATAACCTCTTCTATAAAAACAAGAGGTTACTCTTCTACAACCCTAGGAAATTCCAACTTCTAAACCTCTAAAGAACCAAGATTCAGATCATCCATTATGGATGATAAGGAAAAAACACACCTATGACCCATCCGAGTGTCTCGCTCACCAAAAAAATCGTTGGATCTCCATCTGCATAGAAGAACTCCACCTGTCTCCTAAATCAATCCATAATAGACTGCACCGAATACAACAAATCCTTAATGAGGATGAAATCATATGGTTGTATATGTATACATAGGAAATCGTCCCATGAGCGGTGCTACCCCAACACTAGCTCACAGTATCTGCATACTTTATATAAGTCAGCTCGACCTCCAAATGGCATAGTCAATTCCAAATTCACTAGAAGTATCTCTACCTCATGTCCCAATGCATTGAAAAGGGTAGGCGATATGAAGTAGCGTGTCTCCCCTGAATCAAAAAAGGCATACATCAAGGATGAAAACAAGCAAAGGGTACCACGAATGACGTTTGGCTCTCCTGGAGAAGGCAACACTAAATCATGAAGCTGACCACGACCTCCTCTATGGCCTCTACGACCTTGATGGAGACCACCAAAATTGTTGTGCTCTGCTCTATGAGGATAAGGAGCATCATGGGGTTGTCATATTCCTACCTGATCTACCCTATGTTGATCCAAAGATTGTGTTAACTGCTGTTATTTCCTCGACTAGAACTGCCTCAATGGAGGAACCTAGAGTGGAACACCTGGTTCACGATGATGGCTCTAAAAGGTCAGTCAATCTCATTGTTGATGACCTCGACCAACACAAGAAAAAAATGCATGATCCCTTGGCATACGAATCAGAGCCACCGCCCCTGAAAAAACAAGATGGTGAGAGATGGTACCTACCCCCACACGAAACAATACACTTATAACCAGACAATAGTGAATACCAAGCCACATATCTACTTCGTGAGGTATCATGATGACTCCCTTCTCGTGACAGTCTGATTCTAGCCAATGTCCTCTCGACAACCTCTTTTCTCTCCAGCACCTCAAGAAATGTATTATGCATAAATTGGGTGACCAAACGCTAGATATTTGCATGCAGAGCCACCTCAAAATACCATTCCATGGCCTCCTCATCAGGTAACAGGTCTGAAGCATATCAAAAAAAGGTTCATGAAATGAATTTGAAACTCTTGCATGCTAGAGATACCCTATCCAAGGCTAAGAAGCTATAGGCGATTGGACGCTTTCGATGTCAAAGAAAGAAACTCAACTCTAAACTTGTCTTGGAACTCATCCCATGAGATCACTAAATCATAGCATTCCCTAAGGAACAAGAACAACCACTTCCTCGCTATCAACGCAGCATCGTCACGTCCAAGGACACCAAGTGCTCCTCCCAAGAATGGATCAAACTGAAGCCTATATCAACCTCCTCTAACCAGTTATCTATGAGTGCGTCTAAAATGGATCCCTCATACATATGAAAACTCTGGAACAAAAACTCTCAGAGTGTCCTCCTTCAAGTGTCTCCATCATCATCCTCTCCCCTGTGGCGATATGCTGGCACAACCGACCGTATATATTCAATGTGGTCCTAACGAGGATGTCGACTTGAATCCAAAACTATAATATAACAAATAATTAGAGCTCCCAGACCTAGAATATGAAAGACACAACATTAATTAATTAATTTTTATTCCTTATTCATTTTAGGTTAACCTATCCCAAGGTCTACACATTCAAACGTAGGCACAAATAAATATGATTCCTGATCATTTCCTAGGTATCTACCCTAAAACTAGTTTCACCTCAATTAATAGACACTATAAACATAAAGCTCAATGAATCATATCACAAGGGGTCCCTAAACACCTATGTCTTAGTCGGTATCCATTGTTTACATCACTTTCTAAACATTACTTACACTATTTCTCTACCGACCAATGAAACCTCACCTATGCCTAAAACCAAAATCCATTCTATCCCTCAACCAGAGCTCTGATACCACTCTTTCAAGACCCCCTCCCGACAAGGTGTACACCTCCTTTGCTAGAAATGTGAGAAGGGAGATAGTGACCTCTAATTCTCGCATCCAGTAGGCCCCGGGTTGGTGACTAGCACCGAGGGTATAATAAACCCACTAATGGGAGGCATTACCTTCTAAAGGAATACATGCCGAAGAGAGAGATAAGATAGACACCAACCAACTCCATGTTAGACTACAATATAAAATAAATCCAAACTACACATATGTAATGTCATGAAAAACTAGAATATCCAAAAGGGGAAAAACTAAAAATACCCAAAAGAAATTAAAACAAGTAGTGACCACAAACCCTGAATTGCTCCTACTACCCCAAGATAGTAGTAACTAGCCTGTTCTCCAGCCAGCTCTAAGTGACCTAAAAAAGTTTATAAATACAAAGGGTGAGTATTAAAATATACTTAGTAGTATCCTCCTTGAGACCTCTCGTGTAATAGGTAATAAAGCATTCAAAAACATAGTGTACCAGAAGTGGAACTTACTCGTCACCTAAACAGGTATACTAAGTTCCTAACCCCACCATGGGTATTCAAACCAAGTATCGCATACAAGAGTATATAATATAATAATGAATTTAAATGGTACCCCTCTACTACTTCCCCACTGGTTTTCTACTTTTCTCTAATGTCGCACATCCTAATATTCTCTCTCCAAAAAGGATTTCTAGCAGACACCTAGGAAAAGCACCACAACATGAACATCATGAAAAAAAACCATTACGTCTACATAAGAAATGTAACCAGGTAGTTTCTAGGAGACACCATATCTCACATAATATGTATCATAAGTCGAGTATTAAACCTCAAACCTTCATATCCCATACACTGAGTAATGATTCTCAAGCCATCAAAGCCTATACATATTACACCAATAGTAGTCCATAGAAAACTATATCCAGAATATATGAGGGTGAATAACCAGAAGCCATTATATCCCTCTACACACATATTTGATCAAAACTAACCGTTGTGCCTACTAGCACAAATGACTAACAAGATAAGAGAGATGGGCCAAAGGGGTAGTCATCCATCCATCCTCCCACTAGAATGTTGGGGAAAACACCCTCTCAGGGATCAGAATCCCCGGGGTGTTTGTAGGCCTAACTGACAGGGTGGAGTAGCGTATAAGAACACAAAATGTATAGAATATAATATATCTCAAAACCTCACTATAGGAATAATATAGTCATAATGTCAACTGCAGCTAACGTATCTCAGGCTTCTGGCAGCCACTTCAAATACTAGGTATCCTATAAGCACAAACCCATTTAATGACCCTGATTACATTACTTCATTCCCTTTTTATCAGTTTGACTTTACGTTAATTAATTCCTTAAATATTAATTAACTATTAACAATTTCCACTATTTATTTCATTAGAATCACACCCACAGTCCAATATTCTATTAAAATTGCAACCTCAACATTGTTCCCCAATAAACTCATACCCCATGGGTTATCATCATTTATTCAATAATTCATTAACATAATTATTAATTTCCCATATTCCTTGTAATTATAGAAATAAATTTTAAAATACAAAACACAAGGGGCTCAACACGGCTAGTATGTGAACCACCTGTCATGTCTTTTCCACCTACAAAAATAGCCTAGACCAATCCCCCCTTAAGAAGCTAAACCCTGAAAGCACTTGTCATAACCTATGAGTCTTCTCCCCTTTTGGAAGAAGGGTAAGATAGACCAGCAACATTGAGCAGTGGGGAATATAAATTAGATAAAAAACAACAAGAAACAACAAGCATCAAAACATTCACATATAACATGTTTCTTCATCTCTAGTGTCCTTTCCGACACCCATATACATAAACCGATGTATCTCGCCACTCTAGGCATCAATTTCCACCAAAACCAATGGGCCTCCCTACCCCCACATATCGCATCATCCGTCCATATTCACATCATAACACACACAGTAGAAAAACAACATCATATAAACTGGGATCCATTCCATTAACAAGGAATTCTTCCTCCATACATAATGACCTCTCATAAGTCCAAGCATTAGGCTCTTGGCCTTTATAATCAAGAGGGTAAATCAAAACCCTCAGAGGCATTATATTTTTTTATCGAAAATCCTGTTCATTAATACATCTTTGATAAACCGATTTATTATTCATAGGTTTCAATGATGGGAAACCAAAACAATATGTTATCACAAATAATTAATCATGATTACTGTATCAAATTGTTTAACCCCAAAAATACAACAGGAAGAACCAGATTCATTTACATGCCTCTTTATCTTTGACAATTAATTTTTATTTAATCCTAGTTTACGTTCTATACCAATTTACATCAATAACAAAATTCTAAACCATGCAGGAATAAATATCACACTATCTAACAAAACAAGAGGCAATAATATACGATCGCTATAAATTTAACTATCCAGTTCAAATATTTAATATGTCAATTCCATTATGATTCAGTGGGCTAATACATGCTAACTCAATAGTTGAATGTAAAATAATAGAGAAGTAAAAAATCCCCTAACTCAAATGGTTCTTGATGTTCTTTAATCAAGAACGATCCACACAATGAATTATGATCTCCTCCCCCGTGAAAACTGTATCTACTCAAGGATGCAAAGACACCACCACATTGGTCAACACCCAAGAAATTTCTAACAAGAACATGGATATCACATTCCATAATATGGAAAGGATACACATGATATTGAATCGACCTTAAATACATTAAAACAAGGCTATGATTGTGTTTAATGTCAAAGTAAATGTTAACTCATTTAAATTAGAAAAATATAGAAATTTGGAAATGGAAATATGAAATAGTTTTGGAAAAACTATTTATGATTGGTGACCCCATTTCTATGACACTGTGTCTGTGACACCATGTTTGTGACACTACGTCTGTGAAACCGTGTTTGTGACACTGTGTCTCTGAAACCATGTCTATGACCTTGTGAATGTGACCCCGTGACTATGACACTGTATCTGTGACCCCGTGTTCGTGACACTGTTTCTATGACAAAATTTTATCACATCGTATCTGTGACACCGTTTCTGTGAAACTGTTTCCATGACAACTTTTTGTCACATCATTTCTATGACACCGTGACCCTGACATCATTTATGTCACACTATTTATGTCACACCGTGACTATGAAAAATTTTCATTGACACTGTTTCTGTCACACCATTTCTGTGACACTATGACTGTTACTCCGTTTTGGTGACACTATTTCTGGGACACCATGACAGTGTTCCTAAAACATGAAACACTGTTCACAAAACTGGGAATTTGAAAAAGTGTTGTAGATGAGTCACCTTGACCTTTTAGAACACCTCAAACAATAGATTTCAGTAAAGGAATGGACCATATCGGTTCACGGCATTATATATCACTAGGTAAAATGTATTTTATCTATATATTTTTATTAATAATTTATTTAATTTATTTCCTCATATTTTTTGTTCTAAAATGTATGATGATGAAATTAAATGTTTCATAAATGAATTATTATAATAATAGGAACCAAATTTTACCCCATATAATTCCCATGAGGATATATAAAGTTTAATGGTATAGAAACAATTCCACACATGTCCACTAACACATTCATGAATGATGTCTTAACAATTCATAAAATCTAATAGAGGATATATTTATTATAATTAATTATGGTTATAGTTTTATTTGTTTTAATTAAGGATTTAGGTTATTGGGATGGGATCATGGTAATATTTTTAGAACTAGTACTGATGAATAATGAGTTGTTTTTAATATCCAATATCGTAAATTTGTTACTAGTTGATGAAATTTATTACATCTTTAGTATTATGATGGATCCATGATATGTGTTCCTAATTTTTATAAAATTTTTAAATGTAGAAATTTTTAAAGGGATGAAAATATTATAAATTTATTCATTCTTCATCAACATTTTCCCATATATCATTATAGTGATCTTCAATCACTTCTAGAATGCTTACTATGTTACATAGAAGACATATTATTTTTCCTAGAATCATATTGAAGTAAAATATAATTTAGAATAGCATTTCTTAAATTAACCATATTCAAATAATTCTATATAGGTACCAATGACCACCACTAGATCAATAATTTAATCAATATTAAAATATATTCATTTACTGTACTTCATATATTTTCTTGAGTTAACAGCTTATATACGATCATTTTTATATACACGGATATTTTTTTCCAAATGAGGATAACAACCAGTATATGGGTACTTTTTAAAATAGGTTTATTGTCAACATAATTACTGTTAATGAAATAGATAGTGAAGATTATTATACTAACAACCATGAAAATTTGATTTTGAAGGTAATCCATGAATTTTTTTATATCACATTCAAGGTTGAATAGTGCAATGAATTTATAATCCATGAAAAAAATCACAAGAATTGGCATGTAGTATATATTTCTACATCATCATAAAGATAATAACTATGTTTATTTCATATGAAGAAATTGCAAGATACTCCACTATTCATGATAAATGTTAATGGATATTATAATAGCCTCTAAATCATGAATGAATAAAACATTCAAACCCATAATACCTAGTGTTTTCAAATATGCTATAAATGGACAGTAATACAAATTGAGAATTTCGTACTTTATTCTTGATTAATTTATAAATTCTTCCGATCAATGTGATGTATATGATCCTTAGGTCTCTATGGGATTTATGAATCTCTTTGATTCTAATGAATTACATCCCTCCTTAATTTGGTTTTATAGAACCTTGAATAATTATAAGAGTGAATGAGATCTAAAAAATAAAATTTTCAGGAATTATTATATTAGTATAGCCTATATGTTTGGGGAAAAATCATTTATATGTGGCTATAAGAACACATATATCTATCCTTTTATAAATTTAGTATTTCAAAATGTGCTCCAACATTTTAATTCTTTTAAAAATCATGGTTTCAAAAATTTAATGATAAATTAATGACAAAAATATTAATCGAGACACTTAAAAATCATATAATAATCATATAATGATGATTTTTACATATCATTATAGCTAGAGTAGAAGAATAACTCCATTTTAGGTGATGAAAAATATAATTATTTCTATTATAAGGACCTCAAAAACATAGTGAAATCACTAAACCATGGAACAACCCATAAATATCCCTGATATGGAAAAAGAATCAATATATTTGATGTTTCAATACATAAAAATTTCATCATCCTCTAATATAAAATAAAACATTATAGACATAGTAAAAATTCACTATATTTCATTATATATGTAAATGTTTTTATTATATACCATGAGATCTTTTTGGGGAATATTGAATCAATTTTCAAATACGTAACATCATATGTAACAATTTGTAAAAATAAATCAATGAAATATTTTGGATGTCCACCACAACACATTTTGGGTAGCTCATATTGTTCATTAAACAATATCCTTATTCACATAAAAATTAATAATGAAAATATAATGATTTTTATCATGAGAAAAAATTAAAAATTCCAAAATTTATAATAGAATTTAATGATTTGTCACTAATATTTCATCAAGGCCACATATGGTATTAATGTATTTGGAATTGTCTCTATCAGATACAATTATTCATACATATATATAAATTATTTGGATCATATACATGTTTGGATAATCATATAATCCATTTATCTAATTACATGAGTTACCAAGGTACAAGAATAATGTCACACAAAAATTATATAGTAATACATTCTAATTTTTCTATATAAAGACTTACAATATAAATTAATATATCTGATTTCCTTTATCTAGGAAGATTATTATATTAAATGGCCCTCATACAAAAACATTTTCACATTATAGGTATCTTATATATTTTTTATCATGAATATCGTTAATATATCTCAATAGAAGGCCCATATAACACACCCATAAAATTAGAGGATATATCACAACTATCTAGAGTCTCTCCTTATGAAATGTTTAGTGACGTAATCGACTGCCACATGATTATATATGTTTTCAAATTTTATTACAATAGGGTTAATGTAGGAATGGTCAAAGTTTATGTATATTTACATCTTCAATTATATAGACTAAACATGAAATATGAAACATTATTACAAAAAATACAAATTTCATGATAGTACATATTGTATAAGTTATAACTCATCGACCATAAAAAACAATATCACTCTAGCATAGTTGATATATCTATATGAAAACAAAAACAAAGTTACCAAACCATCTGAGAACATACTAAAATACACTATGACAAACACCAGTTATTGAAAACTGTATATCTTACATTAATAATTGAAATTCCATTTCACATTACAAAATATATATAAGCATTTATATATAATGATATTGTGGATAACCAATTTTATATAAGTTTTTCGACTTCTCATTTTAACACTTTTAGTGATACTAATAGAACAATAAATAATCTCATGTAAAATCATATATCATATGAAAAAAATCTCATGAGATAAGTTTTTTGTACACATTACGGTTTTTAAACTCATTACATAACAATGTAATTTTCACACAACATTATTGTGATTTCTGAAAAAACTCTGACACTAAACTCTTTTTAGTTATTATCATATATAATGATTTTCTACTCTTGTAAGTTGTATATTTGGATTACTATTCCCAATATTAGACAATTTGAATAGAATATTCAATAATTATTGCATTATAACATCATATATTGCATTACTGGAGACATTTTATTTATGTATAAACCAATTTTAAAGGTCATCATTATCATCATCTTAGATCAATCGATTTCATAAAATTTATTAAGTTTGTATTGGTTAAAAAAATTTACACTTTTAATTATTGTTCCTTTTCAATACATCCTAATCTCACGTAGGAGATAAATTTATATTCATACTGTTATTGATAATAAATATAACTCTATACATTTCTCTATATAAATATCACAGAAAATCTATGTCGATTTTAATTTATTTCCACATATAATTTTAAAGTAAATATAATTTATTTATTTTCCCGTGAACATTAATATGTCGAAATATACTCCCCTTTTCATTATATAAACTATATTTAATCCAAAACATCTTTATAAGTTACAATAATCAGTTTTACAATAATATAACATGTAAATCCATAATTGGGAATATTTTAAAAATTATACATTCATTAGATATCATACATATTGTTAAATTTGTCTTCATAAATACTTTTATAAGTAAATATTATTATTTCCAAGTTTCATTTAAATAATTTTACATCATTTTCGATATTCTATTTTTGAGGGTTTAATTCCAACCTGAGCATTAAAGAATGTAATCATTAATTAGAATACCATATCTGTTATGTTAAATACCTATTTTATATGATCTCCCCTTCATATAATCACTCCAAAAAATAAAAATACTCCACTCATGTTTCTCATGAATGATTTCATCTTATTAAAAGACCATATAATCTGATTTCTTGATTTACACATCTGTATTAATATTTCCATCACTAAAACATAGAAACAAAATAATTATCCAAGAATCAAAACATCCTTATTATTTATGTATGGAAACAACATTGTGATACCTATCCATCATCACTATATAATACATGTTTTATAAAACATTAGAAAAAAATTCATTTATATCATTAAATACTTGTAACTCATTAAGAGACCTAAAGAATGATCTTGATTCAATGAGACCAGACCAGGTGATAGAAATTAATTTATTCATGCTCTATATTGTTTACTCCAAATGCCACATGTTACATTAGTTCACTATATATTATTATGAACTATAATGTGAATTTTTAGCTTGAGGAGATGAAACTTTCATCATAGGATTTCTAATATCATGCCGATCTCTGGCATTAGGTGTCATATTATATTGACTTATCAATGTATCAATATAATTAGAAATTGGACCTATTTGATTTATAAATAATCTGTTTTCCATTAATTTTCATATATTGTAATAATTCTTATGTTGTGGGGATCTATTTTTTGGTGACTAGTTATTTACTACTATTATAAATTCCAATTTTCTCATTTTTTTCAAACAAGTGGCAATGGGTAACATCTCCTTTAGTTTCCTCTTATAGTAAGACATATGTTTTAATTAAACATCAATGTAATTAGGCTCTTGTTCATCATATCTTGATTCCTTACATAGGTCTGAATTTCACATGCATTGATGAATATTTTTTTCTACTGTGGTATGAATTATTTTCTAATTTTAATTATAGGGAATAATATTTCTCATTTATCAATCATCCCTCATAATAGTTATAATTTTTTAATAATATAAAATACCATTACAACTAATTCATCATACCAATCTATTAATGAGGTTATTTTGATTAACCTCAATAGTACCTTTTAGGGGAACATTCTTACTATTTATTCCTTATTATGGTGAATACTCTTTATTAGTATAATTAGATGAAAACTAAAATTAAGATTTATTGAAAACAATTTTTTATTCCAATAATTGTTATAAATTTAAATAAAAACAATATATAATGTGGTTTTGGAAATTCCAACTTCTATATAATTCTATATTTATATTTGCTGACTCAAGGTTTAATTTCTATGATCCAAAAAAGATAATGATGGATGATATTTTATAAAATCATGAGGTTGACATGGTATTAAAATGGGAATGTATGTCTAGGATGACATATCCAAATACCCTCTGATGAGTTTTAAATTTTCATACGTATACATAAAAACCATCCCTATAAACAAAATTTAACTAAATTATGGAAACAAGTGGCTATGGGACAATCAAATATTATGTCATATTCATTGTAAAACAACATATAAATTCATTGGGGATGAAGAAATCACACCACAATATGTAATTTTAGTAACCAATATTAATTAATGAATTTATAAAAGGTATCAATGGGGTGATTCTATCATTGTATCATGTATTAAGAGTTATGGATAGTAAGTATCAATAATAAATGAACTCATATTGAGTAATAAAATGTGAGGTATTTAACTTGTGGAAAATGATAAAATTAGGGCCCACCGAGAGAAAAGGAAAATTAAAAAGGGATAGTGGTAAGTGAATGTGATAAACTTTGTAGGATCCAATTTTGAATTGGATTTGAGAACCACATACCTACATCATGTAGATAGTAGTGGTAGTTCTGGTGGTAATGATACCCCAATATTAAAGTGGGAGTGAATGATTTATGGGAAATAATTCCATTACATTTTATCAAATAAAAATAAAAAATATTTTATTCACCATATAAATGTTTTATCATTATCTCATTTTAATGAATGTTACAATTTTGAGCAATCTATTGAATTTTTGTCAAAACCATAATAAAATTTATTTATAACAACCAATGTCTATAAAAATTCTACATATATTATAAGGTAAAACCATGATTAAAATACACATTATTTATTATGATCAAATGGTGGATCAACTAAATACAATATATCTAGATTATTCATGTATAAACCCTTGATCCATCACTTGAAATCATAATTTATGATTTATTTTTCAATCCTCCTTTATTTTTGAACACTCATAAAAATTTATAACTTGTATACAATTTATAGTCCATATCATATAACCGTCAGATTAGAATAAAATATTTTATATTGAATAATTACTTTATTTGAATAATATATATAGCTTCTAAGACCATTCATGTATTAAAGACATTAGATAATATTATTTTTAATTTTTAAAGCTGAATGTAATACCCATTCTTTAAATCTCCTTTCTTCAAAAGAGTTATTGGTTCGTACTTTCTATAATCACTATATTATCCTTATTTACAAAAAAAATTACATTTTCCTTTTTATACCATAATCATGTTACATTGGATAACACCAACCATATACGAATCATAATTCATCAATATATTGAAGTGATTGGCTAAAATTTTTAGGAACGCATTCCTATTTTGATTCAAAATTATTGATCAAAAAAATTCTCAGTCAATTGAAAAATTTACTCTATTTCTGGATCAATCCTTTCTGATGACCCCATTGTCAAAAATAAATAAATTTTATAATTAATATTGATTACATGAGTTAGTATTAATCTACCATATTCTATCATACAACACAATTTGAATCATAATATCCTACATGATCTTCTTATGCAATATCATTACTTTTACGGTTGTAAATGTTCATAAAATATTCCAGGTTATGATTTTTTAAATTTTTTCAATGGTTATATCATTTTAAAAATATATATGTTATAATGGGGAGAATACATAATATATAAGCTATATTCATATTTATCCAATTAATTATCCTTATCATCAAGATAAATTTTAGGATATTATTTCTACATACCAAAATAATTCCTACTTTAATAACAATGTTTTTAATATTTCTATACAAGTTTATAATTCTTCCTCAAATATGAATTTATATTTATTAAATTGATCACCATGTGAATATTGATGATAACATAACCATTTTATCTATAATTTCATCTTTTTTTAGATGAATACCATTTATTATGTTCATATAATAAGATTATTTATTAAATATTCTCCCTATAATATGATGAAGTTGTTTTAAATTTCATTATATAAAATAATAGTGGAAAATAAAAATTTAAATATGTAATGAGTAATATTTAATGTTTATATAACAATTTATATATTTATATTCAAAAAAAGAAATATTATATATTATATGATTCATATCTGTTTTATTTGAAAAATCATTACTAAATACATCATATTGATAAACATCAAAATATTAAACTATTATCCTTATGAAAGGATTTCTATATATGTGTGACATAATGATAATTTCAAAAAATTGGATCCATGAAATTTCTGGGTCAACAATTACATACATGCTTTCAAAAATATAATCGATGAAAACCCTAAATTGTAAACCTACTAGGTTTACTGATTGAGGCATGGATATGTGATTTATTTTGAAGTATTATAAATATATATATTATTTAATTCAATTAAATTTCATGATATTATCTCATATATTTATGTAAAATTTATTCCTGAATATTATCATTTTCTATAGAATCCAGAATGCTTTAATGTAAAATGTATTTAATGTATTTTTAGAAGTATTATTTCACAAAACTCAATTTTAGAAATCCTAGGTGATGAATTTTATTGAGTTATATTATGATTCAAGTTAATAAGAATTATAAAAATAATATATTTAAATATAATCTAGAAATATGTTAATTATAATTCCATAGGGTGTTTTGAGTTTTTTAGAAATTATCTAGCCATGATTAGGGAAAGAAGCATGTAGAGAATAAAAGTGGGAGATAATTATGATGAAGAAATGTTTATTTGAATATCATACATGAATGTTAATATCTCAAGGGATATTTTTATTGGATAATAATTCAAGAAAAGATGATGTTGGTTGATAATATTAATGATCGTTGAAGTACTCCAACTAACTTTTTTTAATGTTTATTGTGCATTAATGTTATTTTAAAACAATTGAATATGATTTAATGATATCCGAATGTTATTTTAAATGTTTTTTGGTGGTTCATGATGACATATTATGGTTTTAAAAAATATGATGTTGAGTTGAATAATCTAGATATGGGTTATAATAATTGTGGAATTGTATTAACCTATAAAATGTAAAATAGATCTATATATAAAATTCACACAAAAAAATAATCGCTCAATAAAAATTGTAAATAACTAATATGTAATGTATGATCAAATTCTATATAGATTAAATGAGGGTCCCTTTTTTAATATGTAATATTAATTCAAATTTAACATTGAAAATTTGAAAAATTACATATAATCACTATCATTTGAAAGGAATCGTAAAAAATAAAATATATATATATGTATTACTCATACAATCCTTAAATATCAGTAAATTACTTAGTAAAGGATGTGTTTCGGTTCGATAAAAAATTTGGATTCAAAAGAAATAAATTAGGAATTTTATTTTTATCTTCTTGTAATTTAATATCTATATATGATGGGTGATTATCAGGATTCAAGAAGATATGAACATGTTCATTGATAAGGTTATTTTTCTATATGATATTTCCTACAATTTTTTTTTACTAAATGCATGTAAAAAATTTAATTGATAACTTGTGGTTTGTGTGAAGAATATGATGCTATAATATTTCCTGACATAATTTAGATATTACCAACCTTTTTTTTAGAGGTATTTATTTCTAATTAACATAAACGAATTATAAATAGTGAAAATGATGGATAATTAAACTAATAGATATATATTCATTTTCTATGAATTTCAAAATGTGTGTTGGAGAAGAATAATGTTTCTTAATGCTATAATCAATACGTCATTTATCACTAACAGTCACTGTTTTAAATAAAATCTTCAAACCATTGTAGATGTGATAGTTCATCATAATGACTTAATGAAAAATATATAAGCGAGATATTAGTTTGAAACATACCATTATAAGATCATCAAAACCGATGAAATGATAATTCCAGTTATGATATCTCTATATTGTAGGGGCGAAAATGAAGTTATGAGACAAATATTGGATACTTTTGTAATCTGAGTAAAAATATTTATTGTAGCATTTTATAAAAATAATATTTGTTATGATGATATATCCTTAAGATATTTTTTATTAACATTGATTATACATCTAGTAAGGTCTATATGAATATGGCGTTGGGATTGGAATTCCTGGTTGTTTCAAGAATATAAGAATAACAAGTGAGTTATTTCATTATTAGAATATGGGGAAAATTATACTAGTCTGCATCTAGAATAACATGTTTAATGGTATAAAGTTTTATATTCTATAAAATAATAATTATAGGTATTTATTGTGTTTATGTGTGTGGGACAAGAACCACAATATAAGGAAGATATAATTGTCCACATTGGAGGTTAACCTTGTAATTAATGTTTTCCTTCCATACTTTGTTTCATTCCCTATAAAAATACGTTTATAAAACCCTATGTGTAATAAATACTGATAGATGAATTCACAAAAAAGATGTGGTGTCACGAACCAACTCGTGTCGACCCTAAACCGGGAACTCGAGCCAGTCCACGGCATGGCCCGAGGGATGTTCGTAATCCCCATGGGCTGGAAACTAGTGCTGGGGATAAAAATTTATTCGTTGGGAATGATTTGGAAAATGAAGAAAAATAAACAAATCAATAGAAACAAATAAGACATCAAAAAATAATTAAATAACAAGAAATGTAAATGACGATCAACAACATGACTAACCTGTAAACGTCTAAAACTCAAAGAAACCTCATGGATTACTCTTATGTACTGAACCCAATTTTGTTCAAAGCGATCCAAACTAGAACTGAAGCCTACATGTGAAACTAAAAACTAGAAAACACTATAGGTGTGTGTATTAAATCTCAGTACGTTTTCCTGACTAATCTAATCCCAATGCAAATTCCTTAAATAAATAAAAAATTGATTTCATGTTTGAAATACTATCTATAAATATATAATTTTCAACACATTTCATTTTTATGGTAAAAAATAGAAATCATAATCCATTTCCCTCATGTTTTAAATAAGGTGCAATAGGAGGAATGAAATGGAGACCAAAAAGGAATCATTCATTTTTTATAAAAGTGTTAATGAAAAGACATATTGTTCTTTTAAAACATTTTTCTTTAAATGATATTTAGAAACCACACATTTAAAATTATGCATGATAACACCAATACCAAGAACAATGGGTATCACTACTTATAGAGAGGGAAAAGGTTCTAAAAATACTAGTGTCAATGGAACACTGGATATCCTAGAAACTCAGAGGAATAGCAGAACGTACTAATACATGCGACTCATCCACAAGGCATGCCTACTCTCGATGACATCATAATGCCCAAATGCTCGATGTTTCCCTACATGGACTAACTGAGGGCCCCAATCCCTTAGTAGAGCAATGTCCATACTAAGGTCCACTAGATAGTGCGTATTATAAACTAGATCAGAAATCGTTCTCAGTAAGCCTCTTTGCTATTCCAGGTTCCCATGATCGTTCTCAAGAGGGTTTGTCATATGTAACACCCCGAGATTTTATGAAAAATATTCATTTTAATTTCATTAATTTCTTGTGTTGTACGCTACACCAAAAGAAGCTTGCACAACACGCATCCCTGACTTGGCATTCATTACACAAAGTAAAGACCTTCCTCGATAGCATGTGTAGTACGCAATACCATGTTTCACTAAATGAGATATTATTATACTATTATTATGAATTAGTCGTTATGAATAGTAATACCCACTTTTTTGAATTTTATAAATTTTATTTTTCAAAATGGATTTCATTTTTGGATTCCGAATATCAAAATTAGCTTAGGGTGAAATTTTGGTACTTTTCGGATAACTTTCATATTCTGATGAATAGTAATGATTACTAAATTTTAATTAAAAACAACTTTTTTAATCAAAAAAATTAATAGTGATTAATTATTAATTTGAGTGGTTTAAAGTATATTTAGAATATATTTTTACAATTTAATACAATGTTGGTCATTGGATGTAATTTCACATTTAAACCAGACATAAACAAGTGTCAATCTTTTGATAGTTATTATCTCTTAAAACACGCTATTTGTTTTGATGACGGGAATTAATTTTTAAATTATTTAATGTAACTAATATGTTTTGAATTTGGTAAAATAGACATCATTTTTGAATTCATAATATCAAATATAGATTAGGCCTAATTTTTGGTATTTTTCTGGAAACTTTCATTTTTTGATGAATAGTGAAACCACTAAGTGGTAGTTAAAAAACTGAATTTTTCTTAAAACATAATTTTACCACTTCTGTGAGTAGAATTTCGAAAATTCGAGAGACACGGTTAATATCAAGGACTAAAATGTTGTTCAATGAGATGAAAATAATTTTTGGTGAATAGTAACTTTTTACTTTTTTTACCACGGTTAAAAGTAAATATGGTAATTAAGGGTAAATATGATATTATTATTACCCTAAAACATGTCCTAATTCTATTGGATAAGTGTAATTCGGCCGAAAACAACCTTAGGAATAAAATATGACCATTTAGGCCCACTTGGATTAGATTAGGACATTTATTATTAATTTATTAATAGAAGGGTTAAAATAGTTAAAATCAAAGTTTAATAACTAAATCTTTTTTAATATAGGGTTATACATAAGATAAATTAGACTATAAGTATTCATTAGAAAGATAAAAATATTTCCTACATAATTATATTTTATTTTTAATTTTTAGATTTAAAATTATTTAATTTATTTATGACACAATGATGATGGAGTAATTATCTTATTAATGAAATATTGACATAATTGATGTTATAAATACCCAAATAAATGTAATTTGAGACTTTTTATGAATTAAAATAATTTTATATGTTAATATGACATGTTAGTATTTATTTAATTAACTTTTTTCGAACTAACCATTCCGTTATGATTTTCACAAAAAATCAATTACCAAATAGTGTCAAAATTGACATAAAATATTTTTTAAAACAAATATTATATTATTAATTGTTATTATATTTTTAAAAATCTAAGGTGTGACCAATATACATATACCATTATTGGGTTATATTTAATGGACCACTTTGGGGACTCTTTGATGTATATGGTATTTTTTTAACTATATAATATAAAAATACAAAGTGACATGATAATTGTCAATCTAATTAACTAAGAGTTAAAAATAAATGATAAGGTTAATATAATGACCTAAACTTGTCTAAATTCAATTTTATGAGAGGATTTAGACCCATACCCACATTAGATTCTAAATATATCAATTTGGAGCTATTAAAAATCTAATATGACTTTATAATAAATTAATATTTTTAGTTATTCCAAAGGTTCCCCTCTCCTCCCTTATAAAAGGGCACCTCCTCCCTCTCTTCCTCACACCACATTGAGCCTTCAAGCTTGGCCATCCCCTGAAAAATTCTCTTCTATACTTCTCAAGAAACATTTTAGTGGTCTTGGTCTTCTTCAAAAGCCAATTTTAGTGCCCCAATAGGAGTTCTCAAAGAGGTGCTTCAAAGAAGAGGTAATGTCCGTTACCGATTCTTTCAACTTTATTTCTTCTTCCACTTCTTCTTCTTAGGTTTTTCCATTATGAAGTAATAACATATGTATCACTAATATTATGATATTTTATTATATGTATGAAACAACCCTATTTCAACATCTATCCATCCTATGGAAAAAAAATCACCACGCGTGCGTACGTACGGAATACCGTCTCCACACCGTGGTGTAATCTATTTTCCACCACCACCTTACTTGGATGGGTATAATGGTGTAAATAATAACTATATATGATTATTGTAAAGTGATATTGTTTCTATAATAGTATACATACACTCCAATAAAATTCAATGATCATGGGAATGATATCATCGCTCGTGCGTACGTACGGAATACCGTCTCCACTACGCGATGAGATTCATTCTTAAGGATTAACCATTCATGAATGATTATAATGTATATATAATAAGTAATAATGAAATATATGACATAATAATGATACGGTATTTATGTATATATATATATATGTATGTATGTATTTCGTCCAATTAATTCCATTCAATTAAACGAGGAAACGAAATCAACGTTCATGCGTATGTACGGCCTACCATCACCATGAACGGTGTATTTCTTTCCATTTATCGACCTATTATATATATGTATATTCTGAATATATATTATATATAAATCATGTTTTATATTCGGGAATTAAGTAATCATGATCTAAGTAATCATATGAATAATTACAGGTCAAAACACGCACGACAAATGAAACGATTTTACCCAAAACACTCTTTAACGTGGAATTTACAAAAGAACGGGTGATATAAAGTCATAAGTGAACCATATATGATATAATAACAATGAATATGATTTTTTAATAAGTCAATGACATTATTTAAATAATTATACAGGATATTCGGATACGTACGAAGCATATCGGACCTAAGGTAAGGGATAATTTTGAAAATCTCATTTTTTTCCAATATTGCTTATTCGTAAGTATTTACTGGGGTTATTGTTCTCATCCATGTCCATGTTTCCTAAAAATGGTTTCATGTATGTTTAATGTCCTTTTTACCCATTTTTACTTTTACTACATGGTATGTATGGAATCATTCTTTTACAAGGTACTTTTTCACTTTTCCGGAAAATGTACGACAAGAATGTTTTTTTAACTTATACGGCATGAAAGGATTTTTACGGTTTTATAAAGACTTATTTTCATGAAGCTTCCTCCAAAATATTTCATGAATATTTTCAACAAAATCTTTTTCTGTTAAAATTTCATGACATTCTTTGAAAAGAAATTTATTTTGAAGAAGAAAGAATATTTTCCTCAAGAATTCATTTCAAGTGTTTTATCAAAACCATTTTCATCTAAGATGACATTATTTCACATGTGTATGTTCAAGTATCATGTCTATATTATTTACATGGTTTAACTTTTCTATTGATGAAATGATATCCAATTTGTTTTGTATGGATTAAGTTATGATGGAATGATGTTTATGAAACCCATTTTATTTTTGGTTTATGATGAATGATTTATGTTTATATTGTGGCACATGAAAGAATGAATTCAATATGAGATGGGTGGGACCTATATCTCCCTCCAATGCATTGGGTAAAGATTTATATCTCATGGGATAGAGATGGATGGAACGGTAAGTTAATCCGGTTCAATATTACAGGTCTGGAACGAGGAGTGAACTCGATTCCGAAAGGGACTTTGTCCACTAAGATGGTCTGGGTAGCAATTCCTTGGCTACTATGGAAATCATTACATGTGCTTAATGGATGCCACAATTATGTGTTTTATTCTAATTATATTTTATCATGATTAATGTTTCATTATGATCTATACCTTACGTACTTCCATGATTTATGTCATTTCTCAATATTTTGATGTTTAAATATTATGTTCATGTTTTGATGTTCAAATGTATATGATTTGTTTTATTTTATCCATGATTACCTTTACTGAGAATTTGAGCTCACCCTTTATATTTTTTATTTTCCCCAGGATTTAAATAAAGGTTTTATGTAAGAAGAAAAAATGGGGAAGATCTTATGGGAGATGTTGAAGATCTTTCAGCACGATTAGAAGATTATATTCCGAGTTTCCAAAGACACTAAACTATTATGATCCTTGTGTGTCTATTTTTGTTATGTATTAAGTGTTTGGTAAATGTAATGTAATATCTATGTACGTCAAGATGTGGGTCTATACATTTGGTATCAGTGGAAAGGTTTAGTCAACCTTTGGAAACTAGGATGCGAAAACGCTAGGGAGATCCCTAGAGATATTTCTAAGGTATGTCTAGGAATGTCCCTAAGGTTATGTATATGTATAGTTTATAGTCCTAGAATTAGGGTAACGATATTAGATTAAACAAAAGATGTTAGATATTGAAGTTACTCCCCCTTTATTATGATTTTCTTCCTCACACACTATTCTTTTTGGGTTTTAGAAAATGGCTAGAAACAAGATGATTCACGATAATGGAGGATATGATGGACAATGGAATGATATTATTCATGACCAACCAAATGAAATGGGATTTGGAAGTCCAAACATCATTATTATGCCAAATCAACAATCTCATAATATGATCAATAAACTCAAATTTGGTAAGTTTCCTGACTCGACTAATAAGATAAAGACGGAATTTCATGATGATCATAGAGGAAAGAAAGTTCAATTTCCACTATGTAAATCATGTTAGAAGAGGCATCAAGGAGAGTGTTTCAAAGGAACTGGAAGATGATTTGGGTGTGGAAAAGAAGGGTATAAAGCCAGTAAGTGCAAAGGAAAAGGTTCAGTTAACACCATGAATGAGGATAATGGTTTTGCTACGACATCAAAAATGGTTAAATGTCTTAAATGTGGAATGTATGGGCATTATGAAAACCAATGACCTAAGGGAAAGTATCATGAAGAGAATCAGTATAGTCATATGGGTAGTATTAATATTGATGATGATGAAGAGACTACAAATGATATGTGAGTTGATAGAATTGTTGAAGCTCGGTCAATGGATTAATAAGGTAGTAAAATGATTACATGTTTATCAAGTGTAATGATGTATAAGTAAGCTCATGGTACTATGGAATAAAGAGACATCTAAGGATCGTTACAATGTTCTCTATCCTTATGTTTTGAAAGTTTATGATGAATGGTACCAGTAACCATGAAAGGTTATTCAGATATTTTCATAAGGTTGATGATATGCGCATAATGAAGGGATAAAGAGAAAATTAAATGTTTGATAGTATTCATGATCTCATGACTAATATAAGGAGAAGGTTATATCATGGTTTGAGTATATATATTTTTTGGATATGTGTATGTGGAAAGAGATAACTTTAGAAATCATTCATGTTTTCACTAAGATTTAATAGGTATTCATTTTTCAAGAGAATACATGATTAAGGTATTCACATTAATGGAATGTGTCCAGAAAGATATATGGGGGATAAATGATTGTATTCACATGCTTGGTTGATGAACTTTCAAGTAATCATTTTCTTTATACTATGAGATTGGACATATGTATTTTGGATAAGCCTAAAGATTGGAATGAATTATGTTGGACATAAGTTAGTATTGTTTAAGGCTATAATTTTTTTAATAATGTAGTTTTAGAAAAAGGACAACCTGCAGGACGGGCGACAACTCATCATGTCGGACAAGGCTGTGGGAATCGAACCCACAACCGATGTGTGACTGGCCTTTATCGCCTACCACTGGCCTACAGGAAGTCCCAGTTTAGTAGAAACTAGTTTTATTACATTAAGCAGTATGATATATGAAGTATAAGTCCATTTTAGGAACCATATATGATTCATCTCACTATAGATCGACTTATGTATATTTCATAACTTTTTCTAACCTTTTGTTTGAGACAGCTGGAATGACCCGTCATTCTATCACATGATCTGATAACACTTCAAGAATAACAAATTCAACTTCATTTCTTTAAGAGATGAAGTGGAAATTGTTCAAGGCACGAACAATAGTGAGATTGTACCAAAATAAAGTAAGTATTTATTCTAATTCAAATTTTTCAACTTTAGGGAAATGATCTTGAAAACCAACAATGTTGTCCTAGTGCTCTTATATCCGATGAATCAGATGGTACCTTAGATCATCACAAATTTATGGATTTTTGATTGTTGGATTTTTCATAGCCATGTTCTCTACCACTCTCCATCAGAACTTGATGGTTAGATTTTTCTTCCATATCCATATTTTCTCCTATGTTCTCCTACGTGGAAACCCAGTGATGAGTTGATTTGGGTAACCATTACGTTTCATACTTTAGTTTTTAAATCTATGTTTTGGCATTCCTTTCTACGATGTGGGTTTCTATTAGAAAAAAATTTCTAGTAGTAAACCATTTATTACCCCGACGAATTTCGAGGGCGAAATTCATTTTAAGGGGGGTAGAATGTAACAACCCGAGATTTTATGAAAAATATTCTTTTTAATTTCATTAATTTCATGTGTTGTACGCTACACCAAAAGGATCTTGCACAACATGCATCCCTGACTTGGCTTTCATTACACGTAATAAAGACCTTCCTCGATAGCGTGTGTAGTACGCAATACCATGTCTCACTAAATGAGATATTATTATAATATTGTTATGAACTAGCCGTTATGAATAATAATACCCACTTTTTAAAATTTTATCAATTTTATCTTTCAAAATGGACTTCATTTTTGGATTCGGAATATCGAAATTAGCTTTGGGTGAAATTTTGGTACTTTTCGGATAGCTTTCATATTCTGATGAATAGTAAAAATTACTAAATTTTAATTAAAAACTACTTTTTAAATAGAAATAATTAATAGTGATAAATTATTAATTTGACTGGTTTTAAAGTATATTTAGAATATATTTTTACAATTTAATACAATTTTGGTCATTGGATGTAATTTCACATTTAAACCAGACATAAACAAGTGTCAATCTTTTGATAGTTATTATCTCTTAAAAAGTACGCTATTTGTTTTGACGACGGGAATTAATTTTTAAATTAGATAATGTAACTGATATGTTTTAAATTTGGTAAAATAGACATCATTTTTGAAATCATAATATCAAATATAGCTTAGGCCTAATTTTTTATATTTTTCTGGAAACTTTCATTTTTTGATGAATAGTGAAATCATTAAGTGGTAGTTAAGAAACTGAATTTTCCATAAAACGAAATATTACCACTTCTGTGAGTAGAATTTAGAATATCCGAGATACACGGTTAATATCAAGGACTAAAATGTGGTTCAATGAGATGAAAATAATTTTTGGGGAATAGTAACTTTTTTCTATTTTTTACCACGGTTAAAAGTAAATAGGGTAATTAAGGGTAAATATGATATTATTATTACCCTAACACATGTCCTAATTCTATTGGATAAGTGTAATTCGGCCAAAAACAACCTTTGGAATAAAATATGACCATTTAGGCCCACTTGGATTAGATTAATACATTTATTATTAAATTATTAAAAGAAGGGTTAAAATAGTTAAAATCAAAGTTTAATAACTAAATCATTTGTAATATAGGGTTATACATAAGATAAATTCGACTATAAATATTCATTACAAATAAAAAACTATTTCCTACATAACTATATTATATTTGTAATTTTTAGACGTAAAATAAGGTAATTTATTTATGACCCAATGATGATGCAGTAATTATCTTATTAATGAAATATTGACATAATTGATGTTATAAATACCCAAATAAATGTAATTTGAGGATTTATATGAATTCCAATAATTTCATATGTTAATATGACATGTTAGTATTGATTTAATTATCTTTTTTAGAACAAATCATTCTGTTATGATTTTCACAAAAATCAATTATCAAATAGTGTCAAAATTGACATAAAATAGTTTTTTAAAAAAATAGTATATTATTAATTGTTATTATATTCCTAAAAATCTAAGGTTCGGCCAATATACTTATAACATGATATTTGTATCATTAATGTACCACTTGTAGGTCGCTTGGATGTATATGGTATTTTTATTAACTATATATTACAAAAATACAAAGTGACATGATAAATCTCAATCTAATTAACTAAGAGTTAAAACTAAAAGATAAGGTTAATATAATGACTTAAACTTGTCTAAATTATATTGGATGATAGGATTTAGACCCATCCCCATATTAGCTTCTAAATATATCAATTTGGAGCTATTAAAAACCGAATATGAATTTATAATAAAATAATATTTTTAGTTATTCCAAAGGTGCCCCTCTCCTCCCTTATAAAAGGGAACCTCCTCCCTCTCTTCCTCACACCACATTGAGCCTTCAAGCTCTGAAAACCCATGCAAAATTCTCTTCTCCACTTCCCTAGAAACATCCTAGAGGTCCTGGTCTTCTTCAAAGACCAATTTTAGTTCCCCAAGAGGAGGTCTCAAAGTGGCGCTTCAAAGAAGAGGTAATGTTCATTACCGATTCTTTCAACTTTATTTCTTCTTCCACTTCTTCTTCTTAGGTTGTTTCATTATGATGTAATAAAATCAGTATAAATCATATAAGGATATTTTATTATAAGTATGAAACAACCCTAGTTCACCATCTATCCATCCTATGGAAAACAAAATCACCACGTGTGCGTACGTACGGAATACCGTCTCCACGCCGTGGTGTAATCTATTTTCCACCACCACCTTACTTGGATGGGTATAATGGTGTAAATAATAACTATACATGATCATTGTAAAGTGATATTGATTCTGTAATAGTATACATACACTCCAATAAAATTCCATGATCATGGGAATGATATCATCGCTCGTGCGTACGTACGGAATACCGTCTCCACGACGCGATGAGATTCATTCTCAAGGATTAACCATTCATGAATTATTATAAAGTATATATAATAAGTAATCATGAAATATATGAAATAATAATGATACTGGATTTATGTATATATATATATATATATTTATTGCATCCAATTAATTCCATTCAATTCAATTAGTAAACAAAAACAACGTTCATGCGTACGTACGGCCTACCGTCTCCATGAACGGTGTATTTCATTCCATTTATTGATCTATTATATATATGTATATTCTGAATATATATTATATATAAATAATGTTTTATATTCTTGAATTAAGTAATCATGATCTATGTTATCATATGAATAATTACAAGTCAAAACACGGACGACAAATGAAACGATTTTACCCAAAATACTCTTTAACATGGAATTTACAAAAGAACGGGTGATATAAAGTCATAAGTGAACCATATTAGATATAATAACAATGAATATGATTTTTTAATAAGTCAATGAAATTATTCAAATCATTATACAGGAGGTTCGGATACGTACGAATCATATCGGACCTAAGGTAAGGGATAATGTTGCAAATCTCATTTTTATCCGAGATTGCTTATTCGTAAGTATTTACTGGGGTTATTGTTCTCATCCATGTCCATGTTTCCTAAAAATGGTTTAATGTATGATTAATTTCCTTTTTACCCATTTTTGACTTTTACTACATGGTATGTAAGGAATCTTTCTTTTACGAGGTACTTTTTGACTTTTCCAGCTAAAGTACGAGAAAAATGTTTTTTTTAACTTATACGGCATGAAAGGATTTTTACGGTTTTATGAAGACTTATTTTCATAAAGATTCCTCCAAAATATTTCTTGACTATTTTCAACAAAATCCTTTTCTTTTAAAATTGCATGAAATTTTTTTAAAAGAAAATTATTTTGAATAAGAAAGGATATTTTCCTCAAGAATTCATTTCAATTGTTTTATCAAAACCATTTTCATCTAAGATGACATTATTTCACATGTGTATGTTTAAGTATCATGTCTCTATGATTTACATGGATTCACTTTTCTAATGATGAAATGATATCAAATTTTTTTTGTATGGATTAAATTATGATGGAATGATGTTTATGAAAGCCAGTTTATTCTTGGGTTATGACGAATGATTTATGTTTATATTGTGGCAAATGAAAGAATGATTTCAATATGAGATGGGTGGGACCTATATTTCCCTCGAATGCATTGGGTAATGATTTATATCTCATGATATAGACATGGATGGAATGGTAAGTTAATCCGGTTCAGTATTACAGGACTGGAATGAGGAGTGAACTCGATTCAGAAAGGGACTTTGTCCACTTAGATGGTCTTGGCAGCAATGCCTTGGCTACTATGGAAATCATTACATGTGATTAATGGATTCCACAATTATGTGTTTTATTCCCATGATATTTTATCGTGATTAATGTTTCTTTATGATCTATGCCTTACGTACATCCATGATTTATGTCATTGCTCAAGATTCTGATGTTTAAATATGATGTTCATGTTTTGATGTTCAAATGTATATGATTTGTTTTATTTTATCCTTGCTTACCCTTACTGAGCATTTGATCTCACCCTTTATATGATTTCTTCTCCCCAGGATTTAAAGTAAAGTTTTAGGTAAGAAAACAAAAAGGGGAAGATCTTATGGGAGATGTTGAAGATCCTTCACCACGATTAGAAGATTATATTCCGAGTTTCCAAAGACACTAAACTATTACGATCCTTGTGTGTCTGTTTTTGTTATTTATTAAGTATTCTGCAAAAGTAATGTAATATCTATGTACATCAAGCTTCGGGTCTCTACATCATACATTTCAAATAACATTAAATATGTATATAACCGAACCCACCACACAACTAAACACCACCCTAGATAGCTCAAGGGAAGTCTTTTCCTTAATAAAATAATTATACTAGGGTGGTCCCATACTGAGGACTCTCCATTCTCATGATAAAACAATGAGGCAAGAGACCCAACCCAAGAGGGGTTTTCCCCAAATAACCATTCATAAGTTCCAAATGGGCCTTTAATTATGAAACACTCTAACATTTATCAAATAATTTAGAAAATCATTTCCTGAGAAAAGCCAAACTTCATTTTACATAAACCTTGCCAAACGGGCCTTAAAGAATAATTTAACACTAAATCATTTCCAAAAGAAGAAACACACTCCATTACATTGAAAATGAGACGCACTTGGAGATTCATTTTAGAAACTCAATTCACCACATTAAATCAGTAGGGCATTTTCAAGGGCCAAGTGGTTATTTCGTCAAACACTTAGCAAGAACATTTAATAAAAAAACATCATCCAATTCATATATAAAGGGACTAACTTTATTTTACAACACGAAATTATTCCAAAATACCTAAATTACAAACAATATTTTAATAAAAGTGCGAGAAATAACAAATATATATTTATTTTATTTAATGACTAATGTATAGGTAAAACTACATAAAATTCATGAATCTAGTGGGACACACACCTGAAAACATGTAACAATTCCCACCTCATATGGAATCAAGGCAGAAAGATGACGCTAACCCGAAACTGATGCGAATATTCGTTTGCACCTCAACCGCACCTTTAAGGGTCATGAACAATCTATAATCATGGGAATAAAAATCAAATACACAAAACCAAACTTCAAATCATGAACCTTAAACACTAGAAATCTTCCAAAAAGGGTGAAATAAATATTTGAAGTATAATTCACCTACGACGACAGTGATGTTTTATGGCCGAGCACTTGAATATGGATTGAGATCGCAAGGGGTGTTCGTTCCTCCTCGGAAGGACGACGAGGAGTTGCGGGGCACCGGAATGGTCATCAGTAGGGGGACGTGTGGAAAATAAAAGTGTGTGGCTGGTCGGAGGGAACACAATGAGTCAAATTGCATGAGGTGAGGGTTTGCTGGAGTTGGGGAGGTTGGAACGAGCCAAGAAGAGGCTGGTTACAGGGGGCTATGAGGAAGAAGGTGAGGGAAGCGGGGTTGAAGCGCAGCTCTGCTGCATAGGAGGTTCGGCGGCTGGATAATGGGAGACATAGGGAGCAGCGAGGACCTGCAGGTGGAGGCCGACTTAGTGGGTGTGTCCAGATCAGGATAGGGGGTGCAGGTTCAACTCGAGTCGTCTCTAGGAGGAGGGTCGGGGTGGCAGGTCGCAGTGCCGGTCGGGGAGGTGAGGGGCCTGGTGGGTGGGTGGATTAGGATCTTGAGGGTGATGACCAAAGAAAAGGGAGGGGAAGAGTGTGGGGTTGTGAGCAGGAGGCCATAAGAGGAGGCTGTTTCATAGGAGAAGCCTCCCATGCTAGGGGTCGGGTGAAGCATCGCAGCGCATAGGGAAAAATATGGGGGAGGTGGACGATGAGAGGTGGATTAGGGTTTCACCTCTATTTTTTACATTTTGTAATGATATTAATAATAGTTTTAAAAATAATAATAATAATAATTATAATTTTTAATGAATAAAAATAATATCATTAAGATTTTAAATTTTATTAATATTAATCATAATAATTATAAAATTAACAACAATAATATTTTTATCATTATCAAACATTCTTTTCCTTTAAATTTTATTCCGTTTATTTATCATATTCTGAATACCATGTCACCACTCACTTGTTTCATGGCATAATAAACCATGATGAAGTTGGGATCCACAACCTAGACCACTTAGTTATCCGCACAAACACATTGGGTGATCGTACAACTACTGCTCATCGTGCGGTAACCACACATGGGTCTGAAACCGGCTATAATATTAAACGACAAATTTATTTAATATGGGACCCTACCCAGATCATGGGGAAAGGACCCTCCACCATTAATTAGTAAAATTAAAATAAATAAAAAACTCAGGGTGTGACAACTCTTCCCACCACAGACACTTTATACCCCAAAAAAGTCACCCTGCCAAAAAATCGAAAAAATAACAGATCATGCCCATTTTAAACTGAAAAAGAACACAATACTAGAGAGTGGGAGAACATGAGAGGGCTCTCACCACCACATGAGCTATATTAATGAAAAATTTTAACACCCAAGCATACCACCCCGAGAAGGGGGTGATGCGGGCACTTCCAACTAATCCAAACTTAATTCTATAGAATTCAAAAACAACAACTCCACTAAATCCAAGAAATTTCATCTCAGGACAAACAGTCCCAATAATAGGGGGAAACGTAGGAGTGGTACATACCCCAAGAAGTGATCCTGAACATAACCACAAACATCAACTCTTTCATAGGAACTTACATCTCCAAATGAACACAGCTAAACCAAAATCAATCCAGACAAGGGCCAAACAAGATTTAAGAAAACGACACAATTCAGAAAACCATGATCAAACAAACAAAATAGTATGGATTACAATAGAACATGTATGTCCTAACTTATTGACAAAACAATGAAAATTAAACAAATTCAAAACTTTAAAAAATATAAAAACAAGAACAGATTGTCTTTAAATGTTCCACTTCCAACACAGAATACAAAATACGAATCGAGGGTTCACACCCACGACAACTCCGGATTGCATGCAAGATTTACCCCAATGCCAGTGGTTGTGGATCTTATGGATGAAGCATCTCCGTCCTCACATTCTAGATCTGTAATTATTTAGTCACATCATCTTTCTTCAGGAGACGATTACTGATCAACATCTCTGGATGACCTAGACATCCACAACTATGGCACCTCTTCAGAGGGGTACAACATTATGGCTTCAGGTGACAAAACCAGCCACCCTTATGGCACACCACTGAACGTTTTGATGAACTAGAGGATATAACCACTAAAGAGGACTCTTTAGAAATAGGTCCCATTGGTACACCTTGCTTTCTAGATAAGGAACCATCATTAGAATCTAGGAACGTTGGATTTCCATCCATCAGCAATATAGAGACTAACTCATCTAAAAAGTCCTCATCTACCAACATATCAAAACGATAGTCCCTTGAAGGGGGGACCCATTACTTAATCTCAGGATGAAGACCCCCGATGAAGAGGTATGTTTTTATCGATTCTTGTGACGCTACTTCTAGAGAAAATGACACATGCTCATTGAAATGGTCAACATATGACTTCACCGTCCATTAGACATGTTGAATATGCTTGAGCTCCGACCTATTAATCTTCTTCACATCTTCAGGTATGAACCATCAGAGGAAGATGGATTTAAATATATCCCCTGTCATCCAAAAACGCTTTGATGGTGGGTGAGAAACTCTGATTCCTCCATACCCAGACCCTCAAATAATCCTTGGATAGATCAAACTCTAACAGACTGGAGATCCCAACATCCTAAAGGAACATTCAACCTCTTCAAACCACATAACAACCTTTAACGGACCCCATTCACTGTAAATTATAGACAATGTCCAAGAAAGACCAAAAAATGGGCATGACTGATTAGAAACCTTGGGGACTTTTCTGGGTGGAATTTTCAGAACAACATATAAAATACAATAACAAAACTAATATCAAACTGAAGGAACATCAATGGAAGCGTTGTAATCCAAAAAAAGGCAGCATAAAATCCATACAAATACAAACACAACACAAAATCCCCTTTTCAATTTTATAATTCAAAACCACATTCTTTCGAGTCCACTTTCCAAATACCAAACCTACTTTTCAAAACAAAATTAATTTTCCATAAATCATTTCTCTTTTTAATTTTCAAAACACACTTACATCAATAAAAACCAAAACAAACCACAACATACAAAAATCCATCAGGATGAGGAACTAGTAGTTAGTATTAACAGAGCGACATGGTAGTGAGCCACACCCTAAGAAACCATAAATGACTAAAAGAAGGTTAACTATGCAATCAGACTCCACGTGGGTCACTAGTCCATGTGAGTTCATGACGTAACCTCAGCTGGCCTTCGTTATCATCCCTCAATCCCAAACGAATCATAATGAGACAAGGAATCAATTCCCTGATAACCCATAGTGGCTCGAGGTTCAGAATGGGAAAGGGTTCATAATTATCTTCTTGTACATACCACACGAGTTCTGACTATCCTAATCTCCATCTACCGGACACCCCAAATAACAAGAACCTCCTCTGATACCATTTCTTCAAGAAACAACATGGATCAAACCTAAACAGGTCACAAGATACGTTCTACGACATGGCCCGAGGGGCGTTCTCGGCCCCCATAGGTTGGTATCTTGTTTCAGGCCTAAAAATATAAACGTTGGAAACGATTTGGCCCATAAAGACAAATAAACATAACGGTAGAATCAAATAGAACATCGAATAATAAATAAAAGACAATAAAACTAGAGGATGATCAACAACACAACTAACCATTCATCATCTAAAACCCCACGTAACCCCATGGGTTACTATTCAGTTTTGAACCAAATATCGCTCAAAATGTTCCATACCAAAACTAGAGCCTGCAGGTGAAACTAAAAACAAGAAAACAAAATAGGCATGTGTATTAAAACATAGTAGGTATGACCGACTAATGTAATCTCAATGAATATTATTTAAATAATGAAAACAATTATTTCAGGTTTGAAATATAATCAATAAATATATAATTTTCTACACGTTTTATTTTTAAGGTAATCAAATTTCAATCATAATTCATTTCCCTCGTGTTTAAAATAAGGTGCAAGAGGGGGAATAAAAATGATTCCAAAAAGTAATCATTCATTATTTCATAAATGTCTTAATGGAAAGAGGGATTGTTTGATTAAAACATTTTTTTGAAAAGATCTTTAGTAACCGCACATTTACAATTTTATAAGAAAACATCAAATCTAAGAACAATGGGTATCACTACATATAGTGAGGGCAATGAATCTAACTATAATAGTGTCAAATGAACATGGTAAATCCTAGAATCTCAGAGGAAAACCAGAATGTACTAATACATGTGACTCATCCTGAAGGAAAACCTACTCTCGGTGACTTTATAACACCCAGAAGCTCGGTTTTTCCCTAACTTGCCTATCTGATGGGCCCAAACACTTAGCTAAGAAAATTCCATATTAAAGGCCACTAGCTAGTGTGTATTATAAACTAGTGCATCAATCTTTCTCAGTTAACCAATTCTTTATCCCAAGTTCCCATCTATCATTCTCAAGAGGGTGTGCCATACATTTCAAATAACAAGAAACATTTATAAAACCGAACACACCAAACAACTCAACACCACCTTGACCACCTCAAGGGTAGTCTTTTCCTTAATAAAATAATTATATGAGGATGGTATCATACCGAGTAATCTCCGATATGATGATCAAATGACGAGGCAAAAGACCCTTCCCAAGATGGTTTTTTCCAAAATAACCATTAAAAAGTTCCAACCAGGCATTTATCTATGAAACACTATAACATTTACCAAATAATTTAGAAAACAATTTCCAAAGCAAATCCAAAATTCATTTTACATAAACCTGGACAAACAGGCCTTAAACAATCATTTAATGCTAAATAATTTCCAAAAGAAGCAAAACACGACATTAAAATTAAAACCAGACGCACTTGGAAACCCATTTAAGAAACTCAATTGACCACTTTAGATCTGAAGCACATTTGCAAGGGCCAAAGGGCCATTTCATCAAACACTTGTTAAGCACATTAAAAAACAACTTCATGCCATTAAAATACAAAGGGTCATACTTTATATCACAACAAGAAATTATTATTAAATACCTAAATTAATAACAACCATTTAATAAATGTGTGATAAAAAAGAAATAAATAATTATTTAATTTGAAGGCTAATGCCTAGGGTAACCTACTTGGAATTCATGACGCAAGGATGAAGCACACCCAAAAACATGCAGAAATGCTCAACCCACATGGAACCAAGTCGGAAAGATGAAAACCATCCTAAAACTGATGTGAATCTTCATTAACACCTCAACCACAACATTGATGGTCAAGAACAAATTATAATCATGGGAATTGAATGCAAATACTCAAAAAAAAAACAAATCATGAACCATATCTATTGGAAATCTACAAAAAATGTGGAACTAAATAATCGGGGTAGAACGCACCTATGATGATGGTGATAGAGGCTGGTCGAGTGAGAAAAATTGGAAGAGGAGCCAAGAGGGCTAGTTATTCCACCTCCGAAGGATGATGAGGAGAAGTGGTGCGCCAGAATGGTCACAGGAAGGGGGGCGGGATGGGCGTACAGAAGGATAGAGGGAATGTGATAGGTAAGAAGGCCCAAGGTGAGGGCAGGTCGACATTGGGGAGGCTGGAATGAGACAATATGAGGTCGGGTGCAGGTGGCTGGGATGAAGAAAGCGAGGGTGGCGGGTTTGAAATGCAGCACCACTGTGCAGGAGGTTCAGTGGCAGGAGCAGGGGAGAAACATGGAGTGGTGAGGACCTGTGGGCGGAGGCTTACTTGGTGGCTAGGGCCAGATCGCGGCAGGGGGTGCGGGGTCTACTGGAGTTGGTGCAAGTAGGTGGCTCGGGGTGGTAGGACGCGATGAAGGCCTAGGAGGCGAGGGTCCTGGAGGGTGAATAGCGCAAGTGTTTGAGGGAAAAGGAAAAGGAAGATGGAGGGTAGGAGCATGTGGTGGTGAATGGGAGGCTGGAGGAGGAGGTTGTAACTCAGGAGATTCCACGAGGCTGGGGTCTGGGTGAAGCACTACAATGCAGAGGGAACCATCGGGGGGGGGAGAGGTGGATTCGGTTTTTACCTCGATTTTTACATTTTTTAATAATAATAATACTATAATTACAAATAATAATAATAATAATTTATAAAGAATAATATTAATATCATTAATAAATTAAATTTTCAAAATAATAATAATAAAAACAACAACAACATAATATTATTATCATTATTAAACAATATTTTATTTTAAATTTTTATCATTTATTTTATCTTATTCTAAATACCGGGTCACCGTACGCTCATCGCACGACTTTATAAACCGTGAGCATGATCCGCGGCTCAACCCAGACCACATGGACATCCACCCAGACACTTGGGGCAATAAAGTGGCCAATGCTCACCATGCAGTGATAGCACATGGGTTTGAAACTATTTAAAATATTAACCGACAAATTTTTTTAATTGAGGACCCTGTCCGGACTTTAGCATGTGGACCTAGAGACCTGAATTAGTAAAATAAAAATAATTCAAAAATGTGTGGTGTGACACGTGGAGAAAAATAGTGGGAAAAATTCTAATTTTTTTAAATCCACTCATAGATATTTAACCCCGACCCTCTACATGTGGATTCACTAAAACTAATATAAATTAAAATTTAGCATTTTTAACAAATATGATTTTTGCTATATAGAACTTTAAAACAAAACATTGAACCCATTAAAAAAATACATCCATCACACAAAAAATATTACATAATATTAAAAATTTATTGTTAACTAATAAAAATTTTAAACATGGAACAAAATCTATAATGACCAAAAACATGTGACACATAGATATTATATATATTTTTTGTGAATATTCAGTACATTACAAAAAAATGTGTACCATAAAAGAATAGATCATTTTAAAATTATGAAACACAATCAACTGGTTACTAATAGTTCAACATTGTATCCCATATGGATCCTCCAAAAAATACCCTTCTAAGAAAAATCACATGTAATACCAATTATTAAAACTTGTGGAACAAAAACAAAATAAAGGGTGACCACATTTTTCAAGTATAGGTAAAAAGGGATATATGTATATATAATGTAGTCATAAGTGTGTGATAACATGGGAATTACATATCAATACCATACCATGCGTATAAAATATCATGTTCTTGATTCATTGTATAATGATTGATAGAACATGATATATGAATCATAAGGAAATTACCTAACAAGATCCATGAGGGAATAAAATTGACATTAAACATGGAATTGTAGATTAAATATAATCATAGAGAATCATTTCGAAATTACTCATCTCGTATTTTAAAAACCATCATAGAAAAATTGATTCACTCCCAAAACCACTATAGAATTCAATTTTCAATCCCAATAATTTCAATTTTGTCAAAGTCTCTAACTGAATTGGTCAAGCTCTACATTATAGTCTCATTTATTTCATGATATATCAATAATTACCCGAAACATTAGTCAGATATATGGTTCCCAATCATCATTGATTATAACCTAACGAATATCCATTTTTTTAATTTAAATAACATTCATGGTTATAAATTATCCACTATAATATAATGAAAACATTACATATATGAAAAAAAATCAAAAAACATGCATCATATTATAACCAATGAAAGGAATTGGGATTCGACAGAAATTTATTATATTAGTACACTTGAAATGAAATGTTATTCATTAAAAATTATATTGAATCATTACATATGTAAAATAATGTGGTTATATTATCTTCTAATCATCATTAACACAAATCACTCAAATATTTAAAAAAAATATTCCTTGGAACATATCCAGAGTAATGTGTAAGCATTATCAATAATTGTCATCTTATATTGAAATTTATTTTGAAACATTGCATAAATTTTTTTTGATGGGAAATATACTATCTACATTGAGGAAAATATTTTTAAAACACAAATATTTTAAAATCCATTCATTTTGAAATAAATACAATATAATTTATTGGTTTTTTTGAAAAGAAATTTATTTTTAAAAAAAATAAATCATTTATAAATCGAAGATCAAAATTTTTAAAATAGACAAATTCATAGTAAAATTTTGAAGTAATTTTATATAAAAAACATGTAATAATATAAAAGATTTAATAAAAAATCTTAGTGGGTCATGGTGGAAAACAATAAAATTGATGTTATACATGTTAACAAAAATATTTCATTCAAATTATTGGTAAAACCCAAATGAGAATTTTGTTTTTAAAGATTTCTTGATGATTTATTTGAAAACAATTTGTAAAAATAATAAATTTAATATTAATCCTTTAATAAATACTTTGTATAATGTTAAATAAATATTTTAGAACATTTTAAGAAAACATGGTTTTGTACGAAAAATGGTTTTTCTACCTATGAGAGAAATTAAGATTATTTCTTGTAAAATTATTATTTTTATCTAATGAGTACATAATTTTTATAAAATTAAGGAAAAAATTTGTTATGATTACATAACCATAATATACGATATATATTTATTTCTAGAGAGATATATCACATCATATCATCATTAGAAAAATAATAATAGTCAATCTGGATAAATAATTCGATTGTAACGAAAAACCCATAACACATTGGTAACATAAAATAATAAGAGCCATGAAATAATTACAATAAATGAATCATATAATATCATTATAATAAATTAATTAAATATATTTCATGTGAATTTGGTTGTAGATACACCTCATATCATATGATAGGTGTATAACTAAACATTTGTCTCAAAGAAGAAAAAATAGAAGTCTACTTTACCTATTTACAAATTTTTTGAAACATATGATCCAAAAATGAATGATATAAAATAAAACATAAAATATCATGTAAATAATTATGATCATGATATAAAAAGTTATTTTGATAGAATTTACACTGCAAAAAAATCAATGAGTTGTGAATTAGTATATATCTCTGAGAAAAAAAAGAGATTGATAATCCATTACCACATTAGTAATCATTTTAATCATAATACAAAATATATAATAACATCAAGTGATATATTAAATATTAATAAAATAATCATATTCATTATGTTACATTTCAATGGGTTATGTATATTCATCCCACAGAAGAAATGAGTCATGAATTCATATGTCTCTCCTATAAATACAAGAGAGACATGAAATTTCATTCCTTGTAAGTAAATTATTTTCATAAACACTTAAACCACCAGAATATTAAATATAATTATATTATAAATTTATTACTAAACCATAAAATTTATATTTCATAACATATATGTTTTACTTTGGATATTTTAGTAACTATTTATTAAAAATTCCTTGTTCAAGAAATGTTTTAAGAAATAATTACTTTAAATTTCATATATGTTATGATTTTTTAATATTGGTAAAATTATTTTGATCATTTTTTCATAATTTAAATAATTTTATCCATTATATAAATACAATTTATATACATTAAAAAACTATATAAATTTATCTAAAAATATAAAAATAAAAAATGTAAACTGTTTTCCATGTAGACGGTAAGATGTTCATATAAATAAATGTTGATTCCATTGTCTAGAAAAAAAAATTGAACGAATGGTAAGTAATATATTAAAACTTGAGAATAATTTTAATATCATTTATAACAGACAATTTACCTAAAAACGCCCTTATCACCTTACATGGAAATCTTGATTCAATCTCATTGATTTGTGAGGATGATTTCCACCGTACTCACACACCACATTATCATATTCCCAATGAATGAAATGTATTAAGAAGAATGTGATTTCTTAATTCATGGATCTAAATAATATCTTATATATCATATATATAAATTTAATACATAATTATATATATATATATGATAAGTGGTGATGTAAAACAAATCACATCAGTTCTCAATGAGGCAATATTTCATACACAAGAATGATTATTCAATATACCGTTTTATTGAAATGAAAATGTTAATAGATTATTAAAATAACATAAAAGAATTTAGATATAATTAATATTATTATATTATTAAACAATAATTTTTTAATAAGGATTGAATGAGTTAGAATACATTTAAAATAAATTGCTTAGTTAGGGGTGTTGCATATCATCAGAAAACTTCAATAATATTTAAAAAATGGGAACTTTATTTTGAATTTATAACAAGAAAAGTCTCATAAGATGATATTGGGTAATTAAGGATGTTATTTTAAAGTTTATTTTTTGAAATACTTTTTTTCAATGTGGGGAGTTCATAAAATAGGTGGTGGTATTTTATAACTGAGGTGAGGGCACAATTTTAATTTTCTAGAACGAAAAAGGTGTTGACACATTTTTATCATTAAAAAGTTTCCAAATGGACCACTATGAATAAAATAATTATCTGATGTTTAAAAAAGGTGTGGAAAATTGATTTTAAAATTTTTGGGTCAATTTTAACCATTATCATTTTTTGTTTAACCCTATATAAAAATATTTTGACATTAAATGAGATATATAATATTTACTATTTTAACTATTAATTATTGTAAAAAATAATTTTGACCATATTATTTAATATTATTTAATATTATTTAAAACATCTTATCCATTTTATCAAATATCATTCACATAAGTGGAAAATTTTATTTTATAATTAATCCTGCAGCTATGGTGAGAAAGTTGTTTTGAAGAAAAGAAATGTTCCAAATATTAAAATGTTTAGACAAAAAATTCATTTCTGAAATTATTACAATGAAAAAAATTACTCTAAAAGATTCTTAATTTAACCTATTTTATGATTAAATGTATTTGGATATATTTAAATTTTATAGATGAAACCAAAAAACTTATTAAAATTCTACATTTATTCACAATTCCTTGAAAAAAAATTCTTCTGATACTTTTAAAATTTCACTCGAAGAAAATTTTTACATGATAATTTTGGAATTTTTTTTATTTATTAAAATAATTTTAAAAAATTTCAAAATTAATTTTTAAAATATGTTTGCAATTAAGGATCGAATATCTTCTCAAAAACAATCATCTTCTAAGAGAAAAATTGGATTATTTCATATCCCTTGTATAGAAAACTGAGAATATGAATGCTAAACATTTTATTTAATATATAATACATATATTTTATTTATATATTTCAATATAAAAATTTAAGTAATTTATGTATAATAAAAAAATTTCAAAATTAATTTTTCCTAGACGATGATTTCCTTTGTTTTTAAATGGATATATTCATCATTTATAATGAATTAGTCACAAAAAAATAATTTAATATACATGTGTAGACAATATATTTTTAAAAATTATATCATTCTATCCTTTCCAACATTCCATCAACTAGTAGTAAACAATAGTATTAAATACTAATTATGTAATAGTTTTTCATGTGTTGTTTAAATATAGGGTTTTGTCTAACGAATGATAATCTCACCGTAGCATATAATGAATGTTGAACATGGTGTTGAGAAAAATAATTACCAGATAAACAAATTTGAAAAAAAAATTGATAGAAAATTCTTTAATGATACATTGCACCTCTCATAAATAAATTTCTTCCACATAATTTGATATTATTCTCATTAAACATTGGTTTGACATATGAAAATATTGTTGTGGGAAACAATGATACTGAAAATTATTATTATAAATTCCCCCAAAAAGAGATAATGGGATTAGAGAATGGAATCTAAAATAACACATAACATTTCTTCATTGATGGAATAAAATGTTGGAAATTGAATGCTTGGACATAAAAGAGAATACTCAATACCAAATACTGATAGAAACTTATAGAGAACATGGTTATGAGAATTTAACATCAAAAAATCCATTAATTAATGACAGTTCAATGGACTATTTATTAATTAGAAAAGAATGGAAATTCATGAAATATTGTATCAGTATCCCATTCAAAAATATAGTTAATTTTCATGAGATGATACTATTACATTATTACTTCCCATTTCAAGAGAATAATCCCATCATTTTTTGGTGCCTCATTTTGTTTCCACTTAACCTATTACTCAAATGAAGGAAGATGGATTTTTTTATCCATGAAGTGATAGTATCTAAAATGATCCATACAAGAATGATAATTACTTAATTTTAAAACTAATTATTATTAAAACAAGAAGGATAGCTCTTATTATCCATTATTAATAGTTATTTATATTATAAAATTATATATTAATATCTAAAAACTCATCCAAATTTCAAATTATACTATTACCTAAATGTATAACTATATAAACCATCCCAAATTCATAATTTATTAATAAAGTCAACATAAATTTAATTTTGCATGTTCCACCATGGAGGAAAAGGAAATTGGTAATTGTAAATCATAACATGATTTTTTTAGATGAATAGATAAGTGAAGTTTTATCAAAACTAAATTGATAAAAAAATTGGATAGATTATTAATGTTCATACATGATTAAATTGTGGAAATAAACATTGGATGAATTTCCTTAAAATGAATGGGGTAAAATATTCACATGTATATGAGATGGAAATCAATCACATGGTTACTGAAGAGGGTAAAAGATTATAATCTATGAAATTATTGAAATAAAATTTGAAAATAGTTAACTACAAAAACATTAATTGTTCAATTATATGGAGTGTTTATATGATACAAACAAATTCACCCAACAAAGGGTTAATGATGAAAACATACATCTGAATATATGAAAATCCTCTAATAAGGTGAAAATTATATAATTAAAACATTTGAATTTGGACCAAAAATAATAATGGTTAATTGTACACCAATCAACCACCAATTAATTGCATATGTATTTTTTTATTTTGGTTCTAACATTTACTCTATAATTATATTTTCTTCTAAGAGAATAAATAACAACTCTTGTGAATATATATTGGTTTTTTTAAAAATTGTTGTTGGGTGATGATTTCATCCCACTTATATAAGTCCACTCTGATTGAGAAATTTATATATATGATTCATATATATATATATATATATATATTTACAACCCTTGGTAAAAAATGAATAGATTTGGGGTACGAACAATATATCACTAAATATATCCCATATTAATAATTGGAAATTAGAAATCACATCCAATACTAAAAGTCATGATGGTTATTTAGTTCATGTTATATCATTGAAACTATATTTTAAAATGTACATTTTTTATGGAATACATTAATATTTTTACATACGAGTTTCATAACCGGTCCTACGATTGCATGGTTATTTTTTCAATAGAAGAAATATATAGTAATATAAAAATATTAAGGATTATTTATAAAAAATGAAGTAATTAGAAAAAAAAAACACACAAAGATAATTTTTATAAATCATTTATACACCCAAGTGCATGATCATATAGTGAAATATTCTTTCATTAATTAGATCAAATAAATTTCAATGCATCTATAAATCGGACATATTTATCATAATGTGATTGTAATAAAAAAAATTATTATATTCTACATAATGATAAAAAAAATTCACTACTATAATTTGTATATTGATCATAGTTTTTTACATTTTTATGAATTTCTTAAATTGCGGTTGAAATTAAAATATATACCAAAGAAAACATTTTATAAAAGATATAGACACAATGAATTCATACTTGTAACATTAATCATTATAAATTCCACCTATATTAATTGATTTAACAAATTTATTATTTATATGGGACATGGATAAATTTTTGTTAATTATTATGGATGATATTCTCACACATTATTAGAGTAAGTAGTGGAATGATGGTCATTTGTGAATTATGATGAAAACAATTAGAAATGAAAAATTGCATGCCAAATTTAGTTTTTGTGAATTTTAGGGATATAAGTATTCAAACATTAGTCATGTAATAAAGATCAAGTGTATACATGTGAGTTATTTATTAGTGGAGGTGATTAACTATCGGGCCATAGAATCCACTATGGTAGATATCCACATATTTCATAGATTAGCTAAATAATATCACATATCCGTGAAATAAATGTCTAGAATTTCAATCCCAACTTTATGGTTAACTAGACATGAAAATGAGTTTTTATATATATGATAATGTTATGATTTGTTCAATTAGATAAATATGATATTACAAAGTACACATATATTAAGAGAAAAATTTAATTAAAATGGGGTTTTTAAGAACATTAGTCAATCAATGATGTTATTGGAATTTGTTATCGTGTATAATGGCATGGTGTTAATGTAACACCCATAGAAGAGATCAATCACTTTTTTCCTATCTAGGGAACCACAAGAACACATTTTTCTCTCCTCATATGCCAGATTCATTGGAAAAATAGAAATTTTATGGATCTTATATTAGAGAGACTATAAAATAAAACTATTTGTGAATCTATAATGAAAATATCCAGATAAAATACCCAATAAACCAAAAAAACATATTACAATATAATGTATTCATGATATAAAAAATTCAATCCATTTGAATAATTTCATATATAATGGGGATATCCCAAAAATCAAATAACAAATAAAAACAATTATGAAAAAAACATTATGACTCTCAAATATTATCATCCTACCTCACCTGATCCATATCTCAAATAATCAATGGGTTACCTAAGAAAGATTAACTACATGCCCTATTCAAAACTGGATAAGTATAATTATATTCAGTATATAAAACATTGTTCTCATGTACAGTGTGTTAATGTAAGCATGATAGAGTCTCACCAGGTAAACACTGTTGGAGTTGGTGGCCTAGAACAGACTACTTTGTACTTTTTTCATTAATAAAAACCTTATCACATCTTGATTTTTCATCTACATGATGATGCATGTGATAATGTCGTAAGGACAGCGGTTGCATTAAAGGGTCATAACAGATCCCAGCTATGATGAGAACCTGGAAGTGCCATAACACTATTCTTGAATATATGTTCTTTGGTCAGATGATGTTATTTGAGGGACACAAATGATACAGGCCATTAGGGGTGAGGACTCATAAAACTATGAGGAACCTTCTCATGGTGTGCAACCTTGGTAATATCTTGGAGGATATTATTAGAATGAGACCTTCCAGTATGAAATCCACATTTCATAGTATCAATGGATGTTTCTATCTGTGGACGTGTGTCTTGGTCCTTATACATTAAGATTATAATTAATTGGTATTACAACTCATGCACTTAGTTGTATTGAAAAAAATTGTGACAACACACTATTCGCGGCGAGGTAGGATATGTTGGGTGCATCACGAGTATTACTGCATTAATAGATAATGCGAGATAGGATTTGTCCCATCTATTCCAAAACGGATGTAGATATCTCACGCGCTTTTATGGAATTGATGTAGCCAAAAATCCTTGTCCAGGGTAAGGTATGGGAAAGTTCAATTTCTGAAATTCATGGAATGAATAATCGAGCACATGGGTTGAGGCACTAGCATGCAACCCGCTTGATTCAAGATATCATGACAAAGGGATTATATTACACGGTAAGCGTTCGTATGAGGTGACATTTCAATGTGGCATCAACTTCTTTATCTTGGGTTCTTTAACCCGTTGCGAGATAGTAATCTTGGACATTAAGAAAGACTACCAAATGCCAACAAAAAATAGGCCTATAGGGTCACACACTAAGTGAGTCCATGTATCTCAGTTAAATATTAATTTAACAAGTTAAATAAATATTATTCCCAACTGTGGTTTAATAATTATTTAAGGATGCCTGATCGCATTTATTTCGAAACTAGTTATTTGAGAGAATATATTGTGGATGAAATAATATATATTTATTAGCGAGTAATGTAGTTACATTTATTTAAGAAATAATTAGCCATTAATCAAGGACTAATAACTGTGGTGGAGGAAATAATGAAAATGGAAAATAAAAGTACATGTCATGTATATTGATTATACAAACCATGTAGTTTTATTGAAAATGAGTACCCACCATGTATTAATGATTACATGGCATGTAGTTTTTCCTGTCTGGATTTTGAGGAAATAATATCATTTTATTAAATGATGTTTATTATAATCAGCATGGGCGCATGTCAGGGAATTAATAATTCGACATCGGGGGTTTTCAATAAGAGTTAATGAAATAAATAAAATATGTAACACATTTATTTATTTTCATAACTCTATAACATCAAACCCGATTATAAATATCCTGACAACCCCAACACTTTTTCCCAATCATTGCGCACAACAAGTCTGGAGAGTTCTCTTAGGGCCGAAAGAACTCCTTCCTCCAAGAATGATCTCACGACTGAGAGAGATCCACCACCACCGGATCAAGATGATCGAAGGAGAACATCAAAAGTAATGGTTCATCCACGATAGCACCTAGAGATCCCTTTGGTGACGTCTATAGATATGTGGAGCATGTGGGGTTCACTGCTAGAGGAATACTACACTAGGATTCTATGACGCAACGACAGATGACAGAAGATCGTGACTGGAGACATCATCGAAGAAAAAATTCCCTCAAGGCAATTCTTGTCAATTATAATTAAATTAATTATAAACAACATGTGATGATCCAATATCAATGGTTTTGGGACTCCCTCTTTTGTTTTTCGTTCTTCATTCTATTCTGAAGATCTAGCTTTTTACATCGCAACGGATCTCAGATTGATCATTTTTAACGCTAAAATTAATGATGGGCACTCCCACCAACGCACTTCCACAGTGCCCAGAAACTAAAAGGTGTATCAGAGGGTTCATATCATTAATTATTATCATATAATTTTTCATTGGTGATTTACGCATTTAATAATTTTTTTGTTTCAATTCAAGTTAATCTTTATTTAAAATTTGAATCTCAGGATCTATTCCTCCCTCTCGTTTCACGTTCACCTTATAGAAACGAATTTTTTCTTTTACTTTTTATTAAAATAAAATAGAGGAACTCATCCAGAGGTGCCAAACGTTCCTGGACATATAACACCAGAATACCTGGTGTGTATTCGAAAGTACACGCCATGTAGTCTAAGTTCATCGCATCGGACTGGTCTTCCAATCATGTCGTTTATTGGATCCTATCTAAGTCATTTATGACATTGTGTGTTGACTAGGAATAGGTGGCGCATGGTTTCTAGATTACACACCATGTGGTCAACTGAACACGGGTGTAGTCACTTTGGACAGGGATTGGACCATGTACCCCATACACAGCTTTCCCGGATGGAAACCATGTAACACGGATACAACACAGTGTGTGTCCAACTGAAGACGACGTGTACTACAAAAATTTCCGAAGTACATCAACAAACATTGTACCCGGGCGTGTACTTCGGATGGACAATGAAGAAAAGTACATGTCATGTAGTTAGAACAACATGCTGTGTACTCACCCAAATTACACAGATTTATTAAAATTTATTATTATATTATTCAAGCCCTTGTGACGTTTATTATAGTGCAGGCTTAAAGCTGAGGCACAACACGTGATATGTTTTTTTATATATATGTGTTTAATTTAACATCTGGGTAATGAACGTGAATTCACTGGGTTGTCTCCTAGGTACAAGTTAAGTACAATGAAAATTTTAAAGGAATTTATTTGTTTAAAATTATGATGGATGAGAATCTTAAGGAAATTCAAAAAAGGGTTTAAGATAAAAGATTGATTAATTGAATATAATTAACTGATTTGAGCTTCATTTATCTTAAACAAGAAAAATTAAAGAATTGAATGTTAGTTTTATATATGCGTAAATATCATTGCATGTATGGATAATCATAAGCCAAACTGAGACCTTTTTATGTGAATGGTTTCTTTTAATTTAATTATTTAAATTAAATTTGTTCTCCTGGGAGCCTTCTCCTCATTAATATGTAGGGCATGCATTCCCATTGATTATTTTATGTAAAAACACCTTTTTACCCTTCACCTATGTGTGAAATAAATGCATATGTAATGGATGGAACTCCCAAGCTGTTGGAGGTGTCTCATGTCATGATCCAAGGTGAAACTAATCAAAGGAATTTCAAAGGTGGATAGGTGGAAAGATGTAAAAACGAACTCGAAAGGATCAAGGTGCTTCTCCCCTAGGTCATGGTTTATTTTATCAACCACTAGATCAAATAACCAATAGAGAAAGATCATGATCATTCCATTTATTTTATTTTTATCAGTTTTATAGTTTATTTATTGTGGGTGTGTTTTCATGATCACCCAATTAATTAATTAAACAAGCATGCAAGATAGACCTAAAATAAAAATAGATTATGTATAAATATTATCTTAGACATGGTTAATCACTTAATTATATCCCACTTAAAATTAATAGGCATTTAATCAAAGATAATAAAATAGAAATTAAATTATAAGGATAAAATCCTGCGATGAAATATTATGTCGGTATAGCCTTCCATAATCTGGGTTAGAATCGAACCATATTTCAAAGTGATTGACCAAACCTAGTTGGGGTGCTTTCAATTATTAGGGAATTCTAATTCAAGGATTTGGGTTGAGTTTACTTTGTTCGCATCAAGGGTTGACTTCCACAGCAGGATATGGTGTGACCAATAGGAAAAGGATGAGGAAATCCATTATAAAAGGAAATCAGGAAAGGGGGGTCCACTCAGTGGATCAAGGAGCTGCGATTTAATACAGTTGGCATTAGGAATGCCAACCTAAAACCCTTAAAGTTTCTTGACCAACCCTAGTTGTGGTAATGCGAAGGAAATACAGATCCTTTCCACTAGAATATTCAGGCAATAGAATATTCTGAAGTCAATGGTGAGGGCTATTGGATTTTGATAAAATAGCGGGAGACTAATAGGTATTAATTTAGTTATTTATCTCATTTTTATAATAATGTACTAAAACATTTCTCATATTAATTTGTAGAAATGGAAAGAAAAAATGACTTCAAACATATCATTATAAAACATACACGATAAGGAAAACCTTCTCACCGACACCAATTTCTAAGAGTGGTGCAGGCTTTTACACATCCTCCTTCACCATGAAAAGAAATTGTATGTGCTGGAAGAGCCTATTCCAGCTACGCCTCGAATGGAGGATAGTTATGAGGAACTATATCATTACATGAAACACATGTATGATTCCACATATGTCCAATGTTTCATGTTATCGGCCATGTCTAATGATCTCTTGAAGTCACATGAAATCATGGACACGTATATCATGATGTCTCACCTTAAGGATCTCTACCAAGATAAGGAGAGACAGGAGAGACATGATATCTACAATGCATTGTTTAGAACTAAGCATGGAGAGTCTGCTCCAGCTGGGCCTCATGTAGTCAAGATTATTGGATACATTGAATTCTTGGGCATCTTATCGATTATGTTCTCGGATGAGTTGCATACAGATCTCAACATATCATCACTGCCAAAGACCTTCTCTAGCTTTATTTCCAATTATAACATGAGTAACAATGAGAAGAGTCTATCAGAACATTTGACGTTAATTCACCAGGTAGAATAGAAGATGGGGCGTGACAAACCCACAGTCCTTATTGTGAATAAGAAAAGGAAGGACATGTCAATGGGGCCAAAGACTTATAAATGGTCAGAATCCCCTGAGCACCATCCTTCCAAGAAGGGGAAGATCCAGAGGCAGGGAAAGGAATGGGAGGCAGTGTGTTTTTCATGTGGCAACCAAGGATACTGGAAGAGGAACTACACCAGAAGCATGGGTATAGTAAATGTATGTTCTTTATCGAGTGTAATCTTTCTATTTCGACAAATTGGGTATTAGATACAGCTTATGGGGATCACATCTATATTCAAAGGAAGAAACCATGTATATTTAGAAATATTTACATAGGAGATGTGGGTCTTCAAGCTACCAATAACATGAGGATGGCTGAGTTGGCCATTGGCGATTACTACCTCTCATTTCTGACTGAGAAGATTTTTGTTTTATGTAACTGTTGTTATGTGCCTAGTGTTACCAAGAACATAATTTCTGTATCTTGTTTGTAAATGGTTGGATTTATTTTCATGTTTGGAAATAAGGGTTTTCTCTTTTATAAGAACAATGTATGTTATGTTATGGACCATTAAATTAATGGTTTGTATGTATTAAATTACGAAAACCAAGTGTTGGGAATCGATAATGAAACAAACTCACACGACTCATACGTCACCTAGTTGTGGCTTCACTGTCTCTGTCATGTAAACGAGAAGCGCTTGACAAAGCTCTGCTAAGATGGCTATTTAGACTCTACTGAGCTAAAACCACTTGAATAGATTCCATTCTTGTTTACAAGGTAAAATGACCAAGCCGCCTTTTGGTGAACAGGGTGAAAGGGCTATAGAGATTCTAGTATTTGGGCCCACGGATATATGTGGACCATTTCCAGTAGAAGCTAGAGGTGTATATTCTGACTTCATTACTTTTACTGATGATTTAATTATATATGGATATGTCTACTTAAATAGGTATAAGTCAGAGTCCTTACAGAAATCTAAATAATTCAAGAATTAAGTGGAGAATCATCTTGGTAAAAAGATAATGAAACTTCAATCGGGTTGAGGTGGAGAATTTCTAAACCAAGAGTTCATCGATCTTATACGGAAGTCTGGGATTATATCTCAGCTCACTCCTCCTTATACACCATAGTGGAATAGTGTTAGTGAAAGGAGTAACCACACCTTGTTGGGCATGGTGAGGTCGACGATTAGTCATGAAGATCTTCCATTATCATTTTGGGGATATGCATTACAAACTGCAGCATACACATTAAACTGAATACCAACTAAGGCGGAAAATGTAATTCTATCTGAGTTATGGAATGGAAAGAAACCAATTCTTTCGCACTCATGTGTATGGGGATGAGAGGCGTTTGTTAAGGCCTTCTAAGGAAACAGACTAGCACCCAGGGGCACGAAGTGTATCTTTATAGGATATCCCAAGGAAACAAAAGGATATTACATATATAAACCTTCATACAAGAAAGTGAATGTCAGTAGACAAGTCATCTATCTCGAGAGGGAGTACAACCTCAAAAAGGATACTGGGAGCAAGATTGAATTCGACAAAGTTGGTGCTCAAAATACACAAGAGTTAGTACAGGAACAAGTTCCACAAGTCCCAGTGGATGAGGATCTAGAAACACAAGTACTACGTAGGAGCTCAAGATAGGTTAGGGAACCAGAGAGATTTTGTTTCCTAGTCACCGAGGATGGTGAATCATTATTGTTGGATAATTATGACCCTATCTCAAACAAACAAGCCATAGAAAGATCAAAAGTTGCACGATGTCTAGAAGATATGAATTCTAAGTTGGATTATCTGTATCTGATTTAAGTCTGGGTTCTAGTCGATGAGCTAGTTGATGTAAAGCCTATTGGATAAAAAATGGTATTCAAGAGAAAACTACACATGGAAGGTCAAGTTAGAACCTATAATGCATGGATAGTGGCTAAAGGATTCAGACAGTGTCAAGGAATTTAGTATGATGAAACCTTCTCACCAGTTTCCATGTTTAAATACATATGAATCATACTTGCCATATCAGCTTACCATGACTATGATATTTGAAAAATGGATGTCAAAACAGCATTCCTTAATGGGAAAATTCAGGAAGATGTCTATATAACACAACCAGAGGGGTTTGTGACACCAAGTGAAGACAAACGGGTTTGCAAGTTGCATAAATCCATATATGGATTAAAGAAAGCATCCATGTCATTGAACATTCGATTTTATGAAGCCATTAAATAATTTGGTTACATTAAGAATTAATGTGATCCATGTGTTTATAAGTTGTTTAATGGGAATGCGATCATTATCCTAGTTGTATATGTTGATGACATATTTCTTATTGGAAATGATGTACCCGTCTTACAGTCAGTTAACTACTGGTTGAACAAGTGTTTTTCCATGAAGGACATGGGCGATGCAACCTACATTGTAGGGATCAAGATCATTCATGATAGATCCAAGAGGCTTCTTGGACTATGTCAGGGTAAATACATTGACCAGATATTAAAGAGATTTAGTATGGAAAAATCCAAGAGTGGATTAGTTCCAGTGTCACATGGCCTACATATTTCTTAGAAAATGTGTCCACAGACACAACAAGAAAAAGATAAAATGAGTAAGATCCCATATGCTTCGATTATAGGATCCATCATGTATCCCATGTTATGTACGAGGCTTGATGTTGCCTATAAATTGAGCATGGTAGGCACATATCAAGCAGATCCATGAGAACATCATTGGACTGTTGTTAAGACTATCCTTAACTATCTAAGAAGAACAAAGGATATGTTCCTGGTGTCTAGAGGAGATGAGGAGCTTGTGATCAGAGCGTATGCTGATGCTGGTTTTTAGATAGATCAGAACAATATATAGTCGTAATCTGGATATGTTTTTTTCTCGATGGAGGAGCTGTGAGCTGGAAGAGTTCAAGGAAACCAGTTGTCGCCAATTCTATAGAGGAGTCTGAATATATAGTGTCTTCTGATGCTTCCAAGGAATCGTTTTGGATTCAGAACATTGTATAGGAGCTTGACGTGGTTACTAGAAGTAAAGACCATGTCACATTGTATTTTGATAATACTGTAGTTGCGGATCTTGCAAAGGAACCAAGATCACATCAACGGACAAAGCACATACTCTAGAAGTATCACCTTTTGAGAGATTTTTATCAGAGGGGTGAAGTTTGCATTGAGAAGAGTGTCCATGGAAGAGAACATGGTGGATACTATTACTAATGGTCTATCTCAGCAGAATCAGAAATATCATGTGAGAGCTAGCGAGTTAAATGTTGTTAGCAGTTGGCTCTAGTCCAAGTTGAAGTCTATTGGAGTTGTTGTACTAGAACCAACTAACTTTTACTTTATTCATGAATAAATACCTTATCACATCTTGATTGTTTTTCTTCATGACAATACAAATGATAATGTCCTAAAGACAGCTATTGCATTGAAGGCTCATACTGGATCCCAGCTATGATGAGAACTCGGAAGTGCCATAACACTGTTCTTGAATATATGTTCTATGGTCGGATGATGTTATTTGAGGGACACAAATAATACATGCCATTATAGGTGAGGACACATAATACATTGAGACACCTTCTCATGGTGTGCACCCTAGGTAATATCTAGGAGGATATTATTAGAACGAGACCCGCTAGTCGAAAATCCACATTTCCTAGTGTCATTGAATTTTTCTATATGCGGACGTGGGTATTGGTCTATAGACTTTAAGATTAATTTTAATGGGTATTACAACTCCTAAACATAGATGTATTGAGGAAAACTGTGACGAAACACTGTTCGCAATGAGGTAGGATACGTTGGATGCGTCACGAGTAATACTGCATTAATAGATAATGCGAGAAAGGATTTGTCCCTGCTATTCTATAACAGATGTATATATCTCAGGACCTTTGAGGGAATTGATATACCCTAAAATACATGTCCATGGTAAGGTATGGGAGAGTTAAATTCCGTAAATTCAAAGAAAGAATAATCGACAACATGGGTTGATCACACTAGAATGCAACCTGATTGATTTGAGATATCGTGACAATGGGATTATATTACCCGGTAAGCATTCATATGAGGTGACACATCAATGTGGCATCAACTACTTTCTCTTGGGTGCCTTGACCCGTTGCTAGAAACTAATCTTGGAATTTAGGAAATCCAACCTAATGCCAATGATATAGAGGACTAGAGGGTCACACACAAAGTGTGTGTATGTATCTCAGTAAAATATTAATTTAACAAGATAAATAATGATTTCTCACTACTGTGGTTTAAAAATTATTTAAGGATTCCATATCACATTTATTTCGACACTAGTTATTCGAGATAATATTTTGTTGAAGAAATAATATATATTTATTATCAAGTAATTCATTTACATTTATTTAAGAAACAAATATCCATTACTCAATGTCTAATAAATGTTTTGGAGGAAATGAAGGAAAATGGAAAATAAAAGTACATGCTATGTATGTTGAATATACAAGCTATGTTGTTTTATAGAAAACGAGTACATGTCGTGAATTAAGGATTACATGACATGTAGTATTTCCAGTTGGGATTTTGAGTAAATAATATCATTCTATTAAATGATATTTATTATAATCAGCATGGGCGCATGTCAGGGAATTAATCATTCGACATGGGGGATTTTCATTAAGAGTTAATGAAATAAATAAAGCGTGTTTCATGTTTATTTATAGTAATAACTCAATAACCTCAAACCCGATTATAAATATCCTCAGAACCCCAAAACGTTTTCCCAATCATTGCGGACAAAAATTCTAGAGAGTTCTCAAAAGGCTAAAAGAAATACTTCCTCCAAGAACACTCAGAAGACTGAGAGAGATCCACCACCACCAGATCTAGGCGATCGAAGGTGGACATTGTAAGCGAGGGTTCTTCTGCGCTAGCACCTGGAGATCCCTTCAACGATGTCTAGAGATACATATAGGATGTGTGGATCACTACTAGAGGAATCTTACACTTGGATTCTACGACACAATTATGGATCACACATGATCGTGACTGGAGACATCAATGAAGAAAGAATTCCATCAAGGTAATTATTGTCAATTATAATAAATTTAATTATAACCAATATATGATGATCATATCTCTATGGTTCTAGGAATCCCTATTTTGTTTTCCGTTCTTCATTCTATTCCAAAGATCTGGTGTTTTACATCATGATGGATCTCAGATTGATCATTTTTAATGATAAAATTAAATTTGGGCACTCCCACCAATGCGCTTTTGCTGCACTTGGAACCCACTAAAATAACATACAAGTCTTCACAAGGAAAATAATTGAAAATGATTATAGAAGCATGTCAGTAAATTGTGTTCTAACCAAGAAAGCATGACATGATAATCATCTAATAATCCTATGCTACATCAATTTTCCACAACAAATAACCATTTCTACTTCAACCCCATAATGAAATATGGTTCATTTGTTCCACATTCATCAACATGTACCCAAATAATTTTTGTAATGTGTCTCACATAACAAATTCCCATTATTTAGGATACATAGTAGGGTGGTCACCATGTCCTATCCATTACCTAATGGAAAAAAGATAGAACGTACAACGATATCCAAAAATCAACTTCTAAATAAAGGTAATCTTACCAATACCTTCTCCCAAATTGTGAGTCTAACCATCAATTATAATCCATTACCCTCTCAATCAGGGTGTGGTCCATACTATGAACCTAGAAATATGCATACCATAAATGGATGTCCCGATAAAACATCCTGAATAGAATATCATAATCAATATAGAACAATCATAAAATAATCCACCTGCTTACAATGGAGATGTCAAAACCCTTCCTCTCCCATATATCATAGAGGGTATAATGAGATTATGTGGACCAATACCCACTTATTCTTGGTTGTCCCTACCAATACTCTCTTACATTGGGTGAGGTCATATATATATACCACCGTGATATTTTTCATGATAGAGTCTACCACATCATCCACTAAACCCTCCATTAAGAATGGGTAATATTTATACATAAATAAAACATTAGACATGGACTATAACACATCTCACAAGTTCTCTAGATAACTATAGGGAACTAGTTACATGATTCATAGTCCATTTCCTTACACATGTATCATCAGGTACGTAATACATGATGGAACACTAAAAATTATCATCCTGTTAGGAAATGAATTCTCTAGGGACACATTGGCATATCCAAACATAATAATTCAGACTCAAACTCTTCATCCCATTATGACCTCACATCCCATATTTTATTTCTTTAAATGGCCTCAATTATCCTTGTTACCCTCATCGAGATCATATTCAATGTTATAATTAATTCTTAAAGTACACTCATGTGGATTCTTCTTACCTATAATTGTACATAAAACCATACCCCCCTCTATTGTTAAGCCTAATATGCACATGCCTTCCTAACAATCCCTAAGGAACACATCCTATGGTACCCATGTCAAATATTCAAAAATGAAACCATCAAATTGTCCATATTCTAGTCCACTATTATCTTTTACCCTTATATACTTTTTCATTAGTTTGTATTAGATTATACATGAGATAAAAATGACGCCCTCCACCTAGAGGTGGCTTAATGTCACCTTCTTTATTTTTCTTAGTCACACTCGGTCTCTATCCCTCTATCAGAGCCATTGAAACATTCATTCATGAGATCTATCTTGGATAAAAATGCACATGAACAATTATTCGTGGGAAAAACTACATAAAAATTGCAGTTACTAGACATTTCATGCAGTTCAGATCCTCAACCTTGATAACCCATTTCATATCTATGTTTTTACTACCTCCTAATATCATAAATAAATCTATTGACAGAATAAAATTTTTTATAATTAAATATAGTAAATTAAAGTTATAAATTTAAAAAGGGATATTTTTAAATAATATTACTAGACCTATCAAATATAATGATAAGTATACCTACCACACCAAAAAGTAAATTTTTATATCCCCAAAACTATCATGGGAAAATCCCCAATCATTTGAAAAATAAATAATTTTAAATTTCATATAATTTATGTATAACCATAAAAAAAATCCACTAGTTGGCATACCTCTAATAAAATATAGTTCAATGACTTTATATCATTCTCATGGGGAATTTTCATAGAAATCCACATAAATTTATAAATTATTTTGGAATATTCCGACATACATTAGTGATATCATCAATGAAATGCTATTCCAAAGAGCACAAAGTTTATCAAAATCTAGATAAATTATAAAAGTATACAAATAGAGAATAACACATAAAACCTTCACATGATAATATTATTATAATAGTGACTAAGTGGAGGAAATAATGGTGAATTATGGAACTAATTTGAAACTATTATATGTTCTTCATGACCTGAAATGCATAAGGAATGATAAAAATAAATAAATTTAATCACATTAAAGAAATGGTTAATTGGTCTAGTTATGGTACAAATTTGGTGGTTGTGGATCATATATCCAAGAATATAGCCTATGACATTTCCAAACAAAATATCTTCATAACCTATAGGGGAGTAGTGTGAAATCATTACTATTGGGAAAAAGGTGTTTTCTCATTCACAATCACATTGTAGTGTTTTTGAAAAATTATCCATCGAACCATAAATGAACACCCCATAAGGATGCCATAATAGAATGACTTGTGGGATGTGACATTACCTAATGTAACTTCTATATGTAAAGAAATCATTCATTCAAATATATAATGCCGACCTGATCACTAGAGACATCTCCCATAAATTTTTATACATTCAAATGCATATTAAATAGACATTAAAACCCACATATTCTATATCCAAATATAAAAGTAAGGAGTTTAACCTAACTCAAGGTAAAAATATTATTAGAAACAATAAAACATCATATTCTTTTGTGACTAAAAACTATATATAAGTAATCGTATGTTATTTAATACAGTACAACTATCTTCTAAAAATCACATTTAACTAACCACTGTCATGAATTCACCAGATTTTCATCATTTTATACACCAAAATTCCAAAAATATTCCACTATGAAAATCTAGGAAAGAATGATTATTATTTACTAAAACATTAAATATTTTCTCAAAACCATCAGAAACCTCATGATAATGCTCAAAACATTAATAATTCCTGAGGAACCATGGTGTCATAATTCAACTCTTCTATGATATTGTGTTTCTCCCAACCACCATAATCTATTCCAAATTAATTATTTGACATTACAGTTATCCCTGAAGTAAGAATCCCCAAAAAAATTATCAAAAAAAAATTTCTTTAAATGATTACTGTGACTTACACTCACCACATCCAATTTATCATAAAATAAATATTCCTTACGTAGTTGTTGACATCCACCAACAACAATAATCTTTTATTACAAATGTGATGTCACATCACATAATCATTACTCCTTTAATCATAATGGAATTCATAGATCATAAGATATCCAAAAATAATTTCCAGACCTAACAATCAATGTAATTCCAAAATTTTATCTATCACACCCCGACCATAGACGCCCTTATTTTACTTCTTTCTTGGTCCCGGTTTGAAATTGTCAAAGTTTAATTGTGTTGGTGGGTTTTGCGCTAGTGCGCAAACACCGCAACTTTAGCGCTTGCCGTGTGTTTGGCCTGGGTTTTCATGTGTCTGCACGATGTTTTAAATAATAATAATATTTTAATATATTTTGATAGTATAATAATTAAAAATGTTAGGTTGGTTGTATCATTATTTTTATTATTATGATAGCTAAATTATTATTATTTCGATATTATTATTATTATCAAAAAGATTATTATTATTATTATTTGAAAGTATCTTAATATTTTTAATGTAAAGTTCATTATTATTATTAAGATTTGACTTATTTATTTTTTTACTCTATCATATTATTATTATTATTATTATTATTATTATCCTTATTATTATTACCATTATCATATATATATATATATACTAAACCCTAATCCCCCTACCCTCACGCCTCCCGCACGGCCTCCCCCTCCCCTGCTCTCCCTCTGTCCGCCAGCCCCCGCCTCTCCTCCGCCGGCCTCCTTGCCACCTCTGGCACTTCCCCCACCGTCTCGACCCTCACTTCCCCTTCTCCATGCCCATCCACCTGCCCGGCCTCCCTCTTCACCCACTAGGCTGGCCTCCGTGCGACCCCCGGCCTCCGTCGGTCTCCTCCCGGCGTCTCGACCCCTCCACTGGCCTCAAGAACTCCCGACTGTCGTGCCCCACTCGCCGTCCCACCTCACCCACGGCGGCGCCGCCCGCGCGGCCCCCTGTCCCAGCCCCCGCTCCTCGTTGCCATCGCTAACCACTGCATGTCCTGCCACAGTTCCTTCCATCCGGCCTCCTCCAGCTAGCCACCTCCAGCCGCCGTCCTGCCCCATCCGGGCCTCCTACAGTGACCCAGTCTCCGACTCCCTACTCCATCAGCCGCCAGGCACTTTCGATTTTTTTTCCTGGAACTCCAGAGCACCCTCCGGCCCCCACACGGCATCCCAACCATTTTTCCGGCGGTCCGGCCAACTGTCTCCACCTTGCACTGGCTAGCGGTGCACCCGACTGTCGTTGCCCGACCTCCGGCGGTCTCCCTACCAGTGCGCGCCACCCCTTTACCTAGCGCACGACCCCGGCGGTCGAGCGCGTCTGCGCCGAGGTAGTATTTTTTGGCTGATTACTGTTAGAGTTTATTTTTATATCTGTGGTTTTTTATTTTGTTGTTTTGGTGTTTGTTGCAGCACATCTGCAGGATAATTCCGCAACACTGCAGTCTTCGGCTTGCACGTGCGTACGCACCTGCGCGAGGTGTGCTATGTCGTCGAGTTCGCTTTGTGACTTCGTGGTAGGTCTTCCACTGCACTCGCCTTTAAGTTTAGCAATTTATTTATTCCTAGATATTCCATTGTTTTTAGTAAATTTAAATTAGTACTAGATAGTTATGGATAGAGTGGTGACTTGTTGAAATTGAAATCTGTTTATTTATCGCATTTCACCAAAAGTATCTTTCCTAGATTTAACGGTGTTTTTTTCTGGTGATATTGCTAAATGGATGCCTTATAAAATATGAAAATATTGTTGTACTGTGTTTTGAAATGGTTTTGGTGTGTGTAAAATGGCGGGTGTATCGTTTATGGAAAATGGTGATCTCTTGAAAACATGGATAGAGGAAATGCTTGTTTGGCCTTTGAACTAGATTTTGGAATTTTTCTATGGTGGTCTGGTTTTCCTTAAAAGGGTTTCTATTTGATTTTCCAGTTTTCAACGTGATGGTGTGTGTTATGTCTTTTGGAAATGCCTTGGAATCTAATGGTTTAAATTCTGAATGATATGGCAGCTCGGTTTGCACATTATGGAATGTGAAGTGATTATATATATATATATACATACATAGGGGAATTCTCTATAGGGGGGACTTCCCTTTGAGGGTTTTCATGTAGTGGTGTCTATGTAAGGGGTTGGCAAGTGCGGCGAGATGAGTCACGCATACGAGGTCCTCCCACATACACAGTATTATTAAAACCACCATGGGTACCTGGGCGCCTTTTAGAGAATCGAGTGACGGTTGCTGGCTTACCCCGATAAGACGGGTTGGTCCCCCTTGGTAGGTAGGCCTTGTGGGGCGTTCCACTGGTTGGCTATTATGGCGGCATGTTGGTTATTGACTATGGAGTACCATCACGGTAGGTAGTCTGAACCTGAGTACGTCCAGTCATTTTCTAGGGACGTTTAGGATCACCCATGGTTACTTGTTTTTCCTTGATTGTTTACTCTTCGTTGTCCTTTATAGCTTATACTATTCTACTTTGTGAAAATGGTTTTCAAATGAAAATGCTTTCTTCTCATTGTGTAAAATTGGAAGCTGTAACACTTCTTTCCCTTTCTGAATGAGTTGGGAACTAATGAAAGGAATCCAACTTTTGAAAAACAATAAGGGAAATGTCTCATGTTTTAGTTTTTTAAGGGAAATATTATGGGATCTTACTTTTATACATTGTAGTTCAAACCTGGAATTTTTAAATTCTTTACTCACTGGAAGTGCTTTGGAACTTGTTTTTGGGCTTACATACTGAGTACTTTTGTACTCGAGCCTATATTTTACCATTTCAGTTGCAGGTTCCCCTTGTTCAGGTTTTTCTAGTTTGAGTCCCTCGGTGATGGAGTGAGGTTGGTCTTTGGTTGGGTGGTGATCTGTGAAGTCACATGGAGGTATGTTTGGTCATGTGGATTTTATTTATTTTCTGCTGTTAGTGTTTATTTGTTCTGTTTAGTTAGTTTTCTTGCCTCGATCTTGCTTTTGTTTGGTCTGAAATCTTTCCCAACGATTAAATTTTGATGCCCAGTGCTAGTTGCCATCCTGGGGGGATCGGGAATGCCCCTCGAGACTTTCCTCGAGCCGGCTCGGGTGACCGGTTCAGGTTAGACCTGGGCTCGTTCGTGAAAAAATGGTATCAAAGGTGGTTCTTAGTATTTGGGTTGTCCGGTAGGTGGAAATTTGGACTGTTAGGACTTGAGAGGTAGGTACAGGAAGGACATCATGAACCCACACCTGATCCGAACCTCGAGTCTCCAGCGGTAGTTCGAGAATTGAATCTTTGTCTCTGTCTGTTTTTTTTTTGGGTTGAGAGATGACCACGGAGGCAAGCCGATGTTATATCACGATTTCACATGGAGTAGTGACCCATGTGGAGTCTGGGTACATGGTTTGAATTCCTCCTAGTGGTCGATTCTTACTTGGGACATGGCCCACTACCATGTCGCCAGGTTAAGCATGACTACTAGTCTCTCACCCCGGTGTTTGATGCAACTTGAATGATGTTTTCGTTTGGGTTGGTATAAGTGCATTTTTGGAAATGAAAATGTGTTTTGAAAATGGGGATGCTTTCTTTTAAATGATTTTAAACGTATGAAATGGGTTTTAAAACTGAAATCTCTTGATTTTGAAATTAGTTGTTTTCTTTGAAATTGGTCGAGAATGGTTTGGAGTGAAACCCCAGGTCCTCTTTATGAACGTTTTCACATGTGTGAGAATGTATGGAAAGTGCATGTTGGTGTGCGTATGAATGGAAAGTGGATGAAGACATGTGCAATGCTTCATGGGATTACCTGGGTGCGTATTTGAAATATGGGGTTTGACCTTGTTTTCTGAATTTTGTTTTTAGAGGGGAAATGGTTTTGGAAATTGATTTTGGTTTGAAAGTGGATTGGTTTTTGGAAAGTGGTCTTGAAAGAAGGTGGTTTTGAAATCAAAAAATGAAAAGGGGATTCTAAATTGGGAATTTTGGGTTGTGTTTGGTTTTCGATCTGGTTGTTTTGGATAAGGATGCATTATTGATGTTGCTTCGATTGATATCGGTTTCGGATTGGGGTTTTATATGTTGTTAAGAAATGTTACCCAGAAAGGTCCACAGAGTTTCGATGAGTCATGCCCAATTTTTGGTCCTTCTCGGACGTTATTGGCCCTTCATGGTGATTTGAGTCTGTTAGAGACAATAGAGTGACTTGAAGAGGTCGAGTACATCTTCAGGGTATTGGGAACTCCTGATGTTGTTTGAGTGTGTGTTGTTTTGAGTTTATTCGAGGGTTCATCTTTGGAAGAGTGAGAGTTGTTCACCCTTCCATCGTTTCAAGCTGGGATGAGAAGGGTTTTCTTTAAAGTCATCTTTGTCTGATGTTTTATACTTGAAGAGGGTAATAAAAAGAAAGTGGAGGAGCTTATGTGTAATCAACAGGGCCAATAGGAGTTGAAAGCGTATGTTGACCAATTCAAGGATCTTGTGTCTCTGTTTCCAGAAGTAGCATCGCAAGATTGGATGAAGACTCCTCCCTTCATCTGGGGTCTTCGTCCGGAGATCAATGAGCGAGTCCCCCCCCCCATTTTTTGGGAGCATCACTTCTTGGAATTTGGTGCATGAGGTGTTCGTAGATGGGTTAGTCTCCAGATTATAGATGGTTGGAAATCCACCGTATCCAGTTGCTCGTGAAGGTATCCCATCTGATGAGCGGAGTGTGTTAGATGGATCTGTTCTAAAGAGTCCTCTGTAGTGACTCTACCATCCAGTTCATTAAACCTTCTAATGGTGTGTCGTCAGTGTGGACGTTTAGGGTATGAAAATCCATCACGTCACACCCCTCTGAAGATGTGTCATCATTGTTGGTGTATGGTTTACCTAGAGAAGTTTTGTAGGAAGCGTCGCCTGAGGAAGATGATGTGACCAGAAGATTCTAGTGACTGACTGTGAGGCAGGAGATGCTTCTGCCATCAGAGCCCCAGCCACAGGTCTTGGGGTGATACTTTCACACAGTCAGGAGTTCACGGGGGTGTGAAGTCTCAGTGCGGGTTTTGTGTTTAGTGTTGGAAATAAAACATTTAAAATTCCTTTTATTTTCATTCTTCCACTCTTAATGTTTTGGCATTGTCATAGGTACATTGTGTCGTCATGAATTTGGGATGGACGTGTTCATTTGTAATCCAAACTATCTCATTTTTCTGATTATGGTGTTCTAGATCATGTGTTTTTCTTAAAGGTGTTTTTGGATCTTGCGTGAGTCGATCTGGGATTGATTGTGTTTGTTTGGAGATGTAGTGATTTTGGAAGAATCGATGTTGTGTTTATGATAGAGATACCATGTGGATTATGTTCTCCTTGGATGTTTTCTCAGGTGTTTGGGTTTTGGTCTAGGTTGACAGTTCTTAGTTTTAGCGGAGCGGTTTCGCTTATGTTACAAAGGTTAGTTTTGGTTAATTGGGAGTACCCGCGTCACCCCCCCTCCCGGGATGGTATGATTGAGGAATGAATTTCCAAACTAGTTGAGTTCCGTGGTGGGGATAACCCTTTCGTGTTCTCCCGTTCTCTTGGATTGTGGTCCCTTTCATTTTTCAGCCGGGCATTGATTCATCCTTTTTCTATCGTTCGATTGGGTGACTTTCTGGGGGCAGAAAGTGTTTGTGGTGGGGAGAATTGTCACACCTCGACCGCAGATGCCCTTATTTTACTCCTTTCTTGGTCCAGATTTGAAATTTTCAAAGTTAAATTGTGTTGGCGGGTTTCGTGCTGGTGCGCGGACACCACGACGTTAGCGGTGGCCGTGTGTTTGGCCCAGGATATCTTTTGTCTGCACGATATTTTAAATAATAAAAATAATTTAATTTATTTTGACAGTATTATAATTGTAAATGTTAGGTTTGTTGTATCATTATTTTTATTATTAGGATTGTTAAATTATTATTATTTCGATATTATTATTGTTATCACAATGTTTATTATTATTATTATTATAATGTTTCTTAAAATTTTTAATGTAATGTTCATTATTATTATTATTATTTGATTTGATTTATTTATTTATTCTATCATATTATAATTATTATTATTATTATTATTATTATTTTTTTTATTATCCTTATTATTATTATCATTATCATATATATATATATATATATTTCCTAAACCCTAATCCCCCTCCCCCTACCCTCACGCCGCCCGCACGGCCTCCCCCTTCCCTGCTCTCCCTCTGTCTGCCGGCCCCCGCCTCTCCTCCACCGGCCTCCTCGCCGCCTCTGGCGCTTCCCCCGCCGTCCCGGCCCCCGCTTCCCCTTCTCCACGCCTAGCCACCTAGCCGACCTCCCGCTTCACCCCCCAGGCCAACCTCCGCGTGACCCCTGGCCTCCGCCTGTCTCCTCCCGGCATCCGGACCCCTGACTGGACTCAGGCCCTCCCGACCGCCGGGCCCCACTTGTCGTCCTGTCTCACCCAAGGCGGCGCCGTTCGCGTGGCCCCCTATCTCGGCCCCTGCCCCCCATTGGCATTGTTGACTGCCACGCATGTGGCCCTGGTTCCTTCCACACGGCCTCCACCGGCCAGCCGCCTCCGGCCACCGCACTACCGCGGTCGAGCCTCCTCCGTTGACCCAGTCTCTGACACCCCACTCCAGTAGCCCCCCAGGCACTTCTGGTTTTTTTTCCGACACTCTGACACACCATCTGGCCCCTTCATGACATCCTGGCCCTTTTTTCAGCAGTCCGACTAGCTGTCGCCGCCTTGCACCGGCCAGCGGTGCACCCGACTGTCGTTGCCCGACCTCCGGTGGTCTCCCTATTATTGTGCGCCAACCCTTTAGCTGGCGCATGACCCCGGCAGTCGAGAACGTCTGTGCTGAGGTATTCTTTTGTGGCTGATTGTTGTTTGAGTTTATTTTTATATCCTTGGTTTGATTTTTTGTTGATTTGGTGTTTGTTGCAGCGCGTTGGCGGGATAATTCTGCAACGCTGCAGTCTTCGGCTTGCGCGTGCGTACAAACCTCTGCCTGGTGTGCAGTGTCGTCGAGTTCACTTTGTGACTTCGAGGTAGGTCTTCCACTGCACTCTCCTTTATGTTTATAAATTTATTAATTACTTGATATTTAATTGTTTTTGGTAAATTTAAAGTAGTACTCGATAGTTATGGATAGAGTGGTGACTTATTGAAATTGAAATCTGTTTATTTCTCACATTGCACCGAAAGTTTCTTTCCTGGTTTTAATGGTGTGTTTTTCTGGTTATATTGCTAAATGGGTGCCTTATAAAATGTGAAAATCTTATTGTACTGTGTTTTGAAATGGTTTTGGTGTGTGTAAACTGGTGGGTGTATCGTTTATGGAAAATGGTGATCTCTTGAAAACATCGATAGAGGAAATGCATGTTTGGCCTTTGAACTAGATTTTGGAATTTTTCTGTGGTGGTTTGGATTTCCTTAAATGGGTTTCTAAGTGAGTTTCTGGTTTTCAACGTGATGGCGTGTGTTATGTCTTTTGGAAATTCCTTGGTATCTAATGGTTTAAATGTTGAATGATATGGTGGCCCGGTTGACACTTTATGGAATGTGAAGTGATTATATATATATACATAATTAGGGGGCATCTCTACACGGGGACTTCCCTTCGATGGTTGTCGTGTATCGGTGTTCGTGTAAGGGGTTGGAAAGTGCGGTGAGATGAGTCACGCATCCGAGGACCTCCCACTTACATAGTATTATTAATACCACCATGGGTTCTTGGGAGTCTTTTAGAGAATCGAGTGACGGTTGCTGGATAACCCCAATTAGACGGGTTGGTCCCCCCTTGGTATGTAGGCCTTGTAGGGTGTGCGACTGGTTGGCTGTTAGGGAGACCAGTTGGTTATTGACTATGGAGTACCTAGTCTGTAGGTATTCTGAACCCGAGTACGTCCAGGGGTTTTCTAGGGATGTTTAGGATCACCCATGGTTACTTGTTTTTCCTTTCATGTTTACTCTCAATTTTCCTTTACATCTTATACTATTCTACATTGTGAAAATATTTTTCAAATGAAAATGCTTTATTCTCTTTGGGTAAAATTTGAATATGTAACACTTATTTCCCTTTTAGAATGAGTTTGGCACTAATGAAAGGTATCCAACTTTTGAAAAAGAATAAGGGAAATGTCTCATGTTTTAGTTTTTCAAGTGAAATATTATGGGAGCTTACTTTTATACATTGTAGTTAAAACCTAGGATTTTTTAAATTCTTTACTCACTGGAAGTGATTTGAAACTTGTCTTTGTGCATACCTACTAAGTAATTTTGTACTCATGCCTATCTTTTACCATTTCAGTTGTAGGTTCCACTGGTTCATGTTTTTCTAGTTTGAGTCGCTCGGTGTTGGAGTGAGGTTGGTCTTTGGATGGATGGTGATTTGTGAGTTCACATGGAGGTATGTTTGGTTGTGTGGATTTTATTTCTTTTCTGCTATTAGCATTTATTTGTTCTATTTAGTTAGTTTTCTCCCCTCGATGATACTTTTGTTTGGGCTGAAATCATTCCCAACGATAAAATTTTGATGCCTGACACTAGTTGTCATCCCGGGGGGATCAGGAACACCCCTCGGGACTTGTCGCGAGCTGGCTCAGGTGACTGGTTCAGGTTCGACCCGGGCTGGTCCGTGACAGTATCTTCAGCACAGTTCATCATCCATAATTCTCTGTACATTAGATCTTGTTAATCATCAATCTGAATTATTTTCAAAACACATAAACAATAAATTGTGTCTCGTTCCAACATCCCACTACAACCCACCACAAAATTTCAATACCATGTCTATAATTCAGATATAGAAACATAAATTAATGGGTATTCCCACACATTAACGTTTTTCTTTCATAACACATACCCAACTACCAATGCCACTACATATGCGAACCATCAAACCTGAGTTTCATACTCTCATGATTGATTTTATTCACCATAGACAAGGAATATCCTTAAATTATTCTATATATTATATAACACTAAATATCTAAAGTCTATATCCAATAAATTTATAATCTCATTAATAGGACATGTGCATCCCACTCCAACTCAATTACTAATGGAATTCAACATTACATATTCCAACTCAATTAAAATGTCAAATCAACATCTATAGAAACTAATCAATAGTGACATCCACATCTTATAATTGTTAATAGATCACACCAATCCATATCTATTAACTTACATCACTAATAATGTGAAATATTATAATGAATCCAAAATCATCACATGGCACTTCTTTTCATCCACACTCACCCACCATATAAACCCCTTACACCATCCTTACATGATGATTTGATCCGTTGGAGGGGAGGAAACTACATTTTTCCTCTAACACCTCAAAATTACATCTCTAAAAGCATCTCACTGAACCCATTGAATCCTGGATCAAAAAATAAAACATTGATATCTATATGTCAATGAATTCCACATATAACTATGTTGTGAATGCACTTGACCATCAATAATTTTCCTCAATAAATCAAACAAACACTCACCCTCCAACAAAGAAAAACAAACATCTTCTAGAACCTTAAAAATGGTTTTTATCCACTACCTTACATTAACACATTAAAAATTTATGATACAATTCTCACATAAAATATAATCATACCACTTAAACCACACACCGATATGTGATGTCAATCTATACCTAAGCTCGCACGCCGAACCCATTGAAACAAGTTGATATTATAAAAGAAATCATTTTTTTGTGGCGAATAAAATAGAAAACATCGAGCCTAAATTAACAATGAAATTTTATTATAATTATAACATAACTCTTAAAGTGGATTGTATGAACACAACTAACTATATTATAATATATATATGTCTTATTCAAAAAAAAATTATTGATTAATTATAAAAAAATTAGCAATCAATTTTTAGTAGAAAGATCATATTCCATACAAAATGGGTTTAAAATTTGTTTTCACTAACTTTTGGGAGAAAATGAAATTATTAATAACTAGACTTTTTATAAACTATTTTTCGAAAAATGAACATTAATTTTGAAATCACCATATTACTTTTATCATTGGGTTAATTTTTGGAAAATTTTTTAAAAGTTTTATTTTTCCTTAGATAAGGATAAATATTTGTTCTTATTTGAAGAAAAAGTTTATTCTATGTATTTTAATTATAGAATTATGTTTTTGATTCTTTTAAAATGATATTTTATTTTTTATTAAATATAATCCAATTATAACACCTAGAATTATGAAATAAATTTATTTTATTATTTCCTATGGATTAGAAATATTTTGTCGAGGTGTGGGCCAAGCCTGATTGATATTTTTCATTTATTTGGATATATAATTTTATTTTTCTTGAAAAAATCAAGTGCACGGGAAGGGCATGGTCAAAGTTATATGGATTCTCCAGGTCACCATGCGGCCTTCTCGGTGTTAAAAAAATTAATATTATTATTATTTTGTTATTTAACAAGATGAATAATAAATATAAAGTAAAAAAATAAAAAATAAACAATACATTTTTTTCATAATAATATTGGTAATCTTACTAACGGATATTATTTTCATTATTATTATCAACAAAATGTTAATTAATTTTAATAATAGTTAATGTTGTTATTGTTGTAAATAATATTGATATTATTATTAATATTAGTGACCTTACTATTATTATTGTTATGAAAAGTATTATTATTATTATTATATTTTTATTTGGTTAGGTTATTGTTCCACCACCCCTGGTGTTTCAACCTCATATACCCCTATCTAGTTCTATGACAACCCCCCCCCCCCCCCCGCCCACTTGTAGCAAAACCCAATCTCCCACATACCCTCCTGCATCTGTCCGGTGATCCTCCCCCTGGACCTCCTGCATCTGTCCATAGAACCACCCTGAACCCTCTTACCTTTGTCCAATGAACAACCCATAATGTGACCCCAACTAGATGAATCCCTCACACTACCTTGACTTTCACCCACCAAGACTCCCGGAAACTCCCCCTCTCCCTTCACTATGGGTGATAACTAACTATGTATGCTTTCCCCTATTCCAATTGGGTTTTAGTATAGGGTATCATATTGTTTAGGGTTCGATTATTACTTTATTGATCTGGTGTCTTGAATTAGGGACTAAATTTGGTTTTTTGTGCTATTTTTTTTTGTGAAATCGACTTTTCACATATAATAATAGAGATTTTGACACCCAAGAAAGGTGGTTCAATTTATAAAAAATATTTTGTTATCTATATTTTCTTGCGTGATTGATTTCTTATTATCCAAGTTTTTTGTGTGTTGGGAGAAAGTTATTTTTTTGAAGAACATAAAATGATTTTGGTTTTAAAGAATCATTTTTTACTTGAAATTGAGTTTTCTTCTTGTGTAACCTATCTTTTTTAATTTAATTTCATCTTATGAATCATGAAATTTTTTATTTAAATTATCTAATTTATGTGAATGATATTTGGAATAATTTCTAGTATTCATTTAATTTTAAAAAGTGGATTTTGGGTATGTTTTTAGTGTAAGTATATTTTGTGATTCTTTGGGTGTTTTTATAAATTTTTTAAATGGTTTATTGAATGATATAATATGAAAAAACAATCATTGCATTCTGTTTTGGTGGGTGTATGTTTTTTAATTGAGTTATTGGAACTGAATGTGAGGATTTATTATGGGTAATGATTTGGATATGTTTTGTAAATTTTTTGGATAATTTATTAAAATATGAAAGTGATGTAGAATATATTTTGAATTTTTTTTGAAGTGTGTTAGGTTTATAAAGTTAATTTGAGTGTATTTTTTTTTAAAAAAAATCTCTTGCAATATTTAATTGAATTATAATGAATTTTAGAGATTTATTATATTATAAAATATATGCGAGTATTTATATTAAATGTTTTTCTTGTGCACAAGTTTTTATTTGTAGATTTTGGGAATGAAAATGCTAGTATTTGGTGGGTTTAGGGCGTTTTTTTGGTTTTATAATTAGTATGTGGTATTTGATATGAAATTGGAACATGAATGAGCACTATGGGAAGCCCAGGTAACTATGTGGGTGGAATTGGACTAGTGTTATAGTGATATAAAAGTGGGATCAGCCCAATTGCACTTAGAAAAATTGATGAATACAACACTAATTTTTTTTATGATGACATGAGTCCACTAGGGTTATGGGGGTGCTCCCTACTAGTGTCTTTTGAATGATAACACTGTTTTTCATGTTTCCTATACCACTTTTCACTGATATGTGAGTTTCTAGATCACATTTTCTTGCTATTACCCATAGAGAATATACCGTGTATAGTGATCTTTGACTATGTTGCACTCACCATTAGCATACAATATGGTTGGTTTGAAAATCAAGGAATGTTATGATATTTTATGTTTTATTCTTTAAGACTTAATTTCACCTAATGTTGGATTCTTTAGAAAATATTTTCCTTATTTTAATTTTGATCTCTCTTGAATTGTATTTATTTTAATGTGTATTTATTTAGGAATTTTATTTCTTTTTATGCAACTTCTCATGATAGTGTTCTATTGTTTCTCTCATCTAGAAAGATATAAATTTTATTTTACATATAATGTTTAGTACATGGAATAATTTTTGGGGTGGAATCTTTCTTGAAATTTTCTCACACCATGCTTACACTTTTGGTGTAAGAAGACATGGTTATGTTTGATACAGGTAAGGGAAAGGTCTTTTGAGATGGTGGTTGAGGGTGTTAGAGGTTATCTTCAAGCATTGTTGGTGGTGATGGCATGATATAGATTCCTTTCCATCTTGTGTTGAGTATTGATATCATTTTGCGGTTTTCCTACAATTTTATGAGGTTTTGGATAGTGTTTTAGTTCTCCTTTAGTCTTATCATTTATTGTTTTTTTAGTTGTAAACATAGAATCTGAAAATGGTTAAAGGCACCTTAGTATTAATTTTTTACGATATTTATATTTATTTTGTTTTTTGGTTATTTTAATATTATTAATTTGGTTAAATTATTCTTTATTACATTATTTTATAATTGGGAACTTGTGAGAACCTAAGGGGATCAAGAAGGCCCTTTCAGCCTTATCGTAAACCATGTTGGGAACCTAGTTGGATGGAGACTCAGGTTGTTCAGGAAAAAATTGTACCAGAGCAAGTCATGCTATTTTGTGGCATGTCCCTTGGGAAAGAATCTAGTATTACATGAGCATGGAATATCAGATATTGATGTTATGGTTATGATTAAGGTTCTTAGCTAGCACACCTCAGGTTAAGACTCATGTTACCTATGGAAGTTGGGTTTTTATGAGTCTTTTATCCCTTTTGGTTTCTCGTTGCTTGCAGAAATGAAAAGGGAGTTGGTATAATGGTCTTAATGAGTTCACATAGCCTAACAAGCCACGTGAAGCTGGGGAAATTTCCCTAGTAAACTCCCCTTGATGGTGGTGTGATTGGATTATAGCCTTTGAAAATATGTCTGAGTTTCCCATTGGAACTAGTTTTTACATGAATCATCATATGTCACCTTGGGTTCTGAGAATTATATTAAAAATACTTATGTTAAAAAATGTGGAAACTAGATTTTAAAAAGGAAAAGGTTTTTATTAAATTTGGTTGAGTGTATTGGGATTTCACATTCATAATGTAAACATGTGGTGTACGGAACTTAACTATTTTGGAAATAATGAATTATGTTGATGAAGGATTTAGATATATTTTTTAAATGGTACTTTACAAATTATAATATAATGTTTCAAATGGATTGAAATGTTTTGAAATTTATGTGTGGTGTTTGGAAATTGAATTTTATTTGGTAATTTGTGGGATCTTGGAAGGTTTTATAAATTTATAGATTTTTTTTAAATAATGGTAAATGAGTTTTTAAATGAGTGGGTTTGGGTGAAATAGTGTTTGTTATGAAACAATTAGTGTTTAAAAGTAAAATGAAATGGTTTGAAATGGATGTGTAATATTTGAAAGAGAATTATTATATTATCATTAACTGTTTTTTCCAAAAAAATGTATTGAGAGATTCAAAATGGTTTTTGATGTTGTGTCTAACGGTTTTAAGATTGTGGAGGTTGTGGGTTGAACTTTTTTTCGAAACTGAAAACTATTTTTTCATGAAATTTGGAATTTTCATGGGTGAACAGATGCATGATTTATATGTGTAAGTTGATTTCGTTCGTGGTTGGAATTAAAACATGCATGTGTAAGGAACATGATGTACCGTTGAAGAATTCACAACCCATGAATCCAATTTTATTCTTGGGGTTTTTTTTAAAGGATAAAGTGTTTGATAATCCATAGTTGTGTGATTTATATTTTTTACATTTCGGTATGTGTATTTGGGGTGGTTTGAGTTTGAAAACCGATCATTTGAATGATGTTTTTGGTTCATGTTTTGTTGCGGTGTTGGTTTGATGTAATGTCTTGTGATCTCTTTTAATAATTGTTTTGGGAATCCATTGTGGTGACTCTCCTCATGTGTTTTTTTTGGTTTGTGGAACATTTTTTCACATTGAATAGTTTTATTGGTCCTGTGGGTTTCCCTCTTTGGCTATTGTATGCCCCCATAGTGAGCTAACACCCGATTGTAGTGAGGCCACAGGTGATTCTATGATGGAAGATCCTCCAATTGATCAATGTAAGGACTTCATTCTTTTTTGAAAAAATATAATCCACATCTCCTTTCTTGGTTAAGTCAATATTATACCAGTTTATACGAGAGAAGTTAAATAGATCTTTATATTCCTTGAGATGCATGATGTTCGAAGGTGAAGTTTTTCATTACTAATTATAAAGATTCCATGTCGGGGCTGTGAAGGGAATTCTAGTAGGAAAAGCATAAAGTTGTCTGGGTTGTTTGTATTGTCTAGTATCATAAAATGGTATTTGAATCTTCCCTTGGTTTCATCAATTTAAGGGTTTATTGTGAGCCACCTACATGCTATATATGGTCGTTAGAGGATATTATGGACATTTAAAGTATGCAAACATTGTTAGGGACACAGTTCAAAGTCAATCTATATATAAGGCCTCTTTTATTTTCAATGGTTATGTACTGTGACAATATTTATCTAAACTACATGGGTGAAGGTTGTCAAATATTCTGAGAATAGATACTTTAACATGAAGGGTTTCTTCATTCCTGAAACTCTAAATTTCTCGGTTCTGAGTGACGTGTCCCTATGTGTGTTCTTCCTTCTACTATTTCTTATTTGGAGTGAAACTAGTGGTGAGTATATATCTTTTAATCCCCTATATTATTGAATACTTCATGTGGGACCATGTGGATGATTTACTGCTCTGTGTTTGATGGTGTTTTCTAGAACACTATATGGTTGATCGTGGAACCATTTTGAGAAGATTCGTTTAATGGTTTTAACACTAAATTGTGGTGCAAGAGATGTTCCAATCAATAAATCTCCATCCATAGGTCCTAGAGTGAAGCTATAATGTAGTCTAGAACCCACCGGGTGTTTGGTATCCTAGTGAAGTTCACGTATTTAGTGTCAATAAATTTTTTACATTTTAAGATTGTGAAGTGGCAGTTTTGTTTCATGTGATCTTGTGTGGAGGAAAGAGACATGGGGGACTTGTTCCCCATTTTATTGGCCATGTAGGTGTAGGAGTCCCTCATTTTTTAAAAGGATGCTTGGATGTTTCATTTTCATGAATATTAGTGTTGGTACCCTAGTGGTTGTGACTCTCTATGTGGTTGTCCATGTATGAACCGACTTGTATGTCCATTTAGATTTCAGTTTGGTTAGACTCATCTGAAATTGGTAATGCATGTTGATGTGATCAACCACTATTTGTTTTCTATTTCCTTTTTTGATCTGTGAATCTTGTCCATTGTGGTGGGATACTAGGTTTTGTGGGAAGCACCCAATTTTTCCAATGTCGGGTTTCTGTTATCAGTACATATTGTTCAGTTAAGCTAGTTGGTCCTATTGGTGGGTAGATACATCGTGGGTCTCACTAAAATTCCTCTAGAATGAATTGATGGTTGCCCATTACTTTTGGTTTAGAGTCCTTACAGGACTCCTCTTATTGGTGATATGGTCAATTTTCTGATGTTGACTAGGCAACATGTTGTCTTTTTTTGAGATGCCTAATTTCATGACCCTTCCTTGTGTAAATTTTGATGCTGGAGCACAATCAAAGGGTTGTCAGAATTAAGGCTATGGGAGTATTCTTTAGGATGTGGTTTATCTTGTGTTTTGTTTCAGGAGAGTGATGTAGGTTTCGTTTGGTTATGCCTGTGGTGTTTTGGTTCAAGTGGTTGGATTGCACATTGTGAAAGTTCCATTTCCATTAATTGATCAACTGGAGATTTTTAAACTCTTGGGGGGAAGGGTTATCATTGTGAGGCATTCTTTTAGGTCTTTCTAGATAGACTTATTAACCAATTTTCTTTCTCATAGTGTTCTTTTCAAATTTTCCTTTGTCTTTTATTCAAGAATATCCAAGTGTTGTGATAGAGTACCAGTTTTTTTTATTTAGAATCAACATTGGGATGGATTTTCAGGGGTGGAATGTGTTATGGTGGGAAGAATTTACATTCTCGAACTATTAAATAATTAAATTTTATTATTTTATCAAGATTTAAAATACTTTCATGAGTTATAGGGTGAGACTAATTGAAATGTTTCGTTATTGCGGATAAATTAATATTATGGTCTTGACGGTGTCCATCAAATGAACAAGTCACTGTCAAATCCATGCGGCTTCAGAAAGACACTGTGATGCATATTTTGTGCACTTAAATTATCATTATTATGTAATTAATTACCAAGATTAATAATAAAAAGAAATAGAAAATAATATAAGAAAATTGAAAGTAAAAATATATTTAATAATAATTATAATAATAATAATTTTAATCATATTAAAGGATATTATTTTTACTATTATTATATTTATTAACATTTCATTAAGTTGGTATTATTATTATTATTATTATTATTATTTTCAATAATATATATATTATTATTAATATTAGTGACCTTATTATTATTATTATTAAGATTATTATTATTAAATTTTTTATAATTTTTTTTATTAATTTATTTATGTTTTTTTGGATTGGTTTCGGTTTTGTTACCCAAAATGGTGTGTCTACCCCGTGTCACCCTATCTGATTATGTGACCACCCCCTTCCCCCTATTACACGACCTATCCTCCCACAGGCCCTCCTACGTCCATATGAAGATCCTCCCACCGACCCTCCTGCATTCATCTGATGAACCCCCAAGCACTGTCATGCCTCTATCTGGTGAACCCACCCTCATGAAACCCTAGCTAGACACCTCACTGACATGAACTCACTAGATTCCCTCCAAGACCTTATTCATCTCCCCCTCTACCTCCACCATTGGAGATAACTAACTGGGCATTTTTTCCCTCTTCCCTTTAGATTTTAGTGTGGGGATTCATCTTATTTAGGATTCGATATTGACATTGGTCGACCAGTATCATGAATTAGGGTCTATTTCATTTTTCTTGTGGTGAGTTTGGTGTATGATTGAAGTTCCACACTGACTATTAGATATTTCGACATCTGAAGTAGGCAGTTCCATCTATAAAAATTATTTTCTGAATTATTGTTTCATTCATTGTTATTTGTGCATGATTCATTTTTATTGTGTGAAAATAGAAAGTGAATTTTGTTAGGATTTAATATTGATTTGATTATTAATATGATATTTTACTTTGTGTTTTAATGTGTATCCCATTTGTGTCATTTTATGTCACCTTATGAATCATGAATTTCGTAATTTAATTTTTTTAAGAGATGTGAATGGTGTTTGGAATAGTTTTTAGAGTGAGATTGATACTAAAATGGGGACATTTGTTATATCCTTTGTGTAATGCCTTGTGGTGTTTTTTTTATTTTTTATGAATTGTTTAAATTTTTTATTGAACAAAATAAGAGGTTCAAATCATGTTTTCATGTATTATTGGTAGGTGTTTGTTTCAAATATGTTTTTGGAAGTGCAAGGGATTATTTTTGATATGAAACTCTTTGGAAATTTATTAGAAATTATTATACTGATTTATTAAAATATGAAGGAGTTTCATAATGTGTTTGGGATAGGTATTGGTTCATGTCTTGTTTAGAATGTCAATTATTATGTGTTTTGTTATGAAAACATGGGGTTCTTCTTGTAAATAATTAATAATGTTTTTAAATGATTTGTTAAATTATAATAGTGATGGGTGTTAGGATTTGAAATGGTTTCTTTCTTCATTTTATTTTCAGTGGTATTTTGGAGTTAAATGGAGTTATTTAGCATGTGTAATACCTTATTTTGTTTTTTTAATGTGGCATGTGAAATGATCTTGAAACATGAATGAGGTATAAGGGGTGACTGGGTATTAATGTGGGCGGATTAGGAATAGTGTGTCTGTGATAATGGAGTGGCTTCGTCCCGATTTCACATAGTATTACTATCAACCAAAAGTCTAAATATTTGTTTTGGATGATGAATGGAGGCCAATTGGGTTTTGGGGGTGTCCCCTACTAGTGAATCATGAATGTGAACACATGTTTTCATGGTTTCTATACAACTTTTCACCAACACTTGACATTTTAGAGTCCCATCACTAGATAATACCCATAACGACTCTCCCATGTATAGTTCTGACTATGTTTCACTCACCATCGACATATGGTGTGTTTGAATGGAAAAAACATTGAGATTTATTGGATTTTAAGTTATTTTCTTTATAATTTATCTTATTTTAAAGTTTTTTTCTTTAAAATAAATCATTTATTTTAATGTGATTTTCCATTGAATTGTCTTTTTTAAGGAGTCTTTCTTAATGAAAAATTCTTTTGAAGCTACCCTCAGGGAATGTTTTCTAGTGATTCATTAATATACAATGCTTGAAATTTTATTTTCTATATAATTTTTAGTACATGGAAAATTTTCTAGGATGGAATCATGTTGGGCATTAGATACCACTCTGCTTACACCTTTGGTATATATAGAATTGGTTATGGTTGTTACATGTAATAAAAAGGAATTTGGAGATAGTGGGTTGGAATGTTAGAGCTTGTACATATGCAGTGTTGTTAGTGATGACATGAGGGTGATTCCCTCTCATCGCACAATGATTTATGAGATTTTTTTGGGTTTCTACTCATATTTCATGAGGTATGAAATAGTGTTTTAGATTTTCATTATGTCATAGTCTATTTTTTTCTTAGTTGTAAATATTGAATCTGGAAATTGATAAAGTTGCGTTTATAGAATTTTTCTTATCTGTATGTTTTTTTTGTTTTTTTTTAATTTTAATATTAATAATTCAATTAAATTGTTTCCTCTTGTTTTATTTGATACTCGAGCACTTATGACATCTAGTGGGGATTGTGAATTCCCTTTAGGCCTTACCATAGACTAGGTTGGGTTTTGGGCCGGATTGGGACCTGACATGATTCGTGAAACCTGTTATTATTATTGGGAAAATTTTATACTTTATTTTTGTAAGAAACATTTTTTATTTATAAAATGGTTTTTGATGAGAAACTATTTTAGGGTTTTTTTGACTTCTTATCATAATTTAATTTTAAAAAAAAATGTAAAACAAGTATTGAAAAATATATTTCTAATTTTTAATTAGTAGGTACATAAATTGTAAAAAGGTCCATATTAATATTTTTCATTACGAACAGTATCTATAGTAAATAAGTGTTAGCAGGGTATGGTTTGATCAAGGAATTATGTTTAAAAATATGACAAAGATTAAAAAATACCATAACAAATTATATTAATTTATGTTTTGAGTTTAGTTTTTCTACAAAAAATATATTTTTATATAAAAATTCATTTCTTTGACATATTTTTTAGATTTTGACCATTAATATATTTCAATAAAATAAAGTTCTAAAACATTCAATTTCATTATTTTTAATTCCTTAATATTTAGTTACCTGGATTAAGAAACATAAGATTGATCATAAATTCTTATTTTAATGGTAAATAATTTTTTAATTTTAATATATATTTTAATTTTCATGATGAACTAATTACCTTAAATTATTATGCAACATAATGAAAAATTTTATTCAATTTATTGAGAAATAAGATAAATGATTCCAAAAATATTAAATGTAATAAAATTTGAATAAAATATTTTTTCCCTCAATATTTTTTTATAACAAAAAATTAATGATTTCCAATGGATTATATTCTAATTATATTGTTTTCATGTTGTTTTCAAAGTCACTTGAAATGAATGGTTACATAAATGACCTTACTATTATTTGATAATAAATACTATTTTATTTATTGATTATAATTTTTATAAAAAATATTAGTGGCCATTTTTTGTATATATTTAAACAGATCACATGTGGTAAATTTATTAAACAAATTTCCCATTATATTAACTATATTTACCCTTAATGAGTTAAAACATTTTTACCATCACAATTTTCAAAAAGGGTAATAACAAGATAAAAAAATAGACAAGAGTAAAACAATATAAACTAGTTTAAATTTTAGTGAATGATAATACATTAAACCATCCATAACAAAGCCATGAATATTTTTATTTTGAATCATTTATTTTATATAAATTTATTTGAATAATTTATTATTATATTTAATTCCAAAACTACTCCTCCCCATATGTATAATAGGGAACCTATTATCCCCCATTATTAACACATAAAATGATTTCTAGTTCAAATTTATAAACTTGATCATTTCATAAAAACCCAAAAAAACCATCTACTCTTTATAATTTGGAAAAAATTCCATCCATGGACAATTTATGTTCTGAATAAAATCATGTTGTACAAAGAAGAATTATAGTCTTTAACAAATCCTTTCTGCATTATTGGCTCTTCTTCCATTTTAAAATATCAAAAAAACTGGTGAAATGATAATATTATCATATTAAATATATATATATGTGTGTGTGTGTGTGTGTGTGAAATTTTTTTAATTTAATCACCTTCATCTATCACCGTTTCCATCAAAATTTAAACAAAAACATCATTCGTTTGTATGCCAAATTACTATCTCATGAACTAGTTTAATTTATTTTTAATCATCTCTTATCTTGAATGATTATAATGACATGTTTAATAAATGTAGTTTTATTTATGATATTATTAAGGTATTTTAAACGAAATTATTATTTACCTTCCATTTTTTCTATCCATTGAAAATGGAAACAACATTCATGAATATGTAATGCTTCTTATATTTATAAATGATGTTATTCATTTTTTACATGTTAACATTATGGTTCAATGTAATGTTATATAAATAATAATTATAATTTTTTTAATTTAAATTATTTAAGTATAAATGATTAATTTATTAATATTATCACTGTCAATCCATAGGATAAATGAAAAATTAATCAACTATTACATAGAATAATGATTTTTATAAAGAATTGTTGATAAATGGGTGGTGCTAATTTGTAGAAAAATAATATACGATATGATATATATTATAGTGTAGTTTGAATAAACATATAATAAATCTATATTTACTATAAAATATTTTTCTAATACATAATATGAAATAAAAGGGTTATGGTAAGGGATCTATCTCATCCACCCGTTCTCTTCGGGGTTTGACCAGTTTTTATCTAACACACATTATACCCCCCCCCCACTATTATTAAATGATTTTTATAAATTATGTGTACATTTATCATAAATATATATAAATCTGATAATTCATTCCATTTATGTGGTAATACATTCCCTAAAATAATTTATCTAAATCAATAAATAAAATTAATCCGGATTAATGGGAATGTTATATTCATTAATCCATTTATGTGAGGATAAATTAAATAGTTTATTCCAAAATTAGAACCATAAAGTGATACAAATGATTAAATTTCTAGATATTAACTCCTATATTATTTAAAACATTATTATATATAATATCATTATGAAATATCATTTGATTATGATATTAGGAAAGAATACACAACAACTTTTTTTCACTAGGAAGTTCTAATGGTAAAACCTTTTGATTGATATCCATTTGTAGGAAAAATAATCATGCATATGTTATGATGGTTTCTTTAATTATTCTCATTTTTATTGGGTAATATTTCTCTCTTATTAAATGTTATGTATGAGATTAGAGAGTAAACCTAATCCACATGAGACATTGTCCACTTTGTTATGTTTCCTTGCAAGATAGCCTTTATTTGTTATTATGTCTTATTTTTTGTTTCAACCACATTTAATATGTTTACATTATATAATGATACCCACCTATTTTTGTGATTTTTTTATCTCATTTGAATAATCATGCATTTTTTCTTTTGTGATATAATTATATACCTTTGAATCACAGGTTATGCTACATTGTAATGATTATTCACTTAACAGTATGTTTAGCATACTTTTTCTATCTATATATACCCTTATTTAACCAATTCTTTATTATATGAACAATGGTATTTTTGATATCATTATGAATATTTAAATAAATAAAATTATTTTAATGTTGATTTATTATTTACATAGTATTACAAATAAACTATGCCTTTTGATCCTTGTTTTGTTATAAATATATATTCATGGTAAAGATCAGGTAATAATATTTTTTAATGATGTTGGGCTCACTATAGAAGGAATCATAGGAAATTTTAGATATTTTTGAATATTAATACTAATATAATTTAATTATATAACTATTGATAAATCTATATATAATAAACAATAATCATATTTTTTTAATTATATATTGACTGGAGTCCAAGATATTTTATCTATATCCTGATACTGTAAAAGGATTGGCACTAAAACAAATTCACCTATAGATAATAACTCTTAAAATATTTCATTTTTAATTAACTCAATCTCCACCTAGTCCATTATATAGTATCCTTGTTTCATTTGGATAAAAAAATCCTAGGGGATATGATTTTAAAAATTTACAAAATCATTATGAACCATTACAATAAACTTGTAATGTTTTTAGTTTAGAAAAATTAATATGAAAATTACCAGAGATAAAATATATTTAAACATATTGAGTTATATGATATTATACAGTAATAAATAATAATTTATTCATTCAATGGTTATAATTTTACCTTTTTAATTTTTATTATATATATTATCCATATAGAGTATTTTATTAAATAGAATGAAATCAAGGGAATTGTGAAAAAAATTATTAGTATTGTGATGAATACCATGTGGATTTGTCTAACATTATTATAGAGTGAGTTATAAAAATAAATGACATGAATGTAAAGCTAAATAATTTTATGAATAAAACATTTTCTTGTTGATGGAACAATTTCTCCTTTGATGCGGATTTTTACAGCCGAGACATTTATGAAAAAGGGCCCACTACCATTTGTGGATATTTTGATCCCCTCATGATGTAATAATATATTCACTCCAATTAGAAGATATTATTGTTCCATAGTTTCTTATAATAATATTTTTAATAGCCATTTATCACATGGAGTTTCAGGTGTATTAGTGTTAGATAGTGATCATGATCAAAAATTCAAATTAATATATTAATTCTAAATAATACGAATAATCTATGGAAAAAAATTTCTAAAGAAATTTACCCCAAATTATATTTATTATAATCATGGTGTTCCATGATAAATAAGGAAAAAGTATATATCATGAAATGTGTGGAAAATATTCTTATGATGTACATAGTACAAATCTGGGTTCTTCTTCATTTTATTAAGTATGGCTGATCACTTCTTCATTGGATTTAATATAGGTATATGAAATATAATGACCCATACTTTACATACATTGTTAGTACTTCAAAATTTAAATACACTTATTACAGAATATAACAAAACCATGAAATAACTGTATAGGTATAGTGTCTTTAGAAACTGGGAAACATAAACAAGTGGTTCATAAAGCGTCTTCACTGTCTCCAATTTTTTCATCATATCTATAGTCCCTTTTGGCATATCTTACTTAATAACCTTCTTCCTGACATGGGGAAAGAAAACATACAAAAGGGTGAGATTAAATGCTCAGTAAGGGTAAACAAAAGATTTATCAATCACATCATATTCATAAGAACATAACATTTTGAAAATCTTACCCTACAAAAGAGATCATAATTTTATAACATGGGATAAATCATGGTTGTGAAATATAATCACAATAATCATAACATAAAACATGAAGCTTTGTGGCATACACACATAATCATAGGGAATCATTTCTTATTAGTCAAGACTCATTGCCAATACTATCTTAGTGGACAAAGACCATTTCTGAACCGACTTCATTCCTCGTTTCAGTCATGTTTCACTGAACTGGTTTAACCTGCCGTTCCAGCCATGTCTATCTCATGAGATTTAAAATCTTTACCCAATGCATTGGAGGGAGATATAGGTCCCACCCATCTCATAATGATACCATTCTTATGTGTGCCACAAAATCATAAACCATACATCATAGCATAACCCATGTAATAAAAATGGGATTCTTACACATTGTGACATCATAAAACAATTCATATAAGATAAAGGAATTCATAAAAATAATTCAATCAGAACATAATCAAATAAATTTAATAATAGGGATAGAAACATAACCCTTTATTATCTTAGATGGAAAATAATTTTGATAAAACACTTGAACTCCATTCTTGAGGAAAATATCATTTCTACTTCAAAAACATTTTTCCTTTCTTAACATGTCATACAATTCTAAACTAAAAGAGGTTTATTAAAAATAAACGTGAAAACTTGTAAATGAATATTCTTGGAAATAATGTTTTAAAAATCCATTCATGCCGTATAATTTAAAAAACATTCTTCTCGTACTTTTTTCAGAAAAGTCAAAATGTACCTCGTACGAAAAACGGCAAAAGATTCTGTTCATATCATTTACTAAAAACTCACCGAAGGGTAAAATTGGAATTAAACAATTGTAGGTGGATGGAAATAATATTACATATTGAGGAAACATGGATGTGGATGATAAAATACACCCCAGTAACTTCCAAAGTATAAAAAATCTCGGATAAAAATGAGATTGTGATATTTCACTTACCTTAGGTCCGATTTGCTCTGTAAGTGTCCGAACCTCCTGTATAATGATTTAAATAAGGTCATTGACTTATTCCATAATCATACTAATTGTTAATATATCCTATATGACCATATTCTTAGCTTATTATTAGTAATATTTCATTGCTACTTGTTATTCGGGTGTTTATTACTTTTTGTTCTTATGCGTGTTTTGTTGAATAATTTCATATTATTTTTCTTAGGATATAGATACCTCTTTTATAGAATGATATTACTGTAATATATATCATATTTATTCACTCAATTCATTTATGTAATCATTATGAAATGAAAATCATGTAGAACGAGTCGCATCACATCATGGAGACGGTATTCCGTACGTACGCACGAGCGATGATATCGTTCCCATGATCGTGGAATTGTATTGGAGTGTATGTATAATATTTCAGAATCAATATCACTTTACAATAATCATATATATTAATTATTTACACCATTATACCCATCCATGTAAGGTGGTGGTGGAAAATAGATGACACCACGGTGTGGAGACGGTATTCCGTACGTACACACGCACGGTGATTTCGTTTTCCATAGGATGGATAGATGGTGAAATAGGGTTGTTTCATACTTATAATAACATATCAGTATATGAGTGATACTTATGTTATTAATTCATAATGAAACAACTAAATAAGAAGAAGTGGAAGAAGAAATAAAGTTGAAAGAATCGGTAAAGGATATTACCTCTTCTTTGAAGCGCTTCTTTGAGACCTCCTTTTAGGGCACTAAAATTGGTCTTTGAAGAAGACCCGGACCTCTAGGATGTTTCTAGGGAAGTGAATAGGAGAAATTGACAGGATTTTTCCTATCTTGAAGGCTCAATTTGGTGTGAGGAAGAGAGGGAGTAGGTGCCCTTTTATAAGGGAGGAGAGGGGCACCTTTGGAAAAACAAAACATATTATTTTATTATAAAGCCATATTCGGTTTTAAATAGCTCCAAATTGATTTATTTAGAATCTAATGTGGGGATGGGTCTAAATCCTCTCATCCAATAGAATTTGGACAAGTTTAGTTTACTAATTTAACCTTATCATTTAGATTTAACTTTAAGTTAGATAATTTTACTTTTATCGTGCCTTTTTGTGTTCTTACACTATAAGGTTAATAAACATACTATAACAAGACAAACGAACCCCGAGTTGTTTATTATTAATATATATAACCTTATATAAGTCATTTGACAGAAACTTCGATTTTTAGGAATAAAATAACAATTAATAATATAATATTTGTTTTAAAAACAATTTTATGTCAATTTTGACACTATTTAGTAATTGATTTTTGTGAAATTCATAACTAAATGATTAGTTCTAAAAAAGTTAATTAAATCCATAATAACATGTCATATTAACCTATAAAATTATTGTAATACATAAAAAGTCTCAAATTACATTTATTTGGGTATTTATAACATCAATTATGTAAATATTTCATTAATAAGATAATTACTGCATCATCTTTCTGTCATAAATAAATGAAATTATTTAATTTCTAATAATTATAAATAAAATATCATTATGTAGTAAATCTTATTATATTTCTAATTACTATTTATAGTCGAATTTATCTTATGTATAACCCTATATTAAAAATTATTTACTTATTAAATATTGATTTTAACTATTTTAACCCTTCTTTAAATAAATTAATAATAAATTTCCTAATCTAATCCAAGTGGGCCTAAATGGCCATATTTTATTCCTAAAGTTTTTTGTGGTCGATTTAAACTTATCCAATAGAATTAGGACATGTGTTATGGTAATAATAATATCATTTTTACCCTTAATTACCCTATTTACTTTTAACCGTGATAAATAAAAGTAAAAAGTTACTATTCACCATAAATTATTTTCATCTCATTGAACCACATTTTACTTACTGACATCAACCGTGTCTCTTGGATTTTTGAAATTCCACTCATAGAAGCGGTAAAATTAAGTTTTATGTAAATTTTCAAATTCTCCTAGGAGTTTGGTAAAGACGGTGAAAAGTTCAATAAAATTTTTATATATCTAAAATTATTCCAATGAATTACATTGAACATATAAAGGTATTATGTATCAATTTTCACCTAAAATAAATTTTAAAAAAATAAATAATTATTTAAATAAAAAGTCGGTTTTTAAATAGTAACCCAGTGTTTTCACTATTCATCAAAAATTGAATGTTTCTAGAAAAATACCAAAATTTCACCCTAGGCTAATTTCGATATTCCGAATCCAAAAACGAAGTCCATTTTTAAAAATAAAATTTACCAAATTTCAAAAAGTGGTTATTACTATTCATAACTGCTAGTTTTAATAATATTTTAATAGCATTTCGTTGTTTAGTGAAACTCGGTATTGTGTAAGACACAAGCTATCAAGGAAGGTCGCGATTACGTGTAAAGAAAGACAAGATAGTGTTGTGTGTTGTGAACGATTCCTTTGATGACTTATAAAAACAAAATATTTCTTATAAAAGTCTCAGGTGTTACATTCTACCCCCCTTAAATGAATTTTGGCCTCGAAATTTGTCACTTGTAACAAACAAATGAGGATACCTCTCCCTCATCATATCCTCATGCTCCCATGTAGCTTCTTATAATAGGTGGTTCCTCCATAAAGCTTTCACCAAGCGAGTGGTCTTGTTCCGTAGGATATTTTCACTACGATCGAGAATCTCTATCGGTTGTTCTTCATAAGAAATATCTTGTTCCAGCGGTACAACTTTTGAGCTGAGTACATGTGAAGGATCAGGTATGTACTATCTCAGGAGAGATACATGGAACAAATCATGAACTTGGGAGAGATTCGGTGGAAGCACCAATCGGTAAGCTACATTCCCAACACGATCCAGTATTTCGAAAGGACCGATATACCTAGGGCTCATCTTTCCCTTTGTTCCAAATATCATTACTCTCTTCCAAGGAGATATTCGTAAGAACACTTTATCACCCACTTCAAACACTAAGTATTTTCTTCGGTTGTTGGCATAACTTTTTTGTTGACTCTGAGCTGCTCTTATGTGTTGTTGAATAGATCAGACCTTTTTTTCCATCTCATCCACAAGATCAGGTCCTAATAGCTTTCTTTCCCAAACTTCATCCCAGCAAGTTGGAGTCCTGCATTTCTTTCCATAGAGAGCTTCATAAGGATCCATATGAATACTGGAGTGAAACCTATTATTATAAGAAAATTACACCAAAGATAGGTGTTGATCCCAACCACCTTTTTAATCCATAGAGCAAGCTCTCAACATATCTTCTAGAGTTTGAATTGTCCTCTCAGACTGACCGTCTGTCTGAGGATGATAAGCAGTGTTGAAACTCAACTCTGTATCCAGAGTATGATGAAGACTTCGCCAGAACATTGAAGTAAACCTTGGATCCCGATCAGATATAATAGAAAGTAGTCCTCCATGAAATCCTACCACTTCCTTTACATATATCTTGGAAAGCAGATCCAGATAGAAATCCTCTCTAATAGCAATGAAGTGTGCAAACTTTGTAAGATGATAAACAATGACCCAGATAGCATTATTGCCTTCAGATGTTTTAGGAAGTCCTGTGACAAAGTCCATTGTGATGTTTTCCCATTTCCATTTGGGTATGGGTAATGGTTGTAACATCCCATTAGACTTCTGTCTCTCAGCTTTAACTTGTTGACAAACCAAGCATCGAGAGACATATTCAACAACATCTCTTTTCATGCCATCCCACCGGATGTACTCTTTCAGGTCCATATACATCTTCATGCTTCTAGGATGAATAGATAATGAAGAACTACGAGCCTCATCCAGCAGATCCTTCTTTAATTCAGGTATGGGAGGAACACAAACACGATTCCTGAACTTTATTATCCAATCACAATCAAGGTTGATTTCCGGAAAATTTATCACCTTCTTTTGTAACTCTACATCTTCTTTTTGTGATTCTTTAATCTTAACATGTATAGATGGTTGAACAGTCATTTGAGAACGATATGATTTTTCCCCTTTCATTATAATTCCATGATCCATCCTTTGTAAATCCATAAATATTGGATCTTTTGTGATCCACATCATGGATAAACTGGCATGGTCTTATCGACTTAATGCATCTTCCACCTTGTTTGATTTCCCATGGTGGTAATGAATTGAGCAGTCTTAATCCTTAATCAGCTCCAACCATCTTCTTTGGCGCATATTCAGCTCCTTTTGTGTGAAAATATACTTTAAACTTTTATGATCTGCATAAATGTAACACCTTTCTCCATAAAGATAATGCCTTCAAATCTTTAATGCAAAGATTACCGCAGCTAACTCCAAATCATGAGTTGGGTAAATTTGCTCATGGATTTTCAACTGTCGTGAGGCATAAGCTATCACAATATCATTTTGCATAATAACACACCCCAATCCCTTCTTGAATGCATCACTATAGATCAAAAACTTTTCTCCACTATAAGGCAGTGTGAGAACAGGTTCACTGGATAACCTTTTTTTCAACTCCTTGAAATTCTCTTCACATTCCTCCATCCAAACAAAATTAACTCCTTTCCGAGTCAACCTTGTGAGTGGATTAGATAATCGTGAAAAATATTTCACAAAACGTCGATAATATCCAGCCAAACCAAGAAAACTTCGGATCTCAGTTACTATTGTTAGTCACGACCATCTTTCGATAACCTCTGTTTTTACTGGATCCACAAATATCCCCTCTTTTGAGATTATGTGACCCAAACATGAAACTTTTTGAAGCCAAAATTTACACTTTGGTAAATTTGGCATAAAGCTTCTCCTTTCTCAGGGTCTTTAATATTATTCTCAAGTGATCTTCATGTTCTTCATTGCTCTTTGAATATACAAGAATATTGTCTATAAAGACTACCAAAAACTGATCAATATAGTCTCTAAAGACTCTATTCACCAGATCCATGAAGATAGCTTGGGCATTAGTAAGACCAAATGGCATAACTATAAATTCATAGTGTCCATACCTCGTACGGAAAACCGTCTTTGGTATATCCTCCCTTTTGACCCTTAATTGATGATACCCTGAACAAAGATCAATCTTGGAAAAGTATTGAGCTCCGCGTACTTAGTCAAATAAGTCATCAATGCGCTGGAGAAGATATTTGTTTTTGATAGTGATCTTGTTATGTTCTCGATAATCAATGCAGAGTCTCATTGATCCATCTCTCTTCTTAACAAACAGAGCAGGTTCTCCCAACGGTGACGCACTAGGGAGTATGAACCCCTTATCAAGATTCTCTTGGAGTTGCTTGTTCAATTCTTGCAACTCAATTGGGGCCATTCTATAAGGTGTCTTTGAAATAGGTAAAGCACTCGGTATGAGTTCTATTGAAAACTCAACTTCACAATTTGGTGGAAGACCGCAATTATACTAGAACGATATCATCAAACTCCCGTACAATGGGTATATTCTGAATCATGAGTTTCTCACCAACCATTTGAGATAAATAACCTTCATTTAGTGGAATCTAGACCCATAAGATGGAAGAAATTTCCACTAGAAGGTTATGTTCATCCTTGCATCGATATACGATCAAAGATTGATCTGGAATATTAAATGTGACTTCCCTTCTTTGTAAATTGATATGAGCTCCATATAGAGAAAGCCAATACACGCCAAGAATCTCATCAAATTCCACTATAGGGAGGATCACAAGATTTGCAGGAAGCACTTTCCCACAAACTTCAATCCGAGAATAATTACAAACTTTTGATACGACTGTTGTTCCATTAGGGGTTGTCACAGCTAACTCAACATCTAATTGTTGATGTAATGTGGTGATACCCTTTGAAAATTATTTAGAAATAAAGGAGTGGGTGGATCCAGAGTCAAATAAAACAGTTGCTACTTTAGAGTGGATGGTAAGGGTACCTTTCACCACTTCGTTATCGTACTCCACATCACTAATAGAAATTGCATGTGACTTTTATTTGTCTTTAGCCTTAAGTGTTTGTTGACATCGATCATCATAAACAACCCTTGGATAAGGGCATTGATTGGAATAATGCCCCATTTCCTTGAACTTTTAACATTGAAGTGTAGGAGGTGCACTCTATGTAGAATTTTCATTGTTCGCATCACTAGACATCTTCTTCCCATCATTGCAGCATTCAGATGCCCGATGACCTTCCTTTCCACATTTGAAACATTTACTTCTCCCTTTAAGACAACTCCCTCCATGTTTCATTCCACACATTGAGCAGAAGGGAAAACTCATATTCATTTCAATGTGCTCTTTAGATTTTCCTTTGAATTCCATTTTCCTCTTCTTATCAAACCCATATGACTGATGGATTACTCCAATCTCCATCTCAACTTTGAGATCACATCGAACGATTTCCTCATAGCTATTGAAGTCCCTTATGGCTAACGCCCTTCAAAGACTTGGTTTTAAGCCACTAAAGAATCGATTGATCTTACTCTCAGGTTGGATAATAATACCAGAAGCGTAACATGAAAGTCTTGTAAAATTTTCCTCATAGGTATCAACAGATTCATCATACTTTTTCTTTAGTTCAAGAAAGTCCTTCTCCATATTTGTTCAGAGAATACGAGGGAAGTACTTATTGAAAAATAAGTTCTTGGACTCGTCCCATTCCATAGTCTCCATTTCACTCTTGTCCTTGTATTCTTGATAAGATTCCACCATTGATCAGCATCACCATCCGAACGATACACTGCTAAGATGAATTTATCATGTTCAGAACATTGAAGAACTGAAAATATCTTTTCAGTAGTACTGATCCATTGTTCAGCAACTAATGGATCAGTAGACCCGCTGAATGAAGGTGGATGCTGTCTCATGAAGGATTAAACAGAATGTTGCTCCTTCCTTTGCACATTTGGAAGTCCTGCATGATTCATAGCTTGAGAATGTTGTGTGAGCATGGCAACATGATTTTTCATTCCAACTCCCATAACGATTGGTTGCTCAGAGGGACAATCATTGCATTTCCCGTCGCATTCTGCAATAACACAGTTCCTTCGGGTTCCATCCATTGACTAAAACCAAGAAGAATAGTGTGAGCAACACTAATTATAATAGGAAAACCACATAATCAAGAATAAAATTTCACACTTAAGTTCTTATCCTAGGTTATTCATGTCCATTTCTAAAACACTATGATGGTGTTCTATGCTTAGACTTATCCTTAGGATTCTTACTAAGGCTTTAATATCCTAGTTTCCAAAGGTTGACTATACCTTTCCTCTGATATCAACTATAATGAACCATACTTCACATACATTTGTTAGTACATAAAAATTGAAGTACACTTATTACAGCATATAACAAAACCATGAAAGGACCGTATAGGTATAGTGTCTTTAGAAACTGGGAACCATAAACAAGTGGTTCATAAAGCGTCTACACTGTCTCCCATTAATTTCATAATATCTATAGTCCCTTTTGGAATATCTTACTTAACAACCTTCTAACTGACCTGGGGAAAGAAAACATATGAAACGGTGAGCTCAAATGCTCAGTAAGGGTAAACAAAATAAATATCAATCGCATCATATTAATAAGAACATAACATTTTGGAAATCTTACCCTGTAAAAGATATCATAATTTCATAACATGGGATTAATCATGGTTCTGAAATGTAATCATAATAATAATAACTTAAAACATGAAGCTTTGTGGCATATATAAAAAATCATAGAGAATCATTTCTTATTAGTCAGGACTCATTTCCAAGACTATATTAGTGGACAAAGTCCATTTCTGAACCGAGTTCATTCCTCATTTCAGTCCTGTTTCACTGAACCGGTTTAACCTGTCGTCCATCCATGTCTATCTCATGAGATATAAAATCTTTTCCCAATGCATTGGAGGGAGATATAGGTCCCACCCATCTCATAATGATATCATTATTATGTGTGCCACAAAATCATAAACCATACATCATAGCATAACCCATGTAATAAAAATGGGATTCTTAAACTTCGTGACATCATAAAACAATTCATATCAGATAAAAGAATTCAAAAAAATAATTCCATCACAACATAATCAAATCAATGTAATAATAGGGATAGAAATAGAACCCTTTATTATCTTATATGGAAAATAATTTTGATAAAACACTTGAACTCCATTCTTGAGGAAACTTCCATTCTACTTCAAAAACACTTTTCCTTTCTTAACATGTCTCACAATTCTAAAATAAAAGAAGTTGATTAAAAATAAACTTTAAACCTTGTAAATTAAGCTTCTTGGAAATAATGTTTTAAAAATCAATTCATGCTGTATAAGTTAAAAAAACATTCTTCTCGTACTTTTTTCAGAAAAGTCAAAAAGTACCTCGTACAAAAAACGACAAAAGATTCATTTCATATCATTTACTAAAAACTCACCGAAGGGTAAAATTGGATTTAAAAAATTGTAGGTGGATGGAAATAATATTAAATATTTAGGAAACATGGATGTGAATGATAAAATACACCCCAGTAACTTCCACAGTATAAACAATCTCGGATAAAAATGAGATTGTGATATTTCCCTTACCTTAGGTCCGATTTTCTTCGTAAGTGTCCGAACCTCCTGTATAATGATTTATATAAGGTCATTGACTTATTATAGAATCAAAATAATTGTTATGATATCATATACAGTCATATTCTTAGCTTATTATTAGTAATATTTCATTGCTACTTGTTATTCGAGTGTTTATTACTTTTAGTTCTTATGCGTGTTTTGTCGTATAAATTCTTATTATTATTTTTAAGATATAGATACCTCATTTCCAGAATGGTATTAGTGTAATATATATCATATTTATTCACTCAATTCATTTATGTAATCATTATGCAATGAAAATAATGAAGAATGAGTCTCTTAACATCGTGGAGACGGTATTCCGTACGTACGCACGAGCAATGATATCGTTCTCATGATCGTGGAATTTTATTGAAGTGTATGTATACTATTTTATAATCAATATCACTTTAAAATAATCATATATATACATTATTTACACCATTATACCCATCCAAGTAAGGTGGTCGTGGAAAATAGATTACACCACAGCATGGAGACGGTATACCGTACGTACGCACGCGCGGTGATTTCGTTTTCCGTAGGATGGATAGATGGTGAAATAGGATTGTTTCATACATATCATAACATATCATTATATGAGTTATACTGATGTTATTAATTCATAATGGAACAACTAAAGAAGAAGAAGTTGTAGAAGAAATAAAGTTGAAAGAATCGGTAAAGGACAATACCTCTTCTTTGAAGCGCTTCTTTGAGACCTCCTTTTAGGGCACTAAAATTTGACTTTGAAGAAGACACGGACCTCTAGGATGTTTCTAGTGAAGTGGAGAGGAGAAATTGGCAGGGTTTGGCAGATCTTGAAGGCTCAAAGTGGTGTGAGGAAGAGAGGGAGAAAGTTCCCTTTTATAAGGGAGGGGAAGGGCACCTTTGGAAAACCTAAAACTATTATTTTATTATAGAGCCATATTCGGTTTTAAATAGCTACAAATTGATTTATTTTGAAGCTAAGGTGGGGATGGGTCGCAATCCCCTAATCCAATATAATTTTTACAAGTTTAGTTTACTATTTTAACCTTATCATTTAGATTTAACTTTAAGTTAGATAATTTTACTTTTACCGTGTCTTTTTGTGTTCTTACACTATAAGGTTAATAAACATACTATAACAAGACAAAAGAACCCCAAGTTGTTTATTATTAATATATATAACATTATTTAAGTAATTTTTCCGAACCATAGATTTTTAAGAGTAGAATAACAATTAATAATATATTATTTGTTTTAAAAACTCTTTTATGTCAATTTTGACACTATTTAGTAATTGATTTTTTTTGAAAATCATAACAGAAGGATTAGTTCGAACAAAGTTATTTAAATGAATACTAACATGTCATATTGACCTATAAAATTAGTTTAATTCATAAAAAGTATCAAATTACATTTATTTGGTTATTTATAACAACAATTATGTCAATATTTCATTAATAAGATAATTACAGTATCATCTTTGTGTCATAAATAAATTAAATTATTTAATGTCTAAAAATTACAAATAAAATACTATTATGTAGGAAATAGTTTTATCTTTATAATGAATATTTATAGTCTAATTTATCTTATGTATAACCTTATATTAAAAATTATTTTCTTATTAAACTATGATTTTAACTATTTTAACCCTTCTTTAAATAAATTAATAATAAATTTCTTAATCTAATCCAAGTGGGCCTAGATGGTCATATGTTATTCCTAAGGATGTTTTTGGTCGAATTAAACTTATCCAATAGAATTAGTACATGTGTTAGGGTAATAGTAATATCATTTTTACACTTAATTACCCTATTTACTTTTAACTGTGGTAAATAAAAGTAAAAAGTTACTATTCACCAAAAATTCTTTTCATCTCATTGAACCACATTTTACTTACTGACATCAACTATGTCTCTCGGATTTTTGAAATTCCACTCACAGAAGCGGTAAAATTGATTTTTATGTAAATTATCAAATTCTCTTAGGAGGTGGGTAAAAGAAGGTGAAAAGTTCAATAAACTTTTTATATATCTAAAATTATTATAAAATTACTCCAATGAATGATATTGAACTTATATATGTATTATGTATCAATTTCGACCAAAAATAAATTTAAATAAAAAAGTCGGTTTTTAAATAGTAACCCAGTGTTTTCACTATTCATCAAAAATTGAAAGTTTCCAAAAAAAATACCAAAATTTCACCGTAGGCTAATTTCGATATTACGAATCCAAAATAGAAGTCCATTTTTTAAAATCAAATTTACAAAATTTCAAAAAGTTGTTATTACTATTCGTAACGGGTAGTTTTAATAATATTTTAATAGCATATCGTTGTTTAGTGAATCTCAGTATTGCGTACGATGCAAGCTATCAAGGAAGGTAGCGATTGAGTATAAATCAAGACAAGATAGTATTGTGTGTAGTGAAATATTACTTTGATGATTTATAAAAACAAAATATTTCTTATAAATGTCTCGGGTGTTATATGAAATCATTTGGAAATATTATATAGTGATAGCTAATAAAAAAATTATATTTTTTCCTCAAGGAAAATATGGACTTTGGAAACTATTAGTGTTATATTGTTCTTCGAGATTAAAGGGAAAAAATAGAGTTTTCTTTTGGGGTATCCATAGATAATTATCATAGAGGATTGAAAACAAAAATCAGCAGGCAGGTAAAAATTATGTGATGAAATATCACATAAAATAACAGATTGGAACCTGCAGACAAAAAAGTGTTCTAATTAATGAAATAATGATAATATATTCTAAAGAGACTTGAATTAAACCACTAATAAAATAGAGGAATAGTTGGTTCTAGTCAACCCACAACCAACATTATAGAGATTCAACTCCAAGAATCATATGCATTCTAGAAGGTAATTCTGTAATACAAGTGTTTTTAGATAGAAAAAATGATGACATACACTAATTAATTGGGATAAAAGAAGAAAATATTCTATCACAAAGGGTATCCCATGACCTGTGGTCTATATAGTAGTGTTCAAAAATAAAAATGGGTAACTTTGGGATGTTTTGACGGATCATGTTGTTTTTCCTCCTCTTTAGAAAAAGTAATTTTTAGCAACATTAATTCCCTAGGTTTTATAAATAATAGTATGGAATAACTTATGGATAGAAAGTGAATCTAATATCATATTTCATTCTCTTTGACATGGGGTAGATCACTGGGAGTGGCCCCTCATAGAAAGACGGATGGTGTGCCTTTACCAACATACATAGATCAATTATAAAATCACTAATGCTTACCGTCAGGAGAACAAGGTGATGCATAATCTTGAAAATAATTTTTTTCATTGCTATGGCCTGGATATATGACCTAACCTTATATCTAATCAAACCTCATGAAAAATATTGTAATTAATTTCTCCCTTTTAGAATTTTGAAATAATTATTTTTATCTTTATATATTTTTGTGCATTGTTCTTTTGAAAAAGTCATCGTCATTTTAATAAAATGGATAGGTTGATCTTGAAATTGACATAGAGATATGCATACTAGTAATTCATTCAAGAATAAAAAACATAATTATTATGTCCTTTTTAATCATTATTTCCATTCATGCATTTTAGTAGAAAAATTAATTGACCATTGCTAATCACAGGTGGTTGATATATATATGAAGAAAATAAACTATTTAACTGTAACATAAATGGTATATAATTCATCCCCATTTAATGTAATTGGATATAATTTCAAAAAAAAATCATCTATTTCATTTAGTATAGTTTGATGTTATATTGGTCGTGTATTTTTTATTTGTAAATAAATATAACATCAACTGTCAAGAGAGGGAGATAAATCATCAAATCTCAATTCATACTCAAAATTTGTACATGTGTGTAAAGGTTTATGCATCTATATTGGAATAAAATTCTCATTCATTGATATTATTTTATTATTAACAAGAATATATATCTCATATAATTGAGAAAAATGTCAGAAACATTCTTAATAACATTCCCATTTTTCAGATTTGTAATGACGCATTCCTTGAAGATTTGTATAATATTCCTCCTAAATGTGAGGTTGATTTATCAATTTATCGTATACCTATATCTCTTCCATCGTCCATGCTTCATTACTAAATATCCTTTTTTTATTTTAAAAATATAAAACATTAGTTAGAAGAGAATATGGAAAATGATATTTTATACCCAGGTGCTTCATTATGTGTAGTCTTTTTCCTCTTAATATAGATTTAAGATACATAAATGTGACTGGTTGCGCCCAAATTTAGCCTACTGGTAAAAGCGGTCATTGAAGTACAAGTAGGGATCGAATCCACAGGGACCGAAGAAGAAACCTTGAGACACTAAGATTAGATACGGGATTGGCTATGAAGTATCCAACTATGGTGTTGATTGATTTGAAGAAATATTGATTTAATTTAAAGAAAAAAAACAATAAATTACTTGAATTAAAACAACTAATTATGGTGAGTTTATCCTAGGTTGTATCTTGGGCTTGATTGGATGTATTTGTTTTTCATTTTATTTTCTGTTCATCGGTTCAAGAGGTATCCATTAAATGAAATAATCCCTCAATATCATTCTCTGATTTAATCCATCCACAATTTCAAGGATAATCACCAATTCACTTAGAGGATCAATTAAATGATCACTCCAAGGAATTGGACGGTACTGCCACTCAAAATATGTCATCATTAAAGTCGGTGAAGACAAAGAAGAAGATAAATCAAAGAAAGGAACTCTTAAAATAAAGAACAAATTTATGAATTTAAGAACATCAAATAACATTTAATCTAGACAATGCAACTCCCTAGTATCAACCCATAAAAGTGTAGCCCTCCATTTTTGTTATTCTATAAATGGAACTGGGTATTTGACTGAAAGAAGTGGGATTGAAGAAGAAAAACATTAATCAAAATGAACACTCCACCATTGTGTGATGAATTCACAAGTGCGGGTGTGAATAAATTCACACTTTGATTCAACAGTATCAACGTTTGAAGAAAAGGAAAATAAAAAGTGAATAATAATAAATTTTATTAAAATAATAAATGTGAAAGAAAAACTTTCATGGGAAAATGTGACGAAGCGATTACTAATTGAAAGTAGGAAATTACAATTGAAAGAAATACAATGGATGAAAGAAAAACATGGATTCAAAGAAAAATGTTAGATGATAATTCCATTCACCACTAACTCCTTATATAGGAATATTAGGATCCTTATATCCACCCCCACAATAAATTCACTCCCCAACATTTAATAGAGTCAAAAGGAGGGTGAATAATCAAAAGGAAATCGACGTTTCGATGTTGACCCCGAAAACTGTCCAGATTCATCCACCATATTGACGTGTGGATTCATTATTGAAGCATGCCGAATCATGAGAGGTCATAGATGAAAAATATCTTCTTCCATATTTCCTCTATGATCTGTAAAGCTTTTAGAAAATTTGGCTCCGCCGTTTGGATGTTATGGTCGAAATGGTGGGAAGTCATTATGTGCATTAATGTCGGGTCCACCATTTAAATATCAACTTCAGATCCCTTTATCATCATGAAAACTTCAGAATTAGCTCTAGCCACATTTGGACAAAATGATCCTCATATTTTTGTCTTTCTATTGTATAAATTTGAGCTTCATTGGGCTTGGTTTGTGGGCTCCACAGCTTTTTTGATGGGCCATAGGCCCATTATGCTTTCTCAAGCATATTTCTGTATTCGGGCGCAAACTTTTCCATCTTCCCTTGGGATTCATCAATCATACATAAAAGATAAAATGTTCCAAAAAATTGATCAATCATATCTCAAAATTTTAAATTATGAAAATGAATATAATGTTGTCCACAAACAAATGAAGGATTGGGCCCAAATTTTCATTTTAAACATGAATTGCATTTAAGATGAGAAATGAAGTTCTATTTATGTAATTCACTAAAAACAATGCTTATGGACTTTGTAACAATGAATATAAAGATATTAACAATTAATATTAGCCACTTTCAGTGACTAATCACACCCCACAACACGAGTTTTTCTAGTCCTGAGAAAAATATATTACAAATATGAAATTCAAATCCTCTTTTCCAAAAACATTTTAATACACATTGCTCACCCAAATATATCATACCAAAAAAATTATGAAACCCATAAAAATCATTTAAAACAATCTATGTCCAAAAGAATATCCCAAGCCCATGCCCATTCCTTTGTTCAAATTCATTGCCATATTTCATCCAATTCTAATTAATCATGATAAATGATTGTGCATCATAAAAGATATGGGGCCCATTTTATTGTTCAAGGTGAAAACTGGAAGCGCTAGGTCGGAATCACATTAAAACTTAAGATGAGTATCCAATTTTTTTAATTTTTTTGATTTTATTTATTTTATTTCTTTAACCACAATAGATATGAAAAGACTATCTTTGGGAAAGACAACTATGGAGTCATGATCCCCAAGTGCCGAATTCCACACATATTGTCATTTCCATGCTCAACAATAGAGATATAAAGCCAAACTCTGGGTAAGACAACTATGGAGTCATGATCCCCAAGTGTCAGATGCCACGCCTTTGGACAAAACATTGCTCTATGTGGTCAAATTATTTATTTATTTATTTATTTTTGTTTGGAAGCTCAAATTAAACTAAAAGTGACCCCAAAACCCTATGATATAATGAAAGGGACCCAAGAACTCAAATTTACACCCACGATATAGTAGACGTGCATTTTGGAATTCTTATTAAGAGGATGAAAATGTAAAATTTGAAAAATCACACCGGACAACCGCACTTTCCAAAAAACAATGCTAATGAACTTAAACTTGCATTAAAATCAGAATCAAGGAATAAAAAATTATTTGATATCCAATTTTATAGTTTGCAATGTGTGTTATCATGCTCAAGGTTAATTGAATTTTTCTTTTCATGTATGTTTTTATTCACAAAAAAATCATTTTTTATCTCCCCCCAACATAGAATAACACTTTCCCCTGTGTTTAAAGAAAAGAAAAGTTAGAAGCGGGGTAGGGGAGGATTTCAATGAGTAAATTTTAAATGATAATCATGGAATGAAGTCACTCAGTGGTTGATGATGATAGTGTGTGCCACATGCTCCCTTCATTCCTAGATTTGAGTCTCAGTGGCTTGGATGGTGGTGAATGGATTCTCATTATGACTTATGACATGTCCTTTTATTTTTATAAACCTATAAATACATAATAATAACCAAAACAAAATAAACTGATGATGCATTGTCTTTTTTTTAGATTTCTGGGTAAGGTATTACTCAGAGATCACGCCACATGACATGGTTTAATATGGCGCTCCCCTTTCATACCCATCCTTACTCATAAAAGAAGAACATGTCAATAGTCTATGTTAATTTATTATGTGAAAAATAAAATTATTCAAAATGATTAGAAAACATTAAAACCATGGGTTTCCTCCCATGTCGCGCTTTTGTTTAATGTCATTGGCTCGACTTGAACCCCCCAACTTATCCAAATCCAACTTTCAAAATATTAATCAACCCATCTTTCTCCACTTCAACATGATTGATATTTATTGTTTTCTTTTATTTATTTTCAGGTAAAAACCAATGTTCAACAAGTGGTGTGAAAATCCAAGGAATTTTAGTAATGGTTGATCCGGTTTCTTTTACAGTCTTTCCTATGATTTGAAGGGTTAACTCCCCTTTGTGGGTTTTATGAGATGAATGAATGACTAAAGTATGGTCGTGGGTATCACCTATGATGGAATTATTTTCTAGGGAAGGAAGGATAATGATTTTGAGTTCTGGTCAATTGCAATTTCCTAATGAATATTGACAATTTGAATGAAAGTCAATTTCTTCTCCAAAACTTTAAAAAGAATTGGTTCTGTTTGAAAATATGATTCATCCCCAAAAGTTTCTATTTGAATTTCAGGAGTGGGTATGGGTTCAATGTTTGGTATTTCTTTTAATTTTTCAGTGATTGGTGTTTTTGAAAAATCATCAATAGAGAAATATTCAGGACTCTCTATCCATAATATCAAATTTCCCTCTTGTGAATACAAAAAATCCGTTTCCTCTTGATTTAAGCACCCATCAACAATTCATTTATTATCTTCAACTATCCCAAATTCAATGTTTGGTTCTTCAATAAATTCATGTGAGGTTTTTCAGAGACAAGATTCTTGTATTAATATTGAGGAAGAGGTGGTTTGAGTGGGAATGGGGTCCACATAAGTTTTATTGCTTTGTAGTTCTAGTCTAAAACTTGATACCTCTGAATTCATTTTTTCTATTTGTTTACACAATTTTTGATGGATTTTTTCAGGATTAGGGTTAATATAAGTTTTTAAGTCATGGACGTCTTCATTATTTATATTTTCAATCATTCTTGATAGGTAAGGAAGTTAATCTTTTAAACATTCATCATCCCATTGATTGTACATCCCATCTAGTGTGGTGTATTCAATTATGGTTTGGTCAATTAAATTCCCTATGTGAGGTGTTTCCCAATATTGATTTCTGACTTGATTACAACATTGGTTTATGAATGGGTATTTTGGAGGATAATCCACTGGAATTGATTGAAAATTGGTATTGGGATTTTTTTGGACACACTGAAACAGAAAGGGGAAAAGGAAGAGAAATTATGGTGAGAATTTAGAATTTGGGGTGAGAAAAGAAGATGACGGTGTGAGGAACTTACATGGGTCCCCGGAAACAGCGCCAAAATTTGGTTGCGCCCAAATTTACCCTACCGGTAAAAGCGGTCGTTGAAGTACCAGTATGGACCGAATCTACAAGGACCGAAGAAGAAACCTTGAGACAGTACGATTAGATACGGGATTGGCTATGAAGTAGCCAAATATGGTGTTGATTGATTTGAAGAAATATTGATTTAATTTAAAGAAAAAAACCAATAAATTTAGTTTCATTAAAACAACTAATTAAGTTCAGTTTATCCTAGGTTGTCTCTTGGGATTGATTGGATATATTTGTTTTTCATTTGATTTTTTGTTCATCGGTTCAAGAGGTATCCATTAAATGAAATAATCCCTCAATATCATTCTCTGATTTAATCCATACAAAATTTCAAGGCTAATAACCAATTCACTTATAGGATCAATTAAATGAGCACTCCAAGGAATTGGATCGTACTAGCACTCAAAATGTGTCATCGTTAAAGTCGGTGAAGACAAAGAAGAAGATAAATCAAAGGAAGGAACTCTTAAAATAAAGAAAAAATTTAAGAATTTAAGAACACCAAATAACATTCAATTCAGCCCATGAAACTCCCTAGGATCAACCCATAAATGTTTATCCCTCCATTGATTCTATTCTATCAATGGAAGTGGGTAGTTGACTTAAAGAAGCGGGATTGAAGAATAAAGACATTAATCAAAATGAACACTCCACCCTTGTGTGATGAATTCAGAAGTGAGGGTGTGGATAAATTCACACTTCGATTCCACGGAATCAACATGTGAAGAAAAAGAAAATAAAAAGTGAATAAAAATAAATTTTATTAAAATAATAAACATGAAATAAAAACATACATGAGAAAAATTGACGATGCGATAAAAAATTGAAAGCAGGAAATTACAATTGAATGAAATACAATGGATGAAAGAAAAACATGGATTCAAAGAAAAATGTTAGATGATAATTCCATTCACCACAAGATCATTATATAGGCATATTATGAGCCTTATATCCACCCACATAATCAATTTACCCCCCAAAATTTAATAGAGTCAAAAGGAGGGTGAATAATTAAAAGGAAATTGACGTTTCGAAGTTGACCCGGAAAACTGTCCAGATTCGTCCACCATATTGACGTGTGAATTCATAATTTAAAAATTCCGAATCCGAAGGGGTCGTAGAAGATAAATATCTTCTTCCATATATCCTCTATGAGCTGTAAATGTTCAGGAAATTTGGCTTCTCCATTTGGATGTTATGGTCGAAATGATGGGATGACATTATGTGCATTAATGCCGGGTCCACCATTTAAATCTCATATTAAGATCCTTTTATCATCACGAAAACATAAGAATTAGCTCCATCCACAGTTGAAAAAAATGATCCTCATATTGTTATCTTTCTACTGTTTAAATTTTAGATTCATTGGGCATGGTTTGGGGGACCCACATCTTTTTGATGGGCCTTAGACCCATTATGCTTTCTCCAGAAAATTTATGCATTCGGGCACAGAATTCTCCATCTTCCCTTGGGATTCATCCATCGGACCTAAAATATAAAATGTTCCAAAAAAAGTGATAAATAATATCTCAAAATATAAAATTTAGAAAATGAATATAATTTTTTCCACAAACAAATTAATGATTGGGCCCATATTTGCATTTTGAACATTAATTGGATTTAAGATGAGAAATGAAGTTCTATTTATGTAATGCACTAAAAACAATGTTTATTGACTTTGGAACAATGAATATAAAGATATTAACAATTAATATTAGCCACTTTCAGTGACTAATCAGTGACTATATGTTTTTAACAAAAAATTTAATGAATCACGATAAATACATATTATTCCCTATGAAATATATACAACTTGTTGAATTTAATATATGGGTACTACGCTTACAATGAGTTGGATATTTTATCTAAATGTGACCAATTAAAGGTGAAGATTTGATATGTTCCAAAAAAATTATGAACAAGGCATTAAAAATATGATTTCATATTTATTCACTTCTGAAGCACTAATTCCCCATCTATAATTATATTGGTAATAAATACCATTTTTTTAGATTACAACGGAAATTTTTTGGGTCCCATTATAAAATATATAATGATATATCGTAAAATAATGGAGGATCCGAAGGAAAATTTTAATACAATGATGAATACATTTAAAAAAGTCAACATAATGAATTTTATAGTAATGTTTAGCTTTGGGGAATGTATGTTTCATTCATTGTCATGTTATTACTTGAAACATATTATCTCGTGAAGCTTCTTGGATAATGGTAATTGAGGACTACCCTGAACCAACTTATTTTACAAATATCTATAGATTCCTTAGACTATATGGGTATTAACAAAGATTTATGAGAATTATATCCTGATATTAGTACACAAAAATAGTTATAACATGGAATGTAGTATTTGTATAGACTATTGAATACTAAGAGAGCAATGTGGGATTGAAATATTTTATTATCCCAACACAATATCAAAATATTCTATCATATGGAAAAGTTTTAAAATATATATTAATGCTATAAACAATGGTTTGTGATCTTTTAAAATTCAAAAACAAAATGTTATATCCTACACCACATGGATATTGAAATTTAATGAGCAGAACTACAAAACACATGACCTGTTGTTTATTGTGGTGATCATTATTTTTGAAAACATAACAGAATTATCTCAATGGGGATAAGTGACGACGATATACGGATCTTAAAAAATTCATATTCATATTCCCAATAAATTAGGTTAATGTGAACCATATAATACTATTAGAGTTGTGGAAATACATTTATTTCTCAATCAATTACCATCATAGGAATGAAAACATAATGAAAAATTTCCTATATAGAAAGGTTCTAACAACATTTTCAATATTGGGAATTGTGAAGGATCTAATATTCTGGTACATGATGTGGATGGATATGGGAATTATTATTGATGATATATCAACATTCCTTTCACAGAATTTAGTTCAAACTTCATTCATAAGGAATATAAATTATTCACAATGAAATTATGTGGAAATTTAGAAGATTATGGATGGAATAATAAAATGTAATTCTGTAGAGATCAAAATTGATGATGAAAAATTAGTATGATTTTTTCATGACTATGTGTTTCATTAAATTATGAGATAATGAATGATATTTTGGTTAATGATAATTTCTCAAACTTCTCAGCCACCCCCCCACAAGGGGCATCATGATGAATTGAGTTATCAGGGAGAAAAATTAGTTAGAAAATATGAATAATTGGAACATGTAATGGAAATCAATGTGTTTGTTATTAAAACAAGTGAAGGAAAACTATAATATTATAATGGGATGATAAAACAATTATTTATATATATCACTATTTAACAATGAGAAGTTACGACCGCGAATGTTTTCACTGGTCTCCCAATTAAATCATGAGTAAATATTCATGATATTTTTTCTGTAGATATTATAATAAATAATGCTCACATGATTGAAATTCATGAGGGAATATCAATAGAACAATTTGAAAGAATATACATATGAAAGGTGGAATGGATGTATAGAACACCATGATATATTATATATGATTGATATTTGAGAGTTAATTTTATACTATAGAAGGTTATTGATCATTTCCTATAAATATAGTTGAATATATGTTGATCTTATCACTACCAAACTGATTTAAAATTTGAATGGACATCTTAGTAACTGACGGAATGATCAATGGACATCAATGGAGGATATGATCAATAACTTCCTCCTGTTTACAAGACATACATTTATTTCATTCACTAATGTATCTGATGGGTTCTTTATGATACCATTTATGGGAAGAGATGTAGAACACCTCTGTGTTGGGGTGAGTTTTGTGAAAAAAAATTATTTAGATAAATAAAAAGGTTTTTGAAATGGTAAATAAGGTCTAGAACATTCTACAATACATCAAAGATTTGTAGAGTTCAATGTATGGCTGGTTTGAAATCATCAAATAATTTTTGAGTATAATGACAGGAAGTGGAAGAACCCTTACATGATTTAACATAATTATGAAATAAGAAATTTCTTGGGTGAAAATTTTTAGGGGGGGTCTAAGAATATAACACTCTGAGATTTAAAATGAACACTATGTCTGATAGCGTACACGACACACAACATGAAGATTAAGAGAAAGTGAAATATTATTATATGATTAACCTATTTGTTAAATTGGGAACTATAAATTATATTAAACAAATTAACATATATATATAATTATATTTACCACATAGTAATCATATAATAATTAAATATTTTGAAATATTAACTCAATTTTTAACAAAGAGAATTTATTATTCCAAAATTTCATTTAACCAAAAATATGATTTATTTATTTTTATCAGAAAATATTATAAATAATTTTTTGTACATTTATAATTTTTTTTTATAAAATAAAATTATTTTTGGAAATATGTTTTTTTAAATAAAAATAGGTTTTATATGTGGTATATTAGTTAAATTAATCTTTTAATTAATAGTGAAAAATAATTATATTTATAGAAAACTCCATGTCCATTCTTGTATTTACATTAAAAAAATTTATTTTACATTATTATTAACACCAAAGAAATTACATTTGAATAAAAATATTTGAATCATTATAATTGTAAAAATATTATAGAATATTTTTTGCAGAAAACCTTATTTACACATAATGGTTGTTTTCTGAACCACAATATTTCTTTGACTTTTTTCCAATTAATTTCCACAACTTCAATAATTTAAATTATTAAAAAAATAACTATATTTGGAGTCAATATGTCTATGTTTGGTGAAATGACATTTTTTTGTCATTGGGAATAATAATCATACTAAATAATTGCCCCCATAGTAAGGATGAATCTGGTAGTTAATGTTAATATTAATTTAACATGGACTAAAAAACTAACTATGACACTTTAATTTATTATATTTTATGATATTATTTTATCCATTTATACACAATTTTAGGAAATCTGGAATTTTTGTGACATATGTATTTTATTTTGACTTTTTTAATAATATATTAAAAGTTAATATCAACAATTCCACATCCATAATTTTAGTTTCAATTAGATTTTGTGAAATGTATAAATAAAACATATGATTGATAATATATAATTATTTTAATGATAAATTTATTTTTTTAATGGAAACATATTTTTATTTATCAGAAATTAAATTATTACCATTAATTCAATGGCAAGACCAACAAAACATTTATAAAATTAAAACATAAACAAATAAATGATTTCAAAATTGGTTAATGTCATATAATTTAATGATTTATTATGTCCTAGAAATTTGAATTTTATTAAAACATATTTTAAGGAATTTAATGGATTTTATTTTTATTTTGATATATTCATCTTGTTATAAATGATAAAATAAACAAAATGTTCCAATAATTACATTATTATTATGTTGGAATAAATAATACGTTATTAAATTATTAAATATACATATAAATTTTATTTAAGGCCAATTTAGTTTTTATAAATAACATAAATGGCCAATTTATTGAACAAAATTATATTTATTGTATGTATTTTGAGCTTCTAATGATGAAACCTTTGTTTTCATCATAATTTTAAAAATCATAAACACAGTACAATATAAAGATATAAGTGAAAGTATCTAATATAAAACATTAGAAATTTAATTTAAATATATTATTTAAAAACATTATAAAACTATATTATAATTATATATTTTTTGATCATTTTTATATTGATAATTAATTAAAATTTTATATAATATTTTATAAAATTCCATGAGTCTCCCTCCCCTCATATAAGAAATGGAACCTCATATTCACATTTATTTTCAAAAAATATCAAAATAATTTTACTTCACTAATTATCTTCTTTTAATCTAACCCACAATCTAGATGATTTAGGTTTTGACTAATAAAGTGGTTATTAGGTTTAAGGTATAATTGAAAAAATGTACAAAAGAAGGGTTATATTTTTAGCAAAAAGATTTAATTTTTCTTCCTATACCTTCATATAATATTCTTAAAACATTATGAAATAAGAATTCTAGTATATTACAATTACTGGGATTTTATTATGTTATTTAATCACATATATCAATATCTTGTTCCAGTAAATGTGAAATAAATTTTTTTTTCATGTGTATGGACAACTACCACTACATGAAATGATGATTATAATTTTCAATTAATCCCTAACATAACCGATTATAAAGAAGAATTTATAATTTAATCAGTATAATTAATTATAGTTTTATTATGTTACCAAGATTAATTATTATTTCCCTTTATATATTTACTTCCACCAAAAATGGATAATGTGTTCATTTGTAGGTACGACCTATTGTTTCCCTTAATAGTGTTATTACATTGTTTCTTTATGATTAATGGGTGATTATATATATTGAATATATCTGATGTCTTATATTATGTATGTGATGAAAAAATGATCAATATATAATTAATGTGACTATGAAACAAAAACAATGCATTAAAAATGATGCCATTATTGCTCATGATAGTTATTTTAATAAATAATTGGTAATAAAAACGTGGTTAGAAGTTAAAAGAAAATAATATATGGTATGATATATATGATTATTTTTTATTATACATTTATATGATATTTTAATTTCTTTATCTCAAGACTAAGTTTCCCAACGTCATCCTAAATCATTCTCTAGGTAACTCAAAGTATAATATCCCTTCTAGTTGGGCCAATGAGAATTAATGAAGAACTGAATTTATGATTAAATATGAATATGGATTTATATTATAGGAGTGACCTACTTCTATAAATGATTTACCACCCTATACATGCTCCACAAAACAGTTTATTGAATCCCATCAAATTTTTCTTTTCGCTTATATAGTTTCTTATATTTTGATATAAAATTTACTATTTTAAATTATTAATTACAAATATATATAATAAATTGTTAAACATAATAAAAATAAGAATATTCACCAAAAATACACTAAGAATATTTGAATGATTAAAAAACTTGGAACACCATTCATTCAACATTAAGAGGTTCCCATTAGCCATTACACATGAAATTCACACCCCTTTATATTTTATTAGCATTCCCTAAAAAATCATCCCAAAAAACAATCTCAAATCCCTCTAAATCATACACAATTATTGGGGGAACCCATAACATTTAAAAAATGGGAACGAAAATATCACCTAATAATAATGAAAACCAACTCCACCTCTATTGTAAAGATGGAACGAAAATTGGGGGATTGCTCTACTAAAAGACTCGACCTTAGAAACTGAATGGGAAAAAATGTTCAGGGTATGAATAGAAAAAATAATGGTACAAACCAACACATCAATTCACCTAGGATTCTACCTTGGAAATGAAACATGTATAAAAACACATATCCACCACACTTGGCCTCCTCATTGTGTGATCCAATGAGGACATGATGATACCCCCCACACCAATAGGATCCTTTCATGGATTCTAATCATTATCGTGAAACCAAAAAAGGTTTCATTGAAAATTAAACCATTAAGAGGGGATGTCGAAGACTAAACTCTCTCATAATGAAACCCGAAAATTCCAGGCTATTACAAATATGTTTCATAATTCACATAAATACATGGTTTAATACAAAATATTACAATTAACACAACTTGGAATATCAAGATGTCTTGTGTGTTTTTTACTTAGGTTTACAACATAAATACTAAAAACTAGGCATTCATAAGTTTTATTTAAAACTTCCTCAACATTATCATAATGTTACACGATTTTTAAATCTACATTGGATAACATGGGGAAAAACATATGTACGGGGTGAGATATAAATCATAGTAAAGAAACGATCCTGGAATAAGGAAAAACATGATATAAAATAGGAATATCAATGAGTAAAAAATGTAACATGAAAAATAAGGCATGATATAGCATGATAATGATAACATGGGAAATGTTACAACAACTTTAAACATAGTATCATAAACATCGGTCATGGATAAACTGATATGAAATCATGGTGGAAAATATCCTATAACGGAATCAAGATCAATCTCTATCCCAAAATCATATGTCACAAGAATAAATATTAAACAAATCATTGGAGAGATATATATTTTTAGGTGCACTCGTCACATACATTTAATTCTCATGATTTAGTATGCCACATAGATCATAGAAAATTTATTAACTCATATCCAAAAAATATTCCACAATAATGGAGTTTGTAACATGTACATTTAATCCAATTTTAATGACGTATATGTGTATAAATTTGAATACTCTATATATGAAATGGGTATGGTATTCACTATACAATTGTTCTGTCATTGAAAATCACAGTGAAATTTAGAAAGAATAACAACATCACATAAAAATTCATAAAATTGGTTGATGAGAGGGACATGGGTCTGTAATAATTATTAATTATATTACATGGTAAGGGGTATATGGAATAATATATCACATCATACGTAAATGAAGATAAAAAACATAAGTTAAATACTATACATGAATAAAGAGAATGGAAAATATCCCTTAAATGATTGTTTGGATACAAATTCATCGGAGGGGATTCTTGATTTCATGTGTGGGACAAGGGAGGGCTATGGAGAGTTGAGGAAAGTGAATATACAACTTCCATGGACATTGAGTGAATAGAAATTGGATCTTGGGTGGTTTTATATAGGAAAATCATGGGATATCATTATTATTTAGGTTTTGGACACTATATAATAAAATAACAAAAAACCCATACCATGATATTTTCCACTGTTTCTAAAGAATTGATGAGGTTGTGATTATTTTATAAGACCAAGGGCATATAATAATAAAATAATTCTCCTTCATTTCATGAGTCGAGTAATAATCTTAATGAAATTATTTTAAGACATTCAAATATATTAATTATTTAGGAGGATTCATAATGGACATAAAAAATTTAAAAAAATAAACATATAATATCGTTAATTTAACATTAAAGAATATAATTTGTCTTAGATACACTTTATATTATTTATTGAGTCATTTTTTGATCATAATGATGTCATAATACATAGTGTGTCTTTAAAAAATAAATAAAATTTACACAAAAATTAAACTATCTCTGATAAATATGAAAAAAACTGCATTGGATAATTTCAATATCCTCATCCAATAAATAATATAAATTTTATCTATAAAAGTTTCAATATATTTTCATTTTCACTTTTAAAATATAAATTACCAATTTTTGAGAAATGCAACATTTTATTACAATAATAGTTCTTGATCCATTATAAAAACTAAATTTTACTTCCTAAATTTTATATGATAATTTATATTTAAAAAATATCAATTAGTAATACAATTTTTTATAAAATATTATTTATATCATAAATAATATATTTCCTCAAAATAAAACCCATATATGATTTTGAATATTTTTCAAAAATACAATTTTTGTATTATTATATCAAAATAAAAAAAATTTATAATATAACAATAATAGGATGAAAATAAATTCCATATTATAAATTAAAAATCATTCACATACTCATATTCATAAGGACTTCATAAATATTCATTATTACACAAGAAAAAAACCTAAGATTACAGTTTATAATGACGATACATTCATGGGGTGGTTTGACATGTATGGTTTGGGTCGTGATCTCAATGATCATGAACATATAATATAAATGGTTATCCACAAGCTTAAGTTGATGGATCTCATATTTATATTTTTCAGTGGAAAATCATGTAGATTCAAACTTCATTAGAGGCTCTAATAAATGTGATCCATAGGGTACGATCCTACGGGTTAAATCCATCACTTCCTTTATGTCAATTAAATTTGATAAAACACTATATTTATAGTAAATGAATGATCACTATTAAACACCTATATTTTCAATAGTATAGAAACATTAATGGTATTTTTAGTCCCAAATAAGTTCATGTGCTATCAACAACAATATGACATAATAATACATTCCACGGAAAATTATATTTATAATAGTTTGGGTCATCAAAATAATTCCCAACTAAAAAATTTGACCATTGAAATTTCCATTTCCCAAAAAGAAATAACTATGTGATACTCATTTCCATCTACTCATCTACTTCATATGTTTCTCCCTCGAACATTTTCATTATAAACAACACTTTTTAAAAGAGCATCATCTTATTTGGTATTACATTATCTCGATGATCGTTGATAGTCACTATATGCTCCTCGTAGGAATGGTCATTGAACAATAGTTCCACCTCTATATTGAGTATATTTTAGGGGAATGGTTTGAACTTTCTCAAGATGGATATATGGAGTACATCATTTATAGTAGATAAGTTATTTTGGAGTACATATTGATATTCCAATACTCTGATGCGATCAAGGATCTAAAAGGAGTGGGTGTATCTTAGTCTACCATTTTCATTCATCCTAAATCTCACCAAATTAATCCATGGATATATTCAGAGAAATAACATGCCTCTAATATCATTCTCAAGGTAACATAATCAATAGTGGTACTCTATAAAACCTCACCACTTCTCTATTTTATATTCGTGCAAGATGACCAATGAAAGTTCCTATCAAATCGAAATGAAGTGTGAAATATTAGTAATAAAATACACCCCAACCCAAGTAGCATTGTTCCATCTAGATGTATTTAGATGTTTATTGACAGTTTCCATGGTGATATTATACCATTTCTATGCAGGTATGTGTACAAGTTTCCTCATACCCTTATGTTTTTTTTCATTCCTCCTTTACTTGAAAACATAAAATAAATCATGATATATACTCTATGATCAACTTCATCATATTGTCCAACAAATGGTACTCTCGAAAAACTAAATACATCTTTGAGCTTCCAGGATTAATGGACAAATTTGAACATTGTGAATTATCTAAAAATTCCTTATTTAATTTATGATTTGAAGGTATACATAGTCGTGATCCAAATATCACTACTCATTCTTCATTAACACTGAACAATGATGATTTACCTTTTATTATATTTTACATTTTCTTCAAAATTGACACATCATACCTTTGATCATCCCTAATCATTCCCAAAAGAGATGGTTGATAATTAAATTGTGAAATTATAGATAATTTTCATTACTTTATTATTCCAATGTCCATCCTATTCAATTATAAGAGGATTAGATCCTTCTCAACTCTAATGAATGATAAAATTATTAGAACCCTGCTGCATTGATGGTATTCTACATTATTATATATCATGTGATGATAGTTATTTGAGAAATCACAATCCTTCATTAGCACTACAAATCATCATTGGTGCTCTTTTAATGGGAATTTATAATTAATGATTTTTTAATCCCTAAATATTTCACACTTCAACCCAAAGAAATAATTCTACCATATTATCAATGTGAAGATCACTGATTCCAACTCCATAAAAATGCATTATCTTTTTTTATTCATGAACATTTATCTTCCTTGTATCATATACTATGACTTTTCCATTTTTCATTAACACATTTCTCAATACCTTATTGAAAGAATCTCTAAATACCAATGAAATATATCCACTTGTGGGTGGTGTGAGAAAAATTTAGTGATAAGATTATTTTTAACATTCCAACAGCCCTATTCAAATTAAAAATTATAATAACATTTTCTACCTTATACCTTATATTGGTATGATGGTTTGATGATTCTTATAAATTTATCAAAAATTAACGATAATAGCTATAAAACCAAAGGAAAATATAGATATCCATCAGAAATTATGGAATTGACCATAATTTAACATCATCCATAATTGGAGGGTACATATATATCACATTTCCATTCATGATATTCCCATGGAATGTGTCTCCCTTAAAAAAAACAAACATTTTCTATACATGGAATAATGATTCTCTTTTTATAGATTCTTCGTCAATGTCCTCATATTCACTTAATTCTTATCCTTGGTTTTGGAGAATATTGTAATTTCATCTATAAATAATATCATTATTTTCCAAGTTAATCTCTAAAGACTCTATTCACTAAGTCAACGAATATTTCGTAAGTATTAGTGATTCTGAATGGCATCTCTATATCCCATATAAATTTATTAAAATATTTACTAGGGATATGTTTTATCTTCACTAATACATGATAATTTCCAAACTGAAGATCCACCTCAGAGAAGTATTCATCCCCCATATATGATCAAAAAATTCATAAATTTAGGGAAAAAGACACATGTTCTTTATTGTTATCATGTAGAGATCATGATAGTCAATACCAAGGGACATTGACCCATAATTTTAATGATGAAAAGGTCTAATGTGCCCCATAGAGGAAGACCTTGGCATATGATCCTTTTTTCTAGATTATATTGTAGTTGTTTACACATATCATCATGTTCTAGAAAAATCAATCATTACAGATTCATCAAAAATGGTAATTCCCCAGGTATAAGATCTGTTGAATATTCAGCCCCTCGCATTGGAGGAGGACCATTAAATTCATTGAGAAACACATCAGTGTATTCCCTTCTAATAGACATGTCATTGAGCATTATTCCTTCCATTAACTCAATCAATTGAGCAATATTTTCATTCTCACAGGAAAATAATATTTCTTCTAATGATGTATGTGCAAAATAAGATTCATCATCCTCTTAAATGTTTTAAACAATCAGGGAGGGGGGGTTATATTCTCAATATAGAGAGTGATTTACATATCTTTTATATTTTTTTATATATAAAAGGAAATCCATTAAATTCCAATAATTTCGTCAAATTCATCCAATTCGTGTCAGAAAATGATCGATTGGACGTACAACCTATAAATTGTGATAGGGAGGAGTTATATACTCAGGATGAAATAAGTTCCCCAATTTTATTTTTTTATATTTCCACTTCCATACATTGTTCTTATATTTGAATAGTACTACTAAATATTAATGATATGAAGGAATTCATAGAACCATAATAAGAATGTATCTTCTATATTAATGAATGAATAACTATAGTAAATATCAAAATTTTTTGTTACTAGATCCATCTCAATAGTTTTGGTGTAAAAATCATACCCCTTATTCATTATAGTATGTTGTTTTTCAAAAAGAAGACATTTCATTATGAATTGGTTTTCCATGTTCATTGGTTCCATGTAGTTTACACATAGGAAAATGTTCTAATGGTTGATTAGAAAATTACATTCCACCATCATATTAGAGTGTTTTTTATAACTGTAATCACTAAAAAAGATTCCTTACTTACCACACCTAAAACTCTTCCCTATCTCACTTTTTGTATTTTTAGAGTGCTACTATTTTCAACTCTAACAGGTGGGGTGGTAAAATTTCACAGAAAAAACTTGATTTTTCGATCGGAAAACCAAAATTAAGCACCACTATCCTCTTCCTATCTTTGTGATACCCTTGTTGTTATCTGATATCTAATATGATTTTTAGGGAACATCAAATAATTTCCACATATCTATCAATGTAATGGATCCCTAGGGATTTTAATAGACTAGGTAATATCCCACAAAAGAAGAAGTTAACCTTACTTTCATGGGTAATGACATAGTCGAAGGCATATTGTGCATGTCTTGTAATATTTTCAGTGTATGCTGAGATTGATTCATTATATTTATATCAGAGGGAAATGAAATCCCATTTCATTTTAAAATTGATTGTGTGGGAAATATAATTATCACAATATCTATTTCATAATTTTTCATCCCCATTTCATTGATATTGTCCTCAGGATTCCTATTTTCAATCAATGTCCACCATAGATTATCTTGACCCTTCACATCATAAAAAACTGGTAGAACCATCCCATGCTCATAACATTGAAGAATGAAGATGATATTCTAAATAGAGTTACTCTATTATTTCGTGATTAATGGATCAGATGATACATTGAATGTCAGATTCCATTATTCCATAAAAATATCAATCAATTATTTTTATCTCTTATGGAAGTTTGAAAACTACTCCAAATCTAGAAATGTTTTCAGAAACAAATTTTTCCGAGATAATATCTTAATGAAGATAAAAATTCATTCCCCCATTGGTTTAGGCATCTGATTTGGGATGTCGTCAAATTTCCCATAAAAGTTTTGTTTTACTTGATTCCTCATATTTAATTCTATTATATATATCAAAACAAACATTAAAGGATGCGTGTTTTTAAAATATTAAATACTAAAATGGGAATTTATTGACATTAAAGGGTTAGCACATAACTATCAGTTATTTCATTAACTTATGAATATCTAGGCATAAATCTATAACATCCATTATATATTTCCTAATATATATTCTTATCAGGATATTTTGTTTCCTTAATAATGGTTCGTAATGAGGTTATGATTTTACCTTATCATATTCCCCCTGGATTGTCAAGCCAATTTCATAGTAAGGCTCATTTTCATGTACTTGGTTACGCAGAGTTAGGCCTGACAAGCCATGTCTGTGTTGTCACCCCTAGGTATATCTGTATTATAACTACATCCAGTTGTATTATCTAAACATGGATTTATTTTCATGAAAAAACAATTACTCTATACCTGTGAAAATTTATAGATGATTTAATATATTATCCTTATCCTTAATGAATTCTCTTTATTTTTCTCATACTAATTTTAAAAAGTAACTAAACCACCGTTTCGTACACACTATAATGATCAATATCCTTATTTAATGCAAATAAATTATTTGTTATATAAGATTATAGTTAATACATCAAGGAATAATGAGTTCTTTGGTATATTTGGGAATTAATTACAATTCATTAATTCTTATAATAGGAAATAAAAAATCATTTTTGAAATATTATTTAACATAATAAAAATATTCCACAATTTTAAAAACTACTTGGGATAACATAGGGAAATACATATGAAATGGGTGAGCTTTGAAGAAAATTAATGAAATAATCGTAGAATAAGGTAATATATGTTATTAAATATCCATATAAATGTTTAATAAAAGAAACATGACTATAAGGCATGATACAACATGTTAATCATAACTTGGGAAATGTGGAAACAACTTAAAACACTACATCATAAACAAAGGTAATGGGTATATTTCTATAAAATCATTTTGGATAAAATACCATAACCTAATCCAATTTACACCCAATACCAACATAACATTTCATGATTCCAAACATTACACAATGTATTGTAGTGCTATATAATTGTGGGTTCATAGTCACATTAATTTTATTCTCATGCCTTAGTGTGCCACATAGATAGTACAACATTGATTAATTCATATTAAAAAATTATAATGATAAAATAGTGCTGAATAATTACATTTAAACTCACTTTTAAATTGGAATATGTGTATGAATGTTACTACCCATTATATAATTTGGGTATGGTTTTCACTACTTAATAGATTTCACATGGAAAATCATGGTGAAATTTTGGCATCATCACAACAACACTAAAAAATTAATAAAATGGTTAGAGGATAGAAAAATTGGACTCTAATAACATGGACATAAATTTTAATGTACTGGTGAAATTCAATAGTCTATCCCATCATGTAAAATTATATATAAAATGAAAAAAGTAATGATAATAATTGAATATAGTTGAGAAAGTAAAAGATCCCAAACATGAGTGTATGAATCCAAATGATTGGTAGGGGACTCATGTGACTTTTGGGGCACCATTTGAGGACCTTGGAGAGTATAGGGAACTGGATAAATGTTATATAAAGAGTTTTATTGAAGCAAAATTGAATATTTGGTGGGTTCATATAGGAAGAGAGGGGGATTTCTGAATTATTTAGGTTTTGGATTCTATATAATAAAATATTCAAAACAAAAAATATCCCATTATTTTTCCCATGGATTTCATCAAAATGAGAGTTGATATCGTTAATTTATAAGGCCAATTTTCAAACATAATACGACAATATCCTTGTTAATTTGGCAATGCCTCACACTCTAAAACAAATGCCTTTAAAATCAAAAAATCTAGTAATGGTTTTAAAAGATTCATAAGTTCTTTATAAAATTAGTCAAATACAAATTACATCAAATTATATAAAATATGAAACATATATTGTAACACCCCAATATTATGTAGTAAGTTATTTTCGTTAAATACAATAGCTTGCGCTACACGCAACATTGAGATCGAGTGCACCACAACTTACCAAAATAGCTGTTCAAAAGCGGTTATGAATAGTATTAACTAGATTTTTAATTTTATATAATCCATAAAATTTTAACTTGTGTATTATGTGTTTCTTAGACATATTATAAGAAGAAATTCAATTTTTCAAATAATTTTTTTTTCAAAATAACTCAATTCTACCACCTTTTAATGGAGAACCCTTTTTAAATCCAATATTTGAACTTTTTACATATAAATTTCTACATAATAAAATTATTCTTTAGAATCGGGACATCAAAATTTACTTTGGATGAAATTTGGTCATTTTTCTAATAATATTCATTTTTTATGAAGAGTGAGAAATAACGTGTTTTAATTCAAAACTGCCTTTTATTTTAATTTATTCATATGGATAGATTCTATTTTCAATTGGTTTTTAAGTTTAATTAGATTATATTGTTACCCTTTAATATAATTACTGTCATTGGAATTAATTTTACTTTGAAATTATACATAAACAAGTGTCATTCTTTGGATAGTTATTGTTTCTTAAAAACACGCTATTTGTTTTCTCAACGAAAATTAATTTTAAATTAATTAATCCAATTTCTATGTTTTTAATTTGGTAAAATAGATTTAATTTTTTAATTTTTAATATCAAATATACCATAGGCTCAATTTTTGGTATTTTTATGAAAAGCTTCAATTTTGATGAATAGTGAAACCACTAAGTAGTAGTTAAAATTCCAAATTTTTCATTTAAATGAAATTTTACCACTTTTGTGAATTGAATTTTAAAAATCCGAGATACATGGTTGTTATTAGTCAGTAAAATGTGGTTCAATAAGATTAAAATAATTTTTGGTGAATAGTAACTTTTGGCTTTTATTTACTGCAGTTAAAGATAAATAAGGTAATTCATGGTAAAAAGAATATTATAATTATACAAAAAAATCTTAACACTTGTCCTAAGCTTATTTTATGAGTCATGAACTACTATGGGAATCCTTGGGTCAATTTTTGGACCCCATGGAGCCACTTAAGAACGATAATGACACTTTATTTTACTTAACATAAAGTAAAGACAAAAATGACATTAAAAAATATTTTTTAGTATATCAATTTTTACATGGGGTTATATAAGTTATCCTTCAGACTATAAATAATCAATGAAATTCTAAGAATATTTCCCACATTATGGTAATTCTTTTATATTTTTTAGACATCAAATAAATTAAATAATTTATGACACATTAATTATGTAGTATTTACTTCATTAATAAATTATTTAAATAAATATGATTATTAACATTAAAATAATATCCAAAACATGTCCAATTATTATTTAATTTTTTTATTTCGACCATGAGTCTTCTTGTATTCTACTTTAATTAGTTTTGGACTTTCAGAAACAGAATATCGCTGTATAATAAAATAATATTTTCACACATTCCAAAAGATCCCCTCCTCCCCCTTAAAAAAAGAACGCCACTTGTAACCCATCCCACACACCTCTCAAGACCCTTGGCTCGTCTAAACCCTGCCAAAATAATCTCTCAAGACCCCCTCTTCCTCCTAGAAGCCTCCCCTTAGTCAGAAGACACTTCAATAAGACATTTTGGTCAAACCAAAGGAAGATACCGAAATTAAAGGTAACACTTTCTCTTAAATTCTTTTGTCTAATTTTTATTATTTTAATTATCCAACCCCATAAAAATTTTTTATCACTTTATTTTATAATAACACCAGTATATTAAATATAGTATGATTTTTTATGATAATGATTCTAACTACACTTACACACACCTCCATCTAATGGGTGAAGAACATACTGTTTCTGTGGATGGAAAACTAACGCATCACGAAACGATTATTGTTCGATTATCTCCTACCGCCTCTTATGGTGGCCATTAATATGGAACATAATTTATATATGATATATATATTATGTTTATGTTATCTTTATGCTTCATTATTCTCTATTTAAATCATTATTTTATGGTTTCCATTATAGGTAAAACGAGATAATTTCATTTGAGGAAGTGTGGACTACCGCCCCCTCAAGATGATATGACTCGTTAATGGCTTATGAAGGATGTATAAAAGATATAATTAATGATATTATATATGATATTATAATGGAATTATAATATACATATGTATCATTATATTATAATTCCATTAAAATACAAAATAAAAATGATAGTTGCGTTCATGGGTTTATAAGGCTTACTGTCTCCATGAACTGTACATTTCGTTTTTTATCTCCAAATGTTATTTACTGTTATAAATAGATATATATACTGGATATATAATATATATATACATATATGATATCTATATCATTTATTTGTTTCTTTAGATAATGGAATTTTGACCACATTGAAAAATAGTAATTATAAGAATTTCTTTTTTGACTCATGTTCCGAAAATAGATAAAATATCCAATATGAAGTAAAATAATTAACTAATTTTCATAGCTAGGTAATAAGTGATATCAAAGGAATAATAAACTTGAAAAATGTTCTAAATCATTTATAAATTAACTTATGTTTAAAATTCAGGAAGAACAAGGAACATACAAGACATGTCGGACATGAGGTAAGGGGTTTCTTATCCCACTTTTAATTATGTGATATTTCCATTGTTCGCCACTTATTTATTGCATGTGGTCTATTGTGTACTTACATTTGATATATATTATAATGATTATCATTATATTAATGGGATTATGTGATTAATTTGGTGTTATTAACTTTTGGTCATACGACTCGATTGATCACAACGAAGTAAGGGTTGTTCATCTCACTTTTTATTTATGTGAGATTCTTGCTATATTGGCCACTATTTTTTTGTGGATTATGTACTATCCATGATTATATTAATTGTTTAATATAATATAATGTATTTTTATTTACATCATAATTTTATATCCTTCGTTCATGGGTTTTGTTTCTTGCAAGTTACCAAATCGGTAAGGGAATTCCAAATTTCAATTTCCACTCATTCAGATTTACACATACTTCATTGTCTATTTTACTCCAAGATTACATGGGGAATCACAATTTATTATTTATGTAGTAATTTACACTCTCCATTGTGGGTATATACTCTTGATACTCATTGTCACGACATTGGTAAATTCTCATTTCATTGATATGAACTTGAGTAGAGTAATCTTATCTCAATTTCCATTCATTGAGTTAAACATCTAAGTCATTGGTGTTGTTTTTACAAGAATATGTGTGAATGTCCTCTTATTGATTTACACTAAATATCCAATAATACTTAATTTATTTATATTTTTTATACATAATTAATACATTGAATTATCCTTAACCCAAGGATGCGGTCTTTATAAAGGATCTCATCTCAACTTACATTCCATTGATACTTCTTTGTTGTTATATTCCAATTCAAATTTATTTGGTGTATATACTATAATTTTACATAATATATCATGGATCCTTTTATTGTCATGATATTATTATGTTCTTATTACCTAAATTGTTTGTTTTCCAGCATCTCTCATTTGGTTAGGAACTCTAACTAGAATATACATTTTAATGTTTTAAAATTTTATTCTTGTAAACCATTCTCATTACTGTCCATGTTTTAAACATGGTTTTAATTATTTAATTATTTGTACATTAATGTTTTAAAATTAAAATTCCTTTTAAATGTTTCAATGAGGAATGGGACACTTTGGTTCAGTAATCTATTTTAAATAGCTTCTTGATAAATAGTGATACTTTTGAATGTTTTCAAGAAAAAGGGGGATACTTCTCTCAAATAGTTTTGATGATTATTTTCATCTATTTCAATATCCTTAATTATTATTTATTGAGGTTAATTTATTATAATACAATCTTCCATATTGAATTGAATGAGTTATGTTTGACTGTAGATGTGTTATTTTTATATAATTAAAGGTTTACGGTTAATATATTAACATTAAGATAGATTAATACGAATGTTTATGTTATGTTTAATCCTTTTAATATTAAGAATGAATTGGAATTAGTTAGTAATGGTTGGAGCCCACATTAGCTCATTGATTCATTGGTAGGTCTAATGAGACAAACTAGTGTTTTGGAACAAGGCCTTCACAAAATTTTATTTGTAGTTTTGGAATGAGGCCTTAAGTATGTGGTTATGATGTTCGCCATTATGCATTCCATCATAATGAGATTAGATATTGATATTTCATGTGGATATTAAACTATTATAATATCCATGACTTTATTTTATTGTGGAATTATATACACACCTCATATTCATACCATAATGAGTTCTTGTTAATTATTTGTAAAGGAATGTGTTTTAAATTATTCACCACGCCTAATGTTTATGTTATCTTCCACAGTATTTATTACTCTCACTGATAGTTTGAGCTCACCCATTTTTCATGTTTCATTTTCCCATGATATGAAGAAGTTAGTTATGAGTTAATTTTAGGAAAAATCATGGAAGCATGGATGTTTCTAATGGAATAAATTAGTGTTGTTTTTCTTTTTAAGCTATATTGTTGAACTTATGTACATATCTTGTTTCCAAGACTACTAAACTGATCGATCCTTCAGGACATGATTCCATGTAATCATGAAAATGTATAAAAATAATGCGCTATCTCATGGGATTTGGGGTCGGGGCATTACAGTTGGTATTAGGGGATGTTTAAAACAAACATTGGTAACTAGATTTAGATAAAATCTGATTAGAGCACATTACCCTAAGATAGACTTTGAGGATTAGTTTAGAAGAAGTTCCTAGAATCATAGTAATGTAATGATTTTGTGTATTTTCCATGTATTGTATCCCTGTCTAGATACGAGCAGGTAGAGGCAGCTTTAGCACCAATGTAACTAGGAGTGAAAACTCAGACAAGGAGTTTCGGGCTTGACCTGGGGTATCTGGGAACACAACAACGTGCCATGCTACACTCTTGGTTTTGACACTCCCAGGGGATATGCTAAGGATAATTTACATTCTCTTTACAAACCTATTTTAATGATTTTAATATAAGATGATAGTAAATGATTGTGGTTAATCCAAAGGTGTTTTAAATTTAAAATAAGGTGTCATGATATTCTCTAAATTATTTTATGTCTAAAATTACTCACATAATTCTTTCTAGTTTTAGTCAATGTTTAGATTCCACAGAAGTCATAGTAACATTGACCATAATGTACAAAGATTGAACGAAGGTGGAAATGAGAAAAAAATGGAATTTTTACATGTGTAAAAGATATCGTGTTCATGCCGAATTAGTTTTTAAAAAATATGATCAACAACATATATATTAACCGACTCATGTAATCAACAAGGAAGATAAATTTAGTAAATGATACGAGCTCCACTAGTGAATACCTTGGGGAAAAGAAACCTCATTTTCCATCATGCAAGAAATGTGGAAGGAGACACCTAGGAAGGTGTCTTAATGGAATAAGGAAATGATTTATGTGTGGGAAAGAAGTATATAATGTAAATAATTGTTGAGGAATAATAAAGTGTACTGTTAAAGAAAATAAAAATGTTCCTAATAATCCATTTAAAGTCATTTTCCGTAAATAAATGGGACCTGGACATTACCTGAGTGAATTCACTATTCAATATGATATCCTCTTGGTCAAGGAAGAAGCTATGTTGAAATAAATTGATGGAGAAATGTTTAAAAATTATTAGAGATATTTGTTGATGCGATTACTTTAGAATACTTTTATCTTGTATTTGTAACCCTACAGTTTGTCCTGTGAAAATGATATTTTAGGAAGAATTACCTTTTCCCTTGTGAATATTGTTATAAATAACCATTTGGTTTTATATTATCATTGAGTTTGAGGAAATTACATGTTATTGAATTTTGGAATGAAAATGAAAGGTATGAGATCAGATTTGTGAGGAAATTATGTTATAGTTATTTAGAGGAATATACCGTTTTTTTGGAACATTATAAAATTATATAGTTAATGAAAAAGGATAACGCGTAGACTGTGTGACAACCCATTGCATCGGACAAAGTTATGGGAATCGAATCCACAACCATTTTGCAATTGGGATTTATCTTCTACCACTGGAATACATGAAGTCCCTTGTTAATGTGACTAATTATTTTTAGTTAAATGATATTATTATGTTGATTTGAGATATTATTTCTTGTCAAATGGATATCCTTATTATAAGAAAATGATTTGGTGATCAAGTGATAAATTTTTTTTGGAAGGCGTTCGGTCTATTGGGAATACTATATTACTAAGGAAAATAGAATACTATGGGATTTAATTTTAAAAGTAAAAGTGTTTTTTACTTATGTTTTTATTGTTTATTTATAACTATTTGACTAATTTATGTAAATAAATAACCTATCTTAGAGAATATGTGATTAGGTTAATTACTTTTAAGTATGTGACTTTAAGAGTTGTTGATAATATTTGGAGATACAATTTAACGTGGAAGACTACGAAAGAAAATTCTTCTGTGTTTTGGGTTTCAATATTATTTTGGATTATGATAAAATATTTTATGGATAATTTTTTATTGAATGGTATTTATTGAACTTTGGGTATTGTTGGTATAATTTTGGAAATTATGATTAATATTTATTTCTCCGATGTATTATCCTTTTTCTGGATCATATGATCTTTTACGAACCATTTTGGTTAGGGGTAATCTATAATGAAAAGTGAGATATATTGTTCATCCATTATGGATTATGTGATTCTTTATAGTTGATTCTAGTGCTTTAGGATTGACCAAGTCATCTTTAATAATCATCATTTGGAGTGAAAGATGAGTTTGTGGTAAGATTTTGATAAAGTATGAAACTCTACTTGTCATGTATATTTTTTTCTTATTATACGAATAAATTACAATTATACTTTAGGGATGGTATATTAAAACCAAAAATGTGTTATAATAATGCTTTATGTTTTTTTGAACCACTGATATTTTAAATCGTCATAGATTGATGGCTTTGAGGCCCTCAATTTTACACTTGTTTGTGATTGATTACCTCAATCACTCCCTTTATATATTTAAATTTTTCCTCTAATTATATGTCTCTAATTTCAACCAATGTTCTCCTAATGGAGATCATAATTTAGTGGTGACTTTTTTATTTCCTATTCCCTCTTATTAAGACTAAATTTTATTAACCCAATTTCCGATGTGGGTTTTCCACAAAAATATTTTTCTATTATTAACATTTTATTTTCTAAGAACAATTTAAAATTGCAAGGATTAAATTAATCGATGGAGGGTAGAATTTAACAACCCAAGATTTCATAGTAAGTTATTTTCATTATATACAATATCTTGCGCTACACGCAACACCGAGTTCGAGCGCACGACGACATACCAAACTAGTCGTTCAAAAGTGTTTATGAAAATTATTAACTAGATTTTGAATTTTATATACATGATATAATCTTGAATTATGTATTATGTGTTTCATATACATATTATAAGAACAAAATGCAATTTTTTTGATACAAATGTATTTTTCAAAAAAAATCAATTTTAACACCTTTTAATGGCGGACCCATTTTAAATCCAATAATTGCCCCTTTTACATATTCATTTTAACAATATAAAATTTTTCTTTAGAATTGGGACATCAAAATTTACTTTGGAAGAAATTTTGGTATTTTTCTAATAATATTCATTTTTTATGAAAAGTGATAAATAATGTATTTTAATTCAAAACATCCTTTTAATCTAATATATTTATATGGTTAGATTATATTCTAAATTGGGATTGAAGTTTAATTAGATTATATTTTTACCCTTTAATCCAATTTTGGTCATTGGAAATAATTTCACTTTGAAGTTATACATAAACAAATGTCATTCTTTTGATAGTTATTGTTTCTTAAAAACACGCTATTTGTTTTGTCAACGGGAATTAATATTAAATTAATTAATACAACTTTTATGATTTTAATTTGGTAAAATAGATAAAATTTTTAATTCATAATATCAAATATATCTTAGGCTTAATTTGTGGTATTTTTCTGAAAAACTGCAATTTTTTATGAATAGTGGATCCACAAAGTAGTAGTCAAAATTCTGAATTTTTCATTTAAATAAAATTTCACCAATTCTGTGAATTGAATTTTAAAAATATGAGATACATGGTTGTTATTAATATGTAAAATCTGGTTCAATAAAATGAAAATTATTTTTTTGGTGAATAGTAACTTTTGACTTTTATTTACTGCCGTTAAAGATAAATAGGGTAATTCAATGTAATTTTTTTTATAATAATACAAAATTACACTAACATGTGTCCTTACCTTATTGGATGAGTCTCGGAATACCATGGGTATCCTTTGGTCAATTTTGGGACCCTGTGGAGCCACTTAAGAATGACAATGACACTTTGTTTTAATTAACTTAAAGTAAAGAAAAAAAAATGACATTAACAAAAATATTTTAGTATATCAATTTTTACATAGGGTTATATAAGTCATATTTTCGACTATAAATAATCATTTGAAATATAAAACAATTTCCTACATCATGGTAAATTTTTAATAATTTTTAGACATCAAATAAATTAAATTATTTATGACACAATAGTTATGTAGTATTTACCTAATTAATTAATGATTTACATAAATATGATATATTAATATTATAATAATATACAAAACATATCCTGTTCTTATTGGATGATTTTATTTCGACCATGATTCATCTTATCTTCGACTTTAATTTGTTTTGGGCCTTTTAATGGTGAATATAACTATATAATAAAATAATATTTTCACACTTTTCTAAAGAGCCCCTCCTCCCCCTTATAAAAGTACTCCACTTCAAAACCATTCCACACACCTCTAAATCCCCTTGGCTCGTCCATAACTGCCAAAATAATCTCTTAATATCCTCCTCTTCCTCCTAGAATCCTCACCATAGACTAAAGTCACTTCAAGATGTCTTTTTGGTTCAAACCAAACAAAGTTACATAAATTAAATGTAACACTTTCTCATAAATTCTTTTGTTTTTATTTTGTTTTATTTTACTTCTCAGACCCCCTAAACACTTTTTATTACTTTGTTTTATAACAACACCAGTATCCTCAATATACTAGTATTCTTTTATTAGAAGGATTCGAACTATAATTACGCACACTGTAATCTAATGGGCGAAGAACATATTGTTTCTGTGGATGGAAAACTAACGCCTCACAAAACGATGATTGTTCGATTATCACCTACCACCTCGTATAGTGGAAATTAAGATGGCACTTCATTTATATATGAAATATATATTATGTTTATGTTTTCTTTATTCTTTTTTATTTTCCATTTATATCATTATTTTATGGTTTCCATTAAGGGTAAAACGCGATAATTTCATTTGAGGATGTGCGTACTACCGCTCCCTCAAAACGGTATGACTCATTAATTACTTATGTGGGATCTATAAAGGATGGAATTAAGGATATTATATATTATATTATACTGGAATTATAATTTACCTGTGTATCATAATGTTTTTATTCCATTAAAATACAAAATTAAAATGAAAGTAGTGCTCATGTGTACGTAAGGCTTACTGTCTCCATGAACGGTACAATTCATTTCTTATCTCCAAATGCTATGTACTGTTATAAAAAGATATATATACTGCATATATAATATATATATGTTATCTAAATCATCAATATAATTCTGGGGACAATGGACTTTTGGCCACATGGAAATATCTTAATTATAACAAGTTTATTTTTTACTCATGTTCCGAACATTGATAAGATATCCAATATGATCTCAAATAATTAACTAATTGTTATAGATAGGTAATAAGTGATATAAAAGGAGTAAGAAACTTTAAAAATGTTCTTAATCAATTAGAAATTATCTTATGTTTATTATTCGTGAATAACAAGTAACATACAAGGCAATTCTGACATGAGGTAAGGGGTTTCTTATCTCACTTTAAATTCTGTGATATTTCCATTGTTCACCACTTATTAATTGCATGTGGTGTATTCTGTACTGACATTTGATATATATTATCATTATTCTCTTTATACTAATGGTATTATGTAATTTATTTTGGGTTTATTAACTTTTGGTCATACGACTCGATTGATCAAAATGAAGTAAGGGTTTTTCATCTCATGTTTTATTCATTTGAGATTCATGCTATATTGGCCACTATTTCCTTTTGTGTGGTGTATTTACTATCCATGATTGTATTAATTGTTTAATATACTTTAATTTATGGGAATTTATATCATTATTGTATTATCCTTCTTTCATGGGGTTTATTTTTCGTAAGCAACCTAATCAGTAAGGGAATTTCTATTTTCAATTTCTACTAATTTAGATTTACGCATTCTTCATTTACTATTTTACTCCAAGATTATGTGGGGAATCAAAATTTATTATTTATGTAGTAATTTCCACTCCCCTTTCTTTGGATATACTATTGATAAACATAATATCTCCATCAATAACTTCTCTAGCCATTGATATGAACTTGATAAGAGTAATCTTAACTCAATTTGCATTCATTGAGTTAAACATCCATGTCATTGGTGTTGTTTTTAGATGAATATGTGTGAATGTCCTCTGATTTGTTTACACTAAATATTCAATCATATTTGGTGTATTTAAATTTTTCACATGTTATTATGTCATTGATTTATCCTTAACCTAAAGATACAGTCTTTATAAGGGATTTCATCTCAATATACATTCCATTGAGACTTCCTTATTGTTATACGCCTATTAACTTTTATTTGGTGAATATACTATAATTTGACATATCATATCATGAATCCCTTTTTTCTCATGATATTATTATGTTTTTATTACCTCAAATAATTTTGTTCAATGTCTCTCATTTGGATAGGAACTCTAAATAAAATATAATTTTAAATGTTTTAAAAATATATTCTTTTAAATATTTATCATTATTGTCCATGTTTTAAAAATGGTATTAAGGATTTATGTATATAAACATTAATATTTTAAAACTAAAATTCATTTTAAATGATTCAAAGTGGAATGGTACACTTTAATTTGAAAATCTATTTTAAAAAGCATCTTGATAAATATTGATACTTTTGAATGTTTTCAAGAAAATGGGGGATACTTCTCTCAAACAGTTTTGATGATTATTTTCATCTATGTCAATATCCTTCATTATTATCGATTGAGGTTAATTTATTGTAATACAATCTTCCATATTGTATTGAATGAGTTATGTTTGACTGTGGATGTGCTATTTTTATACCATTCATGGTTTACGGTTAAAGTATTGACATTTCGTATGCTATTTTAATAAGAATGTTTATGTTAAGTTTAATCCTTTTCATATGAGGAGTGAATTGGAATTAGTAAGTGACGGGTGGACCCCGCTATAGCTCCTCAATGCATTGGTAGGACTCATGAGACCAACTAGTTTCTTGGAACAAGGACTTGAAAAAATATTATTTGTAGTCCTAGCACAAGGCCTTGACTATGTGGTTATGATGTCAGGCATTATGCATTACATCATTATGAGATTAGCTATTGATATTTCATGTGGTTATTCGACTAGTAGAATACCCATGACTATGTATTATTATGTAATTATTTACTCATCTCATATTCCTGCCATAAAGTGTTCTTTTTAATCATTTGTATAGGCATGTGTTTTCAATTATTCATCATCCCTATTATTTATGTTATCTTCCGCTATATTTCATACTCTTACTGAGCATTTGAGCTCACCCCTTTCACATGTTTCATTTTCCTAGGATATTAATAAGATAGTTATGAGTTAATTTCAAGAATAATCTTTGAATCTTGGATGTTTCTAATTGATTAAATTAGTGTTGTTTTTCTTTTCAAGTTGTTCTGTTGAACTTATGTATGTATCTTGTTTCCTAGAATACTAAACAGAATGGTACTTTGGGACTTGATTCCTTGTAATCATGGAAAGGTATTAAAATAGTTCACCAAATCCTGGATCCTGGGGTTGGGGCATCAAATATATTATATTGTAGTACCCTTTATAGTATTTCTAACATCAATTTTGGGTAATTAGAATACATTAATCAATAATGTATATTTATTCTCGATTTAAATTTTACCCAAAAATTCCACTGTATCTAAAAAGTATGAAGCACTCCCCATTGGATAACTTCGACAGTCTAGTTAAAAAAATAATATATATATTATCTAAAAATTTTCCTAAAAAAATTATTTTATATTTTAAAATAGTACCAAATTTATTGAAAAATGTAGGGTTTTTTTTAATATAATAGTTTTTAAACCCTTAAAGATATTATATTGGATTCCATAAAAATTATTTTATCATATATATTTAATATAAATTATTTAATAATATTATTTTATAGAAATATTATTTACTCTTACGGACCATTATAATTTTAAAATAAATTTATTAACTAATTTTGAAAATTACAAAAAAATACTATTTCTAATTTATTATTTCAAAATAATAATCATCTATAAAGTTACAATAATAGGATGAAAGAATATCCATTATTCTGAAAAATTAATTTAAAAACAAATATTTGTAGGGTCTACAGAAAAATCCCTTTATGACACTAGAAAACACCCTATGTTTATGGTTTGTGATTGTGAGACATTCATGGGGTGGTTCATCATCTATGGTTCAGGCCATGTTCTCAATGATCTTTAACTTCTCTCATAAACAGTTTATCTCATTACTACGTTTTTTGATCTCATTATGGACTTGGTCATGGGAAAATAAAAAAGATTCTATATCTCTCATCAGATCCAAAAAAAATTCTTTATAGGGTACGATACCACTGGGTGAGGCCATCACATATTTTATATTTGGATTTTGGATTTATTAAAATAATATATTTATACTAATGATAAGATCATTTTTTAATAGATATATAATCTATTTTGATGATACATTAAGGATTTTTAGCTCTATATAAGTAGATCTTCTTTCTATAACTGTGTTCTATAATAAGACATCATAAATAAAATTTGATTAATAATAGATCTGGTTGTTACACGGGCTGTGGTGTACCCTATAGAAAAAACAGACAAGTGACCCTCTAATTGTACTACAATTACGGTCTTAAAATAGTTGATATATTTGATTTTGAATAACCAACCAATTTCAAATATTTATTTATGGACTCGAAATAGTAACTATTCCTTGTTCTATTTCAAAAAAAATATTCTACATGTATTCCAACATTCTAAATTACAATTTTATTCCCAATTTTATAATTGATCTGATGTTTCTACCAAAAAATGAAAACTCTAACTGATTATTAATGACCCATAAATCCATGAATCTTCAAAAATATCTGACTATAAAATTTTTCTTCCTCAATATTCCACTTTAGTTATTTTATTAATAAATCTATGCTACCTTAGGTATTATTTCACTGATAACCGCTACAAACATCAAAATATCTGAAACATTATTCTACTATTAAAATATATGCATAATGGATCAATAATGACCGAAAACCAATCAAAACACTTACTATAAATTCTAATTGGTATATTATTATCACCATACCCATATGTCATGAGTCATAAACTATCATGAAACTATAATACCCTCAAACCCACATTCTAGATTGTAGGGTCCTGAAAATTATGCAAGGGGGAAATCCGATTACCCCAAAACATAGAAGATGACCGAACCAGTCCACGTACCAGCTCCCAGCAACAGCACGTGGCCGGTTCGGAGGACCGCCCTCCCGCAGATGTGATCCTCCACGAAATGGATGTGGAAGCCCCTCCGCGGCCGCGAACCGGGACGGACGTCAGGCCGGTCCACCGCCGTGAGCCGCCCCCTCCACGAACCTCGTCGTTCGTGAAATAGAGGCAGAATCCATATGCGGTTGTGAACCTTGTCGTTCACGAAATAGAGAATGAATCTGTATGCGGCTGCGAACCTCATCCTTCACGGAATAGAGGTGGAGTGGTGCACGGCTGCGGAGTAATTCTACAAAACTCGGTTGACCGCATCCTATGCGGGTGAGGGTTTCTTCATGGGCCTCCTCAAAAAGAACCATGTGCCCATCGATGCGTCCTCATCACGACTCTATAAATATTCACCGAGGGGCACCAAAATGAGGAGAGATAAGAAGGATGGGTGAAAACCCATGGGGAGATGCTGGAGGAATCTCTCCCAATGGTGTTTCGCGGCCATCTGTGGACCCCATATCGTCCATGAATGAACTCTTCCGCAGAGAGGACAAACCAGTCCGCGAACCACATTCGGCCAGCTCCTCCGCGACAAGCCCATAGCGGCCATTTCCTTCGCGGATAGTACCTCCACGGCCACCCCTTCCGCGGACTAGTGTCATTAACGAAATGGAGGCGGAACCCCTCTGTGGGCGTGAAGTAGGATGGGCGCCAGCCCCTTTCAAGACACCCTTCGCAGACGACCATCTCATCCGTGGACAACCTCCTTTGCGGACAACCTCCCCCGTGGAAATCATCCTTCACGGAGATACTCCTTCGCGGACAGAACCCCTCGCGGCCAGTCCTTCACGGACATCTCCTCTGTGGCTAATCCCTCTCCGGCCAGTCCCTCGTGTCCAGTTCCTACGCGACCCATTACCGACCCCCATGAAAAATGGACAGTCGCACCACGGATTTTTCGGGTCGGGTCAACCGTATTTTCACATTACACCCCTTCTGCCGCCCCAACATCCGTCCTATAAATTCCATGAGTCGAGCTACTTATCATGAGACTCCAAAAATCCCATCACCTAGCTCCCATGCTAGGATTATCCAGAAAGGGCTTCCATTGCGTATGTCCCACACTAACCATTGCTAGGTCTCTCCTATCTAGTCGTCCTGACCACATGACGTTAAACTATATGGCCCTCGTCCAGACCACATGACGTTAAAATGTATGACCTTCATCCTATCCATATGACGTTAAACTATACGGAAATATCCCTATCTACATGACTATAAACCGTAGCACACCATTTTTTCCAAACATAGGATACATCTTACTTCAAATAAGAGATTCCTTATAATCCAAGCATAAGATGCCTAATGCCATGATCACAGTGGCATACCTTCAAGAGCATTGTAATCTATTAAAACATTCCATCACTCCACCCCACGCTTTGCATGTCCTTAATTCAGATCTTCATTCCCTTCCATATCTAAAGGGACCCCTTAAAATCCTGGCCTCATGCCGCATCGGCTCACTTACCATCCTGGGCCAACCCCCCGGAAGACATTGGACTGCACTTCGAGATATGTCCTGTGTTTCGAACATGGTCAGCATTCGACCCTCAATTGTTCGTCCCCATATCAAGATAACACGATATGGATGTTGGGTTTCGAACACGATCAATAGTTATCCTCCATCGTTATGCCACCTTCACTATGTTCTGAATGTTGGTCAGGTGATTCACACTTTTCATATCCCTTTGTATGGATTGATTCCAACGCCCATGGTGTTATCCCTCTTGTGCACTTGCGCATAGGCATCGGCCCCATTATAAACCTCAAACCACCAATGGGTTGGGATTCCCTCATGTCCAGACATGAGGAAGAAAACATGGGCCTCCTCAGAGTGTAAACCTCAATCCATCACACCATGGGCATCCACCTAGGTGTAAGCCCCAACCGTATGGGCCGCTCCATGGGTAAGCCCCACTCCATTCCTCAGGGAAGCACCTTTCGCGTCTTGATCATCTGGTCCTTTCTGACTCTTGTTTCTCACACTGAGCATGACTCACGTGGGCTTAGAGTAAGCATCGACCATGACATCCTCTTTGGGCCTCCTCGGAGTGTAAGCCCCAATCTGTTACTGTGGGCCTCCTCATAGTGTCCACTGAGCGAACTGCGAGGACTTTGATCCATGTCAAGGCATGGTACGTAGGAATCCTCCACGAGGTTCAAGCACATCACTCGGTCATTTCTTCATGTCGAGTTCCACCCCCGTCCAGCATGACGTTAAACTGTATGAAAAAACTACGAGGACTTTGATTCCCCACCGCAGAGATACGTAGAATGCCTCCAGGAGGTTCAAGCCCACTACCTATTGGACCCCTGGTCTATCTTCACGTCGGTTCTCCGAATCTTATGCGAACTATGTGGAATTTGATCCTTGCCTCCTAGGTAGGGTACGTAGGAAGCGTCCCTGAGGTTCAAGCCCAACAACCGATCGATCCGACAATCTCCACGTCAGTTCACCGCGCCACTCCTAGTACTGCGTTAAGAAAGTTCCGACTCTTCGGTGTCATTAATCCAACAAGGGATGGTAAACCTCGGGCATAAATGATTCTGAACCCCTGCATCCAGTTGAACATTTCCCACCATGATTGAATCCATTTATACTATGTTTGGGTATAAACCAAAGATTCTCGAACATATGAATATGTCTTAAATCTATAAGAGAGTCCCGGAACAAGCAATTTTTTCCCCCACAAAAGGGGTGCGATGAGCCCGACATCCCATCCTCTTGACCAATGTGAGTTCTTAAGAGTCGCTGGTCAGACCATCCGGTGAACGCCTGCCTTTGGAATGCAAGTCTTTCCATCATCGGATACGGAGCCGTTGGGTGTTTCGAGGCCCGAAAGCTGGAAAACCGAAGAAACATAGATTCTTATGATAAAATATAATATTTCTATTTCTATCTATGATAATAATTACTCATCTTTTATCAATTTTTAAAATAAATCATTAAATATAAATATGTTATCACAAATATACACGATGACCTTTTTGGTTTTGTTTATTAGATAATTAGTGAAATTTCATACATAAAAATAACAATGTCTTTAAATGATTATTTTTCACCCAAAACCCATATCTTAAAATTTGATATAAAATATTCATTACACCCATAAAAGTTTTCTCACCTACATACATTCTAGAATAAAATTATTTGAAAAAAAAACATTATAACATGGGGAAAGGAATCATGAAAATGGTGATCTCAAAATTTTTGTAAGGGAAAACATTCATAAAAAATTCATTTTCATAAATAAGAATAAGATGTGAATGTGGGAATGATGACATAATCAAAGTTAATAATCTTAAAATAATTAAATAAATACAAATAAAAATGTCGATTATATGAAATTATAAAGGGTATAAATATTCATCATAATACTATATTCATATAATTATACAATAATTATCTAGTTGAAAATAATCCACATGCTAATGATCCTATAAAAAATATAGTTGATATTGAAAAAATGTGTATGTATCATGGAAAATTAATCATTCATCATGGATTAATATAACTAATAAATTTTCAAATCTATTAGGAGTAACCTATATCCTATAAAAAATAGTAATCTCTTATAATTGTATTAAATTCAATTTACTCTATTATGTTGCCTATTGCATTAAATAGATATAACATACCCATCTGTCATATATCAAAAAATTTCCCAACATGATTTAGGTTTACACCCCAATATCACTTTAAAAAATAATTTACATGTAGCATATCAGGAAAAAAATACATGGACACTTTTATTTCATAAAATTTTTCATATCTTGATTTACTCATAATAAATAAAATGGATTGTGGAAAAAAAAATTAAAATGCCTTTATAAAACATTAATAGAAATGAATTGAATGCTATCATAATATCATATTCCTAGTGAAAAATATGTATCATTTCCATTTTCATCCTATATGTAAAATATAGTTAAATATTATTCAACCATGTCTTTGATAACATTATCAAAAATCATTTTAGAATGATAATATATTAAATGAAATTCATAGAATATTGAGAAAATTTATTCATATGATTGTATTCATGGAAAATATCTTGTAATATTCAAAAGAAGTAAAATCCATGATTGTGGGAATGTGGTTTCATGTCATATATTTAAAAAATTCCTTTCCCAACAATATAAAAAGTAAAAAATTATTTATTCAAAATAAATAATAACAAAATTCACATTTTATGAAACTGAAAATTATTTTAATGATAAAGGAAATATGTTTCATAAAATTAATTTATTTATATTAAAAACATCAATTGTTTTATATGTATTTTCCCAAAATATAATGCTTATCGACCAAAAAAATTCCGACATACCGTTATGAAAAATTTCACATTATTTTTATGTATCAATTTAGGGAAAATTGCAATTAAATATAAAAAATGTATGTATGAACATAGGAGAAAATTATAAATTTGGATTATAGGATAATATATATATAATTTACAAAATAATATATTTATTATATATAATCCAAAAATAAAATGATATTTCAACATGGAACCTTACAACTTTGGTGTTATTAAAATCATAGCCCTAAAGAATGTAATAACATCAATGGAAACATTAAAAACCATGAAAATAAGTATTAAGATAAAAACTAACAATGGGATTCTCTATGTACCTCATCCAATAATATTGATGTATAACATATTGTATCTTCTAATGAATATATTTCTATAAGATAATCTCTTAACACATTATAACATTAAAGTAAAATAACCTTGGTTTAAATAATTTTATTTATAAAATTAAATAATAGAAATCAAAAAGAATTCGTGATATAACATATCAATTTGTCCTTTTATACACCTCGTATATTTAATGAGAAAGATAAAATATTGTTTTTCAATAATACATATTTAGAAGATAAATCATTATAAAAATCATATCACTTCTGTGGGAATAAATCATTGAAATGATTATGTGTAACAATAGTAAAACCAAATAAAAGAATAGAAATTATAATAATTAGAATAATAGTTTATTTAACTCATATTAATTTCATAATATAGTCACTGATGTGGATATATAACCCAAAAATATAAAATTGACTTCAGAAAATCCTTACCACTTATTCGATATTTCTATGTACATCTATGACATTCCTATAAAACCAAGTAATAAAAATAATTTAATTTTTAAGAAAAATTTATTCATTTTATAATTTATCATAAAAATTTATTTGGTTTATTACAATAATATATTTTATTATATAATTTAAGAAGACTACATCAGGCTTTTTATGGTTCTTCTGTTCCTAATTGAAAATGAAATTAGTTATGTTGACCATGGAAAAAGGTAATTGTTCACTCATTTACCCAATTATAATGATGAAATAATTATAGTTTTTATAATTTAAATAAAATTTTGTAACCATGTATTAATAGAGTACATTAAAAATAATCACATCACTTCATGATGGATGTAATCTTTAACAATGCATGAATGACTTTATCATTTTATAATGGAAGGGTCAGAAAATAAATAAATTATTGTATTTAATTTTTTATTATTATTTAGAGAATATAGTATATATATAAATTCAATACATAATTATAAATATTCATGAGAGGAGGTGGTGGAGAAAAAATGTGATATAGAGATGTGGTAGTCCACACATTAGCGTTAACAATGTTTTTCCCCACTTAATGGAAGGTGATTTGAAAATTTATAATACTATTGTAATAATAGAATAATTTTTTTTTCATATTCTAATTTTTTTATGTCATAATGATTTAAGAATATTTTAACATGGTAGAATAATGAGTATAATGAAAACAATAACGTAAATTTTATATTTATTCATTAAAATAAATATTTTCCTAACACATTTAGAATTATCGGCTAGTCATTTGAACATAAATTTTCCTCATGTATGTGGATTTCAATTTTGGTAATTTATTATGACAGGTATTGTATCAAATTGAGTTATCAAATGATGGGATAAATAGAGTATAATGGTTTTCTTCTTATACGAATGGGTGGGGCTCTCCCTAAATTACATAAATTATTAAATTATTATATATTAATTTTCATTGATAGGTGGAATCAAATATATATAAACATATATTAATATATATAATAGGAATAATATGAGTCTATATTATGTAATAAAATAAAACATGTTAAAAATAAGGGTTTCTACCCTTATATATTAGTTTTAACCCCTATGAACCCCTATAATGATTACAATGATATTGTTGTTTTTTAGCTAACACTTTAAATGGAAGGTAAAATGGATATTGTTAATGAATATATGTGATATTTATGTTATAATAATGATATTATTGACATATTTTTCATTATTGAATGTATATAAAAATATTTTCTTTTATACCATTAAACTCATTCAAAAATGGTAACATCTTTTCTACATACATGTAGACTATTGCCTCCATGAAGCATTGTGATTATTGTATCATTACCAAATCCAATGAATTATGTAAATAAGTATATTTAAATAAATAATATTGTTTTTATGTTATTATTATAATGATATAATTATAAAATATTTCCTAACAACTTTATATAATGATCATTTGAAAATAGCAATGTCACATATGCATACAAACGACCTACATTCACCATGATTATAACATAGATGTTTATTCATAACCATATTTTTTCATTAAATAGTATAATAATGTATAAAATGATAATTATTTCATGATTATTAATAAATAGGTTTAAAAATATCGACATAATTAACCATAGTCATACTACCTATGTAATTTTTCACATATAAGCATAATACTGCCAAAACAAATATTGTGAACTTAAATGTTTCAAATATTCTTTATGGTATTGAATGTGATAATATAAAATGAAAAATTTACGAAAAAATTTCTTCTAAAAGTAAATAATTATCATATTTTTGTTATTATGGATTATATAAAAACACTATGATATTTAGATCGAAGGTAAATAACAACATCTCAATTACTTTATGTAGGGGAATATTTTTATTTTTTTTACAGATACATTCTTCAATGGGTTTTATATAAAATCCCTTTCATATGTTATTTCATAAATTCTTTTATTATCATATAATTCAATTTTTATATTTATTTTACTTCAAGGGTCATATGACTAATATATTTTCTTTGAGATATAAGAAATTATTTTAAAATATAAACTGGTTTTAAAAATATATTTTCCAATACATTTTCATTAATGTTCAGATTTTTAAATTTATTTTATGAATGTTTTTATATGAAAATAAATTATATAAAAATTTCCTTTTAGGTATCATCAAAATACATATAAATGATTATAAAAGGGAATATTTTTACTTGTTTTCTATGGTATATTTTCCCAAAATGAAAAATGGAATGTTAAATTTTAATGTATATGGAGACAAATATGTTTCATTGAACCCTAATTATTATTTTATGGCTGTATTAATTTCTAATATTTCATGTATTGTTAAAATAAAAATATTTTTTCCCTTTTTTAGACATCATGGTATTTTAAATTTATTTTTAAAGAAAAAATTAAACCGATATTAGACATTTGTTATCAGGATGGTTTGAAATAGTTTTAAAACTATTTTATGATAAAAATGTAAATATTAATGAACAATTCATTATATCCCCCATAAAAATGGTTAATAAGATGGATTGAACAACCTTATAGCTCACAGGAGATCTTGATATAGCCTATAAAGTTGGTGTTCCTATATAACACTTGGTATTCTCATTATATTTTAAATTATTGGTGCACACACATATGATTCCTATACATTGTGTATATAATATTTTATCTATATAATTAAATTTGTATATGTAAATCCATTTATTCAAAATTATAAGGGTTATATAACGGTTATGTAAGTGTTCTAAGATGATGATTTCCTATAGAACCTACAAAAATTTTCATTAATTTCTGATAACATTCCTTGAAAATCATTCAATTAAAAAATGTAATATAATTATGTTGTTAAAGTAATAATGATCGCATTTTGGGTAAAATGAATGATTCTAAAAAAATTATCTTTTTTGTTTCCATATTTTTAAATAGAGTAAATTATTTCTATTATTTTTTCCTATTGATCTTTATATGCCCATCACATGTTTTTAAAATAATTTTTATAGGGTTTAAGGATTGGTATGGTAATATAAGAGGTCGTGTTAAAGGTTATCAAGACCATTCATGAAAATAAATAATGTTTAATTATTAAATTTTATATATCAGTAAAATGGATATTGATATGATGATTATAATTTGTTTTATATGGTTTTTTATGTATGTTTTATGACCTAATTCTCTAAAACATTAAATCTAAAATTATCATCAAATACAAGAGAAAGAAATCTTGACATTAAACTCATGATAATTTATCATTTTAGACTATTTTATAATACTTGAAATCAAAAGAATGGATTTTGAAATTTTTTGTCGAATATAATATTATTCTAATATTATCAAATGATTATAATTTATGGATATGTTTAAATTATGCATCATCTGAAAAATATCATATTATATCATCTAAATATTTTATTTTTAAAAAGGATTCCAATAACAAAAAATTTACACCATAGTAGGATGACACCTATAAGAAGATATGATTAAAAATTATTATCTTGGAATGCATAGAATAACTAAGAAATATTGTTTAGATTATTTCCTAGTGGAATGATGCTATAAATGGAATTTGAATCGATATTAAAGATTAAATAAATATTCAATAGAGAAATATGTGGAAATTTTACAATTTCATAAGACTACACCATCTTGTTTTGGAGGGAACCTCTAATTTAGTTAGAAGATTATGTATAAGTCAATTCTAAGTAAATATTATTATATGTCATGGGATGTTAAGTACATCATTATTAATCTCATTTTGAATAATGTTTTGAATTTAAATTTGATCAATGGTGTTATAAGGTTAAGAATATCATATAGAGTGATGATATTGATTCCCTAGAATGGTGAAATTTTAGCCATATATTCTTTGTGAAATATTTACCTATGTTGTATTATTTTTATGGAAATAAAATACATTAATTAAGAAAAAAAATATGAAAACTTTGTTTTTATTTATGATGATAATTTTAAAATATTATCCTATCTCATACTGGATTTTTTTTAGACATTGAATGTAATATTAATATATTTTAGTCGTGATATAATAAATGTTTATAAAGATATTTGGGCTTATTAGAATTTAAATTCAATGAACATTTTTACTTTTATGAATAGAAAGTTGGTATGGACTTTGATAAATCATATTCTACTTGGAACGAAATGTGTATGAAATGGATCAGATTGTATGAAATGGGCAACATGATATCATGGAAATATTGATGTAACTTGTCACGACCCGTCCTCGGGACCCGTGCCGTGACTACCCCAAGCCCGCCTTCCATAGGCCAGGGGCTGGCGACTAGCACCAAAGGCGTAAAATCCCGATAACTGGGAAGGCATTGCCTTTATAAAGAAAACAAGCACCACAGAGCACAAGCGGAAGTAAAACACTAAGTACAAAAAAGAAGAGCTGAAAAGTAAAAAGGGGCCGGAAATACAAGCCCAACTATAAAGTACAACTCGAAAGGGAAAACAGCGACTGAAAAGTAAAGCTGCTACGCTGAGATGTCCACTGGAAATCCCACCTGAAGGGTGGGTACAGATAGCTCCTCTGCTCCTCGGGTCCCGCCGTCTGCTCCAAGTATGTCCCGCCCAGTGGTCTGCCTCTGGGTACCGCCTCGTCGTATAGTCCACCTCCAGGTACCGTCCAGTCCTCGAACCTTCGGCTTCTGTCAGCACTGTCCGTCGTCTGCAACCAACACAACGAGGTGCGGGCATAGCCCGTGCAGGGGTGAGTATAACGATACTCAGTAGGGACCCCGAGACCCTCAAGGTCTCACTAAAACCAAAAAGGATAAACACAAGAAGATCTCAACAGATAAACATTACTTAGGTATATGCCCATACATATACCTAAGTTATCAAGTAACCCATCTCAATCATGAGGAAACACAAGGATTGTGAAATCGACGGATAACCACTACCCGGGTATATGCCCATACATATACCAAAGTTAGCAAGTGACCCATCTCAATCATGAAGTAAACACAAGGTCAAAAGTCTCAGCTCAAACCAGGATTTTCATTATCGAAACCGTAACTTCTGAAGAGCTCCGTCTCTAGAGTGTACAGTGGTCCTGTCACGACTCCGAGGCCGCCGCTCACTAACCTAAGACTGCTGAGGTACTCCTCCTGTCGAGTACTGCGGGTTTGCGGCCAACTACCGGGCGCTCTGTCCGCTGAGGGTCTGTCGCCAAATACCGGGCGCTACCCAGATAGCCTGCTGAGGTACTCCTCCTGTCGAGTACCGCGGGTCTGCAGCCAACTACCAGGCGCTCCGTCCGCCGTGGGTCTGCCGCCAAATACCGGGCGCTCCGTCCACTGGGCTAGTCGACTCACTCCAAGTCGAGTCGGTCAAGCAGTCGTCAGGTCTCAGCCGGCTACACGGTCTCGGTACTCTGCACGCTCGTCTCCACCGTCGCGGGTCTGTCGCTACAACCAAGCGCACACACTCCGTAGAGTATCGCGGGTCCGCCGCTACAACCAAGCTCTCCACCGCCAAGGGTCTGCTGCTGCATCCAAGCGCACCACCACTGTCAAGTACCACGGGTCCGCTCCACGAGCTACTGGTCGATACTCCAAGTATCACAAGGTCCCGCGAAGAAGTGTCTCAAAGGTCCGTCTCGGCACAGGGGTCTCAACGCAACAGACGGCGCGTCGATCGGACGCCCGGTCTGTGAGTTATTAGCCTTTTCGTCCCAGGGGCCCGGTTGGTTTCGTGAGCGATACCAATCCCGGCCGTATCTCAACTGCACCCCGAACTCCCATAGGGTATACTCAAAGGGACCGTTACTCAACGTAACCACCAACGCCGCTGACGGCTCGTCAAGCGGACGTCCTGTCTGAAAGATATCAGCTTTCCCGTTCCAGGGGCCCGGTTGGATTTCGGGAACAATCCAACCCGGCCATACTCCGACTGCATCCAAAACTCGGGCGGAGTATGTCAAAAGTTCCGTCTCATCAAGAGGAAGTCAACGAAACAGACGGCGCGTCAATCGGACGCCCGGTCTGTGAGTTATTGGCATTTTCGTCTCCGGGGCCCGGTTGGTTTTTAAGGAAAAACCAACCCGACCGTACTCCACCTGCGTCCAAACCTCGGGCGGAGTATGCCAAAAGATCCGATTCACTAAGAGGAACACAACGCGACTGACGGCGCGTCAATCGGACGTTCGTGGCTCAAGATATGAGCGTTTCCGCTCCGAAGGCCCGATTGGTTTCGTGAACGAACCAACCCGGCCGAACTCAAAGTAAACCGAAACCTTGAGTGCGATATACCGAAACGACCGTCTCGATCCAAGGATCGCGTTGCCGCAGACGGTTCGTCATTCGGAGGTCCGAGGCTCAAGTTATGAGCCAAATACCAAATCAGGTTCGAAACGGGGGGGTCCGGGTCCGGGCCGACCCGGCCCGACCCCCCCCCCCCCCCCCCCCCGGGGGCGGCGCGGCGGCGGGGCGGCGGCCGGCGGCGGCGGCGACGGCGGCGCGGCGGCGGGCCGCGTGGCGGCGGCGGCGGCGCGCCGCGTGGCGGCGGCGGCGGGCCGCGTGGCGGCGGCGGCGGGCCGCGTGGCGGCGGTGGGCCGCGGCGCTCGCGGGAGGCACGCGGGGGCTAAGCCCCGCGTTTTTGTCAAGTGGCACGGCCTTGTGCCGTGCCTTGCAAAAGAAACGGCCCCCCCACAAATGGGGGCCGGCTGGACGAACCGGGGGGCTTTGCCCCCCCCCTCCTTTAAATGAACCGCCCCCCTCATTAAGAGGGGGGGTTTGGAGAACCGGCCGGGGGTTTAATCCCCCGGTTTTATGACATCCGGCCGGCCCGCTGGCCGGCCGGTTTTTACCAACGGGACCGGAAATTCCGGTCCCGCCCTCGACATTCGACGCCGGCGGCCCGGCCGCCGGTCTCCTCTTCCGCCGCGGCCCGGAACCGGCCGCGGTCTTCTCATCCCGCCGCGGCCCGGAACCGGCCGCGGTCTTCTCGTCCCGCCGCGGCCCGGAACCGGCCGCGGCGTTCGTCATCCGGCGCGGTGCGACGGCACCGCGCCCCTTCGCCGCACTTTATTTTCTTTCAACGCGGCGCGACGGCGTCGCGTTCTTGATGTTTCTTCCATGGTGCGTGCGACGGCATTGCGTAAAATAAAAGCACGATCATCCGCGTGGTGCGACGGCACCACGCCACTTGCTTCCACCCGCATGAATAAAACAAGAACGATGGAGGGGGAATTCGGCCGTGTTCGTGCGGTCCGGCCCCCCTCACGTTAAATTAATAACGCAACTTAAATAAATTAAGCCACACGTTATACTTGCTATGCACGATCAAGAAAAGGAATAATAAAGAATCAACAACCCCTACCTCGGGTTTAAGATTTGAAGATTCGGCTACGCTCCGCGGAAGACGGCGTCGCGGAGGTCGGGTGTCGCGGTCGTCGTTCGTCAAATCCGTTGACGAAGAGTTATGCCCGAAGAGACACGTCGCTGGCGGATCTTCGTTTGCCGACGAAGAAGGTCCCAGGAGGGTGCAGCGTTCCCTCTTGTTGACACCGAGGACGAAGAAGAGAGGCGTCGTTCTTCGTCGGAGTTTGGGCGTTCTTCGTTCTTCGTCAGAGCTTGAAGATGAAGAGGAAGCTCTCCAAAAGACAAACAAAGAACTCAAAATAAAATAAGACTACCTCTTATTTTATTAACACATAACACAAAAGAATTTCAAACGATTCGTTTCTCACCTTAGCTGCCGAACGAGGATCGGCTGCGGAAGAAGAGGCGTCGCCGAAGAACGTCGCGGGTAAAGCTCGTCGACGTCGCAGATCTCGGTGTGCGTCGTCGAATTTCGGTCGCCGGCGTTCTTCGCGTTCTTCGCGTTCTTCGCGGGGAGATGAAGAAACAAGATCCTCTCAAATCCTTTCAAAGGATTTTTAGGTTGGTCTTATTTTATAAACATGCCAACACACGAAACCGGTTAAGAAACGATCCATCAATTCGAAAGAAACGACCCATTAAATTCACGAAAGAAACAGTCCATTTAATTCACGAAATAAACCGCCCAATTAAATGGTCTGTTAAGAATTAAAGAAAACGCGTCGGTTGACTTTTTCAGTTACTTTGACGGGTTTTCGCGGGTGCGTTACTTAGCGAAAGAAACGGCGGGGCTCGTGCGGGCCCCACCTCACAAATATCCTACCAAGGGGTAGGATATTTCTGGATAGCATCCTATCCAGTTCAACTCAGTTCAAGCCGCCTTTAAGTGGCTTCAAGTGGCTTCCAAGTGGCTTAAGCGAAATAAAATAAAGTTGTCGCAAAATTATTTTATTTCTTAACTTTAAGCCCGAAAATTAAAAACCACACCCGAGCAAACGCAACTCCGGAAGAGGCGTTTCTAAGCGAATATCGGCGCTGCGAGTTCATCGGTGCCCTCGGATTTCAATTCCGAGCACCGGATCAAAAGTTAGAAATTCCCGCTCGTTCGTTCACTGAACGTACCCGAGCCAAACTTCGGAAATTAATTCCGGGCACTCCGGGCCTCGGAATCAGGTGCCGTCTGAAACTGCGTTCTTGTAAAATTCCAAAGAAAATTAAGAAAAAAATTTCCTTGAAATTTACGGGTCTTTACATTACTCCCACCACAGGGCTTTACGTCCCCGTAAAGCTTCACCACAAACTTAGGGAAACAAAGCGGTACTGAGCACGCATCTGAGCCTTCCGCTCCCATGTGCTCACATGGAGGTTCCTGCGCTGCCAAAGAAAGTGCACAAGAGGAATCGACCATCCTCCTAGGATCCGCTCCTGTCGATCCTCGATCCCCACAGGAACCTCCGTATAAGACACTCATCGCCACTGTCTAGCTCCTCATGGTCGATGATATGCGAAGGGGGTCGAGCACGTATCTCCTCAGCTGGGATACGTGGAAGACGTCGTGCACCCGGTGCAACTGAGGTGGCAGAGCCAGGCGATAAGCCACCTCGCCAACCCTGCTGAGGACCTGGAAAGGCCCGATGAAGCGGGGAGACAACTTGCCGCCTCGGCCAAATCTCCGCAAACCACGTCGAGGTGAGACACGCAAGAAGACGTGGTCGCCATCCTCGAACTCTAGTGGCCTCCGCCTCCTGTCAGCATATGACTTCTGCCGGCTCTGTGTTTTCCTCATCCGCTCCTGGATGACATGGACCTCTTCTGACGTGGCCCGGACCATCTCTGGTCCCACAAGAGCTGCGAGATTTCTTCTTTGCCGATAAGAGAAACCTGGTCTCATCCCCTGGATGAACCACATTCTTTGCCTAAAACAGTCAATCCTAACATGGATGATACTAATCCATACCAAGGATGACGTCGTAAGGCCTCGACGCTACTACTAAGAGATCCAACCGTTACTCTCGCCTCCAAGGGTTGAGTCACACTGTCGGCATCAGTGTGTGGTAACTGGTCTCCTCCAGTAGATGTCTCACAAGTGAGGGTCAAGTCAACAGTCAACTGGAACCTCTTAGTAACATCACAAAAGAGGACAGGAAAGAAAACATCACAAAGGTATGCATCTTTTATTATTGCAGCTCATATTACAAGACGCTACACAAAAGCAACATCAACATGGAACTAGAAGTACAAAAGACGTATCCACTAGTTCCTCCCCTGTTCATCTGCTCCCAGAGCTCCAGCATTTGTCGCTGCCTCAACCTCGGTGGCTGTCGTCACGTTCGATTCTCGGAACCCTAGCTGGCTGTCGTCGTGGGGCCATCCTGAAAGAAACAACGTAACACGATCAAACGATTATACCTGGTGAGCTGACCTGGTTTGAGCTGTTTTAAGGGGAAAAAATTTTGAAAACACACACGCAATCAGTGTTTTCGTGCACAAAGTCGGAAATCAGTTGTCAGGGTCCTGGTGTATGGATACGTCGGCCGCCCGCACCAACACTGGACTCCCTGAACTGAAAACCACACTCGGTACTCTCAACACTATTGCTTCACAGAAAGAAACATCAGAGTTATAAGTTCTGCGGTAGAACCGAACTCCTCTGATACCAATTTGTCACGACCCGTCCTCGGGACCCGTGCCGTGACTACCCCAAGCCCGCCTTCCATAGGCCAGGGGCTGGCGACTAGCACCAAAGGCGTAAAATCCCGATAACTGGGAAGGCATTGCCTTTATAAAGAAAACAAGCACCACAGAGCACAAGCGGAAGTAAAACACTAAGTACAAAAAGAAGAGCTGAAAAGTAAAAAGGGGCCGGAAATACAAGCCCAACTGTAAAGTACAACTCGAAAGGGAAAACAGCGACTGAAAAGTAAAGCTGCTGCGCTGAGATGTCCACTGGAAATCCCACCTGAAGGGTGGGTACAGATAGCTCCTCTGCTCCTCGGGTCCCGCCGTCTGCTCCAAGTATGTCCCGCCCAGTGGTCTACCTCTGGGTACCGCCTCGTCGTATAGTCCACCTCCAGGTACCGTCCAGTCCTCGAACCTTCGGCTTCTGTCAGCACTGTCCGTCGTCTGCAACCAACACAACGAGGTGCGGGCATAGCCCGTGCAGGGGTGAGTATAACGATACTCAGTAGGGACCCCGAGACCCTCAAGGTCTCACTAAAACCAACAAGGATAAACACAAGAAGATCTCAACAGATAAACATTACTTAGGTATATGCCCATACATATACCTAAGTTATCAAGTAACCCATCTCAATCATGAGGAAACACAAGGATTGTGAAATCGACGGATAACCACTACCCGGGTATATGCCCATACATATACCAAAGTTAGCAAGTGACCCATCTCAATCATGAAGTAAACACAAGGTCAAAAGTCTCAGCTCAAACCAGGATTTTCATTATCGAAACCGTAACTGCTGAAGAGCTCCGTCTCTAGAGTGTACAGTGGTCCTGTCACGACTCTGAGGCCGCCGCTCACTAACCTAAGACTGCTGAGGTACTCCTCCTGTCGAGTACTGCAGGTTTGCGGCCAACTACCGGGCGCTCCGTCCGCTGAGGGTCTGTCGCCAAATACCGGGCGCTACCCAGATAGCCTGCTGAGGTACTCCTCCTGTCGAGTACCGCGGGTCTGCAGCCAACTACCAGGCGCTCCGTCCGCCGTGGGTCTGCCGCCAAATACCGGGCGCTCCGTCCACTGGGCTAGTCGACTCACTCCAAGTCGAGTCGGTCAAGCAGTCGTCAGGTCTCAGCCGGCTACACGGTCTCCGTACTCTGCACGCTCGTCTCCACCGTCGCGGGTCTGTCGCTACAACCAAGCGCACACACTCCGTAGAGTATCGCGGGTCCGCCGCTACAACCAAGCTCTCCACCGCCAAGGGTCTGCTGCTGCATCCAAGCGCACCACCACTGTCAAGTACCACGGGTCCGCTCCACGAGCTACTGGTCGATACTCCAAGTATCACAAGGTCCCGCGAAGAAGTGTCTCAAAGGTCCGTCTCGGCACAGGGGTCTCAACGCAACAGACGGCGCGTCGATCGGACGCCCAGTCTGTGTGTTATTAGCCTTTTCGTCCCAGGGGCCCGGTTGGTTTCGTGAGCGAAACCAATCCCGGCCGTATCTCAACTGCACCCCGAACTCCCATAGGGTATACTCAAAGGGACCGTTACTCAACGTAACCACCAACGCCGCTGACGGCTCGTCAAGCGGACGTCCTGTCTGAAAGATATCAGCTTTCCCGTTCCAGGGGCACGGTTGGATTTCGGGAACAATCCAACCCGGCCATACTCCGACTGCATCCAAAACTCGGGCGGAGTATGTCAAAAGTTCCGTCTCATCAAGAGGAAGTCAACGAAACAGACGGCGCGTCAATCGGACGCCCGGTCTGTGAGTTATTGGCATTTTCGTCTCCGGGGCCCGGTTGGTTTTTAAGGAAAAACCAACCCGACCGTACTCCACCTGCGTCCAAACCTCGGGCGGAGTATGCCAAAAGATCCGATTCACTAAGAGGAACACAACGCGACTGACGGAGCGTCAATCGGACGTTCGTGGCTCATGATATGAGCGTTTCCGCTCCGAAGGCCCGGTTGGTTTCGTGAACGAACCAACCCGGCCGAACTCAAAGTAAACCGAAACCTTGAGTGCGATATACCGAAACGACCGTCTCGATCCAAGGATCGCGTTGCCGCAGACGGTTCGTCATTCGGAGGTCCGAGGCTCAAGTTATGAGCCAAAAACCAAATCAGGTTCGAAACGGGGGGGTCCGGGTCCGGGCCGACCCGGCCCGACCCCCCCCCCCCCCCCGGGGGCGGCGCGGCGGCGGCGCGGCGGCCGGCGGCGGCGGCGACGGCGGCGCGGCGGTGGCGGCGCAGCGGCGGGCCGCGTGGCGGCGGCGGCGGCGTGCCGCGGGGCGGCGGCGGCGGGCCGCGTGGCGGCGGCGGCGGCGCGCCGCGGGGCGGCGGCGGCGGGCCGCGTGGCGGCGGCGGGCCGCGGCGCTCGCGGGAGGCACGCGGGGGCTAAGCCCCGCGTTTTTGTCAAGTGGCACGGCCTTGTGCCGTGCCTTGCAAAAGAAACGGCCCCCCCACAAATGGGGGCCGGCTGGACGAACCGGGGGGCTTTGCCCCCCCCCCCCCCCCCCTCCTTTAAATGAACCGCCCCCCTCATTAAGAGGGGGGGGTTTGGAGAACCGGCCGGGGGTTTAATCCCCCGGTTTTATGACATCCGGCCGGCCCGCTGGCCGGCCGGTTTTTACCAACGGGACCGGAAATTCCGGTCCCGCCCTCGACATTCGACGCCGGCGGCCCGGCCGCCGGTCTCCTCTTCCGCCGCGGACCGGAACCGGCCGCGGTCTTCTCGTCCCGCCGCGGCCCGGAACCGGCCGCGGTCTTCTCGTCCCGCCGCGGCCCGGAACCGGCCGCGGCGTTCGTCATCCGGCGCGGTGCGACGGCACCGCGCCCCTTCGCCGCACTTTAATTTCTGTCAACGCGGCGCGACGGCGTCGCGTTCTTGATGTTTCTTCCATGGTGCGTGCGACGGCATTACGTAAAATAAAAGCACGATCATCCGCGTGGTGCGACGGCACCACGCCACTTGCTTCCACCCGCATGAATAAAACAAGAACGATGGAGGGGGAATTCGGCCGTGTTCGTGCGGTCCGGCCCCCCTCACGTTAAATTAATAACGCAACTTAAATAAATTAAGCCACACGTTATACTTGCTATGCACGATCAAGAAAAGGAATAATAAAGAATCAACAACCCCTACCTCGGGTTTAAGATTTGAAGATTCGGCTACGCTCCACGGAAGACGGCGTCGCGGAGGTCGGGTGTCGCGGTCGTCGTTCGTCAAATCCGTTGACGAAGAGTTATGCCCGAAGAGACACGTCGCTGGCGGATCTTCGTTTGCCGACGAAGAAGGTCCCAGGAGGGTGCAGCGTTCCCTCTTGTTGACACCGAGGACGAAGAAGAGAGGCGTCGTTCTTCGTCGGAGTTTGGGCGTTCTTCGTTCTTCGTCAGAGCTTGAAGATGAAGAGGAAGCTCTCCAAAAGACAAACAAAGAACTCAAAATAAAATAAGACTACCTCTTATTTTATTAACACATAACCCAAAAGAATTTCAAACGATTCGTTTCTCACCTTAGCTGCCGAACGAGGATCGGCTGCGGAAGAAGAGGCGTCGCCGAAGAACGTCGCGGGTAAAGCTCGTCAACGTCGCAGATCTCGGTGTGCGTCGTCGAATTTCGGTCGCCGGCGTTCTTCGCGTTCTTCGCGTTCTTCGCGGGGAGATGAAGAAACAAGATCCTCTCAAATCCTTTCAAAGGATTTTTAGGTTGGTCTTATTTTATAAACATGCCAACACACGAAACCGGTTAAGAAACGATCCATCAATTCGAAAGAAACGACCCATTAAATTCACGAAAGAAACAGTCCATTTAATTCACGAAATAAACCGCCCAATTAAATGGTCTGTTATGAATTAAAGAAAACGCGTCGGTTGACTTTTTCAGTTACTTTGACGGGTTTTCGCGGGTGCGTTACTTAGCGAAAGAAACGGCGGGGCTCGTCCGGGCCCCACCTCACAAATATCCTACCAAGGGGTAGGATATTTCTGGATAGCATCCTATCCAGTTCAACTCAGTTCAAGCCGCCTTTAAGTGGCTTCAAGTGGCTTCCAAGTGGCTTAAGCGAAATAAAATAAAGTTGTCGCAAAATTATTTTATTTCTTAACTTTAAGCCCGAAAATTAAAAACCACACCCGAGAAAACGCAACTCCGGAAGAGGTGTTTCTAAGCGAATATCGGCGCTGCGAGTTCATCGGTGCCCTCAGATTTCAATTCCGAGCACCGGATCAAAAGTTAGAAATTCCCGCTCGTTCGTTCACGGAACGTACCCGAGCCAAACTTCGGAAATTAATTCCGGGCACTCCGGGCCTCGGAATCAGGTGCCGTCTGAAACTGCGTTCTTGTAAAATTCCAAAGAAAATTAAGAAAAAAATTTCCTTGAAATTTACGGGTCTTTACATAACTCATGTAAAAATTTTATTATAAATGTGGTTAAAATAATCTTGGATAATGACTTCTAAAAACTAATATGTATTACCAATTTTTATTGTTTAGACATATGGCATGTGAATATAAGGAAAATTAGTAGATGAATATTGAAAAATGATAATAGAATGATTTGGTTGAAATGAGTTTTCATATTATGCTAGCATGTGTCCAGATATAGTTACCAAATTAAGAAATAATCAAAACCAAATATTGAAAGGTTCGATGTAATATATTGAGATTAATATGGTTGGAATTATGAAATAAAATTTAGTGGTGATTGGTATGTTACATGTGTTTTTAAATTTTTCTAATAGCTTATTTTATATTGGTTCTTCTTATTCATAAATTTGAAATTAAATTGGATGTAGTTTAGGAATATAACATCATCAATGTAAGATTTTATTTTACATTAAAAATAACGGTTTATGTATTAATTAAAACAATATTTATAACAATCTTCCTACAATCCTGAGTTGGATTGTATTTCCTATAAGTCTTATTGACCATCTGATAGCTGATATTGAAATCACCTTAGGTATGAATTAGATTTCATTTTATCATTATGAGATAGAGTGTATAGATATAAAAATTATGTTCAATAAAATCATAACTTTAATAATATATCATGAGGATAATAAATTTATTATTGATTTTAGTGAATGTTACTATGATTATATTATTGAAAAAAATAAAACATTTCATATTAGTGATTTCATTACAGTGATTGTATTTATGATTATTGTTCCTAATGATTTTTAAAATTTTATTCCAATTCAGGTTATTAAATTCACTACTGACTTAGTTCCTGATTCTAGTCATATTTCAAAACCCTATTATAAAATGTATCAATTAGAACATTCAAAATTAAAAATGATATTTCATATTTTTTATATAATGGTTTCATTCAACCAAAAATAACACCATGGAAATTACCAAAAAAATATTGTATGTTTTACTTTGTATTCTCATTAACTATAGATCCTTTAATAGTGTCATTGTTTTTAAATATAAATTTTTCCTCATATTGTTTATTTTTTTCATCAGATATCGTGATATTATTTTTTTCGAAGGATGATTTTATGTCGAGGTAAGATTCATTATATGTGTAAATGGTAGATATATTGAAGCCATTGTATCATAATTAATATGGGAATGATGAGTTTTTAGTTATACCCATTGCGTTATCCAATGAATCATAAGAATATATAAAAATTATGAACAAATTTTTCTAGATATCATGGAATGTTTTGTGGTATTTATGAAATATTATATTTTTATATAATATAAAAGTCATTGGAATCCTGAAATAATCCTAATGACTTTTTGCAACCATTTAAAGAAAAAACAATATAGAAAATTTACTATGTGTGAACATTGGATGAGAAATTATTTATTCTATTGGAACATTGTCCTTAATGATGAAATTAATGTTAACCATACTAAAAAAAATATAGAAAAAACTATCTGAGGAAAAAATGTCATAGTGATTCTTATTTTTCATGGTTTATTGGTTTAGTGCCTGAGGTTTATTGACAACATTGCTATATTTTCTATCCCATTGACTAGTTGAAATCTAAAATATTGAAAATTATTTACAAAAAATGATTTTAGGATCGTTTTTAGGAACTAAAATGACTATGATTAAATTCTCCAGTGTTGTCCCATCTCCCCAAAAATGGTAATTTTTTCATCTACATTGATTCTTAGATGAAGGTATTTAGTTGGTTCCTAACATAGAATAATCACACAATTGTTTCTTCTTCAGGGAAACTAATACCTCTAGATTAAAATTATCTTATCACAGATCTATAATTAGATGTGTGGTTTTTAATTAAAAATTTGTAATCATCATTTATATATATTTTAGTATGAGATATATATCGATCAAACTAGTTTATTATAAATTTTTATTCATTATGAGTTAGAAATGAGGAAAAAACAATTGTTAGTACTTGTCATGTATTATGATTTCATGATTTGTTATCATCCTAGAATTGAATAAAACAAATTTTATGTCTTCATTCATAAAAAAATTATTCAATAATCATTTCATATAATGGGCATGAACATTTTGTTAATGATTTGATGATTTTTACCTATAATTTGAGGACACTAGAACCTACTATGTTTTGTTTTATGAGACACTACAATAAAATGTATCAAAAATAAATTAGAATTCTTAGATGGAGGATCCTTTTTTTATTGGAAAATGTTGACTCGTTTAGTGAAGGTATGTTTCCTGAATTTAACAATGGAAAAAGAAGGTGTTTTAAACTTTGTGTTGAGATTATTGATGCTTGTGGATTATTATTTAAAGAGAGATTTCTTGATTTAATCTCAAACTTATCAATTTTATGTTCATCTTGGAAGAATTGATATGTACAAAGACCTCTGATAATGCTAACAGTGGGATATAATGAAATGAGATATTAATTAATTTACCATAATATTTTTTACATGACAGTTGGTTATACAAAAAACAATTACCAAAGAGAATACATCAACCCTTTCTAGTTCCACAGTGAATATCAGAAAATATATCTATGGATGTCATTGTAGGATTTACAAATACATCTCTATGTAATAATTTGAATTGGATTATTGATGATTGATTATCTAAATATGGAAATTTAATTTTAATTACGGATAAAATGTCTTTGGATTATCTATGTCAATAGTATATAAAGATGATATTGATGTTACATGGTTTTCCTATCTCTATTGTATCAATCTTTGATTCCATGTTCATTTATATTTTTTATATTGGAAAATATAATTAATTTTGGAACTAGATTAAATTTCAATAAATCATTTCACCCTAAATGTAATGGTTAGTTTGAATGGTCTATTTAGACCTAGGATGATATTCCTTGTACTTTTTCAATTGATTTATTTGGTAGTGAAATGGTTAAATTCCCATATAAAGATTTAACCCTTTGAGGAATTATATTGCATGTTTTTTTAGGAAAATTATTTTTGGGGTGATTTTGGAGGAAGAAATTTAATGGGACTATAGTTGGTAGTGAAAATGTCTTCGATGGATTTTTTAATCATGAAACATATAAGGATGTCTTAGAGTAGTAAGATAAGTATTCCAAACAAAGAGTGGAAATATATTCCATTCATTTTTGGTGATCATGATTTACATAAAGTACCTCCATATAATTATTTTCTGTGTTTTTGTAAAATTTCAAATCTAATTCCATGTTTATAGATATAATATGAAATACCAAAAAAATTTAGATCTATTTCCTTTGAAGTGTCCTTTCATATGAGATTATTCTTGGTACATAATGTTTTTTTGGTGCTGAAGTTAAAAAATTATGGGTCGTATTCATCTAAAATGTTAATCCATATGATCATTCAATGGAAATGTAACCTTTACTATGAGTATTAGACTATTGAGATTAATGTATTTAGAAATAATATGCAGTAAAATAAATTGATTCACCAGGATAATGTTTTATGGAAACCACATATGGTTGATTAATCATAATGGGAATGTAACACCCCAGGTAAATAAAGAATATGAAATTTTCATATTTATCCATATTTGTGAATAAAATATTAATATGACTTTAAAGGGGATGCTATGCTCGATGGAGTACCCAACACGCAACAACGAGTTTCTTGGGAATCTTACATTGCACTCTAATAATAAAATAATATTATTTTAAATGGTAGTTAACATGTAGCTGTTGTAAGGGCGGTAATGGATAGAAATAACTAAAATATGATTATATATGTTTTTAAATGTTTTTACATTTATCCAATAAAGGATAGAGGCTTAAAATATGGATAGAATTCAATTTTAGGTGTATATGCCCTAGTTTTCTCTAAAGGTTCACTTATCACCTTTTGATGTTGAACCATCATTAAATATAGTTTTGTTCACTCTTAAACATTCTTTTGGACCAAATAAAACTCTTATTAATAATTGGGACATCAAAATTTACTTTGTGTAAATTTTTGGTATCTTTCTGATAAAGTTCATTTTTTTAATGAATAGTGTAAAATGTTGTATTTTAATTCAAAACCTCTTTTTAATCTAATTTATTTATATGATTATATTATCTTTTGAATTGGTTTTAAAGTGAAATTAGGATATATTTTTACCATTAAATCCAATAGTGGTCGTTGGAATTAATTTCACTTTGAAAACAGACTTAAACCAGTGTCAATCTTTTGATACTTATTGTTTCATAAAAACACGCTATTTGCTCTGACAGGAGTATTTATTATTAAATATTAAATTAATTAATGTAACTTATATGTTTTTAATTTTTTAAAATAGACTTCATTTTTGAATTTGGAATATCAAATATAGCTTAGGGTGAATTTTTGGGATTTTTCTGAAAAACATCAATTTTTGATGAATAGTGACACCACTAAGTGGTACGTAAAAAAACTGATTTTTCCGTTTAAATGAAATTTTTCCATCTTTGTGTTTTGAATTTAAAAAATCCAACATACATGGTTTTAATTAAGAAGTAAAATGAGGTTCAATGGGTTAAAAATAATTTTTTGGTGAATTGTAACTTATTAAGTTTTTAATCGCGATTAGAGGTAATTAGTGTAGTTTAAGGTAAAAATAATATTTTAATAAAATGAAATGAACTTAACACATGTCCTAACCTCATTGGATGTGTAATGGACGACCAATAAAAGCCATGGGTCAACTTGGGGACCCCATGGAGCCACTTTGGTTGAGAAATGACATAAATAACTTTTTATTTAATGTAAAAGTAAAAATGACACAAACATGATATGTTTTACTAAAACAATTTTTACGTGGGGTAATACAAGTCAGATTTTTTATTATAAATAGTCATTGGAAAGCTAAAACGATTTCCTACATCATAGTAATTTTGTTTTAATTTTTAGACATTAAATAAATTAAATTATTTATGATATCATAATTATGCAGCGATGACATCATTATCTGACGATTTAAATAAAATGAATAGATAATGTAAACTCTATGACCTACACATGTCAAAAACTTATTGGATGGGTGGATTGAAAACCATTATCACCTTATCCACGAATTATATCAATGTGGGAACTTTTAAAACCGAAACACATTTTCAAATAAAGTAATATTTCTTACTTTCCAAAAGTGCCCCACCTCTCCTCTTATAAAAGGCCCCCACCTCTACCTCATTTCACACACTCCTCAAGCATTTGGCTCGGCCAACCCCTTCCCATTGACTCTCTCCAAACCCCTCTCCTCATCCTAGAGGATTCCATTTGTGCATAATCGTTTCAATGGAAGCCTTTAGGCTCAAATCAAAAGGAGTTACACTTTTAAAGGTAATTTATTCTCTCATGTTCATTTGTTTTATTTTGCTTCTCCAAACCCCTAAACTCTTTTTATTTACTTCTTTTGTAAGAACACCAGTATCTTAAAAATACTAGGATTTTGTTATAAGATTTATTCGAGCTAAACTCTCACACAACGACATAATATGGTTAAAGAACATACGGTTTCTGTGGATGGCGAAATTCTGCCTCCCGAAATGATGATTGTTCAATACTCATTTAACACCTTCAAAGGTGGCCATTATGATGTCACTATTTTTATATATGATATATAATATGGTTATATTTTCCTTAATCTTCTGTTTTTTTCATTTTGGGCATACCTTTATGGTTTCCATTATGGGTAAATGCGATATCTTCATTTAAGGAAGTGCGGACTACCGCCCCCTCAAAGTGATTTGATTCGTTAAATACCATATGTGGGACGTATAAAGGATGGAACTACGATATTATATATGATATTATACTGGAATTATAATATACATTTATATCTTTATTATTCCATTATATAAAATATGAAATAGAAATGAAAGTAGCGTTCATGCGTACGTACGGCTTACCGTCTCCATGAACGGTGCATTTCATTTCTTACCTCTAAATGATTATGTAATGTTATAAATGAATTAATGTACCGGATATATATGAAATATATGATATCTAAATCATGAATACAATCCTGGATATAATAAACATTTGGCCACATGAAAAACTTGTAATTGTAAGAAGTCCACTTTCGACTTAAGAACCAAATATCGGAAAAACAAATATTATTAACTTAAATGATTACATAATGTTTATGACATGGTAATAAGTGATATAAAAGGAATAATGAACATTAAAAAGGTTCTTAAGGATTTATAAATTAACTCAAGTTTATTATTCAGGAGATTAAAGAACGATCGAGTCAAGTCGGACCCGAGGTAAGGGATCATACTCCTCTCTTTCTTTTTAAGTACACACTTTTATGTCATTCATTTTAAAGCTCATCTTTCTTGTTATTGGGATGATCTATTATATTACACATACTGTAATATTTATGTTCATGTGATGAGAGACCCTATTCTCTCTCATCAATCCATTTTCAAAGTTCTGAGTGGCGCCGTTAGGCTGCCGAACGTTCCTAAGAGATCTAACCTCTCTCTTTCTTTTAAAGTACTCTCCTTTATGTCACTTCTTTTAAGCTCCTATTTGTAATGTTGGGGGGTGTTCTATTATATTCCTATTTCTGTACATTTTATTTTAATGTGATTATATTCCCTATTTGATCTCATCAATCCATATTCGGAAGTTTTATGTGGCACCATTAGGCTGCCGAGTTTTCGTAAGGGATTTTTCATCTCACTTTTATTCCCGTGAGATTTATGCTACATTTGCCACAAATTCCATTGAGTGGTGTATGTACTGCCCATTATTCTACTCTTTGTGTAATATACATTCGTTTATGAGTATTTACATCAATGATCTATTTTCCTTCTTTCATGGGGTGTATGTTTTGAAAGATACCCAAGTCGGTAAGGGAACCTTTCACCCACCTCTTTTTTAAAAGACTTCTTTTGTTGGGTATTTTAATTTATATATTGTTATGTTGGGATATGTTCTCATATATCCTTATTGATGTAAATTTTATGTCCAAGTGATGAGATACACTTTTTATCTCTCATCAACTCATTTTGATGTGACGCCGTTAGGCTGTCAAGGGAACTTTTTAACCCAATTTCGATTTCTTTGGGTTCAACATGTAGTCATTGAATATGTCATCCGTTGAATATGTGTGAATGACCTTTTATTGTTTTACACTTAATATCCACTTATATTGGGTCTATTTATATTTTTGACACATATTTTTGAGATTGATTTTTCCTTAATTTAAGGATACCTTCTTTATAAGGGATTTCATCACATTTGACATTTCTATTGAGGGTTCATTGTTGTTATGCACCAATTCACTCTTATATGGTGTATATACTGTCCTTTGGAGTATTATATCATGAATCCATTTATTCTCATGATATTATAAAGTTCTGACTAAATTTTATTCCTCAATTATTGTTTTCAAGTGTCTCTAGTTTTGGTAAAACCCCTTTAACCAAAATATCATTTTAAATGTTTTATTTATTTGTCCTTATTAATATCCATGTTTTTAAAATGGATTTAAGGATTTATTTATATGGATATTAATGGTTTAAAATGTTAAAATCTTCAAGGTGGTATAGGACACTATGATTCAAAAATCTCCTTATTAAATGTTTTAAATGGTTTTGGAAATGGTTTCTTTTTGAACGGATTCATTATTTCAATATACTAAAATGTTATATTGTGATTGAAATGTGGAAATGTTATGTTTCCTTTATGCATGTTTTATGTGATACATTTATGTTATGGTTCTTGGGCATTGTTATGAAAATGTGTGGTTCCGTGATAAACTAAGGGCGGGTGAGCCCGATATAGCTCTCCAATGCATTGGGTAACGCGAAGGAGTGAAACGTTAAGGTTTCCCCGAAGAGATTTAGGGAATATACTATGATGGGTATTCCAAAATGTAACAAAGAGGGTTACTCCCTACGTAATAATATTATGAATACTCAAGTTACCTTTTAGGTCTTATTATTTCTATGATTTATTCATGATTTGATATGCCTATGTTTTATGGGTAAAGTATGATTTCATTCTTATGTATACATGTACTCATGTTTCCTTTCCATATTTTTATATCCCTTACTGAGCTTTTTATGCTCATCCCATGTTTTTGAAATGTTATTCACAGGTCAAGGGAAGGGTACATGATGTGATGATAGTGTCAAGGATGTGTCAAGAAAGAATCCATGTTTTATTTTAAATATGTTTCCATTGATGGGAAGAATGAATAATGTATTTTATGTAACTACTTTGTTTAAATGTGGAATGTAATGCAAGTTTCATGATCTAATTCTCTAAAAAACTAAACCTAAAAAGATACTCAATGGGTAATCTTGTAATAACTCAAGATTAAGTAAGGTTTAAGGTTGGGGCCTTATAGTTGGTATCAATGGTCGGTTTTGATAACTTTATAGGTTTGGGTATTCTTTAAGCATAAGTGACATTACCATAATGGTTAGGATTTCAGAAAGAGTCCTAGTTTTAGATAAACTAAATGAGTAAGTATATATTAGTGTATATCTTACTCATTAGTACATGATGGTTTTGTTGATATACTCACACTAACCATTTTGGTTTTAGTAAATGGCTGGATCTAGCAGGCACCAAAGTAATAGTGGATGTGAAGGAAACACTGACAGTTTTTTGAGCAAGAAACTGAATAATATGGGAGCTGCAATGGGAACTCTTGTGATTATCCTCAACCAACTATCTGGAGTCATGATTGACCACCTAAACCTTGGAGATTTCTATAAGGCATCATATATGCAAGAAACAAATCCCTACAGATGTACAGGTAATAATCATAAAGGTAAGTGTGTTCAAAAACCTATGTGTCAAAGATGTGGAAAGAAAGACCTAGGAAAATGTTTCAAAGGGACAGAAATATTCTATAGATATGGAAATGAAGGTCATAAAGCAAGAACCTGCCATGGAAAAAGGAAGCATCCAGTTGACTCGAGGAATGGGAAAGAAGTTATTTCTGAGGGATCAATTGAATGTTTTAAATGTGGTGTGCATGGTCATTATGCAAACACATGTCCTATGAAGAAGTTTCGTGAATGGGGTCACCAAGAAAATACCAATATTCTTTTACCAATACCTAATGTCATTCCGATTGAGGATGAAGAAACTGACAATGACCAATCAAAGGTATGTACTATTTCATGACTATTGTTTTCCTATTTTGGAATCTTAGGATATGATTCATGATTTTGTTTGTAGGAAAGAGGTATTTTGGAATAATTTGGAAAGGAATGGATAATGGATCATGAAGAATGTTGAATGAGTAAGATGTCAACATATAAGGGCTTCAAGAGTTATGGTTAAATTCTTAAGAGTATTAAGTCTCTTTTGATGATGGGGTTACATTAGAAGACTCTTTATATTATGTGTAACCCTGATGTTTAATATAGGCAAATTTTATTCAAGTAATAGTTATCTTTTCTTTTGTGGACTTAGATATAAAGAACCATTTGGGTTTATATGATCCTTACTTTTGAGGTAATTATGGGTTACTATATTTTATGATTGAAGTGAATGGAATGAGATAAAATTGAGGTTAAATTATGTTATGGTTATTTTTGATGATTTTATCCCATTTTGGGGAATGATTTGAGAATTATATAGTTTTGGAAAAAGGACAACATGTAGACCGTGTCACTCCCCGTCACGTCGGACAAAGCAGCAGGAATCGAACCCACAATGAAAGTGCAACTGGTATTTATCGCCTACCACTGGACTACGTTAAGTCCCTGGTTAGTTTGACTGATTTTTTTTAAGAGTAAGTTGATTTTGGGTTATTTATGAAAATTATTAACCTATCATAGAGGATATGTGATTAGGTTAATTACTTTTCAATTTGAGACTTTAGGAGCAACTGATGTTGTTTGGAGATAAATGTTACGATTTAACATGGAAGACTATGTGACTAAATCCTTCAAATATTTGGGTTTCAATCTTATATTAGTTTACATTGAAGAATTTTATGGACAAATTTTTTATCGGATGGTCCTCGTTGAACTTTGGGTTTTGTTGGACAAATTTTGGAGATTAAGCATGGATTTTCTTTTTAATGGGTTATCCTTTTCTGGATTATCTGACCTTGTACTAACCTTTTTGGTTTTGGTTTCGGTTAAAGCCTAATGACATGGGATGTATATAGTTCTCTTTTGTGGATTAGGTGATTCTCTAGAAGTTGATTATAATACTCTTAATGCGAACAAGTCTCCCTAAATACTCGTCTTTTGGAAAAAAATATGAGTTTGATTAAGGAATCTAGTAAAAGTTGAAAGTCAACATGATAAGTGATTATGTTTCCTTATGAATAAATTCCTCAATAAAAAGTAACTTAAAACAAAAAAATTTTCTACTAGCTTTTCCTACTGGGGAATCGAATACCGTTTAACCCATCACAAGTTTGTGATTTTCTCATTGTTAACTTTCTCCTAGACATGTTTACTATCACTCTCCCTTAAGAACATGACCCTTTCCTTTTTCTTCTATGTCCATGTTTTTCTACATTGAATCCTAGTATGGGTTAACTCGGGTGACCTCTGTACTTACCTTCCTTTATTTTAATGTGATTGTTTTACCGACTCTTGTTCCGATGTGGGACGTTCAAGGATGTTTCCAAGCTCAATTTTAAAAATTGCGAGGACGCAATTCCCAAAAGGGGGGAAGGATGTAACACCCCAGGTAAATAAAGAATATGACATTTTCATATTTATCCATATTTGTGAATAAAATATTAATATGACTTTAAATGGGATGCTATGCTCGATGGAGTACCCAACACGCAACAACGAGTTTTTGGGAATCTTACATTGCACTCTAATAATAAAATAATATTATTTTAAATGGTAGTTAACATGTAGCCGTTGTAATGGAGGGAATGGATAGAAATAACTAAAATATGATTATATATGTTTTTAAATGTTTTTACATTTATCCAATAAAGGATAGAGGCTTAAAATACGGAAATAATTCAATTTTAGGCGTATATGCCCAAGTTTTCACTAAAGGTTCATTTATCACCTTTTGATGTTGAACCATCATTAAATATAGTTTTGTTCACTCTTAAACATTATTTTGGACCAAATAAAACTCTTATTAAGAATCGGGACATCAAAATTTACTTTGTGGAAATTTTTGGTATCTTTTCGATAAAGTTCATTTTTTTAATGAATAGTGTAAAATGTTGTATTTTAATTCAAAACCTATTTTTAATATAATTTATTTATATGATTAGATTATCTTTTGAATTGGTTTTAAAGTGAAATTAGAATATATTTTTACCATTAAATCCAATAGTGGTCGTTGGAATTAATTTCACATTGAAAACAGACTTAAACCAGTGTCAATCTTTTGATACATATTGTTTCATAAAAACACGCTATTTGCTCTGACAGCGGGAATTAATTATTAAATTAATTAATGTGACTTATATGTTTTTAATTTTGTAAAATAGGCTCCATTTTTGAATTTGGAATATCAAATATAGCTTAGGATGAATTTTTGGGATTTTTCTGAAAAACATCAATGTTTGATGAATAGTGACACCACTAAGTGGTACTTATATAAACTGGTTTTTCCGTTTAAATGAAATTTTTCCATCTTTGTGTTTTGAATTTCAAAAATTTGACATACATGGTTTTCATTAAGAAGTAAAATTTGGTTCAATGGGATAAAAATAATTTTTTGGTGAATAGTAACTTATTAAGTTTTTAATCGCGATTAGAGGTAATTAGTGTAGTTTATGGTAATAATAATGTTTTAATAAAATGAAATGAACTTGACACATGTCCTAACCTCATTGGATGTGTAATGGCCGACCATGAAAAGCCATGGGTCAACTTGGGGACCCCATGGAGCCACTTTGGTAGGGAATTGACATAAATAACTTTTTATTTAATGTAAAAGTAAAAATGACACAAACATGATATGTTTTACTAAAACATATTTTACATGGGGTTATACAAGTCAGATTTTTTATTATAAATAGTCATTGGAAAGCTAAAACGATTTCCTACATCATAGGAATTTTTTTTTAATTTTTAGACATTAAATTAATTAAATTATTAATGACATCATAATGATGCAGCGATGACATCATTATCAGACGATTTAAATAAAATGAGAAGATAATGTAAACTCTATGACCTACACAAGTCAAAACCTTATTGGATGGGTGGATTGAAAACCCTTATCACCTTATCCACGAATTATATAAATGTGGGACCTTTTAAAACCGAAAGACATTTTCAAATAAAGTAATATTTCTTACTTTCCAAAAGTGCCCCTCCTCTCCTCTTATAAAAGGCCCCCACCTCTACCTCCTTTCACACACTCCTCAAGCCTTTGGCTCGGCCAAACCCTGCCCATTTACTCTCTCCAAATCCCTCTCCTAATCCTAGAGGATTCCCTTTGGGCATAATCCTTTCAATGGAAGCCTTTAGGCTCAAATCAAAAGGAGTTACACTTTTAAAGGTAATTCATTCTCTCATGTTCATTTGTTTTATTTTGCTTCTCCATCCCCCTAAACTCTTTTTATTTACTTATTTTGTAACAAAACCAGTATCTTAAATATACTAGGATGTTGTTATAAGATTTATTCGAGCTACACTCTCACACAACTACATCAAATGGTTAAAGAACATACGGTTTCCGTGGATGGCGAAATTCTGCCTCCCGAATCGATGATTGTTCAATACTCATTTAACACCTTCAAAGGTGGCCATTATGTTGTCACTATTTTTATATATGATATATAATATGGTTATGTTTTCCTTAATCTTCTCTTTTTTTCATTTTGTTCATACCTTTATGGTATCCATTATGGGTAAACGCGATATCTTCATTTAAGGAAGTGCGGACTACCGCCCCCTCAAAGTGATTTGATTCGTTAAATACCATATGTGGGATGTATAAAGGATGGAACTATGATATTATATATGATATTATACTGGAATTATAATATACCTTTATATCATTATTATTCCATTCTATAAAATACGAAATAGAAATGAAAGTAGCGTTCATGTGTACGTACGGCTTATCATCTCGATGAACGGTGCATTTCATTACTTACCTCTAAATGATTATGTAATGTTATAAATGAATGAATGTACTGGATATATATGAAATATATGACATCTAAATCATGATTACAATCCTGGATATAATAAACATTTGGCCACACGAACAACACGTAATTGTAAGAAGTCCACTTTCGACTTAAGGACCAAATATTGGCAAAACAAATATTATTAACTTAAATGATTACATAATGTTTATGACATGGTAATAAGTGATATAAAAGGAATAATGAACTTGAAAAAGGTTCTTAAGGATGTAGAAATTAACTCAAGTTTATTATTCAGGAGATTAAAGAACGATCGAGTCAAGTCGGACCCGAGGTAAGGGATCCTACTCCTCTCTTTCTTTTTAAGTACACACTTTTATGTCATTCCTTTTAAATCTCATCTTTCTTGTTATTGGGATGATCTTTTATATTACACATACTGTAATTTTTATGTTCATGTTATGAGAGACCCTATTCTCTTTCATCAATCCATTTTGGAAGTTTTGAGTGGCGCTGTTAGGCTGCCGAACTTTCGTAAGAGATCTAACCTCGCTCTTTCTTTTTAAGTACTCTCCTTTATGTCACTTCTTTTAAGCTCCTCTTTGTAATTTTGGGGGATTTTCTTTTATATTCCTCTTGATGTACATTTTATTTTAATGTGATGAGATACCCTATTTGATCTCATCAATCCATATTCCGAAGTTTTATGTGGCGCCGTTAGGCTGCCGAGTTTTCGTAAGGGATTTTTCATCTCACTTTTATTCCCGTGAGATTTATGCTACATTTGCCACAAATTCCATTGAGTGGTGTATGTACTGCCCATTATTCTACTCTTTGTGTAATATAATTTCGTTTATGAGTATTTACATCAATGATCTATTGTCCTTCTTTCATGGGGTGTATGTTTTGAAAGATACCCAAGTCGGTAAGGGAACCTTTCACCCTCCTCTTTTTTAAAAGACTTCTTTTGTTTGGTCTTTTAATTTACATATTGTTATGTTGGGATATGTTCTCATATATCCTTATTGATGTAAATTTTATGTCCAAGTGATGAGATACACTTTTTATCTCTCATCAACTCATTTTGATGTGATGCCATTAGGCTGTCAAGGGAACTTTTTAACCCAATTTCGATTTCTTTGGGTTCAACATGTAGTCATTGAATATGTCATCCATTGAATATGTGTGAATGACCTTTTATTTTTTTACACATAATATCCACTTATATTTGGTGTATTTATATTTTTCACACATATTTTTGAGATTGATTTGTCCTTAATTTAAGGATACCTTCTTTATAAGGGTTTTCATCACATTTGACATTTCTATTGAGGGTTCATTGTTGTTATGCACCAATTCACTCTTATATGGTGTATATACTGTCCTTTGGAGTATTATATCATGAATAAATTTATTCTCATGATATTATAAAGTTCTGACTAAATGTTATTCCTCAATTATTGTTTTCAAGTGTCTCTAATTTTGGTAAAACCCCTTTAACCAAAATATCGTTTTAAATGTTTTAATTATTTGTTCTTATTAATATCCATGTTCACAAAATGGCTTTAAGGATTTATTTATATAGATATTAATGGTTTAAAATGTTAAAAGATTCAAGGTGATATAAGACACTTTGATTTAAAAATCTCCTTATTAAATGTTTTAAATGGTTTTGGAAATGGTTTCTTTTTGAACGGATTAATTATTTCAATATAATAAAATGTTATATTGTGATTGAAATGTGGAAATGTTATGTTTCCTTTATGAATGTTTTATGTGATACATTAATTTTATGGTTCTTGGGCATTGTTATGGAAACGGGTGGTTCCGTGATAAACTAAGGGTGGGTGAGCCCGATATAGCTCTCCAATGCATTGGGTAACGCGAAGGAGTGAAACGTTAAGGTTTCTCCGAATAAATTTAGGGAATATACTGTGATGGGTATTCCAAAACGAAACCAAGACGGTTAATCCCTACGTAAAAATGTAATGAATTCCTCAAGTTACCTTTTAGGTATTATTATTTCTATGGTTTATTCATGATTTGATATGCCTATGTTTTATGGGTAAAGAATGATTTAATTCTTATGTATACATGTACTCATGTTTCCTTTCCATATTTTTATATCCCTTAATGAGCTTTTTATGCTCATCCCAAGTTTTTGAAATGTTATTCATAGGTCAAGGGAAGGGTACATGATGTGATGATAGTGTCAAGGATGTGTCAATAAAGAATCCATGTTTTATTTTAAATATGTTTCCGTTGATGGGAAGAATGAATACTGTCTTTTATGTAACCACTTTGTTTAAATGTGGAATGTAATGCAAGTTTAATGATCTAATTCTCTAAAACTCTAAACCTGAAAAGATCCTCAATGTGTAATCTTGTAATAACTCAAGATTAAGTAAGGTTTAAGGATGGGGCCATATAGTTCATATCAAAGGTCGGTTTAGATAACTTTAGAGGTTAGGGTATTCTTTAAGCATAAGTGACATTACCATAATGGTTAGGATTTCAGAAAGAGTCCTAGTTTTAGATAAAGTAAATGAGTAAGTATATCTTAGTGTTTATCTTACTCATTAGTACATGATGGTTTTGTTGATATACTCACACTGGCCTTTTTGGTTTTAGTAAATGGCTAGATCTAGCAGGCACCAAAGTAACAGTGGATGTGAAGGAAACTGTGATAGTTATTTGAGCAAGAAACTGAATGATATTGGAGCTGCAATGAGAACTCTTGTGATTATCCTCAACCAACTATCTGGAGTCATGATTGACCACCTAAACCTTGGAGATTTCTCTAAGGCATCATATATTCAAGAAACAAATCCCTACGGATGTACAGGTAATAATCATAAAGGTAAGTGTGTTCAAAAACCTATGTGTCAAAGATGTGGAAAGAAACACCTAGGAAAATGTTTCAAAGGGACAGAAATATGCTATAGATGTGGAAATGAAGGTCATAAAGCAAGAACCTGCCATGGAAAAAGGAAGCATCCAGTTGACTCGAGGAAAGGGAAATAATTTCTTTCTGAGGGATCAATTGAATGTTTTAAATGTGGTGTGCATGGTCATTATGCAAACACATGTCCTATGAAGAAGTTTCAGGAATGGGGTCACCAAGAGCGTACCAATATTCGTTTACCAATACCTAATTCAATTCCGATTGAGGATGAAGAAACTGACAATGACCAATCAAAGGTATGTACTATTTCATGACTATTGTTTTCTTATTTTGGAATCTTAGGATATGATTCATGATTTTGTTTGTAAGAAAGAGGTATTTCAGAATAAGTTAGAATGGAATGGATAATGGATCATGAAGAATGTTGAATGAGTAATATGTAAACATATAAGGGCTTCAAGAGTTATGGTCAAATTCTTAAGAGTATTAAGTCACTTTTGATGATGGGGTTACATTAGAAGACTTTTTATATTATGTGTAACCCTGATGTTTAATATAGGCAAATTTTATTCAATTAATAGTTATCTTTTCTTTTGTGGACTTAGTTATAAAGAACCATTTGGGTTTATATGATCCTTACTTTTGAGGTAATTATGGGTTACTATATTTTATGATTGAAGTGAAAAGAATGAGATAAAATTGATGTTAAATTATGTTATGGTTATTTTTGATGATTTTAACCCTTTTGGGGGAATGATTTGAGAATTATATTGTTTTGGAAAAAGGACAACACATAGACCGTGTGACTACCCATCGCGTCGGACAAAGCTGCAGGAATCGAACCCACAATCAAAGTGCAACTGGTATTTATCGCCTACCACTGGACTACGTGAAGTCCCTGGTTAGTTTGACTGATTCTTTTTTTTAAGAGTAAGTTGATTTTGGGTTATTTATAAAAATTATCAACCTATCATAGAGGATATGTGATTAGGTTAATTACTTTTCAATACGAGACTTTAGGAGCAACTGATGTTGTTTGGAGAAAAATGTTACGATTTAACTTGGAAGACTATGTGATTAAATCCTTAAAATATTTGGGTTTCAATCTTATATTGGTTTACATTGAAGAATTTTATGGACAAATTGTTTATCGGATGGTCCTCGTTGAACTTTGGGTTTTGTTGGACAAATTTTGGAGATTAAGCATGGATTTTCTTTTTAATGGGTTATCCTTTTCTGGATTATCTGACCTTGTACTTACCTTTTTGGTTTTGGTTTTAGTTAAAGCCTAAAGACATGGGATGTATATAGTTCTCTTTTGTGGATTAGGTGATTCTCTAGAAGTTGATTATAGTACTCTTAATGCGAACTAGTCTCCCTAAATACTCATCTTTAGGAAAAAATATGAGTTTGATTAAGGAATATAGTAAAAGTTGAAAGTCAACATGATAAGTGATTATGTTTCCTTATGAATATATTCTTCAATAAAAAGTAACATAAAACAAAAATGTTGTCTATTAGCTTTTCCTACTGGGGAATCGAATACCGTTTAACCCATTGCAAGTTTGTGATTTTCTCATTGTTATCTTTCTCCTAGACATGTTTACTATCACTCTCCCTCAAGAACATGACCCTTTTCTTTTTCTTCCATGTCCATGTTTTTCTACATGGAATCCTAGTATGGGTTAACTCGGGTGACCTCTGTACTTATCTTCCTTTATTTTAATGTGATTGTTTTACCGACTCTTGTTCCGGTGTGGGACGTTCAAGGATGTTTCCAAGCTCAATTTTAAAAATTGCGAGGACGCAATTCCCAAAAGGGGGGAAGAATGTAACACCCCAGGTAAATAAAGAATATGACATTTTTATATTTTTCCATATTTGTGAATAAAATATTAATATGACTTTAAAAGGGATTCTATGCTCGATGGAGTACCCAACACACAACAACGAGTTTCTTGGAAATCTTACATTGCACTCTAATTATAAAATAATATTATTTTAAATGGTAGTTAACATGTAGCAGTTGTAATGGCGGGAATGGATAGAAATAACTAAAATATGATTATATATGTTTTTAAATATTTTTACATTTATCCAATAAAGGATAGAGGCTTAAAATACGGAAAGAATTCAATTTTAGGCGTATATGCCCTAGTTTTCACTAAAGGTTCACTTATCACCTTTTGATGTTGAACCATCATTAAATATAGTTTTGTTCACTCATAAACATTATTTTGTACCAAATAAAACTCTTATTAAGAATTGGGACATCAAAATTTACTTTGTGTAAATTTTTGGTATCTTTCCGATAAAGTTCATTTTTTTAATGAATAGTGTAAAATGTTGTATTTTAATTCAAAACCTCTTTTTAATCTAATTTATTTATATGATTAAATTATCTTTTGAATTGGTTTTAAAGTGAAATTAGAATATATTTTTACCATTAAATCCAATAGTGGTCGTTGGAATTAATTTCACTTTGAAAACAGACTTAAACCAGTGTCAATCTTTTGATACTTATTGTTTTATAAAAACACGCTATTTGCTCTGACAGCGGGAATTAATTATTAAATTAATTAATGTGAGTTATATGTTTTTAATTTTGTAAAATAGACTTCATTTTTGAATTCGGAATATCAAATATATCTTAGGGTGAATTTTTGGGATTTTTCTGAAAAAACATCAATTTTTGATGAATAGTGACACCACTAAGTGGTACTTATAAAAACTGATGTTTCCGTTTAAATGAAATTTTGCCATCTTTGTGTTTTGAATTTCAAAAATCCGACATACAGGGTTTTCATTAAGAAGTAAAATATGGTTCAATGGGATAAAATTTTTTTTTTGGTGAATAGTAACTTATTGAGTTTTTAATCGCGATTAGAGGTAATTAGTGTAGTTTCAGGTAAAAATAATGTTTTAATAAACTTAAATTAACTTGAAACATGTCCTAACCTCATTGGATGTGTAAATGCCGACCAATAAATGCCATGGGTCAACTTGGGGACCGCATGGAGCCACTTTGGTTGGGAAATGATATAAATAACTTTTTATTTAATGTAAAAGTAAAAATGACACAAACATGATATGTTTTACTAAAACAAATTTTACGTGGGGTTATACAAGTCGGATTTTTTATTATAAGAAGTCATTATAAAGCTAAAACGATTGCATACATCATAGTGATTTTTTTATAATTTCTAGACATTAAATAAATTAAATTATTTATGACATCATAATGATGCAGCGATGACATCATTATCTGACGATTTAAATAAAATGAGAAGATAATGTAAACTCTATGACCTACACATGTCAAAAACTTATTGGATGGATGTATTTAAAACCCTTATCACCTTATCCACGAATTATATCAATGTGGGACCTTTTAAAACCGAAACACTTTTTCAAATAAAGTAATATTTCTTACTTTCCAAAAGTGCCCCTCCTCTCCTCTTATAAAAGGCCCCCACCTCTACCTCATTTCAAACAATTCTCAAGCCTTTGGCTCGGCCAACCCCTACCCATTTACTCTCTCCACATCCCTCTCCTCATCCTAGAGGATTCCCTTTGGGCATAATCCTTTCAAAGGAAGCCTTTAGGCTCAAATCAATAGGAGTTACAGTTTTAAAGGTAATTCATTCTCTCATGTTCATTTGTTTTATTTTTCTTCTCCAACCCCCTAAAATATTTTTATTCACTTATTTTGTAACAAAACCAGTATCTTAAATATACTAGGATGTTATTATAAGATTTTTTCGAGCTACACTCTCACACAACTACATCAAATGGTTAAAGAACATACGGTTTCCGTGGATGGCGAAATTCTGCCTCCCGAAACGATGATTGTTCAATACTCATTTAACACCTTCAAAGGAGGCCATTATGATGTCACTATTTTTATATATGATATATAATATGGTTATGTTTTCCTTAAGCTTCTGTTTTTTTTCATTTTGGGCATACATTTATGGTTTCCATTATGGGTAAACGTGATATCTTCATTTAAGGAAGTGCGGACTACTGCCCCCTCAAAGTGATTTGATTCGTTAAATACCATATGTGGGACATATAAAGGATGGAACTATGATATTATATATGATATTATACTGGAATTATATTATACCTTTATATTATTATTATTCCATTCTATAAAATACGAAATAGAAATGAAAGTAGCGTTTATGCGTACGTACGGCTTACCGTCTCCATGAACGGTGCATTTCATTTCTTACCTCTAAATGATTATGTAATGTTATAAATGCATGACTGTACTGGATATATATGAAATATATGATATCTACATCATGAATACAATCCTGGATATAATAAACATTTGGCCACACGAACAACATGTAATTGTAAGAAGTCCACTTTCGACTTAAGAACCAAATATCGGCGAAACAAATATTATTAACTTAAATGATTACATAATGTTTATGACATGGTAATAAGTGATATAAAAGGAAAAATGAACTTGAAAAAGGTTCTTAAGGATGTAGAAATTAACTCAATTTTATTATTCAGGAGATTAAAGAACGATCGAGTCAAGTCGGACCCGAGGTAAGGGATCCTACTCCTCTCTTTATTTTTAAGTACACACTTTTATGTCATTCCTTTTAAAGCTCATATTTCATGTTATTGGGATGATATTTTATATTAAACTTACTTTAATTTTTATGTTCATGTGATGAGAGACCATATTCTCTCTCATCAATCCATTTTGGAAGTTTTGAGTGGCGTCGTTAGGATGCCGAACTTTCGTAAGAGATCTAACCTCTCTCTTTTTTTTAAGTACTCTCCTTTATGTCACTTCTTTTAAGCTCCTCTTTGTAATGTTGGGGGATGTTACTTTATATTCCACTTGCTGTAAATTTTATTGTAATGTGATGAGATACCCTCTTTGATCTCATCAATCCATATTCGGAAGTTTTATGTGGCACCGTTAGGCTGCCGAGTTTTCGTAAGGGATTTTTCATCTCACTTTTATTCCCGTGAGATTTATGCTACATTTGCCACAAATTCCATTGAGTGGTGTATGTACTTCCCATTATTATACTCTTTGTGTAATATAATTTCTTTTATGAGTATTTACATCAATGATCTATTGTCTTTCTTTCATGGGGTGTATGTTTTGAAAGATACCCAAGTCGGTAAGGGAACCTTTCACCCTCCTCTTTTTTAAAAGACTTCTTTTGTTGGGTCTTTTAATTAACATATTGTTATTTTGGGATATGTTCTAATATATACTTATTGATTTAAATTTTATGTCCATGTGATGAGATACACTTTTTATCTCTCATCAACTCATTTTGATGTGATGCTGTTAGGCTGTCAAGGGAACTTTTTAACCCAATTTCGATTTCTTTAGGTTCAACATGTAGTCATTGAATATGTCATCCATTGAATATGTGTGAATGAACTTTAATTGTTTTACACTTAATATCCACTTATATTGGGTGTATTTATATTTGTCACACATATTTTTGAGATTGATTTGTCCTTAATTTAAGGATACCAACTTTATAAGGGATTTCATCAAATTTGACATTTCTATTGAGGGTTCATTGTTGTTATGCACCAATTCACTCTTATATGGTCTATATACTGTTCTTTGGAGTATTATATCATGAATCCATTTATTCTCATGATATTATAATGTTCTGACTAAATTTTATTCCTCAATTATTGTTTTCAAGTGTCTCTAATTTTGGTAAAACCCCTTTAACCAAAATATCGTTTTAAATGTTTTAATTATATGTTCTTATTAATATCCATGTTTTCGAAATGGCTTTAAGGATTTATTTACATGGATATTAATGGTTTGAAATGTTAAAAGCTTTATGGTGGTATAGGACACTTTGATTCAAAAATCTCCTTATTAAATGTTTTAAATGGTTTTGGAAATGGTTTCTTTTTGAACGGATTCATTATTTCAATTTACTAAAATGTTATATTGTGATTGAAATGTGGAAATGTTATGTTTCCTTTATGCATGTTTTATGTGATACATTTATGTTATGGTTCTTGGGCATTGTTATGAAAACGGGTGGTTCCGTGATAAACTAAGGGCGGGTGAGCCTGATATAGCTCTCCAATGCATTGGGTAACGCGAAGGAGTGAAACGTTAAGGTTTCTCCGAAGAGATTTAGGGAATATACTGTGATGGGTATTCCAAAATGTAACCAATAGGATTACTCCCTACATAAGAATGTTATGAATGCCTCAAGATACCTTTTATGTCTTTTGATTTCTATTATTTATTCATGATTTGATATGCCTATGTTTTATGGGTAAAGTATGATTTCATTCTTATGTATACAGGTACTCATGTTTCCTTTCCATATTTTTATATCCCTTACAGAGCTTTTTATGCTCATCCCATGTTTTTGAAATGTTTTTCACAGGTCAAGGGAAGGGTACATGATGTGATGATAGTGTCAAGGATGTGTCAAGAAAGAATCCATGTTTTATTTTAAATATGTTTCCGTTCATGGGAAGAATGAATACTGTCTTTTATATAACCACTTTGTTTAAATGTGAAATGTAATGCAAGTTTCATGATCTAATTCTCTAAAACTCTAAACCTGAAAAGATCCTCAATGTGTAATCTTGTAATAACTCAAGATTACGTAAGGTTTAAGGCTGGGGCCTTATAGGGAATCTAAAAATGATACGAGGTAATGATACACTCACATGTTTAACAATTGAATAAAACAATGATGATTCAATTTACCAAAGGGGAATAATGTTAAAACACAAATTAGTGATATAATTATTCATCTTAATGTCTGTCACTATAAGTTAGATAGTTATTTTCAAAGATAAATTATGAAGTAATTTTTTAAAATTGTTGTAGTACTAATTTAAAAAAAATTATAAGGATTTATTTGGAACTATATTTTATAAATATTGGATTTATTTGAAATAATCATAATATTATTAAATTGGAATATTAAAATTAAATTTGGGTGAACATTTGATATTTTTCTAAATATAATCATTTTTTTGTAAATAGTGAAAATTATAGATTTTGGTAAAAATATAATTATTTCAATGTACAATTTTTTTAGAAACTAAAATTATTCTTTAAATATGATTTCATGTAACATTAGTTTTATTTTGTTATATTTTATACACTTATTTATATTTTATTCACTTGTATATATTTATGTATATGTTAATTATTGTGTTTAATGATTTTATTTTTTCTGATAACTAATTTAAAAGTGAAAAGTGTTTTCAGATTTTAATTAATAAAACTAATAAAAATGAGGAATGATATAAATAAAATTAATATATTATATTTATATATATATTATTTTTAATTAATATTATAATTATTAGTACCCATATAGTTAATATAAAATCATTTTTTCATGAAAAATAAACAACTTCAAAGTATATTTTTTCATCTCGACTACATTATTAATTTTTAATTAAATTATTCACCATTTATAAATAGAATTTGTTAAAATTGAATAAATATTTGGAATCTTAATATTTTATATTTTTTAATTTGTTAATAATTATTTTTTCATAATTAATAGTGAAATCAATAAATATAATTTACCACAGTTAAGGTGTAAAAGGTTTTAATAGGGGAGTTATACTAAATAAACAAGTTTTAAAATTAACTATAATTAGTCTAAAATATATTTTCTAGACATATATAGACCATATATTATATATTTTTCTAAAATGATTTATTTTAAATCAATTTTAATAAAAAAAATTAGTTCGCATCATTATTTTTAAAACAACAATAGTTATACTCATCCTATATATAAAAGTTCACCCCTATCATCTCTTCTTCACACTATGAATGCCATTTAAATCCGAATAGTTTTTCAAAATATTATTTTTTTAAATTACATTCCCATTACCTAGAGAACGTTTTGTACTATAAAGTCATACTATAAAGGATTGTGGTGTTATCCTTTGGGGATTATCTGGAGAAGATATATCGTTTCTTGCTGAGTGTTTTTATTAATTTTCATCTTCCACCATATTAAAGTATTAGTAAATTATGATGATATAATGGTACATTTATATCCCATTTAATGAGATATTGATGTTTCAATCTTATACATAAATCCATCTCCTCTTTCATCAAATTTGAAATGGAATCATCATTCTTATTTACGATAGACTATCTTCTCACAAACCAATGTTATTTTATTTTAGTCATCGCCTCTCTAGACATGTTATAATGGTCGATGTAATATATATATGTGATATTTTAATAATAATTCTACATCTAAAATTATTTTATCAAATATATATTCTTACTTTTCATTCCATAGGGGATTCAATAACATTAGTTTTTTTAATACAAGAATACCTCCATGCGAAGTAATATTATTTATTTCTTCCTAATACCATACAAGGAAGGTATGAAAGATGAAGATAATAAATCTATGTCAAATATCTCAAATCATTGTGATATTAATGAAATATTTATCATAATTAAAATAATATATAACATTATAATTCTTACATTTCTACTCACTGAATTGTGATAACGTCATTAATGTATATGTGTAGACTACCGCCTCCAGGAAGCGATGTGATTCCTTTATTATGACTACATAACATGAATAAAATATATAATTATATTAATGTAAACATATATTTTTCTATAATATGATGATCGTTACAAAATAAAAAAAATATTACATAGCACATTTCTTAAATGGTCATTGGAAAATGGAAATGACACTCATGCGTACATATGGCCTACAATCTCAATGATCATAGACTATTCATTTATCAAAATCAGTATTCATGGTTTGATTAATAATTTTAATTTTCATATAACTACAATAAATATCATATTAACTTTATTATTTATATATTTAAATATTTACATTTTTTACTACAATTATCCTACCTAAGACATTTTGACATATAAAGAGATTACCATAAAGACATGAAAAATTAAATTTAATGAATAAAAAATTATGTATTTCATGATATGTGATTAGAAAGGAATAGTAAAATTATATTTCTAATAATGTAAAAAATTAACTTCTTTTTATTGTTCGATATGATAAAAAACATACTTGAAGTGTTTTACTTAAGGTAAGGGACTTCATCTTAATTAATTTACATTCAATGATATTTTGATGTTATACACGAATATTATATTATGCAGTGTATTTAAATCCACAATGGTGAGTTATATAATAAAATATATTATTATAATTCTATTTCAATGTTTTTTAATGGTATTATTCAATATGTATTATTATTAAAAAAATTACAATTTTGTAAAGTATATTATTATTTTAATAAATCAAATTTCATTAATGATTTATTTTACAAATCTATCTCTTCCAATTTCCAATTTATAATTTTATTTTATGGATTTTTCATGATCGTCATAAAATATTTATATGGGTGACTTTGTTTTTTATCAAAATTTATTTTTATATTTCTGAATAGAAATCCTTTTTTGTTTATTGTAAAGTGTATTTTGACAAAATGAAAAAATTATATTCTAATTTAAAGTATATGATAAGAAAAAAAATCTACCACAATAAATATAATTTTATTTCAGGATTATTCTATTGGATCTTGATGTTTTATACAGATAAAAAATAGATTTCCCTCTTTATTTTTAATTTATCATTTAAAATGAAATTCCAAATGAAACGGTTAAATTCATATATGAAACGGGTTTTCATATATGCTTAAAAGATATTTTAAAGTGTTTTATGTGGAAAAGATAAAAGAATTAAATGTTAAATTCATGATATGGTCCCCAAACAATGTTTATATGATGAGGTGATCCCAATTATATCTCACATGTGAGACCGATTAAACTTATATGATGGAAGAGACTAGATAGAATTGTGTTATCATTTTATATATTAAACATTATGTCTGCCTAAATAGACCATCAATATATTTAGTAATGATTATTTTATATTTATAATTAAATTTCATTTCACCTATATAGTTATTCAATTTTTTAATGTTTGTGTATGTATTATATGATGATTATGTCCCAATAAGCCTAAAAGAATGTTCTATGATTTTAAATTTGTTTCCAAGGATATTTTTTCATTCCAAAATATTAGATAATAATATTCTTAGAGTAAACACAATTCCATTTTTTGGTAAAATGATTTGTTATGTAATGGGAATTAATGCGTCTTCATGTTATTCACTGAAGAAATAGTTTTCATTATTTTAATTTCCCTTAATAATATGTTTTTATCCTTATACATTTTTGAAATAGTTTTCATATGGTTTAGGGATGGTTATGTGAAAGGAATAAGTCTTATTGAAATTAATTGATATAATTCATGAATGGAAAACAATTTAAAATTTAAAATTTAAATATTATTGAAAAATGGATACTAATTTAATGTTTCCACTTTCTATTTTATGGTTTTTTTATGTTTGAGTGTGACATAATTCTCAAAAACACTAAACAATGAATAATTCTAAAATTTTAGAGAATTAATTTCTGACGTAAGAACACATGATTATTTATTGTTTATTGTTGGTTTCTTACACACTAAACATATTTATTTCTAACATGAAAGAATATATAACATCTATTAAAACACTAGGGTTCCCATCTACGGTATGAGAAACAAGTCCTAGTAGTGTCTCACAAATTTCCACAACTATACACTATCAATAACTTGTGTACATAAGGAAACATAAAAAATAATTTGAATATGATATACTTATAAATCATTCTCTAACCTATCCATTATCACTCCATATGATTCAATCCATCATATTCTCACAAAGAAACTATGACACCCAATCAATTCCAGATCGACATAAGATGGATTATCCTCACCACATGTCACTGAACATATCTTAGACCATTACTACATACTCATGATAGGGATTACGTCATGACATAAATGCTACCCCATGGTGATGGTTAGGGTCCTACATCTATGTTGTGGACTCACCTTCTCAATTAATGTGGTTGTGTAACCATATACCGAACTAAAACATGACACACAAGAGATTTCCTCCATCATGTTTAAGCCTTTAACTTATCACTCAATATAGGTTCATGTTTCAAAGTTCATGGAAATATTATTTCATTAATGTTAGGCTCAAACACTAATTTTGTATGATCCCACATCCTATCACTCTAGATATGGTTGACTATTATTTCTCACATAAGGGAAATTACCTTATACAACCATTACTGTATAAATCATGGTATGTCCTTAAATAACATAACCACTACATCCTTCTCATCCATTGTGTGTTAATAATAAAACCAGTAACATATCATTAAATGTTGGGACTTATATAACATCCAAACCTCCACATTATAACACAAATTTTTGTTCCACCACACCTGATTACATAATGTGTGGTTATATAGCATCCCACAAATGTAACAATCATAATTAAGTGATATAAATAAAAAATTTCACAATAATAAATTCATTATATAACTTGGGAATATAATTTTATATAACTGCGAATATAAATTAAATATAAAAATCCAAATTCATTATATCAATTTGAAATTTGTGTCTTATTTTTTTAAATGAACTGATCTATATATATTCTTCAATGTGTCGATAAAATTCTCTACATGAGAAACAATTCATTGCATATCATTATTTTCTTAATATTCATATCATTTAGAAACTAAAATATAAGAAATGGATGAGCATAGTTTTTGTAACACCCCAAGCTTCCACAGTACGCTTCACCTTGAATAATACAGTAGTGTGTGTTGTACGCAACTTCGAGTTCTAACACACACCACAACCAATCAAACTAGCTGTTATGAATAGTAATACCCACGTTTTTGAAATTTTTTATATTTTATCTTTCAAAATGGACTTTATTTTTGGATTAAGAATATTGAAATTAGCTTAGGGTGAATTTTTGGTACTTTTCTGATAACGTTTATATTTTGATGAATAGTGAAAATTGCAAAATTTTAATTAAAAACAATTTTTTAATAAAAATACGTAATAGTGATAAATTATGAATTTGAGTGGTTTTAAAGTATATTTAGAATATATTTTTACCATTTAATAAAATTTTGGGCATTGGAAAAAATTTCACAATTAAACCGGAGATAAACAGGTGTCAATCTTTTGATAGTTATTATATCTTAAAAAAACTCTTTTTATTTTGACAGCGGAATTAATTTTAAATTAATTTCTGCCACTTCTGTGTTTTGAATTTGGAAAAATTAATTCCATATTTGGAATCCGGATGTCCAAATTTTGTAAATAGGTAACTTTTATTTTTAGACATATTATATAATTACTTCGGTAAATATTTTATTTACCATGGTTAAAGGGTAAATCCGGTATATAAGGGTTAAAAAATAATATTATAATAATAAAAAATTACCCTAAAACATGTCTGAACCTTATTTGTGGATACCTTTCCGACCATGGGCATCTTTTGGTTTATTTTGGGACCCTATAGAGCCACTGGTAGGTGATAGAGACACTTTATATTAATTAAGTTAATGTGAATAAAAAAAGACATTAGATTACATCTTTTAGAAAAAATGTTTTTACATAGGGTTATATATGTTATATTTTAGATTATAAAAATTAATTAGAAAGATAAAACGATTTCCTACATAATTTTATTTTATTTATAATTTTTAGACATTGAAAAATTAAAAATATATATGAAACAATAATGTTACAGTATTTTCCTTATTATTGAAAGAATCAAATAATTGATATTATAAATGAAAAAATAAATATAATTTGATAGTTTTGATGACATAAACGAATTTTATTGGTTAATATGATATTTTATGATTTCTTAAATTAATTTTTTTCGAATTAATAATGTTTTTAAGACTATAAAAAAAATCAATTTTTGAGTAGTGTCAAAATTTACATAAATGAGTTTTTAAAAAAAATATTATATTGTTAATTTATATTCTATTCCTAAAAATATAAGGTTCATCCAAGAGACTTATATCATGATAGGGGTATCATTAGTGGACCAATTGGGGGGATATTAGAGGTATATAGTAAGTTTATTAAATATATAATATAAAAATACAAAGTGACACGGTAAGTGTCAAAGTAATTAACAAATAGTTAAAACTAAAAGATAAGGTTAATATAATGACCCAAACCTATCTAAATTATATTGATTGAGTGATTTTCGACCCATCCACATCTTAAACTTTAAATAATTCTCTTTGTAGCCATTATAAACCGAATATTAATTTATTATAAAATAATATTTCTAGATATTTTTAAAGAGCCCCTCCTCCCCCTTATAAAAGGACACAACTTCTAACCAATTCCTCACACCTCTAATGCATTTTGGCTCGTCTAACCTCTGCCCAATTAATCTCCCTACATCCTTATCCCCCTATTAAAAGCCTTAAATTAGTCATAAGGCACTTCAAGAGTCCTTTTTGGTTCAAACCAAAGGGAGTTAACCAAATTAAATGTAATGATTTCTCTTAGCTTATTTTCTTTTGTTTTACTTCTCCAACCCCTAAAATCTTCTTATTATTTTATTTTGTAACAAAATTAGTATCCTAAATATACTAGGATATTGTTATTAGAAGTATTATAACTACACTTACACACACATCCATCTAATGGGTGAAAAACATAATGTTTATGTGGATGGAAACCAAACGCCTCACGAAGCGATGATTGTTCAATTATATCCTACCACCTATCATGGTGACCATTATGATGGAACTATAATTAAATATGATATTAATAATATTTATTTTATATATAAGCTTCTGTAATTTCATTTTATATCATACCATTATTCGTTTCATGTTGTATATATATACGATAATTTCATTTGAGGAAGTGAGGACTACCTCCCCCTCAAAGTGATATGACTCATTCATACCATACATGGAATGTATAAAACATGGTGTTAATGAAATTAAGTAACACATATAAGATATTATATTATACTGGAATAACTGTATACCTATTTATCATTTGTTTTTTATTCCATTTAAAATGAAAAATGAAATGGAAGTAGCGTTCGTGCGTACGTACAGATTACCTTCTCCACAAACGCGATGAGATTCATTTCCGCATAATATCCATTCAAGAGTAATTATAATTTGATGATTAAAATTAATGTTTAAGGACTTGATATCATTCTAGATATGAATAAGATACAACCAATCCATAACAAACACGACTTACATAACGAACCATATAAATGAAAATGAATCAGTTAACACCCGGAACAACAACAATACTAAAATATTATTAACAAAGCAATATTAAAAGATCATATATGATATAATATTTATGTATATGACTCTTTTATAAGTTAATAACAATGAAATAACTATTATATAGTATGTTAACCTACCCTCGACCAAGGAAAAGTTCAAGGTAAGGGGTTTTCATCTCACTCCTTATTCCCGTGAGATTCATACCATATTTCCACTATTATATTTTGTGTGGTGTATGTAATACCCATAATTGTATTCTTTAGGTAATACACATTAATTTATGTGTATTTACATATTCCTTGTATGATACCTCTTTCATGGGGTGTATGTTTCGTAAGTTACCAAATTGGTAAGGATTAATTCCTCAATCTCATTATTATCTGAGATGGTTTATGTGTATGTGTCTACTAGGACATTTTTATCATCCATGTCCATGTTTTATGAAAGATTTTTCAAAATGGTGTCTTTTAGTGTATTTTTTTTACTAAAACATCATTCATAATGTTTTAAATATTTATCTTTATAAATCTTTTTAATTAATGTCCATGTTTTCAAAATAATTTTAAGGATTTATTTATATGGACATGAATGTTTTGAAATGATATTTATTTTCAAAAGTTTAATATTGGTACGGGACACTTTGATTCAAAAAAATATTTTAAATTACTTCCTTAATAAATCTGTGACATTTAAATGATTTCAAAAAAAGAGATATTTCTCTCAAATAGTTTTGATTTCATCTATGTCAACATCCTTTGATGGATTTTATGTTTATTTGAAGTTGATTTATTATGATGCAAAACATCTATATTGTATTGAAGGTTTTGTGATATGTTTGACTGTAGATGTGTTATTTTTATACCATTCATTGTTTATGGAGAAATTATTGACATTTCGTATGCTAGTTTTAATACGAATGATTATGTTATGTTTAAACCTGATCATATGATGCATGCAATGGACTTAGTAAATGACGGGTGGAGCCCTCTATAGCTCCTCGATGCATCGGTAGGTCTCATGAGAAACACTAGTGTCTTGGAACAGGGCCTTGAAAAAATCTTATTTGTAGTCATGGCATGAGGCCTTGGCTACGTGGTTATGATAGTTTGGCATTATGCATTCCATCATTATGAAAGTGGTTATTTATATTTCATGTGATTAAACGACTAGTAGAATATCCATGTGAATAAGTAAATGCAATTATTTCATTTTATTTCTGCCATATTATGCTGAAGTTCAATTTTAAAAGGCTTTTTAGTTATCCATTGACTTAAATTTTTATGCTTATTTTTGAAATTTTACTCTTTATTGTTATCCTTACTGAGCATCTGAGATCACCCCTTTCTATGTTTTATTTTTTCCAGGATGTGAAAAAGTAATTTATGAATGGCCTGAAGACATAATATTTGTGTGGACTATAGAGACTATGTTGTTTAAGTTTTCATTTTTTGATGTAATGTAAACTTTATTAATGTATCCAGTGTTTCTAAGACTACTAAACTGATCAGTTCTTCGGGAGATGATTCCATGTAATCATGCCAATGTATTAAAATAATGCACCGACTCTGGGCAACTGGGTTCGGGGCATTACAGTTGGTATCATAGGAAGTCTATCAATAGCCTTGGAATCTATATTTAGATAAACTCTAATTATAGCACATTACCCTAAGATAGACATTGAGGATTATTATTGAAGAACTTCCTAGAATTTTGGTATTGTAAAGATTTTGTGAGTTTTCTAAGCAATACATCCCTGTCTGGATACGAGCATATAGAGGCGGGTCCGGCACAGATGTATCTAGGGGTAAAACCTGAAAACACCGCTTTGAGCTAGAATCGAACGGGAACTAGTGCACGACAACAGTCCTTGTTGCACTCTTGGTTACGACACTCCTGGGGGGATATGATTAGGATAATTATCATTTTCTTTAAGAACCATTATGAAGGGTTTATGACTATATAATTCCTCAAAGAAAACATAATATGATTTTAGATTATATCCATAAACTGTTCAATTTATGTTAAGTGTTTTACAAGTATGGAATTATGTATTTTGATTCATAAACTGATCTAGATTATGCCATTTTTAGAAATGGCACCCAGTAGAAGGAATGATAACTCCAACAATATGCATGATCCAAAGAGTAAGAAAGATCATATCTTTCATGGTCTTAAGCCAGAATTTGGAAGGGAAATAGTCTCCCACATATTATCATCATATGAAGAAATAGTTTCATGTGTTGATATGATAAGTAAATAATTCTCAGAGTCCTATGTCTTTGAAGGGAAGGCAGAGAAGGAAAGGATGGTAGAGAGAAGGACTGATAAAGGGAATAAGGAAAAAAAGGATTTTCCCAAATGTGATAACTGTAGAAAGAATCACCTTGGAAAATGCTTTAATGGAATAGAATTATGTTATAAGTGGGAGAAAAAGGACACCAAGTACGTAACTGGAAGGGATAGAAAAAGGATTCAAATTTACAATGCTTCATCTGCAAGAAGTTTGGACACTACGCAAACTGATGTTCAAATCATCAGACTATGCCGCAAATGATGTTATTGGATAATAATAAAGTAATGATTCTACCACAGATGAAGAGGAATGACTAGTGTTATTATGTTTTTATTTTTTAATTATTTTATTGAAGTGTTGTATCATTGATGTATTAGAAATAAATAAGAATTTTACTACATTACTATTTCATTGATAATTTGAGATTTTATAGTACTAAGAAGAGTGACTCTACAGAGAGTTAAACATTTTCAAAATTAGATGGTTGAAGGAACGATAAACCTTAATATGGTCCTAATATTGAGGTACAGATTTTGGAATAAGATATGGTTCATTTGGGTAAATTATATTGGATATTCTTGACTTCCTGGAAATTGATTAAATATTTATATATTCCATCATTGTTGGAGTTTACAACATTTTTGGATGGATGAAGTATATCCAGTATTCTATAAGGAATAAGGGAGCATGAATGTAATCAATAAGGTTTTATGGTAATTCAGGATGTTTCAGTGTTTTAAAAGAATACATGATGAATGCATTCACATGCTATTACAGGGTAAAAAGGATCTACATTATGTTTGCCTTTCATATAAATTTTGGACAGAGATTTTACAAAAGCATTTTGGATAAGTATAAAGGTTGGAAGGGATTTAGTTTGAAAGGTTATTTTTGGATTTTTATAAAAGGGCAACCTGGAGGTTGTGCGGCAACCCGTCACATCGGGCAAGGCCACAAGACATGAACCCACAACCGAAGGGGGACAAAGGTGTATCACCTACCACTACCCCACGTGATGTCCTAGATTGAATAATGTGGTTTTTTAAAGGTCTGATATGTGAATTATAAATTAATTATTTTTGTAACCTTATACGATTAGGATAAATAGAATATATATATATATATATATTAAATCTTTTAGAGTAAAAGATGAGTTTGTAGTAGGAATTAGTTGAAGGATGAAACTCTACTTGTCAAGTATATATAAATAAACACACACACACACACATATATATATATCCACTTATTTTATGGATAAATTAATTATTAAACTTTAGGGAAGGGATCTTAAAAACAAAAATGTTTTATCCTAATACCTTACATTTTGTTGAACCAATGGTATTTTAAATCATCATAAATTGGTGTCTTTGAGGCCCACAATTCTATAAATTTTTGTGATTTATGACCTCAATAACTCCCTATAAATATTTATGTTTTTCCTCCAATTACGTGTCTCTAATTTCCACCAATGTTCTCCAAATCGAGATCATAATTTGGTGGTGACCCATTCATTTCCCTTTTCCTCTTATTAAGACTAAATTTTAGTAACCCAATTTCTGATGTGGGTTTTCCCCAAAGATACTTTCTATTTTCAACCTTTTATTTTTGACGAAACATTTCAAATTGAGAGGACACATTTATTGAAGGAGGGAAGAATGTAACACCCCAAGCTTTCATGGTACGCTTTACATTGAATAATACATTAGCGTATGTTGTACGCAACTTCGAGTTCTAACACACACCACAACCAATCTAACTTGCCATTATGAATAGTAATATCCACTTTTTGAAATATTATACATTTTATCTTTAAAAATGGACTTAATTTTTGGATTCAGAATATCTAAATTAGCTTAGGGTGAATTTTTGGTACTTTATTAATAACGTTTATATTGTGATGAATAGTGAAAATTACTAAATTTTAATTAAAAACAACTTTTTAAATCAAAAGAATTATTATTGATAAATTATGAATTTAAAAGGATTTAAAGTATATGTAGAATATATTTTTACCATTTAATACAATTTTGTTCATTGGACATAATTTGACAATTAAACCAGACATAAACTAGTGTCAATCTTTTGATAGTTATTATATCTTAAAACACACTTTTTATTTTGACAGTGGGAATTAATTTTAAATTAATTTCTTTCACTTATATGCTTTGAATTTGGAAAAATGGATTCCATATTTGGAATCAGGATGTCCAAATTGTGTAAATAGGTAAATTTTATTTTTAGACATTTTGAATAATTACTTCGGTAAATATTTTATTTACCATGTTTAAAGGGTAAATCCAGTAAATAAGGGTTAAAAACTAATATTATAATAATAATAAATTACCATAAAACTTGTCCTAACATTATTTTTGGATACATTTCCGACCATGGGCATATTTGGGTCAATTTTGGGACCTCATGGAGCCACTTGTTGGTGATAGGGACACTTTATATTAATTAAGATAAAGTGAATACAAAAATGACATATGCTTATATCCTTTAGAAAAACAATTTTTACATAAGGTTATATATGTTATATTTTTTATTATAAATATTAATTAAAAATATAAAAGTTTTTCATAAATAATGGTATTTTATTTATAATTTTTAGACATTGAAAAAGTAAAAATATATATGACACAATAATGATGCAGTATTTTCATTATTAATGAAAGAATATAATAATTGATATTATAAATGTTAAAATAAATATAATTTGAAAGTTTTGATGAAATAAAAGAATTTTATTGGTTAATATGACATGTTAGGATTTATTAAATGAATTTGTTTCGAATTAATAAATTTGTTAAGACTTTAACAAAAATAAATTATTGAGTAGTGTCAAAATTGACATAAATGAGTTTTTAAAACCAATATTATTTTATTAGTTTATATTCTATTCCTAAAAATATATGGTTCGGCCAAGAGACATATATCATTATAGGTGTATCATTAATGGACAACATGGGGGTATCTTGGAGGTATATAGTATTTTTATTAACTATATAATATAAGAATACAAAGTGACATGGTTAGGGTCAAACTAATTAACTAAGAGTCAAAACTAAAGAATAGGTTAATATAATGACCCAAACCTGTCTAAATTCTATTGGTTTAGTGATTTTAGACCCATCCCTACCTTAACCTTTAAATAATCCACTTTTTAACCATTAGAAACCGAATATTAATTTATTATAAAATAATTTTTCTATATTTTTTTAAAGAGCCCCTCCTCCCCTTTATAAAAAGACACCACTTCTAACCAATTATTCACACCTCTCAAGCCTTTTGGCTCGTCCAACCTCTTCCCAGTTAAGCTCCCTACATCCCTATCCTTCTCCTAGAAGCCTTAACTTTGGATGAAGGCACTTCAAAAGTCCTTTTTGGTTCAAACCAATGGAAGTTACCCAAATTAAAGGTAACAATTTCTCTTAGATTCTTTTGTTTTGTTTTACTTGTCCAATCCCTAAAATCTTCTTATTATTTTATTTTGTAAAAAAAACACTATCCTAAATATACCAGGATATTTTTATTATAATTATTATAACTATACTTACACACACATCCATCTAATGGGTGAAGAACATAATGTTTATGTGGATGGAAACCAAAATCCTCACGAAGTGATGATTGTTCAATTATATCCTACCACCTCTCATGGTGGAAATTATGATTTCACTATAATTAAATATGATATTTATGATATTTATTTTATATATAAGGTTATGTAATTCCATTTTATATCATACCATTATTCGTTTCATGTTGTATATATATACGAAAATTTCATTTGACGAAGTGCGGACTACCGCCCCCTCAAAGTTATATGACTCATTCATACCATACATGGAACGTATAAAGGATGGTTTTAATGAACTTAGGTAACACATATAAGATATTATTTTATACTGGAATAATTATATACCTATGTATCATTTGGCTTCGATTCCTTTTAAAATGAAAAATAAAATGGAAGTACTGTTCATGAGTATGTATGGATTACTGTCTCCATGAACGCAATGAGATTCATTTCCATGTCATATGCATTAAAGAATATTTATCATTTTATGATTAAAATTAATTTTTAAGGACGTGATAACATTATGGATATGAATAAGATACAACCTATCCATAACAAACACATCTTACGTAACGAAGCATATAAAGGAAAACGAATCAGTTAACACCCAAAACGACGATAATACTAAAATATTATTAACAAAGAAATATTAAAAGATCATATATGATATCAGATTTTTGTATATGATTTTTTATAATTTAATAACAATTATTTAACTATTATACATGATGTTAACCTACCCTCGGCCAACGAAAATTAAAAGGTAAGGGGTTTTCATCTCAGTTCATATTCCCGTGAAACTCATGCCATATTTCCACTATTACCTTTTGTGTGGTGTATGTAATGCCCATAATTGTATTCTTTAAGTAATTCAATTTAATTTATGTGTATTTACATATTCATTGTATGATACCTCTTCCATAGGGTGTATGTTTCATTAGTTACCAAATTGGTAAGGATTAATTCCTCAATCTCATTATTATCTGAGATTGTTTATGTGTAAGTATCTACTGGGACATTTTTATCATCCATGTCCATGTTTTATGAAAGAGTTTTCAAAGGGAGTCTCTTAAGGGACTTTTTTTTACTAAAATATCATTTCAAATGTTGTAAATATTTATCTTTCTAAATCTTTTTAATTAATTTCCAAGTTTTCAAAATGATTTTAAGGATTATTTATATGGACATGAATGTTTTGAAATGATATATTTATTCAAAAGTTTATAAGTTGTATGGGACACATTGATTCAAAAATAACTTTTAAATAACTTCCTTAATAAATCTGTGACTTTTAAATGATTTAAAAAAAAGAGAGATATTTCTCTCAAATAGTATTGATTTCATCTATGTCAAAATCCTTTGATGGATTTTAAGTTTATTTGAAGTTGATTTATTATGATACAAAACATCCATATAGTATTGAAGGTTTTGTGATATGTTTGACTGTGGATGTGTTATTTTTATACCGTTCATGGTTTATGGAGAAAGTATTGACATTTCGTATAGTAGTTTTAATACGAATTTTTATGTTATGTTTAAACCTGTTCATATGAGGAATGCATTTGACTTAGTAAGTGACGGGTGGAGCACACTATAGCTCCTCGATGCATCGGTAGATCTCATCAGACAAACTAGTGTCTTGGCATGAGGCCTTGACAAAATATTATTTGTTGTCTTGGCACGGGGCCTTGGCTACGTGGTTATGATAGTCTGGCATTATGCATTCCATCATTATGAAAGTGGTTATTGATATTGCATGTGATTATTCGACTAGTAGAATATCCATGTGAATAAGTAAATAGCATTATTTCATTTTATTTCTTCCATATTATACTGAAGTTCAAATTTAAAATGATTTTTAGTCATACATTTACTTAAATTTTTATGCTTATTTATGAAAGTTTCCTCTTTATTGATATCCTTATTGAGAATCTGATCTCACCCCTTTCTTTGTTTTATTTTTCCCAGGACGTGAAGAAGTAATTTATGAATGACTTGCCGGGATAGTATGTGTGTGGACTATAGAGACTATGTTGTTGAAGTTTTCATTTTATGATGTAATGTAAACTTTATGAATGTATCCAGTGTTTATAAGACTAATAAATGGATCGGTCCTTCGGGACATGATTCCTTGTAATCGTGCCAATGTATTAAAATAATGCACCGACTCTGGGCAATTGGGGTCGGGGCATTACAGTTTTTATGTAATGATAAGAATATATATTAAAAATCAATTATCGCAAGTTAACATGAGATGGTAATATAGGAATAACAACAATGCAAGTGATATTTTTACCCAAAAAGGCATATCTAAAAAATCATGACATAAATAATTAAATAATATAATACATAAATAAAATTATTGTGTGAATAAAAATGATCAATGTGAAAAAACATTTTCATTAGAATAAACATTAAATTGTGACAAATAGTTAAAAAATTAATGGTACATTTTCATGAGAATAAACATTGGGGGTGATAATGGAAACCAACCTAATTTAAAAAAACATATGAGTTCCATATGAAAATAAATAATTTTCCACATCATATCAGAACAATGGAAATATATTTGGTGTTATAAAACTTTAAAATTAAAATCACAATATTTTGTTACATAAAGAAACTATATAATGAAAAAAAATCAATCCACAAATAATAAATTATCCATTGAAGGAAAATGTGTTTAATATCATTTTATAATACATAAACATAATTAAAAATTTATTAACAAAAATTAGAAAACAATAAAACATGGGAAAATAAATGTGTTCAAATGATATTATGTAACTTAGTAGGTATTAAAAATTTAATCAATTTGTTAAATCATTTGGTATTTACACTATATATATTGAGTTCATATAGATTTGAAAAATATTTTCCATAATCAATCAATGTATAAAACTGAGGTGAATTCAGTTTAGTCAAATGAATAATTAAATATGGTAGTCTTATATTCAATATACTAGATTAAAAATTAGGATTATAACTCTTTAGTGACAATGGTTGATCAGGGCTAGAATCTATCACCTCAATGATTGAAATTAAAATTTTAAAATCATTATGGAAAAAGAAGTTGGATATTATTGTTTTAATAATATCATTAATGAAGCATATGATGTATCAATTGGAAATGAATTAGATGAAAACCCATTTTTAGATTTTTTTTATAAAAATAAACTATATAAATAATAAAAATTAATTTTATAAGGACCCAGCCTTAAAAAATTACTTAATCTTGAATTAAATGAATAATTCACATTGTGGATATTTTTAGAATTAGAGTTTTATAGAATTAGGACATAACTATTAAATCTCAAAAGATTACAAAGTAGACACTTCTACACATTTTCCATTTTTTTCAAAACATGAACTCTTGAAAAAAAGAGTCATGTCTAGTTCTAGGTTTAAGACACCATGAATTTTCCTTGATCCCATCCATGACCCTATTGCACATTATGTCCTGTGAAAAACATTTCAAAAACATGGTATGAGCATAAAAAGCTCAGTAAGGGATACACAAAGAATGAAAATTGTTAGTTTTTCAAAACAACAAGTAAACTATGAATACATTAACATAAGTAATAATTTTCACCTTTATAAAGTGGTAAATAAACTTCACTGAATAAAAGACCATTACATACCCTTTTGTAACAAAAATATTACCATAAAAACCATATAAGAACACATAACATATAAAGGTAACTTGGAACATAAACATACTTAAATGGAATAACCATATGGTCGACTTCCACACATATCACTAAATGGAATATCCATACGGACAACTTCCATACCCAATGCACTGGATGTTATAACGTAACCACCCATCCTGGTATTCACGTCACCACATGACATTTGGTTTATCACGTAACCACCCATTAAATGTCCAAGTACCATTATAAAATCATAATACATAAAACAAATATAAAGGAAAGAAAAATTTTCCACATTTCAATCACAATATATCACTTAAATAAATTGACATAATAAATACATTATCGAAACAATTTTCAATACCAAAATTCATAAAAGATTATATGGTATTTTTTTTTAAAAACATTACGGCTTGTTGAGGAAACCAAAGATCAAATAATACTCGCGGCGGGGGAAAGGTTGTTGTCGCCACTTACGTTAAAAGAAACATTCCATTTTTTCATTTAGTAAAATGATTTTAAGAAAAATATTCCCTTTAAATGAAATGAAAAGTCAATGGTGTTTATATAGTGTATAAAATAATGTCTTGTATTAAAACAAAATATGCCTCAATGAAAGGAAATTGAGACGAAGTCCCTTACCTTGTGTCCAACTTGACTCAATTGCTCTTTAATCTCCTGAATAATAAACTAAAGTTAATTTATACTTTCTTTGGAACATTTTTCAAGTTTATTATTCCTTTTATATCACTTATTTACATGTTATAAATATTATTTAATCATTTATGTTAGTAATAGTCGTTTTGTCGATATTTGGTACTTAAGTCAAAAATGGACTTCTTACAATTACATGTTGTTCATGTGGTCAAAGTTTCATTATATATAGAATTATATTCATGATTTTGATATCATATATATAATAAATATCTATCATATACATGTATTTATAATATTACATAACATTTAGAGGTAAGAAATGAAATGCATCGTTCATGGAGACAGTAAGCCGTACGTACGCATGAACGCTACTTTCATTTCTATATCATATTTAATGGAATGAAATCAAAATGATATAAAGGTAAATTATAATTCCAGTAAAATATCATATATAATATTATTAACTTCATCCTTTATACGTACCACATATGGCATTAACGATTCAAATCACTTTGAGGGTGCGGTAGTCCGCACTTCCAAAAATGAAATTATCGTGTTTATCCATCATGGAAACCATAAAGGTATTCCATAAATGAAAAATACAGAAGCATAAGGGAAACCTAAACATAATTTATATCATATATAAATATATTGAAATATTAATGGCCACTATGAAAGGTGTTATTAGATGATTGAACAATCATCGTTTCATGAGGTAGTAATTCGACATCCACAGAAATAGTATGTTCTTTAACCATTAGACGGAGGTTTACATAAGTGTATCTAGAATCCTTCTCATAACAACATCCTAGTATATTATAGATACTTTTTTGTTACAAAAATAGGAATAAAAAGAGTTTAGGGGGTTTGAGAAGCAAAATAAAACAAAAGAACATAAGAGAATACATTACCATTAAATCGGGTAACTCCCTTTGGTTTGAACCAAAAGGGTTTATTGAAGAGCTTTCTGCCTAAGGTGATGCTTCTAGGATTAAGAGAGTGATATTTGGAGATTATTTGAGTAGAGTTTGGACGAGCCAAAGGGATTGATATGTGTGTGAAATGGGTAGGAATTGGGGTCTTTTATAATGGAGAGGAGGGGCTCTTTTGGAAAGCATTAAACTATTATTTTATTATATAATGATTTTCGGTTTCTAAAGGTCCAAAAGTTATTAAAGTCGAAAATAAGGTGTCACATGTTTGAAATAAAATGATCCAATAATAATTGTACAAGTTTTGGATATTGTTTTAAACATTATATTCTTATTTATTCAAATCATTCATTAAAGACGTAAACACTACATCATCATTATGTCATAAATAATTTTATTTATATGATGTCTAAAAATTATAAAAAAATTACAGTGTTGTAGGAAATATTTTTAAATTTATAATGAATATTTATATTCAAATATATCAATTATATAACCCAATGTAAAAATTGTTTTAGTAAAACAATACATGTTTGTTATATTTTTATTTTTAATTTAAATAAAAGGTATTAATGTCATTATCTTTCCCAAGTGGCTCCATGGGGTCCCAAAAATAGAACCATGGATTGAAATGGTCGGACATGGATCATCCAATTAGTGTAGTACATGTTTCATGGTGATTTAATATTATTATAACATTATTTTTACCAAAAATTACACTAATTAACTTTAATCGTGATTAATAAAAATTAAAAGTTACTATTCACCAAAAAATAATTTTCATCCCATTTAACCACATTTTAATTACTCATGATAATAATGTATGTCAGATTTTTGAAATTTAATTCACATAAGTGGTAAAGTTTAATTTAAACAAAAAAATCATCTTTTTAACTACAACTTAGTGGTTTCATTATTCATCAAAAATTGAAGTTTTTCAAAAAAATACAAAAAATTCACCCTAAGATATATTTGATATTACGAATTCAAAAATGATATCTATTTTACAAACTTCAAAACATATAAGTTTCATTAATTAGTTTAATAATTAATTCCCGTTGTCAAAACAAATAGTTTGTTTTTAAGAAACAATATATATCAAAAGATTGACACGAGTTTAATTCCAATTTCAAAGTAAAATTAATTCCAATGACCACCATTGGATTAAATGGTAAAAATATATTCTAATTTAACTTTAAAACCCATTAAAAATATAATCTAATCATATAAATAAATTAGATTAAAATGAGGTTTTCAATTAAAATACAACATTTTTCACTATTCATTAAAAAATGAATTTTATTGGAAAAATTCCAAAAACATACACAAAGTAAATTTCAATGTCTCAATTCTAAAAAAGGATTTTATTTGGTCCAATAGAATGTACAAGAGTGGCCAAAACTATTTTTAAAGAGGGTTCTACATCAAAAGGTGATAAACTGGCCTTTTAGTGAATATTTGAGTATCTATGCCTAAAATTGAATTCTTTACTTATTTTAAGCCTTTATCTTTAATTGGATAAATGTAAAAACATTTAAAAAACATATATAATCATATTTTGTTTTATTCATTCCCGCCAATACAACGGCTACATGTTAACTACCATTTAAAATAATATTATTATATTATTAGTGTGGAACGTAAGATTTCAAAGAAACTCATTGTTCCATATATGGTACACTATCAAACATAAAAACCCCTTTAAAGTAATATTAATATTTAATTCACAAATATTAATAAATATGAAAATGTATTATTCTTTATTTACCTGTGATGTTACATCCTTCCCCCCTTTTGGGAATTGTGTCCTCATAATTTTATTCACCAATCAAAATATGTTGGGGTATTTATCCTCATAGCATTTTCAGATTCCCACATTTCCTCTTCAACCATATGGGTTTTCCATAAAACCTTCACCGGATAAATTACCTTATTTCGCATCACTGTCTCTCTTCGGTCAAGAATCAAGATTGTTTGTTCTTTATAAGTGATATTCTATTCCAACTGAACTACCTCTGGGATCAAAACATGAACTGGATCTGGCATATACTTTCTCAACATTGAAACATGAAAAACATTGTGTGCCTGGGATAAACATGGATGTAAATCCACTCTGTATGCAACTGATCCAACTTTATCGAGGATTTCATAAGGTCCAATGAACCTCGGACTCAACTTTCCCTTCTTTCCAAAACGCATCACACTTTTCCATAGAGAAACTTTGAGAAAAACATGATCACCTACCTCAAAAGATAGATCCTTCCTCCGGTTATACGCATAACGTTTCTGCCTGCTCTGAGCTATTATCTTGTGCTTCTAAATCAACTAAACTATTTTTGGCATATCTTTTACCAGTTATGGTCCCATCAGCTTCCTTTCCCCTACTTCATCCCAAAAAGCTGGAGTTCCACATCATTTACCATATAATGCATCAAACAGAGCCATTTGTATACTGTAATGAAAAATGTTATTATATGAAAATTCAACCAAAGAAAGATGTTGGTCCCATCATCCCTGGTAATGTATCGTGAAAGCACGTAACATATCCTACATGGTCTGAATTGTTTTTTATGACATCCCATATGATTGCAGATGAAAATCTATATTAAAATTTAATTCAGTACCCAACTTCTTCTGAAGGCCTTTCCAAAAGATAGAAGTAAACCCATATTGCATTATTACCTCAAGATGTCTTTGGTAATCCCATAGCTAAGCCCATGGGTATATTTTCCCATTTCCACTCTAGCACTGGTAATGACTGATGCATCCATTTCGGTAACTTCCGCACTGCTTTAACCTACAGATAAGTTAAACACTTCACACTAAAATCAGCAATATCTCTTTTCATTCCATCCCACCAGTAATACTCCCACTGATCTCTTTACATCTTAGTACTACCAGGATGAACTGAAAACTGGGTACTATGTGCCTCACATAACAAATCATTCTTCAACTGTCAATCACAGGGCACACATTATCTCTTCCCAAACCTCAAAACACAATCATCATCAATGTTAAATTCAGGAATCATACCCTTCTGAACCAGCTCTCCCTTTTTCTACAACCCACTATCTTTCTCCTGGGCTTGTGTAATTTTTGCTGATATAGATGATCTCACTAACACCTGAAACAAGATAGAAGAACATCCCGCACCAACAAATTCTATTCCAAAGTTCATCAAATCAAAAACCAAAGGATCACATTCCAAACATAGCATGTTTTATGAAGAATTACTTTTTCGACTCAAATCATCAGCCACTTTATTTTCTTTTCCATGATGGTAAAGAATTTTACGATCGTAATCCTTGATTAATTCCATACATATACATTGTATCATGTTATATTCTTTCTGAGTGAATATATACTTTAATCATTTGTGATCGGTTTATATGTCACACTTTACAACATATAAATGATGCCTCCAAATTTTTAGAGCAAAAATAGCAGGAGATAATCCCAAATCATGTGTAGGTTTATTTAACTCATGAGTTTTAAACTAACATGAAGCATACGAAATTACATGATCATTATGTATAAGGAAACTACCAAGTCCCTTCAATGAAGCATCACTGTAGATAACAAACTCACCATTTCTGGATGGAAGTGCCAAAACTAGAGCATTCACCAATTTTCTTTTCAATTCCTGAAAAAAATCATCACATTCTTTTTTCTAGATGAACTTAACACCTTTTTGAGTTAACATAGTCATTGGACTAGGTAAGAGTGAAAATTTTTCAACAAACCTCCTATAATAACCTTCCAAACCAAGAAAACTACGAATCTCAGTTATATTTGTGGGTCTTGGCCATTCTTCAACAACTTGTTTTTAGCAGCATCAACAGTTATGCCATTTTTTGAAACAATGTGACCAAGGAAAGAAATTTGTTGTAAACAAAACTCACACTTGCTGAATTTTCCATACAGTTTATTTTATTTTAAGGTTTTAAAGACAACCCTTAAATGACCTACATGCTCCTCCTTACATTTAGAATAAACCAAAATATCATTAATAACACAACCACCATTTATCACTTAATTAAATTGAGCTATCACTGTAGTAAACTGCTCAATTATGATTCCGACCATATCTGGTTGCTGATTCGTAATGTCATTTTCCTCTATATGCCTTCCCAGAAAAGCTGCTCTATTTCCTTTACGAAAAATCATTCTTAACATATACATTACTTATATAAAGCAACATTTCAATCTATGAATGCTATATGATTTCAATATTAACATAAATTACTTTATGGACATTTATTTAACAATACCCTAACTCCTAAAGTTGTATAAACCGACCATTGATACCAACTATAAGGACCTAACCTTAAACCTTGATTAATCTTGAATTAAATGAATAATTCACATTGAGGATATTTTCAGGATTAGAGTTTTAGAGAATTAGGACATAACTATTATATCTCAAAATATTACAAAGTAGAAACTTCTACACTGTTTCCATTTTCTTTACAAAACATTAACTCTTGAAAAAAAGAGTCTTGTCTAGTTACATGTTTATGATAGCATGACTTTTCCTTGATCTTATCCTTGACCTTATTCCACATTATGTCCTGTGAAAAACATTTTGAGAACATGGGATGAGCATAAAAATCCGGTAACACAAGGAATGAAAACTGTTAGTTTTTCAAAACAGCAAGTAAACCATGAATACATTAACATAAGTAATACTTTTCACCTTTATAAAATAGTAAATACTCTATAATGAATTAAATATCATTACTTACCCTTTTGTAACCAAAATATTACAATAAAAGCCATATAAAAATGCATAACATATAAAGGTAACTTGGGACATAAACAAACATAAATAGAATAACCATACGGTCGACTTCCACACATATCACTAAATGGAATAGCCATAAATCAGACTTCTATACCCAATGCATTGGAGGTTATAACGTAACCACCCATCCTGGTATTCACAGAACCACCCGTCATTTGGTTTATCATGTAACCACCCGTCAAATTTCCAAGTACCATTATAAAATCATAAGACATAAAACAAATATAAAGGAAAGAAAACATTTCTACATTTCAATCCCAAAATATCAATTAAATATATTGACACAAAAAATCTATTATCAAAACCATTTTAAATACCAAAATACATAAAATATTATATGGTATTTATTTTCTTTTAAAAACATTACGTCTTGTTGAGGAAGCTAAAGATCAAATAATACTCGCGGTGGTGGAAAGATCGTTGTCACCACCTACGTTAAAAGAAACATTCCTTTTTATCGTTTAGTAAAACTCTTCATAGAAAAACATTCCCTTTGAATGAAATGAAAATTCAGAGGTGTTTATACAGCGTATAAAAAAAATTCTTGTATTAAAACAAAATATGCCTCAATGAAAGGAGATTGAGATGAAGTCCCTTACCTCGTGTCCGACATGACTCGATCCCTCTTTAATATCCTGAATAATAAACTAATGTTATTTTATACTTTTTTAAGAACATTTTTCAATTTTATTATTCCTTTTATATCACTTATTGACATGTTATAAACATTATTTAATCATTTAAGTTAGTAACGGTCGTTTTTTCGATATTTGGTACTTCAGTCAAAAATGGACATCTTACAATTACATGTTGTTCATGTGGTCAAAGGTTCATTATATCCATAATTATATTCATGATTAATATATCATATATATCATATATATCCAGAATATACATTTATTTATAATAGAACATAACATTTAGAGGTAATAAATGAAATGCACCGTTCATGGAGACGGTTAGCCGTACGTAAGCATGAACACTACTTTCAATTCTATTTTGTATTTAATGGAATGAAATCACAATGATATAAAATTAAATTGTAATTATAGTATAATATCCTTTATAATATTATTAACTCCATCCTTTATACATCCCACATATGTCATTAACTATTCAAATCACTTTGAGGGGGTGGTAGTCCGCACTTCCAAAAATGAAATTATCGTGTTTATGCATTATGGAAACTATAATGGTATGCCATAAATGAAAAATAAAGAATCATAAGAAAAACATAAACATAATATATATCATATATAAATACAGTGACATCTTAATGGCCATAAATAAAGGTTTTAAGAGAAGATTGAACAATCATCGTTTCCTGAGGCAATAATTCGCCATCCACAAAAATAATATGTTCTTTAACCATTAGACGGAGGTGTGGGTAAGTGTATCTCGAATACGTCTCATAAAAATATCATAGTATATTGAAGATACTGGTTTTTTTACAAAATAAAGGAATAAAAAGAGTTTAGTGGGTTGGAGATGCAAAATAAAACAGTAGAACATAAGAGAAGACATTACAATTATATCGGGTAACTCCCATTGGCTTGAACCAAAAGGGTTTCTTGAAGAGATTTATGCATAATTTATCTCTTCTAGGTTAAAGAGAGGGATATTGGGAGATAGTTTGAGTAGTGTTTGGAAGAGCCAATGGGCTTGAGATGTGTGTGAAATGGGTAGGAAGTGGGGTCTTTTTATAAGGGAGAGGAGGGGCTCTTTTGGAAAGCATGAAACTATTATTTTATTATATAATGATTTTTGGTTTTTAAAGGTCCAAAAATTATTAAAGTCGAAGATAAGGTGGAACATGTTCGAAATAAAATCATAAAATAAGAATTTGACAAGTGTTGGATATTATTTTAAACATTATCTTTGTATTTATTTAAATCATTCATTAATGACATAAACACTACATCGTCATTGTGTCATAAATAATTTTATTTATTTGATGTCTAAAAATTATAAAAAAATTACCATGATTTAGGAAATATTTTTAAATATATAATGAATATTTGTAGTCAAATATATAAATTATATATCCCCATTTAAAAGTTGGTTTGGTAAAATGATACATGTTTGTGATATTTTTATTTTTACATTAAATAAAAGGTATTAATGTCATTATCTTACCCAAGTGGCTCCATTGTGTCCCAAAAATTGACCCAGGGATTGAATTAGTCGTCCATGACTCATCCAATAAATGTAGGACATGTTTCAAGGTGATTTCATATTATTATAACATTATTGTTACCTTAAATTACACTAATTAACATTAATTGCGATTAATAAAACATAAAACTTACTATTCACCAAAAAATTATTTTCATCCCATTTAACAACATTTTACTTACTAATGAAAACCATGTATGTCGGAATTTTGAAATTCAATTCACAGAACTGGTAAAGTTTCATTTAAACAAAAAATCAGCTTTTTAACTACCACATAGTGGTTTCACTATTCAACAAAAAATGATGTTTTTCAGAAAAATACCAAAAATTCACCCTAAGCTATTTTTGATATTCCGAGTTCAAAAATGATGTCTACTTTACAAAATTCAAAACATATAAGTTGAATCAATTAGTTTAATAATTAATTCCCAATGTCAAAATAAATAGCATGTTTTTAAGAAACATTATATATCAAAAGATTGACACTAGTTTAAGTCCAATTTCAAAGTAAAATTAATTCCAATGACCACCATTGGATTAAATGGTAAAAATATATTCTAATTTCACTTTAAAACCAATTCAAAATATAAATAATCATATAAATAAATTAGATTAAAAAGTTGTTTTGAATTAAAATACAACATTTTTCACTTATTCAATAAAAACAAACTTTATCAGAAAAATAACAAAAACATACACAAAGTAAATTTTTATGTCCTGATTATAAAGAAGGATTTTATTAGGTCTAATATAATGTAAAAGAGTGACCAAAACTATTTTTAAAGAGGTTTCTCCATCAAAAGGTGATAAATCGACCTTTTAGTAAATATTAGAGTATTTATGCCTAAAATTGAATTCTTTACCTATTTTAAGCCATTATATTTTATTGGATAAATATAAAAACATTAAAAAACATATATAATCACATTTTAGTTATTTCTATTCATTCTCGCCAATACAATGGCTACGTGTTAACTACCATTTAAAATAATATTATTATATCATTAGTGTGTAACATAAGATTTCAAAAAACTTGTTGTTGTGTATCGGGTACGCTATCGAACATAGCAACCTCTTTAAAGTAAAATTAATATTTAATTCACAAATATCAATAAATATGAAAATTTATTATTCTTTATTTACCTGGAATGTTACAAATTTTACTATTAAATCCATTCAAAATAAATGTATTTTTGAAAGAGGTTAAATTTAATTTATTCATAATGAAGGAATATATTGAAAAAAAATAAAAAATTACAATGGTGGTGTAATTAAATGTTCAAATGTAATTATTAATAAAATATTATTTTCATAATATAGAGAAAATAATCTATATGGGAATCAATAATGTTTATTTTCAAAAAATTTAAATGAAAGTGATGTAACAAAAAATCACCTTAATAAATTATTGGGAAATATATATTGGAAATATCAATATAATCCAATTAATATGGTCTAACAATGATTGAGGTTGATGAAAAAAACTATATAGGTTCATACCATTATACAAGAATCACATCATGAAATTTTGAGTCTTGGGTAATAAATTATCAAGGGAAAATATAAAATTCCGTTAATATGAAATCAAGATGGATAAGATGTTTTATAATGAATATTAATTTCAAATATGTATTATATTTTATATAAAAACATTATATAAAAAAATAACGGAAAATAATCCCTTATAATTATTTATATTTAATGATAAAAAACACTTTCGAGATGGGTATATTTTGAATCGATGTACATTTTAATAAGTTATATAATATTTAACATTAGAATACATGAATACGATAATTTAATTCAATATGTTGTAATAACAACATTTAATGTTATCATGGTGCACTAAAATATTTATGTCTAAAAAAAACAATTGAAACAATGAGCCCCTTGTGACATTAGTAACATTTTAATCCAAACCCCCTAGAAGATAGGGATTGAAATTGATCATAGAATAAATTGATTATAATATTATTCATGATATTACATATAATAGAGGTGTTATATACCCCACAAAAAATAAATTATATGTATACTATGAAACATTCCTCAAAAAGTAGAATTTGAGATGAAATACTCTTACATTGGTTCTGATTAATAATTTGTATGCATCAAACATCCAAAATAATGAACTATATTTTATTAGTTAAATTACAGAAACATTTATTCATATCTATAAACATTTATCGTTTACAAATATATCCAACCACACACACAATTATATATATATATATATATATCAGTTTTTAACAATTTTCTAATATCATGTATTTAGAATTTTAAATATTGTTATGAATTTCATTTTAGAAATGGTTGTATTTTTCCCCTTCCAAATATCAAAATCCTTGGATGTTTAATATTACTATATGTGAATTTTTTATTATTATATGTTATTTTAGAATTAACTTTCTTGTATACTAGAGTCTTTATCCTAGAAAATTAAAATGACAACTGTTTTTTTTTTTCTATGATTATTTATCGAAGAAGGGGTTTTTATTTATTAATTATTTTTATTTAGATGATTAATTTATATAAAAATAATAATTTATTACATATTTATATCATATTGTACTAATAATTTATATTTCATATTAATGATGATATAATTTCATATCGTTTAATAGTAATTGATGAAATGGCCATATTCAGTAACGTACCAAGATTAATATTGATTATGAGGTGGTTTTGTTGTAATTGTATTATACCTAAAAAATAATGATATAATTTATTATTTATTAGTTTCAGATATCATATATATATATATAATGGAATTAGAATAATATTTAATTAATATGAAAATATTAAAGAAGTTGAATTAAACATTTTCTACTTAGTACCCTTACATAAATGAATTTAATTAACAATAATGGTTTGTTTATCAATAAGGGAATATAATATAAATTTTCTCTATCCAAAAAAATATTTTCATAGTAATAATATTATAAGGCCCCAGCCTTAAAACATACATAGTCATGAGTTAAGTCAAGAATTCACATTGAGGATCTTTTCAGGATTAGATTTTTAAAGAATTAGGACATAACTATATCATTACATTTCAAAAATTACAAGGTAGACATTTATAGACATTTATCATTTTTTTCATAAAATAAAAACTTTTAAAAAAAGAAACAAGTCTAGTTCAATGTTTTATATAGCATGACTTTTACATGATCCCATCCTTAAACCTATTCATTATTACGTTATATAAAAAACATTTCAAAACATGGGATGTGAATAAAAAACTCATTAAGGGTTATAGAATAATGAAATATAACATTAGTCCATCGATACCTAAAAAACATAAGTTCATTAACATGCCTCATGAAAACATAAGATTTCTGAATAACACAATGTAATCACAAATCATAAATGGAACTTGTGGAATCCATAACATACTAACGTTTTAGCTTGAACAACAATGTAGGAAGTTTCATTTGGAAGACCTGTCATATTATATTCCCTAAATCACGTAAGAGAAACATTAATATTTACCTCTGTCACATTACAAAATGCATTGGAGAGCTATCTCGTGCTCACTCGCCCTAGGATTATCACAGAACAACAGTTTATGTAAATAATTCCAAATAACCATAACCAATTCATAAAAAATAAATCAAGTATAAAGGTAAGATAAAACTTCCACATTTCAATAACAACATATAATTTCTAGATATTGACATAATTAATGATTTATCAAACCATTTTCAAAACCATTTAAAACATTTAATAAAGATATATTTTAATCAATGTGTCCCATACGACATTGAAGGTTTTGAATGAAATTTTAATTTCAAAACATTAATTTCCATATAAAACAAACTTTAAAACAATTTTTAAAACATGGAAATTAATTATAATTATTTTTAAGAATAAATCATTAAAACAATATTTAAGTTAAGGAGTTCTTAAAAAATGAGAGATTCTTGAATAAAAATAATTGAGAAATAAAATTTAATCAAAATTAATAATATAATGAGAATAAAGGTATTCACATTATAATATGTCAACATAAAGTATATACACCATATAAAAGTGAATTGATGCATAAAAACAATGAAGTATCAATGAAATGAAATTTGAGAAGGAACCCCTAAAAATGGCGGTATCCTTAGATTAAGGATAAATCAATTACATAATTATGTGTGAAAAATATGAATATGCTCAAAAGGATTGGATATTATGTGTAAATCAATTAGAGGACATTCACACATGTTCTTGTAGAAACAAAACCAATGACTTGAATGTTTAACTGAATGAACTGAAATAGAGTTTAGATTACCCTGATCAAGTTCATATCAATGACTTAAAAATTTACCAATGGATTCATTATCAGTATAAAATGAATATTCAGAAAAAGGGGAGTGGAAATTACTATATAAATAAATATATATGGATTCTACACATAATCATGGAGTAAAATAATCAATGAAGTATACATAAAACCCAATGGGTCGAAAATGAAGTTTGAAATTACCTTACCAATTTGGAAACATAAGAAACATACAACCCATGAAAGAAAGATCATAAAATTAATATTTAAATACCCATAAACTAAAGTATATTTTACAAAGAATATAATCATGGGAATTGCATACACTAAATAAATGTAAATAGTGGAAAATATAGCATGAATCTCACAGGAATAAAAAGTTAGATGAAAACCCCTTACCACATGTCTGACTTGACAAATTTTTTATAAAAGAGGTGACATAAACATGTCACCCATTTCTTTCCACAAAAGAAATTTATTAAAAAACAAATGTTACAATACAAGTGAGAGGTGTAAAGAGCTTACACCAACATAGGATTAGGGTCTGTACAGATGATCATTATAAGATAAGAATACCTAATATATAAGAAAAGACACAATATAAATATAATATATCACATATAAATACATTTTAAACATAATGTCCACCATGGGAGGCAGTTGGAGATAATTGAACAACCATCGTTTTGTGAGGCAGTTGTTCGCCATCCACAGAAACAGTATGTTTGTATCCATTAGATGGAGGTGTGCGGATTTTTAGTACAAATACTTCTCAAAATAAAACCTAGTATATTGAGGATACAATTGTTTTTATAAAATAGTAGAATGAAATGAGTTAAAGGGGTTGGATAAGTAAAATAAAAGAAAAGATCATAAGATAAGATGTTACTTTTAAATAAGAAAACCCCTTTTGGTTTAAAACAAAAAGATTTATTAATTTTATTATGCATATGGTAAGGCTTATAGGTGGAATATATGGATTTTGGGAGCTTATAAGGTCAAATTTTGTATGACCCTAGGGGATTGAGAGGTGAGAGTAATTGGTTAGAGGTGATGGATTTTTATAAGGGGAGGAGGGGCTCTTCTTGAACATTTGAATATATTATTTTATTATAAACTAAATTTCGGTTTAAAAAGGGAAAAAATTATTAAATTATAAGATAAGAGTTCTATTATTCTTAATAATCTCAACCAATAGGGTTTAGAGATGTTTTTGTTTTAAATTAAACCTTATCATTTATCTTTAACCCTTAGTTAACTAATTTTACTCTTAATAGGACTTCTTCTGTATGAACTGTATAAGGTTGATAGAGTTAATATGAAATGCCAACAAAACTAAAAGTGGATAATTAATAAAATTTTAAACATTATATAAGTCATTTTAACGCATCTTAGATTTTTACTTTTATTATATCATTTAATGAAACCGTATTTGTATTAAAATTTCATTTTTGTTAATTTAAAAACTATTCATATCATGACTTTTTAAGAATTCCAAAACATTTTTATTATTTCAAAAAAACTTCATTAATTCAAATATAACAAGTCATAATAACTTCTAAAATTATTTTATGGCATTAAAAATTTAAAAATAAATTTATTTTTATTTTTATAATCTTATTTATTTTAAATTTTCATTAATGAGGTAACCATTACATTATCATGGTGTCATAAATAAATTTATTTATTTAATGTCTAAAAATAATAAATAAAATACCATGATGTAGGAAATATTTTTAAATTTTAAATGAATATTTATAGTATATAATAACACTTATATAACCTCATATAAAATTTATTTACTAAAAGATATATTTTTATGTTATTTTGGTCCTTACTTTAAATTAGTCAATATAAATTGTCATTATCACTCCCATGTGGCTCCATGGTGTATGAAAAAAGACCCATAGATGCCCGGGGACTGAAAAATCTCATCCAATGGAGTTATAAAAGGTTTAAGGGTAATTCTATATTATTGTAATATTAATTTTTAACCTTATTTACCAGATTTACCATTTTACCAAGGTAAATAAAATATTTACCAAAAATAAATAGTCATAATATCTAAAAATAAAAGGTACATATTTAAAAAAATTGGACCTCCAGATTCAAAATAAAAAATAAAATTTTCCAAAATCAAAACAAAAAAGTTGATGAAATTAATTTAAACTTAATTCTCATTGTCAAAACAAAAAAACATGTTTTTATGAAATACTAACTATCAAAATATTAACACTTGTTTATGTCCAATTTTAAAGATAAATTACATAAAATGATGAAAATTGGATTAAATAGTGAAAATATAATCTAATTAAACTTTAAAAACAATTTAAAAAATAATCTATCCATAAAAATAAATTATATTAAAAGGTCATTTTATATAAAAATGTTGTATTTTTCACTATTCATTTAAAAATGAACATTATCAGAAACATACAAAAATATCATCCCAAGTATATTTTTATTTCCCAACTCTAAAAAAATTATTTTATCCCATAGTACTTATAGAAGTGAAGAAATCTATATTTAAAAGGGGTTTTCCATCAAAAAGCAGTAAATAGACCTTTTAAAGGATATTTGAGTATTTATGCATAAAATTGGATTCATTCCCATTTTATGCCACTATCATTTGTTGGATAAATATGAAACAAATTTAAAAACATGTGTAATCATATTTTAGTTAGTTCTATTCATTCGCGCCAATACAATGGCTAGGTCTTATCTACCATTTAAAATAATAATATTATTATTTTCTTTTTCTGTATAAAACAATATTGTGTGAAATTTATGATTTCAGAAAAATATGGGGTTTTGTGTTGAGTATAATATAGGAAAAAGCATAACCATTAACAAAAAATTAATATCTTGTTTATAAGTATTAATAGAAATCAAAACCTATTATTATATATATCTCTCGTTTGTTACATCCTTCCCCCTTTTGGAAATTGCGTCCTTGGAATTTTAAAATTATGCTAAAAAAACATCATTAAATGTCCCGCATAGAAAAAAGAGTTAATAAAACTATCACATTAAAAGAATGAAGGAGAAGTAAAATTGTCCCCCGAGACAACCCATTCTAGGATTCCATGTAGGAAAAAATAGATATCAAAGAAAATCTAACCATCAATTTGTGATGGAGAGTGATAGAAAACATGATTAAGAGAATGTGAACTACCAGAAAATCAAAAACATGTCATGGGTTATATGGTCTTTGATTCCCCACATGGAATATTAAATGGTCAAAATTTCTTTTTTTAGGTTCCCTTTTTAAATTTTGAGGAATTAGTTTATGATATTTAATAATAAAATAAGAAAATATACTTACATTTTAAGTTGAGTTTTACCCTTTAATAATTTTCTACAACAAAACAATATTTTCTCCAAACTATGAGTACTCTAGATGACTTGGTCACACTTGAAGAGCAAGAATCAACTTCAAAAGTATCAGATAATATAAAAAATATGAAATATATTTTTTCCCTGTCATTAGATATCAACCAAAACAACAATTATAAGTATGATATCTGATAATCACAAAAATAATAATCCATTATATAAATAAATAGAACTCTTAATATCCAAAATTCAACAAACTGTACAAAATTTTCAAAAAACCCCTTTCAATACACAATTTTCATTAAAATTATTCAATATGAACCAAAATATGATTGAATCCCAAAGCTCAGAAGCATTTGATCACATTGTATTCCATGATAAATATTAAAATTTATCTATAATTAACATCAAATTCACTTAATTTCTCAGACTGAAGTGTAATTATCCTAATCGAATATTCTCTTTGATAGTTTAATAATTTCCATGAAACCCAAGTCACCAAATTTCCACAATAAAAACAATGATTCTTCCAAAAGAAAATTTAAACAGTTACACCTCAAATGAAATCCCATAGTATTCTATTTTCCTTAGACATATTTTGTATCCCAAAAAATATAATGTCTTCTAACATAATCTTTATCACTTAATCACCAAATTGTTTTCCAATATAAGGATATCCATTTGAATAACCATAATTTCCTAAAATAAAATAATTTTTTACCCATAAAATCATTAACCTACCAAATAATAAATCATAATAAAAAGGTACGTCACCTTGGTAAGTTGTAGGCGATGCACCCTTGTCACCCTTCAGTTGTGGGTTCGATTCATGTGGCTTTACCAAACGTGATGGTTTGTCACCCATCTTACGGATTTTTCATTTTATAAAACTCAAAAATAACCATAACATTTTTTAACCTCAATTATTTTCTTATACCTTCCATTTTATCCCAATACATTAATACCTAAACATCCTATCTATTTTCTTTTTTTCACCTCCATATTAAAAAATAAAACTATTCCCAATAGAAATAACAGCAAACCTTGATCATGGTGTTCATATGGTTTCATCATCATATTGTTCATGTATGTAGAATGTACACGCATTTTAATAATTATCTAGAGATCCTTAAAATCATTTTATTCCCAATTCAATATAGAACTTGTACAACTTGGGTCATATGGGTGTTCGCCGAATAATTGATTCGGTAAATAATCATGTGTGACATATAATCTCAAAACATCTGATAAAACCTGATTTTTATAAAATGGTCGGACTGAGTTTGAGTTGAAACATTCAATAAATTGTACTTTTAAAATAACATATGTATTTTTTGAGAGACTACATTGTAAAAGAAAATAAAAATATGTTTTTCAATGGTCTCCATCATCAGCACCATTTTTAAAATTATAACATGCTTAAAAATATTGTGATAAGCTAAAATATTTGAAAATACCTTTATAAAATTGACCTTTATTGAAAATATGAGAATATTGTCGAAATAAAATGTGATTAAATACAACCCATGATCCATAATGATATCGTGGTATACTAAAGGTGTTTGATATTTCAAACAACGTCTTGCAAGCAATTTTTATGCTGGAATGAATTTGACAATAATCTGAAAATGAAATTGCAATAATTATTGATGGCATGTCATCAGGAAGAGATTGTAATATTGTGTGAGATCCTCCTCCTTCCATTTTTAACTAACATTCCTTGAACTGAAAAATCATAAAACAATAATTTAACTAAAATAATATACATAGTGACTAATGACGTGTTTAACGAAAACTCATAATCCCTAATGTTGTCTAAACTGAACTATGATACCGACTATAAGGCCCCAGACTTGAACATTTCATAATCTTGAGTTATTTCAAGAATTAGCATTAAGGATCTTTTTAGGATTCAATTATTAGAGAATAAGTCCATAACTATTACATTACATTTCAAAAATTACAAAGTAGACACTTCTACTATGTTTCCATTTTTTCATAAAATAAAAACTATTAAAAAAAGAAACATGTATAGTTCCATGTTTTAGACAGCAAGAATATTCCTTCATCCAATCCTTGACATTATTCATCTTTGTGTCCTATGAAAAACATTTCAAAATAGGTTATGAGCATCAAAAGATCATTAAGGGTTATAAAATATAGATACAAAACATTAGTCCATTAATACATACAAAATATATGTTCTTTAACATATCTCATGAAAACATAAGAATTATGAATAATATATAGTCATCGTAAATAATAAACAAAACCTGTGGAATCTATAACATACATACATTGTAGCTTTCACAGCTACATAGAGGGATACATTTCAAATACCCATCTTAGTATATTCCATAAATCTTTTCAGAGAAACAATAATGTTTACCTCTGTTACGTTAACCATTGCACTAGAGAGCTATCTTGGGCTCACCCGCCTGTGGTTTAACACGGAACCACCCATATATGTAATCAATTCCCAATAAACATAACATATTAATAACACATAATACAAGCGTAAATGAAATATAACATTTTGACATTGCAATAATAATATATAATTTCATGATATTGACATAATCAATGCTTTATCATAACATGTTCAAACACATTTAATACATTTAATATATATATATATTTTTGAATAAATGTTTCTAATACCAAATTGGAATATTATGAATGTAAAATTAATTTCAAAACATTCATATCTATATAGATAAATCCTTAAAACCATTTTTAAACATGGACATTAATGAGTGAGATTTAGAAAAATAAATTTTTAATACAATATTTTTTATAAGGGTTTTTTAACCAAATGAGAGGATCTTGAATACAAATAATTGATTAATAACATTTAATTAAAACAATATAATATCATGAGAAAAGATTTATTCATTATATATTATGTCCATGTACATTATATAAAACATATAAAAGTTAATAGGTGCATAACAACAATGGAGGCTCAATAGAATTAACATTGAAGCGAAATCCCTTATAAAGATGGTATCCTTATATTAAGGATAAAAATATTACATAATTATGTGTGACATATATAAATACACTCAATATTATTGGATATTCAGTGTATATCAGTCATATGAAAATCACACATGTTCTAGTAGAACCAAACAAATGACTTGGATGTTTAACTAAATGAACGGAAATTGAGTTAGGATTACCCTTATCAAGATCATATCTATGACTTGAGAATTTATCAATAGAGTGGTTATGTGTATCAAAAGTATATGCGCACATAGGGGAGTAGAACATACAATATAAATAATTAAATATTAACCCTACACATAATCTTGGAGTAATATAATCAATGAAATATGCGTAAAACCCAATGAGTGGAAATTGATGTTTGAAATTCCTTTACAATTTTGTAACTTATGAAACAAACACCCCATGAAAGAAGGATAATAAAAAAACTATGTAAATAAAGATAAGATAATTTATATTATAAAAATAATAAAATATTGGGTAGCACATACACCACACAAAGTAAATTGTGGAAAATGTAGCATAAATCTTATGGTAAAAAATGTGAGATAAAAACCCTTACCTCGTGTCTAACTTGACTCATTTGTTCCTTTTTCTTCTTGAAAATAAACAGAAGATAATTTAAAAATAATTCATAACAATTATAATGTTTTTATTCATTTTATATCACTTATTTTATTACTATAACAATTATTAATTCTTTGAGTTCATATCGAACATTTTGTCGATGTTTGGAAGTTGATTAAAAAAATGACCTTGTTATAATTAAAAATTGTCTATGTGGCCAAAATTACATTATATCCATAATGATATCCCGGATTTAGATACCATATAAAACATATATATACAGTATATATGTATTTATAAATTTCTATAACAATGGGACATAAGAAATGAAATGCACCGTTCATGGAGATGGTAAGTCGTACGTACGCAAGAACGATACATTCATTTATTTTTCATCATTATAGAAATGAAAGATAAATGATAAATAGGTATATTATAATTACAGTATAATATAATATATAATTTTTAGAACTATATCCATTTTACGTTCCACATATGGCATGAATGAGGCATATCAATTTGAGGGGGCGATAGTCCACACATCCACAAATGAAATTATCATATTAACTATTATGGAAACCATAAAGGTAAAATATAAATGAAAAATATAAAAAATAGGGAAAATATAAATATAATATATATCACATATAAAGATAGTGACATCATAATTTCCACTATGAGAGTCAGCAGGAGATTATAGAACAATCATCGTTTCATGAGGTAGTAGTTCGCCATCCACAGAAACAGTATGTTCGTATTCATTATATGGAGGTGTGTGGATGTATAGATAGAATCCTTCTCATTAAAAAACACGTTATATTTTTTATATAGTTTTTTTATAAAATAATTTAATGAAAATAGTTTATGGGGTTGGAGAAGTAAAATAAAAGAAAACAACATAAGAGAAGATGTTACCGTTAAAACAGGTAACTCCCTTTGCATTGATCCAAACAGGTTTTTTGAAGTGCCTTCTACCCTAGGTAATTCTTCTAGGAGGAAGAGATGTATGTGGGGAGCTTATATGTAAATATTTTGTATGATACAAGCTTTATAGGTGTGAGTAATGGATTAGAGGTGATGGATTTTTATAAGGGGGAGGAGGGGCTCTTTAGGAAATTTTGCAAAATATTATTTTTTTATAAAATAAATTTCGGTTTCAAAATTTCTGGAACATATTAAATTCGAAAAGAGGATGACTATTATTCAAAATATTCACAATCAATCGGTTTTAAGCATGTTTTGATTTTAGATTTGAACTTATCATTTTGCTTTAACACTATGTTATCTAATTTGAGTCTTACCGTGTGTTCTTGTTTATTTACTCTCTATGGATAATATTTATAGTATAAAATGACAATAAAATCACAAGTGGTTAATTATTGACATTTTCATCTTTATCTATGTCATTTGGACAAATCGTAGATTTTTATTATTTTTATATCATTTAATCAAATAATATTTGTTTTAAAAACTCATTTATGTCAATTTAAATACTATTCATATCATGGCTTTTTAAAAAATCCAAAATAAGATGATTCTTTTGAAAAATAATCATTACTTAAAAGATAACAAGTTATATTCATATCTAAAATTCGTGTATGGCATAAATAATTTCAAAATAAATTTATTTTAATATTTGTAATCTCATTTATTTAAAACATTCATTAATGAGTTAATCATTACATCATCTTTGGGTCATAAAAAAATTTATTTATTTAAATTCTAAAAATTATTAATAAACCACCATGATGTGGGAAATATTAATTTATTTCAAATTAATATTTCTAGTCTAATGGATCATTTATATATCCACATATAAATATGCTTTACTAAAAGGTATTTGTTTATGTTATTTTTGTCCTTACTTTTAATTAATTAATATAATATGTCATTATCACAACCATGTGGCTTCATTGAGTCCCAAAATCAACCCATGGATTCCCTTTGTCATAAACATCTCATAAAATATGATTAAGACACATTTTAGTGTAATATAATATTATTATAATATTATTTGTTACACTTATTTACCAGATTTATCGTTTAACCATGATAAATAAAATATTTACCGAAGTGAATATTCATAATGTCTAAAAATAAAAGTTACATATTTACAAAATTTGTACCTATTGATTCCAAAAAAATAACCCATTTTTCCTATTAAAAACAAATAAGTGGTAGAAACTAATTTAAAATTAATTTGCATTGTCAAAAAAACGTTTTTTACAAAATAATAACTAACAAAATATTAACACTTGTTTATGTCCAATTGCAATGTGAAATTACTTCCAATGACTATAGTTGGATTAAATGAAAAAAATATAATCTACTTTCACATTAAAAAAATTAATAAGATAATCTAACTGCATTGATAAATTAAATTAAAAGGATTTTTGGAATAAAAATGAAGTATTTTGCATTATTTATTAAAAAATAACTTTATCTGAAAAATATGAAAATTTTATCCAAAGTAATTTTTTATATTCAGATTCTAAAGAAGAATTTTATTTTATCAAATTGAACATATAAATGTTAAAAAAAACAATATTTAAAAAGTTTTCTCCATAAAAAGGTTGTAAATAAACCTTTTAATGTATATTAGAATATTTATGCAAAAAAAATTTATTCATTCACACATTCAGCCTCTAAAATTTATTGGGAAAATGTAAAAACATTTAAAAAAACACGTGTAATAATATTTTATTAGTTTTATTAATTACCTCCAATATAAGGAATATGCGTTAACTACCATTTAAAATAATAATAATAATATTTTCGTTTTAGGTATAACTCAATATTGTGTGAAATGTATGATTTTATTGAAATATGTTGTTCTGTGTTGATCAAAGTATCAGACAAAGCATCCACTTTATCATAAAATTAATATCTTATTCATTAGTATTAATAAAAATAAAAAGTTATTTTTATATTAATACCTGGGTCATTACAAATATTATTTAATAATTAATACACTTCATAGAAAAATTTATATATGGAATTTATTAAAAGAAAATGTTAAATAAAAATCCCATAAGGTTGGTAGTCCACACATACACAAAATTGTAAATTTCATTTTAAATAGATTATGAAAAATTAAAAATATGTTTTACCATGTCAAATTTAAATATGTATATTATTTCTATCAAAATTATTTACTGTATTTAACATTAGGATCATGAATGTATGATTATTACAGAAAACACAAATTAAGTTTTTTTTGGAAATGGTAGTATTCAGATAGACAATTTTTTTCTCTATATTCTTAGTGAAAGTTGGATTTTTCTTTATATATTATAAAATTATATAATAAAAATAATACATGTATTATAATTTTAATATGGTGATAATAATTTATTTAACAAATAAAATCAAATAATTTAATTAAATAAGAAAATTTAGTTATAAATCTACACCTCAGTACTTTGGTTATAGCCATTACAGAAGGGTATAATCCATCAATGGATAAGAATTTGATAAGAAAAGATGATAATTATGAGATACATTATAGTTTAGGAGTAGATTGAATTTTTTGGGATGAATTAATGTATTCTTGGTCTAAGGGTAAACGAGGATAGAATAAGCCCTTAATAATTGGAAATGTGTGGCATTTTTAAAAAAAAAACCAAAACCCCCATTAATTGAATGTCATTATTCTGTAAAATGGATCCAGAAAAAGATAAATAATATAAAAAAATAATATATTAATAAGATAAAAACAAAAAAACATATAATTAACTCATATTTTAACATTATTATGCATTTTCCTATTAGGTTTATCATTTTTATATTTTTAGTTTTCTTAGTTGGAATTTTTTTGAACTATGTAATTTATCTTTTATAATAAAAATTAAAATTAATTTTTTTTTGGATTTATTAAATTTCGTCCTGAAATTATGAATTGAATGTGTTTAATATAGTTTTTATTTTTCATAAAAAATAATATTGAATTAATAAATATTCAATATATGAAAATTATTTTTAAAAAATATATATTAAATCCTAAAATTTAAAATATGTGTTTCAAAATTTATATTTTACTTAAGCGTACTATAATACTCATAAAATAATCATTTAATCTTATAAAAGAATGTCATAAATTTTTAATTCTTACTTTTATACTAATAATGGAAAAGCGTCATGTTGTTAGACAAAAAATACAATTTTAAGAATTTACCTAAAAATAAATGTGACTAAAATTACCCAAAAAATAACATTGAGATAATGGTATCATTATAATAATAAAATTCCATATTTTAAAAATAAATATTCAAAAATTAATTTGTGGTGGTATTTAAATAAAATTAATAAATATGAATAAAATTAATATTTATTGAAAATTTGCATTAATTAACTACAAGTGTCATTAATATTATTTGATGTAGATTTCAATATAATTCAATATATAAATAGTTTATTTGAAAATAAAAAAATTATGTTTCAAAATAAATAGTAACTTTGAATCAATATAATCCATCATTTTAAAATAATGTACATATTTTTTAAAATGTTCAATGAATGGAATCCTTTTAAAATTTTAATGTAATAAAAAAATAACATTTCATAATCTCAATATTTTATTTACCTTTTATTAATTATTAATTATGTTATTTATGTGATTATAATTTGATTTGGATTTTTTATTTGGGTGTGTCATTATTTTGGTTTTTTCTATGACATAGTCTATTTAATGTAATAATAATTTAATGTATCAAAATAAAAGGTCTTCACACTCTATCCCCTTAAATTAGATGAATATTCACAATTTTTATAATTACCTATATATGAATATAAGAGTATGTATTAAGAACATATTGATAAATATTTATATAACTTCTAAAGTGACATCAACCTTACTTTCCTAGGAAATGTTATAATGGATATATATCATCGGAAAACATTTTTTATTTATACCCAACTTATAAATTATAAAAAATATACCTTTCCAATAACAACCTAGGTCTCTAAATCATAAAATCATTATGAAATCAAATATTATTTCCAAAATTTAATAATATCATTAATCCTTAAATGGGATTTAATTCTATTTTATATAACCATATACCTTCCGATGTATACCATAATTCTATAATGTGATTCACCCAAAAAACATAAAAAATAAACTATAAATACCCATTTAAAAAAAATATCATACTTATAGAAAAATCAATTAAAATATTGTTACATTAAAAATAATTCATATATCAATCGTAATAGTCATCCATACCAAACTATGTTTTTTTAATATATATCCTTTTAAATATATCCCTTACACTAACACACTCATCAGTGTACCAATACTATTTAATGAATGTCAAAAAATCATTAATGTAAAACTAATATATAAAAAACATAAATATTTCATATAATAATCAATAAAATTCTTAATAACTTAATATTTCACTCAAAATTGGAAACATAAAAAAGAAACATAACTTAGTCTTTATTATGTTATTTTATTAACTACCTTATGTATGACTTGTAGGATAAATTTCTCAGTCATATACAATGAATTTATCATTTATCTATTCTCCCTTGTTTTGATATAATATGTAAGGGCATCTAGATACATATCTTCATCACCATCATTTTCATGATTATTTTACTACTAATACTAAAATTGTTATGAAAATAATAAATACCAATATGAAAAACATCAAAAAATATATGTATTCTTTGATAAAATATTTTTTCATTAGCATAAGACTTTTTTCATTCATATGTGTCTCTCTTCATTTAATCCTTGGTTTTCTATATAGGTTTCCCTATTATGTTCAAATAATAAAATTATTTAATCAATCATTCCAGTCCTTCATAGTGGTTTTAATAAATAAGTGAATTAACCAAAGAATATACCGAATATAGTATTATTGTGTGTGTAGTTAGGAAACGGTTGTGCACCAGGTCATTATTGAGCTAATAAAATAAATTAAAACTTCATAGTTTTTACCTTTAGGTAAAAGTAATCATTCCCTACATTCGCAAAGCAGTATCAAAGCATGGATTCATTTTCATGGAAAAAAATGCAACATAAAATTTAGTAAAATTTATCAACAATATCATATACTAAAACATACCCCTTAGAGATGTACCGTTGGTTTCTATAAAATTTAAAATATCAAAATTACCAAATATTTAATGTTTTAATAGCCCAGGTAATTACAAAAGAATTTCTTTTAATTCAGTAATTAAATCGTTAAAATTAATATAATGAATCATTAAATAAATTCGTTTTATATAGACCAAAGAATATATACTTTTAGAATAGTAAAATGATCTTCATAATAGTAATCAAGAAAATAGAATAGTAACTTCAACTAGTAAATTATAAATACAACTTTCCTATATTATATGGGAAAATATGATATATTTATATCATTGAATATGTAAATATTTTTTTCTAAATGTTATAAATTAAGTAATAGTATTTTTGTGAGTCATAAAAATGTAATTAAAACTATATACATAATATAAATATTTCAAATAAAATATATTTTTCATAAAATAGATTAATAAATTATATTTTTTTTATTCAGTTTATAATATAATTTTATGAGTCCTTAAGTAAAATTTCAAAGTGTTATAAAATCAGTTATAACATCAAGAATTATATTTCTAGAATAAAATATATTTTTAATTAAAAAATAAATTTATCATATTTTTAAAATTACTTTTATAAAATGGATTTAATTTTTTAATTCATCATATAAAATAATTACTAGAGTTAATTATTGGTATTTTTCTAAAAAAACTAATTTTTAGTGAATAGTGAAATACGATAATTAATGATATAGGATAAATACACGATTTATTGATTCATAGAATATGTAATGATGAATTAATGAAAAAATATCTAACAATAATTAATTATTCTAATATATTTGGTGAAAATAATGAAAATATTCAATGTCTTCATCCAATCTTTAAACTTATGAATATATTAATGGGAAAACACCACTCTCCTCTATAGATAATGCCACAAAAAACATATTCTTCTCACAACTCAAGGCAATATAGATTTCTAAATTTCATCCCAATACCCTTCCAAAGAAACATCCCCACATCCATGTCCTTCTGGTCTCACTAGAAGAACAAAACCATGATCCTTAAGTAGGTTCTCAAGGAGGATAATTCCAAAGGAAAATCCTTATTCAATTTTTTCTTAATTTTATTCATATATTATTGTAACATACTAGGTAAATAAAGAATAAGAAATTTTAATATTTATTAATATTTTTGAATTAAATATAAATTTTACATTACAGAGGTTTCTATGTTCGATATGGTACCCGATACGCAACAATGAGTTTCTTGGAAATCTTACGTTGCACACAAAAAATATAATAATATTCTTTTAAATGGTAGTTAACATGTAGCCGTTGTATTGGCATGAATGAATATAAATAACTAAAATATGATTATATAAGTTTGTTAAATGTTTTTACATTTATCCAATAAAAGATAAAGGCTTAAAATAAGAAAATAATTCAATTTTAGGCATAGATACTCCAATATTCGCTAAAAGGTCGATTTATCGCCTTTTGATGGAGAACCCTCTTTATAAACAGTGTTGGTCACTCTTAAAAAATCTATTGTACCATATAACATCTTTCTTTATAATTGGGATATCAAAATTTACTTTGTGTATGTTTTAGTTATTTTTCTAATAAAGATCATTTTTAATGAATAATTGAAAAATGTTGTATTTTAATTCAAAATCTATTTTTAATATAATTTATTTATATTATTATATTATCTATTTAATTGGTTTTAAAGTGAAATTATAATATATTTTAACCATTTAATCCAATGGGGTACTTTTTAATTAATTTCACTTTGAAATTGGGCCTAAACAAGTGTCAATCTTTTGATATATATTGTTTCTAAAAAACACGCTATTTGTTTTGACAACAGGAATTAATTATTAAATTAATTAATGAAACTTATATGTTTTTAATATTTTAAAATATACATCATTTTTGAATTTGGAATATTAAATATAGCTTAGGGTGAAGTTTTGGTATTTTTCTGGAAAACGTCAATTTTTGATGAATAGTGAAACCACTATGTGGTAGTTAAAAAACTGAATTTTTCATTTAAATGAAACTTTACCACATCGGTGAATTGAATTTAAAAAATCCAAAATAAATGGTTTTCATTATTAATTAAAATTTTGTTCAATGGGATTAAAATATATTTTTGGTGAATAGTAACTTTTAAATTTTATTAAATGCGATTAAAGGTAATTAGTGTAATTTAAGGTAAATATAATGATATAATAATATTAAATCACCTTGAAACGTGTCCTATATTTATTTTATGAGCCATGGCCGACCCTGACAATCCATGGGTCAACTTGGGGACCCCATGGAGCCACTTGGGTAAGATAATGACATTAATAACTTTTTATTTAAAGTAAAAATAAAAAGGTCACAAACATGTATTTTTTATTAACACAATTTTTACATGGGGTTATATAATTGGCATATTGGACTATAAATATTCATTATAAAGCTAAAAATATTTAATACAACATTTTAATTTTTTCCTAATTGTTAGACATCAAATAAATAAAATTATTTATAACACAATGATGATGCAGTGTTTACGTCATTAATGAATGATTTAAATAAATAAGAAGATAATGTTTAATGTAATATCCAAAATGTGGCCAATTCTTATTGTATGATTTTATTTTGAAAATGGTAAACCTTATCTTCTACTTCAATAAATTTTGGACCTTTAGAAACCAAAAATAATTATATAATAAAATAATAAATTCACGCTTTCCAGAAGAGCCCTTCCTCTCCCTTATAAAAAGACCCCACTTCCTACCCATTTCTCACACATCTCAAGCCGTATGTCTCACCCAAAGTCTACTCAAATAAGCTCCCAATATCCATTTCATTATCCTAGAAGCCTTACCTTAGGCAGAAAGGTCTTCAAGAAACCCTTTTGGGTCAAACGAAATGGAGTTACCTGATTTAAAGTTATGTCTTCTCTTATGTTCTTTTGTTTTATTTTGCTTCTCCAACCCCCTAAACTCTTTTCATTCCATTCTTTGGTAAAAACACAAGTATCATCAATATACTAGGAATTTTTTATGAGAATTATTGGATCAACACTTACACACACCTCCGTCTAATGTTAAAGAACATATTGTTTCTGTGGATGGAAAATTACTGCCTCATGAAACAATGATTGTTCAATCTTCTCTTGACAACTTTCATGGTGGCCATTAAGATGTCACTATATTTATATATGATATATATTATTTTTATTTTTTTCTTATGCTTCTTTATTTTTCATTTATGGAATACCTTTATGGTTTCCATAATGGATATTGCGATAATTTCATTTTAGGAAGTGTGGACTACCGTCCCCTCAAAGTTATTTAAATCGTTAATTCCATATGTGGGATATATAAAGGATGGAGTTAATAATATTATATATTATATTATACTGGAATTATAATTTACCTTTATATCATTGTGATTTCATTCCATTAAATACAAACTAGAAATGAAAGTGGCGTTCATGCGTACGTACAACTTACCGTCTCCATGAACGGTGCATTTCATTTCTTACCTCTAAATGTTATATACTATTATAAATAAATGTATATGCTGGATATATATACTATCCAAATAATTATTATCATTCTGGATATAACAAACCTTTGACCACATGAACCACAAGTAATTGTAAGAAGTCCATTTTTGACTCAAGTAACAAATATCGACAAAACGACCATTATTAACTTAAATGATTACATAATGTTTACAACATTGCAATAAGTGGTATAAAAGGAATAATAAACATTAAAAAGGTTCTTAAGAATGTAGAAATTAACGTTAGTATATTATTCAGGAGATTAAATAATGATCTAGTCAAGTCAGACACGAGGTAAGGGACTTCGTCTCAATCTCCATTCATTGAGGCATATTTTGGTCTAATACAAGACTTTTTTTTTATACGCTGTATAAACACCCCTGAATTTTCAAAGGGAATCTTTTTATATGATTTGTTTTATTGAACAAAAAAAAAGGAATGATTCTTTTAACATAAGTGGTGACAATGACCTTTTCCACTACCATGAGTATTATTTGATCTTTGGCTTTCCCAACAAGCCATAATGTTTTTAAAAATAAATACCACATACTCTTTTATGTATTTTGGTACTAAAAATGGTTTTGATAATGGATTTGTTATGTAAATATATTTATGTGATATATTGTGATTGAAATGAGGAAATGTTTTCATTCCTTTATATTTTTTTTATGAGTTATTATTATATAATGGTACTTGGACATTTGAAAGGTGGTTACTTGATAAACCAAATGACGAGTGGTGTCTTGAATACCAGGATTGGTGGTTATGTTATAACCTCCAATGCATTGGGTATGTAAGTCATCCGTATGGCTAATCCATTTAGTGACATGTGTGGAAGTTGACTGTATGGTTATTCTATTTAAGTATGTTTATGTCCCAAGTTACCTTTATATGTTATGTGTTCTTTATATGGATTTTATGGTAATATTTTGGTTATGAAAGGATAAGTAATGATCTTTTATTCAGTGAAGAGTATTTACTACTTCATAAAGGTGAAAAGTATTACTTATGTTAATATATTCATAGTTTACTTGTTATTTTGAAAAACTAACAGTTTTCATTCTTTATGTATCCCTTAATAAGATTTTTATGCTCATCACATGTTTTGAAATGTTTATCACAGGACAAAATGTGGAATAGGGTCAAGGATGGGATCAAGGAAAAGTCATGTTGTCTTAAACATGGAACTAGACATGAAACTTTTCTTCAGGAGTTCATGTTTTGTAAAAAAAAGAGAAAACTGTGTAGAAGTGTCTACTTTTTTATCTTTTGAGATGTAATAGTTATTTTCTAATTCTCTAAAACATTAAACCTGAAAAGATCCTCAAATTGAATTATTCGTTTAATTCAATATTAAGTAAGGTTTAAGATCGGGTCCTAAAAGTTGGTATCAAAGGTCGGTTTAGACAACTTTAGCAGTTTGAAAATTGTTAAATTAATTAATTTATGGTTTGATTGAAATGATATAGAATTTAAATATTACCATGTTGCGTCGCCTAAGATATTTCTGTGTTCATAATGGTTTTCCGCAGAGGAAACAAGGAAGCTACGTTGGGATGACATCAGAAGGAATACAACCTTCCAAATCAGCAACCTGAGATGGTCGGAATCGGAACTGAACAGTTTTTTGCAGTGATGGCACATTTGACTTAGGCTATAAATGGTGGGGGTATCCCTGCACGAGATCAGCCAGATCAAATGCAGAGGAACATGTTAGTGGTGAAACATTTCATGAGGTAACATCCTCCTTAATTTAGAGGATCATCAGGCTCTGTGCTAGCAGAAGGTTGGATTAAAGCACTGGAGATGATTTTTGATGTCATGGGGTGTTCAGAACTTCAAAAGGTTAGCCTTTCTTTTTACCATTTTGAAGGTGAATCTAATCAATGGTTGTCGATGGTGAAAAATATCAGGGATAGTGATTAGATTAATGATCTTCACTAGGATGAATTCAATGGTATATTTCTTGAGAAATATTTTCCTAAGGTGCTTCTTCTTAGGATGGAAAAAAAATTCCTAGAATTGATGTTGGAGGATGACTCAGTGGCTTTTTATGAAGCAATTTTCACTCGACTGGAATGATATGCTCTAAATTTCATACGATATCTTGATAGTAAAATAAACCATTTTTACTCGGGGATAAAGACAAAGTATCGAAGGGATTTAGCTTCTCGTGAGTTCAAATGTTATGAAAAGCTTGTTCAATGTTCAGATAAGGTGGAAATGTTGTTTTCCGATGATCAGGTGTTCTTTGAAAAACAACATAATAAGAGGTCCATTTGGCACGCAAAGGAAAAGAATTCATCAAAGAAGCCTAGAGGTAAGAAAAACAAATATCCATCCTATGAGAAGTTTGGTAAAATGCATCCTGGAGAATGCTTATCCAATTCTAGAAAGTTCTTTCGGTGTGGTAAGTCTGGTCATATTGCTTGTAACTGTAAGGAAAATGATCATGCAGACAATGAAAAGCCAGCGGTAATATGTTTTAAGTGTAATGAAATGGTTCATTATGAAAATGAGTGTCTAATAAAGAACTAAACTGAGGTAAAGCATCCAAACTACAAGAAAAAAGGGTAGGTGAAATCCATTGCAACTATTTCAGTAGATGTTGGGCCTTCGAATGAAGTAGTATCAAGTACATTGTTTGTTTGTTCAGATAATTCCAATCTATTGTTTGATTCAGGTTCTACACATTATTTCATTTCTGAGAAGATTTCTATTAAATTAGGAATTCCATCTCAAGATATGAATCTTGAACTTATGGTAATAACACCCAAAGGAAACGTTGAGACAAAAATAAATTATAAGAACCTTCCTATCCTTGTGTGCGGAAAGAATCTACCTGCAAGCCTTATTGTTTTTCCTCTAGTAGATATTGATGTTATTTTGGGCATGGATTGGATTTTTGTTTATCATGCTAAGATTGACTGCAGAGCTAAAAAGGATTATTTTCAGAATGATTTTCAGTTTGTGTACATGAATGAACCCTTTATTTTGATAACATATTAGGAAGTTGAGAAAATAGTAAAATAAGGAAATGAATGTTACCTTGAACATATTGTGGAAAACAAAGGAACTGCTCAGATTAATGATGTGCCAGTGGTAAATGAGTATCGTGATGTTTTTATTGATGATTTGCCTGGTATTATTCAATATCGGGAAGTTTAATTTACTGTTGAATTAGTTCTTGATTCTAAGCCAATTTCAAAACCCCCTTTTCGAATGGCTCAAGTTGACCTTTTAGAGTTAAAGAAGAAATTGCAGGAGTTATTAGATAAAGGTTTCATTCGACCTAGCACATTGCGATGGCGTGCTCATTTCTTGCTTGTTAAAAAGAAATATGGTTCAATGAGACTTTTCATTGATTATAGAGCATTGAATAACATCAATGTTAAGAAAAAGTATCCTTTTCCTCATATCGATGATTTGTATGATCAAATCCAAGGAGCTCAGTATTTTTCGAAGATTGACTTGAGGTCGGGGAACCATTAGTTGAAAGTAAAAGAAGTAGACATTCTGAAGACTCTGTTTCGTACTAGATATGGCCATTATGAAATTTTAGTTATGCTTTTTGGGTTAACCAATGTACCTGCTATATTTATGGATCTAATTAATAAAAGTTTCCATGAGTTTTTGGATATGTTTTTGGTTGTGTTCATTGATGATATTTTGGTGTTTTCTAATAGTAAAGAGGAGCATAAAAGTCATTTAAGCATTATCTTGCAAACCTTAAAATAAAATAAACTGTATGGAAAATTCACCAAGTGTGAGTTTTGGTTACAACAAATTTCTTTCCTTGGTCAATTTTTTTCAAAAAAATTGCATAACTATTGATCCTCCTAAAACAAAAGTTTTTGAAGAAAGGCCAAGACCCAAAAATATAACCGAGATCCGTAGTTTTCTTGGTTTGGCAGGTTATTACCGGAGGTTTGTTGAAAACTTTTCATGAATATCTAGTCCAATGACTAAGTAAACTCAAAAAGGTGTTAAGTTCATCTGGAAAAAATAATGTGATGATTGTTTTCAAGAATTGAAAAGAATATTGGTGAAACCTCCACTTTTGGAACTTCCTTCCAAAAATGGTGTGTTTGTTATCTACAGTGATGCTTCATTGAAAGGACTTGGTTGTTTCCTAATGAAGAATGATCTGGTAATTTCTTATGCTTCATGACAGTTGAAAACAAATTGTTAAATTACCCTACACATGATTTGGAATTTGCTGCTGTTGTTTTTTCTCTAACAGTTTTGAGGCATCATTTGTATGGAGTAAATTGTGAAATATATACTGATCAAAAAAGTTTAAAGTATATATTCACTCAGAATGAATTTAACATGAGACATATTAGATGACTGTAATTCATCAAGGATTACAATTGTACAATTCATTACAATCCGGGAAAAGAAAATAAAGTGGTCGATGCTTTGAGTCGAAAAAGTAATGATTTATTAACCATGATACGTTTGGAATGAGATCCTTTGGTTTTTATTTGATGAAATTTGGAATAAAAGTTTTTGGTGTAGGAAGTTCTTATGTTTTGTTTAAGGTGTCAGTGAGATCATCTCTATCAGACAGAATTAAGCGAGCAAAAAAGAAAGACAGTGGGTTACAGAAAAAAGGTACAGCTGGTTCAGAAGGGTAATTTACCTTAATTTAACATTGATAATGATTGTTTTTTGATGTTTGGTAAGAGATTATGTGTTCCTTGTGATTCATAGTTGAAGAATGAGTTATTATATGAGATTCATAGTTCCCCATTTTCAGTCCATCCTGGTCGTACTAATATGTATAGAGATCTGTGGGAGTATTACTGGTGGGATGGAATGAAAAGAGAAATTGCTGATTTTACTCTAAATTGTTTGACTTTTGAGCAGGTTAATGCAGAGAGGCAGTTACCAAAAGGTATTCTTTAGTCATTACCGGTGCCAGATTGGAAATGGGAAAATATTTCCGTGGACTTCGTTGTGGGATTACCAAACACATCTCGAGGTAATAATACAATCTGGGTTTTTGTTGATCGATTGACAAAATCTGGTCATTTCATTCCTATTATAGATACTTTGTCTCAAGATAAACTTGCAAGGTTGTATGTTCAATAGATAGTCAAGTTACATGGAGTTCACCTCTCCATTGTATCTGATCGGGATCTCAGGTTTACTTCTAACTTTTGGAAAGGCCTTTAGATGTTGTTGGGTACTGAATTAAATTTTAGTACAACTTTTCATCCACAATCAAATGGGCAGTCCGAACAAACAATTCAGACCATGGAGGATATGTTACGTTCTTGCACGATGAATTACCAGGGAAGTTGGGACCAACATCTTTCTTTGATTGAATTTTATTATAACAATAGTTTCTATTCCAGTATACAGATGGCTCTGTTTGAAACATTATATGGTAAATGGTGTCAAACTCCAACATTTTGGGATAAATTAGGGGAAAGGAAGCAGATGGAACTAGAATTGGTTGAAGAGATGGTAGAACAAGTTCAGTTGATTCAGAAGCACATGAGAACAGCTCAAAGCAGGCAGAAAAGTTATCCGGATAACCGGAGGAAGGATCTATCTTTCGAGGTATGTGATCTAGTTTTTCTTAAAGTTTCTCCATGGAAAAGTGTGATGTGTTTTGGCAAGAAGGGAAAGTTGAGTTTGAGGTTCATTGGACCTTATAAAATCTTTGAGAAAGTTGGATCAGTTGCATACGGAGTGGAATTACCTCCATGTCTGTCCCAGGTATACATTGTTTTTCATGTTTCAATGTTGAGAAAGTATATGTCAGATCCATCTCATGTTTTGAGCCCAGAGGTAATTCAATTGGAAGAGAATCTCTCTTATGAAAAACAAAAATTCCATATTCTTGACCATAGATAGAAAGTGTTGCGGAATAAGGTAATTCATTAGGTAAAGGTTTTGTGGAAAAACCATATGGTTGAAGAGGAAATGTGGGAATCTGGAGATGCTATGAGGGATAAATACCCCTACTTATTTTGATATGTAAATAAAATTGTGAGGATGCAATTCCCAAAATGGGGGAAGGATGTAACATCCCAGTTAAATAAAGAATATGAAATTTTAATATTTATTAATATATTTGAATTAAATATTAATTTTACTTTAAATGGGTTTCTATGTTCGATAGCGTACCCGATACGCAACAACGAGTTTCTTTGAAATCTTACGTTGCACACTAAAAATATAATAATATTATTTAAAATGGTAGTTAACACGTAGACGTTGTATTGGAGGGAATGAATATAAATAACTAAAATATGATTATATGTGTTTGTTAAATGTTTTTACATTTATCCAATAAAAGATAAAGGCTTAAAATAAGAAAAGAATTCAATTTTATTCATAGGTACTCAAATACTCACTAAAAGGTCGATTTATTGCCTTTTGATGGCGAACCATCTTTAAAAATAGTTTTGGTCACTCTTATACATTCTTTTGGACCAAATAAAACCCTTCTTAAGAATCGGGATGTCAAAATTTACTTTTTGTGTGTTTTTTTTATTTTTCCGATAAAGTTCATTTTTAATGAATAAGTGAAAAATGTTGTATTTTAATTCAAAACCTCTTTTTAATCTAATATAATTATATTATTATATTATCCTTTTAATTTGTTTTAATGTGAAATTAGAATATATTTTTACCATTTAATCCAATGGTGGACTTTGGAATTAATTTCAATTGGAAATTGGACCTAAACAAGTGTCAAACTTTTTATATATATTGTTTCTAAAAAACACGCTATCTATTTTGACAACATGAATTAATTATTAAATTAATTAATGAAACTTATATGTTTTGAATTTCTTAAAATAGAGATCATTTTTTAATTCGGAATATCAAATATAGCTTAGGGTGAATTTTTGTTATTTTTTTGAAAAACATCCATTTTTGATGAATACTGAAACCACTAAGCCGTAGTTAAAAAACTAAAATTTTCATTTCAATGCAACTTTACCACATGTGTGAATTGAATTTCAAAACTCCGACACACATGGTTGTCATTAGTAAGTAAAATGTGATTCAATGGGATGAAAATATTTTTATGGTGAATAGTAACTTTTATGTTTTATTAATCGCGATTAAAGGTAATTAGTGTAATTTAAGGTAAAAATAATGTTATAATAATATGAAATCACCTTGACACATGTCCTGCACTTATTTTATGAGTCATGGACAAACGTTAAAATCCATGGGTCAATTTTTGGGACCCCATGGAGCCAATTGGGTAAGATAATGACAATAAAACATTTTATTTGAAGTAAAAATAAAAATATCACAAACATGTATTGTTTTACTAAAACAATTTTTACATAGAGTTATATAATTGATATATTTGACTATAAATATTCATTATAAATATAAAAAGATTTCCTACAACATGGTATTTTTTTTATTATTTTTAGACATTAAATAAAAAAAATTATTTTTGACACAATGATGTTGCAGTGTTTACGTCCTTAAAGAATGATTTAAATAAATAAGAAGATAATGTTTAGAATAACATTCAAAAGTATCAAATTATTATTGGATGATTTTATTTCTGACATGGGAAACCATATATTTGACTTTAATAATTTTTGGACCTTTAGAAACCGAAAATAATTATATAATAAAATAATAGTTTCATGCTTTCCAAAAGAGCCCCTCCTCTCCCTTGTAAAAAGACCCCACATCATACCCATTTATCACACTTCTCAAGACCTTTGGGTCATCCAAAATCTACAAAAATAATCTTTCAATATCCCCTATTCATCTTAGAAGTCTTACCTTAGGGATAAATCTCTTCAAGAAACACTTTTGGTTCAAACCAAAGGGAGTTACCCGATTTAAAGGTAATGTCTTCTCTTATGTTCTTTTGTTTTATTTTGCTTCTCCAAACCCCTAAACTCTTTTTTATTACTTAGTTTGTAACAAAACATGAATATTAAATATACTAGGTTGTTTTTTTTAGAAGGATTCTAGCAACACTTACACACACCTCCGTCTAATGGTTAAAAAACATACCATTTCTGTGGATGGCGAATTACTGCCTCACGAAATGATGATTAATCAATCTTCTCTTAACACATTTCATGGTGGCCATTAAGATGTCAATATATTTATATATGATATATATTTTGTTTATTTTTTCTTTATTCTTCTGTATTTTTCATTTATGGCATACCTTTATGGTTTCCATAAGGGATAAACGCAATAATTTCATTTTAGGAAGTGTAGACTCCCGCCCCCTCAAAGTGATTTGAATCATTAATTCCAAATGTGGGAGGTATAATGGATGGAGTTAATAATATTATATATGATATTATACTGGAATTATAATTTACTTTTATATCATTGTTATTTCATTCTATTAAATACGAAATAGAAATGAAAGTAGCGTTCATGCGTACGTACGACTTACCGTCTCCATGAACGGTGCATTTCATTTCTTACCTCTAAATGTTATGTACTATTATAAAAACATGTATATGATGGTTATATATGATATATATGATATCCAAATCATGAATATCATCTTTTATGTAATCAACCTCTGAATATATGAACAACATGTAATTGTAAGAAGTCCATTTTTTACTCAAGTACCAAATATCGACAAAACAACCGTTATTAACTTAAATGATTACATAATGTTTATAACATCGCAATAAGTGATATAAAAAGAATAATAAACTTGAGAATGTTTCTTAAGAAAGTAGAAATAACTTTAGATTATTATTCTGGAGATTAAAGAATGATCGATTCAAGTTGGACACGAGGTAAGGGACTTCGTCTCAATCTCCTTTCATTGAGGCATATTTTGTTATAATACAAGAATTTATTTTATACGCTATCTAAACACCCTTGAATTTTCAAAGGGAATCATTTTCTACAAATAGTTTTACTAAATGACAAAATGGAATGATTCTTTTAACATAAGTGGTGACATTGACCTTTTCTGTCGCCGCGAGTATTATTTGATCTTTGGCTTCTTCAACAAGCCGTACTATTTTTAAAAATAAATACCATATACTCTTTTATGTATTTTGGTATTGAAAATGGCTTTGAGAATGTATTTTTTATGTCAATATATTTAAGTGATATATTGTGATTGAAATGTGGAAATGTTTTCTTTCATTTATATTTTTTGTATGTGTAATGATTTTGTAATGGTACTTGGACATTTGACAGGTGGTTACATGATAAACCAAATTACGGGTGGTGCAGTGAATACCGGGACGGGTGGTTACATTATAACCTCTGATGCATTGGGTATTGAAGTCGGTTGTATGGCTATTCCATTTAGTTACATGTGTGGAAGTTGACCGTATGGTTATTCCATTTAAGTATGTTTATGTCCCAAGTTACCTTTATATGGTATGTGGTCTTTATATGGGTTTTATGGTGATATTTTGGTAACAAAAGGGTAAGTAATGATCTTTTATTCAGTATAGAGTGTTAACTAATGCATAAAGGTGAAAAGTATTACTTATGTTAATATATTCATGGTTTACTTGTTGTTTTGAAAAACTAATAGTTTTCATTCTTTTTGTATCCCTTACTGAGCTTTTTATGATCATCCCTAGTTTTTGAAATGTTTTTCACAGGACATAATGTAGAATAGGGTCATGGATGAGATCAAGGAAAAGTCATGTTGTCTTAAACATGGAACTAGACATGACTCTTTTCAGCAAGAGTTAATGTTTTGTAAAAAAAGTTGAAACTGTGTAGAAGTGTCTACTTTGTAATCATTTGAGCTGTAATAGTTATGTCATAATTATCTAAAACTCTAAACCAGAAAAGATCATCAATGTGAATTATTCATTTAATTCAATATTAAGTAAGGTTTAAGGCCGAGTCTTGAAAATTATACTGTCTTAACCTCCCCATATCCAAGTGGAATTAAAACTCCATTAACATATATATAATTTAATTTTACCATGTTGATGAAAACATTCATCATCCATCTTATTCTCCTCGACTTTTTTACTCTAAAAATGATAACATCTTCAATGATGTGTCAGTCTTATGCCATTGTTGGTGATCACATTCATTAGGCATTAGCACCATCATGGGAGGACATAAAAGACATTTTTTTGGTTATATGATATTTAATTATACATTCAATAAGTTATTAAATATTATTTAATGTATATATAAACATTATGTTGAATAAAATGATAAAATATTTCAATGATCATAAAAAAACACCAAAATAAACTAATTGATTCTCATTAATTTTCCATGTAATGATTCAAACTCATTTCATAAAACAAAATTATATATGGTATCCTTTATAATTTTGGAAACATATTTACACTATTTGATTCTACTTCTGGTGTTTTCTCTTCATATAATAAAAATAAAATCCACAATGAAGGAACCATGGAAATCATAAAATAAATGAAATCGAAACAATGTAAATAAAAATATATTATTACTAAATGTGTTGAAATATTTTATAATAATATAATAAAAGTAATTATAAATAGTAATAGTGTTCAATAATATATTAATATATCTTTTTAAACCATTATACAGGTTTTTTGAACATAATTGAAGTAAGATAAACCCAATGTAAGGTAATTCTTATCCTTATTTCCATTAATTGTCTAAACCTTATAAATTATTGATTATATGGTACTAATATGGTTTTTGAAATAAAATTTGTTTATATTATGTTTTATAAAGTGGATTCATATTTTATACACATAATAAATTATCTATCTAGATTCTCACAAAAAATATATGATATATGTATGAGATTTTTCATTAAAAATACAGCTTTTAATTTCTATTTTCACAAAATTCAAAAGAAATGTTTTTTGAATGTATTATTCTTTAATAAATATTGATCATGAGAATGGTTTAATATAAATTTTGGTTTCTATATATCAATATAAATCATTCAGTATTTTTATGTCGGAGATTTACTATATGGTTACTTCAAGTGTAAGTATGATGGTTACACCATAGGGTAGTCGTGAGGTTCACATGGTAATGTAGTAGTGTAGATTACCATGTAGGGTAGCCATGAGGGTAAAAAATCTTATTTTACAAGTGAGGGTTTCAATATTAATTAATAAATGTCATAATTTAATTTATAGTGTTATTTATGATTTCAATGTTTTGTGTTAATCTCATCTGTTCACAAAGTAATTAAATGATAATTATTGGATGAGAATTTTGTCTTTCTGAAATTAATTTTAATTGATCATATGTATTCGGGTACTAATAGCTTATTTCCATCTTTTTTCCCTTACTAAACTTTTTTAGATCATACCAATTTTTAAAATGTTTTTCAATGGGTATATGGATGGGTAAATGAAAATAGAAGCTAAGATAAATGTTGGGAATTCTTTTCATGAAATGATTTCATGTTTTTCTTAAAACATTTATTGTATAAAAAATGAATATTGTTTTAGTAGTGCAATAATTTTATTCTTTTAGGTTGATATTTCTGAATTATGTCCTAATTTTTTAAAATTCAAAACTGAAAAGATCATATAGAATATAAAAATGTAAATTATAAAGGAATTTACTAGATTAGGTAGTGTTTATAATGGGTCCTTATAATTGGTATCATTGACTGTTCAAGATAACATTTGAGGTTAGAATGATTTTAATATAATTCCGTAAATGTTATTTACCTTATGCTTATGTTGAAATTATATCGATTGTGTTGATTAATGTGTTTCTTCATCTAATATATGTATGTTCAGAACGGTTATATGTACAAGAAACAAGGATGTTGAAGTAAGAAATAACATAGAAGATGATATCCTTTCTGATACACTCCCATGAATGCTGGGAATTGGAATCAAAAAAATTTTGAATATAATTGATCATTTTTTTAAGGATAAAAACTAATGTGGAATACATTTAAGAAGAAAACCTGAGCTACAACAAAAATTCCTGATGATAGAGGAACATTTTATGAGGAAACTCCCTTCTTCTTTTATTACAACATTAGAACTAGTGGAAGATGAAGGATGGATTAAATCCCTTGAATAGATATTTGATGATATTTCATGTACAGATAATCAAACTTTTATCATTTAAATTTATTTTTTTAAATGTGAATATGACTTGTATTGGTCAATGGTTAAGAATACAAGGGAAAGTGAACAGACTGATTCCATAGAATTGGATAAATTTAAAAAAAAAATCTATGAAGAATATTTTCTTGTGGTGGTTATAATTAAGTTGAAAATTTCATTCCATTAATTAATTAAATAGAGTAATATTTATTTGCGGTTTGTGAAGAAAACATTATTTGATTTGAATGGTATTCTTGAAATAATATTCTTGATTTAGATAGAAAAATAAATTGTTGTTCCTTAGGATTGAATCCAATATATTGAATGGAATTATTCTCTCATGAATTGAATTTTTATGAGAATCATGTCTATTGTGATGAGAATTTATAAATGGAGTTTGTTGATGGTCATGTTTACATTTACAATAATGAATAGGTCCATATGTAATGTGAGGTGTAAGAATCAATCTATGAAATTTGAAGGTAAGAAAGTCTAGTTTCCAGTTTGTGATAAATGTGGAAAAAACCATGGTGATTTCCTCTAGTTACATTGATGTTTTTTCGATGTTCTTATTTTGTACTTATGTCATGAGATTTTAATGAAAATGATCATAATATTATTATTGATACGGAAAAAATAATATGTTTTAAATGTGGTGAGATGTGTCATTATGAAAATATCTTCCCAACTTAATATCTAAATGATTGAAAGTATCAAGATTATAAGAAGAAAGTTATAGTGATATCCTTTGTGACTATGTCATTAAATTTTGAGCCATTATATTATGTGGCATATAGTACATTGTTTTGTTACTCAGATTCTTTTAATATATTTTTTTATATAGGGTCTACACATTGCTTTATTTTTGAGAATTTTTCATGTAAATTAGAACTTACACTGTAAAAAATGATACTGGAAGTTATGGGTAAACCACAAAGGGGAAATATAACATCAAAAATAATTATATGAATATTCATTTTTCTTCATATGTAACGAAATTAACTGAAATCTTTTTTGTTTTTTCATTAGTTGATTTTGATGTTATTCTAGTCATGGATTGGATTTTTTTATCATGAAATTTTTTTTGTAGAGTGAAAAATTTTGTTTTACTAAAAGTTTATTGGTTTTAAATACTCTATTGACCGCCTACAATTTATAACATATTAGGAAGTTTAGAAATAGTTATAATACGGAAAAGAATTTTATCATTCTCATATTTCTGGAAAAAGGGACACTATTTGATATAATGATGTTCTATTAGAAAATGTATACCTATTAATTATTCCTGTATACATTCAAGTGATATACCATATCGAGAAGTTGAATTTACTACTGAATAAATTCTTAATTCTAAGTCAATTTTAAATCCCATAAATATATTTTTCAAGTGAGACTTATTAAATTGAGAAATCATATGGTGGTGTTTCTTGATTAAGGATCCATTCATCCAAGCACTTCACCATGGGGTTCCCCTGTTTTGTTTGTAAGAAATAATGATGGTTCCATGATACATTGAATTGATTGATTTACTTTGATTAAAATTAATGTTAATTATAATAATTCATTTCCTCATTTAGATTACTTGTTTGATCATCTCTAGGGTGCTTCTAATTTTTCAAATAATTACTTGAGATCTGGGTAAAAACAGCTGAAGGTGAAGGAGGATGACATCCCGATAATAACATTTCATACTAGATATGAGAATTATGAGTTTTTTTCATACAAATTCATTTGAAAAATACCCTTATTATTTGAAAGGATCTTATGTATAGAATATAATGTAAATATTGGGATTTTATTTATCTCGTTTTAATTGATGAATTTTATTTTGTTTCAAAAGGTTATGAGGATAATGAACAAAATTTAAGGATTGTATTTTAAACCCTCAAATAAATGATTTTATATAGAAAATTAATCCAGTCTGATTTTTTATTATAAAAAATATATTTTTTAGGAACATTGTAAATAAGGATGGAATAATAATTGATTGTTCCAAAAAAATGTGGTTGATCAATATCCAAGAACTAAAAATGTTACATAGATGATAGTTTTATTGAATTATCATGTTATTACCATAACATTGTTAAAAACATTGTACTAATATCTATCCCAATAAATCTGTTAAAAAGGTGGTAAAATTTATTTGGACAAAATATTGTGATGTTTTTTTGGAAGTGATGTTGAGATTGGTTATTTCTCTAGTTTTCTCCCAACCTTATATAAAGGATGAATTTTTCATCTACATTGATTTTGCGTTAGAGGGAAACGGTTTTTTATGAGGAAGAATGAATAGGTAATTTCTTATGATTCAATACAACTAAACCCCAATGGGTTAAATTTTCCCTACCATTACTTGGAATTAACATCTATGGTTGTCGATTTGAAAATTTGGAGGCATCATTTATATAGATCTACATGTGAATGATATACATACTATAAAAGTCAGAAATATATATTCAATCTAAACGAATTAAACATTTGACTGGCACGATGGCATGAAATGATAATGGATTATAATTTCATGATTAATTACCATCATGAAAAAAACAATGTGTAAGATTCCTTGAGTTGAAAACATCATGCATCATTGAACAAGTTACATTTGGAACAATACCCCTTTATTAATGATTTGATAAATTCTTTCTTGGATGTTATGGGTGAGAGAATTTACTCTATTTTATTTTAGATTTTAGTGATGTCTTCTTAGTCAGATAGGGTAATTTAACCACGTATGGATCTTTTTGAGTTATATAAAAATGAATATATTGCGGAAAATGGTCTTTTCCAAGAATTTAATGTTGATAAAGATTTTTTTTAGATTTGGGATTATATTAGGTGTTCCTTTTGATTAAAAAAAGAAGAAATATTTTTTATTTATTATCATAATTACCCATTTGCAGGTTATCTTGTAGCAAAAATATGTACAGAGACCTTTAGGAGTATTACTAGGGGATTTAATGAAAAGATATATTGTAGATTGTACCAAAAAATGATTGATTTTTCAAACTGTTAAATTAGAGTAACAATTTCAAAAGGGGATAATTTATCTTTTTCTAGTGTGAGATTAGAATTGGGAAAATATATCTATAGAATTCATGGTGGAATATCCAAAGACATATTAAGGTAACAATGCGATTTGGGTTATTGTTGACTGACTGAATAAGTCTACACATTTTCTTCCTATTCGATATACTATGTCTTTGGATTAGCATTCAAGATTGTACCGCATAGAAATTTTCAGGTTACATGGAGTAACTCTATCCTTTGTAACTAAATGAGATCCCGTGATCACTTATAAACATAGGAATGTAAATTAAAATTCATTAAGAACCATATTTAATTTTAGAACATCCATTAATCCCCAGTTTGATGCACAGACCAAAAGAATAATTCAAACATTGGAAGAAATGTGTCAGTCTTATTCAATATATTTTCAGGGAAGTTTTGATCAAAATATTTCTTTTGTTTATTTTTTTTTACAATAACTATTGTCATTCTAGTATATAGGTGGAAATTTTTTTAGGCATTATATGAAAGAAATGTCAAACTCCATCATTTTGGGATGTAGTTTGGGAAATGATGTTAGTGGGAAAAAATTATTAGAGGAAGTGGTTGGGAAAGTTAAGATGATTCAGAAACATATGAGAAGAACATAGAATAAAAAGAAAAGTAGCACAGATAACATGAGTATTGAAATTCTTTTTGAGGCAGGTGATCATGTTTTTTCTTAGAATATCACCACAAAAAACGTTTTCTGAATTTTGGTAAGAAATAAAAGCTACATCCACAGTTCATTGTATAATTTGAAATACTATAGAATGTTACATCAGTTTCCTACTGAGTTTTTTTTCCTCTAATGTTATCATTGGTACATAATGTTTTTCATGTTTTGTTATTGATAATGTAAGCTCCAAATTCATCACATGATTTTTTCCTATAAGTAGATTACCTGTAAGATAACCCTTCATTTTAATAGAGACCTACTCATATTCATGATCATAGAGATCAATTATTTTGGAATAAGGTAATTCAACATGTTAAGGTTTTGTGGAGAAACCACATCATTGAAGAAGGAACATGGGATTCTAAAAATTATTTGAAGAAAATATACCCTCGGTTCATAAATAAGTAAATAAAAATTGTGTCAATGAAATTTCAAGAAGGTGGGGTGAATGTAAAAAATTGGATTCATAAAAAATTATTTTATTTTAGTCTATAAATTAATTTTTAAATTATTTATAAATGTATATTAAAATATTTGGTTATTGTAGTAATTAAGAAACTAATACTGATGGGGTAGTAACAATATCTTATGAATTTTATTCAAGCCAATAGAATAGTAACATCACTTAAGAATGTATAAATAATATATTTCCATCTTATAATTGAAAATATAATAAATTAATATCATCGAATAAGTCAATAATTGTTTTTCGATATTATAAGTTATGTGTTTTTATTTTTTTGAGCCATAAATATTTTATAGAAATTTTATAATTAGTATAATATTTAAGAAAAACTTATTTTCTTAAAATAGATTAATAAAATTTTATTTGATTGCCTTCTCATTATAAGTTAATTTAATGAAATATTAATTAAATTTTTAAAGTTTTATTATTTCACTAATTTTTTTACAAAATATATTTTAGAAATAAATGTTTATGTTAATCACAAATTACATATCTCCTATTATTATTTTTTTCATAACGTCAAATTATTTTTCTAATTATAATTGTAAAAAAAGTTAGGATTAATATTTTTTATTTTTTCTATAATATATGATTTTATGTTGAATTTTGGAATACTATATTTTACGATATAAGATAAATACAAGATTTATTGACTCACAGACGATGTAAGGTTTAATTAAGCATAAAACATTGAACAATCCGTCATTATTTGAAGATATTTTTTATTATTTCTCAATCTATTTGTAGTCTTACTCAAATATAATAAACTAATGAATAAAATAATGATAAACGTCTCCTCTTCAGCACTATAAATACCATCCCACATCACCTCTTCTCATCACATCTATATTCCTTGCAGCTGGTTTAATTTCTACCCATTCCTCTTCCCATGACTCTACCCCACATATAAGGATTTCTGGTCTCACTAAAATACCTAAATTATGATCCTTATGGAGGTACTCAATTATAATAATTCAAGAGGTAAAATAATCTTTCATTTTCTTTTATTTGCATTTCAATTATTTTTCATTTCTTATAATCTATTAACATAACCTTATCTTAGAAGATCACCATGTAATGAATATTATTTATACTGGAATTTTATAATTTTTATGGAAAATGGATCATCTTAGTTATTCCCCACTCCCTTTTATTTTGAATACGATAACATCATCAATGATGTGTCAATTTACCACTATCATGGACAATTCACTTACATTTTTCATTTGTTTCATCATAGCTGGTCAAAAAACCATTTTTCTTCTTAAATAATATTGAATTGTAAATATTATAAGTTATTTAATTTTCTATAATCAATATATATACATGATATGGAATAAAATTATATAAGCATGTGATGATCATAAAAACCACAAAACTAAAGTATATCATATTTATTTAAAGTTTCATCTATTGATTCATCTTAGTTTTGTAGAATAAAATTATATATGGTATCATTCAAAATTCTAGAAACATATTGACACCATTTCATTAAACATCTGTATTTTTTGCTTCCATTCGACATCAAAATCATAATGAACAAACCATGGAAACCATTAAATAAGTTCTCTTAAAACAATGAGAATAACAAACTATTTTATATGATCGTGTGGAAAGATGTTATAAGAATATATTATAAGTAATAATAAATATTAATATTGTTCAATAATATTTTTATAAGTCTTTTTAAAACATTATACAGGAGGGTTGAACTCATTTTAATTAAGAAGAACCTATTGTACTGGAATTCATAACCCAATTATCATTTTTTGGATTAACTTAATACTTTAGTGATTATATAGTACTATAGTTATTTATGAAAATAATTTTCATTATATTATTTATTTTTATTTTTATTTACAGTGTATACACATATTCCATTATTTTTATAAATTATAACTTCAAATATATTATATTCTGAAATGGATTTTCTTTAAAATCCTTATTTAAATTTCTATTTTTAAAAAATTAAACAGGGTTGTTTTTATGAATGTTTTAATATTATATGAATATAGTTCTTATGAATTTTTTAAAATTAAGGGTGGTAATTAAATATTACTCCAATTTATTGTGTATTTTTATGCTGGAGGTCAACTGAATGGTTACACTATGTGGAACTACAATGGTTACACTATAAGGTAGTTGTAACGATTATAATGTAATGTAGCTGTGAGGGTTAATTTTTACGGTAGCTGTGTGGGTTAAAAATTATATGGTACTAAAAAGGGATACAATTATTAGTATGTAGCATCCTAAGTAACAATTATTGTATTATTTTAGTTTTCTATGTTTTTTTTTGAAATATACTGTTTTCCCAATATAAGATACTTTTTTAGTGATTATATGAATTTATGAGTATGATTTCATAAGATTATATGTATTTATTTAATAAATGTTTATCTCCCTCTTTTAATTTTACATGTCTATGATTTTTTTATTCACCCCATGTTTTAAAATGTTGTTAATAGGGTATGAGGATGGGAACTAAAATATGAGAAGCCATGATAAATGTTGTCAAGACACTTCATGAAAAGATTTCCTGTTTTCATTAATGAAAATTGTACTATGAGAAAAGGGATATTGTTTTAGTAGTACCCAAATTTCATGCATGTGGGTTGATTTGTATAAATTGTTTCATAATTTTCTAAAACTAGAAACCTAAATGTTCTTTGGGAATATAGGTAAGGGAATTCTAAAGTAATTTTGTAGATTATGAGATGTTTAAGGTCAAGAACATAAAAATATAATCTCAACTAACAAGTTGGATTATATACACCATTAAAATTATTATAAAACTTCTCATATCCCACATTAATGAAATTTATAACTACCATATTCTTCTTAATAGATAAGATCATTACATCAAAAATTATCAAAATTCATCAATTATAAAAATTGTAGTATCCAAAAAATGTGACTTAAAAAATTAAAATACATATTTATTTTTTTTAACTTCAATATATTATCGTGATATGTTTTGTTTATTGTGCTATGGAAATTTAAAAAATCATGTACTAAAACCCAATTTTTTCAAATAGATATTTTCTCTATTATATACAAAACTATATAAACCAAATATATCCTTTTATGTCTAACAAAAATTATCCATAAGGGAATCTATTTTATATATTACATAGTTTTAATATATTTATAATATGAGGAAAAAGAATAATAAATAAATTCGGAATTAGGATTATATGCAAGGGTAATCATAATAAATAACAACCAAATATCATAAGTTATCACAAGATAAGAATAATGTTATAATCAGGATACCTAATAAAATTATACCAAACAAGAAATGATCATAAATCATGGCATAAATTTTTAAAAAACATAATACTTGAATAAAATGAGATAGTAAATAATCTTGATCATTGGGATCAAAAAATTATAATTACAATAATAATAATAAAACATTGAATCCACATTCTAATATAGAATTTACATTAATATAGGAATGATAATATTTATGAGACACTCCATCATTTCCCCTAAGACTATAAATGAAAACATACTATCATATACCAATCTCAAGTGATATAAACATATAAAAAATTAATTGGAAGTTGATTTAGAAACCCACAATAATTCATCAATATAATTGGGTACCACATGAAAATAATCTACATATCAATAATTAATAACCCATGGGAATAATTTGGTTCCTTATACCATAAAAAATAAAATAATTGACTTTTTATTTCACAATGAAACTTTGAATGCAAATATGTTTCATCCAACATATTCGAAACAATTCACATAATAAAAATTGGTTCCATATCCCATTAAAACGTATTTACATAAGAAAATAATCTTAAGTTAATAATCTCGTGTAAAATAAACGGGTATTAAATTATAATATCTATATGTATATTTAAAACCATTTAAAAAGTATAATAATTAATAAAAGAATTAACTATATATATATAAATTAAAAATATATGTTATTATTTTACCCAATAAATTGATTTATATAAGAGACATTGCGAACCCTTCATTGAATGGAATGAAAAATAGTGTATTTACATCACGAAGGAAGTAAATGAATATTTTTTATTACAATAATTTATGGACTATGAAGGATTAATGTAGTGATTTTTCATCTCAATGATAGAAAAAAACTCATAAGAGATGGATAGAAAGAGTTTAAATTTTATTATTTTAAAAATGATGACAACAAATAAAAAAATGAAATAATGGAGAAATAAATTATATGAATTTTTTTAAAAAAATTTATAGAAAAAATAATTTCTTGAATAATAAATATTCATGATCTTTTAAAATAATTTGAAAATATATATTATATAATAAATTGAGAAAAGTAATTTATTTCGAATCATGGAACTCCTAGAGTGTACTATTCATAAAAAAATATAATATTGAAGAATTTCATATCCACAAGTAAACACTAAAAATATATTATTTTTTACATTTTGAAAAAATATTCCATATAGAAAATGATAAATGTATTTAAAACCTTTAAAATGATAACAATTATATTAAATTAATTTAATAAATAATTTTTGATTAGATAATCCAATTTTAATTAGAATTCAATGAAACAAATTCATATATTGATGGTTCTTCATAACTGAAATGAAGAGACCTCCTTAGTTTCAGTTAACTAAAAAATATTAGGTAAAATATTTGTCTAAGGGAAATGAAATTTATGGGAACATATATAGGAAATATAATATTAAATGAAATTGGATAATGGTTTTATAAATAATAAATATTATCTTTTTAAATAATCATTCAATAAATATTATAATTTGAATAAAATATTTTAAATGAAACCCTCATGAGTTTATTAACATTTTTATAAAAACCACCATCAAGGTTGGTATCATTCAAATCATGTACATTTTAGTAAATTACGCAGTTTGGATCCTCAAACTACATGAATTTTTTAAGATAAAAATATATTAAAGGTATCATTGTGAATAATAATATTTCTATTATATGAAATTAAATTGTATAAATATTACATCGTGAAACATCAGTAAGTTATTATTTCAACCCATTAAAATATAAGGATTATAATTGAAATTATAAACCACAATTAATATATAATTTCCTGATATTTTATAAAAAAAATTGTAGAATATGAAATATATAATATAATGTACCTGCATTCTTAAATACATGTATCATAAAAAGTAATTTGAGAAAAAAAATGGTTACTGCGGCCAAGATTTGTTATACACATGATCCAAAAAACCATAATAATTAAATTTATTATATTAATTAGATGGAAAATATAATTATTATTAAATATGACCTTATATAGTCAATAATGATAATCATTCTATATGTATATATATTAGTTATTTTTTTAAACATTTCCCACATTGGGTGATTAAAATTATAATATTTTATACTAATTTCATTAGATCGGTGTTGGTATTATATATCCTTCTAAAGATAATATTGAAAAAAATAGTTACATACATTAATGACTTCTTGTAATTGGTAATTCGTGTTTTTTCTTTTCATCGATAGTCTTTATAATATAAGTTAAAATAAAAAATGATCATTTTATTGAATTTTATATTATGAAGTTTTTTTTCTTAGTTAATTAGTAAAACATTGATGTAAAATTTTCTAATCATGAAGAAATAATTATTCAGATATTAATATAATGTTATAAAAATAATTTTCTATTTATAATCCTCCATTATAAAATTAAATACAATTGTTCAGAAAAGTGTTCAAACCAACGAAAACATGAATATACAAATATTATTGATGATTATAATGTATTTTAGATCAAATATATTTTAAAAAATAACATAATCATATCATTTTGTTTCTAATAGTGTGATATATAATATTTAATATTATTTATAATAATTAATTTCGGGTCTGAAAATTTATCAGAATTTTAATGGAATATTTTCCTCATAGTGTGCTTGTTTTATATAAATGGATTTATGATAATGTATTCTTAATATTTTAATTATAATGATCTAAAATTTTTCAAACCAAATATTTTATGATATCATAACAATCAAAATTATCAATTAAAACCATTATCATGACCATCCAGGTAATGTGGTGATGCAAAAAACACAAATCAATCATTTGATGGTGGCAGTCGTCCAAATGTACACATGGATAATGATTTCATATTCTATAGAATTGGATAAAGGAGTAATATATTTTATCATAATATATTAAAAAATATCTGATAAATATATTTAATTTTATATTACATTTGTCATTACTATGGAAATTATATGGTGGTTAAATAAAATAAAACAAGATGTTTTTTAAAGACTGTAGTCGACATGCACAAAAATGTCATTTTATATTTTATTAGTGGGAATGGTATTGATAGATAATGAGTGTATGATATTTAGAATAAAATACTAGTATAATAAGGATGATGATTTTATCATTTTGAAATTTTCAAAATATATCTTAATGAATAATCATATATATAGAAAAAATAAATATATTAATTTAATAATATATAGAGCATTACATATCTTATCTTCTTATAAAGGCTTTTAAACCATTTTTGGATGGTCTTCAGATAATCATAAAAACTACATAAGGAAGATATGAGTGTTTAATAGAGGTTTTGGAATATTTTTATTCTATATAACATGGTTTCTTTGGGTGGGGATGTGCCGATAAGAGAGCCCCATCTATAAGAGGTGAAGTTGTTCTATTTTTATATGTACACAGATCATTTTTATGATCGAAATTAATTATCAACAAAAAAAAGATCCATAATTTAGTAAAAAATGATAGGAGAATATATCTGATGGATAAAAATATCAACAAATCAATTAAAATTTTAAATGGGGGTTCCCTTTACATTTTATGTACTTCATTCATACCATTATGATATTCACTCAGATGACCAATTTTTACGTTGTAAATTTATATATTAGGCTGAAAATAAACTGGAAATTAATTACTATTTATTACATAATTATAAAAAACTAAATTTATTTTTTAATTCATTTTCATAAATTAATATAAAAAATATTAAAATACCAAATTTTTATTGTATGAATTTTTCTATTAATCAAATATAAGTTTATAAATATTTGTGTTTTGGTTTTAAATTAAAAATTGTTTATAATTTATTAATAAATAAATAATCAAATAAATATGTATACATTTAAAAATTTTTCCTTACATTTAAATCCATATATATATATCTAAATAATTTCATAGAAGTCATATTATTTGAAAACAAAATATTTTTCCATTTTCACCATAAAATTCATTTTTTTTGGAAAACCCTTAAAATTAAAGTGAATATAATATTGACATTATAAATTCATAATTTTTGTGATTTTATGGAATTATATTTTTAAAATATATATGTATAATTATTTATGAAAAAAATTAGAATATGATGTAAAACTATCTATTTTTTGATAAATATCAATGTGAAAGTCATGTATCATTAATCATATAGCACATGATTTTTTTATAATTTCATATTAATATAGTGGTTATAAAAAATTAAACATTTATAGTCATAGTAAACGTCTAAATATGATTAATTTAATTAACTATTGTAATAAAATATAAAATTTATTTTATAAGGTATTCAAAATAAATAGTTTTAAATATTCTATAAATTTTTTATAGAAAAATATAACTTGGTTAATTTATTATTATCTCATTATATATTAAATATTATATTATGTATGTATTTTTAATATGTCATTGTTAGTTTTAATTTTTTTTCTCAGGATTTCTGTGTTGCATTTTGTAGAATCAATTAATAATAGTTTTAATTTAATGGATCCAAAATATATAGTTTTTACAGGCTAAACCTATATGTATATAATAAAATGTGTTGATATTTTTTACCTACCACAAACTCAAAACATATGAATGATATTTTCTCCAAAATAATTCCCATAAGGCCTTCCCCCGGGTATTATTATATTGAACCTATCCCCTTTTTTTATATTCCTTACATCCCTTGAACAACATGGACATTGGCTCTGATATATATTCATCACTAATGGGGTTTTCCCCTTTTCCATAGGATATTCATGAATTTGTACTCTCTCTGAATCCTAAACCACATAAAAATTATGCTCCACACACTCCCCCAATTCCAACTTATAACATTCGATGATGACCATTAAACACATCATGTAGAAGAAAACACTCTTCACTAGAGCCCCTATAATTCAGTAGGACTCATCTAACTCACAACACTCACCATGTCTCAACCCACCATCAATAGGGTGATCCTCTATAGGAAAGATATGTAAAACCATATTACCCATCTCACTAGGACTATAGTTTTAATATCTATTCGTCTATCCATAATGAACAACATTAGGCTACCCAAGTTAAATCAAGAACCTAAAGGCCTAATGATGGTAACATGTAAACACAAATTTAACCCTCTCCCCATGAAAACTATGTCATCAGGAGCTCTTAATATACGAAATTACTATGGATAAATTATCTCAGGATTTAGAGGCCCAATGTAATCATAACACATTTTATTGGATTCTCTTATCCCTATCCCCTCTACACAGTCCAATTTAAATCCATACATGAATAAAACCATTAATAAATACACAATTTAATTTACATATTACAGACCATATACCTCCATGGAAGAGTTATCACCCTCTTCATTATTTAAACCACTTTATCTAAGGTCTTCCATGCCTCTCCTTAACTCATACAACTAATTTTGAACCTATCTCAAACTAAAACATGATAATAATATATTTTGACAATTTATTATTTATTAATGAAAATAACTCAAATACCCATATTCAATAAAATCACACCAAGGATCATCTTATCAAAAAAACAACAAGAAAAATTATTTTCATCATTCTAAGACATAATTTTTCAACGAGAAATGAATAACCCATAAAATTATGATGATTTAACAATGAGTGAGTGAAATATTAAGAAAAACCATATACCAATAATACCCATTATATGAAATGAAATTGGAAAAAATATATAAATAATGAGGGGTGATAAGTTAACAAGAAATGAAATATTAGTTCCTAGAAAACCTACCCAACAACAATATTTGTGCAGGGTAATTAGATGTGGATTGTTTGAAAAATAATCCTCATTGAAAATTTTAAAATTCTAAAAATAAAGGTTAATCAATCGTAAAATTATGGTTTCCCCCTAAAAAATAGACCCATCCATTTTTTTGCTGAGGCCATTGGGATTGTGAAATCATACCGCATCCATGGTCATATTCATGGTGTATCCAAATGTTTTCACACTATGAAACCTTTTATCATTTGGGATACCCCCTACAGTACATCAACCATAGATTAAATTTGATGTATCATGAGATGATTCCTTATTTAGAAAAACAAAAAAAAATCCCTAAGGATCATTGTTCCACTCTCACGAATCATAGTTATTCCATAATAGATCATGGTATGATATGACTAAAGCAACTATGTTTTCTTCTATTGGTCAGCCAACCATAGTCCAACACCTATCAAAGAACATTAAATTTTATCTTATGATAATTCAATGTACAAAACATTCATATAGATATGTTCGAACACTCCGAATTCTAATTAGAGTCCGAATTAATTAAATTAACCTTCCTGTAGAAAAAAATTACATATATCTTTATAATGTAAATATCATAAAATACACTAGTCATTATTCAGTTCCCATTAGAACAGATAGTTAGTCTATCAAACTTATAAATCATTCAGTTCTGGTTGGTTACTTTTGGGAACCCTGTGGATCACATGTCATCCAAGGAATTGTAATAGATCACTGAAAAACATATAAACCCGTATTTTTAAATAACATATAAAGGGTGAATTCCTATTTTTGGTATGTGGATCCCACTAAATATTTTATTTAGTAAAATACCATGTATATGGGAGAATATCATCTTCCTCCCTTTACCATATATTATTCCATTATCTTGGTTTTTCAGTAATAGTTCATTATCTCATTCTGAGATGGAATGTTTATCCTCCCATTATATTCCTTGATTTTCCCTTCTTGATTTTAGAAACAAATGGAAGATATTTTGGAGTTCAATCCACTAATTATCTTCGATATAATTTAAATTCTATGGACATTTCATGTAATGTTCATAAATGTGGATCATAAATTATACTATATCTTTATTTAGTTTTGTTTGACATTATGTATTCTTATAATGAATTTATTTACATATTATAGAAATATTATTTTCAATTATTGTTTAATTTTCAATTTATTTTTTTAATCTTATCATATATAATGAATAGGGGATTAAATGATGTAGAGAATACCCTATTTCCGGTATTATTATTTATAATATTTCAGAGTGAGTTTTTTTAAATTATTTAAATATGTTTTTATTAGTTATGTAAAAATGTATTTATATTTTACTGTGATTCTTATGGAGATAATTGTTTTTATTATAATCAACAAATTAGTTTATAATTTACTATATTTTAATATTTGTGGTTTAAAATTATTTATTTTCAATTTTATTCTTCAAGAGTGTGCTTACATTCCTTCTAATTATATTATTATCATATGGAAATAATATTATATAGAAAAATATTTTTTATGATTTCGTAAAATCACAATTAAATAATACAGAATATAGTCATATTAGTTTTCAATAAATAATGTTATGGTTTTTAAATAATTAATTTGATGGTCCCTTGATTGACTGGGTTTTGGTGTCCCATTTAATGTCTTCTATTGTAATGTAACTTATTATATAACATTGATTCCTAAAAATTCATTGGAATGATTTATTATAATGATATTTTAGAAAGATATTATTTTAGAAATTAAATTTGAAAATATAATTACTCTAAAATTAATGATATTTAAATGGGGTTTTCGAGAGAAATGTGGAATATATGATGATGAGTATCAGTTTATTTCATAACCATTTGGTAAGTAAAATGGGATTAATAGATGTTTCAAAAGGGTTTATGAAGTGGTAATTTTTTTTATGTAAATTAAATTATAATATATTTCTATAATGAATATATATTGATTTACCAAAATTGGGTAATTCACATTTTTCAAGATATGTATGACTTTTAATTTGTATTTTATTTCTTACAATGATTGTATCTGATGAATGAATTATTATAAAGCATTAAAAATTTAAATATCCTTTAAAAAAAATTCAACTTAGGATGACATTTTATTTTTGTTTTTTTATTCATATTTATATTGCAATATAAGAGTTAAGTGTTATATTTTATTAGAGTTAGGAATATTCCTATCTCTAAATACAATCCATAAAGTTAAGGGAAACCTATTATGTTTTGTGTATGGGCACATGGAGTGTATAATAATGTCTTGGAATTACAATATTACGGTGTAGGACATCCTATACTAATTAAGATAATGATATAGAGTTAAATATATATATTTAGGGTAGATAATTCCACATTGTGGAGTTGACCATGTGAGGATCATATGGGTAGATTAGTGTGAATTAATAGATTCAATCCTTCGGTTGTGATGATAAATTTTAGGGATCATGGTTATGGGTATATTGGTCAAGAGGGTTCCAAAATATATTTATTTAGTATTTCTAATCCTTATATTTTTTTTATCTAGAATATATTCTATTAATAAGGTCTTCAGATATTGTAGACCTTAATATTTTTAGATATTCAAAAGATAGCCTCAATTATTAGGATATGACCTCATTGGGAATATGAAACTAATTTTGATATTATGGATGTTAAATGAGTAATTTGGTAGAACAATTATATTTTTATAATGATAATAACATGTATTATGATATTCCCAATTGATAAAATTTCAAACTAAATTGGTGAACTTCCCCATTAGAGGTTATACATTCTACGGTAGGATACTAAGCTCTATGAAGTAAGTGAAATGTTAATGATGATAAAAAATAAAAAAAAAATACATGGTGGTTATTTCTTCTTGATTCACTATAGTAAGTATTTTTCCAGGAAGCACTATATATTTGGATGTTAATGTTTTTCAATATGATATAAATTATAAAATTGTAGTAAGCCTGAAATATGAATATACAGTGGGAGGCAAACCTTGTGACTACCTCTTTTACATGTTTTATAATTAGAGATATTGTATTCGATGTCAATATGATATTTATAGAAAGGATTTGTGAGGTAATATAGGGAAGTGAATAATATATATGATTTCTATATATAGATTGTACCCATTCATTTATTTCTAAATTTTTTTAATAATTGGAATGCAGTTAAATTATAATTGTTTTTGTCTCGATGATTACAAAAATTATTTTATAGTATTATTAATACATTGATGGCCAAATTAATTATTGGGAAATATATTATTACACATTACTTGGTTTACATTAATTTTTTTCTTTCTCATTGATATTCATTTTATGTTACATTATTTGATGTGAGGTAACCAATTTTTTTGTTGGGACCCTGATGAGAAAATCATTATGGATATTTGGTGATACATATTTTTTAAATAATTAGTAAATGTTTATGTAAATTTTTATTAACACTAATAGTGATACTATAGTATAATAAAAATTAATAATAGGTGAAAATTATATAAAATGTGATTGCTAACATGTATATGAATCTCAGGAGTGCATATGTCCTCTTAGTTATGTTTTCATATAGGTATCAGTTTTCATGAGAATCTGTCATCTAATGTTCTATATGGATTGAGAGATACTCACCATAGAAGCTCATATTCATCAACATGATAATTTACACTTACTGAGTTTGCACAGGGGGAATTGTACCAGGTCACCGGTCTCATCCAATATTCTCTTACATGAGATGGGTGAAAATTTATATAATAGGCATAATGTTTAAAATATACTAAGTTAGAAACTTTCATCATGATCATAAGGCTTAGTTCAAGTACTGTTATGGTAGTTATGTTATCATCAGTAGTTTTTTACTATGTTAGTTGATGGATTCTATATTTTTATATCAACTATTGTATTCTGTATGAATCCTCTAAGGAAAGAAACTATTTATATTTTATTACTCGTTTTTTTATTTTTAAAATGTAACTCTATCTATTATTTATTTATTTAAGATAGAAAGTTTTATTTATCATTCTATACATTGATATAAATCTATGGGTTTTTGGTTTAATGATTATATGTTTTGGTTGTATCCAATGTATGGATATATAATGAAAATAATTTTTACTTTTTTGAATAATTGCTCTTATGGTGTTATTAATGAGATCCATATATCCTAAATACTATTCATGACCTCACCACTAGTTGGAAAACTCTTTCATGTTAAGAGGTACACCAAATTACACATTAATATATATAACAAGATATATTCAATAACAACATGAAATGGGCATAAGTGGTAACAAATAAATAAGTAAAATAAATATGTTCTTGTGAAAAAATAATTATTTCATCTATATTGAATTGTCAAATTGCTTCATTTATTTAAAATTTATATAATCCCTATAAAAAATTGTAAAAATAGTTAATTGATACACCTGTTTTCAAATCAGGTTCTTTACATTCTAAATAGAGTCAACATTTCCTTCAATGTAAAATTTTGAATGAAAAAGTGTAAACCATGTAACCAGGTGTTTTCAATCCCAATGAATATATATGACATATAAATCTTGCGTTTTATTAGATAAATAATTCAAAAATATCATGATATTCAAGAATTAATACAATATATAATAAGTGTTATTTTAATTTCATTGGGGTATTTCATAATAAATCAATAAAATAATTATTGTCAAAAAATTAAAATAATTTTGGAATACATTAATAATACCATATAAGTAGGGAATTTACATAATTGTTACATTAAATATTACAAAAATATGAAATATTTTATTCAAATTCCTATTAGTTCATATTAAATATAGTTTCATTTTCATTAAATGGATTGGAAAAATAATGGTAATTTAAAAAAATGAAACTTATTAATGTTGTACCTGAAAATTATAATATGTAATATAGTAATCTTACCCCAAATCCTATTAATAATGGGATATTTTCATTCCAAATGACTAAGTGGAAAATATTTACCATGATACATATTTGTATACATATTTTTGAAAATATCTCTTTGTCAATACACGTATTTCAAAATTATAGAATTGATTTCATTTTGTTGAATGGCATCATAGTAAACTAATGGAAACCCATATGGGTTTGGTGAATAATATATATAGATAAAAAATATAATTTTTCTATTGAAATTATATTATAAATTAAATACCAAAATAGAATATATTTATGTTATTATTATTCTAAAGAATATAAATATGATTAAAGATTAATATCTAGAAACGTAATGGAGAAACTATATAATATTGTTCATTAAGATATTGGATAAACCCCCATTCAGAACTATAAATACAATATATATATATATATATATATATATTACATATAATTATTGCAAACATATAAAAATGAATAAATAAAAAAATTACATATGTAGAAGTAATAACGAAACATTTCAATTCATTGTGAGAATTTTTGTTCAGTAATAATTTAGAAACACCATTTTAAAATAAAAACGTAAATAAAAATTTGATATTGTATTTTAGCATTATAAATTATAAAATTTATTCAAATGTGAATCAATAATCATTCTTCTGTTATAATACTTAAATATATTATTTGAGGACTTCATTTGACGAATCGATTTAATATGGACGTTTTACCGTTAAATTTTTATACCTTATCTATGTATCCACGATATAATCACGAAAATAATAATAGAAAACAAACCATATGTTTGATTTTCTATATGCAAGATACCATCAACTAATAATTAGAGAATTATTTTTAAATTATGTTGTTTATAACCTATATATCCTAATTATTCCATAACAATAATTATTAAACATATAAGTAATATAAAATAAAATTACAATTAGGGAATCATTATAGAATGATAACAATAAAAATAATATGATGACATCAATTAAAAAATTTATCCATTGTCATGTAACAAATTAATTAAATTTCTCTCAAAATTATAATAAAATTATTATACATATGTTACAATAAATAAAATAATCACAACCGAATAAATCATTATTGATGACACATTCAAATTTTCTATATAATGTTATAAAGACACACAACTCAAAAAAATATTTTAGGTTCATTTCCATTCCAACATCAAGATCATAATGAATTCATATACACAAATAGTCACATGAATTGTATGAGTATAAAATTTAGATGGACGACAGCAATGATACCTTATAATATTATTTAAAAAAAATAGTTAGAATGAGAAATTAATATAAATATAAATGGAAATCATTAATCAAAAAACAATTCTCTAGATGATTTGTATCTTCTCAATAATCAACCAATATCGCTATAACATCTACATTATTGTATTAAATGCAACAAATGAGGTCTCCCTATTCATAGTGAATTACATTATACTCATGGAAGAGATTTTGCACACTAAAACCGATTATATTGATTATGGAGACCATATACCATAATTTAACTTATAGTATATTTTATTCCAATCAAGGTTGTGGTGTTACATTTGAAAACTCCATGGAGTGTTTAAATTAGATATTGTAACATAAAAAATTATATGGTACATTATTTGAAGCATTGGAATAGTTTTTACACATGTAAGTATTTCCTTTTTTAATGATTGTCAAATATGAGATTATTGAAGATGATAATGATTATTATATTATTTTTATGGATTTATGAAATGCAATTGGATTTAATTATTGATAAATAATCCATGTAACCCAACCAGATAATTTAGATTCATTAATGTTCAATAAAAATGGACTTTAGGGATACATTAATGATGTGATAAACATATTCAATAAAAACTAGTATTTATTATTATTTTTATTTTATAGTATGATCATCAAATGAAATTATGAAAAATATTTGTATATGAATGATCACCATCTACAATATTTTATAGATGGATTGGTTTCAATCCAAAAATTATATCCGGGTTTTATTATGGTATATAAAATATCCCAAATTAAAATTATTATTTTGGGTATGTATTAAAATATTTTTATTATAATTTACCACGTAGATGAACTTCCCATGACACTAATCTAGGTATGCATGAGAATGTGCATATATAAATGATGAGACCAAACTGATTTGAACCACACTGTGAGATAAAAGCTGGAAATAGATTCATTTTGGAATTTTAGAATGATATAAGGGATCTTCTACCTAGATGTTGAGAAATATTTCAATATTATCGGGTTCCAAAAATTGAAAGGTCTTTAGAGAGAGGAAAAAAGTTTCCATGTAAATGGAAAATTTAAATGGTTTTAAATGATGTAAAATTTGTCAATGGTGGGATGTTAGTATTGGAATATTATATTTAGATAGAATATCCATGTCATTTGGGTATTCTATTGCTTCAATGTTTTAGGTGTTTTTATTTTTATGATATTAAAAATTATGGAAATAATTAAAAACTCAAATTTTCAAGATGATAAAAAGAATATTCATATGATAATTCAAATGTGGAATAAATCTAGAATATAAACAATATATTAATTGAAATGATCACACTACAAAATATTGTTAATTTTCTATAATTAAAATATTAAAATATTATTGGTGATATGTTTTAGAAAACAATTTACCATTATTTTGTAAAAAATAATATCTGTTGTATATTTTAATGGACATATAGCGTATTTGACTGAGATAAATATCATGATTTCTACAAAATATATGAGATGATGATCAATAATTCAATATGGAGAATATTTGGAGATCTCATTCTAGGATTCTATGAATGATATAAACATCATACTTTTAATAAGATGACTAAAATAAAGATCACACTATATATAGGTAAGAGTCTCAACACCACTATTGATGAAGCTCTCGATGAATGACACGTGAATACCTTCTTATCCATCTACTTGTAATGGATGATTTTATTCCCATGTGGTGTAAATTCAATGAATGATATGATGACTACTAATATGTGATGGGTACTTGTTATAGAAAGTATATTAATATTTTCTCTCACTATTTTAACAAATGAACTATGTGGGACTCTTTGTTGATTAGATAGGGTATTCCATTGTGGTATTTATTTGCATGATAGTGAGTAATCTATGTTTGGTGGTAAATAACGTATAATAATGGTTGAATTTTATAATGAACCTTGAAAATATTGTGTGTTAATTTATTTTAGTTTTCTACTACACATTATATTATGCTATGAAAAATATTCTACATAATATTGTAACATTTAAATGATTCTTGTTGATTAAAGTAAAAGTATATGGATTCATTAAATAAAAAAAATGATTAACTCCCTCACCCAATTAGTAGTAAATCAATCAGAAGTTTTTAAATGTGGTACCGGAGACTGGGATCCCACTTCTGATTGAAGGATAATTATGAGAGATAAGAATCTTAAATATCTCAATAGTTATGATGTTCCCACATTTGATGGCATAAGTTATCATATCTGTAGATAATGTTTAAGGGCCATAGAAATGATTTGTCAATCTAAAAGTGAGATACGTTGAAATTGTGTGTTCTTCCAACAAACATGTGGGAGTACATTTGAATGAAGTTTATAGGAAGCATATTGAGTTATATCAGAAGAAAAAAATATATTTTCTTCATGTTATCATTCTAGATGGTATATACCAAGAATACGAGTCTTCAAACATTACATGATTTTAGGGAAAAATAAAAATTAAGATGTAAAGGTAATGAAAATTTCAATGATTCCAATATAAAATGCTAGAGTATAAAATTTGATGATACAAAGATGGAATATTATGAGACTATAAATGTCTACAACACAAAGGTCAATGTGATTGTAAGTGACAGTGGGGGTCCTGTTGAGAATCTTAATGACACAAATTATTTTTAAAGTATGATGACGAATTTTAATGATCATTTAAATTCATAAATTTTGGTTCTAGAAGGAAGATATGACTTCCCTCTTAATGAAGTAAATAATATCCTCATAGTATATGAGGTGATGAAAATTATAGCCTTAAATAAGAAATAAAAATTTATAATGGCCATTGATGAAACTGTAAAATGGAATTAATGACAAGAATTTATTATTAAATAATTCGATTCATATTGTATAATGACCTAATTTTAACATAAATGGATATTAAATCATTTTTAGGAAAATACACAAATACACACCCAAGGAACATATTATTTTAGATACATTTTAAACATGGAACAGAAGATTCTAATAAAGAAAAAGACCTTTAATTTTTTCAAAAAAGATCATCCCCTTTAGTAATCCTACTTATAACCATTCTTTATAAAATAATGGAATGAAAAATAAGAAAGGATGATCTTATAAGATCAATATGGGTAAACATGGAAGATACATAAGAATATCGTGAGCATAAGTGTATGAAAACATGATTATGAAATTTGAAGATCAACCTTTCATAACAATGATCATCTACATGAGTGATGAAATAAATATTGGAAGTTCATAAGACCAGAATGATTAGGGAATCAAATAAAAAAATCAATGAGATCATAACACTAACATGAGCCATTAAATTGTGGTATACCCATAAACATGAAACTTTATGAACATGTATAAATTGTCATAAGTTCATTCATTAAATTAAGGCCATGAAATCCAGAATTTGAATAAACATATGGATATTAAAACGAGTTCCACACATAAATTCATAGACATTAAAATGAGGACCCCACATAGTATTATAGACATGAAAATGACTTCCACATACATAATTGTGAACATGAAAAAATGTTCATGCATAACATATTTATCTCATGAGTTTGACATGTTTTCTCCATAAATTAGAGGAAGATATATGTCCCAACTATTACATAATGAAAACAACATATATTTTTTCCATAAGAACAAAAAAATAATCATATCATAACACATGTAACTAAATGGGTTTCATAAACATCATTTAATCAATACATAACCAATGGAAACGAAATAGGTTTCAAAAATACCATTCTATAATATATATAGACCATTCATAGAAAGAATAACAATGGTATCATGGAATAATTTATATAATAAAACATTTGTAAAAGCAGGTATTTTTTCTATATATGGAAAATAATTTTGATATATCACTTGAATGAAATTGTTGACCAAAATAATCATTTTTATTGAAATCATTTTCTTTTATTGATATGATATTTTATTTTAAATTTCTTTTAAATGAAAATAACCCTAGAATGATGTAAAAATAAATTCAAACCATTAAGTATTTGGGACATAGGAAATTTACATTCATTTAGTATAAGTTAAAAAATATTCATTTCGTGCTTTTCCCAAAAAATTCCAAAATTACATAATTTGAAGAATGAATATAAATATTAATTTAAAACCATTTAGTAAAAACTTAATCATTTGTATAAATATAAGGCCCCTACCATAATACAATAGAAAATATTGAGTTAATACAAGGATTCATATTATGGATCTTTTCATGTTTATATTTTTATAGAATTAGTCCATAACTATTACATTACATCTCAAATATGAGAATGTGGACCCTTCTACTCTAATTTTTTTTCATTACAATAAAACTCTTCAAATAAATAAAGAATTAATTTCTTGATATAAAATTCTAGAATTTATCATTTATCTTACCCTTCCTTATAACCTATTATAAATAATTCAGAAACATGAGAGGATAATAAAATGCTCAGTAAGGGTTATAAAATAAGAAATGAAAACATTAGACCATCAATTAATAAAATTAAATGAAATCATTAAATTCACTCATATAATATATATTATTTAACATATAGCATGAAATCATAAGACTAAAGTGGAATGCACATAAATCATAAATAAATTCGTAACTTGTGGCATCTATAACATACTTACATTTTAGCTTTCACAGCTACATAGGTAGTTACATTTGTAATACCATTCAGAGTATATTACATAAATACCATAGGGGAAACGTTAATGTTTCCCGCCATCACATTACCCAATGAATAGGAATGATATATTAGGCTCACCCACCCTTGGTTTATCACGAACTCACCCATATACGTAATCAATGCCGAAAAACAATAACATAATCCTAACACATAAAACAACCATAAATAAAAGTTAAATTATCTATATTGCAATCATAGTATATAATTTCAATATATTGACATAATAAATAATATTTAAACACCATATTCAATAACAAAATACCTAAACAGGTATATGGTGTTTATTTTATTTTTAAAAACATTTCGAATTGTTAAGGAAGAAAAATATTAAATAATACTCGTGGTGGTTGAAATGTCATTGTCACTTATTTTATTAAAAAGAAACATTTCCTCTTCCAGTTAGTAAAAAAATTCATAAAACAAAAGATTTTTTTCAAATCGTTCAATTAAATTAAATAGAAAATTGCACAATTATAAACTGTATAAAATAAGGTAATGTATAACACCAAATATTCCTCAATGAAAGGATATTGAGATGAAGTCTCTTACAATGATCATTTTTTAAATAAAATTGATCGATTATGTGTGTTAACTCTAAGTAAACATAATCATGTATAAATACAAGATTGGAAATAAAATTTTATTTCTCAATTAATCATATCATGAATTATTAATGAAATAGAAGATCAACCTAAACAATAGAAATTCAGTTAAGAAGTTCCCTTACGAAAATTCGGCAGCATAACGATGTCACTTAAAAATTCAAAAAATTGTGTTTATGGGATAAAATATGGTCTATAAACACTTGTACATAAAATTTAATGTAATAAGTATATATAATAACATATCCCAACATAATATAAATTAAATTAAAAGACATAAAATAAAATAATCCATTGACTAAAAGATGAGGGTGAATGGTTCCCTTACCTTGTGTTGGACTTATCGTGTTCGTTCATTAACTCCATGAATAATAAACTTAAGATAAATTATACATGAATTATAATCTTTTTTGTGTTTATTATACCTTTTATATAACTTATTACCTTCTTATAACAATAATATAATTATTCAATGTTATATCGACCATTTTGTCGATGTTCGGTACTTGAGTCAAAAATGAACTTGTACTAATTACAAATTGCCCATGTGGTAAGATGTACATTATCACCAGAATTGTATTAATGATTTAAATATAATATATATCCAGTATATATATTTTTTATATACAGAATATAAGTATTTATAATATTCTATTACATTTGGATATAAGAAATGAAATGCACCATTCATGGAGATGGTAAGCTGTACATACGCATTAACACTACTTTCATTTATATTTAATATGATGATTAAATGATACATAGGTATATTATAATTAAAGTATAATAAATAATTTATATATGTTACAAATTTTTGTTAATTACATCTTTTATATGTTCCATGTATATAATTAATGAACCATATCACTTTTAAGGGGCGGTAGTCTCTACCAAATCAAATAAAATTATCGTATTTTCGCGTTATGGAAAGCTTAAATGTGTACATTAAATGAAAAATATATAAGTACATTGAAATTATAAATATAATATATATCCTATATAAATATAGTTCAATCATAATGGCCACCATGAGAGGCGATAAGAGATAATTAGACAATCTTTGTTTCGTGATGTAGTAGTTCGTCGTCCATAGAAATAGTATGCTCAAAATCCCTTAGATGGATGAGTTTGATAATTTAGATTTAATACATGGAATAAAAACATATTATTTTATTAAATATACTGGTTTTTTATAATATAATGTAATAAAAATAGTTTAGTGGGTTTGAGAAGGTAAAAATAAATGAATGAAACTTGAGATAAGACATTATCTCAAATCTGGAAACTCCTTTTGATTTAAGCTAAAAGGGCTTCTTGAATTCCCTTCTACACAATGTATGGATTCAAGGAGGAAGAGAGAGATTTTGGTAGATTATTTTGGTAGAGTTTGGACTATCCAAGAGGGCTTGAGTGGTGTGAGTAAGGGTTAGAGGTGATTCCCTTTTAGAAGGAGGAGGGGCACTTTAAGAAAGATTGAATGTATTATTTTATTATAAAATGATTTTCGGTTTCAAAATTTATTTCAATGATATGAGGAATTTGGGTCGAAAAAACCCCACCTATTGGTTTTAGACAAGTCAAGGAAATAAATCTAACCTTAATATTTTGATTTAACCCTTAGTTAACAAATTTTTGTTTTACCATGTCTTCATGTATATTCAGAATTTATTATTAATATAGTTACTATCGACTATCAATAAAACCTAAAGTTTTTCATTATTGACATGTTAAAACTTATATAAGTCATTTGAATGAATCATATATTTTTAGGACTATTATATTATTTATTAAAATAGAAAAGTATTAAAAACTCATTTATGTCAATTTTTATAATATTCATATCATGACTTTTTAAAAGTCCATAACAACTTTATTATTTCTAAAATTATTTATTTATTAAAATATAATAAGATATAATCATCACTAAATTTTTTTGATGGCATAAAAAGTTTCAAAATAAATTTATTTAAATATTTATAAGTTCATTTATTAAAATCATTCATTGTATGGTAATCACTACATCGTCATTGTGTGATATATATATATATTTATTTGATGTCTAACAATTATAAATAAAATATCATGATGTAGGAAATATTATCTTTATAATGACTATTTATAGCCAGTGATATCAATTATATTACACCATATAAATTTTTTCTTATTAAAAGATACATGTTTATGTATATTTTCCTTAGCTATAAACTAAAGGTAATTAATTGTCATTTTCACACACAAGTGGCTTAATGGGGTCCTAAAATAGATCCAAGGATTCCCATGGTCGAAAATATCTCATCCAATAGGGATATGACACGAGTTATGGTATTTTAATGTTATTATAGTATAATAATGATACCCTTATTGACCAGATTTACCCTTTGACAATGGTAAATAAAATATTTATTGAAGTTACTATTCATAACGTCTAAAAAAGGGAACCTATATACACAATTTAAATATCCTGATTTCAAATATGGAATCCATTTTTCAAAATTCAAAACACATATGTTTTATTAATTAATTTAATATTAATTCTAGTTGTCAAAACCAAAAAAAGAGAGATTTTGTGAACTAATAACTATCAAAAGATTGACATGTGTTTATGTCCAATAATAATTTGAAATTACATCCAATTATAATTATTGGATTAAATTATAATAACATAATCGAATTATATTTTAAAACCAATAAAAATTTCACTCTAACTGTATAAATAAATTATGTTAAAAGGCAGTTTTGAATTAAAATGCAGTATTTTTTATTGTTTATTAAAAAAATTAACTTCATCCAAAAAATATAAAAATTTCATCCAAAGTAACTTTTTATGTCCTACTTCGAAAGAAACATATTATATTGTCAAATATATCATATAAAAGTGGCAAAAAAAGATTTAAAAATGGTTCTCCATCCAAACATGGTAAAATGACCTTTTAAAAAAATTAGATTTTTTCAATCTTAAAATCATATTCAATCTTATTTAAGCCTCTAAAATTAATTGGATCAATTAAAAACATTAAACAAAAGATTTTAATCATAATTTATTTTGTTTTTTTCGATCCCATCTTTACAATATCTATGCATTAACTACCATTTAAAATATTATTATTATTATATTATTTTTTGGTATAGCACAAAGTTGTGCGCAGCGTAAGATTTCAAAAAAACTGGTTGTTGCGTGTTGAGTGCACTATCAGACAAACTGTCATATTTAACATAAATTGAATACCATATTCATAAAAATTAATCGATATGAAAACGTATTATTATATAAATACCTGGGTCAATACATCCTTCCCCCTTTTGTAAATTGCATCCTAACCATTTTAAAATTGGGCTTAGAAACTTCATTGAAATCCCCACATTAGAAAAAGAGTAAATAAATCTACAACATTAAGATAATGAAAGATAAGTAAAAAAGGTAACATCAAATAACACATACTTGGATTCCATGTAGGGACACATGGATACTGAAGAGAAACTATCCTTATAGTTCTGATTGAGAGTGGTAGAGAACATGATTAGGATAAAGTTAACCACCAGAAAATTCAAAAACTTGTGATAGGTTAAACAGTCTTTGATTCCCCGGTAGAAAAAGTAAACAGAAAATGTTTTTTTTGTTTAATGTTCCTTTTAATATAGTTGCCGAATTTATTAATGAGATTGATTAAAAACATAAGGGAATATAGTTACTTATCATGTAGAGTTTCGTCCTTTAATTAATTTATACCACAAACTCATCTTTTCTCAAAACAATGACTATTCAAGATGACTTGGCCTGAAGCCCCGAAATCAATGTCTAGAGAATCCCATAATCCCCAAAAGATGAACTAAATATTTCACTATCTTTAGACAATAACCAACACCAAAATGGTTTGTACTATATCAGATAATCCCAAAAAAAGGATAGTCCTTTATAAAAAGTCATAGTAATAATAATCTCCATAATTTAACAAACAATTCCCAATGTTCAACAAACACCATTCAATACACTATTTTCCTTAAAATTATTAAAAATAATCCAACTATGATTGAAACCCAAAATTCAATAGGATTTGATCTCATATTATTTCATGATAAATCTTTGCGTTTATCTCCAAATAACATTGTCTACTATTAATGTCTCGTAATTAAAATTAATTAACATAATCACATATTCACTATGATAGGTTAATCATTTCCATAAATAACCCAATTATCTATATGTTCACAATAAAATCTAGATTCTTCCAAAATTGCATTTCAACCATTACTCCATAATTTAAATCCCATAGTATTATATTTTCCATAGGCATATAGTGTTCCCAAAATAGATAACGTCCTCCAAAATAATATTTATAACATAATAACTAAATAATTTTCCTATACTAAGGATATCCATTTGATAAAACATATTTCCAATATCAACTTATTCATGATTCATAATATCATTAAACTAAAAATAATAAGGCATAATAACCAGGGACTTCACATAGTCCATTGGTAAGAGATGATCCCTTGTCGCCCATTTATGGTGGGTTCAATTCCTATTGAAATGTTGGATGTGATTGTTTTTCACCCATCCTACATGTTGTCCTTTTTCTAAAACCATATCATTCATTATAACAATATCAAAAAAATTACCTCAAAAGTTACCAAAACCTTCATTATCCTCCATGGTTTTATAATAACTTTTATTTTGAATCAAAATATTTAATAACCATTAATCACCTCAATAAAAAATAACTTTTGAACCCCTAATTCTATCAATTATGTCCACACAAGAAAAGGTAATTCATCCTTGAATAAAATTTTCAAATGTCATACATCAGGGTCACGCATAATAGAAACAGTCTTCCCACAGAAATCCCATCATCAAAATAGATTTAATACTTTTAAACATGTCATCATACTACAACCTACCATAACTCTTAAATCCCTTTTATATAGACCTATTACTCATTAAGAGCTCTGCATAATCCATTAACTCTGTATTTCTAGATTATTTCTCAATACATCATTCTTGAAAATCATATATCCTCATCATTTATAAATTTCAGTCCATAGATACATCATTATTTATGGATATAAAAAATAAATCATACCTTGAATCTAGATATCATGATCTTCGGGATGTTCCCTATGCCTTTCGGCATGATGTAATAATTTCAAAAAGTAAACATTTTCTCCACTTATGTAATTTACTTTTTTGATTGAATTGGAAATGTTAAGATCTTGAAATCATATGAAAATGATACCGTGACCTATAAAATTGTTTTAGAAATGTGTATTTGTGTGATATCTCAAACAATTTCTTGTAGGTGATTTTAATACTCAAGAATCATTCAAAATAATTTCAAAAAGCTTTTTCCATAATAGTTATGATCAAATCATTAGGGTGGGAAAAGGTTGTGTAATATCTCTTTCCTTCCATCTTGGAAATTGAACCTTAATCTGCTGAAAAGAATCAACAGTTAAACATGAAACAAAATATTATAATTAAACAAAGAATCCTCTATAGGTTAAAAATAACATAAAAACATTTATATTAATCTAATCCCTCAACCTCCTTATATCTATATTGTTCTGGTTTTTATCCAAACAACATATTTTACCCTAACCCTCTAAAAGTTTACATATCATAATAACCATCTTGGTTACATGGGATCCTTTACCTACACATATATAACAAAAAACCTCCAATGTTATCTAAACTAACCTCTAATACCAACTACAAGGCCCCAACCTTAAAACATTACTTAATATTGAGTTCAAACAAGAGTTCACATTGGGGATATTTTTAGGTTTAGTGTTTTAGAGAATTAGGCCATAACTATTACATTACATCCCAAATATTAAAATGTAGACACTTCTACTCTATGAAATTATTTTCAAAACAATAAAACTCCTTAAATAAAACAATAATTATTTTATTGATATACATCTTCTAGAATTATTATTTTCTCTTACCATTCCTTAAAACATGTGAGAAAACATTTAAAAACATGGTATGAGCATAAAAAACTCAGTAAGGGTTATAAAATATGGAAATATAACATTATTCCATCAATTCATACAATTCAATTAAATTATGAGTTTCACTCATATAATATAATCTATAGACCATACCTCATGAAATCATATGATTTATTAATAACACGCCGAACTCATAAATCCCAAAGGTAACTTGTGGCACCTATAACATACTTACATTATAGAATTCATAGCTATACAGGGAGTTACATTTGAAATACCCATCACATTATATTCCCTAAATCTCTTAGGAGAATCATTAATGTTTACCTCTATCATGTTACTCAATGCATTGGACAACTATCTTGAGCTCACCGCCCTAGGTTTATCATGTAACCACCCATATATGTAAACAATTCCCAAGAACCAAAACATAATAATAACACATAAAACAAGCATAATGGAAAGATAACAGTTTCATATTACGATAAAAATATATCATTTCAAGATATTGACATAATCAATTACATTTAATAAATATTTTAAATACCAAAATACGTGAAAAGGGTATATAGTATTTATTTTCCTTTTTAAAACAATATGGCTTGTTAAGGAAGCTGAATATCAAAAAATACTTCTGGAGGCGGAAAGTTCGTTGTCACTAGGTACGTTAAAAAGAATCATTCCCTTTTCCATTTAGTAAAAGTATTTTTAAAACAAATTATTCCATTTGAATAATGTTGAATTAAATTAAACTAAAAAATTTATAATTATACACCATATAAAATAAGGTCATGTATAACCCAAAATATGCATCAATGAAATTATATTGAGACGATGTCCCTTACAAAGATCATTTTATAAATTTACAAGACTGATTATGTGTATTTACTATATGTGCACATAAATAATGTATAAATAATAGATAGAAAATCCGATGTCATTTCTCATGTAATCATTACACTACATATTCATGAAGTAGCAGATCAACCCAAATAATATAAATTGGGTTTAGAATTTACCTTATGAAAATATGGTAGCCTAACTGCCTCACATAAAAAATTAGAAAATGATTTGATGGGGGAAAAATGTTCTCTCATCACTTAGACATAAAATTTACTACAATAAGGATTTAGAAGAACATATCCCAACATAAGAAAAAGTAAATTAAAAGACATAACATAAAATTTTTATTTACTAAAAGATGAGGGTGAAAGGTTCCCTTACATTGTGGTCGACTTTTCTTGTTCATTCATTATCTCCATGAATAATAAAATTAAGTTAATTTATTCTTGATTCATAACGTTTTTAATGTTTATTATACCTTTATTATCATTTATTACCTAGATATATCAATCATATAATTATTAATATTCCTATCGATTGTATTGTCGATGTTCGGTACTTCAGTCATAGATGAACATGTTATAATTACAAATTTTCAATGTTTTCAAAAGTACATTATCTCCAGAATTATATTCCTGATTTAAATATAAAATATATGAAGTATTATTTATTTAGATCCAGAATATATTTATTTATAATAGTCTATAACATTTGGATATAATAAATGAAATGCACCATCCATGGAGACGGTAAGCCATACGTATTCATGAACACTAATTTCATTTGATTTTCATATAAAAATTAAATGATACATAAGTATATTATAATTACAATATAATATCTATTTTATTTTTGTCACATATGTTCATTAATTATATCCTATATATGTTTTATGTAAATCATGAATGAGACATATCACTATGAGGGGGAGGTTGTCCCTTTTTTCAAATGAAATTATAGTCTTTATGCAATATTTAATGCATAAAGGTATTCTATACATGAAAACTACCTAATAATAGAGAAAATATAAATATAATTTATATCATATATAAATACATTTCCATCATAATGAACACCAAGTGAGGTTGTATGAGATAATTGAATAATTCTTGTTTTGTGAAGCAGTAGTTCTCTGTCCACAAAAACATCTTGTTCTAAATCCATTATATATAGGTGTGTGTATGAGTAGGCCAAATAAACTATATAAAAACATCCAAGAATATTTATGATAATGGTTTTGTTATAAAATAATTGAATTATCCGAGTTTAGGGGGTTGGAGAAGGGAAAAAGAAATGAATGAAGCTCGAGAGAATACATTATCTCAAATCAGGTAACTCCTTTTGATTTAAGCTAAATGGCCTTCTTGAATTGCCTTATACCAAATCTAAGGATTCCAGGAGGAATGGAGTGATGTTGTAAAAATATTTGGTAAGAGGTTGAATGGGCCAAGGGGGGTTCATTATTGTGAGTAATGGTTAGAGTTGATGCCCTTTTCTAAGGTGAAGGAGGGTCACTTTAGGAAATTTTGAAAGTATTATTTTATTATAAAATTATTTACATTTTCAAAAGGACACAAAGTCATTTGTTTCAATGATATGATGCTTTGGGGTTAGAAACCTATTGTACAATATTCCTTATACTAGTATAGGTTACACATTTAACCTTATCTTTTAGCTTTGACCCATAGTTAACTAATTTAACTCCAACCATGTCTTCTTGTATATTCATACTATATGGTTAATATAGTTAGTATAACATGTCATTCGAACATAGTCTAGTTAATTAAGGAAATTTTCAAAATTATATAAGTAATTTGTATGAATTTTAGATTTATAGGACTATTATATCATTTATTATAATATTATTTGTTTTTCAATATCATTTGTCATTTTTATACTATTCATATCATGAATTTTTAATAATCAATACCAACATGATTCATTCAAAAAAACATTATTAATTAAAATAAAATAATTCATTATCATCCCTAAAATTCTTGGATGGCATAAAATTTTTCAAATAAAATGTATTTTAATTTTTATGAACTCGTTTATTTTAACAATACATTAATAATGTAATCACTACATCATAATTGTGTCAAAAATATATTTATTTATATATTTCTCTAAAAATTATAAATAAAATACCATGATGTAGGAAATATATTTAGACTTATTTATGACCATTTATTGTTAATGAAAATCACTTATATAACCCAATATAAAAAAAGTTTTATTAAAAGATACATGTTTAGGGTATATTTTTCTTAACATTAAATTAAAAGTAATTAAATGTCATTTTCATACACATCTGGCTCAATGTGGTCCAAAAATCGACCAAAGGATTTCCATTATCGGAAATATATCATACAATATGGCTTGTTCATGTGTTAAGGAAGTTTAATATTGTTATAATATTTTGTTTTCACTTATTTATAATATTTACCCTTTAACCATGGTAAATAAAATATTTTCTGAAGATACTATTCTTAATTTCTAAAAATAAAAGGTACCTATTTACAAAATATGGACTTCTGGATTCAAAATATGGAATCCATTTTTCAAAATTCAAAAGACATATTTTTCATTAAAAAAAATTAATATTAATTCCTGTTGTCAAAACCAAAAGGCAGGTTTTTAAGAAATAAAAACTATCAAAAGAATGACATGTGTCTATGTCCAATTAAAATGTGAAATAACATCTAATGACCATCATTTTATTAAATAGAAAACATATAACCCAATTATACTCAAACAAAATATAAAATACAATCTAACTATATAAATAAATTAGATGAAAAGGCATTTTTGAATTAAAATACAGTATTTTACGCTATTCATTAAAAAATGAACTTTATCCAAAAAATACAAAAAATTCATCCAATGATAATTTTTATGTACCAATTGAAAATAAGGGGTTATTTTATTAAAATATAACAAATAAAATTGATAGAAACTATATTTAAAAAGGGTTCTCCATAAATAGGCGATGAAAAAACCTTTTACAAAAATAAGTGTTTTTTGTGCTTGAAATCAGATTCATTCTAATTTTAGACCTATAAACTTTATTGGATAAATGTAAAAGAGTTTAACAAACATTTTTAATCATAGTTTTCTTAGTTATGTTTATTCCTAGTAATACTACAACTATGCGTTAATTACCATTTAAAATAAAAATATTAGATTATTTTTCGGTATATCTCTTAGTTGTGTGCAACATAAGATTTCAAAGAAACCCAATGTTCTGTGTTGAGTACACTATCAAGAAATGTGTACTCTTTATCATAATTTGGAAATAAAATTCATAAATATTAATACATATGAAAATGTATTATTCAATAAGTTCATGGGTTTTTACAATAAAAACACTTAAAATTAATATGTGGAAACTAAAAAAATTGAATCCATTTTTAGAAAACATGGATGTGGATGATAAATAACCACTAACATATATCTGTTGTATAAAAATCATAAATGTTGTTGTGATTGTGAAGTAAATACCCATAAATTTATATTTAATAGAATCATATGAATCTAGAAAATTGGAAAATTATATGGATATTTAAATAACTTAATATTCTCGAAATGGATCAAATAATAAATTCTTGGGTAGTACATACATCACGTAGATGAAATAAGTATTGTATGTGGGATGAGTCCCATATAAATAAATGTCAGATGTATATCCATTACATTGTATCATGAATCTTATTGTGGTCATCAAAAACCTATTGTATAATAAATATAATTTTGTTATACATATATTATTGATCTCTTATATATATAATAAAATATATGATTTACTTTTGACTTTATATTACTTTCTTATTCAAAATTCTTTGTTTATGCTTCAGTTAATAACATTTCTGTTTCTAGTACACATTTTGACCTGTTATTCGAATCCATCATAAATAGATCTTGATTTAATGAATCCAATGTTATCACTATGATATAAATATGTCACAACATCCTCCCCACTACGTGTTCCCCTCCTAGGAAAAAAATGTTATATGGGTGATAGTGACCCTTGAGTTCTGCCTCCAGTAGGTCCCGGGTGGGCGACTAGCACCCAGGGCATAGTAAACCAAAAAATTGGAGACATTACGCCCAAAGAGAATACATGTGAATGAGAGAGATAAGATAGACAAAAACTAACTCCATCTCATAATAATATATAATATAAATCCTAAGTACACATATGTAATGTAATGAAAGAGATACTATAATTGATAGGGAAAACTACAAGCAGCAAAAGAATGTAAAAACATTAGTGACCATGAAGCCCAAAAAGATCCTGCAACCCCAAACTATTAGTAACCAGTTTGATCTCTATCCTAATCCAAATGATCTAAATATTAGTTTATATATTTGTAGGGTAATAATAAAAGTATACTTAGTATTATCTTCCATGGATCCTATTATGCTAATGTATAGTGAAGAACGAGGGAGACAAACTTGTTAGGTAAACATGTATACTAATTTAACATGATCACTATGTATATTCTCACAATGTATTTCATACAAGACTATATAATATAATAATGAATATCATGGGTAACCCTCTTCCACGTATGCACTAGGTTTCCCCTTTACCCCAACGTCGCACGTCATATCCATCTCTCTCAAAAAAGGCTACCCTGCAGACACTTGGACGAAACCCCAAAATATGAACCTCCTGCCACAAAACCACTACGTCCACATAACCAAAGTAACCAAGTTGTTTTTAGGAGCCACCAAATCTCTCAGAATGTGTATCATACCTCATGAATTATTTAAAAATCTATTACAGCCCATACAGCAAGTAAGGATCCTCCAAAAATCACAACCTATACAAATTACACCTTTTATAGTCCATAGGAAATTATATCCAGAATAAATTTCTGTGAATAACCACAAGCCATTAGTTCCCTATACACACATATAAGGGGAAAACTAACTGTTGTTCTTACTAGAACAAGTAACTTCCAAGTGGAGAGATTAGGGCCAAAGGCAGTAGTCATCCATCCATCATCCCACCAGAATGTTAGGGAAAACACCCGCACCCCCCCCCCCCCCGGGGGCTCAGAACCCCATGGGTTTCAGTTTCCCTAACTAATGTGGTGTAGTAGCATATATAAACACAAAAATTACTAGAATGTGCTATATATCACCACAAAACTATGGGTGTAATCTAGTTTTAGACACAAATGCAGCTAACATCTCTCGTACTCCCGGCTGACACTGCTATGTCTAGGTTTCCTATAAGTACACTATCATTTAAGTAGCTTTATTACATTACTTATTTCCCTTTTTATCAGTTTCATTTTACATAAATTAATTATTTAATCACGAATTAACCATTAAAAATTCCACATTATATTTCATTAGCATCACATCAATGTTTCATGCCCTCTAGGCTTAACCAATCCAAGTCAATAACTTCTTAGAAATATTACCTCATCATTGCATCCCAGCACACTCCAACCCAATGGGTTAAAATTATTTATTAAATCATATATTAACATAATTACTATTTTCCATATTCCTAGGAATTCTATAAAAACATTATAAGCAACTGAACACAAGGGAGATCAACCCAGTGAGTAGATGAATAACACATCACTTCCTTTCCACCTATAGTAGAAGCATAGACCCAACCTCCCTCAAAAAGATAAAAAATAAAAGAACATGACAACCATCATGTGTCTTCTCCCCTTTTATAAGGAGGATAAATAATACCATCATCATTGAGAAGTGGGATATATAAATCAGATAAACAACCACAAAGATTTGGAAAACATCTAGTCATTCACATCCATCTTGTTTCATCATATTTATTTTCCTCCCTGACACCCTCATGCAAAAAATGATGCAACTCACCAATCCTGGAATCAACTTATTACACAACCAATGTACCTCCCTACACCAACATATCAAGACAACCATCCCGGATAACATCACAACACAAGAATTATGTAACAAACATTATATCAACTAGGCTTTTAGCCCTAAAACAAGGCATCCAAGCTTCATACAAAATGACCACTCAGGGCTCCAAAAAATAAGGAACTTGGCATTACAAGAATTATGGTAACATAGAACCCGACCAAAAATTATCTTTTATCCATAAACTGGTCCATTAATTCATCTTCAAGTAATTTATCCATCATTAGTATGTTCCAACAATGGGAATCCAAAAGAGAAAGATATCATATCAGTAAAATATTAATTAAACATGATAACTGAATCAATTTTATTATCATCAATTTACTACAAAAAAATTGTATTCATTTATATCCCTCTATATCTTTGAAAAATTATTTACAATGAATCCTAGTTTACATTCTTTAACAAATTCAGTCAATAACGACACACTAAACTAGGCAAGCATAGATATCAAACAATCTAGAAAAACAAGAGGCAGAAACATACGATCAATACCAATTTATTTATCTTTTTAGAATATTTATTATGTGAATTCCATTATGATCCAATTGGATAAACATTCTACTTTTATAGTTCCATGTAAAAGAAAAGTGAAAAAAAAGAATCCCCAATATCAATAGGTTACCGATGTTCTTCACTCAAGAACTGGTCAAAGAAACAGAGCACTATCATCTTCCCCACAAAAACTGCATCCACATGAGGATGTCGCTTCACCACCACATCAATAACAACCAAAATAAACTCACATAGATCCATGGAGATCAAATGAAATAGCATGGAAAGGAGAAACAAGAGAAGAAAGATCGAGGAAAACCAACGAACAGAGGTAGATCTTACATAAGATTGAAGATGGATCGATGAAAACCAAATAAAAAAGGTAGATATTATCTCTTATTAAAGACGGGTCGAAGTAGGAAGTGGAGAAATGATCCAAAATTATTGAATCCCCAAATGATGAAGAGAGAGTCATCTAGGTCGTTTTGTGTCGATAGTCGGTGCTCTCAATCCACAGGGTTTGAAAACCCCGAGTAGATGGGTGTCGTTAAAATACACAGTGGTGGGGAAGTACATGACATGTACCTCCCTGTCACATTATGTACCACCTCAATTACGACTTACAATTCAATATACATCACCTGGGTTCTATGTTTTATTTTTCTGAAACTCGAATGGTACGTGTTGTGCCCCTCTTTGTCATGTAGTGAATCCCCCTATTTCTAGAATCTCATGACCAAACTTTTCCAGACATCCTCAATGATTTCTCTGAGCACATTGGTCTTTGAAAAAATGATATGAGTCAATCCACATGGATATGTTCCCTTACATCAGATACCTCACAAAACTTTCTCTTCCATATGAATACTAAAACAACATATAGAGGAAATAGAAAAGGATTTATCCAAATAACCACCCCGTGTGATACCTCTCAAGGAATCTACCACCACAGGAGATCAACAACATCAAAAGAACAATGTGACACATTGAATCAACAAAAACCTGCTCCTAAATTCTCTCCTGGGGGAGATACCTCTCAAAGAGATCACGCAACAACAAGAAATAAAATAAATCAATCTCATAGACCGGAATGGTCAACATCCACAAAATGAAAGTTGTTACAAGGAAAGAGGTAAACATCATACAAATAGGGGTAATGAGAACATATCTGCGATTCACATTCCCATGTACTCTCCTCCACCCCATAGTGTTGCCCCAAGACATGAACAATGAGAATAGGACACCCGCGCAACACCTTCTCCTTGTGGTCCTGGATCTCCACATTCCACTCTTCAAATGTCGCTTCATTTTCAATTTCAAGCTCTACATAACAGATGATGTGAGGGAAATATTGAATATAATGTTAGATTTGCGACACATGAAAATCATTGTGTATTTTACTCATCTGTGGGGGTGTTCTTCTCGATACACCATAGCTCCAACATGAGCCAACACCATGAAAGGACCAAAATATTGGGGAGACTTGTTACTCCCATAACCAAACCATTCGATCCAATGAGGGGGAATCACATTCAGAAACACATTATCCCTATCATTAAACACCAAATTTTTTCTCTTATGATCAGGATATGATATCTGACGATCCTACACTAACTTCATCCTCTCACAAATAATCTAAACCATCTCTGTCATTTTCTGGACTAGTTCTGCTCTGAGAATTACTAACTCTCTGAACCCAGTCCATCAAAATAGAGAACAAAAATGTTTCATATACATGTATTCCAATGGAACCATACTGATGGTGTATTGAAAACTATTTTTGTATGTGAGCTCCACCAATGGTCAGCACATCTTCGTCAAACCTCCAAAATCTAGGACACAAGATCTCAACATATCATCAAGAGTTTGGATGGTCTGATTTTTCTTGTCGTCCTTTTGTGTATGAAAAGCATTTCTAAGGGATAAATGAGAACCAAAATCATGATAGAGAAATCTCCACACCCTAAGGGTAAAACGAGGATCTTGATAAAAAAATGATCCTCCATGAGACTCTGTAGTGTCTCAAAACCTCCTCCATATAATACCTTGAATAAACCTCAACTAATCTCGACTCCTTGATTGCTATAAAGAGGGATGATTTCTTCAAATGATCCTTTTCCACCAATATAGCACCATGGACTCCCTGATCTCTATGTAAATTAGTAACAAAGTCTATTGATATGTGATCCCACAATAATTCAGGAATATCTAATGGCTGGAGCAAACCACTGGGGACACAGTGCTCAGCCTTCACCTTCTGGAAGACCAAACATCGGGACCCAAACTCCACAACTACATGCTTCTTCCCTAACCACCAAAACTAACTCATCAAGTCTTGGTACATCTTTCTTGTGATAGGATGCACTGCTAAAGGGGAACTATGAAACCTTATGAAACTTGTGTGACACATATCCAAAGGAATGAAATTACTTTCCTGATACAGCATTCGGTGTTGTTCCTCCACAGACCACTCATCAGGGGAATCATCACAAATAACTAGGTCACTCCGTACCCCCATCTCTAGATCCCCAAACTGGGACTCTTCCACAAGCTACACCAGTTATGTCTGCACCATCATCTGAAAAAGACAACAGATGCACCCAAATTCTCCCATATAGAGGTGTAATGGTGAATTTTCTTACATCACTATAATGGAATCACCATATTCATGCACTATATCTCTATGTGACTTTTTAGTCATCTCATCAAGTACAATATTCCCCTATCTAAGTGTATATGATATTTCAATGTTGTATTATTGTATGAACTTCATCCACTTATGCTTCTGAATGTTCTTATCATGTTGGGAGAAAACATACCACGGGCTCTTATGATCGGTGAAAACCAAAAACTGTTTTCCAAGGAGTTAATGTGTCCACTTCATTAGAGAAAACACCACTACTGCTAACTCAAGACCATGGTTGGAACAATTACACTCATGGGGATGCAACTTTCATGAACCATAAGGAACAAATTATCTTTTCTACATCAGAACACATCCTAACCACATATGCCAAGAATCACAGAAAAACTTAAAACTGAACTCCCTCTACTGGCAGAAAAAGAACTAGAGCACTTTCCAACTTTGCCATCATATTATCGAAAACTACATGACATTGATCAGACCATAGAAATTACTAATCCTTATTGGTCAATGCTGTTATAGGAGTCTCAAACTAAGAGAAATCATCTATGAACCTCCATATATATCCAAAGAGACCAAGGAAAAAATGCACCTATGTCACTATATTTGGGGCTTCCCATCACACATCCACTTCTATCTTCAACGGATACATAGGCACTACATGATAGGATACAACATGCCCAATGAAAGAGACTTCTCATGAACAAAACTCAAACTTCGTCAACTTCCCAAATAGCTATTGTTGTGAAGAACACAAAAAACGGTGTACAGATGATTTTCATGCTCCTACGTAGATGTAGAGTACACAAGTATGTCGTCGATGAAAACCACCATGAAATTTTTTAGGAACTCATAGAACAAAGTGTTCATCAATCCCATGAACACAATTGGAGCATTCGTCACAACCAACGATATTACAAAAAACTCGTAATATCCTTGACGACAATGAAAAGAAGTCTTCGAGATATCAACATCCTTAACATGCATCTAATGATATCCTAACTGCAAGTCGATATTTGAGAACCAACTTTCACGCTTCAATTGATCGAATAAATAATCAATATGTAGAAGAGGATAGTGATTCTTCAATATCACTTTATTTATGGGACGATAATCTAACACATCAAAAAACTTCCATCAGACTTCTCCACAAACAAAAACTAGTTCCCCCCATGGTGACACACTCGTCTGAAGAAAACTGAACAACAACATACTATCGAGCTATATACATATCTCTCGTAACATTGAATGGGACATCATATATATAGACATAGATATAGGATACATTCCCCATTATAGTTCGATCCCAAATTCAATCTGCCATGGAGGGGGTAATGCTAAAACCACTTCTGAAAGTACATTAGGGTACTCTTCTATAAAACAAGAATATTATAACTACTGAACCTATGAAGAACATAGATTCACCTCATCCATCAAGGATGATAAGGATGGAACACTCCTCGGACCCAACCAAGGGTCTCTCTCACCAAAAAAATGGCAGGCTCTCCATCAGTATCGAAGAACACCACATACCCAAGGAATCAATCTACGATTTCCTACACCAAATATAACAAATCCATGATGAGGACGACACCATATGTTTATATCCTTTATCAAGGGAAATCCATCCAAGAGAAGTGCTTCCCTAAAACTAGCTCACAGTCTCTATATACATAAAACAAGTCCGCTCAACCTCTAATTGGAATAGTCAAATACAAGGTCACTAGAAGCCTCTCTACATAAATTCCCAAAAAAGGGACCTGGGAAGGTGATATAAAGGAGTGTGTCACTTCTGAATGAAACAAAGAAAACACCCATGTCAAAAAAAAATCGTACATCGAACGATGTCTAGATTTTAAGAAGAAAGAAAATTTAAAGCATGAATCTAAACACAACCTCTTCTATAGCCTCTCTAACCCTGATGATGACCACCAACATGTCCATGATCTTATCTATGATGGAGGAGAGCATCATTGGGTTATCCTCTACAAGCCCCATATTCTCTCAACTAATCCAAAGCTGGTGCAACATGATACTGCTTCCTTAGCTGGAACTTCCTCAATGGAGGAAACGGGAGTGGAACACCCAGTACACAATGAATACTCTGAACAGTTGGGCACTCTTACTACTAATGACCTTGGCCTCCACAAGAAAAAATGGGCTTCATTCCTAGGAATATGCCTAAGATCCGCTTCCCCTGAAGAAATTATATGATGAGGGCTTGGACCAATCCCCAGAAAAATGGAAACTCTTCTTCCTTGGAATCCTTGAACCATTGACCACATAACTACATTGTGAGGAATCATGATGACTCCCCACTCATGAAGATCTAGTTTTTGCTAATGTCCTCTCAACGACCACTACCCTCACTAGAACCTCAAGATATGTCTTCCGCATGAATAGGGTGACATGTCGCCAGATATCTGGATTCAAAGCCTTATAAAAATGCCTTTACCTGGCCTCCTCATCTAGAAATAGGTCTAAAGCATATCATAAAAGGTTCCTAAAATGGATTCCAAACTTTCACCCACTAGATCCCTCTTCTCAAACACTAACAAGATCCTGCCGACTATATGATTTCATTAATTAAGAATGAAACTAATCCTTGATCATGTCTCGGAACATCTCCCACAAGATTTCCAAATCCTTGAAATCCCAAAGGAATAATATCCACCACTTCCTCGCTACCCCAGGAAAGAACATCACAAACAATGACACCTAGTGATCCTTCGGGGTGAGGATCAAACTGATGGTTTTCTCAACCTCTTCCCACCTGTATTCTGGGACTACATCTAAAATAGAGACCTCATAAATTTGTAGACATTGGAACTAAAACTCTTATAGATTCATTATCCATGTTTTGTCAGCATTAACCTATACCCTTGGGCGATCTGCTGGCACAACCTTCTACATCATCTATGAAAACTTAACGAGGATGTTGAACAGGATCTATTCAAGTAAAATAATTAATAGTTTGAACTCCTAAGCCTGGAATATAGATGACTTGATATTAATTAATGTTTCCTTTTATTAATTTTAGGTTAACCTATCCCATTTTCTACCCATTCAAACACAGGCACAAATAGGAATCATGCATGATCCTTTCCTAGGTCTCTACCATGAAACCAGTATCACCTCATTTAGTAGCCACTGTAAACATAATTCTCTATGAATCATATCATAGGGGGCCCCAAATTCCAATATATTAAATGGTCTCCAGTTAATACATCACTTGATAAACTTGACTTACACCATTTCCCTACCAACCCATGCAACCTAACATTTTCTTGACACCAAACTACATCCTATATGTCAACCAGATCTCTGACACCAATTTTTCCCTACCCCCTCCCCACAAGGTATACTCCATCGTGGATTGAAATTGGAGAAGGGAGATAGTGTCCCCTCTAGTCCCACCTCTATTAGTGCCTGAGTTGGCGACTAGCACCGAGGGTATAATAATCAAAAAAATGGGGGGGGGGGGATTCCCCTCTAAGACACCACATGCGAAATAGAGAAATATGGCAGAATCCAACCAAATCCAACTCATACTACATTATAAAAGAATCCCCATGTACACATTAGTAAAGTCATTAATGAACTACTATAACTAATAAGGAAAAAATAATGTACCAAAAAAATTGAAAAAAATAGCAGTGGCCCGGAAGGGAGAACATCTCCTACAATCCCAAGCTAATATTAACCACCATGATATCCAACCATCTCCTAGTGACCTAAAAACAATTTAAATATATATATATATATGGTGAGTATAACATTATACCTAGTAGGATCCTCCTGAAACCTCTTGTACAAAAGTAATGAAAGCGTACTAAAGCCCAGTGAACAGAAAGTGAAACTAACTCGTCAGCTAAATATGTATACTATGTTCCCATGCTCAACATGGATACACTCACCAAGTATCACATAAAAGTGTATATAATTTAATAAAAAATATCAATGGTACTCCTAAACAACTTCTCTACTGGTATGACACTTTTCCCCAACATCCCGCATCCTAAGAAAGTCTCTCTAAAAATGTTTTCCCACAGACACCTGGGTGAAGCACCACAATTTGAACCTCATGAAATAAAACAACGATGTTAAAGTATCCAATGTAACCAGGTAGTTTCTAGTAGCCACCAAAGCTCTCAAAACATGTATCATACGTTGGGCATTATACCAGAATCCATTATAGCCCATACACTGAGTAAGGATACTAAATCCATCACCGCTTACACACGTTACACCTATATTAGTCTATAAAAAACTATATTTACAAGAAAATGTGTGTGAATATCCACAAGACATTACAACCCTCTTAAATCACATGTGAGAAAAACTAACCAGTGTGCCTACCATCAAAAATAACTATCAAGAGCAGTGAATGGGGCCAAAGGGGGTAGTCAACCATCCATCCTCCCATCAAAATGTTGCGGAAAACACACCCCATGGCTCAAAATCCCTGGGGTATCAGTTTTCCTAATTGATGGGGGTGTAGTAGAATATATAATCACAAAAGTTATTGAATATACAATAGCTCACAATTACACTATGGGTATAACCTAGTCTTATACTAAAATACATCAAACGTCTCCCAGACTCCCAGCTGCCACTGCTAAGATTAGGTATCCTATAAGAACACAACCATTTTAAGAGCATTATCACATTACTACCTTCCCATTTTATCATTCTCACTATATATTAGAAAATTCATTAAAAATTAATTAACTATTAACAATTCCCCATTATATTTCATTAGTATCAGATCAAATTTTCATTCCCTCTAGGCATAACCAGACCATGTCCATAGCTTCTCAGAAATATTACCTCAACATTGCATCCCAATAAGCTTTAACCCCATCGGTTAACATAAATTATTCTATCATTTATTAATTGAATTACTACTTTCCCATTTTCCCAAGCATTCTAGAAATAGATTCTAAGCTACTAAACATAAGGGGGGTCAACCTAGTGAGTAGATGAACTACATGCCAATTATTTTCCACCTATATCTGGAGTGTAGACACATCCTCCCTTGAGATGCTAAACTGGAAAATCATGTGTCATACCCCTTGCAACTTATCCCATTTTTGAAGGAGGGTAAGCAAGACAATCTTCTTTGAGATGTGGGGAACATAAAGAAGATAAACAACCAACATGATTCCAAAAAAATCAATTCATTCACATCCAACCCATTTCATAATCTTCAGTGTCCTCCCCAACACCTTCATGCATACACTGATGCATCTTGCCACTCAAGGTGTCATCTTCTACCACAACCAATGCACTTCCCTGCCCCCACATATCTATATTGCCTTCTAGGTTCACAACACAACATAAGAATAAATAAATAGACATCATATCAACTGGGCTCTTGGCCCATAAACAAGCAATACAAACAATATAAATAATGAACAGTCATAGATACACAGTATAAAGCACTCAGCCTTACAAGAAAGGGGGTAACTCAAAACCATACTAGAAACTATATTTTTACAAACTACTGGCTCATTAATCCATATTGGATTAATTGCTTCAACATTTGTAGGTTCCAACAATGGGAATCCTAAAAGGAAATCTATCATTGAAATCAAAAATTAATTAAATATAATTACTATTGTTCTTATATTAAGAACGAATTAATGAAATATATCACAATCATCTTCCCGACAACATCTATATCCACTAGAGGATGTCGCGGCACCACTACATCAAAAAAACCCACAAAAACATACTTAGAACCATGAATATGAAACATAATAGCATGGATATGATAAACATGTGAAGAAATATCAACAAAAACCAAAACCGGATGTAGATCTTACCTCAAATTGAAGTCGGATCCAATGAAACCAAATAATGGTGGTAGATATTACCTTGTATCGAAGACAGATCGAAGAATGAAGAGGGGAACCGATCCCAGATGAAGAAATACCCAAATTTTCAATAGGGAGGCCTCCGGGTCATGTGGAGTCAAGAGAGGGTGTTCTCGGCCCATTAGGTTTGAAAAACCCAAGAGGATAAGAGTCTTTAAAATACCCAGTGACGGGGTAGTATATGATGTGTACCTCTTCGTCACGTTGTGTACCGCCTTTAGGAAAACATATGGAGAAAAATGAGTCACCTTGGAACTATGTATTATTTTTATGGAACCCGAATGGCCCACATCGTGTCCCCCTTGGTCACATCATGAATTGCCCCTTTTTCTGGATTTTCTCAACTGAAATCCCCCAGACTTCCTCTAAGCCTTCTCTGAGCATCTTGGCATTCGAAAAATCGTAAAGGGTCAATCCATATAGATCAAGTACTTTATATTATATCAAAAAAATTTAATATAATTGTGATTATGGATATCTATAAAATATTGAAATAGAAAATGAAATACACCATTCATGGAGATAGTAGGTCGTATGTACACATAAACACTGCTTCCATTTAATGACGCACTAAATGAATGAATTTAAATGGAATATATATATATATATAATATAATTGAAATTCCAATTTTATGTCATATATTTAATATAAATAAACTAAATCCATCATTAATACATTACATTTAATATGGGAATGAACCACATCATATTAAGGAGACGGCAGTCCGTACTTCTACATATGAAGTTATCATATTTACAAAAAATAAAAAAGAATCCATATATGATATATATAACAATTAAACAAGAGTAATGAAATTATAAATAATATATATATATATCATATAAAAATTTGGTTTCAATAATAATTCATAATCATGAGAGGTGGTAAAAGATAAATGATCAAAAATGTTTCGTGAGGTATAATTTCACAGAACACAATATAAATAATTTCATCGCCCATTATATGGATGTTTTTTATGTTTATGTAGAACACTTAGAATTGATAAAATAAGTATATTTAAGATTCTTATGTTATTATAAAATCATGTAATATCAATAATTTAAAGGGTTCAAAAAATAAAAAATATGAAAACATTTTTAGATGAATGTTACCTTTTCTTTCAGTATCTCATTATAATTTTCTTAAGATTAATTATTTCGATGGATTTGTTCTCGAAGTAAGGATTATAAGATGAATTTTTGAAATTTGAAAAAAAAATTGGATATTTTTTTTCACAAAAAATATGATTTTATCTATAATGTGAAGAAGAAAGATAGATTTCCTTTCATATGATATTGGATGAGAACTTCTGTAATTTTTCAAATTATAAATTTATAATAAACTAAATCTCAATCCAGATAATTCAAAATGAAATTTATTTGAAAAACAAGCAATGATATTTTTGTAATATCATCAAATAATGGATTCAGAAATTTATGGGTGTAATTTGAAATTTTATCATTTTTATTATTCATTAGTTAATGAATGTTAATATTAACAATGGTAACCGAGTGTCTAATATTAAGAAAAAGTAGTTCTTACATATATAGTGGAAATTCGATCAGAAATGAAAAAATAAAAATATAATCAGACATAGATCATCCACTTATCCTTTCTTAGTATTTTCATGATTTATAAAAAATAAAATGATATATTATATTAATAAAATATCATAAGCATTAATTTTTGACACAATTCATAAAATATAATTTAAGTAAATAAACACAATAAGAAAACATAAAAAATCATTTAATACACCCCTAACATGCCAAATTCACCTATAAAATCTTGGGATCGCCTTAATTAAGTAAAATCATATTTATTTTAATATTTTGAATATGAATTAATTAAATTTTTCATTAATTACATAATTACAGCATCCTCATTATGTAATTATTCATTATAATTTTTTCTCAACTAAAAATTAAAAAAAACATCCATGTTTTAGAAAAAAAATTATTTCATAATAAAATATATCATTGATCAAATATAATATTTAATTCCATATTAAAAATATATATGTATAAAAAATATCAGTGTGAAATTTTCTTACTCTCTCTATTTTGAATAATATTTTAGTTATTTTCATGGAGAAGTTTATATTTTAAAATAAAATTTTTATATTTATAAGTTATGTATATAATTAAATTTATCCAATATCCTTTTTTAGGTGTAATGGTATATATATATATATTATAATATTTTTACTCTTAATTACTCAATTTACCCCTAACTCTTATAATAAGAAGTAATAAAATTACTATTCATTTTATCCAAAAATAAAATAGGACTAATTAATAACTTTTTAAAATATGATTCAAAATACGGAATAAATTATTCAAAATTATAAACATATTATTTCAAAAAATTAATTTTAAAATAATCTCTAAGAAAAAATAGAATACAGATTTTAATGTAAAAGATTTCAAAAGTACGAAATATTTTTAATTCCAAATTTAATGTTAATTTATTTCCAATGAAATAATTTGGATTAAATTATAAAATATTGATTAAATTATACATCAATATTACAAAATAATTAATTAAATGTTATTAATAATTAGGAAAAAAGTATTTTAGAATTTAAATTCTGTATTTTCATTATTTCTCAAAAGACACAACTACTAAGAACAACACTGAAACTCACTCAATGTAAATTTTTATAACATTCATTCAAATAGGATGTTTATTTTGAATAATATACATTATAAAAGTATGAAGAACTATATATTAAATATTTGTGCCCTCATAATGTAACAAAGAAACATTTTTTCAAAAAAAACATCTTTTAAGTGTAGAATTCGATATGTTATTATAACATGTATTGAAAAAAATGAAGATAATGTTAAAAAATATATATTATATTATATATATATAATTAATTTAAAAAAATTAGATTAACTTAATTATTTATTTGTATAGAAAAACATGTTCACATTTAAATAGTTTATCCGGAAAACATTTCATTTTATTTTAAAATTGGTTTTACAATAATTTATAATTAATTGGTCAAAGAGTAATATATACATGTCTAAAAAATAATTTAATAATTAAATTTTCAATTTACATATGCATAATTCTAATGACTAGGTTATAATTTTCTAGTTTAAATAATTACTATAATTTAATTATTTTTCATAAAAACTCAGTGTTGTGTGTAACGCTAGCTAAGCCAAAATTTCGTGTTACACAAGACATCAATGAAATAAAATTATTTAATGAAATTTCTTATAAAAATATATAGTAGATACATTCTACCCACATATAAATCAATTGCTCCCTTGATGTCGGTCTGGGACATCAAGGGATTATTACATTAAAATTACATTCATTGAAATAAATATCCTAAAAATGAATACAAAAACATCCTTTTAAAATTAAAAAATTCTAAACAAACTAGTTATCCAAAGTATTTAATAGATAGGTTTTCAAAGAGGATAAAAAAGATATAAATGGAAAATATTGACATAGAAGACAAATATAACTATCATGTTATGATATATATTGATAGAGAACATATTTAAGACAAGGATAATGGCCACAATACCATAGAATTAATCGATATAAATATGGTCATTGATATAATCATAAATGATGATAATTGGATTAATGTTTCTTTAAAATTCTAATAAGAAGTTGTACATTCTTTATTTTATCCCATAAGTGAAATATAACTGCATGGTTATGCCTTGATCTATTTTTACATCATCACTTTTTCTAATAAACAATGTAGAGATTATCCTTACTGAATAATTATTATATCATGATATCCATAAATTGAATGAAAGGTGTTTCTATCTATTTTTATCACAATGAAAGTTTTAAAAATATTACCCAATATGAATAAATCATTATATGGAGATATTATACATTAATATCTAAAACCTTATCTAATGTTTATCATAGACCGTTCAACAAATTTTTAAACCTATAACCCTTCTGAAATATGAATGTCCAAAAAAATTGGAAATGTCGTTACTAATGTTCTCAATACTGCTCAGCATTGTTTCCCAATATATCACAATATCTCATATCTGTTACAAACCAAGCATATGAATACCATAATCATATATTCTCCTGAAACATAAAAATTATTATATATAATTTTTAAAAACATGCTTTCATTCATAATCCAATGATTATTAGATATATTTCATAACACCAAAAATTTCATAAACTCCCCTTGTGATAACATAAAATTTTATTTAATAAATACTTAATCAATTTAATGGTGAGAATTACCATCAATTATACTTATTTCAATATATCATAACTTTATCTTAAAATCATTATCTCAAAATTAAGAACATATTAAGGGTTTTCTATCCGTTAATAATGTTTTTCCCATGGATATCACCTTATTATTTCAATCAGAGTTCAAGTTTACCCGTACCATTCTACGTGTGCTCTCAAATCATTAGGGTAAAATAGTAGTGGAAAAATTATTATATGTTCCCATATTCCATAATTCCATTCCAGTAATTATAAAATAATATCATTTATTTCAATTAATCAAACACATTAATCATCTAACATTCTCATTACACTTTCTTCATCATATTATTTCATAATAAATAATTTCTAGAAAATGAAATTTTTATCATGTCTTAAGGTGGAAAAACCAAAATATAATCATGCTTATTACATTTTATTTTAAGAATAATATTATGAAATCCCATAATGTTGACATATAATGGTTTGTCACTTTTTCACAGAAGTATTACCTATACTCATAAACATTCCTGATTCTCATCATTTGATTTCCATTTAGGAAATCAAATTTTACAATTCAAATACTTTCCACATCTAAAACATTCAATGATAACTAAATTCATTTTAGGTATGACAAATGACTATGAAAAATTAGTATAGTGTGATAAAAACACATAATCGAAGAAAAACACATAATAATGAAATTTTTATTGTTTATTATTTAAACCATGACACTTAGTTTTTTATTAATGTAACCTTAGGCTTATCCATAGAGAAAAATCTAAACATATCCTTAAAAATATCACTTGGTATCCCAATAATGTTTTCGCAACATCGTTATTATATTTTCACTAAATCTATTCTCTAATAACAAATATAATGGTTCATGCTTTACATACATGGTTACTACATAATTTATACTCAATACACAAATAGACAACAAAATATTGTATTAGTTTAGTGCATTTGGGATCATATAACATAAAATTCCAATCTCGTAAAATATGTTCAATATTTCCCAAAAATATCATCCCAAATATTACTCGTACTTAAAAACATTATTTATTTTATAAGTAATGAATACATAATAAATTATCATCTCATATGCTAAGTATTGGAATCTATGGATGTTATATAAGCATAACATGAAAATATGTGTATCAAAATATGAGAATAAAATTTTAAGATGAACTGTAAAAAAATATCATACACTTGATTCATGGAATAATTATTGGTCATTAATAAGATCAGAAACAAAACGGAATCAATGAATATAATCCATGAAATCATAACATAGACATAATACATGAAATTGTTTCATACACAGAAATGTGTTTCATTGTGAACATTTATAAATAGTAAAAATTTCACCAATTAAATTAATGAAATTAAAAAAGGCCCCTTCATAAACATATGGACATGAAGACTAAGTCCCTTCATATAATTAAAGAGATGATAACTATGTCCACGCCTATATAATTAACATGAATTTTGGTTGACACATAACATATATACATCATCAATATCCATATATACCCAATTCATTATATAGAAATATAGGTTCCACCCATCAAATAATTAAAACCATAAATATTAGTTCCATAATAACATAAATAAATAATTATATATAAACGATGGGTTTATAAAACATTAATAAGTAGTAACATAAAAAATTGAAAAAAAATAGATTACATAATAGTGAATACATCTTAAGGATAAAACATTCATAAATTAAATAATAATTGTGGTATTGAATCATAGAATTTGTAAAACATTAGTGAATTAATTTAATGTTATCATAGATGAAAAATTATTTTGTGATATCACTTGAAACTAATTATTGATGAATATTTCATTTCTAATTTTAAAATTCTTTATTTTGTTAAAATTACATGGAATTTTAAAATAAAGTCTTTTCGTTGAAAATAACCATAGAATATTTTGAAGGATATTTCAAAGCTATATGGCATCATTATGCTATAAATTTCATTAATTCTTTATAATAAACAAAACAATCATTTCACTATTTTTTCAAAAAAATTAAATAGTATCTAGTTTGGAAAATGAATAAATATTCTTTCATAACCATTAATTAAAAAGTAAAACATTGATAAAGGTAACATTAAATTTTCAAAGGGTAATATGAAAACTTTTTTAAAAAAACATTATACTACAAGTATGTGGATGAAAAATAATACCTAGAAATGATTTAAAACAAAATAACCTAAATGTTTATGAGATAATGAGATAAATTCTCATCATTTCCTAATATATTGAATTATATGACCCATGATAAAATAAAATTTATTTGGATATAAAAATACCATAATCTTCTGTATAAGACTCTTAAAATACATTAATTATGTTGTATGTGCACCACATAGAAGACACAAGGTGTGTATATGACTTTTTTCCCACAAAAAGAAACGTGATACATAAATACCTTGCCTTATATCTCTACTCTTATAGTGGAAATGAAAACCTCATGTACAATACATATACGTTATTTATAAATATATTAAATATCCATATTCAAATATATAATACCATATATAATTTTCATATGACTATAATTCAACGACTTACCAGAAAATCCATTAGAGGATAACCCCCTGACCATTTATTAAATAAAATAAAAGGACAGTAAACAATTACCACAAGGTGAAAGAGAAAATTACATATCAAAGAACCCATACCCGCCATCACATCGATGATGAAAAAGCTCCTCCGCAGTAGCCGATTCCCATTCCGAGCTTTCATAATGTTTGAGAACCTTCACATACTTCCTTCGCAGGTTCATTCATTCCAAATATAGCAGCTCTGTGTTCCCAGTCAATGACCTGGTGGGCATCAGCTTTGGAAATTTGGCGTAGTCCTTCCTCAACCTTCTCCGTGATTGAGTATTCATGCTCCCCAGATTCTCAGTCATCTTCAGCCCCCACCCTGAACAATCTCACTAAATATGTCCTTATCAATCCTCTGTCATTTTCCGTTCCACTATCTGAGTATTCCCCCCACTTTCCAGAAAGATGGACCTCATGGGAGCCATCTTCCCATCCTCGACCTTCCTGAGATTGACAATTAGGGTCAATCAGGGCTAGACACCTAGGCTGCTCCAATAATTCATGATTTTCCATAGTCCCCTAACGCAAGACATCCTTCCCAATTCCATCTTCTGGAGAATAGATCCCCAGCTGTACACTGTCACCTTCATCCATTTGCACATCCTCCTTCATGTTCACATGTTCCACTCCATGGAACCAGTTTTCAGTCTCAATTGCAGCCATCATAGCAGCATCACTCACCTACTGTCTTTGAGACCTATTAGTAACTCTCATATGAAAACATATTTCCATCATAATTCCAAATCCTGATATGTGTTAATGAAAAAATTAAAAACATTGTTCCCTTTGGTGGTAGTTTATCATACAGAAGAACGAGAAATTTGATTCTCATTAGATGAAATTATGTGTAAGTATAGTTAAAAACCTTATAAAAACAAAATATAAATATATTTAGGATATTTTTATTATAATATAAGGATTTAATAAGAATATTTTATGAGTCTCAAGGAAAAAATAAAACAAAAATGATTATTGATGAATGTTACCACTTAGTTTGTTATCTAGTTTTGATTTTCACAAAAGGATTTTATTTGTATTAGTTTTTATTAAATTAATGATTATATGATAAAGGTATGGAAATTTTTATGATAATTGGTCATATTTTGGATGATCAAAATAGATTTTTTTATAAGGAAAGGTTTCCTTTTATAATAGTGGGTATAAACACATTTAGAATTTCTCAAATGATTAATTTATAATAAATTCATTGTCAATCCATATACCTTTAAAAGCAGATATATTCAAATATATGATTTGATAGGGATATAATTTCATCATCCAATATATATTAAATATTTTTTTGGGTCATTTTCAACCTTATCATTTTGATTAACCCTTAGATGGTTCCTTTTCATTTCAACTATGGTACCAATGTTTTCAATACTAAGTGAATGTAATTTTTACATATAATGTGTCAATAAAACCATAAATGGAAAATATAAGATATTTCAGACCTTATATACTCACTTTTTTACTTTTTTAATAACATTATTATTTTTAATGAATTTAATAAAATATTATTTTCATAAAAAAACATAAGTGGCTACTTTGACATTATTCATAAGATTGAATTTAAGAAAATTCAAAAAATATATTACATTGAAATAATTCAATTAACACAAAATTAAAATTATATATACACCTTTATAATTTCTAGACAACCTTAATTATGTAAAATTATTTTCATTTCTATATTCATAATATCATTTAATTGATTGTTTCTTTAATTTAATAATAATAGTATCATCTTCGTATAATTATTCAGGAAAATTATTTCTCAACTAAATAAATTAACATATTAAATCATTTTATATTTCTGAATAATATATACTTTCATTAATATATTATATTTAATCTTACATTTATAATTATATATTTATTAAAAGTTATAGTGTGACATTTGGTCAATATATTTTAATTTGATAATATCTCTTTAATTTTTATGGAAAATTTTCCATTAAAAAATAAAATATATTAATTTATTTTTTATGGGTTGAATTATAATATTACAACAACATTTTGGAATGTATTGGCATTTTTTCAATATTTACATTATTATTTTTACACTTAATTCCATTATTTACCATTTACCATGTTAATAAAAAAATTTAATATTACTATTAATATTTTCAAAAAATATAATGGAAATAATTACCAAATTAGGAAACTATGTATCAAAATAAAGAATCCAATTTTCAAAATTCTAAACATATAATTGGAATGAATCAATTTAAAATTTATCTCGTCGATGAATCAAGAATAACTATTTTTAATGTGAAATTGTTTAAAAGATTAAACATTTTATATATCCAAATCCAATTTTAAATTGATTCTAATGACATTAATTGGATTACCGAATAATATTTTAATTTAATTATGATGTGTAAAAAAATAAAAACCTGATTATACTATTAAATTATGTTAGAGGATAATTTTTTTGGAAGTGAAATTTTGTATTTTTCACTATTCATAAAAATTTGAAACAACTCAAAAATTACCAAAAGATAACACTATATAAATATTTATATCCAAATATCAAATAGATTATTTATTTAGTCAAATAAAATTAATTTTTAAAAACATGATTTTAATCATCTTTTTCATAAAAAGATGACAAAATTGCCTTTTTAAAAACTACTTTTTTAATGTGTCAAAATGGATTTATTCATATATAATTTCTAGAAAACATATATGACTGATTTTAAAAATAATATTGAATATATTATAAATATATTAAATTAATATTATATAAAACAATTGTTATTTATTTGTATAAAACTCCCTTGTGCACATTAAAATGGTTATTTAGAAAAAAAATCATTTTTAAAAAAGGTTATCAAATTAATTCTGAATAAACTGTTCAAAAAATTATATATTTATGTCTAAAATATAAAATCATAATTAAGATACTAATTTTTTTACCCACGTTTCTAATGGGTTGGTTAAAATTCTATATTTTATGTAATTTCCTTAAAAGTGATACGTTTCATCGAAACCCTGTGTTGTGTGTAACAAAATTTATGTCGATGTTGTGTGTAAAAAAATACATAATAGAAATAAATTACATAAAAACTTATCATAAAAATATAGAGGTGTTACTTATAGTAATGATTATGATTAACACATTAATAAAACCATTCTATAATATTAAAATGATTCAAAATGGGAATATGGTAAATAATGTGTGAGACCACTATTGTTTAACAACTATGGTGACATGGGTCCATTTTAGAAAAAATATATGTGGTATGAGTGAGAAGAATAATCAAATTCAAATGATTTGGGGCATCATAGAACCAAATGTATATATATGTTGATGAACAATTTTAGAGAAAAAAAGTGTAATATAGTGACCATGAAATAGAAAGATTCAATATTAATATGTTTCTTACATAATAAAGTTTGATTCCTTTTTGATATAAATAATGTATTTAATTTATTATGCTTTATTTAAATTAGGGAATAAAACATATTATTAGTTATTGTACCATCACTACTAGTTATAATAATGAAAATTAGTAATAATGGATCTAATTTATCTGAATTCGTTTTTCATAAAAATATTGGGTTCACATAAATAAATATGGTCATAGTGCAACAAAAATGTCCCCTTGGTAGTGATGTGCATAAAAATTGTAAGTAAAGGGGTGTCATTGAAAATCCATTACTAATTATTATGGTCATAAAATAACACTATAATCCTTTAATTTTCTACAAATAAATCAACTTAGAGGATTTATATAAAAATACCCCATGGAATATATATCAAACAATAAAAAAATATTAAAAATAAGAATAAACAATATATATATTCCCCATGATCCCTCCACATATCAAGAATATCATTCGAACCATTAACCAACCTCCATAAAAACTCATAAATTTTTTATCCCTAATGAAGCATCCCAATTATTTCCAACCAAATGAACTATATTAACAAAGACAACTCAAGTAACCCATTATAAACATCCACATTATTACATTTTCATAGATAAAATGGTTCAAATAACCAAGGACTGATCACTTTTGCAGTATTTTAGATCTAGATACATACATGATAACCAATTTACCTTGGGGCTAAAATATAAACATAGTAAGGGAAACCATTCGATATCCTTGAACTCATTCCAATGATTACTTTTCATTTCTTTAGGAATGGGAAAAAATAATGGAATTCTCAAATTCTTATTATGGGTTACATAAAGTGGATTTTATTTTGAATATGTTAGAATAAATAAATATGGAATGATATATAACTAAAAACACGTATTTTATAATAAATTGAATTAACATGATGAGTAATATTGATGTAAAAAAGATGTTTAATTATATACACATAAATAATCATGTTACCTTGTTTCTAATTAGTGGATAATATCAATATAGTAACATCATTGATAATAATAGTGGATTTCTCAATGAATGAAATGAATAATGATATAGGACATTATATCGGATGTCATGATATCTATACCATCATTTCATTTCAACAAAAATGTTTAAAATTATGGGTAGTTATGTACCAAAAATAACATTTAATTTTCAACCTTATACATCTCATAATACTTGTTAAGGAATTAAGGGGGTATATACTTCTAGTCCTTCCCTTCAAGCATGTCCCAAAAATTCCATGTATATCAAATAATATATTTAATTATTAAAAAATATTCATTATCAATAAATGTTTGTATTTAATAATGAATATGAAATATCAATATATCAACAATAAGTCAAATAAATTTCAATGAAAACAAAATACATTAAATTGAAATATATTTTATGAAATTATAATATCCATGATAATGAATAGATGTATTTATGAAAAATTTAATGTAAATTTTTCAAAATAAATTGATTGTTTCATGAGAATGTAAATTTCCCAAAAATTATTATGAGGCATGATATTATTATATTTTCATCTGGAACATAGGATTGTAATATAATAATTCCAATGGAGAGAATACTATTATTTTTTTGAAATATTAAAATTATATTAAATAAATGAGTTTTCCATTCAAAACCATTAAAATGTGTATGATAATCTAAATATCATAAAATGGTTATTGTAGTGGGGAAGTATGTTATCGCCTTCTAGGGTAAACAGATCATTTTATCTTTTAGTAATTCAATTAAAAAAATTCCATTTAAAAAGAATCACAAATATTCCTTGAAAAAAAAAATTAAAGACCAATGGGTCGTAAAATATATATAATAAATCATTTGAGTAAATCGAAGGATGATATTATTTTTTTTGAAAAAAATCGACCTATATAGATAATTTATTTGATTAAAAAATAAATAAAATATGTTTATATTTTATAATATTATATCCTTTATTAATGAATAGAATAGAATAATTTTTGGAATAAAATATGCAATCCCCCTAAATATCCAGTAGATAAGTCAATTAATAGATCTAATTAAGGATAAATGAAATAAATAAGTCAATAAAATTAAATTAAATTCCAAAATAATAGGTTAATGTAAACTATATTTATTCCAATTTTTTAAATAATGAATTGTTTACCCATAAAAATTGACATGTGTTGAAACATTAATAATCATTAATTATTAGTTATTCATGTAAAATATATCACATGGGATGAATATAAACCCTATAAAATTCATTGGGTGCATAATACCATTTAGGTCTCAATGGATTTGAAATTGACATGAAAATATTTACCTCATGCTTCCCGTTAGTTGGAAATGATTTTTCCTCATGTATAATTTTTTTAATGATAATAATGTATAACAGAACAATATTAATTTTTATTATATATTATATAATCTTCTTATAACAGCATACTACTTGTTCATTAATAATAATGAATTATTTTTGTTGTTTTAGATGTTAGGTGCATCATATTCTAATTCATGTTTTGTCTTGAATGTTCCAATTCATGTTCAAATGATATAGAAATATCATAAAAGGAATTATATTAATGCTATAAATATTAAATTATTTAATTATATTCTATATTATAATAATTCATTAATGTTGTATGGGTAAAATAAGTAATGTCGCTTCATTGAAGGGGTAGGTCATTTGTACACATGAGTTAGAATATCACTCCATTAATGAGTGAGAGTCTACGAAAGTTGATGATATATTATTTATAAAAAAAATACTAGGTTAAACATTTCATACATATTCATTGTTTACGTCATTTTTACTATCGATGTAAGGAAAATAGGAAAAACAAATTATATTTATTTGTGAGGGGCTAGTCTATCGTAAACATGAGTGATAACACTATTTACCATTTGATAGTTATGGAGATGGATAAATATTATTCCATTTATGTAATTTCATATAAATATATAAAATATAATGGTGTTATTTTGTTTTATATTTTAATACATTATTATTATTTTGAAATTAATAAGTAAATGAATGATAATATATTATTGAAGACAATTACCTTCGCTTTGAAGAACCCCCTTAGGATTTTATTTTGAAAAATATAGGTTTGGTATTTGGTTAATAACATAATATCTACAATGTGGATACGGTTGTTGAGGATCAATTTTTTTCGGGGTTGGTCAGGGTAAATTATTTCATATGTGTGGATATGTTATGGTAGTTAGTTCACTTTTATAATTGAGTTGTGGGGTATGCTTTTAATTTTTTACTATTTTTCAATAATACTAAGTCACTTTCTTTCAAATATATCTCCAAAATGTATAAAAATACAATTTCAAAATTATAGCTTAAAAAATCCCAATTTTTTTCATAAACTTTTTAGTTACTTTTTACACTTATCATTACATATTGACCCCTTGAAAACTAGTTTTTACAGTAAAAATCGAAATTATTTTTTACTATTTTTACTATTCATTATGAAAAAAATATGTTGAAATTATTATCTAATATTAATTATTTAGACTAAAAATATGAAATTAATTTAATCAAATTCCACTCTAATATGTATAATAATTTAATTTATACATATACCATAAAATCATATCCAAATATTGGTTTTCATTAAATTTATATTCAAGTATAAGATAATATTATTCTATTATATGAAAATTAAATATCATTGGATAGATTTAAATCGTTATAGATAGATATATAAAATATAAATTTCATTTAAATAATTCATCATAAAATAATATAATAAAAATTTAATATTAATTGACATCATGCCTTTTAAAACATAAATTGTTTTCAGAAGAAAATAATTTTCAATAAAATAAAACATTTTTACTTTCAAATTATATTGTATTTTTTTATCAAAAATTAATAGTTTTTAATTTTTAAATAATACATATATTATTTTTTACAAGTTTTTAAAGGCCTTTAAATTTCAGGGAAATTTTTTTTTCTTAAATTCTTTGAATTTTACGAGTACACAGTATCTGACGGAACTTGATTCTGAGGCCCGGTGTGCCTGGAATATTTTTCTGAAGTTTTGTTAAGCATAAATTAACACGCGTAAGAAGTTTTCCTAAAAAAGTGGAATAAATCCTAAACGGTTACTCGGATCAAAAATCTAAGGACACGGTTGTGCTCAGGATGGCGGGTTTACCCTAGGTGTGACTTAAGTTTAATCGGCACAGGTCTCCTGTGCGAAAACCTGAAAATTGCATAACCGTAAATAAAATAATTAAATAAAGTTATTTTATTTTTCAAATGTTTATAACTCACAAACGGTAACTCGGATTAAAGATATGAGACCACTGCTAAACTCGTTATGGTATGCTTCCTTTAAGAATATTCTAACTTTGGCCGGCGTGAGCCACCTGAGAAAGTTAGTTTTTGGCCGTAAATAAAATAACTAAGTGACAAATATTTTATTGTATAATTCATAACTTCTAAACGGTAACTCAAATTGAAAATCTGAGAGTACTGTTGAGTTCATTGGGGAATTTTTCTCCTAGGCAGAGACTATCCTTGATCGTAGTGGGTCGAGGGTGACTGATAATAATTTTCTGATTTTTTTTTCGGGTACGTTAAGTAAACGTACGACCGGTGTTTTATAACTTTTGAACCGGTGCTCAGAATCGCATTATGAGGGCACAGTTGAAATCGCAGTGCCGATATTCACTTAAGAGTACTTTCACCTCAACGTCGGATGATCGGGTATGAAAGTTAGTTTTTGGGGTTTTACATGGGTTAATAAAATAAAATAAGTGAATAATTTATTTTATTTTGTTAAACACATGCAGTGAGGATAAAGTGGTTAGAAGCTCCAATTGAGAGTTAGTGGTGGAACGGCCACACCCTAACCTCCAATTTAATGGGGAGGGAGAGGAAACCTCTCAAACCCCCCCCCCCCATCAATTAATTTTTTAGGTCGACGTAAAATTAATTGCAATCAATTAATTTTATGGGTCGACATAAAATTAATTTTTTTCAGTTAATTTTATGTGTCGACGTAAAATTAATTCCTCTCAACTGATTTTATGAGTTGACATAAAATTTATTGGTGTCAGTTAATTTTATGCGTCGACGTAAAAATTAATTGATGTGATTTAATTTTATGTGTCAACGTGAAATTAATTGATGTCAATTAATTTTAGGTGTCAACATAAAATTGATTCGTGTCATATGATAGGTGGGGAATACTTCTTGAAATCCTCCACTCTTATGTAGTGCCAACACACCTCTTAAATTGCGCCAACACAATTTAATTCGCCCGACCCCTTTTTAAAATTAAGTAACCACATCGTTGGAATTTATGAAGGTTCCAAATAAATGAATCATTTTAAATTCCATGATGGTTACATACCTCTCCCCCTATCCTATATATAGGGAGCTGGGGAGAAGGTTTTGGGACGGCTTCACCAAGCGACAAAGCGCTGGTAAAGTATTGCGACACCCAACACTTGGGGAAATCATATCCTCTCCAACGAAGAACGTGAAGAACACCAATGATGATCTTCCACGCGATTCATCTTCGACCATCCTTCCCTAGAAACCTATCCTCCACAACATCATCAATGAAACGATGTAGCTCGGAATTGGGGACATGTGGCGGACGCGATGAACGACGGTCTTCATCGTCTTCCTTCCGCGACTCTGCCAACGAGCGACAAGTAAGAGGTAGGGGTTTTACTTTTTTATTTAAAATATAAACATTTCCCATGTTCTTCCTTTCTCTCAAAATGAAGAACAGTGGTTGTTGTGCTTAATACTTGTGAGAACCTATTGCTACCACCCTAAACATGGAGGGTCCGGGAAAAACCAACATGGCCCGACCCCTTCATTGTTCTTTTTGTAATGACTCCGCGACGGCATGGTATTGAGGCGATGACGACAAAGGCGGCGAACAAAGGTCGTGCTACCAGTGACCTCCATGAACTATGCCACCCCCGCGGCCCCCTGGCGTGCACCTGGTGCCCCGCCCCCCTGCCGGCGCGCTGCTGGCGCACCCGCGGCACCCCTGTTGGCGCACTGCCGGCACACCCATGGCGCCCTGCTACCCCGGCGCCACGCGCCCTTGCCAGCGTCCTGCCTCGCGCCCCTGCTAGCGGCCTACCCGATGCACCCCGGCACCCCGCGGTGCCCTGTCGCGCTACCCGGCGCGCCCCCCGCACACTGCCCTGCGTTCGGAACCCTGCCTGGTGCACCCGCGCCCTGGCCAGTGTACCCGCGGCCAGCCAGAGCCCATCCGGCCTGCCCGCGCCCTGCGCGGTCTTCCCACTGGCCTCCCAGTCAACGGCCTGCTGAACCGGCCCGCGATGCCCCCGGGGTGTCGCTGGTCGAGCCAGCCCGGTCTCCTGGGACGAGTTACCGAGCCTCCTACGTGGTGACTATCGGGCCGAACCGCCCTCGCGGTCCGCTGGGTCGGGCCCAGCGGACCGGGTTAAAACATAGCGGGTTGACTCACCCAATGGGCCGGGTCAGACCTAGCGAGTCTAACCGGGTGGACCCAGACCAGGTCGTCCCAGTTTGGTTTAGGCTGAGATGGTCTGAACAGGTTGGATCGGACCCGGGCTCATTACTGGCCCATTACCATCATGGGAAATACCTTTGGCACCGAACATCCTTTTGACGAACCCTCAGTGGCGCTAGTACTCTTTTAGCATATCCATCCCATTGAGTGTACCCCATGGGAGTTCGGGGTATAGTTGAGATAAGGCTGGGTTGGTTCGTATACGAAACCAACCGGGACCCCGGAACAAAGAGGCTAATAACTCACGAACCAGGCGTTCGATTGACGCGTCATCTGTTGCGTTAAGACCCCAGTGACGAGGCCGTCCTTTGTGATACTTCTTCGTTGGAATTTTTGATACTTGGAGTATCGACCAGTGGCTCATGGAGTGGATCCTCCCGGAGGCGAGCATACGGAGTACAGTGACCTTGTAATCGGCTGAGACCTGATGACTACTTGTCCGATTTGATTCGGAGTGACTTGCATAGCCCAGTGGGGAGCACTACTTTATGAGGTGGCAGACTCGTGGTACTCGACAGGAGGAGTACCTCTATAGGCTATGAGGGGGAGCACTACTATGTGAGGTGGCAGACCCATGGTGGAGGAACACGACTTTGTGAGTTTGCAGACCCGCAGTACTTGACAGGAGAAGTACCTCAGCAGTCTAAGGTTAGTGAGTGACACCTCGGATTCGTGACAGTACTACTGCACTCGACAGAGGAGGAGTTCTCCAGAAGCCGTGTTTTTCATCATCGTGAATAAAAATCCTGGTTTGAGCTGAGTCAATCACCTTTTTCATTTTACTTATGATTGAGATGGGTTACTTGATAACTTAGGTATTTTTCTGGGCATATACATAAGTAAAGGTTATCTGTTGAGATCATTATTTGTGGTTTATCCTTATTGGATTTAGTGAGACCTTGAGGGTCTCGGGGTCCCTACTAAGTATCATTATACTCACCCCTGCAAGGTCTATTCCTGCACCATGTTGTGTTGGATGTAGACAACGGACATCACTGATCGTGGTTGAGGATTGTAGAACTAGACAGTACCCGGAGGAGGACTTCACGACAAGACGGTACCCGGAGGTGGACTTCACGACGAGACGGTAACCGGAGGTGGACTTCATTATGAGACAGTACATGGAGGTGACAGACAAACGTGGAGATCTGAGGTGGCCATCTGTACCTACCCTTTAGGTAGGAACTCCGGAGGACGATCCAGGAGCAGCTTGACACCTTCCTACTATTTTGACTTTTCCTTGTACTTTGCTGTTGGGCTTGTATTTCTGGCACCCTTTGTACTTTCAGCACACTTGTATTATTTCTTTACGTAGTGTTTGCTTCCTCTTGTACTCTGGTTGTGGGTTTGTTTGCATTTCATAAAGGCAATGCCTTCCCTTTTTATCGGGATTTATGCCTTTGGTGCTAGTCACCAGCCCCTGGCCTATGGAAGGCGGGCGGGCTTGGGGTAGTCACTTCACGGGCCCTGAGGACGGGTCGTGAAAAATTTGTATCAGAGGACGTCGGTTCTACCGCAGAACTTATGACTTTGATATTTTCATTCTTTGAAGCAATAGTGTTAAGCGTACAGAGTGTGGTTTTCAGTTCAGGGAGTCCAGTGTTGGTGCGGCGGCCGACGTATCCTTACACCAGGACCCTGAATTCTGATTTCCTACTCAGTGCCTGAAAACACTGATTACGTGTGTGTTTTCAAAAAATTTCCTTTCAATCAGCTCACCAGGTATTGTCTTTTGACCGTGTCACATCTATCTCTTTCTGGATGCCTCCCCAAGGACGACCAGTTGGAGCCCCGAGAGTTGTACGTACTGACAGCCCTCCGAGCGATGAGGCCTCAGTACAGGGCCCTCTTCCAGTTGAGGCACCAGCGGAGGCACCAGCGGTACTACCACCCGTTGGGCTACCGATGCCACCCTCCCCAATAGCAGACGATGCACGCCGCTTGAGCGCACTGCATGAGTTCCAGCGCCAGAGGCCACCCAGGTTCCGGGGAGAGACTGACCCACAGGCGGCTGAGGATTGGTTGGAGGCTGTGGTGAGAGTCTTCAGGCTAGTAGGGATACCAGAAGACAATATGGTGATCCTTGCAGCCAGCCTCCTTCAGGCTGCAGCAAGCAGATGGTGGAGCCTGATGCTCTAGATGCATGAAGAGGCGACACTTCTGTGGGCAGACTTCGAGAGCTTGTTCCATGAAGATTTTGTACCATCCACCCTTCGAGCAGTGCGTATACAGGATCTACTGCATCTTCAGCAGGGTAGCATGATAGTGGCGCATTATTCAGCGAGGTTCACCGACCGCTCGCGCTACTCCACGGATACAGTACGAGACCCGTTCTTCAGGGCCCGGATCTTCGAGTAGAGGCTCAGGTGAGAGATTATAGCTTTAGTTGTTTCTCAAAGCATCCTGACGCAGACGGGGGTGTTGGAGAGACCCGTTTTAGTGGAGAGTTTCCATGGTGAGAAGTCTCCAGCAGCATGATCCACTACTAGCCAGTATGCAGCGGAGTCTTCTGTAGCTGGCAGTAGACAGATGTCATATAGGTCCAAGAGGGCCAGACCTACAGGTGTTCGGCCACACGAATCAGGGTCGGTAGTGCGAGGCACCAAGGGGAGTGACAGAGCCAGACCTGCCATGTTGTGTTACACGTGCAGTGGACAGGGTCACGTGGCTCGTGACTGTCCGACCCACTGTTCGGATGATCAGTAGATAGATGAAGGACCTCCCAAGTATAAGAGGAGGTTTGATCGAGGCGGACCGCAAGGAGCTGGAGACCGAGGTAGGGGAGCTGGCCATGCAGCTGGAGATGGACGACGCTTCGATGTGTTTCCACCACCACCACCAGGAGGTCCACCCTAACCACAGGGAACAGGTGGACATGGAAGAGCACAACTTCAGGCAGCTGAAGCATATAACTATGGAGCTCCTGAAGTAGGGGGACAAGAGCGGGACTAGTTCCATGTATGGAGACCTATTTTCTGGGTGCTTCTAGTTTCTATGATGTTGTTTTTTGTGGTTGTTGTGTGTCTTTGTACTTGATCTGCAGTAATAAAAGACACTTGTCCTTGTGACATTTGCTTTTATTCCCTTTTGTGTGGTTGATACTGAGAGGTTCTGGTTAAAATTGTTGACTTGAACCTCACTTTTGAGATTCCTACTAGAAGATACCTAGTTACCACACACTGATGCTGAAAGTGTGACTCAACCCTTGGAGGCAAGAGTGACGATTGGATCTCTTGGTAGTAGCGTCGAGGCCTAACGACATCATCCAAGAAATGAAATGTACCATTCATGTCAGGATTGACTATATTAGGAAACGAACGTGGTTCATCCAGAGGATGAGACAAGATTTATCTTTTTCAGGGAAGGGGAAATCTAAGCACCTCTTGTAAGACCAGAGAGGGTGAAGGCTATGATAGAGGAGGTGTAGATCATCCATGAGCAGATGAAGACTGCACAGTGCAGACTGAATTCCTATGCGGATAGGAGATGGAGACCACTTGTAATGCCCCGACCCTAGTTACCCAGAGTCGGTACATTATTTTAATACATTGGCATGATTACAAGGAATCAAGTCCCGAAGGACCGATCAGTTTAGCATTCTTGGTAATATAGATCACATACATGGATGTTACATTTTCCCATTAAGACATAAAAAACGACATAAATAATCTTTATGAACGCCATTATTCCCTTGGCTTAACCCTGCATATCAATCACATTACACTTCTTGGAATCCTGGGATAAATAAAACATAGAAATGGGTGAGCTCAAATGCTCAGTAAGGGTAAGCAAAACAGCGGAAACTTTAAAAAATAAGCATAAACATTTAAGGCAATGTATAAAACTAAAACAAAAGACTTTTAAACTTGAACATCAGAATAATATGGCAGAAATAAAATGAAATAATTCCATTTACTTATTCACATGGATATTCTACTAATCGAATAATCACATGCAATATCACTAACCAATTTCATAATGATGGAATGCATGATGCCGAACTTTAATTTCTTTGTCGAGGCCTCATGCCAAGACCTAAGGGATAACTGTAACCGGAACCCAACCCAGAGAGCCTCTATAACCGGACTCCATCCCAGAGTGCATCTAATAACCGGACACCAACCCGGAGTGCCTCTAATAACCGGACACCAACCCGTAGTGCCTCTAATAACCGGACACCAACCCGGAGGGATTACTTTTACCGTTCCCCAACCCAGAACATACTAATCCAACACATTTATCTTAAGACGAGGATGAAATATAATATAAATATTTGTTTTAAAACTAACATACAAAATGTCAAAACTTTAATTATAAACAATTAATGGCATAAAAATAACTCATCCATAGTCAAAAATATAACAAAACCTTAAATACAATATGGATGACTTGTATCATAATAAATCATCATGAAACATGTTTAAAATTTATCAAAGGATGTTGACATAGATGAAATCAATACTATTTGAGAGAAATATCTCTTTTTTTAAAATCATTTAAAAGTCGCATAATTATAGAGAAAACCTTTATTTTGAAAACATCTTTATAAGCTTGTGAAGGAAGCTTCAAAGGTGTAATAACGGCGGAGAATAACCGCACCCGCCGTATAATTTAAAAAAATACATTCTTACCTTAATTTTGTCAAAAAGGTTAAAAAGGGCCTTGTTTGGAAAACGACGGAAAGACTCCTTTATAAAACTCTTATAAAAAGTCAAACAAGGGTTTAAATGTCTTTAACCCATATTCTTGTAAATAGTAAAAATGTTTTGAAATATATTTTTAAGAAACATGATTGTGGATTATAAAGATATCCCAGTAGATTATTACGTATATACAACCTCGGATAATGAAGAGATTGAGAAATAAACCCTTATCAATTTGGTAACTTACGAAACGTACAACCCATGAAAGAGGTATCATACAATGAATATGTAAATACAGATAAATTAAAGTGTATTACACAATGAATATAATTATGGGCAGTACATACACCACACAAAAGGTAATTGTGTCAATATGGCATGAATCTCACGGGAATAAGGAGTGAGATGAAAACCCCTTACCTTGCACTTTCCTTTAGTCGAGGGTACGTTTAACCTCCTGTACGAAGATCGTAGTATGTTATTAAATTATACCAGAACTAAATTAATATCTATGATATCATAAATGATTCATTTATGACTTTATATTACCCATTTAATAATAATTTCTATGTTAAGTTAACATTTCGGGTAATAATCACTTTCTTTATCGTACGTGTTTTAACTTGTCACTCTTGGTTGTATCACTTAGTTCATGATTTAAATACTACCAGAATATAAAACATGATAAATATATCATATATATTTAGAATATAAATATGTATAATAGACATATATATGAAATGGAAAACACCATTTATGGAGACGGTAGTCCGTACGTACGTATAAACGATGTTTCTGTTTTTATATAGTATTGAACTGAAGTAAGTGAATAAGATATATATAAGTAAATAAATCCTTATATATATATATATATATATATATCACTCCAGTAGCATTATTATGTCATATATTACATACTTATTCGTAATATATATTATTATAATCGTCGATGAATGGTGAACTTGGAAATGAATCTCATCGCATCGTGGAGACGGTAATCCGTACGTACGCACGAGCGAAAATATCATTCATTTGATATTAAAATAATATATAATTAGATGGTATATCATACATATAAAATAGTTATCATGTTATAATTATTATTTACATGAATTACAAATCATTATTATACCCATCCAAATAAAAACATATTGAATAACAATTACACCACGACGTGGAGACGGTAAGCCGTACGTACGCACGTATGTTGACATGTCATTCAAAGGATGGATAGAATACTGAATATGGTTGTACCATATTTATAATAATATTAAATTATATCGGAGATACTGGATTCATTATTTTAGAAAGGTAATAACAAATAAAGAAGAAGTGGAAGAAGAAAGGAACTTGAAAAAGGGTGGTGAAATCATTACCTCTTCTTCGGGTTCTTCCTTTTGATTTGATCCAAAAAGATCCATAGGATGGACTTCTGACTAAAGGAATTAATCTAGGATGAAGTGAGGGAAGTTTAGAGAGTTTTTGGGTAGGGTTTGGCCGAACCAAAAGTCTTTGAAGGTGTGAATTAATGAGAAGGGTGAGTGTCCTTTTATAAGAGGGGTGAAGGGAACCTTTGATAAAGCTAGAAATATTATTTTATAATAAATTCATACTTGGTTTATTATGGCTCCAAAGTAGATTATTTTAAGTTTAAGGTGGGGATGGGTCGAAAAATACTCAACCAATAGAATTTAGACAGGTTTTGTTTATTATATTAACCTTAAACTTTAGTTTTAACACTTAGTTAATTAGTTTGACACTTACATTGTCACTTTTTATTTTTATATTATATAGTTAATATACTTAAAATATACATCCAGGTGACCCCCAAGTGGTCCATTAATAATACAAATATCATGATATAAGTCTCTTGGCCGAAACGTAGATTTTTAGGATTTTTAATATCAGTAAATAATATAATATTTGTTTTAGAAACTCTTTTATGTCAATTTTGACACTATTCAATAATTGACTTTTGTAAAAATCATAACAGAATGATTACTTCAAAAAAACATTAATTAAATAAATCCTAATATGTCATATTATCCTATAAAATTATTTTAATTCATTAAAAGTCTCAAATTATATTTATTTGGGTATTTATAATATCAATTATTTTAATTTTTTACTATAATGGTAATTACAGCATCATCATTGTGTCATAAATAAATTAAATTATTTAATGTCTAAAAATTATAAATAAAATACCATTATGTAGGAAATCGTTTTAGATTTCTAATGAATATTCATAGTCGAAAAGCAAACATATATAACCCTATGTAAAAATTGTTTTGCTAAAAGATATATGCTCATGTCATTTTTGTATTTATTTTAACTTAATTAATATAAAGTGACATTATCACTTACAAGTGGCTCCATGGGGTCCCAAAATCTACCAAAAGATTCTTATGGTCGGAAATGTGACAAAAAATAAGGTTAGAACACGTTTTAGAGTAATTTAGTATTATTATAATTTTATTTTTTAACCCTTATTTACCAGATTTACCTTTAACCATGGTAAATAAAATATTTACCGAAGTAATTATTCAAAATGTATAAAAATAAAAGTAACCTATTTACACAATTTGAACACCCTGATTCCAAATATGGAATCCATTTTTCCAAATTCAAAACACAGAAGTGGCAGAAATTAATTTAACATTAATTCCCATTGTTAAAACAAAAAGCGTGTTTTTAAGAGATAATAACTATCAAAATATTAGCACTCGTTTATGTCCGGTTTAAATGTAAAATTATGTACAATGACCAACATTGTATTAAATGGTAAAAATATATTCTAAATATACTTTAAAACCACTCAAATTCGTAATTTATCAGTAATAATTATTTTGATTAAAAAAATGTTTTAAATTAAAATTTAGTAATTTTCACTATTCATCAAAATATTAAAGTTATCCGAAAAGTACCAAAATTTCACCTTAGTAAAAATTCAATACTCTGAATCCAAAAATGAATTCCATTTTGAGAGTTAAAATTTATAAAATTTTAAAAATTAGGTATTACTACTTTCATAACGGCGACGTTGATTGGTCGTGGTGTGTGTTAGAACTTGAAGTTGTGTACAACACACATAACTGTATTATTCAAAGAGAAGTGTACCATGGAAGCTCGGGGTGTTACATTCTCCCCTCCTTCAATAAATTGTGTCCTCGCAATTTGATATTGTTCTTTGAAAATATGGGTTGAAAATAGAAAATATCTTTGTGGAAAAACCCACATCGGAAATTTGGTTAATAAAATTTAGTCTTAACAAGATGAAAAGAGAAATGAAATGGTCACCACAAAATTATGATCTCGATTAATGACATTGGTGGAAAATATAGACATATAATTGGAGGAAAGACGTAAATATTTATAGGTAGTGATGGAGGTCATCAATCATAAACAAGTTTAAAATTTAGGTCCTTAAATTCATCAATCTATGATGATTTAAAATACCATCGGTTCAACAAAACATAAGGTATTAGGATAACACATTTTTGACATTTCAAAATATCATAGTTGAAATCCCACATCGAAAAATGAATTAATGAGGCCTCTATTTAAAATAAAGAGTGGAAATTATGAAGATTACCGAAAATAACACATACTAGTGTTCCATGTAGGAAAATCAGTATATGGAAGGGAAATCTAACCATCAATTATCTGATGGAGAGTGGTAGAGAACATGGCTATGAAAATGCCAACAATCCCAAAGCCATAAATTAGTGATGATCAAAGGTACCATATAGGACAACATTTTTTTTCTAACTTCCTTTTCTTAATGTTGAGGAATTTATTTATGATATTGGCTAAGATCATAAGGAGATATAATTATTTTATAATTAGAGTTTTATCCATTAATAAATTTCTACCACAAACTCATCTTTCACCCCAAAACATAATAAAAATCAAAGATACTCTATTTATCCTATTCGTATAGGGTTCCAAATATAATGAATTTATAATTCACATATCAGACCCTTTATGTAAAGAAACTACATTATACCATCAAGGAACTTCATGTAGCACAATAGTAGGTGATAAATCCCAATTGCACTATGGTTGTGGGTTTGATTCCTGCAGCTTTGTCCGACATGACGGGTCGTCACACGGTCTGCGTGTTGTCCTTTTAAAAAAAATCCAAAAAAATAACCTTTCAATCATAATCCATTCCAACCATTAGACTTATCCAAAATACTATTATCCAAACTCACCGTCCAAAATTTACAAGGAAGTTAAACATAATGAAGATACTTTTTTCTAGGTAATAACATGTGAACGCCTTCCTCATATATTCATTTAAAACACCACAACATTCTGAATTACAAAAATCAACCATCTCTTATTCCAAAATCACTACCTAAATATTAGGACCATATTACGGTTTATCTTTCCTTCAACCATGTAATTTCCTAAAAAAACTTAGCTCGTTGTAGAGTCACTTTTCATAGTACCATAAAATCTCAAATCCTTAATTAAATAGTACTATAGTACAATCCTTATTTATTTCTTGAACATCATTGATACAACACTTAATGAAATAATTATAAAATAACTACATAAGAACACTAGTCATTCCACATCATATGTGGTAGTATCATAACTTGATTATTATCCAATAGCATCATTTGCGGATAGTCTGATGACTGGGACATTGGTTCGCGTAGTGTCCAAACTCCTTGCAAATGAAGCATTGTACATTTGAAACCATTTTCTTACCCTTTCAGTCACGTACTTTGTACCTTTTTCCTCCACACTTATAACAAACTCCCATTCCATTGAGGCAAGTTCCAGGGTGTTTCTTCCCACAGTTATCACATATAGGAAAATTCTTCTTTTACCTCTTCCCTTTATCCATATTTCTCTCTTTCGTCCTTTTATTCTCTTGTTTCTCTTAAGAGCCCTAGGACTCCGAGAATTCGTTACTCATCTTATCAACACATGATACTATTTCTTCATATGATGATAATACATGGGAAACTATTTCACTTCTAAATTATGGCTTTGGACCACGAAATATATGATCCCTCTTAGCCTTTGGATCATACGTAATACGGGAGTTCACATTCCTTGTAATGGGAGCCATTTCTATACAATAGAATAAACTAGTTCAGTTTATGAATTGCAATGAATAATTACCAAAATTGTAAATTACCTAAAACAAATTGAATAGTTTATGGATATAATCCATAATCATAAAAAAATTTTCTTTGAGTAAGTATATACTCATAAGCCCTTAATAATGGTTTGTAAAGAAAATGATAATTATCCTAAGCATATCCCAAGGGAGTGTCGTAACCAAGAGTGCAGCAAGGCCCATTGTCGTGCACCAGTTCCCGTTCGAGTCTAGCCAAAGCGGTGATTTCAGGTTTTACCCCTAGGTACATCTATGCCAGAGCCGCCTCTACCTGTGTGTATCCAGACAGGGATGTATTGCTCGGAAAACTCACAAAATCTCTACAATACCAAAATTCTAGGAAGTTCTTCTATACTAATCCTCAAAGTATATCTTAGGGCTATGTGCCCTAATCAGAGTTTATCTAAATCTAGTTTCCAAGGTTATTGCTAAACTTCCTCTCATACCAACTGTAACGCCCCGACCCCAGTTACCCAGAGTCGGTGCATTATTTTAATACATTGGCATGATTACAAGGAATCAAGCCCCGAAGGACTGATCAGTTTAGCAGTCTTGGAAAAATAGATCACATACATGAATGTTACATTTTCACATTAACATGTACAAAAAAACATAAATAATCATTATGAACTCTATTATTCCCTTGGCTTAACCCTGCATATCAATCACATTACACTTCTTGGAATCCTGGGAAAAATAAAACAGAGAAAGGGGTGAGCTCTAATGCTCAGTAAGGGTAAGCAATACAGTGGAATCTTTCAAAAATAAGCATAAACATTTAAGGAAAAGTATAAAACTAAAACAAAAGACTTTTAAACTTGAACTTCATCATAATATGGCACAAATAAAATGAAATAATTCCATTTACTTATTCACATGGATATTCTACTAATCGAATAATCACATGGAATATCACTAACCACTTTCATAATGATGGAATGCATGATGCCGAACTTTAATTTCTGTGTCGAGGCCTCATGCCAAGACCTAAGGGATAACTGTAACCGGAACCCAACCCGGAGAGCCTCTGTAACCGGACTCCATCCCGGAGTGCCTCTAATAACCGGACACCAACCCGGAGTGCCTCTAATAACCGGACACCAACCTGGAGTGCCTCTAATAACCGGACACCAACCCGGAGGGCTTACTTTTACCGGTCCCCAACCCGGAACATACTAGTCCAACACATTCATATTAAGAAGAGGATGAAATATAACATAAACATTCGTATTAAAACTAACATACAAAATGTCAAAACATTAATCATAAACCATTAATGGCATAAAAATAACTCATCCATAGTCAAAAATATCACAAAACCTTAAATACAATATGGATGTTTTGTATCATAATAAATCAACTTGAAACAAGTTTAAAATTTATCAATGGAGGTTGAGATAGATGAAATCAATACTATTTGAGAGAAATATCACTTTTTTTGAAATCATTAAAAAGGCGCATAATTATAGAGAAAACATTTATTTTGAAAATATCTTTATAATCTTGTGAAGGAAGCTTCAAAGGTGTAATAACAACGGAGAATAATCGCACCCACCGTATAAGTGAAAAAAATACATTCTTACCTTAATTTTGTCAAAAAGGTTAAAAAGGACCTTGTTTGGAAAATGATAGAAACATTTCTTTATAAAACTCTTATAAAAAGTCATAAAAGGGTATAAATGTCTTTAACCCATATTATTGTAAATAGTAAAAATGTTTGGAAATACATTTTTAAGAAACATGGATGTGGATGATAAAGAGATCCTAGTATATTATTACGTATATACAACCTCGGATAATGAAGAGATTGTGAAATAAACCCTTATCAATTTGGTAACTTACGAAACGTACAACCCATGAAAGAGGTATCATATAATGAATATGTAAATACACATAAATTAAATGGTATTACACAAAGAATATAATTATGGACAGTACATACACCACACAAAAGGTAATGGTTGCAATATGGAATGAATCTCACGGGAATAAGGAGTGAGATGAAAAACCCTTACCTTGCACTTTCCTTTAGTCGAGGGTATGTTTATTTTAATACATTATCATGATTACAAGGAATCAAGTCCCGAAGGACCGTTTAGTTTAGCAGACATGGAAAAATAGATCACATACATGAATGTTACATTTTCACATTAAGACGTACAAAACATCATAATTAATCTTTATGAATGCCATTATTCCCTTGGCTTAACCCTACATATCAATCACATTACTCTTCTTGGAATCCTGGGAAACATAAAACATAGAAAGGGGTGAGCTCAAATGAAAATTAAGGGTATGCAATACAACATAATCTTTCAAAAATAAGCATTAACATTTAAGGCAATGTATAAAACTAAAAAAAAGTTTTTTAAACTTGAACTTCATCATAATATGGCAGGAATAAAATGAAATAATTCCATTTACTTATTCACATAGATTTTCTACTAATCGAATAATCACATGAAATATCACTAAACAATTTCATAATGATGGAATGCATGATGCCGAACATTAATTTCTATGTCGAGGCCTCGTGCCAAGACCTAAGGGATAACTGTAACTGGAACCCAACCCAGAGAGCCTATGTAACCGGACTCCATCCCGGAGTGCGTCTAACAACCGGACACCAACCCGGAGTGCCTCTAATAACCGAAAACCAACCCGGAGTGCCTCTAATAACCGGACACCAACCCGGAGGGCTTACTTTTACTGGTCCCCAACCCGGAACATACTATTCCAACACATTCATCTTAAGAAGAGGATGAAATATAATATAAACATTTGTATTAAAACTAACATACAAAATGTAAAAACTTTAATCATAAACCATTAATGGAATAAAAATAACTCATCCATAGTCAAAAATATCACAAAACCTTAAATACAATATGGATGATTTGTATCAAATTAATCAACTTGAAGCAAGTTTAAAATTTATCAAAGGATGTTGACATAGATGAAATCAATACTATTTAAGAGAAATATCTCTTTTTTTTAAATCATTTAAATGTCTCATAATTATAGAGAAAATATTTATTTTGAAAATATCTTTATAAGATTGTGAAGGAAGATTCAAAGGTGTAATAACGGCGGAAATTAACCGCACCCATTGTATATGTTAAAAAAAGACATTCTTACCTTAATTTTGTCAAAAAGGTTAAAAAGGACCTTGTTTGGAAAACGACGGAAAGATTACTTTATAAAACTCTTATAAAAAGACAAACAAGGGTATAAATGTCTTTAACCCATATTATTTTAAATAGTAAAAATGTTTTGAAATACATTTTTACATAACATGGATGTGGATGATAAAGATAACCTAGTAGATTATTGCGTATATACAATCTCGGATAATGAAGAGACTGCGAAATAAACCCTTATCAATTTGGTAACTTACGAAACGTACAACCCATGAAAGAGGTATCATACAATGAATATGTAAATACACATAAATTAAACTATATTACACAAAGAATATAATTATGGGTAGTACATACACCACACAAAATGTAATGGTGGCAATATGGCATGAATCTCACAGGAATAAGGAGTGAGATAAAAACCCCTTACCTTGCACTTTCCTTTAGTCGAGGGTACATTTAACCTATTGTATGAAGATCGTAGTATGTTATTAAATTATAAAAAAACCATATTACTACTTATGATATCATACATGATTCATTTATGACAATATATTACCCATTTAATAATAGTTTCCATGTTAAGTTAACATTTCGGGTAATAATCACTTTCTTTATCGTACGTGTTTTAACTTGTCACTCTTGGTTGTATCACTTAGATCATGATTTAAATACTACCAGAATATAAAACATGATAAATATATCATATATATTTAGAATATAAATATGTATAATAGACATATATATGAAATGGAAAACACCGTTTGTGGAGACGGTAGTCTTTACGTACTTATAAACGCTGTTTCTGTTTCCATATAGTATTGAACTGAAGTAAGTGAATAAGATATATGTAAGTACATAAATCCTTATATATGTATATATATATATCTCACTCCAGTAGCATTATTATGTCATATATTACATACTTATTAGTAATATATATTTTTATAATCGTCGATGAATGGTGAACTTGGAAATGAATCCCTTCGCGTCGTGGAGACAGTAATCCGTACGTACGCACGAGCAAAAATATCATTCTTTTGATATTAAAATAATATATAATTAGATGGTAAATCATACATACAGAATCATTATCATGTTATTTTTATTATTTACATGAATTACAAATCATTATTATACCCATCCAAATAATAAGATATTGAATAACAATTACACCACGACGTGGAGACGGTAAGCCGTACATACGCACGTATGATGACATATCATTCAAAGGATGGATAGAATACTGAATATGGTTGTACCATATTTATAATAATATTTAATTATATAGGAGATACTGGATTTATTATTTTAGAAAGGTAATAAAAAAGAAAGAAGAAGTGGAAGAAGAAAGAAACTTGAAAAAGGATGGTCAAATCATTACCTCTTCTTGGGATTCATCCTTTTGATTTGATCAAAAGGGATCCATATGATGGATTTATGACTAAAGGAAGGCCTCTAGGATGAAGTGAGGGAAGTTGGGAGAGTATTTGGGCAGGGTTTTGCCGAAAAAAAAGGCTTTTAAGGTGTGAATTAATGAGAAGGGTGAGTGCCCTTTTATAAGAGGGGTGAGAGGCACCTTTGGAAAGCTAGAAATATTATTTTATAATAAATTCATATTCAGTTTATAATAGTTAAAAAGTGTATTATTTAAATTTTAAGGTAGGGATGGGTCGAAAACTACTCAACCAATAGAATTTAGATAGGTTTGGGTCATTATATTAACCTTATCTTTTAGTTTTAACACTTAGTTAATTAGTTTAAAACTTACCATGTCACTTTGTATTTTTATATTATATAGTTAATAAACATAAAATATACATCAAGAAGACCCCCAAGTGGTCCATTAATAATACAACTATAATTATATAAGTCTCTTTGACGAACCTTAGATTTTTAGGAATTTAATATCATTTAATAATATAATTTTTTTTCAAAACTCTTTTATACCAATTTTGACACTATTCAATAATTAACATTTGTAAAAATCATAACAGAATGATTACTTAGAACAAAGTTAATTAAATCAATCCTAATATGTCATATTATCCTAGAAAATTAGTTTAATTCATTAATAGGCTCAAATTACATTTACTTTGGTATTTATAATATCAATTATTTTAATTATTCACTATTATGGTAATTACTGCATCATCATTGTATCATAAATAAATTAAATTATTTAATGTCTATTAATTATAAATAAAATACCATTATATACAAAATCGTTTTAGATTTCTAATGAATATTCATAGTCTAAAATACAACACATATAACCCTATGTAAAAATTGTTTTTCTAAAAGATATATGCTTATGTTTTTTTTGTATTTATTTTAACTTGATTAATATAAAGTGTCATTATCACTTAAAAGTGACACCATGGGGTCCCAAAATCGACCCGAATATTCCCATGGTCGGACATGTATCATCCAATAAGGTTAGGATACGTTTTAGCATAATTTATTATTATTATAATTTTATTTTTTAACCCTTATTTACGAGATTTACCCTTTAACCATGGTTAATAAAATATTTACCAAAGTAAATATTCAAAATGTCTAAAAATAAAAGTTACCAATTTACACAATTTGAACATCCTGATTCCAAATATGGAATCCATTTTTTCAAATTCAAAACACAGAAGTGGCAGAAATTGATTTAAAATTAATTCCCGTTGTTAAAACAAAAAGCGTGTTTTTAAGAGATAATAACTATCAATAGATTGACACTTGTTTATGTCCGGTTTAATTGTAAAATTATGTAAAATGAACAACATTGTATTAAATGGTAAAAATATATTCTAAATAAACTTTAAAACCAATGAAATTCATAATTTATCACTAATATTTATTTTGATTAAAATAAGTTGTTTTAAATTAAAATTTAGTAATTTTCACTATTCATCAAAATATTAAAGTTATCCGAAAAGTACCAAAATATCAAATTAGGCTAAATAAAGTACTCCAAATCCAAAAATGAAGTCCATTTTGAGAGATAAAATTTCTAAAATTTTAAAAAGTAGGTATTACTATTCATAACGGCTACTTTGATTGGTCGTGGTGTGTGTTAGAAATCGAAATTTCGTACAACATACGCTACTGTATTATTCAAAGAGAAGCGTACCATTGAAGCATGGGGTGTTACATTCTCCCCTCCTTCAATAAATTGCATCCTCGCAATTTGATATTGTTCTTTGAAAATAATGTTTTAAAAAAGAAAATATCTTTGTGGAAAAACCCACATCGCAAATTTGGTTAATAAAATTTAGTCTTAACAAGATGAAAAGAGAAATGAAAGGGTCACCAAAAAATTATGATCTAGATTAGGATGACATCGGTGGCAAATATAGACATATAATTGGAGGAAAGATGTAAATATTTATAGGTAGAGATTGAGGTCATCAATCACAAACAAGTTTAAAATTGAGGTCCTTAAATTCCTCATTCTATGATGATTTAAAATACCATCGGTTCAACAAAACATAAGGTATTAGGATAACACATTTTTGACATTTCAAAATATCTTAGTTGAAATCCCACATCGAAAAATGAATTAATGAGGCCTCTATTTAAAATAATGAGTGGAAATTATGAAGATTACTGAAAATAACACATACTAGGGTTCCATGTAGGAAAATATGGATATGGAAGAAAATCTAACCATCAATTATCTGATGGAGAGTGGTAGAGAACATGGCTATGAAAAGCCCAACAATCCCAAAGCCATAACATAGTGATGATCTAAGGTACCATCTAGGATAACATTTTTGTTACAAGTTCCTTTTCTTAATGTTGAGGAATTTATTTATGAGATTGGCTAAGATAATAAGGAGATATACTTACTTTATAATTAGAGTTTTATCCATTAATAAATTTCTACCGCAAACTCATCATTCACCCCAAAACATAATAAAAATAAGAAATACTCTATTTATCCTAATCTTATAGGGTTCCAAATATAATGAATTTATAATTCACATATTAGACCCTTTATGTAAAGAAACTACATTATACCATCCTGTAACTTCATGTAGCACAATGGTAGGTAATAAATCCCAATTGCACTATGGTTGTGGGTTTGATTCCCGCAGCTTTGACCGACACGACGGGTCGTCACACGGTCTGCGTGTTGTCCATTTATAAAAATCAAAAAAATAACCTTTCAAACATAATCCATTCCAACCATTAGACTTATCCAAAATACTATTATCCAAACTCACAGTCGAAAATTTACAATGAAGTTAAACAAAATGAGGATCCTTTTTTCTAGTTAATAACATGTGAAATTCTTCCTCATATATTCTTTTAAAACACCAAAACATACTGAATTACCAAAATCAACCATCTCTTATTCCAAAATCACTACCTCAATATTAGGACCATATTAAGGTTTATCTTTCCTTCAACCATGTAACTTCCAAAAAAAATTAACTCGTTGTAGAGTCACTTTTCGTGGTACCATAAAATCTCAAATCCTTAATTAAATATTACTACAGTACAATCATTATTTATTTCTAGAACATAATTGATACAACACTTAATGAAATAATTCTAAAATAACAACATAAGAACACTAGTCATTTCTCTTCATCTGTGGTAGTATCATAACTTGATTATTATCCAATAGCATCATTTTCGGCATAGTCTGATGACTGGGACATTGGTTCGTGTAGTGTCCAAACTCCTTGCAAATGAAGCATTGTACATTTGAAACCATTTTCTTACCCTTATATTCACGTACATTAAGCCCTTTTCTTCCAAAATTATAACAAACTTGCATTCCTTTCAGGCAAGTTCCAGGGTGTTTCTTCCCACAGTTATCACATATGGGAAAATTCTTCTTTTCCCTCTTCTCTTTATCCATATTTATCTCTTCTATCCTTTTCTTCTCTTGTATCTCTTCAAAGCCATATGACTCCGAGAATTCTTTACTCATCTTATCAACACATGATACTATTTCTTCATATGATGATAATACGTGGGAAACTATTTCACATCTAAATTCTGGTTTAGGACTACGAAAGATATGATCCTTCTTATTCTTTGGAACATACATAATACGGGAGTTCACATTCCTTCTAATGTGCACCATTTCTATACAATAGCATAAACTAGTTCAGATTATGAATTGCAATGAATAATTACCAAACTTGTAAAATACCTAACACAAATTGAACAGTTTATGGATATAATCCACAATCATAAAAATGTTTTCTTTGAGTAAGTATATACTCATAAACCCTTAATAATGGTTTGTAAATAAAATGAGAATTAACCTAAGAATATCCCCTGAGAGTGTTGTAACCAAGAGTGCAGCAAGGCCCGTTGTCGTGCACCAGTTCCCGTTCGAGTCTAGCTCAAAGCGGTGTTTTTAGGTTTTACACCTAGGGACATCTGTGCCAGAGCCGCCTCTACCTACTCGCATCCAGATAGGGATGTATTGCTCGGAAAACTCACAAAATCACTACAATACCAAATTTCGAGGAAGTTTTTCTATACTAATCCTCAAAGTATATCTTAGGGCTATGTGATCTAATTAGAGTTTATCTAAATCTAGTTTCCATGTTTATTGCTAAACTTCCTCTGATACCAACTGTAATGCCCTGACCCCAGTTACCCAGAGTCGGTGCATTATTTTAATACATTGGAATGATTACAAGGAATCAAGTCCCGAAGGACCAATCAGTTTAGCAGTCTTGGAAAAATAGATCACATACATGAATGTTACATTTTCACATTAAGACGTACAAAACAACATAAATAATCTTTATGAACGCCATTATTCCCTCGGCTTAACCATACATATCAATTACATTACACTTCTTGGAATCTTGGGAAAAATAGAACATAGAAAGAGGATAGCTCAAATGCTCAGTAAGGGTAAGCAATACAGCGGAAACATTCAAAAACTAAGCATAAACATTTAAGGCAATGTATAAAACTAAAACAAAAGAATTTTAAACATGAACTTCATCATAATATGGCAGAAATGAAATGAAATAATTCCATTTACATATTCACATGGATATTATACTAATCAAATAATCACATGTAATATCACTAACCACTTTCATAATGATAGAATGCATGATACAGAACACTAATTTCTGTGTCGAGACCTCGTGCCAAGACCTAAGGGATAATTGTAACCGGAACCCAACCCGGAGAGCCTCTGTAACCAAAATCCATCCCGGAGTGCCTCTAATAACCGTACACCAACCCGGAGTGCCTCTAATAACCGGACTCCAACCCGGAGTGCCTCTAATAACCAGACACCAACCCAGAGGGCTTACTTTTACCGGTCCCCAACCCGGAACATACTAGTCCAACACATTCATCTTAAGAAGAGGATGAAATATAACATAAACATTCGTAATAAAACTAACATACCAAATGTCAAAACTTTAATCACAACCCATTAATGGCATAAAAATAACTCATCCATAGTAAAAAATATCACAAAACCTTAAATACAATATGGATGATTTGTATCATAATAAATCAACTTGAAACAAGTTTAAAATTTATCAAAGGATGTTGACATAGATGAAATCAATACTATTTGAGAGAAATATCTCTTTTTTTTGAAATCATTTAAAAGTTGCATAATTATAGAGAAAACCTTTATTTTGAAAATATCTTTATAAAATTGTGAAGGAAGCTTCAAAGGTGTAATAACGATGGAGAATAACCGCACCCGCTGTATAAGTTAAAAAAATACATGCTTACCTTAATTTTGTCAAAAAGATTAAAAAGGACCTTGTTTGGAAAATGACGGAAAGATTCCTTTATAAAACTCTTATTAAAAGTCAAACAAGGGTATAAATGTCTTTAACCCATATTCTTGTAAATAGTAAAAATGTTTGGAAATACATTTTTAAGAAACATGGATGTCGATGATACAGAGATCCCAGTATATTGTTAGGTATATACAACCTCGGATAATGAAGAGATTGCGAAATAAACCCTTATCAATTTGGTAACTTACGAAACATACATCCCATGAAAGAGGTATCATACAATGAATATGTAAATACACATAAATTAAAGTGTATTACACAATGAATATAATTATGGGCAGTACATACACCACACAAAAGGTAATGGTGGAAATATGGCATGAATCTCACGGAAATAAGGAGTGAGATGAAAACCTCATACCTTGTACTTTCCTTTAGTCGAGGGTAACTTTATTTTAATACATTGGCATGATTACAAGGAATCAAGTCCTGAAGGACCGATCAGTTTAGCAGTGTTGGAAAAATAGATCACATACATGAATGTTACATTTTCACATCAATACGTACAAAACAACATAAATAATCTGTATGAACGCCTTTATTCCCTTGTCTTAACCTTGCATATCAACCACATTGCACTTATTGGAATCCTGGGAAAAATAAAACATAGAAAGGGTGAGCTCAAATGCTCATTAAGGGTAAGAAATACAGCGGAAACTTTCAAAAATAAGCATAAACATTTAAGGAAATGTATAAAACTAAAACAAAAGACTTTTAAACTTGAACTTCAGCATAATATGGGAGAAATAAAATTAAATAATTCCATTTACTTATTCACATGGATATTCTACTAATCGAATAATCACATGAAATATCACTAACCACTTTCATAATGATGGAATTCATGATGCCTAATTTTAATTTTTGTGTCGAGGACTCATGCCAAGACCTAAGGGATAACTGTAACCGGAACCCAACCCGGAGAGCCTCTGTAACCAGACTCTATCCCGGAGTGCCTCTAATAACCGGAAACCAACCCGGAGAGCCTCTAATAACCGGACACCAACCCGGAGTGCCTCTAATAACCAGACACCAACCCTGAGGGCTTACTTTTACTGGTCCCCAACCCAAAACATACTAGTCCAACACATTCATCTTAAGAAGAGGATGAAATATAACATAAACATTCGTATTAAAACTAACATACAAAATTTCAAAACATTAATCATAAACCAATAATAGCATAAAAATAACTCATCCATAGTAAAAAATATCACAAAAAATTAAATACAATATGGATAATTTGTATCATAATAAATCAACTTGAAACAAGTTTAAAATTTATCAAAGGATGTTGACATAGATGAAATCAATACTATTTGAGGGAAATATCTCTTTTTTTGAAATCATTTAAAAGTGGCATAATTATAGGGAAAACCTTTATTTTGAAAATATCTTTATAAGCTTGTGAAGGAAGATTCAAAGGTTTAATAATGGCGGAGAATAACCGCACCTGCCATATAAGTCAAAAAAAGACATTCTTACCTTAATTTTGCAAAAAAGGTTAAAAAGGGCCTTGTTTGGAAAATGACGGAAAGAATCCTTTATAAAACTCTTATAAAAAGTCAAACAAGGGTATAAATGTCGTTAACCCATATTCTTGTAAATAGTAAAAATGTTTTGAAATACATTTTTAAGAAACATGTATGTTGATGATAAAGATATCCCAGTAGATTATTACGTATATACAACCGTGGATAATGAAGAGATTGTGAAATAAACCCTTATCAATTTGGTGACTTACGAAACGTACAACCCATGAAAGAGGTATCATACAATGAAAATGTAAATACACATAAATTAAAGTGTATTACACAAAGAATATAATTATGGGCAGTACATACACCACACAAAAGGTAATGGTGGCAATATGGCATGAATCTCACGGGAATAAGGAGTGAGATGAAAACCCCTTACCTTGCACTTTCCTTTAGTCGAGGGTACGTTTAACCTCCTATAAGAAGATTGTAGTATGTTATTAAATTTTACCAGAACCATATTAATATTTATGATATCATACATGATTCGTTTATGACTTTATATTACCCATTTAATAATAATTTTAATGTTAATTTAATATTTTGGGTAATAATCACTTTCTTTATCGTACGTGTTTTAACTTGTCACTCTTGGTTGTATCACTTAGATCATGATTTAAATACTTCCAGAATATAAAACATGATAAATATATCATATATATTTAGAATATAAAATATGTATAATATACATATATATGAAATGGAAAACACGGTTTATGGAGACGGTAGTCCGTACGTACGCATAAACGCTGTTTCTGTTTTCATATGGTATTGAACCGAAGTAAGTGAATAAGATATATGTAGGTACATAAATCCTTATATATATATATATATATATCTCCAGTAGAATTATTATCTCATATATTACATATTTATTTGTAATATATATTTTTATAATCGTCGATGAATGGTGAACTTGGAAATGAATCTCATCGCGTCGTGGAGACGGTAATCCGTACGTACGCACTAGCGAAAATATCCTTATTTTGATAATAAAATAATATATAATTGGATGGTATATCATACATACAGAATCATTATCATGTTATATATATTATTTACATAAATTACAAATCATTATTATACCCAACCAAATAATAATATATTGAATAACAATTACACCACGACGTGGAGACGGTAAGCCGTACATACGCACGTATGGTGACATGTCATTAAAAGGATGGATAGAATAATGAATATGGTTGTACAATATTTATAATAATATTAAATTATATAGGAGATTCTGGATTAATTATTTTAGAAAGGTAATAACAAAGAAAGAATAAGTGGAAGAAGAAAGGAACTTAAAAAAGGGTGGTGAAATCATTACCTCTTCTTCGGGTTCTTCCTTTTGATTTGAACAAAAGGGACCATATAATGGATTTATGACTAAAGGAAGGCCTCTAGGATGAAGTGAGGGAATTTTAAAGAGTATTTTGGCAGGTGTTTCTGAACTAAAGTGCTTTGACGGTGTGAAATAATGACAAGGGTGAGTGTCCTTTTATAAGAGGGGTGAGGGGCACCTTTGGAAAAGCTAGAAATATTATTTTATAATAAATTAATATTCCGATTATAATGTCTCCAAAGTGGATTATTTAAATTTTAAGGTCGGTATGGGTCTAATACTACTCAGCCAATAGAATTTAGACAGGTCTGGATCATTATATTAACCTTATCTTTTAGTTTTAACACTTAGTTAATTAGTTTTACACTTACTATGTCACTTTCTATTTTTATATTATATAGTTAATAAACTAAAAATATACATCCAAGTGACCCCCAAGTGGTCCATTAATAATAAAAATATCATGATATAAGTCTTTTGGAAGAACCTTAGATTTTTAGGAATTTAATATCAGTTAATAATATAATATTTGTTTTAAAAACTCTTTCATGTCAATTTTGACACTATTCCATAATTGACTTTGGTAAAAATCATAACAGAATGATTACTTAGAAAAAAGTTAATTAAATCAATACTAATATCTCATATTACCCTATAAAATTAGTTTAATTCCTTAAAAGTCTCAAATTATATTTATTTGGGTATTTATAATATCAATTAGTTTAATTTTTCACTATTACGGTAAATACATCATCATCATTGTGTCATAAATAAATTAAATTTTTTAATGTCTAAAAATTATAAATAAAATATCATTATGTAGGAAATATTTTTTTCTTTCTAATTAATATTCATAGTCTAAAATCCAACATATATAACCCTATTTAAAAATGGTTTTTCTAAACGATATATGCTTATGTCATTTTTGTATTTATTTTAACTTAATTAATACAAAGTGTCATTATCACTTACAAGTGGCTCAATGGGGTCCAAAAATCGACCCATAGATTCCCATGGTCGGATATGTATCAACCAATAATGTTAGGACACGTTTTAGGGTAATTTAGTATTATTATAATATTAATATTTAACCCTTAATTACCAGATTTACCCTTTAACCATGGTAAATAAAATATTTACGGAAGTAATTATTCAAAATGTATAAAAATAAAAGTTACCTAATTACACAATTTGAACATCCTGATTCCAAATATGGAATCCATTTTTTCAAATTCAAAACACAGAAGTGGCAGAAATTAATTTAAAATTAATTCCCGTTGTTAAAACAAAAATCGTGTTTTTAAGATATAATAACTATCAAAAGATTGACATTTGTTTATTTCTAGTTTAATTGTACAATTATGTACAATGACCAACATTGTATTAAATGGTAAAAATATATTCTAAATATACTTTAAAACCACCCAAATTCATAATTTATTAGTAATAATTATTTTGATTAAAAAAGTTGTTTTAAATTAAAATTTAGTAATTTTCACTATTCATCAAAATATTAAAGTTATCCGAAAAGTACCAAAATTTCACCTTAGGCTAAATTTGATACTCCGAATCCAAAAATGAAGTCCATTTGGAGAGATAAAATTTCTAAAATTTTTAAAAGTAGGTATTACTATTTATAACGGCTACTTTGATTGGTTGTGGTGTGTGTTAGAACTCGAAGTTGCGTACAACACACGCTACTGTATTATTCAAAGAGAAGCGTATCGTGGAATCTCGGGGTGTTACACCACTGGAGTTTGAGGATGGAGACCAAGTTTTCTTATGGTTATCACCTCGATGTGGACTATGGATATTTGTCGAGGGAAGCAAGTTATCTCCACGCTTCATCTAGCCCTTCCACCTCAGTTGCACCGGGTGCATGACGTCTTTCCACGTATCTCAGCTGAGGAGGTACGTGCATGACCCGACCCACATCATCGATCACGGGGAGCTGGACATCGATGATGGGACGACCTTCCAGGAGGTTCTGGTAGAGATCAAGGATCGACAGGAGCTGGTCCATTGTGGACGGTCGTTTCATCTAGTGCGCATTCGTTGGTAGCACGAGAACCTCCAGGAGAACACATGGGAGCAGGAGGCTCAGATGCGTGCTCGGTACCTTCTTTAGTTTCCCTAGTTTGTGTTTTAGCATTACGTGGACATAAATCCCTGAGGAGGGAGTAATTTAAAGACCCGTAAATTTCAAGGATTTTTTTTTCTTAAATTATTTTGAATTTTATGAGTACGCAGTTTTTGACGGCACTTGATTCTGAGGCCCGGTGTGCCCGGAATATTTTTCTGATGTTTTTCTAAGCTTAAATTAACGTGCGTAAGTAGTTTTCTTAAAAAATTGTAATAACACTTAAACAGTTACTCGGATAAAAAATCTGAGGACACCATTGTGCTTAGGATGGCAGGTTTACCCTAGGCGTGACTTATGTTTAGTCGGCACAGGCCTCCTGTGAGAAAACCTGAAAATGGAATAACCGTAAATAAAATAATTAAATAAAGTTATTTTATTTTTCAAACTCTTATAACTCCCAAACAGTAACTCAGATTAAAAATATGATACCACCGCTGAAATCGTGAGAGTATGCTTCTTTTAAAAAGCTACTAACTTTGGCCGGCGCGAGCCACCTGAGAAAGTTAGTTTTTGGCCGTAAATAAAATAATTAAGTGACAATTATTTTATTGAAAAATTCATAACATTTAAACGGTAACTCGAATTGAAAATCTGAGAGTACCGTTGAGTTTGTTGGGGCGTTTTTCACTTAGGCAGAGCCTATACATGACCGTAGTGGGTCAAGGGTGACTGATAATAATTTTCCAAACTTTTTTTTGGGTACGTTCAGTAAACATACGAGCGGTGTTTTATAACTTTTGAACCAGTGCTCAGAATTGAATTCTGAGGGCACCGTTGAACTCACAGTGGCGATATTCGCTTAATAAGACTTTCACCTCAACGGCAGATGATCGGGTATGAAATTTAGTTTTTGGGGTTTTAAGTGGGTTAAGAAAATAAAATAAGTGAATAATTCATTTTATTTTGCTAAACACATGCAGTGCGGATAAAGTGGTTAGAAGCTCCAATTGAGAGTTGGTGGTGGAACCGCCACACCCTAACCTCTCATTTAATGGGGAGGGAGAGGAAACCTCTCAACCCCCCCCCATCAATTAATTTTATATGTCGACGTAAAATTTATTGCACTCAATTAGTTTTACTGTTCGACGTAAAATTAATTGTTGTCAGTTAATTTTATGTGCCGAAATAAAATTAATTGCTCTCAATTAATTTTATGAGTTGACATAAAATTAATTGTTGTCAGTTAATTTTATGGGTCAACGTAAAAATTTATTTTTGTGATTTAATTTTATATGTCGACGTGAAATTAATTACTGTCAATTAATTTTATGTGTCAACATAAAATTGATTCGTGTCATATGTTTTGACACAGGCTATGTGGGGGAAACTTCTTGGGATCCTCCAATCTTAAGTAGTGCCAACACACCTCTTAAATTGCGCCAAAGCAATTTAATTCACCCGACCCCCTTTTTAAATTAAGTAACAACATCATTGGAATTTAGGAAGGTTCCAAATAAATGAACCGTCATAAATTACACGATGGTTACATACCTGTCCCCCTCTCATATATATAGGGAGCTTGGGAGAAGGTTTTGGGACAGCTTCACAAAGCGACGAAGCGCTGGTAAAGTATTGCAACACCCAACAATTGGGGAAATCATATCCTCTCCAATGAAGAACGTGAAGAACGCCAACGACGATCTTCCACGCAATTCTTCTTCAACCTTCCTTCCCCAGAATCCTATCCTCCACAACATCATCAACGAACCGACGCAGCTTGGAATTGGGGACGTGTGGTGGATGCGAAGAACGACGGTCTTCATTGTCTTCCTTCCGTGACTCCGCCAACGAGCGACGAGCAAGAGGTAGGGGTTTTATTTTTTTATTTAAAGTATGAACCTTTCCCATGTTCTTCCTTTCTCTCAAAATGAATAACTATGGTTTTTGTGCTTTATACTTTCGAGAACCTATTGCTACCACCCTAAACATGGAGGGTACGGGCCAAACCAACATGGCCCAACCCATTCGTTGTTGTTTTTGTAATGACTCTATGATGGCATGGAATTGAGGCGACGACGACGAAGGCTGCGAACAAAGGCCACGCAACCCTCCACCTTCGTGAACTACGCCGCCCCCGCGGCCCCCTGGCGCACACCCGGTGCCCCGCCCCCCTGCCGGCGCGCTGCCGGCGCACCTGCGGCACCCCTGCCGGCGTGCTGCCGACGCACCCACGGCACCCTGTCGGCCCGGTGCCGCGTGCCCGTGCCGGCGTCCTGCCCTGCGCCCATGCCGGCGGCCTGCCCGATGCACCTCGGCGCCCCCGCGGCACCCTTTCGTGCTACCTGGCACGCCCCCGCATGCTTCCCGGTGTTCGACACTCTGCATGGCGTACCTCTGCCCTGCCCGGTGCACCCGCGGCCAGCCAGAGCCCAGCCGGCCCGCCCGCGCCCCGCGCGGTCTGCCCTCAGGCCTCCCGGTCACCGGCATGCTGAACCGGCCCGTGACGCCCCCACAGTGCCGCTGGTCGAACCAGCCCGGTCTCCCGGGCCGAGTTACCGAGCCACCTACGTGCGACTATCGGGTCGAACCGCCCTCGCGGTCCGCTGGGCTGGGCCCAGTGGACCAGGTCAAAACATAGCGGGCTGACTCACCCAATAGGCCGGGTCAGACCCAGCGAGTCTGACCGGGTCGACCCAGACTAGGTCGGCCCAGTTTGGGTTAGGCTGAGTTGGTCTGACCGGGTCGGATCGGACCTTGGCTCGTTACTGGCCCATTACCTTCTTGGACCATATCTTTGGCATCCTATGTCCGTTTGACGAACCGTCAGTAGTGCCGGTACTCATGGAGCATAGTCGTCCCTTTGAGTATACCACATGGGATTTTGGGGTATAGTTGAGATACGGCTGAGTTGGTTCGTATACGAAACCAACCGGGCCCCCAGAACAAAGAGGCTAATAACTCACGAACTGGGTGTCCAATTGACGTTCCGTTTGTTGCGTTAAGACCCCTTTGACGAGGCGGTCCTTTGTGATACTTCTTCATGGGACTTTTGATATTTGGAGTATCTACCAGTGGCTCATGGAGCGGATCTTCTTGGAGGTGAGCATACGGAGTAAGGTGACCTTGTAGGTGGCTGAGACCTGATCACTGCATTTCCGATTTGATTCGGAGTGACTTGCATAGCCCAGTGGGGAGCACTACTTTATGAGGTGGTAGACCCATGGCAGAGGAGCACTACTTTATGAGGTGGCAGACCTGCGGTACTTGATAGGAGGAGTACCTCTATAGGATATGAGGTGGAGCACTACTGTGTGAGGTGGCATACCCATGGCGGAGGAGCACTACATTGTGAGGTGGCAGACCCGCGGTACTCGACAGGAGGAGTAACTCAGCAGTCTATGGTTTGTGAGTGACACCATGGAGTCGTGAGAGGACTACTGCACTCGATAGTGGAGGAGTTCTCCAGTAGCCGTGTTTTTCGTCATCACGAATAAAAATCCTGGTTTGAGTTGAGTCAATGACCTTTTGTGTTTTCCTCATGATTGAGATGGGTTCCTTGATAACTTAGGTATATGTATGGGCATATACCAAAGTAAAGGTTATCTACTGATATCTTTATTTGTGGTTTATCCTTGTTGGATTTAGTGAGACCTTGAGGGTCTTGGGGTCCCTACTGAGTATCGTTATACTCACCCCTGCACGGGCTATGATTGCACCTTGTTGTGTTGGATGCAGATGACAGACAACACAGATCGTGGTTGAGGCTTGTAGAACAGGATGGTACCCAGAGGTAGACTTCACGACGAGACGGTACCCGGAGGTGTACTTCGCGACGAGATGGTACCCGGAGGTGGACTTCATGACGAGACGGTACCTGGAGCTGACATACAGATGTGGAGAGGGGAGGTGGCCATCTGTACCTACCCATCAGGTAGGAACTCTGGAGGACGATACATGAGCATCTTGACACCTTCCTGCTATTTTTTCTTTTCCTTGTACTTTACTATTGGGCATGTATTTCTGGACCCCTTTGTACTTTCAGCAAACTTGTCTTATTGCTTTACTTAGTGTTTTCTTCCGCTTGTACTCTGGTTGTGTGTTTGTTTGTGTTTCATAAAGGTAATGCCTTCCCTTTTTATCGGGATTTACGCCTTTGGTGCTAGTCGTCAGCCCCTGGCCTATGGAAGGCGGGCTTCAGGTAGTCACGGCACGAGCCCCGAGGACGGGTCGTGACAAAGGTGTTATATTAAAATAATATATTTTGAATTATTTATAAAATCTTATTTCTATTTGAATCTTACATAATTAATTTTATTCTTAATTTGAAAAATTAAGTTGAAAATCATTATCCACCCTATAAAATTGGAATTCTTATTTCATGAAATTTAAAAATTTACATTTTTTTATTGTTTTTATAAAATATATTGTTTTTCCTATTATAATATAATCTTTGTTAGTTATATTTACATTAAAAATATTCAATTAATAAATAGAAGGATACAAAGCCCGTATAAAATAACTCATCATTCATAGACAATGATTTCTCTTATTAGACCACTAATAGATCAACCAAAATATCATCCATTGCTCATATGTTAATCTAATTAATCCATGTAGTACTACACATGGATCACCCATAATCCTATCAAATTTTATTAAAAATAATAGTATATCTATAGACCATTATATATTCTATTTTTCATTCCATCAAACCATACAAAATAGAAAATTATTCTCTATGTTTGAAACACCAAGTACACATTGAGTATATTTATTCTCTTAATCACTATTTTAGATAATGATACCTCTAATAACTCATCCCATCCCATTTTCATTAATATCAAATTTGGTAAACCCAAAGTCCCATAAACGTTAACTTTCCCATTATTTGAATAAAAACCAATTGTTATCCTTTCACCGACGAGGATGATTTGGCGTGGGCTTAGTCTAGATCCTGAAAATCAGTTCGTGGAATTCATTTTCTTCTTACTTGCTGGTCGTTCGACCTGCACATGAATCGGGACCCGTCTACATCGGCAATCTGGCTCTAGCTTCCTGGTCTTCCACTACCCTTCAAGAATCTGTCTCTTCTTCGGTCAATAGGAAACTCAATCGGTTGTTTCCTTTGCGCCGATCGGAGGACCTATACCCTGAAGCACCCAATTGTGGCGCTCATTTGTGTTGAAATAGAACTCTCACGGCCTTCATCTGACATTGTGTGGATCATGATGGAGGAATAATAAATGTATACTCAACCCATTGTTTAGGAATTGTGGGAACAGTTTTGCTCGATCTGTTTCCGGCAGGGGAACTGTCATCTAGAGTGCCACAAAAGGGCTCTTGGTGTTCATTTGGTCGATCCTCCTTCTACATCTGCAAAGCCTGCATCTCCGGTTGTGATTAGTGAGGAATGATCGGTCTATGACTCTGCTTCAGTCAGTAATAATATGGTGTACAGTGATGCCTCAGAGCGTGTGGCCACTGAATCTTCGGGGGAGGAACACCTTAGTAAGGTCCTACACCATGCAGAGGTTCCTTTTGGTTAGGGGATGGGAGGTTCTTCGGGGGAAGTGGGGAAAGATTTTCCTCCAAGACCAGGGCCTCGCATCTCGGACATTTTTGCTCTTCTGAGATGGGATTTGGGGGTTATTCCTTTGTCTAGGGGGTGGGGTGGCCGTGAAGGTGCATGAGGATGGGCTTGAGGAGAGGATCCCCCTTGGATGTTGTCTCAGCCATTCTTTTGGAACCCTCTAGCCCGGCCAAGGAACTAGTTGTGCACGAGGTCTCTTCTCCAAGTGAGGGAGATCTTCTTCAATGTTTGGGTTGGGAAGACACAAAAAAACAACCTCAGTACATGGGTTGTGGTTTTCAGAAGACTAGTGGTTCAGAGTTGTCCGAGCAGGTCATTCCGGCCACTTCAACCTATACGGACAAGGTGAAGTTTGGTGGAATGGCTACCCGTTCTCTTAATATTTTTGTAGTGTTGGAAGATGAAGAGTGTCATGTGGTTGAGTAAGGGGATGAAGAGGAGGTAGTTCATGGAAATACTTCACACCTGGAGGGTCCTTAGGCGGATAGAGATTCTGATTCAGATTCTCCGATTGAGACAATGTAAGTGGAACTTGAGGATGAATATATCAGATTCTCTTCAAAGAAGGGGAAGAAAACTATCATAGACCTAGATGGTTTTATAAAAGCACTCTCGGAGGCCGTGGAAGAAAAAATATTGTTCTTTCTTACCTATCCCTCCTGTCACCAGATCCTCAAGCAAAGGGTAGCCCCATCAGAAGGGTTCCATGTAGGTGGGGACAATTCCTTCGAAGGAGTTGGAATCACCTATAGGGAAGTCATCTTCCCCCGACCATCTGAATGCAGTTAAGGAGACGATCATTCCAGATATCCACCAAAGTGGGAATGAATTTATGGAATTTGATGAGTGGGAAACCATTCTAGAATGCAATGAAGAATTATTGGACAAAGGCTTAAAGGTCATCAATATGCATGTGGAGTTTGACAGACTAGTTGGGAGGCGGTTCCAGGCCAACCTATCTAAGGAGAAGGGCACTTGGGCCCAAAAACAACTTGGAATTTTGACATGTGTATTCAACGGGCAGAAGGTTACTGTGAAATAGTTCATACGGACATGGGAAAAGATGGTTTACAGTTTTGACAACATTCTCAACGACATTCCGGACGAGTTCATACAGACTTTTGATATTACCATACATTTATTTAATATTAATTACATCTAATGTATAACATCAAGGATCGTAATAATTTTAATTTCAAAGGGAATATTCAAAATTCATTATCATAGTGATACTAGTTTAATTATTAAGATTCACTGATTTATTCTTATTTACTTATCAATAATCTAGAAAAATATTTATGTTTTATTAAAGAAATGATATTCATGATATTCATTGAATAAAAATAGATAATATAACAAAATTAATGGGGTCGAATGATCAAGAGGCTGATAATATTTATGAGAACTGTATATCTGATTTATCAAAGGAAATGGATGTTGTAGAAAATAAATATCTATTTAGCCACTATGGATTATGAAAATTTCATCTATCATCATTGATAAAAATGAATCATTCAATTCCCTATATGTTTAATTTAAAATTGTTAAAAAAAAAAATTTATATACATCAGGTTCATTTCAATTTTATTTGGTGTATTATTAAAAATAAGAAAAGGTTTTACTATTATTTAGATAAAGATCCCAGCATAATGAGTACATATAATTCCCTTATATTGATCAAATTCTTTAAAAATGTATTATCTTTATTATATTACATGTTGCACTATTTTTACTATGAGAACTGCATTGAAGAAGCATTGGAGTTTTTAAATTCTAGAAATTTATATGCATTTTTTCACTCTCTCTATATGTTTTCCACCCATTTTTTCATCCTATTAATATTCATGTACATGTACATATTGTTTTTCATAGACCTTACGAAGTACACACAATAATTTATTGATGAATGTTTTCATCAATCAATGATGATCAAGAATGTCCTAAACAAAAGAGATTTGGGTTTGAACCCACATAATGTGAATATACATAAATTATATAAATATTTCACACCCATTTTTTGTTGATATATTTATAGAGTGTTCCTATTAATGTTCTATATAAACAACTACTCAACCTAATGAATATTCATCGATGGAGGACCCTTATTATCACTCATTAAAAATCAATTTTCGAGGCACATGAAATCATTTTCTGGGTCTATTGATTTTTATTATAATAATCTTGTTCGGGTTCCAAATATTCGGATGAAATAATTTATTATTATTTTATTGAATGAAGTTATGTAGATTGATATTTTAAATTTAAATGCGATGATGAGGGTATCTATGGTAGTTATATTAATGGGACCCCATAATAAAGACTTTATAAAATGTTTTTACCTCCAAAACATGGATATGGTGTCTCTATTATATTAATTCATGAATGAGGTAGTGGTGATGTATTATCAACTAGTATTAGATGAATCTTGGATCCAATTATCCCCCCCCCCTCAAATAAAATAATAGCTAATTGTAATATAGTATTGGAGGTCAGGTCAATGGATAAATCAATGTGATGGATGGTTTCAATCATGTCCTACAAAAAATGTCTGAGTTAAGATCTATGTATTCTATATATTTACATTCATTGTAAACTATAGTAGATGGAGTCAATCATTTCATAATGTATTATTTTATCACATGTTACATATTCGTGTATTTCCCCTCACCTATCATCTTTAGATATAGACTCTTATTTTTTTGGTAACTGTCTCATCCATATCTACAATTACTGTAAGTATAAACATATAAAATATATATTTTCCTAGGGAAAAATTATATATAATATTTAACTCATTGTTGATAATGTTGATATAGACATTCTATCCATAGTATTTTGATTGGAATATTTTAGATTTTGTATTGTATTGTATTATCAATTTAATTTATAAAGATTTTTCATCTCTATTGTCTAGTTCTCCAATGTATAATTACTTTTTCTGACCATCATACAGTTACAGCAAGTCATCTACCTCAGAGTGATCATAGTGGTGTTCATTTTTAAATTCCTAGTGTTTTGGTTACATGAATTTTTAGAGGAGCTCATTTATGTTTTCATAAATGATGTACTCTAAAATACCTCGTATTTGTTGGTTGATACAATCACTCATTTTCATCGAAATATTGAAAAAATGTGAAAACAATTATATTAGATATCCTCTAAAGGTATCATATAGATAAAGGTATTGTTGAGGAACATTAATTAATAAGTGATAAATAGATCTAATATGTATTTTATGTAGCTTCTTTCCTCATTTGTAATATCGATAATGAAATTGTGAAGATTTTCATTAACTATTTATATTTTAATTAGTTGATATTCCTTGAAACATACCCATTCCATGGATAGAAATAGTCATTAAACATTTGAAATGATAAATTTTTTCCCATAAAAAAAAATTTATGGTCTATATATCACATGCCTTAGGTTAATAGATAAGTTATAATGAATATTTCACTAATGTATTTTTGTTATAATAATGAGTACACATTGATCCAAATCATCATGAAAATTTATTGTATCGGGATTATGGGACATAATAAAAATATAATTTATCCATTCAAATTAAATTTAATAATGGTTTTAATTGACAAAATCATCATTCATTATTAGATATTTTATGGTAATGATGATCATTTATCTATTATTATAGATATTTGTTTGGAATAACTATAATTTGGTAATATCATGGAGTGAAATTTAATGATTTATAATGTTAATTTCCTGGAAAAATTAACATCATATAATAGATTAGTAGTATATCCCATGAAATTAGTGTTTTTTATCATTGGATACACCTAAGAAAAAAATTTAGTGGAATAATTTCATTAGGATTATTGTGTAAAAATATATATTCATTTCATTATTTCTTGTATTTCAACTTTAATCAGTCAACTTTCTAAAAAGGGGAATCAACTCATCTGTAATGATAATTTTCAGGAGAAAAAATTATTGGATAATTAATAGGATAATTTTTTCATATTTATTGATTTCCTGAGAAATGTGATGTGTATAAAGTTTTTTTTGATGAATATATAACTATGATAGTTTTTTATCATTTGATGGGACATTATAGTTTATGTTAATAAGAATTGATGACCTCCTGAATAGAATTATACAACCCATTACATAGAAAATTAATTATATGTATTTAACATAAATATATAGAGACACTATTTTATAGAAAGTAAAAAAATTTCATAAAAGATAACAATAGTCTTAGATATATATTTTCATAGAGATTTATAAACTAGATGAAATGTCATTATAGATATTTCTAAAAGGATTTATACATTGGTATTTTTTATACTCATGGAAATATAAATTTAGTGGTTGATCAATGATTTATTAAATGTTTGGTTTTAGTGGAAGAAATCTATTTTTCTTATCCTTGATCGATGATTGGGTCACCCACATTTCATGACATGGTGATCGAGTCCCATATATGGGACATACATTATTTGATTTTTTATTAATAGCCATTTCTCAATGATGGACCGAATATATCAAATACTAGTGTGGATATGTGCTTTTTTAAGAAGAAATATTATTCATAGTGTTGTTTTATGGGTTGAATTTGGCATAGTTTTGTAAATCTAGGTTGAACTATGTCCTCATGTTGAAATCTTGTATCAGGATCTCATTAATAAATTTTTATGGGTCAAAATTATATATATTATTATTGGGCTCATTTGGTGATGCATCACCTATCATTTTAAAAATATAGACACTAGGTTCACATTGTTTTATTCCAAACCATGTATGTTCTATAGTAGTAAGGGGATTTTATATCATTGGATTTCATAACTAGACATCCAATATAAGAAAAGGTATATGTCTCTTTCTAGATGATTATAAATTGACTAATAAAGTCTGATCCCAAACATCCACTTAAGGAGTAGAATTTATTTAAGGGATAGATAAATATATACACAAAATAGATTATATGATTTCCTAACATTATTTTGAATGAACATTTTAAATTGAGATGATCATGTAGGAGGATTTTGAGGTAGATTTTTGTATAATCAATGATGTTTCATTCATGGGTAGATTGAAAAAGGGAGAGTACCATTAATTTTATAACACATATATTGTGTGTGTACATGATCATTATTTGTAGGATCTAGGTTGATCAACTTATATGGGAGAACATACTATTTATTTTCTAATTATTACTTATAACCTGACGTGTTATTTTCAATGAAGACATCATGTACATATCATAAATGTGGATATTTTTTATGAATATAAATTTAATATCACATGGTTAGTGATAATGGGTAAGAAACAATGTTTTCACTCTATGTGACTTGGCGTTCCCATGTGTATATGCACGAATACCTCATTGACCCCATATACCATGTTTTCAAAAGGACTTGTTGTGTTTTAGTTACATGACATGAATTGAGATATTATAATTAATCACCATAACTATTTATAAAGGAAATTATTTTTTATAATTATTAAAATTCTATTTTTATTGAACCTTGAAGGTCGGATGACATAAATTAAAACCTGGTATCTGGACATGGAAGATAAGAAACTTTTGAGGAGTAAATTCCATGTTCCTTATGATATATTTTACCAACCCAAAAATTATATCCTTAATACATCATAAAATGTATTGGTTCCCCTATTTCAAAGAAGATATGTGAATTATAATTATATATATTATTTAAAAATATGTATATTTTAATAAATTTTTTAACGGTTTATTGGAAAATATTTTGGGTTAAAAGTTGAAAAAATATATTAATGGAGTTCTTAGTTAACTGTGGAATATGAATGTGATATATGTGTGAATATAATTTATATAAAATACATAATTACATGTCACTAGTTAATCTAAGGAGGTATTGGAGGTAGGGTTTCCCTGAATAGACATATTGGTTACTCATTTAATCCATTCGACCTGGTTCTTAATTTAGTCACTAGGGAATGATTTTGGTCATATCTAGTACAATGTGTTGGAATTTCTATTTGAGTGGGGGGAGTTTTGAAACATCATTTTATGATAATCCCACCTCCCTAAAATGTGTGTATAGGTCTTGTGGTGGGGACAATTTTTCTAGTTTTCCACCTTTCTAATCCCATTTAGTTTACCATTGGTGTTTCACTGAGGCAAGATTGTTCAAGATTCATTTCAATTGGTTAATCATAGTAAGATTAAAATATCATTATAAATATTCTATTGTCCCTATAAATCTATAATATTGGGGGTCATGGTTAGCATTTGGTTGTGTATTTCAACTAGATCATGGTGAAATATATAGGATATCATGATTCTTTCAAATTTTCTGTATTGAAGAGCAACCTAAGACAATTAAAATCGTTGTCTAATTCAATTTATTATGAAGTTTCCCACCCCTTGAATATAATTATTTATTTTATATCATATGGATAAAAGAATCAATCAATCAATTTTTTTTATTTGGATAATTTTCATATATTATTCTTCATAGAATTTCACTACTGTAAAAAACTATTTCATATTTTTTCTTAATTACTATATTTTACTATGACATTTGAGATGAATAATTAATTATGGGGTATTGATATTAATTATTTTGTAGATTTATTTATTTTTAAATAACATACATATTTCTTCATTAGACATCATGTGTTTGTACAAGCATAAATTATTGTTGACACAATGTTCTCTTAGTTGTATATATTTTCAATAAGATGGACAATGATTATGGTGTATTAATTAAGTTAAATATTTTAATGAATAAACCCTAATCATGTTAAAGAAGATACCTTTTATAGATTAGATGATATGTTCATTTATATATTTCAATCATTTTAATAATGATAAATATTAAATGATGTTTGAATTGTAATTATTAATAATTTTCTATAATTCATTCATCTTTAGTTAATAAGAGATAACAAATGAGTATCTCCACATATCTCATTGTGTCATATATATGATAATATATCATGTTTTTTATGTTATATTGCGTTATTTTCCTTACAGGTTATTTATATACTTATGAAAAATGAGATTAATGGATTTGGAGTTCTGCGGGAATGATCATAATATCACAATGTTGAAAAAGAATAAAGGTGATCCATACAAGGTTATTAATGAGAAATGTCTTTGAATAAGTTTCTTGATTTACAAAGTAGTTGATGAAATATAAAGTTTCACTAGTGTCTATATATCATGATTGTGTTTTATGATGCTTGGATAATTGTTGAAAATGTGTGGATTCTATAGTTGAGGATCCATGCCACTTATCATGGACATGTATATAATAGGTTAGACTATGTAATAGGACATGTGTCCACAAATCAAAAGAGACTCAATATGATTCTCCAAGCCATAGTGAATGAATACACTATATGAGATATTGGGATAAATTTTAGTGGTACTATAAAATATTGGTATTTTATTTTATAGTCATGATAATAAATAATTGTCTTTTCCATATATTTTAGACTATGATGCGTAGAAGATTCAATAGTATTTTAATGTCTCTCGAGATTTGGTGAAATCCATGCCACATATATATTATCACACCATAGTCCACATAATGATTTTATAACTATAAATTAGTGAGTATTCTAATATGAAAGATGATTTAGAATTATTTAATTGGTTCGCTAGTTTTGTTTAAATTCATGTTGTTTCCACAAGACCACACTACATCGTTGTGTATAGGATCCAGGAAGGCTGCTGCAAACCAACATCCGTTTCTATAATTCCAAAGACTAATCCATAAAATTAGATTCTAAGAAGAATAAATTTAGAGTAATAAAAAATATTAATCTATTAACTGTTTGGTTATTTTAGTCATTATTACCAACAACATAAAATTTGATAATTATGATCTACTATGAGAAATATCCAATGGCGATTCATAATGGAGAATAAGATTCTTGTTTGAATATGAATTTGAAATTAAAATTAAATCATTTATAATTTTAGGGATTTAATGATAAAATAATACATACATAGAATAATTTAAGAGAAGAAGATGTATAAGGGTATGGGAAGGGAAACTACTGAAGATCCCTAAATGTCAAAAAGTGTGTATCTATTATATTTCTAATATATTCAATAATATGAGGTGTGTTTTCTAAAAATTATATTTCTGATGAATTTATTTATGAAAACAATATGAAATATATATCTACTATAGTTTAGTGATGAACTAAATATGAAGGTGAAATAATAAATATATTATGTGTTGTGTGAATTAGATATTACAATAATATGAATAAATATATCTACTATTTAATAAAGGCTGTGACTGATTACTCCTATTAATTATGTTTATGAATTATTTTATATATAGGTTGAGATAAAATCCTAGCATGATATTGTATAAGGGAAATTTATAAATATAATAAGGTAAGTAAGATGTGAACAACAAGTTGGATGCATATTATAAATGTTCAATATGGTAATATAGAGAACTGAGAGGATGGCTCAGAGTGTGGTATAAAACAGTCATGTGTAAAAGGATAATTCTTTCACAATTGTTATAACATTATATTAATTTTCTATTGTATTGTCTTGTTTGAGACATCCCCCCCCCTTTAGTGTATTACTGAACACAACCATTCATCATGTGGTATTAAAGGAGAATTCTGATATCTAATGGAATCTCGATTGGAAATAGAGAATTATGGATCATATGTAATATGATTCACAATATATAAATTTTTTTATTGGAATTTATTATTATGTATACATAAAATTATAATGTTTTTATGTCATTAATAATATATATCTATATATAATATGATTTTTTACAAGTACATTGATAAATAGGAAAGAAAATTATATGGAAAATATGAAGTTGTTTTCCCTCTTTTTATTAGAGGATGGTTTTTCATATGTTCTTACCAATGGGTTTATATCATTCATTAAAGTATAAAACCAAGTGTATTAATGTACCATAAATGATTTTTATGATGTTTTTATAATAACTAGATCTTGTAATTAATGTAACCATAATGTATTTCAATAATCTTGTTTAAATATCCCCATGAAGAAGTTTCAAGTGGGTGTTATCATATGTCTACAAACATTTCAGAGGTTGTTTTATTGGATATGATTCATGTAATATAAATTTAATTAGTTTTTCTATTTTTTATTTTTCATGTAAACTATATTATATCACTCATTTGAAGGAGATTAACATATCATAGAGGTGAGTTTGAGAGAAATGTAACTTTCATTATGCTCTAAGAAAATTCTTATATCGAAGAAGATGATAAGAGGAGATCCTAATGGGGTGTTCCAAATTTTAATAGTATTAGGAGAATGTAATCAATGAGATGTTTCATTCCAAACAATGTTATAATATGAGTACTATTTTATTGGAAGAATTTATGAGAATAATAATTAATTTTATTGATGCAAAATAGGATATGAAATACGTGAGAAAAAAGGAGACCAAAATATATTTACAAAAATAACATTAAATCCATGATGAAGATCATGAAATAATGAATAAGTAGTTTGAATAAATATTTACGTTGTTTTTGGATGAAACGATTATTCTCAGTATGAATAATATTAACCTTGAAAATACATTAAGAACTTTGGAAGCAAACCATTATCAATCATCACCATAGATTGATGGAAGAGGAGATTGTATAAATGAAAATTTTATAATTATTATTACATATAATAACCTCATTTACAAGATATGATGATAATGGAATAATTTTTTGATCTTAAAAATTAAATCATAATGAAGAAGGTACCATCAACATTTTCACTTCGTAAAGTTTTTGAATATGATTTCATGAAAATTATAGGTTTAAAATAAAAACATGTTATATATTGAATGATATAAATTAATGAGAAGTCGGTAATTATATAAATGGTAGATTAAAGAATATTATTAGTTATTGGTTCCATGATATAAATGAAATTAGTCATGAAAAATTTTAAAAAACACTATGATTACAAATATATAATATATTGATAACAAACAATAGAGAAGAAAAGATCACAATTTTTTGGAAATGTTGGCGGTGTAATAGATTTGATAATTTATAAATGGATTTATGGAAGAATATATTTTACTTGAAATAATATATGGTGCCTTTTTCAATGGGGTGTATTCTTATGATGTTTTACAAATTTCAGGCTATGTAAAATCTTTATAATTAAAATAAAATAGAGGTTCTTGATTATATTTTTGATGGTTTAAATATAAATCAGCACAATTGTGTTGAATTTTCATCTCAAGAAGTATTGAATTCATGTAAATACATAATATAATTAGTTTTGTTTTCAAGAGATAAGAGTCATCCTTGCAACAAACATAGTAGTTGTTTACAAAATGGGAATCTCTGAAGAAGTCTATGAATATTTGTGTATCAGCCCAAGACATTATGTTAAATTCATGAAATAATATAAATTACATCAAAATGATTAAATTTATTGTAACAAATAAAATTTATAATTTTAATAACATTCGTGAGTTACCATTTGGTGAGCCCAAGATTTATTTTGACATTACAAAAGGTATATTATTGGTTTGTACACTATATTTGGACGAGTAATGAACATTGGAACTTCCATATAAAAATAATATAATAAATGTAAAAAAATTATCCATATAAAGAAGAAAAATTTCATGAGATGTTATAAAAAATTGAAACTATTATGTGGAATGTCCCAAAATTTCTATAATTTTTTTAAATTGTGTGGAATTATTCTGAGACCAGACACTGAGACGGTGTGCGATTCAAAGGCTCGGGGTGCCTGGAATGATCCGTCGAAGAATGTTATGCTTTTAAAAGTGAATAGGAGAGTTTTTCCTAAAAAATTAATAACTCTTAAATAGGTTCTCAGATCAGAAAGATGAGGGCACCATTGTGTTCATGATGGCAGTTTTACCCTAGGCATGAAATAAGTTTTGTCGGTGTAGTCCTGTAGAAAGGAAACATGAAAACGGAATAACAATAAATAAATAAATAAATAAAATTAATTTATTAGTAAAATTCTTATAACTCATGAATGGTGACTCAGATTAAAAAACGGAGACCACAGCTGATCTCGTGAGGATTTTCATTCCATTGGAATATCCTATCATTTTTCAGCGTGAGCCAACAGTGGAATATAGTTTTTGGCTGTAAATAAAATAATTAAGTTACATTTAATTTCTAGTCAAATTCATGTAACTTTTAAATGTAACTCGGATTAGAAATATGAGGGTAACGTTGTGATCTTTAGGGCGTCTTCCCATTAGGCAGATCCTAACCATGATCAACGCAGGTCAAGGGTGAAAGTTATTTTTTGATCATTTTTTAATATTCATTTAAATAAACGTGCAAGAAGGTTTTTCTATTTTTTTAACTGGTACCCAGATTGAAAATCTGAAGGCACCATTGGATTCAGAACACTAGGGTTCATTTCAAATGACTTAAAATTGGTCAGAAAGGTGAGACAAGGAAAATTATTTTTCAGAAAATTTGAGAAAAATAAATAAATAATTTAAAATAATTATATTTTTTTTCATCTCAACATTGAGTGACGAACTGTGACGTTGCACTGTAGCGACAATGTGGCGAGGAATAGCATTAATGAGGCTATTTAATGGAATGTATCATGTAGAATAATGATTCAACAATGAAACTGTAACAGTGTGACTATGCAATGTCGCAACGTAACAGAAACACTGCATTGTAATTATTTTATTAAACCAACACGTGGGAGAATGGAGAATTAAAATGTGGGTATTCTCAAACAAACAAAAGTCAGATTTTCCCCTCCAAAGAATAATGAAGAATGATACATCATTAGATCATTATCATCATTTATGTTCCTCTAATAATGGCGCCAGAAGTGATGTCGACATCTCGAAACATCGAGGATGAACACTTCGGCATCGATAATCAATGAGGTAAGGTTTTGATTTTTATTTCAAAGTTCTTCTATTGACTTTTTTTCTAGAAATGATGAACACGGATCAACTCCCGAAAAATTTGATTCATGATTCAAATGTTAATGTTGGAGGGTGACTTTTCCTTGGGTTTATTATCTGAGATTCAAACATTTCATTTAGTGATTACAATCTAATCCCCAAACATCCACCATGATTTTAAAACACTAAATTGGAGGGACCAGGCCAACACGAACATGGCCAGAGAAAATCTGGTGGCCTGTGGAAGGTGATGTCAGTGCGACACCACCAAAGTATTGGTGGGTGTACCATGATTTCCACATGAAGGGGGAGGACCCACCCGACGTTTTGGCAGTCATGGATTTGGCCTACCCTTAACGGTCATGCTGGAGGTTGGGGGCGCGCCCGTCGGCGCGCTGTGGTGGCAGGAGCTCGTGTCTAACTAGTCATGTTAGTAGGATTTGCAGAACCAGGCATAAAATGTGTGAATGGAGTGGCCCATGTCTCAGACACCTAGTTCGGCAAGAGGAGGATGTATCACTCCTTCCCGCGGGGTAGAGGGGACGACACGCAGATGGTTTTCACATCCCGATCGGACAGCGCACAACTGGTATGCTGCCTAGAGGACTGGGAAAGGGCGGGTGGGCCGCTCCCCCATCCTAGTGGACTGAGCCGGACCCATGACCTAGTGCACTGGTCCCGTTCGAGCGGGCTGGTACCATGCCGACAGGCCGGATCTGCACCTATGGGGCCGGAGCCACACTGGTAGGCTGGACTCGAACATTTAGAGCTGGGGTAGACTAGACCAGGCTGTCAGGCGACCCGGTGGGCTGGACCCTTGACCAACATCGGCCGAGTCCAGTGAGTCTTATTGGGCCTGACCCACTGCACAGGCCGGACCACACCGGGCCTGAACAAAAAATGGTCAGGTCAGTATCATCAAATTAAATTTGAGTATGTGGGACCCCCAGGCCAGGTAGGTTGGGTCGGTCCGACCAGGTCGAAATGGGCCCTGGCGCAACCAGCCTCCAATTTACTAAAACGTCAGTATCATGAAAATTTTGCTTCCAATTGACAAGCCATTTTCGACATTGGGACCCTATTATCGATACATATCTTTTGTAATGGTTTTTGGTGAAAATAATGGACATAGATATGTGATTAATTAATTGAGGATCATTTCTCCCAAGCACAATACATATAGAACCCATAGGTTTGTTGAGACCTGATGACTCCTCGACAATGGCATAGTGGGTAGCAGCTCTATGTGACCCAGCATGCCCACAATGGGTAGCTTCTTTGTGTGACCTGACTGACCCATGGTACATGGCCTGAGGAGTACATTAGTTCGGCTGATGTGGGAAGCGTCTCTATGTGACCTGGCAGGCACGCGGTGGGGAGAGTCTCTGTGTGAACCAGCATACCAAGGGTAATAATCAAGGATAATGTATATAGTTATCCAAGGATAGTGGGAAGAAGCTTTATGTGAACCATATGGCACAAAGTACTCGATAGAGGAGGAGGTCTCCAGTAGCCAAGGATTTTGATGATATGACATATGATGCTACTATCACCACCCTAAATGCAGACTTGGTGTGAGGTGTGTCTGTTACATCGTGCTATGTGTTTGAGATCTTGCTTGGTGGTATTTCATTTTTTATTTTATCATTGTGGAGTCTTCCTTCATAGATTACTGAGAGACTCTCAGGGGTTTTGTGGTCCCTATTGGCTTTTTTTATACTAACCCTTGCACGGGCTTCGCCCGTACAAGTGGTGTCTGGTGCAGACGATCGATGTTTCGCCAGAGGTGATCATGGGGACAAGACTAACGGATGCTATGATGGTGGACTTGGAGGGCCTAGGACCAGGTAGGTCCTAAAAGGACATCGCAGGCATGATATACTAATCCAGATTTCATTAGATTCATTACTCTCACGATCAGGTGGGGTTTTCCACAGATATCCATCAGAGTTTCCTTTTTGTACTTTACTATCTTTAGTTTCTTGTTTTGTTTGTATTCTTGCCCACATACATTCACTTTTATATTCACTCAACTTTGTTTTAGTGGTATACTTTTTCCCCTCTTATTGTGTTGGGAATTGGTTGGGCGTGTGTGTTCACCAGAATTTAGGCAATTACATCCCTTTTTGGGATATGTCGTTCCTATTCTAGTCACCATCCCCTGGCCGATGGAAGTCGTGTTTGGGGAAGTCATGGAACAGGAACCAGTGGACGGGATGGGACAAAGTTGTATCAATTGGTTTTCAGTTCTAGCAGAAGAACTAAGAGACTTTATTTTCAATGGGGGCAGTAGTGTTAAGTGTCTTGAGTTTGGATTTCAGTCGAGGGAGTCCAGTGTTGGTGTGGCGGGTGACGTATCTATACACCATGACACTGAATTCTATTTTCCAACTTGTTACACGAAAACACTAGTTTCATTTTTTTGAAAATGTTTTTCTCTTGATATCATTTTTGTCAGCTCACTTGGTATGACCTATTGATATTTTTTCATCTTGATTCTGATTCAAGATGCATCCACGTAGACATCCTGGAAGGATTCATGTGCATGACCATGAGGATGGTTAATAGAGATGAGGCTTCATTATAGGGATCAACGCCCGAGATGGTACCTTCAGGTGGTGTCCCAGCAATACAAATGCATGCTGGTCAGCAGTTACTATCAGAGCTACTGGTAGAGAACATATGTAAGCTCAGTGACTTAAATGAGTTTATACAACAAATACCCCTTATGTTCTATAGAGAGACCAACTCACAGGAGGCTAAGGAGTGTCTTGAGGTACTAACTGAGTTTCAATATTTCTAGGGCCCCATTAGATCATATGGTGGTCCCGAAAGTGAGCCTTCTAAGTGGCTGAGCAAGGCGATGACAGGATTCAGATTACCCTGATATAACGATAAGGTGACTTTTCTATGGCCAAATCATGGTCACCTTCCTTATATAAGGGGTCCCTTGTGATAAATAGGTATGGGTTATTTGTTCCAAAGATATTATATAGCATCGGAAAGATGAAATGTTGGTTTCTGAGTATTTTCTTAGTCGTACCGACCATTTCAGGTACATAATGACTTCGGCATGACCAATTATTTAGGCATAGAACCTCTGAGATAGATGTGTTTTGGGACATCCAAGAAATAACTATTCCATTGTTCATTCCTAATTATATTAGGGTGATAGAGGTATCCATTTTGGTTGAAAATTCTATGGATGAGGATATACAGTCAGTGAATGTCAGCAGTGGAAAAGCATGGAACTGATGTAACCTACTGGATCTGGAAGCCACACAATGGGTTCCCCAATCCCAGTTGGTGACATGACCTATAGAGAATTTCCCCAAATTCCAGAGGTTTCCGACTAGCAGTGAGGGCCCTGGTCTGATAGTATAGAAATTATGCCCTCATTTTTCAAAGTGTAGTGCAGCGAAAAACAAAATAACATGCAACAGCGGAAGTGGTAAACAATATGAACTAGAAACGAACAACTAAAATAAAAGATAACCAATAGTTATATATAAAAATGAATCATGTCACTATTTATATGAAATAATTCCAAACATTATACACTTCAATGCAATACGATACAACTCAACGTACAGGGTACAACAACAGAACAAAACAGAGTGAACAGAACGCAGCAGCATCGCAAGCCTAAGCTCGGTCCCGTTCTCTCATACTCCTCTGCTACAATCATGTACCTGTATAGGGACCATTTCCCCTGTAGACACCTACAACAATATAGTCTGTTTGGTCCAAATACCTGACCCAAATAGGGTGTGAGAAATAAATCCCAGTAGGCACCCACCAAAGGCTCATGCCCAACTGTCAGTGAAAATGTGCAACATCAGTATGAATAAGTAAATGCAGTGAATTAGTAAGTACTCAAAAGTAACTATCACTACCAGTTTCATTGCCATTTTAATTATTACTTATCACCTCCAATCTTGTGCTTCGACTTGGAATGTAAAAAATAGAAAATCACCACAGTGAATATTCTATATAGTCGTGTCCTCGGATATACTATCCTTACCCACATGCTAATAGAATGATCCCCTCGGGTTAAAGGAACCTGGTCGAGCCCGAATAATAACAAAAATTTACATAAACTTTCTCTCAAGAAAATGCAGTGCACAATATTATCATGGCATACCATTGGGTGTCCTGGCCAAATGGCTAAACAGAGGAATGCACCCCCAGGGTTGTCCTGGATCCATGCAGGGATCCCAAACAGTAGTTTTAACGTATCATTAGATTATCTACACAATTCTAGATATCTTTTTTGCTATGAAATCAGTCATATGACACCCCAAACATGGGTGCATAGAACAAAGGTACACAATTTCAATACAACAGTTGAAATGAACATCAGACCACCTAACTCGATCATCTCTGATCGGTATACGTGAATGACGCCTCCTGAATCATCAATGAATTATGTAGATATGGGATAAACGTTCAAACATTCAAACTCAAATAACATTCCCTCGGGAAAGAATTGGTAATAAAAACACAAATAGAGGGAAGAACTCACCTGCGCTGTTTAATCGAGACCGTTAGAGAAGGATTCGGATTCCCTGTGTGCGGTCAGGATATCTCCAAAGCTCCAGCCTCCTCTCCCGGCTCCAAAACGAACTCAAAGCCTCCTACGCCGAATGAGGAGGCTACTGTCCATTTCAAGAGAAAAAAACAAACTACATAGTGTGTACTCTCAAGTACATGGCGTGTACTTTTAATTTTTTTAAATTGTTCCTCTGAAGGCTTCTTTCCACCGCATCTCTGTTAATCCGTCGACATGAGTACACGGAGTGTATTCCCGATTACACGGCGTGTATTGTCGCTCCACTAGAGGCTGCCTCCACCGCATTACTTTTCACCTACTGAGGGTTACACGGCATGTAAATACAATGTACATAGCATGTAGTCAGTTTTTACACTCTGCATTGCTGATAGTTCTACAGGCCCTGTGTACTCATCCCACATTGCCAATGTACAAAACATGTACCCACAAAATTTGGGATTTTACCCATTTTCCTTATTTCATCAAAAACACTTAAGGAAAAGGGGGAAAGAGATATGTACCTCAAAAATAAGATCTGGGTTCTTAAAAAATTCCCCCCTTAATGAAATTCATCCCCAAATTTCCCTACCAAGTGTGGTGAAGATACAACCATGAACAGCTCTTTCCACTGATCATGTACATCGGTCTCCTGCTCCCAGGTTTCGTCCTGCAGTCGGTCATGCTTCTATAGCTCCCGAATGAGAGGAAATGAGTGGCCTCAAAGAACCTTCATGATACTATTCCTAATATTATTCAGATGCTCTTCAAAGGATGCAACGACAAGAATCTCAACCTCCTTTAGTTGAAAAACATGAGACATGGCTGAATGATAGCGGCACAGCTGAGATACATGGAAGATGTAAAGCATGGCCCGGTACTGATGTGGTAACTGCAACCGATAGGAAATCGACCCGACTCTCTCCATAATCTCAAACAGCCCCACATTCCTTGGAGAAAGTTTACCATGTCTCTTGACCTACTTGTGTCCCAACCACGTAAAAACAGGTAAGAAAACATGATCACCGACCATGAACTCAAAGGGTCGTCTTCAGCGATCAGCATAAGATTTCTGACGAGATTGTGCAGTACCATCTGCTTTTGAATCAATTGGACCTTCTTTGAAGTCTCCTACATAATACATGGCCCTAGTAATACTGCCTCACCTACCTCCAACCAGTACAGAGGTGATAGGCATGGTCTTCCATATAAAGCCTCATACGGTGTCATCTCAACAGTTTCTTGAAAAATATTATTACAGGAAATCTCGACCAGGGGTATGTGCTTCTCCCAATAGCCCCCTAAGTCCAGGATGGATGCGCGCATCATGTCCTCAAGCACTTGTATCGTACGCTCCGACTGGCAATCGGTCTGAGGGTGGTAAGCTATGCTCAGATGCACCTGTGTACCCAGTGCCCTTTGAAATCTCTTCTTGAAAAGAGATGTAAAAAGGGCATCCCTCTCTGAAATGATAGAACGATATATCCAATGAAGTCGTACTACCTCTCGGATATAAAAATTCATGAGCTCATCGACACTGTAGGTCTCCTTGATCGGAAAAAAGTGAGCTACCTTTGTAATTCCGTCCACAATAACCCACACAGCATCACTGCCTTGAGGTGACCTTGGAAACCCGGTCACAAAATCCATCACGACATCATCCCATTTCCACTCGGAAATGGGTAAGTACTGTCACAGTCCAGCTGGCCTTTGATTCTCCTCTTTCACCTATTGACAGGTATAACATCATGAAACAAAACTAGCTATGTCCCTTTTCATACCCAGCCACCAATACTGATGTCTCAAGTCATGGTACAATTTGGTAACTTCGGGACGCACTGCCCAAGCTGAAGCATGAAACTCCCACATCAGCTCCTCATGTATATCCCCTAGAACCCTCACTCATCCATGGACACGCAGTACCACATCATCACCTATCGTCCATCTAGGAGGAGGGTCCTCACGTGCCACTAACTCCCATAGAACTAGGCCTTCTGAATCTGATAGATGTATCATCCTCCCTCTATCCACGAGTTTAGAAGTCAAAGATAAGGTTGAAAGATATGTTTGCCCATAACTATAGTGCACCTCCAAATGCATCATAGAGAACAAATCCATATGCTTCCACTCACCACTGGCCTTCTGCACTGCTTGTTTCTGAGTCTTCCTACTCAGTGCATCAACTAATTCATTACCCTTAACAGGTGTATAGTAAAGCTCAATTTCAAAGGACTGAAGGTATTCAACGCACCTTCACCATCTCAGGTTCATGTCACACTGAGTAAAGATGTATTTGAGACTTTTGTGGTTAGTGAAAACCAAATAATGCTCTCCCAGGAGATAATGTCTCCAACAGCGTAACGCATGAACAAATACTTCCAACTCGAGATCATATGTTGGTTAATTCCTCTAATGTGGCCTCAACTGCTGAGAACCGTATGAAACTACTCAGCCACCCTACATCAACACGACACCTAGCCCAATACCTGATGCATCAGAGAAAACTATATAGATCTTCCCTTTCTCTTGAAGTATTAGGACTATTCGTGAAGACAACATACCCTTCAACTCTTGAAAGGCTGTCTCACAAGCATCTGACCAAACAAACATCACACCCTTCTTATCCAAACCCATCAACGACACTGCTAAGTGGGAGAAGTCCTATATAAAATGCATGTAGTAACCAGCCAGCCCCATGAAACTCCATATCTGAAACACAATCTTAGACTGTTCCCAGGAAACTTCTTCTCTCACCCTCTCTAGGTCTACTACAACTCCTTCCTATGAAATAATAGGACCCAGGAAATGAATCTGGTCAATCTAGAAGTGGCACTTTGAGAGCTTAACATATAGATTATGCTCTCTCAGTGTACTCAGTACGATATCAAGATGGGTGGCATGGTTGTGTCGAGTGTGAGAGTACACCATTATATCATCCACAAAGACTACCACAAAAGAAGCCAGATGAGGATAAAACACATGATTCATCAGATCTATGAAATATACTACTGCGTTCGTGAGTCCGAACGGCATGACCATGTACTCTTATAGACCGTATCTGCTCCAAAAAATATGTAAGCGGTATGTCGGATGATCTAATGCGTAACTGATGATATTTGGACCTCAAGTCAGTCTTTTAGAACACTTGTTCTACCCGATGTTAACAAAAATATCATCAATCCTCAGTAACTGATATCGTTTCCTGACCATGTACTGGTTCATCTTCCGATAATCCTCAGAAAGTCTGAGGGTACAATTTTTCTTCTTAGAAAATAGGACAAGCGAACCCCAAGGAGAAGTACTTGGTCAGATGAAACCCTTTTCCTGCAACTCCTCCAACTATCTCTTGAGCTCCTGCAACTCTGGTGTAGCCATCCTATAAGGAGGAACGGACCCCGGTGCTGCTCCAGGCACCATCTCAATAGATAAATTCACCACTCTCTCTAGAGGAATACTTGAAATGTTTTCTGGGAAGACATCCTTCAAAGGATCAACTACTGAGGGATATCCTTCTGAAAGGACCCCGATCATCCAGATTTAAGCTCACAATCTGGTCTGTCACTCCACCATGACCATGATGCTCAGGTCCAGCTCGGCTCGTGTGGACATCCCACATGCCCTTGTATAGAAACTCTCTACTCTCTTGTGACATGAAACTCACCCTGTAATGATAGCAATCCATAAAGGCACGAAAGGGTACCAAACATCCCATCCTAAGAATGACATCATAAGCTATCATCTCTAATACATAGAGGTTCCCTAGAAAGTGACACCCACCAACCTCTAGGGGGAACTCCCTGCATTGATGCACACCTGTCGTTCTAGTCCCTAACGGAGTTTCTAGTTCCATAATATCAGAAGAAGAAGAAACATAGAGCCCAATGCTCTCCAAAATGGCCACATATATAAAACTATGTGTAGAACCAGTATCGAAAAGTACTGAAGATATAACACGAGCTACTAGAGTAGTACCTCTAATAGTGGAATGTTAGGGATCCTACTCTTGTTGGGTCTGTTGCACTGGATATGCATGCCTAGTGCTACGGCCCTACGACACAACTTGGCTACCCTGAGCTGACTCACCCTACTGCCTCTGAGATCCTGGTGTCTGGCTACCATGACCACAACCACCACCTATTCCTGCACGCCCTGACATACACCAATTTCCCAACTGGTAAGAAGCTGATGGTCCTGCTCCCGCATGCGGAGTCTACAAAGAACCCCTCTCACAATCCACTGGTGGAAACGCCCTGCCAAAATGCTAGAAATGACCCATCTTTCCACAAACTCGGCACTCCACTAGGTTTCGTGGACACTGAGGTCTCTTGTCCCCCTCTCTACCACACTGGTAGCAAATAATCTGACCACCAAAAGTATTCTTCTGGCTAGTAATACCACCATGAGAAAAATCCATCTTCCTCTTCCTCTTGACGGTAGAAATAGTACCTGAAACTGGTGTTGAACCGCCCTGGCCCAACCACTAGCATCCCACAGGTTCCGCTCTGTAATCAGTGCTTGGTTCACAATTGTATGAATGGTAGGAAACCTGAAAACATTCACCAGCACTCAGATGCCACTCCGAAGACCATCCTCAAAGCATCTAGCCCTCAATTCCTCATTACCCACCAGAACAGGTGAAAAACACTGAAGCTCGGTGAATCTAGTAGAATAATACATCACTGACATGGTTCCCTGTTGCAAATTCATGAACTCTCGAGCTCGATCTACCCACAGCGTCTCCAGGAAGAAGAATTCATAGATGGCTACCTGAAAATCTTCACACGCCATGTCTCAGTGATGCTCAGACTTGGTGGTAACATCCCAACACCTCTTGGAGGAATCACACAGCATGTATGTAGTGAGATTAACCCTCCTCCCAGGAGGCATCTCCAGATGCTCAAATATCGCCTGCATCAAATCCATCCATGACTCTGCAGCCTGTGGCCCACCATCCCCTGAAAAAGTAGGTCGATGCTACTGCTGGAAGATATGCCTCATCTCTTCCATAGATGTGGTGTTCGGCGGTGCTCCTTATAAGGTCTGAATGAACCGCATAAAGCCTTCACAGAACTTTATATCCTTGCTTGTGTATGGTATAATGGCTGGTGCCACATCTGGAACTGCTGGAGGATCCACTGGTGGCCCATGGAACACCATCTCAGGAGTATAATTGTCACCGCTCTCCTGGCGGAAAACCGGGGGTCATCTCGGTGGCAGGACTCTACAAGTTCAACCGCACACCATAGATCCATATTTATCTAGGACTAAATATGAGGAGACTAAGAATTGAATAAGAGAAAGAAAGAATTCAAGATTAACAAAACTTGACTACACAACGTGTATAAATACTACACGGCATGTTCTCACGGGCCATCCACATGGGCGTGTACTCTAGCTAAAACTGATCATGTAACACCCAAAACACACGGCATGTCTTCTAAATACACAGAGTGTACATTAACCCTCTTTCCCTCCCCGAGTCCTTCTACACGGCGAAGCCACATGACTCTCCTAAACAAAACTACATGGTGTGTCCCATAGGCACAAGGTGTGTACATGGAAAGATAACACTAACCCATGTTGTTTGTGACATGGTTGGGTACCTGTGTCAAACTACAGGGTGTGTTCAAGGTCGACATGGCGTGTATGACTTAAGGTTCTGTCGGTCGTGTTGTTAGTTACACGGGCGGTTACCGGTCTGACACTACACGGCGTGTACAACCGGTACATGGCGTGTTCCCCCAAATAATTCCCTACCTCGTGTCTCTGCCCACAAGGCCTACGACAAGGTAAGAGACTAAACGGCGTGTACTTAGGGTACATGGTGTGTACTTAAAATTTTCCCTTTATTCATAGACATAATAACACATGGAATGTGTCCATAGAACTACACAACGTGTATGATGGGTTTTTTCAGACAGTAAGCCTCAAAAACTACTCCAGAACCCAAAAACAACACGGAACAAACACCTATGTGCCAAATTCTGATCTGTGAGGGCCCATACTCCTCGCGAATCAAATCTTGGCATCTTATACATGTTATAGAATGGAAAACATGTTAATGATCCACCAAATTCTGATCATTGAGGGCCCATACACTTCAAGAACCAATGTTTGGCTTTCATTTTATCAAAACCTCACACCAAAATACCCTTACAAAAAGGAATGTATTTATCAAAGAAGCTATCAAAACAACATTATCTTCTATCACATAAACTATCACAACAACATGCAATTTCTAATGCACCTACAAGGCGTTGAAGGATTGCATGACATGTGATTTCTAGCCTGTGCCTAAATGATGCATGATATGGAACACCCTGATCTCATCGGGTTGCAACTAAATAGAACCCATGTATAACATATAAACAGCACAATCACAAGTGCATCACCCAATGGTGAAAATCAAATCAACTATAAAATTTCAAAACTAGTAATAATTACAATAACGTGGTAGGTTAGCTTTTCCCTATATACTGGTTTGATACTCCCGAGCACAGCTTATTACCAACTACCATGTCCTTCCTATCCCTAACTAAGGCACTAAAAAGTAATTCAAAGAAAAGAACTTGACTTTGATACCACTTTTAACGTCTAGGATCTTGAAGACACACAACGGGTTCCCCGAACCTGGTTGGTCACATGACCTCAAGCGCATTTCCAAAAATTCAAAAGGTTGTCGACTAGTAGTGAGGACATAGGTTTAATAGTGGGGAATATATGCCCTCATTTATCAAAGTGTAGCACAGCGGAAAAAAATAACATACAACAGTGGAAGCAGTAAAAAATATGAACTAGAAATGAACAACTACAATAAAAGAAAACCAACAGTTATATGTAAAAATGCAGCATGCCACTATTTCTATAAAACCATCCCAAGCTGGATACACTAAAATGAAATATGATACAACTCAAATTATAGGGTACAACAACAGAATAAAATAGAGAGAACAGAATGCAGCAGCATCGCAGGCCTAAGCTCGGTCTCATGCTCTCCTACTCCTCTACTAAATCATGTACCTATATAGGGATCCTTTCCCCTATTGACACCAGCATAAATATAGTCTTTTTGGACCGAAAACATGACCCACACAGGGTGTGAAATATAAATCATAGTAGGCACCCATCAAAGGTGTGTGCCCAGCTGTCAATGAAAATGTGCAACAGTAGTGTGCAAAAGTAAATGCAGTGAACTAGTAAGTACTAAAAAGTAACTATCACTACTAGTTTCATTTCCATTTTAATTATTACTTATCACCTCCAATCTTGTGCTTCATCTTGGCAGGTACAACATAGAAAATCACCACATTGAATATTCTAAATAGTCGTATCCTCATACATACTACCCTTATCCTCAGGTAATAGAATCAAATACTCGTATGTGATTTATCTCAATCATAATGATCATTGCCATCAAGCATACATGATATTTTCCTCAGGCACAGAGACTACTACCCACATGCCTAAACCAAGGTTACCCTCAGGCTAACCAAACACATCCCATAGGCTTAGTAAAACACTACTCGCAGGCTGATAGAACACTACCAACAGGCTAATAGAATGCTACCTTCAGGCTAAAGGAACCGGGCCGAGCCCGAAGCATAATAACAATTTACATAAACTTTCTCTCAAGAAAATGCAGTGCACACTATAATCATTTAATACCCTTAGGTATCCGGGTCAAACGGCTAAGCAGAGGAATGCACCTCGGGGTGGTCCTGGATCCAAGTAGTGATCCCAAACAACATTTTCAACTTATCATTAGATTATCTATCAAATTATAGATATATTTTCAGAAAAGGACTCATCGATATGACATCCCAACCATGGGAGTGTAGCACAATGGTACACAGTTTCAGCACAATAGTTGAATGGAACATCAGACCACCTACCTCGGTCATCTCTGATCGGTATGTGTGAACGACGCCTCTTGAATCACCCAAGAATGATGTAGATCTGGGATTAACATTCAATCATTAAAAATAAAATAACATTCACTCAAGAAATAATTGGTAAGAAACACACAAGGAAAGGGAAGAACTCACCTCTGTGGTTTAAGAAAGACCATCAAAGAAGGATTCAGATTCCTGGTGTGCGGTCGAGAGATCTACAAAGCTCCACCCTCTTATCTCGGCTCCAAAACGAACTCAAAGCCTCCTCTGCCGAATGAGGAGGCTACTGCCCATTTTAATTGAAAAAAACAAACTACACGACATGTTATCTCAAGTACACGGTGTGTACTTTTCATTTTTTTAAATTTTCCCTCTGGCGGCTTCTTTCCACCACAACACTGTTCATCTGTCGACATGAGTACATGACATGTATTCCCGATTACATGGCGTGTTCTGTTGCTCTGCTCACGGATACCTCCATCGCCTTACTGTTCACATGCCGACTAATTACACAGTATGTAAAAACAAATTACACAGCGTGTAGTCAATTTTCACACCCTTCATTGCTGACAGGCCTACACGCCCTGTGTACTCATCCCACGCAGTCAAAGTACCCGGTGTGTACCCACAAAATTTGTGATTTTCCCCCATTTTCCATATTTCCTCAAAAACACATAATTAAAAGGGAAAAGAAGAGGCTCGTACCTCAAAAATAAGAACTAGGTTCTTACAACCGACGTCAGTCTTAGAGACTTGGATGTGTAAAATGTTTTTAGAAGAGGAAGTGATATGGACAGACAAATTTTTAGGGAAGAAAACATAGAAGAGGATCTCGGAGAGAATCAAGAGGTGTTATACATTTTGATATGTTATAAATAGCACCCCAATATGGTCCTTATAAGTCTTAGGGAGCTAGATGATAGGGGAAGGGAGTAGCTACATGCAGTCAAGGAGTATGACGCAAGGTATCCTCGAATGATTCGAGGAATGAGTTGTGCCAACTACTAGCTGCTTTATTAATAGAAATATGTACTATTCCATCCTTCTTTCCACAAATCATGTTCAATACCTAGAGTTTCCATTAAAACCGTTGATCCTCGTGTCTAGAGATACCTATTGGTAGAGACTCTATCATTACACTTACACTGATGGTGTGATCAGACCCTTGAGATGAGAGTTTTGGTTGGAACCTCTTGGTGGTGGCATCAAGGCCTTTTTTCTTTAGTCTGGGTATGGGTTGGTCATCCAAAGTTCATTCCTAGATTTAATGTTTTATGAAAAAGGTTGTTGTTTATCTACAACATTGGAATGGGGTTTTCCTTGGTCGGCAAAAAAGGAAACCCTGGAAGCATGGGATAAACGCATGCATCAGAGGGTACAACCAATAATTCTTGAGTCAGCCAGCCATACCCTCATGGGAGCCAGTGTTTTTATTTTTCAGTTACTAATAGTAGTGGCAGAGTGTGGCAACATCCTTTAAAAAGATGTTTCAAGGATTACCTCCCCAATGGGGGAGGGACTTCTGTATCATTCTACACCTTGTGATGGCACTAATATTTGTATAAATATGTCGTAGGGATTTTCTTGATCTTTTCAAGCAGGGGGCATAGGTGGGGGAATTGTAGTGGAAGGGCTTAGAAATAACTAGTGTTCTATGTTATGTGTATATTACAAGCACCTCAACCGAGTGGCTATGGAAATAGAGTACTGACTACCGAAGGATCGATGGAAAAAAATCATTTTAATGGGATATCCATTTGTGTGTATGTAATGGTTCCCATAGGATTTTAAGCAGTTGAGACTGAAGAAATGGTTGGAGTTCTTCTAGGACTATGACATTAAGATAGTTTACACTCCTAGAATGGGGGATGTGGTGGAAAATGCACTCAGCCGATGGTCTAGATTAAAATTGCTAAATGGGTAAATAAAGAATCTAGTTGTGATTCGAATATCCTTCATGGATGACGATAGAACATCTTACCTCATGTCTATGATGGTCACTCCCCCACTCCGTCAGTGAGTTTTGGAGGCATAGCCTTTGGATCATGACTAAGAGGCCCAATGTGCATATTTATCCTCAGGACATGATTCTGATGGTTTTTTATTAGTGGGGAGAACTTCATCCATTTCATAGGACACACCATAGTATCAGTGACATTACAGGGTGTGTTGTTGAGGGAATTATATACATCCCCTTTGGTGGTATTTCCTTTTGTGGAGATGATATACCAGGACCTCCAAAGTAAGTAGTGGTTACCAATGGTGAAGAAAGTAGTGGAAGACTTTGTTTCATGATGCCACACTTGTCATAAAGTGAAAGCAGATCATCTGGCTCTAGAATCCTTGAGCACAAATTTTTACCCCCAAAAAGATGGTCAGATTGAGAGAAACATACAGACCTAGGAGGACATGGTTAACAACTGTGCCCTGGATTTTTGACATAGTTTGGAGGACTACAAACCACTATTATAGTTTATGTACATCAATATATATCACTTCACCATTGTCATGGCACCGTTTGAGGCCTTGTACCAGAAGCCATGAATGTCACCTCTATGCTAGACAGACCTAGGGGAGTTCTCACTAAATGGTCTAGAGTTGGAATGGGATACCACTGAGAAGGTACAGATCATCCAGGAGTGGCTGAGGACTGCACATTGCAAACAGAAGTCTTATGTTTATAGCAGATGGAAACCCACGGAGTTCTAGTAGGGAGAACATGTTTTCCTTCGGGTCTCACCCCGATAAGGATTGCAGGGATTTGTATAGAATGAAATGTTATCATTGAGGTTTATCAGACCTTTTTAGTTTCCAAGTGGAGTTGTCAAGGGTGAGTACCGCACACCTCTTCCCTCATAGGTGCACCAGGTGCATGATGTTTTTCATAGGTCACAGTTGAGGGGGTACATGCATGATCTATCTCACGTCATCAACTTGGGTGAGTTTGACATTGAAAATGGGGTGAAATTTTCAAAGTTCCCGGTGGAGATAAATGATCAATAGGATTAGCTACTATTGGTATAGTTGATTCCTATTGTGCAAGTTCGGTGGGAGTACAAAATTCTCTAGAAGTGCACAAGGGGGGGCTCATATTCAAGCTCAGTAACCACACTTGTTTGATAAGCTATAGTTTTGGATTTAGGGGGTGTAAATCCCTTTGGTGGGGAGAATGTAATGTCCCAAAAAAAAATTATAATTGTATTAATTATAATGAATTATTTTGATACCATGCATGGTGAAAACATTTTAATCTAAGGGCTAGAATTCTTTGAATGATCTGTTGGTGAATATTATGCATTAAAAAACATGGGAGAGTTGTTTTCATAAAAAAAGTGGAATAATTCCTAAATAGTTTCTTAGATAAAAAATTGGAGGGCATCATTTCATTATGAAAGAGAATTTTACCCTTGGTGGAAACTAATTTTACTCGGCCCACACCTCCAATGAAAAAACCCCAAAATGGAATAACCGTAAATAAATAAATTAATTAAAATTAATTTATTTTTCAAATGTTTATAATCAACGAATGGTAACTTGTATTAAAAATCGGAAACCACCACTGAGCTTGTGAGGGTATGCTTTCCTTAGGCAGATCATAACATTGGCCGGTGTGGGCCAACAGTGGACCTTAGTTTTTGGCCAAGAATTAAATAATTATGTAACAATTATTTTATTTTCAACTTTTATATGTCATTAACAGTAACATGGATTAGAGATTTTAGAGTTTTGTTGAGCTCATGAGGGGGTGTTCCCAATTGGAAGAGCCTAAACATGACCAACACTGGTCAATGGTGAATGTTAATTTTTAAACATTTAGTAATGTTCATTTAAATGAACTTGCGAGTAGGTTTTTCTATATTTTGAAAAGGTGCCTAGTTCAAAAATATGAGTGCATCCTTAATTTATAATGCTTTGATTCACCTTGAAATGAATTAGATAATGCCAACAAGGGTCGAGCGAAAAATTTCTTATTTGGAATTTTTGAGAAACATAATAAAATAATTTAGATGAATTATTTTATTTATTTTCTCACCGTTGAGGGACAGATGGTGATTTTGTGGTGTAGTGACGAGGTGCATTAATGAGGCTCAATAATTACCTATATCACACAGTGTAACTATGCAATAAAATTATTGTAATAGTGTGATGACACAATGTCTCAGTGTAATAGAAACTCTGCGACATTATTCTTTCAATTAAACCAACACGTAGGGGAATGGGGAATTAAACTATGTGAATTCTTTGATGAACATCAGGCAGATTTCCCCCTCCAATAATGAATGAAGAACAACGCATCGGCCAATAATAATCTTCTTCAATGTGCCTCGAATAACAAAGATGAAAGCTATGTCAACATCTTGAAACACTAAGGACGAATTCTTCGGAATCAAACATCAACAAGTTAGGGGTTTTATTTTTATTTTAATTTTATTCCCCACTCTTATTTTTCTAGACATGAGGAACAAATATAAAATCACAAACAATTTGATCAAAAATTCAATTTTTTATGTGGGAGGATGACTTTTCTTGGGGTTTATTATGCAGGATTCAAACATGGAATGACGCAATTAAACAGTAATCCCTAAACCCCCTTTGATTTTAATCCTCTAATGTGGAGGGCTCGGACCAACACGAACAATTCCCGAGCACCTTCGCTCATGTGTTCTTGGTGGATTCATTTTTTATGGAGTGGAAATTCGATTCTTGGGCCTTAATAGGGATGGAGGCAACCCGAGAGGTCAGTATGCATAGACGGATCGGAAAACGGACCACCATAGTAACTTCGGTGGCCCGCAGATGGTGTTGCCGGCGTAGAACCCCTAGAGCACTGGTGCGGTACCCCCAGCATGGTGGTGCAACCCCCCTAGTGCAATGGTGCCGACAACCAGTACCAGTGGCCAGTCCACAACATCCGCATGAAGGGGCTAGCGCCACCCGACATCACGACAGCATCATCGGCAACCAGTCCTCGTTGGCCGCACTAGTGGACGGAAACACGCCCGTCTGCATGTCGTATCGATAGGAGGTCATGGCGGAAGGAGTCTCGACTCTAGGAGGGTGTTTTTTGAATGGATTGTCCCATATCCGAGTCACCCGATTCTGCTGGATGAGCCATGGTCCGATGACCGTGGACGGAGGAGGAGGCCTCGGGGCGTCCTGTGGGGAAGAAGGGACTGGATGCGGCTGATTGTCGTATCCCAGTCTGGTGGCGCACCACCTGTCTACCCCTCATAGACAAGGCTAGGGTAGGTGGGCCAGACCACAATCCCATGGGGTTATCCCCACGCCTTTTGTGCCGGGCCGGTCTAGAGTGGTTTTCCAGGTGACCCGGCAGGCCTGAACCTCAACCAAACCGGGCCTAGTCCAGCGAGGCGTGTTGGGCCTGGCCCACTAGCCAAACCATACCATACAAACCCCAAACCTAACCAGTTCAGTTCGGGTTTTTCAAATTAAACCAGGGTATGTGGGACCCATTGGACAGGTTGTTTGGGTTGGTCTGATAGGGTCATATCAGGCCCCATCGTAACGGATCCCATGTTTAATAAAACACTTGTATCTTGCCAACTTCACATCTGATTGATAGGCCGTTTGTTTAATTGGGACCCTCTAAAATAGGAATATATTTTCACATGTGTTGTGGAAAATAAAATGGAAATAAATATTTGACTGATGGCTAGATAAGAGGTTCTCCCAAGTGCACTACGTACGGAACCCAGTGGTTGGATGAGACCTGATGACTACTCTACAATGACCTAGTGAGAAGACGCACTATGTGACCTTGTAGGCCCACAATGGGGAGAAGCTTTGTGTGACCCAGTTGGTCCATGGTACTCAATAAGAGGTGTATCTCAGTTCATCCAAGGTGGGTTGCAGCTCTGTATGACCAGGAAGGCCCACGGTGGGGATCGACTCTCTTTGACCTAGCATACCCACATTACTAATCAAGGTTGAGTACCACATCATTACAAGGATAGTGGGAAGAGGTTGTGTGTGCCCTGTAGGCCCGTTGCACTAGATAGAGGACGCATTCTCCATCATCTGATGAGTTCAATGATATGACTGATGATGCTACTATCACTACCCTAAATGCATACCTGGTGCGAGCGACATCTTTTACTTTATTCTATGTGTTTGAGATCATTCATAGTGGTATTAACTATGGGTTTTTTTCTTTATGGTGTTTTCCATTGTGTATTACTGAGAGACCCTCGAGGGTCTCAGGGTCCCTACTAAGTGTTGTTATACTCACCCCTGCATCATCTTTTCCAGTACGTGTTGGGTATGGTGCAGACGATCGATGTTTCGACATAGGATCATAGAGGGGATGGGACTAACGGACACTACAATAGTGTATATGGTGGACTAGGACCAAGTGGGGCACCGTTGGAATAGGTGAGCATGAAATACTACTTCAACTTCCAGTAGTATAACTATTCTCAGAATCAGGTGGGGTTTCCCATAGATGGACATTAGAGATTTCCTTTCTACATCACTGTTTTTAGTTTCTTTTTGGGTTGGTATTCTGGTCCACTTACGTTCACTTGTACTTTCACTCATCTTTGTTTTAGTGGAATAATTTTGTCCTCCATTATGTGTGTTGGTATGTGGTTGGGTGATTGTTTTTATAGGATTAAACACAATGACTTCCCTTTTGGGGATATGCCTTTCTGGTGATAGTCACCAGCCCCTGGTCTATGGAAGGAGGACTTAGGGTAGTAAAGAAATGAGCCTCAGGGGACTGGTCTGGAAATTGTGTCAGATTATTTTTGTGGGTAATACTCAATAAATTTAGAAACAATATCAAATTATTTTTTTCCACATTTCCAATAGATGTATAATTCTTGAAGAGGTTGAAATTTTCATCCAGAAATGAATATGATATAAATGTATTTAGAAAAGAACCATCTCAAACAATAAAATAAACATTTTCTAAGAACCATTCAACCCAAACCGAAATCATATTTTAGATTTGAATGTGGAACCATAGATCCCCACGAAAAATGATAAATTTTTTTGAGAACGTCTTAACCGTGCTGAGGGGATAGGAGATCCACATTCTTCCCACAAATTAATTTTAATTTTATTTATTCATACAATGAAGGTATTTAAATTTTCATTGTGTTATTAGGGTGGAAGATAAGAAAATTTGAGTAGGTATTGTCCCCACTAGACAAAAAGTTGACAATGATCCCATCTTAGATTGATCTTATAATATTGTATTCTAAAACAATAGATTTCAAGGTGATAATCCATGGTGATGTTGTAGATTTAGTCAAAAAGTTATATTCACATGGAAGAATTCATTTTGGTGAATTATCATATTTGTATATCATTAAATCTATATTCTAAGAGAATATCCACTATAAAGATGGTGGTATATCATTAGTATTAGGGAGAGATAAGTGAGGAATGGTAAATATGATTCCACTAAATTTTATAATATAAAAATATGAATATTTATGGAATGTGAACGAATATGTTGTCATTGAGAAAAGGATTTATATCTCTCATAATTTTTAATCAACATTAGATTTTAGAATAATGGTTATATCTTTTTATGAATGAATAATGTGGATATTTAAATAAAAATCATGATTTTGGTATCCTATGATATATACTTGTATTTTTTTTACCTACGTATTCTTTTAAAGTAGAGGTTCCAAATTTAAATTACTTGTTGATACAAGTTTCTTTTATGATCGTCATGGAGTTGATATATAAAAACATTTAGCATTTAATTTTGAATGCTGAACCTTGTAATTCATCATGTCTCTTGTTTTCCAGTATTTTATTGTGATTCTTTAAGGAATAAAGAACAACAATGAGTGAGTGTGTAAGATAATCATAACCTAATAGGGAAGGAGGTCAGAGTGAGAGAAAGGTATTCAATGAGTTGAAATAGAATTTGGATTCTTTTTCCCCTATCTCAGTATATAATATATCCCAATTTATCCCCCCCCCCCACCCGATTAGATTATAGACCCTTATATTAGGTTAGTGGCCTTTACATTCCACATTATCTATCTTATTCATAGATATTATGTTTTGGGTTGATCATTATTTTTATATCTGTAATATTTCATGACATCATTTTTCCGCACCAAAAATATTTTAATGGTATTATAATAACGCAAGAGTAAAAAAGGATCATATAATGGGATATGTGGTTATTCAGTGGTTTGTTGGTCAAACTGGTTCTAGTGTCCCAATTTAAATATTTAAATAGACACTTGGTTTAAATATTCTATAGAAAATATTTATTCCACTATTATGATATTTTGAAATTAAAAATCATATAAAGATGATATTTATAACATATCTTTTTGGGATAGAATTTCAATGGAAATGTAGGAATTATAGTGTTGGGATTGAATTATGTTCTAAAAAATAGGGTTTTCTAAATATGAGTTTCATAGTACATTATAGAATGTACTAGTCCAAATAAGATCCCATATCACACCTAAAAAAGGTGGTATTGTGGTTTTGACATGTGATTTAAAGAAAAGTGATAGGTAAATATTATCTTATATATATAATAACTTATTTTTCGTTAAATCTCAAAATATTAGACCTACATATATCCTAATTTGATAGTGTATTGTGACAGTAGATTCATAAATGGATTATTCAACAATTCATTTAACATTTCCCAATAATTTCACCACACATTCCAAATGTATAATAAAAATTATGATATAATATTCACCATAACGTAGGTAATGGAAAAATAAGAAAGGGTATGCCACAATGATTTAGTAAGGGAATACATAAGATATGTCAATCAGGTCTAAATTTTTTAACATAAAGATCCCATTTGAGTATAAGATGAGAATATGTGTTTGAAAAGATAATCATGGTAACTGATCAATCTATGAGAAATAATTCCCAATTAAATACTAATAATATAACCTAAATTATTACATAAGGTTATATATATAACATAAGTATTAATCATAGAAATGTGGAAGTAAGTATAAATTATCATAATCTAGAGAAATATAATACATGAATATGAAATATAATATAAATATGGAAAATTTATGACAATAAGAAAAAATCATATTTCATGAATCACAGATAATACCATTGTCAATTAGGGGATGTTTTCCAATATTATAATAAATTTGGTTTAATCCTAATTCTTATAAACATTATAAATTTTGTTCACTCACCTTCCCCTTACTGTATTCTTGTGTGATGTTATTATTTACCAAATGCAATGTAAGAATATAAAATGTAGGGTCCACCTATCACATAATGATACCATCATATGTATGTTCCATATGAGAAGCTTCATAAAAAATATAATATAAATTAAACTTGTGAACATTTAGTTTCCTAAACATTTCCATGTGGTGGAAAATAGATCATACATATAGAAATGAAAATGATTATATTAAAAAAATTACCATTTATTAATATGAAAACCTAAATTTTAACAAATTTATTTCAATCAAAACACATCAGTGGATGAGACATTTTGTAATGATTATCCATGAATATTTTATTGAATTTTAGACAATTATTCATTAAAATAAATGCTAGTAAGATCATGGTTTTAACCGAGGAAAAATATTGATTTCATAAATCATTGAATTTATGAAAATGAAATTTGTAAGCCTCATAAATAATATTGATTAAAAAGGGAGAATCAAGTAACCATGTAGAAAATGTTATATAATAGAATTAAAAAACGTTATAAAAAATACAAATATTGTATAATTTGATATTAACAAATCTCATGAGTAGGGATATGGGAATACAAAAAAACAATAAGAACACATTGACCTAGAAGAAGTGACTTCCCAATAGTCTATAAGAGATAGTATTTGGTGAAACTACTAGATTAATTTAATGTGTATAACAAACAATTGAAAAGATAAATCATGAGAAGTCACATAAATAAAAAATAATTAGATTTAAACAAGCTTGATGTTTTTTTATTTTCCATTGAAATGAAATGTCACCTAATTGAAATTTATAAAAAATCAATCTCGATTTCAATTTGTGGTTAGAAAAAATATACTTATTATATTTTAAAATTTCAATCAAAATACATTATATGAGGGAAGGTCTGATGGATTTGGAAAATATATATCACTAAAATGAAAATTATATTTGGATGTATCTGTGATGTAGTATATACACAAACTGAAAGTACATAGGTGTTGAACAAGGATTATTTAATGACCCACCAATTTTCATTGGTTTGAGAGTAAAATGAGTCATTAATAGGACTTAAGAGACATCCCCAAGATGCCAAAGGATGACAATAAATGCTGAAGGGTTTCAAAAACAAGTGGGGGATGATTTACCCTTTATGAAATAAACAATAAACCAACCAACCATAACCAGGAATTCAGTAAATAATGCATGAAATATAGAAATACACCCCAACATCTTCATGTATCTCAAAATCATATCAATGTACATAGCGGATAAACAATACAAGAATTTCAAAAGACCATAAGACTCCATGATTCACAAGCTCTAAGCTCCACAATCACCAAACAACCCAAATGTCACGAGGTAGTGCTAAATACATGTGAAACATTACCGTTTCCACCGTCCCAGAAGAGAGAATTTTCAAAATCACCAAAGTTCCAAAGCAGTGGTGAGTATAAAAATCTGTAGGGTTTCCCCAATGACATTCCTACTCATTCCACTAGGATAGAAAATTTAGTCACATTTATATAAAAAATTTTATATAAAACAATTTACCAAAATAGTTTATAACCAAATATAAACAGTTTCCAAAACCATTTATAACCAAAAGCATACAAGTACAATTGAAACCAACTTTCCTTACAAGGTATTTTTCGAGGAATAAAGCTAAACAATATTTACAACAATTTCACAATATCCCTTTATTAGCATACCCAACCATTCTGCAAACCCATGCAACCAACCATGCATGATACGTTATGAAATTTCCATAGTCCTGAGTGGTTTCTCGTTGATAATCCAAGTCATCACAAGGTAATTCTTTAACATGTTCCATTACCCCTTTTCCAACGAGCATAGGGTCATATTTCAACTATGACATGTATATGCAATCCCCATGTTCCATTAAACCATTGGCACCAATCACAAGGTCATATTTCATCCAAGCCCCATATATGAAATTCCCATGTTCCATTAAACCTTTGGCACTGAGCACAAGTTCATATTTCAACCAACCCTCATATATTCAACATGAATACACACCACATATTCCAAAACAACCCTTTCAATAAAAACACCTTTTTATTGAAAACCATTTCCGTCAAAACCATTTCAAAGTCAAACCATTTCAATTACAAACAATTTCAACAAAACATCATTATTATTGAAAACCATTTCTATTGAAAATATTGTTTTCATCAACCATTTAGCAATTCCAGAAAATCCATAATTTAAAATCATCATTTAAAATTCATGAAACTAAACCCCCTTTTGCACAATTATTCACCAAGATCACCCAATTCCAAAAAACCATAAATCATCACAAATAAAGAATTTTCCAATCCTTTCCCAATAAATAAACCAATTTTAATATAATACAATCAATTCTAGAAAGAGGAGTCGAGGGAGAATCCTCCTACCTTAATGATTTTGATGAAAACCACAACCAATGATGAACGCACAAGAAAACCGAGTAGATTCTTCAAGAACCCACATTCGAGCTCTTTTCCTACCAAGAACAAGAACAAATCTTATCATATTTGGCATCCACAAACATTGATCTACCAATAATGGGCATAGATCTAAGAAACCAATAGAATAAGAGAAGTAGATCTATGAAACTGATCAAGAACGACGATGAACGATCACATACGTTGGGAATCTGACTTTGATTCGCCAAGGAAAGCCTTTGAATCGCCTCCAAAATTCATCATAGAGGTTCTCCTACCTTCAAGGGAGAGTGATCCCGAGTTATGTACACTTAGGAGAGAAAAATAGCCATTTAGAGGAAAAAATGTGTGAGATCTACTTTTTTAGGATCTCACATAAGTGCCTGCTTGATTAGTTCACACTGTTAGAAAAATCGTGCGCTAACCATGCCTTAGGCACTACCTCGGCAAACCCTCGCATGGCCACATCGCATATTATCTCAAACCATGCTCCAACCGTGTTGGAGGCACTACCTCAAAAGTGACAACTACGCATTGTTTTCCTGCACGGTTAGACAAACCGTGCGCTGCTCGTGCGACATCCCCTTTGCCTAAAAACATCATTCCAAGTTCTCCTGACTCTCCCATCCAAGACCCTTAACATTATAACCATAAAAAGCATTTTGTAAGGGTTACATACCGGAAACCAGGGGTACTAAATTCTCCCCACCATTTGTCTTTCTATCCTCAGAAAGTAGAAAACGTTCACCAAACTAAAAGATTTTCGGCCACTGCACTTTCATTTTCTCCTCATGTTCACCAGTCTATTTCAAAAACAGTCCATGATGCCATAAAACCTCACTAGACCAATTATTTTTACCCAAAATACATTCTATTTCCAATACACAATCCCTACTGGGATATGTATCAACAAAACATATGTCTTTAGGTCAACGTGATCCCATATAATCACATGGTCAGGATTAGGGTGATACTTTTTCAACTCAGATACATGGAACACATTTTCCACCAAACTGAACCATGGTGGTAATGCCAACTGATATGACACCTCTTCAAACCGTTCTAGTATATCAAAAGAGCCAATATATCTACGAGATAACTTCCCCTTCTTCCCGAAATGATGATGTCCTTGCCTTGGAGAGATCCCTAAGAAGACTTGATCAGCCACAACGAATGACAACGGTATTCGACGGTGATCTGCGTAAGATTTCTGATGACTCTGATCCATCTCCTTCCTCTTTATAATCAACTGGATCTTTTCTGTTGGTTCTTAGACAAGGCTTCTCCTAACTGGTGATGTTTCACCCGTTTCTACGCTGCATAGTAGAGAACGAAATGGATGATTATACAATGCTTCAAACAGAGCCATGCGTATTGAGTCTTGATAGGTGTTATTTTATGAGAAGTCCACTACGGGTATATTATCCTCCCATGAGCCACCAAAATCCATTACACAAGCCTGTAACATATTTTCCAATGTTTTTATCGTCCTCTCGGATTTTCCATTCACCTGAGGATGATACCCCATGCTCATAGTCAACTGAGTCCCATGGGCTTGCTATAATGCTTTCCAGAAATGAAATGTGAACCTCATATCACTATCTGAGACTATTGACACTGGTACACCAGGCATCTTTAACACTTCTACGATATATATTTTTGAAAGATCCTCCACCATATGAGTTTCAAGAATAAGGTTGAAATGGGCAGACTTGGTTAAATGATCCACTATGACCCAAATGGAATCGTGTTTCCAGACCGTTCATGGAAGTCCTGTAATAAAATCCATTGCTATCTGATCCCAGTTCCACACTGGGATGGGAAAATATACTAACATACATGATGGTCTCTAATGCACTGATTTAATCTGGTGACAATTTATGCACCGCGAGATGAACTCATCCACCTTCCTTTTCATGCTTCTCAACCAAAATTGTGTCTTCAAGGCCTTATATAACTTCTGTGTACATGGATGTACAGCCTATATCGAATGGTGGAAACCATGAAGGACTTGTTCTTGACAATCCATTGGTACAAAAATATGATCTCTGAGACACAAAACTAAACTACCATCAAGTTTACAGCCCTTGATGGTCTCCCCACCATTGAATTTGGAACTTACAACCCGACATTATGCATCTGATATTTTTGCCTCTTTGAACATTTTTCCGAAATAGGAACATGTGTAGTTGAAAAAAAATCTGCAACATCACCTTGGTCTTCAGATTTTACATCCATGTGGGCTAAGACTGACATCAACGGCCATCCATCTGAATATTCTTTCTCCGAGTGAGCATATGACATTCCACTATATGCATCTGCCACCTAATTTCTTATCCCTAGTGTGTACATCAAGCCTATAACAAATATTTGGAGATACTACATCCATATCCTCTTCCTAGGATTCTAATCTCGCTGTGAGAAAATCGGTTTCAAGCTTTTGTGATCCGTAAACACAATAAATTTCTCACCAAAGAGATAATGTCTCCATGTTTTCAAAGAATGGAAAACTAAAACCTAATCCAAATCATGATTTGGGTATTTCTTCTTCTGCACATTTAGCTTCATTTAACTATAAGCAAACACATTGTATCCTTGCATGAGAACACAACCCAACCCTAATCACAAATCATCACAATACACCGCATACCCCTATCTTGATTTGAGAAAGTTCAGGATAGGTGATGGTGTAAGCCGAACTATCAGTTCCTGGGATGACTTATGACATTCCTCTATCCATTGGAATGGAGCATTCTTCTTTTTCAGAGTTTTGATTGGTTTAGCTAGTCATGAAAAATCACACACAAAGCGTCAGTGTTAACCGGCTAGACCAATAAAACATCATATCTCAAACACATTATTTGGTGGTTTCCAAAAGATAATGGCTTCAATATTTTTAGGATCAACAGAAATGCCTTTCTCAGAAATTAAATTCCTAAGAAAACGTACTTAATATATTCAAAAATCACACTTTGATAATTTGGCATACAACCAATGATCCCGAAATATTTGTAACAATGTTTCCAAGTGCACCTCATGATCATCCCTCGTATTTTAATAGACAAAAATGTCATCCACAAACACCACAACAAAAGAATCCAGGTATTGTTGAAAAATTTGATTTATCTATTCCATAAATTCTATGGGTGAAACAGTTTGACCAAAAGGCATGACTACATATTTATTATTGATATATCTACTGGTGAAAGCTGTCTTTTGAATATCCTATTTCTGAACTCTCAATTGGTGATATCCTGATCGTAAGTCAGTCTTAGAGAACCTCTGAGCTCCCCATAATTGATCAAACAGATCATCAATGCATGGAGGTGGATATCTATTCTTTATCATAAATTGTTTAAGCTTATGATAATCAACAGAGAGTTGAATAGTTCCATCTACCTTCTTCACGAACAAAATCAGTGCTTATAATAACTCTAGTCATTTTTACCCATAAACATGATTTATTACGTAAACTCTTCACTTGATACAACATGGAAGATCGATAGTTATACTGTATTTAGTGCTTTGGAACATTATATAACAACATAAACCATATAACATGATATCTTATTTAAAAATTCCTTTACATGTCCACTATATTACCCCTTACTTATCATTGCATGAGATAAACTGAGGACATGCATAAGAAAAGGGTGAGCTATAAAGCCCAGTATGGGAGTAAAAAAGAAATAACATGAATATTTCAATACATGTTAGGAAATAGGAATATCAATGTATCACAAGAGAAACATGAACATTAAGGCCTGATAAATAATGATAATCATAACATGTAAATGTGGTAACAACACTTGACATAGAATTCAGCATTAGCCAAGGCTCATTGCACATGGAGCATGAGTGAACCCCCATTGCACATGAAGCATGAGTAAAACCTCATTTCACTTGATTAAGAATGTGTAAACACTCATTGCATGTGGCGTATCATGATTCTATACTTTACCCAATGCATTGGAGCGCTATCAAGGGGAACCTTTCTTAAAAAATTCATTTCATGAATAAGTGTGTCACATGGATCATATAACTTGGAATCAATCAACATCATAATTTATTCCATGATTAAGTAATGTGGAATAAATTCCTGAAAGTACCATAAAATATGTATATGTGTATAAAGGTGAATACACTTGATAGAGATATGGGTATGGTATTCACTACACAATGTCCTTGGCTTGGAAAAACACGGTGCAATTTCGGCCGCATAACGACGTGGCATAAGGATTCATAAAAATGGTTGATGAGATGGAAATGGGTCTCTCATCATATTTAAATGAAATGGGCAGTAAGGGGGTCATATAGATACATGTCCCAAGAAACGTAATGGAATATAGATGCATAATAAAAATGAATTACAATAATGTAAAAGAGGAGAAGGAAATCTCTCACGGAATTTTGGAATGGTAATATGTGCACATGGGAGGGATTAATTAGAGGGAAATGGGTCTCCCATAATCCAAACATAAATAGGGAAGTATGGGGGAGGTGAAAAATCATACCCAACATTTGTAATTGAAAAAAATGGTATAACAATTTAAAGAAAATTGGTCAAAAATGATAAAGGAATAAATCCCTTACATGGAAGTGTCATACCAAAGGCTTGGGAGAGGCTTGAGAGAGTATTGTTAGGAGCTTAGGGAACCTTGGTAGGATTATAGATTAAGGATGGAATGGGTTGGTTGAAATCGAATGGCTTTGAGTGTAGAGGAAATGAGAGCATGGGTGGGTTTATATAGGAAAAGAGAGTAAATTCATTATTATTTCGGTTTGGGACACCTCACATTAAACTAATCAAAACCACAAACCAGCCCATGGTTTTTACCCATGGTTTATAAAAAAGGGGAGAAGAAAAAAATATCTTATAAGGCCAATGGACGGATATCTTATAAAAATAGGGTTTTTTATGTGGAGGTGAGTCACACTCTCAAGGAAAACTATTTAAAAAGGAAAAATGTTCTATAAGACTTGAAGGGTCCACTAATGCATTTTAGAATAAATAAAACCAATCTAAAATCACATTATTTTAATGGTAAAACACTTATTTTCTGAACAAAATTTTTATAGTATTTTATTACATGAATATTGGGTCATTATGATTCCATAAAATAAATTATATATTTAAATGGTATTTAATTTATACCAAAAAATTTGACTATCTCCTAAAATTATGAAAAAATCACCATTGGATAATATTTAAATACATATTCCAAAATTAAGATTCATTTTTTTCTGAATAATATTCTAAATATGTGAATTTTTACTTTTAAAATAAAAACCATCATTTATCGAAAATTCATGGGTTTTGTCAAAAACAGCTATCAAACCTTAATAACAATTACAATTGCATTTATAAAATTATATGATAATTTATATATAATAAAAATCAATTTAATAATAATAATTTTATAGTAAAATATTATTTAATTCAAAAAACAATTATTTCATCCAAATAGATTTCTTAGTTGAATATTAACTAAAAATACTATTTTTGCTTTAAAAAATATTTACAATGTAACAATAATAAAATGAATGATCATTATTTATACAAAAATAATAGACATAGTCATAGTGATAGGGTATTATTACATAACACCTTATAACACCCACATAATGCTGACGGGTAAGGTGTGTGATGGTGATAGACTCTTGGGGTGGCTCAAATAACATCACTCGGGTGGCAATCTCTATTAACTTCCACTTATCCCATATTTTGTTCCATTCCAGCTTAACGTGTTCAATCTCAGCTTGAGCTTGGTCAAGAGTGTAGCCCAATGATGCCACCTAATTTCTGAGATCTGATAAATGGGCTTCGTACGGGGCAAGTCTACTAGATGAGGCCATCACATCGTTTGTCTGAGTGATGTGTATTTGTTAAAGCCATATGTTTATACGAATCATGTGATCCCTGATCAACGACTATATTACCAATGGTCAAAATTCTTAATGGTATTTTAAAATCAAAATACATAAAACCAATGATGTTTACATTTATAAAAACATTCACATAAAGAGACATTTAATCAGATCAAGAGGAATTGACATTAATGAATGTTAGGGTCATTACAATCTACCCCCATTACGAATGTTTTCCCCTGAAATTTTCTTTTCCCAAACTAAACAGATGTGGGTAACTTTTCTTCATTTCTTACTCTGATTCCAATGTCACTTATTTGAACTTGTAGTTTCGCCAAAACACCTTGACGTGGGGAATTTTCTTATTTATTAGAAGCTTTTCTCTACGATCTAAGATCATCACCGGTAGGCCCTCATAAGAAAGATCATCCTCTAATTATACAACCTCTGAAGAGAGTATATATGAAGGGTCTATGATGTACTTATTTCATAGGGATATATGAAATACATCATGTACTTTGGCCATGGTAGGTGGAAGTGCTAGTCGATAGGCCACAACCCTGACCCGATCAAGAATCTCGAAGGGATCGATGTACCTAGGACTTAACTTTCCTTTCTTTCCAAACATCATGACCTTATTTCATGGGGATATGCATAGAAATAACATGTCTCTAAATTTAAACTCAAGGACTTATCAACGGTTACCTTCACAACTATTTTTTCGACTCTGGGTTACATTGATATGTAGCTAAATGGTATTCACTTTCTCAACCATTTCTTCAACCATTTATGGTCCTAGCAGCTTACGCTCACTGACTTCATCCCAACATGTCGGGGTTCTACACCTCTTCCCATACATGGATTCATAAGGATCCATTCAGATGATCTAGTGGAAACTGTTTTGGTAGTAGAATTCAACCAGTGGGAGATAATGGTCCCACCATCCATTGAAGTCCATAGAACATGATCATAAAATATCCTCTAGTGTCTAAATACTTTTCTTAGATTGCCCATCCGTTTGAGGGTGATAGCTCGTACTGATGTTCAGTTCAGTATCCATAGCATGTTGAAGACTCTTCCAAATCATAGAGGTGAATCTTGGATCTCGATCGGATACAATTGATAGTGGTACTCAATGCAGCCTTACCACTTCCATGATATATATCTATTCTGGTTGATCTAATAAGAAATCCTCTTGATTTGAAATAAAGTGTGCAGACTTTGTAGGATGATCCACAACAACCCAAATTTCATTGTTGCCTTTTAATGTCTTCGGAAGTCTAGTGACAATGTTTATGGTGATTTTCTCCCATTTCCATGCTGGAATGGGTAATGGTTGCATCATCCCCTTAGAATTATATCTCTCAGCCTTCACATGCTGACACACCAGGCACATTAATGTAAATTCAGTAATCTCCTTCTTCATATTATCCCACCAATAATTCTCTTTGAGATCACGATACATCTTTGTGTTTCCAGAGTGAATAGATAAATTTGAACAATGTGAATCATCCAAATGTTCCTTCATCAGCTCTGGACTTGATGGAACATATATTATTTTCCAAAATCTCACAATTACTTCTACATTAACATTGAACTCTGACGATATCCCTTTTCTGATATCTTCCACTTTCTTCAGAATTCCCACATCATCCCTTTGAGCATCCTTTAATCATTCCAAAATCGATGGTTGAGAAATCATTTGTGAAAGGATTGATGATGTTACCTACTAAGAAGATTGGATCCTTCTCAATTCTCATAAATGATAGAATTGTTGGGTCCTTTCTACTTAGAGCATTTGTCACCTTGTTCGCTTTCCTAGGGTTATAATGGATTGAGTAGTTATAGTCTTTCATAAACTCAAACCATCTTGATTGGTGCATGTTCAACTCTTTCTATGTTAACATATACTTGAGGCATTTGTGGTACGTATATATTTCACACTTCTCCCCAAAAAGATAATGCCGCAAAATTTTTAAATTGAAGATCACCACAGCTAACTCTGAATCATGTGTTTAATAATTCTTCTCATGAACATTCAATTTCCTTGAAGCATAGCCAATGAATTTTTCATTTTGAATCAACACATATCCCAAACCCTTCTTTGCAGCCTCACTGAATAAAACAAAAAGTTCTCCACTTGTAGGTTATGTGAGAATGAGCGCAGTGATAAGCCTTCTTTTTTAACTCCTTGAAGCATTCTTCGCATTCATCACTCAAAGAAAACATTACTCCCTTCTAAGTTAGCATGGTAGGAGGGTTTGAAAATCATGAGAAATTTCTCACAAAATGTTTATAATATCAAGCTGACCCCTAGAATCAACGAATATTTATTATGGATGTTGGACTTGACCATCCCTCAATTGCATCTGTTTTGGAGGGATCCATAGATATCCAATTTCTTGTGATGATATGGCCCAAGAATGATACATCCTACAACTAGAACTCACACTTTCTATACATTAAATAGATATTCTTCTTCTGCAAGGTCTCTAGTACAGTTTTTAGATGCTCCTCATGATCCTCCTTGGTTTTGGAGTATATCATAATATCATATATAAAGAATACAACAAATTTTTCAATGTAATAACTAAAGACTCTATTCATCAATTCCATGAAGATTTATGGAGGATTAGTGAGTCCGAAAGGAATTACTATGAATTCATGGTGCCCAAATCCTGTACAAAAGAAATCTTGGGGATATCCTCCTTCTTCACACTAATATGATAATATTCTGACCGAAAATCCACCTTGAAGAAGTAATGTTATCCACATAGCTGATCGAACAAGTAATCAATTCATGGGAGATATTACTTGTTATTTATCATGATTTTTTAAGCTCATGATAATCAATGCAAAGGCACATTGACCCATCTTTCTTTTTGACGAAGATGACTGGTGCACCCCATGGTGAAGCACATGGGCTTATAAACCCTTTTTCCTGATTCTATTGTATTTGTTTCTTCACCCTTCAAGATCCACAAAAACCATTCTATATGGAGTCTTGGATATTAGCAATTCCACAAGTATAAGATAAATTAGCAATTCAGCATCTCTTCTAAGAGGAAGACTTGGCAATTCCTTTGGAAACACTTCAGCAAATTCCCTCACAATAGGCATGTCTTCAAGGTTGTTTACCTTATTAGACACAATCATCTGAGCCAAATATGTGTTCTCATAGGGCTGTAAAATACACGCTTGAGATGATGGAGATAAATAAGATTCATCTTACTACTTTCACTTGTATAGAATCGGGGGTCGATTCTCCACATGGTGAGTGATTTACCTCTCATGGTAATTTATGTTTGATCTATTTAAGGAAATTGAATCCGTGCCAATAATTTCGTCAAATTAGACCAGAGGGAGTATGACGAGGTTCGCCGAGAAATTATATCCCCAGATTTTGAAAGGGGAGGAGTTATATTCTTGGGATGAAATGATTTCCCCATTTTCTATACTCACTGACATCATCACTTCCATGATTTGTGGAGGTGCTAATATTGTTCTACTAAACATTTAGTATATAAAAGAATTTGTAGAACTAGGCTCAAAATGAATGTTCACTATTTTTGAATTAATAACTGGCGTACTTATCACCACTTCTTTGTCGGGGTTCACTTCCGTAGTTGTGATGGAAAAAGCTTTCCCTTTCTTCCTTGAAGGTTGTTGGTTTCCTCTAAAAACCCTTATCTTGTGGAACTGATTTGCAAGATGCCCCGGTTCTTTGTAGTTGAATCAATGAACAACACGTTGAGAGTTGAATGGAGCTTTTCTCTCCTCTGTCACAGTCGCGGGGTTTTTCATTAGTTAATGGATAGTTTCTCTTCTCTTCCACACCTAAATCATTTCCTTTTCCACTTCATGCAATTTTCGGCATGCTTATTTCCTCGCCTTTGGAAAGTGGGGTACTGGATTTTCGTAGCACCGTTGGATTTATCCATCAGACCTCCATAATTGAAGTCCCCATTAAACTTCTAATCCCCATGATAGACCTATGGTTTTCCAATAATCAACTCAACATTGAGGGAACATCATACAATTTCCTCAAAGCAGTCGACGTCGCAGATCGCCAGGGCTTTTGGTAGGCCAGGTTTCAGGCCACCAAAGAAGTAGTCAACCTTGCATTCGTTGGTAATGACAAAGTTGAAATCATATCATGCAAGCCTTCTGATGTTTCCCTCATAATCTATGACAAATTTCTCATATTTTTTCCTTGAGTTAAAGGATGTCCCTTTCCATCATAATTCTGAGGGTGTGCAGAAAATATTTATCTAAAAACATCTTTTGGAAATCCTTTCAATCCAATAGCTCGATCACCTCATCAGGCTTCGTATTTTTTTTCAATGTCCGCCATTGATCAGCTTCATCCTCCATATGATAAGAATCCGTGAGAACCTTCTCTTGTTCATAACATTAAAGGATGGAGATATTTTCAATGGTGTTGATCCATTATTCGACGATTGAGGGATTGGATGATCCATTAAATATAGGAGGACTTTGTCTCGTGAAGCTCTTAATAGTGACTTGTTCATTCTTATGGGGGGGTTGAACGTTCATCTTGGAAAATGTTTCAATTCAAATATTTAGTTAACTAAGAGAGAAGCGTGATAATGTTTTTGATTCCCACTACCGTTAGATTTGGAACCTCATTAGGACAATCATCACATTGGTCTTCTCGTCATTTGTTAGCCCGTGTCCTCCTATTACTGTCCATTGTCTCAAATAAAATTAATGTTAGGGGTAACACATAAAGGGTAATCCAAAAACCTCTGACTTATAAATAGATTTTATTTCCTTAACTTATAAATCAATAGGATTCAATCTATGCTATTCATGATCTAATTTCTAATATATATTCCTAGGGGCCTTTTTTTAATTCCCTTTATAAGGGTTTATACTAAGCATGTGAATTTACAAAAGAAAACCCCCTAGGAGTGTCATGACCAAGAGTGCAGCAAGCGCCATTGTCATGTCCCAGTTTCGATTTGAGTATAGTTCAAAGTGGTGTTTTTGGGTTTTACCCCTAGGATACATCTGTGCCAAAGCCGTCTCTACCTGATCGTATCCAGACATGGATGTATTTTCTTGATAAACCACATACTCAATACACACCAATACATAGGGGTGTTTTTATTATATGTATTCTTGTCTCTAAGCCTTCACTAGGGTTTTCCAATCCTAATCCCAAAAATAACTAAACATATCCTATGATACCAACTATAACAACCCTTCTCTTTATTTCAAACATAAACATGATTTATTACATAAACTCTTCACTTGATAAAACATGGAAAATCGAGAGGTCTAGTGTATTTAGGGCTTAGGAACATTACATAAAAACTTAAAAAATAGAACAAAACATATTATTGAAAACATCTTTTACATGACCACTACATTCCCCTGTACATAGCATTGTATGGGATAACATGAGGACATGCATAAGAAAAGGGTGAGCTATAAAGCTCAGTAAGGGAGTAAACACGTAATAACATAAAGATTACAATACATGTTAGGCCATATGAATAACAATAGAGAACATGAAAAACATGAAAATAAAGTCATGATAAATGATTATAATCATAACATGGAAATGTGGCAACAACACTTAACATGGAATTTAGCATGATCCCATGATCCTTGCACATGGAGAATGAGTAAACCCTCATAGAAGATGCAAAATGAGTAAACTGTCATTTCACTTTAATTAGCAATAGTCAACACTCATTACACATGGCGTATCATGATGCTATACATTACCCAATGCATTGGAGCGCTATCAGGGCACAACCTTCTTAAACATTTCATTTCATGCATAAGTGTGCCCCATGGATCGTTTGATTTGGAAACAATCAATATCATATGTTATTAAATGATTAATAATGTGGAATAAATACACAAAGTTTCCATTAAATATGTATATGTTCATAATGGTTAATAACCTTGATAGAGACATGGGTATGGTATTCACTACACAATGATCTTGGTTTGGAAAAATGTGCTGCAATTTCGGCAGCATAACGACATAACATATGGAATCATGAAAATGGTTGACGAGAGATAATTTGGTGTCTCATAATATGTACATGAAATGGAAAGTAAGGGGGTCATATATAAATATTTTCCAACAAAATTAATTGAATTTAGGTTCATAATAAAAAATAATTACTTGGACGTAAAAGATGAGAGCGAAATCCCTCATGGAATTTCAGTATGGTAACATGTGTACATGGGGGGAATTAATGAGAGAAAAAGAGGTATACCATCATCCAAAAATAAAGAGGTAAGTATGGGGAGGTATAAAATCATACCCCAACATTTTTAATTAAAAAAAAGGGCATAAAAACTTAAAGAAAATTGGACAAAATGAGAATGGAAGAAATCCCTTACATTGAAGTGTGATCCCAATGGCTTGGAAGAGGCTTTAGATAGGCTTCATGGGAGATTGGGGCACCTTGGGAGGATTATAGAGAGATGAGGTACGGGGTTTTTAGAACTATTAAGGCTTTGGGTGAAGTGGGAGTGGGATCTTGGGTGGGATTTTATATGAAAGGAGAGGGAATTCATTATTATTAAGGTTTGAGACACCTCACATTAAACTAATCAAAATCACAAAACAGACAACGGTTTAGGCCCATGGTTTTTGCCAAAGGGGAGTGGGAAAAAATATTTTATAGGGACAATGGCCTAAAATTGTAAAATAAGAGGGTTTCGTATGGGGAGATGAGTCACACTCTAAAGGAAAACAATTTAAAAAGACAAAATATTTTATAAGCCTTGAAGGGTCCACTAAAGCTTTGTAAAATAAATCAAACAAATGTAAAATCAGATTATTTTAATGGTAAAACATATATTTTCCGAAAATAATGTTTATAGTATTTTATTACATCACTATTGGGTCATTATGAGGTCATAAAACACATTATATATTTAAAAGGTATTTAATTTTTTCCCAAAAATTCAACTATCTCAGAAAATTAAGAAAAATTCACCATTGGATAATTTACAAGTCCTGATTCTAAAAATTGTATCCATTTTATCTAAATAATTTTCTTAATATTTGAATTTGTACTTTTAATATAAATATTGACATTTATAAAAAATTCTAGGGTTTTTGACAAAAACAGCTTTTAAACCCTTGTAAAAATTACCATTTCATTCATAAAATAATATGATCATTTATATTTTATAAAACATAATTTAATAATAATAATATTTTGTTAAAATTATACTTAATTAAAAAATCCATTATTTCATCAAAATATATTTCTTAGTTGAATATCAACTAAAAATAGTATTTGTGCTTTAAAACTGTTTACAATGTAACAATAATAAAATGAATGAACATTCTTTATAAAAAAAATAATATAAATTGTCATAGTGCTATGGTATTGTTACATATCCCCTTATCACACCCGCATAAGACTTAATGGTAAGGTTTTCGATGGTGAAAGACTCTTGGGGAGGCTCAGATAACATCACTCGGGTGGTAATCTCTAATAACTTCCACTTCTCCCATAGTCGGTTCTGTTCAAGCTTAACGTGTTCAAGCTCGGCTTGGGCTTGGTCAGGAGTGAATCTCAATGATTCGACCTCATTTCTGAGCTCTGAAAAAGGGATTTGTATGGGGAAAGTCTACTGGATGAGGCCATCGCTTCATTTGTCCGAGTAAATTGGATTTTTTAAAGACCTATATTTATACTAATCATGTGATCATGGTTCAATGGATATATTAGAAACGTTCAGAATACATAATGGTATATTAAAATCAAAACACATAAAACCAATTAATTTTACATTTATATAAACATATTACAAAATGAAACATTTAATCAGATCAAGTGGAATTTCCATTAATGGATGTTTGGGTCATTATATGCTGCCCATGGAGACATACTTGGTCCAATGAAACCCTTTATTTCCATCTATTCTAATGTCACATTCAATTCACATAACTCTATTGGTGACATTCTATAAGATGGAAGGGAAATATGACTGGTCCCCGGAAGGAGATCAATCGTAAACTCAACTTCCCTTAGAGGTGGTACTCATGAGAAGTTCTTGGGAATGATATCTGGAAATTAATCCACAACAGCTTGAAAACTATTTTCCTCAATCTCTTCCACTAATTTCAAAGTCTATAATGTCAATTGGTAAGAGATAGTTCCCACCATTGGTGCAACCCACTCTCTGTACCCTTCATTACAATCATCTCTCCTATAAAGAGATGATTGATGCCCTCTTTAGTCATGAAACTAATTGTTCTCCTATAACAGTCTATTTGAGCCTTGAACATTGTCACCCAATCCATACCCGAGATTACATCATGTACATCCATATCCAACATTGAGAAGTCCAATTTTATCTCAGCTACATCAATAGTTATAGAACATTCTCTACACACAAAGGCTTGACATTCTCTTTCACCAAGAGGAGTTTGCAGTTTCAAAATAGATGATATCATTTCCAGTTTTAAACATATAAAGTCAACAACACAAGAAGAAGTGAAGGGATGTGTTGAACCTGTATCAAACAACACATGCACAAAGTTAGAATTCCGATGAATCTTACCTCTCAATATAGATGGTCCAGCCTGATCATCGAAAATCATCTGCTCAGATCCATACAATTTCTTCTTCACAATACTATTCTCCCTGTTTTCTTAATGATGTTGCCCTAGTTTTGGAGTCATAATATTTCTAGAATCACCATGGAAAGATATACTATGCTGATGAGACTAATTCTACTATCCTCGTCTAGTCGAACCATATGACGCTTGCGACAGGTGAAAAGTGTCTCGAGCACCTGACCTTGGAGCACTACGACAATAGCATTGAAGATGTCCTATATTGTTACAATTACGACATGCTCAGGGTAGTTCCATACAATCTTGCTTTATGTGGTCAAGTGAATCACATAGATTACAACCTCATTTGTTATGGGTCATGGAGGAAGGTTTACTTATCCATCTTAATGGTTCTGATTTCTACTTGCACCTAGGAAATTGGTGTCCCTTTTCATCTTGTTCCCAACTATTGAGTTCCAACCGTTTCTTGCAGGTATCATAATGCCTCATCCCATATATCCCAAGATATCACATTCATCCACAGTCTCTCTATTCACCATCTTTGTATAGTCTTTAATACAATGTACTGCAATCTTTAATCGAATATCTTATCGTAGCCCTGATTTGAAGATGTGTGCCTTCAAAGAGGCACATGCCGCAACTTCTAGTGAAAAATGTACTATTTCATGAACTTATCTGCATACATTGTGATAGAGAGTCTCTCTTGTTTTAGATTGAATAAGTTCGTCATTTTCTAGATCATGAATGTGTGAGGATAGAGTTGTTTGTTGAACGATTCCTCAAAATCCTCCCATGTTATTCCTTCATCTAATTTATCCTTCACCACTAAATCCCACCACTGACCTGTAAGATCGTCGATCATATACATTTCCAGTTTGACCTTTATCTCTACTAGTGTGACAATGAAGTCGATGATATTATTTGTCTTACATAGCCACACCACCACCTCCTTGGGTTCAGAATCACCCCCAAAATTAGGTGGATTCTACTTCATGAACTGGAGGGTATGATCCACATGTCTTTTCTCATTCATCTGGTTCCCTATATCCACAACTAGAAAATATTGGACAATACTCTGAACCAACCCTTGCTTCACACAAGGTTTAGGTGCAACCACATTCTCTTCAGCTTTTTCAGGTTGGTTTCAACGACGCCTACCAGGTGCCATTTTCTAAACTAATAACAAACACTGTTAATCTCACTCTCTAGCAACAGTTGGCTTAGAATTTTAAATTATATCAAATCAACTATCACAACAATACTTTCCAAAACAGAATTTTTTCTATGTTAGGCTATTTTTGTAACCACTTCACATGTGTTTGAAAATTAAACCATTTTCAAAATACAATAATATTTTTCTTTTTCAAAATAATTCATTTGAAAACCAATTCGATATTGTTTTTCAAAAATTAACTCTTTTTTCACAACATGAATCATTCCTTGAAATGATGCATGCACTTCTAGTTGGAAGTGATTCCTCTACAATGCTTGTTAAGCTCATCTCATTGGATAAACCTAGGACAATGAGATTTCAAAATCCTTGAACTGTCTCCAAACACTTATTTACCCAACTATAAGGTACCTTGAAGTTCACCATAAAAGGGTTAGCTACATCCTTTTATGCAATACATTTCATGTTCCAACAATCCTACTCCTTTCTAAAATTCCCACCAAAGAAATACAGAAGAAGGGATTTCATATCCAAAATTAGGAACATCAATGACAACTTATTAGGTAAGGACCAAATAAGCTGATACCATTTGTAATAACCTTCCAATTCTCATTGGCTTGAGGGTACGATGTGTCATTACTAGGACTTAAGTGACATCCACAAGATGCCAAAGGATGGTAATAAATACTGAAGGGTTTCAAATAAAAGTGGGGTACTATTTATACTTTAAGAAATAACTCAATAAACTTACCAACCATAACCAAAAATTAACTATATGATGCATGAATAACTGAATGAAAACCCAACATCTTCATGTATCTCAAAACCCTATCCTCCTCCAATGGCCTGAGGGCCTTAAATTTTTTTATTATTGATAAAGCCTCCAATTAAGGGATGAAGAGGGTGGAAACCCAAATACATCATGGACATAGGACAATCACACTCGAAAGATAAAATGAGTAAAACCAGAAAGACAACACTGAACTTCTCCTCCCTAGCATTTGATCATGAAGAAGCTCTCCACCATTGCAAGCAAAATCGGCAAGAAAGTTTCCTGTGTCAAAGAACAAGCCCGATCTAATGGCTGACGCCATACCCTCTCAAACAACCAAATCCAAAAAACTCTGCAAAGGTGAATCGTCAACTCTGGAACCTCCTCAGAAGACTGTTCATGAAGTCATCTAGATAACAAACTTGTCATCCTCGAAAAATAAACCATTAAAATAGACAGAACCACCTTGAACACTCAAAAGATCATCAGAAACAAGGCAAAACAACCCCTTAAAACAAACAACAAACCAGGAGACCATCACCACCATTGCCTGGCCACCGTTGCCATCCCAATCCAGAAACACAAAACCCATCGCCACCCTGAAATCGCACGCAAAAGTCCATAGCAGACTACCCCAACAACTGTCCATCAGCACAGAACAAGAAGAAGCGACCCCCAACCACATCAGAACTGGAAAACACACAGATCTGGACCCAACGAGAAGGGACATGTCCTCGGATCCGAGCAGAAGAACCTCCACATCCAGGGGCATCAAGCCCAACTCTATCACATACCTCCGCAACTGAGCAACCCGGAACAGTGCCAACGTAGGTCACCAAAGATGTCCTGACGCACCAAATTGAAAAAATCCGCCATAGAATGATGCCAACAATCGAAGCTGACCACCAGTAGTTGAAGCCTCCACTGAGAGAGCCGAGGTCGACATGAAGAACACCAACTCCCAATGCCAACTACAAAAATTGACACAAACGCAGAGAAATTTCGCCGCCTGGAAACGACCGAGACTGATGTGAGAAGCGACCAACACCGTCGAGGATAATGAGCGCCATAGAGGGAACCGAGATGGTGCGGAAAACACCAACTCCAGAAACCAACCGCAGAAACCGAAGCCGTCGCAGAGATGCTTCGCCGCATAATGGTGATTGTTCCCGAGACGAAGGAGTGGGGAGAAGCTATCACACTCCCGATCTTTCCGAGATGCACCTCCATGAAGAAGAATCGCTGTAAACTTATGCCAAAACTAGAGTGACAGCGATGGGAACCCTACCTCACGCAGCACCCCTTACGGGCCCATCTTCCGCTGATTTCGATTCTCAAAACCCTATCAAAGTATGCAATAGTGGAAGAATAACCAAGTATCAAATCACACAATAGATAAATGATACTAGACTCTCAAAAGTCTAAAAATCCATGCTCCACAAGCTCCAAGCTCCACAATCGCCGAAAATCCCAAATGTCACTAGGTAGTTCTACATTCGTGTGAAACATTACCTTTTCCCCGGTCCCGGAAGATAGCATATGCAGAAGCACCAAAGTGCCAAAGAATAGGTGAGTATAAGAATCTATATGCTTTCCCCAATTACTTCCCTACTCATGAAACTAGGATAGAAATGTTAGTCACATTTATATAAAACAGTTTATCTAAAACAATTTACCCAAATAGTTTATAAACAAATATTAATAGTTTCAAAAACCATTTATAACCAAAAGCATACAAGTAAAATTGAAACCAATTTTTCCTGCATGGTATTTTTCAAGAAAAATTACTAAACAATCTTTACAACCATTTAACAATATCACTTTATTAGCATACCCAACCATTCCTCAAGCCCATGCAACCAACCATGCATGATAGGTTATGACAGTTCCATACTCATGACCAGTTTCTCATCGATCTACCAAGTCATCACAGGGTAACTATTACCCAGGTTCCATTAACCATTTTTCACTGAGCACAAGGTCATATATCAACCAAGCACCGTATATGCAATTCCTATGTGCCATTAAACCATTGGCATTGTTCAAAAGGTCATATTTCAACCAAGCCCCATATATGCAATTACCATGTTCTTTTAAACCTTTGGCATCGAGCAGAAGGTCATATTACAAGAAATCCCATTATATGCAACATGGACACCCACCAAATATTCCAAAACAACCCTTTCAATAAAAACATTGTTTTATTGAATAGCATTTCTGTCAAAACCTTTTTAATTCCAAACCAATTCAATTACAAAACATTTCAATAAAACTTCTTTTTTATTGAAAACCATTTCTATTGAAAATATCTTTTTCGTCATCCATTTAGAAATTATAGAATATCCATAATTTAAAATCATCATTTTAAATTCATGAAACTAAACCCGCTTTTTCACAATTATTCACCAAGATTACACAATTCCACAAAACCCATAAATCATCCCAAATGAAGATTTTTCCATGCATTTTAAATTCAATAAGACAAATTAAATCTAATCCATTCAATTCAAGCAGGAGGAGTCGAGAGAGAAGCCTCTTACCTTAAAGGTTTTGATGAAAACCACAATGAATGAAGAATGCACAAGAAAAACAGGTTGATTCTTCAAGAACCTACCCAAGATCTCTTTTCCTACCTAGAATGAGAGAAAATATCTTCATATTTGGCATCTACACATGTAGATATACCCATAATTGTAATAGATCTATGAAACCAAGACAATAGAAGTAGTAGATCTAATAAACCAATCAAGAACAATAAAAAATGATCACATACCTCAAGAATCTGGCTATGATCCGCCAAGGAAAACATTCAGATTTCCACCAAAATGCTTGAGAGTGGTTATCCAACCATAAAGTGGGAGTGATCCCGAGTTATAGCCTCTTAGGAAGAAAATGAGCAATTTAGAAGCAATAACGTGTGAGATCCTCTTTTTTAGGATCTCACTTAAGTACCTGCATGGTTAGTTCGCATGTTTAGACAAACCATGCACTAACCATGAATTAGCCACTGCATCGGATGTCCCTCGCATGGACACATCACATGGTCTCCAAAACCGTGCTCCAACATCATGGGAGCCACTTCCTCAAAAGTTCAAACTACCCATGGTTTGGTAGCAATGTTAGAAAAACCGTGCAACGCCCGCGCGATATCCCATTTGCCTCAAAAAATGATTCAAAGTTCTCTCGACTCTCCCATTAATCACCCTTAACATTATAACCATGAAGATCATTAAGTAATGGTTACATACCAGAAACTGTGGGTACTATAGATTATATATCAATGACTGGAAATTGAGATTATAAATACTTAACATTACATCCACCATCAACAAAAGAACCTTATACTCATGTATAACATACATTAACATATTAATTAATTATTTATGAAACATGTTAGTATCTATTATCTTTTAAAAATATAATTATTATCATTTATCAAACAAATATTAGTCACTCTTTATTATCATCATTTAATATCATTAATTTGTATTTCTTTCAGAATAGATCCTTAATGGTGATGTCTATATAATTTTTTCGAAGAAAATTACATAACTATATTTTTTTAAAGGTGTTAAGATCACTCTTTTTAAATAATTTTGATTATCATATTTTATTTTGAAGTATGGAATCGGTATTATTCTTGATAATTTAATTCACATTTAGGGTTTCTTGATTCCTTTTACAATAAAATTGAGTTAACATATAATGCGCAATGATTTTTTCATAATCCATGTATAAACTTATTCATAAAAAAAGTTACTCATTAATAATAAATATGTTTATTTTGAATTTCATGATAATCATCCATTAGTAAAAAGATGTTGTTAGTCTAGCATTGTTCATGTATGCATTTAAATTATCCCAAGAATAACAAATCATACTAAAGAATAAATAAAATTTCATAGTCGTGTAATATTATTATATTTTTATATAATAATAATGATCCTAATTGGGTATAACTAGAGTGAATAGTTATATTTATAAATTGTATATATGTAATGGTAAATGAAAATGTTAGAGAAGAAAAGGGTACATATATGGAATCACTCCTTCTCATAATAAGGTATTTCATAATGAATGATTTTGGATTTCTCGTTAGGAAATAAAGATAAAAAATACGGGTTAAAGTTATTAGAGATATAATTTGAGTAGCTATTCAAGAAAAATAATAAAAATAGAATAGTTATTATTTGGTTTATTAGATTTCTTTTTTTAGTTGAAAAAGAGTGTCATTGTCACGACCCGCCTCCCTGGGCCATGAACCTTGTCATCTGACCTCATGGGACTCCTGTAATACCTTGGTTTCCTTCCCAACACACCATATGCTATTACTCACTAGGGTCGCTTATCAGACTAATGACTATTCCCATAGGCTAGCACATGTTCTTTCAGTGTGTTTTTTCCTCACTCACACACACCCTGGGAAACCTCCCAGAAGGTCTCCCATCCTGATTACGACTCCAGGCCATGCATGCTTAACTGTGGAGTTCTAATCAGGTATGCTCCCAAAAAGAAAGGTGCACCTTGTTGACATGGGCAGTAAGATTTATCCTTTTAAGTCTCACTTTTCCAGGGGTGTTACATTATCCACCCCTTTAAAGAAAAACACCCCCATTGCGGACCCCAATCCTCAAACCCAGGTAGTGCCTATGCATTTCTAGCTGGGTGTTGGCTCTGACACCATTTTGTCATAACCCGCCTCCCTGGGCCTTGAACCTTATCATCTGACCCCATGGTACTCCTATAATACCTTGATTGCCTTCCCAGCACACCATAGGCAATTACTCACTAGGGTCTCTTATCAGACTAATGATTTTCCCCACAGACCAACACATGTTCTTTCAGTGTGTTTTGACCGCACTCACACACACCCTGTGAAAATTCCCAGAAGGTCACCAATCCTGATTACAATTACAGTCCAAGCATGGTTAACTATGGAGTTCTAATCAGGTAGGATCCTAAAAAAAGGTGCACCTTGTTGACATGGGTTGTAACATTTAACCTTTTAAGTATCACTTTTCCATGGGTGTTACATTATCCACCCCTTTAAATCACAACTCCCTCGTTGTGGACCCCAAGCCTCAAACTGAGGCAGTTCTTAAGCACTTCTGGCTGGGTATTGTCTCTGATACCATTTTGTCATGACCGACCACTCGGGGCCATGAACCTTGTCCTCTAACCCGATGGGACTCCTATAATACCTTGGATTCCTTCCCAACACACCATAGGCTATTACTCACTAAGATCGCTTATCCGACTAGTGACTGTCCCTGCATGCCAACACATGTTCTTTCAGTATGTTTTTTCCTTACTCACACACACCCTGGGAAACTTCCCAGAAGGTCACCCATCCTGATTACTAATCCAGGACAAACATGCTTAACTGTGGAGTTTTAATCAAGTAGGCTCCCTAAAAGAAAGGTGCACCTTGTTGACTTGGGTATTAACATTTATCCTTTTAAGTCTCACTTTTCCAGGGGTGTTACAGTCATTTTTTATACATAAGGTAGGTAATGGTTAATGATCGAATCTTATGGGAGTTAGGTATATTAGGTTTGTAAATTCATGTTATAATTTTAATATTGATTTCATATTACAAAATAATCATTCAATAAATAGAATATATCAATTCAGCCATTTAAAATTTTACGCATGTCATTCTACCCATTTTAGCTTCTTTTACTTTATTTTTTATTATTGTAAATTTGTTAAAACAATATAGACAATATGACCCATCATATCTACATTTTATTGGATGAATAAATAAATATATACCATTTATTTATATTAAATTTCAAAATAAGTGAAATATTATTTTAAAATGAAAACCTATATTACTATTTAAAAACGGTTGAATAATAGGAAAACTATGTAAAAATTATGGTTAGTTATCTTATTCATATAATTTAATATTAATTATACATGTTTTAATAAATATTTCTATACCTAAAAACATTATATGTTAATAAAATTATTATTTGATAATATTATATTTTGTTTTAAAAATTAGAAATATATGAGACATTAAAAAAATTGAAGTGTATATTTTTAAAAAGTAAAAAATTTAAATCATATTTAAAAATTAAGTAATAATTAATGTAGAAATTTTTATTCATTTATTTAAATATATAAATATTTAATATCATTTTATTTAAAAATTACAATATGAATCTTTTATCTTATAAGTATAATATGTAACATAATATAATGATATTGTTTTTAGTAAAACATAATTCATTAACTACGAATAAATAAATATTTATTAGTAATTATTTTTTATTAATTAATTTTTGTTATCAACAAATTTATCTAATAATAACATCTAGTTAATCATTCCATTTTATTGAAATAATTCGTTGAATGTAGTAAAATTAACAAAATAGATTATTTTATAATACCCTTTTTAAAATATATTATTTTAGGAAATGTATATAATCATCGTATAATATTTAAACGTAATAATTTTATTTCAAATAAATTATTTATAAATGAAATATTTATTTAAAAAAATTATTTATATCAACTATACATATATAACATTCAACTAAAAACATGCTTACTGGTTTTATACATAATATATATAAAAACTGTTTTAATAATCAAATATTATGTATATCAACCCCATTATCATTTACAAACATATTAAATTTCATATTAACAATAACCATTAATTTTCTTTTATTTTAATAAATTCCTCTCATTATGCAGTTATCTCATTATAGGTTTAATATCACTAATGTTGATTCTAATGTGTAAAGGTAATCAAGATAATTTCTTATTTTTTAAAATATTATTGTAATTTATTTATTTTCACATGTTATTTTATTCACTATTTGGTGAAATAATAAAAAATTATATATAATAATCATCGTTTTGTAACAATTACTTTCATATAAATTGGTTGAAAACTACCTATATGAGTGATTAAAGTGTTTTTAATTTTATTAGTACCTTGTATTTTTTATCTTTTACGCATGTTTTTATAGATTATAAAAAATATTTACATATTTAAAGAATATAAATACTTAATTCAGGGATATATCACTCTCCCCCATGAAAAATTACTTCATTGATATTTAAATCACCACTTTCCTATGAACATAGATGTGGGTAACCATAAGATAGACATTACTCAATATATAATTTATAATGACATATCATCCTCAACATCTTTGTCTAAAATGAAAAATATCATCTATTACACAAAAATAAGAATATATAACGATTTTAATTTATTATAATTTTTTTAAGAATTATTATTTTATAGGTTGGGAGACCTGTTCCTGTGAATGAGTTCCTAGGGATGTGAAATTCATCATTTCCTGGTCCTCTTTACTAACCATTTACAGAAAAATAGTTATAGTAAATAATGTCATCATCCTTGGAAATCATTTTGATCCATAATTTGAAAAGATAAATCTAAAGATATTTTATTCTATGATAGAATTCATTAATATCATGACAAATTTCATTCCATTTAAATATTATTGGTTCAAAAATCATTTATTTGAAAAATTGTTTCATTAATATTTTTTCTCTCATGATTCTTCACCAAATGATAAATAATAAATAGAAACTACATCTATAAAAACTAAATACAACATAAGTATAACATACATAAATAATATATAATTTTTAATTATATATCATAATTAAAAACACACACATAACCTATAAAATTAATATATATTTATATTCTATACATAAATGAGTTGCATTATAGACTAGTTAACATTCATTCACAATTTCAATACACTTAATCTGATTCTTACCATATTATATTTTATACAATTCTTTATAACCTAGATAATAGAAAAAAATGGCTGATAAATGATTCTCTATAATGGTGATTATAAGAGTTATCAACTGATTAAATACATGTCATCATAAATAAGATCATATTTGAGAATAATATAAACCTCAGGTTATGGGAATAAAAATTATATATATGATCACAACATAATGAAATCATTCCCAATAAAACACTTATCAAAAAACTTGAATCTTGATTAGTTTATTGCAGAATAACAAATTAAATTATAATTTGAATCTTGGATGGAAAGATACTATCCTAATTCATGGAAATATAACATCTAAATATGGAATAACAAATTAATGTGGGACTAAAATAACTATATAAAATCATTTCTTATATCAATTCTCAATAACATGAACACAATTATATTATCAATAAAGTCAAATATTATATTGGATTGGTTTTACACTACATTCCTATAAATATATTTTGTTATGTTCACAACCTAGTGAATCACATTATATCTCATTAGATAAAATTTTACAGAATATAATGGAGTGATATATTAATTTTTATTACACAGGGAATATAAATGTATCCATACATATGTGTGCCACATGGAATCATTCATAAATAAACCACGGAACATTTAAAAAATAGAGAGATATATATTTATATATAATTTATCCAATTAATTAAAAAAATATAGAAACCGATGTGCATGATTTTATTTAAACATATCCCAAGCGATTCTTGATAAATTTTAATATATTATAAATCGATAATGATGACAAAAATTTTAAATATGAAACAAAAAAAATATTGAATAATGGTAAAAATCCGATGAATTTTTGTATTTTTTAATTAAATAAAAATATTATTATAATATATATTAAAATTATTGGATATAGTTGTTTTTAGACTTTCGAGTTATTTTCAAAAATGAAAAATGATATATTTTAAGAGAATATTTTATAAAATAACGGATAAAGGTATGTATGTGAAAAATATTAGGGATTAAATTTTAAATGATTCCATTGACTATTTTTTATAGTTGGAAAAAATCATTATAATGTAACTGTATGAAATTAAATATAAATATATATATATATATGTAAGGACTTATAAATATAAATATGAGAAATATAGATAATTAGGTTAATGGTTATGTACACATAATGTTTTAAAAATAATTTTTCTTTTAATATATATATATATATATATTATTTCAAATAAAATTCAAATTTATTACATATAAAAATTAAATTACATTAATCTATGTACATATCCTCAATCATCACATAGAAATTAAGTAATTAGGAAAATTTATTTTTTTCATAAATGATGTTCTTGAGGTAAAAATTTAATTGCAATGGTAAATGTAAAATAAGGTTGAAGGGTTCAACAATGTGGTAAAAAATTATAAAATAATAACTATGCTGGTCTCATGATGGTATGAGTAAAGCATCACTATTATTTTTAACATTTTCATCACATTCAATAATAAAATCAAAACCATATGTCGTAGGGAAAGAATATTTATAGGAATTATACTAAAAACACGCATAAAATATTAACCAAACTCTACGCTTTACAAACATTTTATATAAACCATATTAAATTATCCCTTTATTAAATACTGATTAAATATTTCATAGACTTTAGATTCTACAAAACGAGTTAAATGGTTTATTTTGAAGGATCCAATATCTAGATAAACAGAATTCATAAAAAAATACCATGTTCTTCACAATCGTTTTCAATTACATGATAAACACCACCCTTTATAAATATAATTATTCAATGTAATGATATTATATTTTCATCATATTTTTTAATTTTGAAAATATTTTGTTATTATAAAACCCTATAATATTTATCATTCATTTATATAACATGAAAATTCATGGATGGATCATCCACAAACATGAACTATGTTATAATCTCTTCAAAAGGTCAAAATTATTGAGTATCCGGGAACTAATAAGGTTAATATATAATATTTAAGCATAGTTCATTTAATCAATTTTTATTTGGAGGGGCGGGCCCAAAATAAGTAATCATTATAAAATAACATATTTTTATCTTTTATCTAAATGATATATTATCACCTTGAGTTATATATTCATGAATAATATTAATAGCTTTATTCAAGTAAAAAATGGACTATATAAATCATTAAAACAAAATTATTAAACTACCATGAAGAAAAATTGAATTATTGACTTTGAGTATAAAAGGATATATATATATATATATATATATATGAATAAGGTTCTAAAATAATTTATTAATTTGGTTATGTATTTTATAAGTAATATTAAATATCTTTCCTCGAGTTTGAGAGTAATGGTAAGAGCTTTCTTATCACAATTACATGTCATTTATGCAGTCTTCATATACAACATATTTTTTCTTATACATTTTGTATATTAATCACATTAATATCATTTATATTTATTTTAATGAAATTATACTTATTTTAAATTCAATTAATGATTATCACTTTTAATATTTATTGATTCAACACTTTCTATAGAGATTAGGGTTTTTTTGAATCTCACATTAAAATCAAAAAAAATAGAACTGAAATTCCATTATAGTTCATTCTATATTAAATATCCATAAATAACTATATTTTTCATGCTGTAGTTTTATAATTTGGTTTAAAATATATTATCATAATCTCATGTTCATTTGGTTCTAATATCATCCAAAACAATCATATTGAATGGGATTGATTTTATATCATATCATTTATGAAGAATCATTCTCCTAAATGTCAAAATTTACAATAGTATATTATGGATGTCCCAATCTATAAACAGTTATATTTTTATCTAATTTTATATTATGTATTTTACTTCTATTTAAATGGTTCAACTTCTATATTTTTAAACATTTTTGTTATGGATCATTGACTATTGATTTCGTTTTATCTACAAATGTGTGGTATCTATATTAATTTCATTAAAATCATTCAATTTGGAAGAAATTTCACATTATTATTTTTTTTATTCAACAATAGGTTTTCATCATTATATATATTGATTTATCTCCAATTATTTTATATATTATTTTCATTTAATAAATTTTATCATATGTAAAAGATATTTCAAATTATATTTAAATTAAAATGGAAATTATTATTTTAAAATAATTTGTCATTTCTATCAGTATCATTTAATGTTTGTAATTGTTAACTAGATATTTTATCTAATGATATTATACAAGATTTTCCCCAAAAAGTATTATGATAGTTTATTTTCAATGTTTTATAATATCCCATATTTTCATATGATTTTTTAAGATAATATGAAATGATGAATGTTTTATATTTCATGTGTCATACATATGTATTTTATATCACTATGTGATCTGTGGGTCTATTATTCCCCTCTAGTCCAATAGGTAAATTTTTTTATCTTGAGAATTGGTTGGGAATAGGGATTATAAATAATCCACTAATGGAATCTATCCACTATGTTATGGGTTGTCCCTTTATAGATATTCAATTCCTTAGGTAAATCCTTATATATAAATATCAAACAAATGTGTGATTTGGGGGTAAACATAATCCATTAAAATAATATTTCAAAAATTAGTTATTGGGATTGGTGGTAAGTATTCAGAGATGGGCTACATCGTATCTTATTACATATATGATATATTCTTATGCATATGATAATTCTTTATGGATAATGAATTTTCACATAGGTTTTAACATTCATACATCTAATTTCCAAATTTATAAAAAACTCTATATTCCAGGAATCATAATTTTTAATATTTTTATTGTGTATGGTTTAATTTCATTATTACTATGTTCATTGAATATTATATCAAATCCAAACAATCTTATTATGAACATATACAACCATTAATTGAAATAACTTATGTTTAACCTTACATGGAATTATACCCCACAATTTGTTATGATTTTATTCAATATATTATAAATAAATTTTGAATGTATGAGTGACTAAATGGGTATTATTTTTCCAGTCAAAATTTTTAAGATATTATTAATATTCAAAAAAAGATACCTATGTATTTTGTCTTTATTTTTAGTATGCATGTAGATTATGGTGTATATTTTTATGAGACATAGTGACTAATAAAGTAAAGTGATTAAATTTTTATGTTAGATATTATTTTGTTTCCTCTATTTATATTATTTTGGGGAATAATATTTTGTTGGATTAGTTTAAAAATAAGAAGAGTATACAACTGAAAACAAAAAATATTGAACAAAAAATTATGAAATAATAACATGATATGAAATAGTTTAAAATGAATGTGTCATAATTTATGATATCATAAAAATATTGTTCCTAAAAAATTATTTATTTCCATAATTATTATTTTTAGTGACCCTATGGTTCTTAGTCAATGGATTGAATTAAGATGAAACAAATTTACAATGAATACATTTGACTCTGGAAGGATTTTCCCAATGAGAAAATAAACATGATGGTAGAAGGATTAAAAAACGATGTTGTTTTACTCACCCAGATCACATAAGCCTTGAACAATAACATGAATTGTCAAAAAACACCCAAATTTAGTAAGGTGTTAAAAACCCAATGTTTTATACAAGGGAACAATTTTCATATTTTTATTGGGTATTTATTTGAAATAATATTCTTTAAATCTATCAAAAAATAAAGTATATATTTTCATTTCAATGTTGCTAAAGGAAAGTAAATGTTTTTTTATATATTTATCAATTAGAAGTTGAATATAATCAATTATAGGCCATGATTAAGAATATGATCAATGGTAATAAAATCTTCTCCACGAGATATGAGAAGTTAAAAAATATATTTCCAATAAGTATTTTAAGAAAACACTTCACACTGAAAATGGGATAGAATTTATATTGATGAAACAAAATAGGGTGGAATACATTAATACCTATAAAAAACATCATAATACATAAACATTACAATTCTATTTTTATCATTGACCATAAATTAAAATTTGATTATATCATTAGTGGTATAAAGCCATTTCTCTTTATATAATTAGTTGTAAGGAAAATAGGTTTCCTAGAAGAGATTGTATGAGGTTCTTTATTAGTGAAAATAGAAACTATAGACTCATAGTTTTGTGGATAAGAATAAAAAATTATAATTTCAGGGAAAAATTAATTATATTACCCTAGTAGGAAGGAAAATTAATCATAATATGTGAAAAAATTAATGGAATAATGATTTTTGAAATTAACCTAAAGGGTTAGAAATATGACTCATTTGTTGAAGATATGTATTTTTAGCCCATAAATAAGGATATAATTTTAATAGGGTAACCATTGAATTGGATTAAATGAAAAATCATCCCATTTACCACAATCACATAAAGTGTATACTGATCTTAATAGGTACATTTCTCCAATGCATGCATTAACCATGGGACAATGGTAGAATATTTACAATCATATATGCTGAGGTGGGATAGGAAATGGTTTTTCTCAAAGTTAAAATCATCATCTATTCAATAAAAATATATTTATTATTTTATTATAGCTCTTAAAATTTATTTATATCATTCACGGTCACTATGAATGTTGAATAACTACCAAAAACACCATATATAGAATTATTTGTTAAAATGAATGGTATTGTGATGATTGAATCCATGATAATAAATTTGTCATTAACCTTGTTTGGGTAGATACATAACGAAAGTGTAGGTCTTTCTACCTATGTGGAATTCTTTGTGATATTATCAATAGACTATGTACAACAATATAGAGCATATATTAATTTTCTTGGATTTATAAATCCCATTTCATATCCTAGATCATCCAAAAATTAAATATTCTAAAAAGTATAATGGTGAACTATCTTTTATAAATATACTCTTTTATACGGTTAATATGAAATCTAAAACATAGTTCATACATTTGAAACCAAAATTAGTTGGCATGATGGCCAAGGGAATACCTCCCCATACAGAAGACACTACTTTCTAGTGGAAAAGGTATTTTTTGGATGGGTGGGGATACTGTACCATAATAATTGGACTGTAGCACATCGATTTTTCCATATTAGTCAATATAATATAAATATATTATTTCAAAACATAATAATAATAATCATAGATCAAATAAATAACCATGTAAATCACATCCATCACTTTCATTTAAATATATCATCTTAATGGAAAACAAAAACAAGGGAATATAGTGGGATCATGGAATCAATTATATAAGACATGTGATACAATAAATGACCAAATAACCAAAGGTTATCTCTAGTATCACATCGATCATACTCTTAGTCCCCATAAACTCATAGAACATCATAGAATGGGAATTGATAATCCACTATAGTTTTATTCTTTAGTCAATACTAAAACCAATGAATATTGTTAGTGTACCCACCTACAACCTAAAACATATTGTGTGATATAATACTTAGGCCACTACAAATGATGTATAATTCCATCTGATTCATGAATATATTATATGAGGTGTGTAGATAACTATAAAATATATAAATAACGTTTTAAAAAAATGACCCACATAAGTCTCGGTTCCCATAGAATATACATCCTCTAATACTTTCAACATCCCAAGAAGTAATATCTATAAATAAGTTATTAGTCATGAATTTATTTATCATAATGTCTCAGTGCCCAAATCATAGCCAAGGAATTCCCCAAGACTCTTAATTGAGAATGATATGCATAAAAATCCAATATTAATATATAATGAGTAGAATCAATCAAAATATGTTATCTATCTTGCATATCATGTCATGTAATTAATTCAGTACATAATTTGATGTCAAAATGAGCTTTTCCTTAGTCGTCCAATTTTTGTAACCCTAGTATCTCTCCACGAATAACATGAACCCATCACTATACAAGCCCATCCTATTTATTCTTCATATCAACACTAGTATTTATCTAGGTGTGGTATAACTTCACATCCTTCTATGTTAATCCTTGGTATTCCACAAATGGACCTCATGTTCCACTCATATTGAATATAATAATATTCTCTGTAACATCAACAAAATGACACAGGGTTAAATGGCTTAATGATATGACTCATGTCAACAAGGTGAACCTTCCTTTGCAGGATCCTGCATGATTAGAACTCCACAGTTAAGCGTGTTTATCCTGGGGTAGTGATCAGGATGGGTGAACTTCTAGGATGTTTCTAGTGGTGTGTGTGAGTGAGGAAAAAGCACACTGTAAAGGACAAGTGTTGGCATGAGGGGAATTTCATTAGTCAGTTGAAACATTCAGGCATGTGGGTGGACCCTTAGGTGGGGACCATGTGTTTGCGGGGCAACTAGGGTACCTGGCGGGCTAGGACCCGATGGCCATGGTAAGGCAGGGTGGTTGTGCTCTCACCAGGACCCAGTTGTTACATTCTCAGTGAGTCTATCCATGGATATCAACATGGGGAGGCCATTTATCACACATGGTGTATATTATATAGCTTCTAAGTGAATCCATCTAGGGAATTCATCGATCATCCCATGTGTCACCCAAAATACATGATAATTTTTATTACATTACAATTAATTAAATATTCTCAATGTATTCATTCAAGTAATTATTACTTGGAACACATCTATAACTCTCAGACTAGAAATATGAATGGTCATGGGATATATATCTAACCATTAAATGTATGATAACAATTAATTTAATTTACCATAAAATTTATAAACATAATTAACTCACTTCAAGTGGTGGCTCAAATCAAAGCTTTGATATTGAATTCATAGCCTCCCATGAATCATCCCATTAATCTTGTTCTGGTATTTTGGTCTTAATGAATATCTCATTCCAAAAAGTGAAGGGACAATGGCCATGGGTGTGGGGACATATTCTTCAATTATATATTCCATTTAATACATAATATATGTCAATAATTTCATTTAACATCCCATAAACATGGGTAAAAAAGGACACACATGAAGAGGTGAAAAAAAATAATTTCCACCCAATGTGGTCTTAATAAATTTATAAACAGACCAACGGAGTGGTTAAATTTATATTCATTAGCCACCATTAAAACATAAATGGTTATAATGGGTTATATAGTTCATTTATATTCATATAATTTAAGGAAAATTACATTTAACTAGCATCAATCATAAGATACGTTATGTTGGATTCCCAGGTAAAAGTATAACACAATTAATTTAATGGAAAATCATGAGACCATTTATAATATCTTTGCTATCAACCAATCATATATTATTGTCCTCTTAAGTAGGCATGAATAGAAGAAATAGACTAAGTAGATAAATAACATGAAAATAGTGCATATTATCTCACACCAAAATTACTCCATTGATAAGAGTAATAATGAATATAGGTTATAAAGGAATGGAGAGCATACCAAGGGAATCCCCAATGAACCGTTGGTGGTCTAATTAGAGTATATATTGAAATAAATCCTCAATCTAAAGAGTATTTATTTGGAGATATATAAAAAAAGGCCATCTATGAATAATATGGAAAATAAAAATAGGGTAGAACATAAATTGAATATAAGGGAAAATAATAAATTTTAAATTTTAAAAATAGCCACATGGTTCGGTTACCCAATTGGACAAATCATGTGCCATCCCTATTCTAATAACATCCTAAATATCCCTCTCAAATGAAATAGGTGAATCATTTTAATTGTAACACCCGAGACTTTTATGTTATATAAATCATCAAAGGAATCTTTTTCTACACAACACTTTCTTGGCTTGCTTTACACGCAATCGCGACCTTCCTCGATAGCTTGTGTCGTACGCAATACCGAGTTTCACTAAACAACAATATGCTATTAAAACTAGCCATTATGAATAGTAATAACCACTTTTTGAAATTTTATAAATTTTATTTTTCAAAATGGACTTCATTTTTGGACTCAGAATATCGAAATTATCCTAGGGTGAAATTTTGGTATTTTTCTGAAAACTTTCAATTTTTGATGAATAGTGAAACCACTAAGTGGTAGGTTAAAAACTGAATTTTGCATAAAACTTAATTTTACCGCTTCTGTGAATGGAATTTCAAAAATCCGAGAGACACGGTTAATATCAAGGACTAAAATGTGGTTCAATGAGATGAAAATAATTTTTTGGTGAATAGTAACTTTTTACTATTTTTACCGCGGTTAATAGTAAATAGGGTAACTAAGGGTAAATATGATATTAATATTACCCTAACACATGTCCTAATTCTATTGGACAAGTGTAATTCGACCAAAAACAAACTTAGGAATAAAATATGACCATTTAGGCCCACTTGGATTAGATTAGGACATTTATTATTAATTTATTTAAAGAAGGGTTAAAATAGTTAAAATCAAAGTTTAATAAGTAAATCATTTTTAATATAGGGTTATACATAAGATAAATTCGATTGTAAATATTCATTAGAAAGCTAAAACGATTTCCTACATGATGGTATTTTATTTGTAATTTTTAGACATCAAATAATTTAATTTATTTATGACACAAAGATGATGCAGTAATTATCTTATTAATGAAATATTGACAAAATTGATAATATAAATACCAAAATAAATGTAATTTGAGACTTTTTATGAATTAAAATAATTTTCTAGGTTACTATGATATATTAGTATTGATTTAATCAACTTTGTTCGAACATATAATTCTGTTATGACTTTGAAAAAAATCATATATCAAATAGTGTCAAAATTGACACAAAATAGTTTTTAAATCAAATATTATATTATTAATTGTTATTTTATTCCTAAAAATCAATGGTTCGGCCAAATGACTTAGATAAGGATATATATATTAATAATAAACAATTTGGGGTTCGTTTGGCATGTTATAGTAAGTGTATTAACCATATAGTGAAAGAAAACAAAAAGACACGGTAAAAGTTAAATTAATTAACTTAGAGTTAAATCTAATTGATAAGGTTAAAATAATACCCTAAACTTGTCTAAATCCTATTGGTTGATAGGATTTCGACCCATCTCCACTTTATCTTCGAAATAAGACCCTTTGGAACCATTATAAACCGATTTTGACTTTAATATAAAATAATATTTTGAGATATTCCTAAGGTGCCCCTCTCCTCCCTTATAAAAGGGCACCTACTCCCCCTCCTCCTCACACCAATTTGAGAACTCAAGCTCGGCCAACCCCTGCCATTTTCCCTTCTCCACTTCCCTAGAATAATCCTAGAGGTCCTGGTCTTCTCCAAAGACCAATCTTAGTTCCTTAAGTGGAGGATTCAAAAAGGCGTTCCAAAGAATAGGTAATATCCATTACCGATCTTTTCAATTTCTTTCTTCTTCAACTTCTTCTTCTTTAGTTGTTTCATGATAAAGTAATAACATCAGTATTACTTACATACTGATATGTTATTATAAATATGAAACAACCCTAATTCACCTTCTATCCATCCTACGGAAAAATGAAATCACCGCGCGTGCGTACGTACGGAATACCGTCTCCACGCCGTGGTGTAATCTATTTTCCACCATCACCTTACAAGGATGGGTATAATGGTGTAATCAGTAACTATATATGATTATTATTAAGTAATATTGATACTGAAATAATATATATATATACTCCAATACAATTCCACGATCATAGGAACGATATCATCACTCGTGCGTACGTACGGAATACCGTCTCCACGATGTGATGTGACTCGTTCTACATGATCTTCATTTCATAATGATTATATAAATGAATTGAATGAATGAATATGGTATATACTACACTAATACCATTCTGGAAATGAATTATCTATAACCTAAAGATAAGAATAAGAATTTATTCGACAAAACACGCATAAGAACAAAAAGTTATAAAGACCCGAGTAACAAGTAACAATGAAATATTACTAACAAGAAGCTAATAATATGACCATATATGATCTCATATCAATATGTATGATTCTGGAATAAGTCAATAACATTATTTAAACCATTATACAGGAGCTTCGGACACGAACAAAGCAAATCGGACCTAAGGTAAGGGAAATATCACAATCTCATTTTTATCCGAGATTGTTTATTCGTAAGTATTTACTGGGGTGTATTTTATCATCCACATCCATGTTCCCTCAATATGTAATATTGTTTCCATCCACTTGAAATAGTTTAAATCCAATTTTACCCTTAGGTGAGTTTTTAGTAAAGAATATGAAAGGAATCTTTTGTCGTTTTTCCGTACGAGGTACTTTTTGACTTTTACGACAAAAGTACGAAGAATGTTTTTTAACTTATACGGCATGAATGGATTTTTAAAACATTACTTCAAAGAAGCTTCCTTTACAAGTTTTCAAGTTTATTTTTAATCAACTTATTTTATTTTAAAGTTGTATGACATGTTATGAAAGGAAAAATGTTTTTGAAGAAGAAAGGATATTTTCCTCAAGAATTCAATTCAAGTGTTTTATCAAAATTATTTTCCATCTAAGATAATAAAGGGTTCTGTTTCTATCCATATTTTTACATTGGTTTGACTATGTTGTGATGGAATTATGTTTATGAATTCTTTTATCATATATGAATTGATTTATGATGTCATGATGTTTCAAGAATCCCATTTTTGTTATATGTGTTATGCAATGATGTATGTTTTATGATTATGTGGCACACATAAGAAAGGATTCATTATAAGATGGGTGGGACCTATATCTCCCTCCAATGCATTGGGTAATGATTTTATATCTCATGAGATAGACATGGCTGGAACGGAAGGTTATTTCGGTTCAGTGATACAGGACTGAAACGAGGAGTGAACTCGGTTCAGAAAGGGACTTTGTCCACTAAGATAGTCTTGGCAATGAGTCATGACTAACAAGAAATTATTTTCCATGATTATGTGTGCATGCCACAAAGATTCAAGTTTTATTTTATGATTATGGGGATCTCATTTTCACTTCTATGATTTATTCCATGTTAAGATATTATGATCTCTTTTGCAGGTTTTAATTTTCAAAAAGATATGATATGATTTTTATTTCCTTTATTTGCCCTTGCTGAGCATTTGAGCTCACCCTTTTATGTTTTCTTTTCCCCAGACCAGGAAGATGGATATTAAGTAGAATATGCTAAAAGGGACCCTAGATATGATGAAATAAATGGGAGACACTGTAGAAGATTTATGAACTAGTTGTTTATGTTTCCCAGTTTCTAAAGACACTATACCTATACGGTCCTTTGTGGTTTTGTCATATGTTGTAATAAGTGTGATTCAATTTTGAAGTATTAACAATGTATGTAAAGTGTGGGTCGTTACAGTTGGTATCAGAGGAAAGGTATAGTCAACCTTTGGAAACTAGGATGTGAAAGCCTTAGTAAGAACCCTAAGGATAAGTCTAAACATAGAACACAATCTTAGAAATGGCCATGAATAAACTAGGATAAGACCATAAGCATGAAAATTTTATTCTTGAATTATGTGGTTTCCTATTATAATTAGTGTTGCTCACACTATTCTTCTTGGTTTTAGTCAATGGCTGGAACCCGAAGGAACCGTGTTAATGCGGAATGCGATGGGCAATGCAATGATTGTCCCCCTGAGCAACCAAACGATATGGGAGCTGGAATGAAAAATCTTGTAGCCATGCTCACACAACTTTCTCAAGCTATGAATCATGCAGGATTTCCAAACGAACAAAGGAGGGAGCAACATTCTGTTGAATCCTTCATGAGGCAGCGTCCACCATCTTTCAGCGGGTCTACTGATCCATTAGTTGCTGAACAATGGATTAGTACTACTGAAAAGATATTTTCAGTTCTTCAATGTTCTGAGCATGATAAAGTCATCCTAGCAGTGTATCGTTTGGAAGGAGATGCTGATCAATGGTGGAATCTTGTTAAGAATACAAGGCAAAGGGATGAAATTGAGTCTATGGAATGGGACGAGTTCAAGAACTTATTTTTCAATAAGTACTTCCCTCGTATTCTCTGAACAAAGATGGAGAAAGAGTTCCTTGAACTGAAGCAAAGGGATGATGAATCTGTTGGTACCTATGAAGCAAATTTTACCAGACATGCAAGGTACGCTTCTGGTATTATTATCCAACCTGAGAGTAAGATCGATCGATTCTTTAGTGGCTTAAAACCAAGTCTTCGAAGGGCGTTAGCCATAAGGGACTTCAATAGCTACGAGGAAATCGTTCGATGTGCTCTCAAAGTCGAGATGGAGATTGGAGTAACCCATCAGTCACATGGGTTTGATAAGAAGAGGAAGATGGAATTCAAAGAAAAATCTAAAGAGCACACGGAAAAGAAGATGAACTTTCCCTTATGCTCAAAGTGTGGAAAGAAACATGGAGGGAGTTGTCTTAAAGGGACAAGTAAATGTTTTAAATGTGGAAAGGAAGGTCATCGGGCATTTGAATGCCGTGATAATGGGAAGAAGATGTCTAATGATGCAAACAAAGGAAGGGATACACAGAATGAACCTACTACACTTCAATGTTTCAAGTGCAAGGAGATGGGGCATTATGCCAATCAATGCCCAAATCCAAGGGTTGATGATGATGGTCGACGTCAACAAACTCTTAAGGCTAAAGACAAAGGAAAGTCACATGCAATTTCTATCAGCGATGTGGATTACGATAACGATGTGGTGAAAGGTACACATACCATCCACTCTAAAGTAGCAAATGTTTTATTTGATTCTGGATCCACCCACTCTTTTATTTCTGAAAAATTTTCTAAGGGTATCACCGTATTACCTCAACAATTAGATGTTGAGTTAGCTGTGACAACACCTAATGGCACATCAATCGCATCAGAAGTTTATAATTCTTCTCCGATCGAAGTTTGTGGGAAAGTGCTTCCTGCAAATCTTGTGATCCTTCCTTTAGTGGAATTTGATGTGATTCTTGGCATGGATTGGCTTTCTCTACATGGAGCTCATATCAATTGCCAAAGAAGGGAAGTCACATTTCATATTCCAGATCAACCTACGATCGTCTATCAATGCAAGGATGAACATAACCTTCCAGTGGAAATTTCTTCCATCTTATGGGTATTGATTCCACTAAATGAAGGTTATTTATCTCAAATAGTTGGTGAGAAACTCACGATTAAGAATATGCCCATTGTACGGGAGTTTGATGATGTCTTTCCGGAGGAATTACCGGGTCTTCCACCAAATCGTGAAGTTGAGTTTTCAATAGAACTCGTACCGGGTGCTTTGCCTATTTCAAAGACACCTTATAGAATGGCCCCAATTGAGTTGCAGGAATTGAAGAAGCAACTCCAAGAGAATCTTGATAAGGTATTCATACGCCCTAGTGTGTCACCTTGGGGAGCACCTGTTCTATTTGTTAAGAAGAAAGATGGATCAATGAGACTCTGCATTGATTATCGAGAACTTAACAAGATCACTATCAAGAACAAATACCCTCTCCCACGCATTGATGACTTATTTGACCAACTACGCGGAGCTCAATACTTTTCCAAGATTGATCTTCGTTCAGGGTATCATCAATTAAGGGTCAAAAGGGAGGATATACCAAAGACGGCTTTCCGTACAAGGTATGGACACTATGAATTTATAGTGATGCCATTTGGTCTTACTAATGCCCCTGCTATCTTCATGGATCTAATGAATAGAGTCTTTAGAGACTATCTTGATCAATTTGTGGTAGTCTTTATAGACGATATTCTTGTCTATTCAAAGAGCAAGGAAGAGCATGAAGATCACTTGAGAATTATATTGAAGACCCTGAGAAAAGAGAATCTTTATGCCAAATTTACCAAGTGTGAATTTTGGCTTCAAAAAGTTGCATTTTTGGGTCATATAATCTCAAAAGAGGGGATATCTGTGGATCCAGCAAAAACAGAGGTTATCGAAAGATGGTCAAGACCAACAACAGTAACTGAGATCCGAAGTTTTCTTGGTTTGGCTGGATATTATCGACGTTTTGTAAAAGATTTTTCACGATTATCTAATCCACTCACCAAGTTGACTCAGAAAGGAGTTAAGTTTGTCTGGACAGAGGAATGTGAAGAGAATTTCAAGGAGTTGAAAAGAAGGTTATCCAGTGCACCTGTGCTCACACTGCCTTGTAGTGGAGAAAGGTTTGTGATCTATAGTGATGCATACAAGAAGGGATTGGGGTGTGTTCTTATGCAAAATGATATGGTGATAGCTTATGCCTCACGACAGTTGAAAATCCATGAGCAAAATTACCCAACACATGATTTGGAGTTGGCTGCGGTAATCTTTGCATTAAAGATTTGGAGGCATTACCTTTATGGTGAAAGGTGTGATATTTATACTGATCATAAAAGTTTAAAGTATATTTTCACACAAAAGGAGCTGAATATGCGCCAAAGAAGATGGTTGGAGCTGATTAAGGATTATGACTGCTCAATCCATTACCACCCTGGGAAAGCAAACAAGGTGGCAGATGCATTAAGTCGACAAGACCATGCTAGTTTATCCATGATGAGGATCACAAAAGATCCAATATTTATGGATTTACAAAGGATGGATCTTGGAATTATAATGGAAGGGGAAGAATCTTATCTTTCTCAAATGAATGTTCAACCATCTATACATGTGAAGATTAAAGAGGCACAGAAAGAAGATGTCGAGTTACAAAAGAAGGTGAGAAATGTTCCTGAATTCAACCTTGATTGTGATGGGATAATAAAGTTCAGGAATCGGGTTTGTGTTCCTCCCATCCCCGAATTAAAGAAAGAGCTGCTGGATGAGGCTCATAGTTCTTCATTCTCTATTCATCCTGGAAGCACGAAGATGTATAGGGACCTGAAAGAGTACTTCTGGTGGGATGGCATGAAAAGAGATGTTGCTGAATATGTCTCTCGATGCTTGGTTTGTCAACAAGTTAAAGCTGAGAGACAGAAGTCTAAGGGGATGTTACAACCATTACCCATACCCGAATGGAAATGGGAAAACATCACTATGGACTTTGTCACAGGACTTCCTAAAACATCCAAAGGCAATAATGCTATCTGGGTCATAGTTGATCGTCTTACAAAGTCTGCACACTTCATTGCTATTAGAGAGGATTTCTCTCTAGATCAGCTTGCCATGATATATGTAAAGGAAGTGGTAAGATTGCATGGAGTACCACTTTCTATTATATCTGATCGAGATCCGAGATTTACCTCAAAGTTCTGGCGAAGTCTTCAGCATACTCTGGATACAGAGTTGAGTTTCAACACTGCTTATCATCCCCAGACAGACGGTCAGTCTGAGAGAACAATTCAAACCCTAGAAGATATGTTGAGAGCTTGCTCTATGGATTTCAAAGGAGGTTGGGATCAACACCTACCTTTGGTGGAATTTTCTTATAATAATAGCTTTCACTCCAGTATTCAGATGGATCCTTATGAAGCTCTCTATGGAAAGAAATGCAGGACTCCAACTTGCTGGGATGAAGTTGGGGAAAGAAAGCTATTAGGACCTGATCTCGTTGATGAAATGGCAGAAAAGGTCAGATCTATTCAACAACACATAAGAGCAGCTCAGAGTCGACAGAAAAGTTATGCCGACAACCGAAGAAAAGACCTAGAGTTTGAAGTGGGTGATAAAGTGTTCTTACGAATATCTCCCTGGAAGAGGGTTATGAGATTTGGAAATAAGGGGATGTTGAGCCCTAGATATATCGGTCCTTTTGAAATACTGGATCGTGTTGGGAAGGTAGCTTACCGATTGGCGCTTCCACCGAATCTCTCTCAAGTTCACGATGTGTTCCATGTATCTCTCCTGAGAAAGTACATACCAGATCCTTCACATGTACTCAGCTCAGAAGTTGTACCGCTGGAGCAAGATCTTTCTTATGAAGAACAGCCGATAGAGATTCTGGATCGTAGCGAAAAAGTCCTACGAAACAAGACCACTGGCTTGGTGAAAGTTTTATGGAGAAACCACCAACTTGAAGAAGCTACATGGGAGCTTGAGGATATGATGAGGGAGAAGTATCCTCATTTGTTTGTTGCAAAGTGACGAATTTCGAGGGCGAAATTCTTTTTAAGGGGGGTAGAATGTAACACTCGAGACTTTTATGTTATATAAATCATCAAAGGAATCTTTTTCTACACAACACTTACTTGGCTTGCTTTACACGCAATCGCGACCTTCCTCGATAGCTTGCGTCGTACGCAATACCGAGTTTCACTAAACAACAATATGCTTTTAAAACTAGCCGTTATGAATAGTAATAACCACTTTTTGAAATTTTATAAATTTTATTTTTCAAAATGGACTTCATTTTTGGACTCAGAATATCGAAATTATCCTAGGGTGAAATTTTGGTATTTTTCTGAAAACTTTCAATTTTTGATGAATAGTGAAACCACTAAGTGGTAGGTTAAAAACTGAATTTTGCATAAAACTTAATTTTACCGCTTCTGTGAATGGAATTTCAAAAATCCGAGAGACACGGTTAATATCAAGGACTAAAATGTGGTTCAATGAGATGAAAATAATTTTTTGGTGAATAGTAACTTTTTACTATTTTTACCGCGGTTAATAGTAAATATGGTAACTAAGGGTAAATATGATATTAATATTACCCTAACACATGTCCTAATTCTATTGGACAAGTGTAATTCGACCAAAAACAAACTTAGGAATAAAATATGACCATTTAGGCCCACTTGGATTAGATTAGGACATTTATTATTAATTTATTTAAATAAGGGTTAAAATAGTTAAAATCAAAGTTTAATAAGTAAATCATTTTTAATATAGGGTTATACATAAGATAAATTCGATTGTAAATATTCATTAGAAAGCTAAAACGATTTCCTACATGATGGTATTTTATTTGTAATTTTTAGACATCAAATAATTTAATTTATTTATGACACAAAGATGATGCAGTAATTATCTTATTAATGAAATATTGACAAAATTGATAATATAAATACCAAAATAAATGTAATTTGAGACTTTTTATGAATTCCACTAATTTTCTAGGTTACTATGATATATTAGTATTGATTTAATCAACTTGGTTCGAACATATAATTCTGTTATGACTTTGACAAAAATCATATATCAAATAGTGTCAAAATTGACACAAAATAGTTTTTAAATCAAATATTATATTATTAATTGTTATTTTATTCCTAAAAATCTAAGGGTCGGCCAAATGACTTAGATAAGGATATATATATTAATAATAAACAATTTGGGGTTCGTTTGGCATGTTATAGTAAGTGTATTAACCATATAGTGAAAGAAAACAAAACGACACGGTAAAAGTTAAATTAATTAACTTAGAGTTAAATCTAATTGATAAGGTTAAAATAATACCCTAAACTTGTCTAAATCCTATTGGTTGATAGGATTTCGACCCATCCCCACTTTAGCTTCTAAATAAGACCCTTTGGAACCATTATAAACCGATTTTGACTTTAATATAAAATAATATTTTGAGATATTCCTAAGGTGCCCCTCTCCTCCCTTATAAAAGGGCACCTCCTCCCCCTCCTCCTCACACCAATTTGAGCACTCAAGCTCGGCAAACCCCTGCCATTTTCCCTTCTCCACTTCCCTAGAATAATCCTAGAGGTCCTGGTCTTCTCCAAAGACCAATCTTAGTTCCTTAAGTGGAGGATTCAAAAAGGCGTTCCAAAGAAGAGGTAATATCCCTTACCGATCTTTTCAATTTCTTTCTTCTTCAACTTCTTCTTCTTTAGTTGTTTCATGATAAAGTAATAACATCAGTATTACTTACATACTGATATGTTATTATAAATATGAAACAACCCTAATTCACCTTCTATCCATCCTACGGAAAAATGAAATCACCGCGCGTGCGTACGTACGGAATACCGTCTCCACGCCGTGGTGTAATCTATTTTCCACCATCACCTTACAAGGATGGGTATAATGGTGTAATCAGTAACTATATATGATTATTATTAAGTAATATTGATACTGAAATAATATATATATATACTCCAATACAATTCCACGATCATAGGAACGATATCATCACTCGTGCGTACGTACGGAATACCGTCTCCACGATGTGATGCGACTCGTTCTACATGATCTTCATTTCATAATGATTATATAAATGAATTGAATGAATGAATATGGTATATACTACACTAATACCATTCTGGAAATGAATTATCTATAACCTAAAGATAAGAATAAGAATTTATTCGACAAAACACGCATAAGAACAAAAAGTTATAAAGACCCGAGTAACAAGTAACAATGAAATATTACTAACAAGAAGCTAATAATATGACCATATATGATCTCATATCAATATGTATGATTCTGGAATAAGTCAATAACATTATTTAAACCATTATACAGGAGCTTCGGACACGAACAAAGCAAATCGGACCTAAGGTAAGGGAAATATCACAATCTCATTTTTATCCGAGATTGTTTATTCGTAAGTATTTACTGGGGTGTATTTTATCATCCACATCCATGTTCCCTCAATATGTAATATTGTTTCCATCCACGTGAAATAGTTTAAATCCAATTTTACCCTTAGGTGAGTTTTTAGTAAAGAATATGAAAGGAATCTTTTGTCGTTTTTCCGTACGAGGTACTTTTTGACTTTTCCGACAAAAGTACGAAGAATGTTTTTTTAACTTATACGGCATGAATGGATTTTTAAAACATTACTTCAAAGAAGCTTCCTTTACAAGTTTTCAAGTTTATTTTTAATCAACTTCTTTTATTTTAAAGTTGTATGACATGTTATGAAAGGAAAAATGGTTTTGAAGAAGAAAGGATATTTTCCTCAAGAATTCAATTCAAGTGTTTTATCAAAATTATTTTCCATCTAAGATAATAAAGGGTTATATTTCTATCCATATTTTTACATTGGTTTGACTATGTTGTGATGGAATTATGTTTATGAATTCCTTTATCATATATGAATTGATTTATGATGTCATGATGTTTCAAGAATCCCATTTTTGTTATATGTGTTATGCGATGATGTATGTTTTATGATTATGTGGCACACATAAGAAAGGATTCATTATAAGATGGGTGGGACCTATATCTCCATCCAATGCATTGGGTAATGATTTTATATCTCATGAGATAGACATGGCTAGAACGGAAGGTTATTTCGGTTCAGTGATACAGGACTGAAACGAGGAGTGAACTCGGTTCAGAAAGGGACTTTGTCCACTAAGATAGTCTTGGCAATGAGTCATGACTAACAAGAAATGATTTTCCATGATTATGTGTGCATGCCACAAAGATTCAAGTTTTATGTTATGATTATGGGGATCTCATTTTCACTTCTATGATTTATTCCATGTTAAGATATTATGATCTCTTTTGCAGGTTTTAATTTTCAAAAAGATATGATATGATTTTTATTTCCTTTATTTTCCCTTGCCGAGCATTTGAGCTCACCCTTTTATGTTTTCTTTTCCCCAGGCCAGGAAGATGGATATTAAGTAGAATATGCTAAAAGGGACCCTAGATATGATGAAATAAATGGGAGACACTGTAGAAGATTTATGAACCAGTTGTTTATGTTTCCCAGTTTCTAAAGACACTATACCTATACGGTCCTTTGTGGTTTTGTCATATGTTGTAATAAGTGTGATTCAATTTTGAAGTATTAACAATGTATGTAAAGTGTGGGTCGTTACATTAATAACCATGAAAAACCCATGAAAAAAAACTATAATGTGGTCTGAAGAACTCACACGACCATACAGTCTGGGATACATGGTTAAGTTAGCCCTTGTGGACCTAGGAAGAGCAGTTCCCCACCCCATGCATTTTAAACAAACATTGCTGACTAAGACTTATGGTCTATACTAACTACAAATCCATCATTTTGCTTTACAGGTTCAGTAGTTCAGGCTTTCAAAACGCCCTATACACCCTTAAAACCATTATGACCTCATTAAGAACATAAATTAAGAAAACTGATGAATTTATACTAGAAAAACAGTTTAATAATGGATGTAAATACTAGGTCCTTAATATCTATTCTCTATAAAGAAACACAACATTGTGTTTCCCTGCCGTGGGTGGTAATGTATAATCAGTGAATATCTCAAAAAAAATCGAACATATATAGGAATCTAACTCTCATGCCTCATCTTGTAAATGTATGGGCTTCTATTGCACCTGAATTGATAGAAACGATCAGCCTCAATGATCCTTCATGACTTAATTGAAAATATATAATGGGTTCTCCTCAAAGGATTATTCAACTTATAATTCCAACCCCTTATGATGATGAATATGAGATGGATCAAAATAACATTGAGGATGCTAAAATAAATGGATGAATTCTTGCATTTTCTAGTACCTCTGGGGTTGCTACATCTTATAGGCTACCATCCTGACATAGTCAAAAATCTAAAATAGCCCAACATAACAAGGAAACAAATTCCCTTGATTTGAAATTAGTTTATTCCATAATCTATGTTAAATATTTTTGAAATCCTTAGTCCAAACATAGAACTATAGTGTTTTACTGTGATGATATGAATTTTTATTATTCTTGTTTTGAGTTATTAAAATTTACTCCCTAATAATTTAAAATATCTTCAAAACCTCTTGAACTATTTAGGGGAAACACTTCCTCTCATGTATCTTACAAGAACATGGGTTAATGGAATGACCTTCCATATACGGAGTCCTAATGATCCATCATTAGGTTCACTAGGAATATTATATTATAATATAACATAGCTATATGTTAGTGTTTATCCCAATAACCACAAAAATCAATGATGTATTCTAAAATCATGTCATCCAAAATCTATTTTTATGCTCAGAAAGACCATCAATAAATGAGCGATAGTATATAATCTAAAAGATCTTGTGAACCCAGTTACTTCGGTAACCCTTTATAGAACTACTATGTGGAGTGATTGTCTCTGTATGATATAATATAATTTAGAACTCTATGTAGGCATATGACCTCACAAATGTATAGACACCCAATATCATCCACTATATGCCTCCTAAATTGGTAGGTAAAGGGTTATCATTGAAAATATATCTATGATCATACATACATCATCATATCCTAATGTGATATACAAAATCACTTCATGAATTCTATGTTGATATAGTCCAACTTACAATCAGGAATATATAATTGATGAAAAAGCCCCATTGGCCACTAATATTCTTCATTATCCATCTGAAAGGAGGAACACCAAGTATCAAACCCTTATATTTCTTTTTCATCCCTGACCACTGGTATAGGAGACATAAGTCATAATAAAGCTTGGTATGACCGGGTTACACTTCCTATATAGTGGAACAATACTCTCACATAAATTCTTATCTAATGTCTGTAGGATCTAATAAATTTCCAAGAATGTGCAAGATATCATCTTCATTGATGACCAAAATAAGAATTATTTAACCACCAAAAATTATCATCTATATAACCATGCCCAAAAAAATAGATATCCCCCTCATCATAAGTCACTATAGAAGTGAATAGTTCACTGGTAAACCAAGAATTACATAAATTCAATGAAGGTCATAAACCTCTAATTTCATTTTATAAAACAGTTCTATAATCTTCCACTCCCTACATTCCTCCTGAACATCCTGTGATTGAATCTTACAATGTAAGGATTATTTCACTACATTTCCTTCACCACGTATTTAAGTGAGATCTATTTTTAATTACTATATTTATTCGACAAATCAGCATTTCAAGACATTAAATTAATTCTATATAAATATGTACATGAGGATTGTTTTGTATAAATGCATTAAAAAATTCCCTCCTCGTAATTAATTTCTCCATCAATATAAGGAACAAAAAATAGTTTCTAACACATGATATTGTTTCAGGTTGTTTCCTTAATGAAGCAATAATAGACAGGACCCATAGGCCATTACTCACTCCCCCTTCATTAGAACTTCTGAAATCCTACTATATGACACCTCATAATATATAATATATCATTATATGGGTACTTGTATAACCAAAGTCGATGATTAATTCATTCCATCATTCAGCATCATAACTACTTCTTTATATTCTTCATCTCAAATAAACACGACATTTTTAGGTTAATCCAAATAGTTGAAATAAAAGGGGTGATAAATCAAGAATGATGTACCAATTCTTTTTATTTATCCCCACGAAACGTTGTATGTCATATATATTCCTAGTCCTAAAATGGGAACTATAACTCTCACCATATCTATGTCAATGTGCACTCTTATCATTGAGAAAATGTTACCCAATAAGTGAACATTGTCAATCCATAAATATCACTTTATGAGAATAACATATAACTAATTCTCTCTTAGTGTTTTAAATAAAATATAAATATGTTTTCATTTCCATTTCTCCTATGAGGATACACATGGATTTCAACACTAAAACCCACCATAAGTGAATCTCAATATTGGTGGTTAACCCATCTCATCAGTGTAATGAAAATAGGTAGTGTCTTCATTGGACAGAACAACAGACTAAATATTCATAGAATTCATATATAATATAGAGTGAGGTATGTGGTATATTTTATTGTATAACGTAAACATCATGTTATCCCAACTAGTATTCAATCAAACAGAAATCACATTCTTTGTAGATCTGGTAGAAGCAGTCATCCATTCAATGCAATTGATACCATTTCTTAATTAAAAAAACTTTAACTAATAGTAATACCTAGAATGGTTTTGTGTATCATCCTCATATTTAGTGAAACAGACTTGTGAAAAACATGGTTTTGATCTAGTTATCATAAAACATAGTGATTAAATATCCTATAGATTCATCATGAGCTTTAACAACTCAGTAATATCCATCCTATAAAGATTTTAAGATATCAATACAGTTCTAGAAACAGGTCGAGAAAAAACTCTACCTCTCTATCAGGAGGTATTTATCGATGTTGAACTAGGAAAACAACCCTGATATGATCTACCATTGGTGGGAAATCTACCTAAAACATTTTGTGATCATCCAGTTAAAAGTTATCAATATGGTCTACCATCCTTCCAATCCCACGATACTTGGTTTGTGATCATCTTTAAAGGAAACCATATTTACCGTTGTAAATTAAAATTATGGACTCCTGTGTTGTTAAAGTCACCATTTCGTGATATAAATAAATATAAGAGTTATATTGAACCGACTAGTCCATTCTGATAGTGATAACAGTCCTTGTCATCTCAAGTAAATAGGCGACCCATAGAAAGTGACACCCACTAATCTCTAGGGGTACTCCATGTACTAGCATACACTCTCTAGTAGAATAGTTAATGGAGTATATTTTTTCATCACACCATATAAAAACATAAAATAAATCCTAAGGCTTTCCATAATATGTAGACATCGGAAGGAATGTGAATATCAAATATATAAATTAGTAGAAACTCTTTTTAGGCTACTAAAATAATACTTCACACTATATAATTCCTGGAACAATGTTTTTCATGCATTGGATGGACTTCATATATCTGGTTGGAGAAGAGGCATGAGATATAGTATTCCAAAATACTTTAACCCATTATCAGAAGAAAGACATGAGACCATCCTTAGATATCAATGCTATAGAAAACTCATCATCTAACTGAATAGGTGTGTTGTAATAGAGATATATGAAATATGGAGAAATGTTCTTCATTGACAATGTTCCCTACTCTATGTGCATAAACACATTGGATCTATCCTCCCTAAACATATCTGGATATAAATAATAATTAAAGGCCATCTAAAAACACCTCCAAACCATATGTTGAAGAACCTTTATCTGGTTAATGACATCAAACCATTTTATGATATAATACCAATACATGTATGAAGTTAGATTCACTATACTCTGAAATGGTGGCTCAAGATGCTTGATAATTGACTGCATGAACTCTAGCCTTGTATCTGCAGCCAATAGATTATAGTCCCCGGGTAACATGGGTGGGTAATTCTATCGAAACTCTCATGTCAACTCTTCCATTGTCAAGGCATGTCGAGGGTCTCCTTGAACAGAATTCTTAAAAAATGAATCCCACTCAAAACTCATCATCAATTACCATATCAGGTATATCAATTAGTTCAACAATATCTACTACTATAGGTTGTAATTTTGGCCTACGGAACACCCCTTCTAAAGTGTGGTCATCACCTGTAATGAACTGGAATTTCAATGTAAATTTTTTTAATTAATTGGGAATTTAACTAGTCTGTGAAAATTTATGGCGCGTGATTCTGAGGCCCGATCAGAATAAATTTTTGAACTTTTTTTGGGTTTCGTTCAGTAAACGTACGAGCGGGTTTTTCTAACTGTTGAACCGGTGCTCGGAATTTAAAATTAGAGGGCACCGTTGAACTCGCATCGCCTGTATTCGCATAAGGGGACCATCACCTCAACCGCAGTAGGTCAAGGGTGAAAGATAGAATTTGGTTTATTCGTTAAAGAATAAAATAAAATAATATTGGGTAACATTTTATTTTATTCGGAACTCCCATGTGGATGTTGAGAGGTGGTGACCACCAGAACTAAACCTCCGATGTATGTTTATGGAGGTGGGGACCACCCGATTAACCTCTCATGTGGGTTATGGTGGTGGGGACCACTTGAGGCTAAAACCACCTAGAAATCCCCTCTTTATTGGATATAAACCTCTTGAAGTCCCCCACCTTATTTGTGCCACCACCCATAATTAATTATACCAACTCATTAATTAATTAATTAAGATAATATGGTATTATTCCAACACACATAATAGATAACTTGTTCAAATATGTGGATACATTTAATTTGGGTGGAATTGACAGAAATGGTTGGCAAGAGGAGAACTTGGAAGAACACATCCTTCGACGAAGAGCACCTCCAACAAAGAACGCCGATGCACGACTTTGACTTCTTCTTTGAGACATCCTCCAATAGTTTACATCTTTAACAATGAAGAACCACCTCCATCGAAGAGCGTTTATATGATGAACGACCTCGGTATCAGAGGTTTGTGGCAGGCATGATGAAATTTGAAAAATTCAACTTCTCTCATCGACGTTAACAATCAAAGGTGGAATGGGTGTGTTTTAATTTGATCAATGTTAAATTCACTCTGGCATTGAATCATCTTCCTTGAGCCATATGCTACCGCCCTAACATGGAGGGTATGGTCCAAAAAAACAATGCCTGACCCCTCTGCAAATCTTTTGGATCTTTTTTGTGATCTTTGAGATGGTGACGGTGACCAGAGCTAGTGGTTGGAACTGGTGGAACTCGAGAACCGCGATGAAGGGCGGCCGGTCAAGCTGGCCACCGGCGAAGGCATGACACTCCACTGCCCTGCAGCCTCCATCGCAACGCGGCGCTCTGTCGCCCGTGGCCTCCTCTACACTGCGGTTCAGCACCCTGCGGGCTCCGCGCCCCATGGCCTCTTCTCCTCATGGCCCTCCGCCTGTCGAGGCCTCTGTCGGATCGGGGCCTCCATGCCCCACAGTGCTCTACTGCCCGTGGCCTCCACCACCACCAGCCTCTGCACCCCATGGATCTCTACCGCTCGGGGCCTCACGTTGCCCCATGGCTCCCGTGGCCTTGCGCCGTCCCACGGCACCCGCGGCCTCCACTGCCCCGTGGCATCCATGACCACAAACAACCTTTGAGGCCCACGCAGCCTCCACGCTGCCCAGGTCGGGCCGCCCAGTGCGGTCCTGGTCGGACCTAACGCTGGTCGGGCCGGATCCACTGGGACGGACCAGACCCAGTGGGTCAGGCCGGTTCGACCCAAATTAGGTTGGCCCTGGAAAGGACAGGACGGGTCGGTCCGACCGGGTCAGACTAGAACAAGACCCACTTCAACTCATTTTCGCTCATTCGGCAATAATTTTGGCACCAGATGTCCGTTTGACAAACTATCAACGGCTCTATAAACCTTGGAGCAAGATGTCCCCATTGGTATACCCCAGTTGATATTTGGATAATGATGGGATATGGCCGGGGTGGATCGGGCTCGAATCCAGCTGGGACCTCGAGATTAAAAGGCTAATAACATACAGACCGTGCATCCGATTGACATGTCGTCTGTTGCATTGAGACCCCTATGACATGGTGGCCCTTTGGGATAATATTTATTGGGACTTCGTTGTATTTGGAGTATCAACCTGGGGCTTAAGGATCAGACTATCCCAGAGACAGGCAAGCCTAGTGTGGGAACCCAATAGCTGGCTGTGACGTGAAGAATGAATAGTGATCCTATGTGGGTCAGCACTGAGCGATCCTATGTGGGTCAGCACCAAGCGATCTTGTGTGGGTCATCACCAATTGATCCTGTGTTGGTCAGCACTTAGCGATCCAGTGTGGGTCAACACCAAGCGATACTATGTGGGTCCGCACCGAGGACTCCTGTGTGGGTAAGCACCGACGATCATGTGTGGGTTAGCACCTAGAGATCCTATGTGGTTCCGAAAATGTACTGTGATCCTCTGTGGGTCTGATGATGATCAGAAATCCTTCTTGGTTCTGCATCTTAATAGAGTAAGATGATTCAGTAGTTACATCTAATCATCTTTACTATTGTACCTAAGAAATATCTGGTGTGAGCTGAGTCTATACCTTGTGGTATTTTTCCTTTGTGGTAATACCTTGGTGGTATTCATCTATGTGGCAAACATTTTTGGTACTTCCCTTCATGGTATTTTTTCCTTTGTGGAATAGTTGAGCTTTGAGCTTTGAGTTGGACGTTGTGATTTCCTCATGAGTGAGATGCGTATACTTGATAACTTAGGTATATGTATGGGAATATACCTATGTAAGGTTGTCGGTTGATTTCATTCCTTTTGGTTTATCCTTAGTGGATTTTGTGAGACCTTGAGGGTCTTAGGGTCCCTACTGAGTATCATCACATTCACCCCTCCACAGGCTATGCCAGCACACTGTGGTGTCTGGTGCAGACTATAGACAACGCAGACTAAGGACAAGAGTATCAGGACTGGAGGTGTCTCGGAGGTGGACGTTAGAGGAGAAGAACCATAGAGATCGTCGTTCATGAGCTGAACCTACCCGTCAAGTAGGATTTGAGGTGGACGATCCAGGATATTTTTTCACCTATCATTCGTCTAGTACTTTCCATTTTTCCATGTACTTTCTAGTTGGGATTGTATTCTAGAACCTTTCACTTACTGTACTCAATATGTTTTCTATTCAGTTTACTGGAGTTTGTATATTGTTGTGTGCTTGTATGTGTGTATTATAGGTTATAAAGGAAATGCCTTCCCAGTTTAAGGGAATACACCTTTGGTGCTAGTCGTCAGCCCCTGGCCTATGGATGACGAGCTTGGGGTATTCACTGCACGGGCCCTGGGGGATAGGTCGTGAAAAATTGGTATCAGAGGAGTTAGTTCTACCATAGAACATAGGTCTCTGATATTTATTAATTACGGCAATAGTGTTAAGTGTAATGAGTGTGGTTATCAGTTTAGGGAATCCAATGTTGGTGAAGCGGCTGACGTATCCATACACTAGGTCCCTGACTTCTGATTTCTGACTGAGTTCACGAAAACACTGATTGTGTGTGTGTTTTCAATAGTTTTTTTTATCTTATGAATCAGCTCACCAGGTATGACTTAATGTCCATGGCTCACTTGTTTCTTTTTAGGATGCCTCCACGCAGATAGTCAACTAGGGTTCTGAGAGTAGTACGCACTTATAGCCCACTGAGCGACGAGGCCTCGGTGTAGGTCCCTATTCTAGTAGAGGCACCAGTAGAGGCACCAGCGGTACCATTACCTGTTGGGCCACTGATGCCACCAACCCCAGCATCCGAGGGTGCATGTTGCTTTAGTGAATTTCATGAGTTCCAGCACCAGAGGCCACCAAGGTTCAAGCGAGAGACGGACCCACTGGTGGCTGAGGATTGGCTATAGGCCATGGTGAGAGTCTTCTGACTGGCAGGGACAGCAGTCGATCTCATGGAAATCCTTGCTACCAGTCTTCTACATGTAGCAGTAGGAAGATGGTGGAGATTGATGCTCCAGGCTCACGACGAGGTGACACTTCTCTAGATAGACTTCGAGATCATGTTTCAAGCAAAGTTTGTTCCAGCGACTCTTCGTGCAGTGCGCATACAAAGGCTTCGTCATCTGTATCAGGGATGCATGATTGTGGCTTAGTACTTAGTGAGGTTCACCGAGCTCTCACGCTACTCCACAGATATGGTGCGGGACCCATTCTTCAGGGCCTAGAGCTTCGAATAGGGACTCAGGCAAGAGATGAGGGCTTCGATGATCTCACATAGCATCTCGACGCAGGTGGGGGTGTTAGAGAGAGCCCTCCAAGTGGAGAGTTTCCTGGCTGAGTAGTCACCACAAGAAAGACACACTACTAGTCATTACATAGTAGAGTCTTCTGTAGCTGGCAGTAGATCGATGACACAAAGGTCTAAGAGGACCAGACCTACAGGTGGACGACCGTAGGATTCTGGGTCGGTTGTGCGGGGCACCCGAGGCAGAGTGTAAAAACCCTAGATTTTATGAGAATTATTATTTTTAATTTCATTGAGTTCTTGTGTTGTACGCTACACCAAAATTAGTTTGTGTTATACGCAACACCATATTAGTGTCCAGTATACACAACTGTATTATTGGTTCATGTTACACACAATTTCAAGTTCGATTTGTAGAAATTATTCTACGAAACATTAAGTATATATTTTGTTTAATTTATAAATGAAATAAGTTTTGAATTATGTTATACGCAACACCAAAGGGATATTTCACTACACACATCCCTGACTTGGCTTGTATTACACGCTATCGCGACCTTCCTCGATTGCGTGTGTAGTACGCAATACTGGGTTTCACTAAACAATGATATATTGTTATAATATTATAATGGACTAGCCGTTATGATTTTTATTAACTAAATTTTTAATTTTATAACATTATTATTCATCTTACACATTTTCTAGAACATGGTTTGAGAACAAAATAATTTTTTTGGGTAAAATAAGTATTTTTCAAAAAAATGTTGTTTTGCCACCTTTTGAGGATGCACCCACATTAAATCAGTTTATGACATGTTTATAAGTTAAATTTTACCAAATAAAATTATTTTTTGGAATCAGGATATAAAAATTTACTTTGGAAAATTTTTTCATTTTATTCTGATAACTTTCACATTTTAATGAAACTAAAAACACACTATATTTTAATTACAAACTTTTTTCATCGCAATAATTTTTATATTTAAATTATAATATTTAATGGTTTTAAAGTATAAATATAATATATTTTTACCATTTAATTTAATTCATGTCATTACCATTAATTTTACATTGAATTCATAGGTAAAAATATTTCAATCTTTGGCATAGTTTTAACTTTTAAAACACGTTTTCATAAAAACAGGATTAATTTTAAATTAATTATGAAACTTCTGTGTTTAGAATTTTGAAAAATTGATTCTATATATGAATTAAGTGGGTAAAAATTATGTTATTAGGTAACTTTTATTTTTTTTGGTATTATGAATAGTAACTATGATAATATTTATTTACTGCAGTTAAAGGTAATTCAGGTAATTAAGGGTAAAAATAAGATTATAAAATTACACTAACAACTGCCAAAATTCTACTTAATGACTAAAAGTCTACCAATATCACCAAAGGGTTGGAATAGAGTCATTTTATGTAGTTTTTACTAAGAAAATAATTTAATTATTATTAAAACCAAAGGAAGTGACAACATTTCACTCTCTTAAATCTTATAAGTATAATAATTTTAATTTAGTATCAACTTCATGAAACCTAAAAAGTGAATATTCTCTAGAAATCTAATTAAATTATCTATAATCATGTAAAATTTTTTATAATTTTTAGGTATTAAATAATCATCATTAAATGTGACACAACAGTGGTTTTGAAATTATTTTATTGATTGAAATATCAATTAAATGGTTTTAAAAATATTAAAATAAATATAATATGAACTATTTAATGTGTTCCAAAAATTTTATAGATAAATATGACATGTTATGAATCTATTAAAGCTTTTATTTCAAATATATATTCTTTTAGTATTTTATTTAAATTCAAATAAATAAATAATGTCAAAATTGACACTGTTGTTATTTTATAAAAATAACATATTATTAAATGGCTTAAAAATCACAAAAATAGTTAAAAATTATAAATTTAAATTTATATGGTCGAAAATTTCATAATGTATCCAATTATGGACAATTAAAAACATATAAGTAATTATTTATAACAACTTAAATTTTAGAATATTATTACCAAAAATAAAATAAAATAGATAAATCAAGTTGATAAGGTTTAAAATAAATTTTCAACATGTATATATTTATTGGATGATTAGATTACAACCCTATCTCATCTCATATTTGGATTTAAGTCATTTTTTGATGTTTTTAAGTGGGTTTTAAATTTATTATAAATTAATAATTTTGAGGTTTCCAAAGGTACCCCTCTCCTCCCTTACAAAAGGGAACCTCCTCCCTCTCCTATTTACACAACATTGAGCCTTCAAGATCGGCCATCCACTGCCCATTTATCTTATCCACTTCCCTATATACATTCTGGAGGTTCTTGTTATCTCAAAAGGCCAACTCTAGTCCATTAAGAGGAAGCTTAAAGGAGGCGCGTCGAAGAAGAGGTAATCTCTTCTACCGATTCTTTCATGTTTCTTTCTTCATAAACTTTCTCTTCTTTAGTTTTTTCACTGTATAGTAATAAAATAAGTATCACTAATATAATGGTATGATATAATAAATATTAAACAAACCCATTTCATCATTTATCCATCCTACAGAAAATGAAATCACCGCGCGTGCATACGTACGGAATACTGTCTCCACGTCGTGGTGTAATCAGTTTTTCCAACACCACATTACATGGATGGGTAAAATGGTGTAAATAATAACTATATATGGTTATTATAAACATAATAATGATTCTGAGATATTATATCATCCACTCCAATTCTATTCAATAATTATGGGAACGATATCATCGCTCGTGCGTACGTACGGATTACCGTCTCCACGACGCGATGAGAGTCATTCTCCATGTTAACCATTCATGAATGATTATAAATTATATATAATGAATAATAATGAAATATAGGACATAATAATTCTACTGGATTTATGTATATATATATATATATGTATGTCATCTACTTAATTCTATTCAATTCAATAAGGAAACAAAAACAGCGTTCATGCGTACGTACGACCTACCGTCTCCATAAACGGTGTATTTCATTCCATCTATCGATCTATAATATATATTTATATGTCGAATATATATTATACTTAAATCATGATTTAAATTATATAATTATGTAAGTCAAGATATAGGTAATTATATCAAGAACAACAAATCGAAACACGTACGATAAATGAAATGATTTTACCCAAAACGCTTCTTTAACATGGAATTTACAAAAGAACGGGTAATATAAAGTCATAAGTGAACCATATATGATATAATAACAATGAACATGATTCTATAATAATTCAATGACATTATTTAAATCATTATATAGGAGTTTTGGATTCATACGAAGCATATCAGACATAAGGTAAGGGATAAATTTTCCAATCTCGTTTTTATCCGAGATTGTTTATTCGTAAGTATTTACTAGGGTTATATTTATCATTCATGTCCCTATTTTCTAAAAATGGATTCATGTATGTTTAATCCCAATTTTACCCATTTTTTACTTTTACTACATGGTATGTAAGTAATCATTCTTTTTTTACCATACGAGATACTTTTTGAATTTTCTGTCAAAAGTACGAGAAATATGTTTTTTTAACTTATATGGCATGAACGGATTTTTACAGTTTAATAATTCCTTATTTTTATGAAGCTTACTCTATAATATTTCATGAAAATTTTCAAAAAAATCATTTTCTTTTAAAATTTCATGGCATTTTTTGAAATGAAATTGATTTTGAAGAAGAAAGAATATTTTCCTCAAGAATTCATTTCAAGTGTTTTATCAAAACCATTTTCCATCTAAGATGACATTATTTCATATGTGTATGTTTCAATTATAATGTCTCTATGATTTACATGTTTTCAATTTGCTTATGATGAAATTATATCCATTTGTTTTATATGTATTATGTTATGATGGGATGATTTTTATGAAACTCATTTTATTCTTTGGGTTATGATGAATGATTTATGTTTATGTTGAAGCACACGTAAGAATGATTTCATTATGTGATGGTTGGGACCTATATCTCCCTCCAATTCATTGGGTAAAGATTTATATCTCATGAGATAGACATGGCTGGAATAGCAGGTTAATCTGGTTCAGTGATACAGGACTGGAATGAGGAGTGAACTCGATTCAGTAAGGGACTTTGTCCACTAAGATGGTCTTGGAAGAAAATACTTGGATACTATGGAAATAATATCATGTTATTAATGGATTTTTACAATTACATGTTTTATTCCCATGCTATTTTATCATGATTGATGTTCTATTATGATCTATGCCTTATATAATGCCATATTTTATGTCATTTCTCAAGATTTTGATGTTTAAATATTATGTTAATGTTTTTAAGTTTAAATGTTTATGGTTTGTTTTATCATTTTCCATGATTAACCTTACTGAGAATTTGTTCTCTCCCTTTATATGTTTTATTTTCCCCATGATATAATGAAAGGTTTTAAGTAAGAAAACAAAATGGTAAGATCTTTATGGGAGATGTTGAAGATCTTTCACCATAATTAGAGGATTATGTTTCGAGTTTCTAAAGACACTAAACTATTACAATATATGAGTGTTGGTTTTTGTTATGTATTAAGTATTCCAAAAAATTAATTTAATGTCCATGTACATCATGCTTTGGGTCGCTATAGTTGGTATCAGAGGAAAGGTTTAGTTAACCTTTGGAAACTAGGATGACAAAACATTAGTGAGATCCCTATAGATATTTCTAAGATATGTCTAGGGATATCCCTAAGGTTTAGTATAAGTATAGGTTATAGTCATAGAATTATAGTAATGATCTGGGAATTAAACCTAAGATGTTAGATATTGAAGGTACTCCCCCTTTTTTTTCTAGTTTGGTATTTTCCTCTGACGCTATTCTTTTTGGGTTTTAGACGATGGATGGAACCCGAAGGAACCATGTTGATCAATGTAAGGGAAAATGCAATGATTAACCTTATGAACAAACCAATATTTTGGTAGATGGAGTGAAAAATTTCATTTCTATACTTACACATTCTATGAATCATTCTGGACCTCCAAATGAGTAGATAAGGGAAAAATATTCTATTGAGTCCTTTATGAGGAAACGTCCACCTTCTTTTAGTGGGTCTTTTAATCCACTTGTTGCTAAACAATGGATCATTACCATTGAAAAGATATTTTCCATAATTCACTGTTAAGAACATGAAAAATTCATTCTGGTTGTTTACCGCTTAGAAGGAGAAGCAGACCAGTGGTGGAATCTAATTAATAATACAATTCCCCAAGATGAAATTCAATCAATGGAATGAGACGAGTTCAAGAACATGTTTTTCAATAAGTACATCCCTAGTATTCTTCAAAAAAATATGAAAAAGGAGTTCCTTGAGCTTAATAAAAAGTATGATTAATATGTTGGTATATACGAAGTGAATTTTACAAGGCTTGAAAGGTATGCATCTGGCATTATAATCCTACCTGAAACTAATGTTGATTGATTCTTCAGTGGCTTAAAACCAAGTCATCGAAGGGAATTAGATATAAGTGACTTCAGTAGCTATGAAGAAATTGTGCATTTTGCTATCAAGGTATAACTGGAAGTTGGTGTTACATATCCATCTCATGGTTTTGAAAAAAAACAAAAGATGGAGTTCAGGGAGGAATCTCAGAATAATGGTGAAAAGAAGATGATTGTTTCTTTATGCTCAAAGTGTGGAAAGAAGTATGGTGGAGATTGTCTAAAAGGTACTAGAAAATTTTTTAATTGTGGAAAAGAAGTTCATCGAGAAGTTGAGTGTCGAAGTATTGGGAAAAAGGTAGCTAAAGATTTTAATAGAGAAATGACTACAAAGAATGCTCCACCAACACTTCAATGCTTCAAGTGAAAGGAAATGGGGCATTATGCTAATCAATTCCCTAATCCAAGGGTTAATGATGATTGACATGAGCAACCACATAAGGAAAAGGATAAAGGGAAGTCAAATGCGATCACTATTTGTGATGTTGAATATGAAAATAATGTTGTGGAATGATTAAGTGTTTATTTAATGGGATTTCAAAATAGTATCATGGAATCTCATTTATGGTATTGTGGAATTTTGGAATATCTATGTATTAGTTTTCAATAATTATACGGTACCGGTAACCATGAAATGTGATTGAAATATTTTTGGAAAGAATATGATATGTGCATAATGAAAGGATAAAGAGAAAATGAAATGAGCTCATGACTGATATAAGGACAAAGTTATATCATGGTTTGAGTATATAGAAATTTTGGGATTTTGGTATGTGGAATGATTTAACTTTGGACAGCATTCTTGTTTTTACTATGGTTCAATGGGTATTAATTTATCAAGAGAATACATGATTAAGGTATTCAAATAATTGGAATGTGACCAACAAGATTTATCGGGGATAAAAGATGGTATTTACATGCTCGGTAGATGAAATTTCTAGTATTTGTATTCTTTATACTATGAGCTTGGACAGAAGTATTTTGGATAAGACTAAAAGTTTGAAATGGATTATGTTGGACATAAGTTAGTATTGTTTAAGGCTAGAACTTTTTTGATATTATTGATGGAATGTTGTGATGATGTGTTTTTAGAAAAAGGACAACCTACAGGACGGGCGACAACCCGTCGCATCGGAAAAAGTTGCGGGAATCAAACCCACAACCAAAGTGTGACAGGCCTTTATCACCTACCACTGGCCTACACGAAGTCCCTGGTTAGTAGAAACTGGTTTTATTTTATTATGCGGTATGATAGATGAAGTATAAATCCATTTTTGGAATCATATATGATTAACCTCACCAAAGATGAACTTATGTATGCTTGATAACTTTTTCTAACCTTTTGTTTGAGATAGATGGAATGACCCATCATTCTCTCACATGATCTGCTAACACTTTACGAATGACAAATTCAACTTCATTCCATTAAGAGATGAAGTGGAAATTGTTCAAGGCATGAACAACAGTGAGATTGTACCGAAATAAAGTAAGTTTTTCTTCTAATTCAAATTCTTCTACTTTAGGGAAATGATATTCAAAACCAAAAATGTTGTCCTAGTGTCTTCATATCCGATGAATCATATGGTACCTTAGATAATCACAATTTTTATGGCTTTGTGATTGTTGGCTTATTTCATAGCCATGTTCTCTACCACTCTCCATCAGAACTTGATGATTAGGTTCCTCTTCCATATCTATATTTTCACCTATGTTCTCCTATGTGGAAATCCAGTGATGAGTTAATTTGGGTAACCGATATATTTTTTACTTCACTTTTTAAAATTAAGTTTTAGTATTCCATTTTCCGATGTGGGTTTTTATGAAAGAAACTTTCAAGTAGTAAACCATTTATAACCCCGACGGATTTCTAGGGAGAAATTCATTTTAAGGGGGGTAGAATGTAACAACCTGAGATTTTATGAGAATTGTTTTTTTTAATTTCATTGATGTCTTGTGTTATACGCTACACCAAAATTAGCATGTGCTATATGCAACACCGTATTAGCGTGAAGTATACGCGACACTATTATAGGCTCATGTAACACACAATTTCAAGTTAGTTTTATAGAAATTATTCAACGCAACATTAAGTATCGATTTTGTTTAATGTATATATGAAATAAGTTTTGAATTGAGTTATATGAAACACCAAAGGGAGCTTTCACTACACGCATCCCTGACTTGGCTTGCATTACACGCAATCGCGGCCTTCCTCGATAGTGTGTGTAGTACGCAATACCGGGTTTCACTAAACAACGATATATTGTTATAATATTATTACGGACTACCTGTTATGAATACGATTAACTAAATTTTTAATTTTATAACATTATTATTCATCTTTCACATTTTCTAGAACATTTTTTGAGAACAAAATAAATTTTTCGGGTAAAATATGTATTTTTCAAAAAATAAAATTTTGCCACCTTTTGATGGCGCACCCACTTTAAATCTATATTTTGACATGTTTATAAGTTCAATTTGACAAAATAAAATTCTTATTTGGAAACAGGATATAAAAATTTACTCGGGATAAATTTTTCATATTATTCTGATATCTTTCATATTTTAATGAATAGTAAAAACATGCTATATTTTAATTAAAAACAATTTTTTTAATAAAAAAATAATTTATATAATTAAATTATAATATTGAATGTTCTTAAAGAATAAATAAAATAAATTTTTACCCTTTTATATAATTTATATCATTACCATTAATTTTACATTGAATTTATAGGTAAAAACATTTTAATCTTTGGCATAGTTTTAACTTTTAAAACTCATTTTCTTAACAACGAGATTAATTTTAAATTAATTACAGAAACTTATGAGTTTTGAATTTTGAAAAATGGATTCCATATTTGAATTCAGTGGGTCCAAATTATATTTATAGGTTACTTTTATTTTTTTGAAATTATGAATAGTAACCACGGTAATTTTTATTTACTGCAGTTAAAGGTAAATCGGAAATTAAGGGTAGAAAAAGATTAAAAAATAACACTAACACCATCCAAAATTATATTGGATTACTAAAAGTTGACCCATATCACCTAAGGGTTGAAATAGATTCATTTTATGTACTTTTGACCATGAAAATAATTTGTTTATTATTAAAACCAATGAAACTGACAACATGTCACTATCTTAAATCTTATAAGTATACTAATTTTAATTTAGTGATAAACTTCATGAAACATAGTACATGAATAGTCTCAAGAAATCTAATAAAAGTATCTACATCATGTAAATTTATTTTGAATTTTTAGTTATTATATAATTTACATTAAACGTGACACAATAGTGATGTGGAAGTTATTTTATTGATTGAGATATCAAATAAAGTGTTTTAAAAATATTAAAATAAATATAATATGAACCATTTAATGTGTTCCACTAATTTTATAAGTAAATATTACATGTTATTAATATATTAAATTTTTTATTTCTAACATATCTTCTATGTGGATTTTATTTAAATTCAAATAAATAAGTAGTGTCAAAATTGACACTATCGTTATTTTATAAAAATAACATATTATTAAATGGCTTAATAATCACAAAAATAGTTAAAAATTATAAATTGAAATTTATATGGTCGAAAATTTAATAATTTATCCAATTATGGACAATTCACAACACATAAGTAATTATTTATAACAATTTAAAATTTATAATATTATTACCACAAATAAAATTAAACATATAAATCAAGTTGATAAGGTTTAAAATAAATTTCCAACATGTCTAAATTTTATTTGATGTTGATATTACAACCCTATATCATCTCATATTCGTATTTTATTCATTTTTTGAGGTTTTTATGTGGGGTTTGAATTTATTATAAATTAATATTTTTGAGGTTTCCAAAGGTGCCCCTCTCCTCCCTTATAAAAGGGCACCTCCTACCTCTCCAGTTTACACAACATTGAGCCTTCATGCTCTTCCAAAAATTGACCATTTCTCATATCCACTTCCCTAGAAAAATTCTGGAGGTTTTGGTCTTCTCAAAAGACCAACTCTAGTCCCTTAAGAGGAAGCATAAAGGAGGTGCGTCGAAGAAGAGGTAATATCTTCTACCGATTCTTTCAAGTTTCTTCCTTCTTCAACTTCATATTCAATAGTTTTTTCATTGTAAAGTAACACAATAAGTATCAATAATATACTGATATTATATTATAAATATTAGAAAACCCCATTTCATCTTCTATCCATCCTACGGAAAATTAAATCACCGCGCGTGCGTACGTACGGAATACCGTCTGCACGTCGTGGTGTAATCAGTTTTTCTACCACCATGTTACTTGGATGGGTAAAATGGTGTAAAGAATAAATATATATTGTTATTATAAACATCATACTGATTCTGAGATATTATGTCATCCACTCCAATTCTATTCAATAATTATGGGAACGATATCATCGCTCGTGCGTACGTATGGATTACCATCTCCACGAAGCGATGAGATTCATTCTCCATGTTAACCATTCATAAATGATTATAATGTATATATAATGAATAATAATTAAATATATGACATAATAATGCTACGGGATTTATGTATATATATATATATATATGTCTTCTAATTAATTCCATTCAATTTAAAAAAGAAACAAAAACAGTGTTGATGCGTACGTACGACCTACTGTCTCAATGAACGGTGTATTTCATTCCATTTATCGATCTCTCATATATATTTATATGCTGAATATATATTATAAATAAATCATTCTTTACATTCTGGAATTATGTAAATCAGGATATGAGTAATAATATCAATAACAACAAATCGAATCACGTACAATAAATGAAACGATTTTACCCAAAACACTGCTTTAACATGGAATTTACAAAAGAACGGGTAATATAAAGTCATAAGTGTAATATATGATATAATAACAATGAATATGATTCTTTAATAAGTCAATGAAATTATTTAAATCCTTATACTAGAGTTTCAGATTCATAGGAAGCATATCAGGCATAAGGTAAGGGATATCTTTTCCAATCTCATTTTTTTACGAGATTGTTTATTCGTAAGTATTTACTGGGGTTATATTTATCATTCATGTCCCTGTTTTCTAAAAATGGTCTCATGTATGTTTAAAGTCCTTTTTACCCATTTTTTACTTTTACAACATATTATGTAAGGAATCATTCTTTTGTTTACCAAACGAGGTACTTTTTGACTTTTCTGGAAAAAGTACGAAAATTTTGTTTTTTTAACATATATGGCATGAATAGATTTTTACGGTTTCATAACGCCATATTTTCATGAATCATACTCTAAAATATTTCATGACTATTTTAAACAAAATCCTTTTCTTTTAAACTTTCATGGCATTTTGTGAAAATAAAATTATTTTGAAGAAGAAAGGATATTTTCCTCAAAATTCATTTCAAGTGTCTTATCAAAACCATTTTCCATCTATGATGACATTATTTCATATGTGTATGTTTCAAGTATAATTTTTTCTATGATTTATATAGTTTCTCTTTTCTTATGGTGAAATTATATCCATTTGTTTTATATGGATTATGTTATGCTGGGATGATGTTTATGAAACCCATTTTATTCATTGGGTTATGATGAATGATTTATGTTTATGATGTGGCACACGTAAGAATGATTTCATTATGAGATGGGTGGGACCTATATCTCCCTCCAATTAATTGGGTAAATATTTATATCTCATGAGATAGACATGGCTGGAATGGCAGGTTAATCTGGTTCAGTGATACATGACTGGAACGAGGAGTGAACTCGAATCAGTAAGGGAATTTGTCCACTAAGATGGTCTTGGCAGCAATTCCTTGACTACTATGGAAATCATATACTGTTCTTAATGGTTTTCCACAATTACATTTTTTATTCCCATGCTATTTTATCATGATTGATGTTCCATTATGATCTATGCCTTATGTACTGCCATTTTTATGTCATTGCTCAAGATTTTGACGTTTAAAAATTATGTTCAGGTTTTTATGTTTAAATATATATGGTTTGTTTTATTTTATCCATGATTACCCTTACTGATCATTTGAGCTCACCCTTTTTATGTTTTCTTTTCCCGAGGATATAAAGAAAGATTTTAGGTAAGAGAACAAAAGGCGAAGATCTTTATGGGAGATGTTGAAGATCTTTCACCATGATTAGAAGATTATGTTCTGAGTCTCTAAAGACACTAAACTATTATGATTCTTGAGTGTTGGTTTTTGTTATGTATTAATTATTTTGCAAACTTAATGTAATATCCATGTACGTTAAGATTTGGGTCACTACATAGAGCCAGTAATTCCAGAAATGGGTAGTGTTATAAATGTGGCGGGTATGGTAACATGGCTCTTGATTGTCTGACCCGCCGTATAGATGATCTACAAATAGTCGAGGGATAGCCCAGGTTGAGACAGAGGTTCGACTGAGGATGTCCACAGGGAGCAGGTGGATGTGACAGAGGAGCTAGTCGTGCAGCTAGCGGTGGGCGACGATTCGAGATGTAACCGCCACCACCACCAGGTGGTCCACCCCGACCATAGGGAGTTGGAGGACAGGGGCGAGCTCAGCTCCAGGAATCTGAGTCCTACGATCACAGTTCTATGGATATTTTATGAGGTATTATATGTGTCGAATCCACCTTAGTTTCAATATTTATTGACATAGGTTCCAGTAATTATTTTATTGCCACTACCCTCATTCAAAGCTCGAAGATTCCGATGGAGCCGCTGGCTCTATCCTTAAGGCTAGAGACTCTTATGGGAGTGGATGCAATGATTACACATTGGTTTCGGCAGTATGAGCTTACTCTAGGAGGTGAGTGCTTCAGCTGGGATCTTCTAGTAGCAGTGTCGAGTCCTTTCAATGTCATCTTGGGTATGGACTGGTTATCTATAGTCCATGCACAAATATAATTTATTTGGTGAAATTTTTGGTGTTTCCACACGGATGGGATATGTTTTACCTTCACTGGTGAGATGGGAGCCTTTTTCGTACAAGATGTACTTACCTTGAGGAGAGTGAAGCCGATAACTCATCAGTTGGTTAGCCTTACCCTCAGAGTAGTTTATGTAGAGAGTCTAACTTATCATATATAGCTGGACTAGTATGCAGATGTCTTCCCTGATGATTTCTCGTGTCTACCTCCTCGCAGAGGGGTGGACTTTTACATTGACTTTTACCCCCAATATGACACTGATGTCTACATATGTGTATCGGATGGCTCCCGCGGAGCTTCGTGAGCTGCAGGTATAGCTAGAGGACTTGTAGGGGAAGGGATTAATTCGGCCCAGTGTATCTCCTTAGGAAGCCCTAATTTTGTTCACCAAGGAGGATAGAAGATGGAGACCTTGTGTTGACTATCAGTGCCAGAATCAGGTGACCGTGAAAAACATGTACCCACTTCTAAGGATTGATGCCCTCTTTGATCAATTGAAAGGAGCATGGTGGTTCTTGAAGATTGACCTCATATCAGGCTATCACCACCTCAGAGTACGAGATGATGATGTGAAGAAGATGACTTTCAGATGTCGGTACGACCATTACGAGTTATTCGTTACACCATTTGTTGTAACCAATTCTCTAATAGTGTTCATGGGACCCATGAATAGGATCATTCAGCCTTACCTTGATCGCTTTCTAGTTGTCTTCATCGATGACATTCTGATCTACTCGGATACTGAGGAGGAGCATGCTTATAATTTTCAGGTAGTACTGGAAACACTATTAGAGCACCATATTTATGGTAATCTCTTGACGTGCTAGTTCTGGATCCGAGAGGTGCATTTCCTAGGACACATCATCTCCGAGGCTGGAGTTGTAGTGGATCCAGTGAAGATTATGGTGGTACTTTCTTGGGATCCACCCATGAGTGTGATGGAGATACGGAGTTTCCTGGGTTTGTCCGGATACTAATGGAGATTTGTGCCAGATTTCTCCAGTGTTGCAGCATCTTTATCAGTGTTGATGAAGAAGGGGAAACCCTTCGTGCAGTCAGAGAGATGTTAGAAGAGTTTTTAGGAGCTGATGCCGAGGTGGACTAGTGCCCCCATCTTGAGGCTTCCAGAGGAGGGCATAGGGTATGTATTCTACTATGATGAATTATGGACCGGACTCAGATGTTTCCTAATGCAGGAGCGAGCAGTGATATCTTATGGTTCTCTACATCTATGGAAACATGAGGAAAACTACGCTACCCATGGCCTGGTGTTAGTAGTAGTGGTCTTCGCTATGAATATGTGACGACATTACTTGATGGGTGAGTGTTTTACAGTGTACTCTGATCACAAGAGTATCAGGTATATCTTCTCACAAAAGGACCTGAACCTAAGATAGCGACACTGGCTTGAGTTCCTCTAGGACTATGACTCCAAGATAGTCTATACTCTTGGGAAGGGGAACGTTGTATCAGATGCACTTAGTGGGAGGTAGGGTACACAGCTGCTAGGCAAGGCTATGGAGCAGCTAGCCGCTTTACAGATATCCTTTGTGGATTAGGATGGAGTAACTTTTCTTCAGTCTCTAATATTCACTCACCCACTTCTTTAGTGAGTCAGGTGGCGCAGCGTCGGGAAGCTGACTACGAGGCTCGATGTGCTCTGATATCCACAGGGCTGGAAACTAATGGATATTCTTAAGGTGGGGAGCATGTCATCCTCTTTAGAGGACGTACCATAGTACCAGTGTCACTTCAAGAGGATGTGTTGGGGGAGTTCAAAATATCCTCTCTAGCAGTAAATCTAGGACTTGTGAAGATGTACCAGGATCTATGAAGATAGAACTGGTGGCCGAGAATGAAGAAATCAGTTGCAGAGTTTGTCCCTCTGTGCCACACTTGTCGGAAAGTGAAGGCAGAGCATTAGTTACCAACAGCCTTGGATCATCCTTTGATGTTCCCAGAGTGGAATAGGGATGCGATATCCATGTACTTCTTGATAGGACTTCCACATACGTCTAGGGGTCATGAATAGATTTGTTTGATCATCGACCGACTCACCAAGTCGGCCCACTTCCTACCGATCAGAGAGTAGGGTTCAGTACATAGCTTGGGACACCTCTATGTGCATGAGATTGTGATGCTACATGGAGTACCCTTGGCGATTGTCTCTGATCATGATTTGTGTTCTACTTTCTGACTATGGAAGGGGTTACTAGAAGCTTTTGGGACGCAGCTTTGTTTGAGCACCGCCTTCCATCCTCATATGGATGGCCAGACTGAGCGAACCATTCAGACCCTTGAGGACATGTTGCATGCTTGTGTCCTAAACTTTGGTCAATGTTGGGATGATCACTTGACTTTGGTGGAGTTTTCATACAACAATATCTATCACTCCACTATTGGGATGGAACCTTTTGAGGCATTGTACAGACGACCTTGCAGATCACCTTTGTGCTATACTGACCGAGGGGAGTCAGTACTAGTTGGACCAGAGATGGTATGGGCAACCATAGAGAAAATGAAACTCATCGAGGATCAGATGAAAACTGCACAGAGCAGGCAGAAGTCATATGCCAGTCAGAAATGGAGACCTCTAGAGTTCGAGGATGGTGACAACATGTTTCTACGAGTCTCACCCTGACGAGGTTTACAGAGATTTGGCCCAAGAGCCAACTTATCTCCTAGGTTCATTGGACCCTTTCAGGTCCTCATCAGAGTTGGTGAGGTTGCTTACCGCTTAGCTCTTCCACATCAGTTACACTGGGTGCATGATGTCTTCCACATATCCCAGCTGAGGAGATACGGGCAAGACCCTCCCACGTCATCGACCACGGTGAGCTAGACATCAATGATGGGGTGAATTTTACGGAGGTTTTAGTAGAGATTGAGGATCGATATGAGAAGGTCCTTCATGGGAGGTATATACCTCTGGTGCGCGTTCGTTGGCACCATGGGAACCTCAAAGAGACCACATGGGAGTGAGAGCCTCAGATTCCTGCTCATTACCCCCACTTGTTCCCTTAGTTTGAGTTGTGTCTTGTGGGGACACAAATCCCTGAGGTTGGGAGAATGTAACAACCCCAGATTTCTAGGTAAATTCCTTTTTAATTAAATGAGAATTTTTCGAGTCTGCGAAAATTGACGGCTCATGATTTTGAGGTCTAGTGTGCCTAGAATGAATTTTTTTTCGAGTACGTTCAGTAAATGTATGAGCATGTTTTTCTAACTTTTGAACTGTTGCTCAGAATTGAAATCTGAGGGAACCGTTGAACTTGAAGTGCCAGTATTCGCATAAGCGGATCTTCACCTCCACTGTAGTAGGTCGACTGTGAAAGAGATAATTTGGGTTTTCCGTGAAAGAATAAAATAGAATAAAATTGTGTAACATTTTATTTTATTTGGAACTCTCATATGGATGTTGAGAGGTGGTTACCACTAGAACTAAATCTATCATGTGAGGTTATGGAGGTGGGGACCACAAGGATTAACCTCCCATGTGGGTTATGTTGGTGGGGACCACTCAATGCTCAAATCCCCTTGAACTCCCCTCTATATGGGAGGAAAACATCTTTAACTCCCCCACTTTATTTGGGCCACCACACTTAATTAATTATACTAACTAATCAATTAATTAATTAAGCTAATTTGAAACTATGACAACAAACATAATCAATAACTTGTTCTGTTATGTGGTCTACTTTTCATTTTGGTTGAATTGAGAGGAAAGGGTTGTAAAGAGGAGAACATTGAAGAACACATCATCCAATGAAGTGATCCTCCAATGAAGAGATCCTCCAAAAAAGAGCTCCTCCAACAAAGAGCTCCTCCAATGAAGAACACCGATGCAGGACTTTGAATTTTTTCTCGAGACACCCTTCAATGGTGGAAGTATTCATCAATGAAGAACCACCTCCATCGATGAGAATTTATCGGATGAATGATCTTGGGATCAGAGGCGTGGGGCATGTGAGACGAAGGTCGAGAACTTCTACTTCTCCCATCAATATTAACAATCAAACGAGGTAGGGGTGTTTTTTAATTTGATCAATGTTAAATTCCCTCTCATATTGAACCATCTTCCTTGAGTCATTTTCTACCTCCATAACGCGGAGGGTACGGGGAAAAACAACATGAGCCGACACCTCTGCAAATCTTGTGGATCTTCTTGGTGATCTTCGAGATGGTGATGGCGACCGGTGCCGATGGTTGGCACCGGTGGAACTCAAGAACCTCGAAGAAGGCAATGAATGAAGGGTGGCCAGTCAAGCCGGCCACCGGAGAAGGCACAACGCTCTGCTATACCGTGGCCTCCATGCCCTGCGGCCTCCATGCCACGCGGCCTCTGCACCCTGCGGTGCTCCACCGCCTGTGGCCTCCGCGCCCGACAGCACTCGTCCGAACCGCGACTTCCACTTCCAGCAGCACTCCTCCCCCCGCGGTCTCCACCACGCCGCGACCTCCACGCCTCGCGGTGCTCCGCTGCCCACGTCTTAGCACCGTCACGTGACTCCCACATCCTCCGCCGCCCCATGGCCTTGCTCCATCCTGCGGCACACACGGCCTCCGCCTCCCCACGGAACCTACAGCCGTTGTGGCCCACGCGGCCTCTGCGCCGCCCAGTGCGGGCCGGGAAGGACCCAATGGGTCGGGGCAGGTCAGTCAGACCAGGTCAGACCGGACCTGTACCCACTTCGACTCATTTACGCTCTCTGGGCTATAACTTTGGCACCATGTGTCCGTGTGAAAAACTGTCAACGACGCTATAAACCTTGGATCGAGATGGTGCCTTTGGTATACCCCACTAGATATTTGGATAAAGTTGGGATACGGTCATGTTGGAACAAAAATGAATCCATCCGGGCCCATAGGACTAAAAGGCTAATAACATAGAGAATAGGTGTCTGATTGATGCACCGTCTATTGCGTTGAGACCCCTATGACGTGGAGGTCCTTTGGGATACATATTTTTTGGAATTCGTGGCAGTTGGAATATCAACCAGTGGATTGAGTAGTGGACCCACTTGGAGATGAGAAAGTCTAGTGCAGGATCTCAGTAACTGGATATGATCTGAAGAATCGATAGCAATCATGTGTGGGTAAGCACCGAGCGATCCTGTATCGGTCAGCACCGAGCGATCCTGTGTGGCTCAGCACCTAGCAATCCGATGTGGGTCATCACCAAGCGATCCTATGTGGGTCAGCACCTAGAGATCCTATGTGGGTCTGACGATGTACTATGATCCTTCGTGGGTCTTAAGATTATCAGTGATCCTTCGTGGGTGTGCCTCTTAACAAAGTAATATGATTCAGTAGTTACATATAATCGTCTCTACTATTGTGCCTAAGAAATACCAAGTGTGAGGTGAGTCTGTACCTTGTGGTATTTGTATTTCGTGGTAATACCATGGTGGTTTAATTCTGTGTGGAATACCTATGTGGTACTTGAAATTGTGGTATTCCTTCCAATGTGGAACAATTGATCTTTGAGGTTTGAGTTGGACTCTGTGTTTTCCTCATGATAGAGATGGGTATAGTTGATAACGTAGGTATATGTATGGTCATATACCTAAGTAGGTTTGTCAATTGATTTCATGCCTTGTGGTTTATACTTAGTGTATTTTGTGAGACCTTGAGGGTCTCGGGGTCCCTATTAAGCATCTTTATACTCACACCTGAATGGGTTATGCCCGCACTCTATTGTGTCTAGTGCATACGTTGGACAATGCTGACTGAGGATGAGAGTACTAGGACTGGAGGTGGCTCAGAGGTGGATGATAGATAATGTGAACCGTAGATATGGTCAGTTGTGAGTTGTACCTACCCTTCAGGTAGGATTTGAGGTGGATGATCTAGGATATCTTTTTCACCTATCAGCCATCTTGTACTTGTAGGACCCCAGGACACCCTGAGAGGGGAGGGGTGAATCAGGGTGGCAACTTTTTCTTCTTAAAGTTGTGGATCTTGTTCCCACGTTGGTAGGAACTACATAAACCTGTATGATGGATATGATCAGCAATTAAACATTCACATGCAGAGACAGATGACACAGCTGTTTTTACTTGGTTCACCACTAAGGGCTACATCCAAGGAGTATACGCCGACAGGTTGCCGGTCGTACCTAAATCCACTATGCTTCACTAGCTGCGGATACAAATGTTCGGGTACAGACACTCTGTCCCAGGCTCACTGCCTTTTCAATTGTTCAGGGATAGCTCACTGCGTCCCTCGGGTCACTCCCGTTGACTCCCCCTGGCTCACTGCCGTTGGTGAAGTCTCACTCAGTTTATAGACGTGAAGGTCTCTTCAATAAATGTGCATTGATGTTCTTTGTCTCATGTTCCGCATGAGACTTTTCTTGCATCAGGATTCAGAGTTGATGCTCTTTATAGTTCAATCTTTCTTCTTTAGTGCAATGACTGAATGCACTAGATCCCCTTGTCTTCGTTTGCCTGAATCACAATCACTGATGTGGTTGCTTACTTAATGAATCTCAGCATACTCGACGTTGTCAAAATCGGTTCTCCATGTATGCATGAGATCATGCATGTATCATTTAGATTTCTTCTTCAATCTCGCTTTGCACCGGATGTACCGGGAAACCTCAATTTTTACGCGCAACCCTTATGGTGTCTTGCGCGCAATTCCTATGATTTGCGCGGAATTCCTTTTTCGCGCAACCTCCAAATATTACACGCAGCCTAGAAACTGCCTTGCGCGCAATTCACTACTTTTGCGCGAAATCCACTTTTCGCGCAATCTTCCTTTTACGCGCCAATCACCAACTTTCTGCGCAGCCTTTGCTTTTCGCGCAATCTGACTTTACGCGCAAACTTTATGTTTACGCGCAGCACCCTTTCTAACTTCAATTTCGCGCACCAGAGCTCGGGTATTTTCTATGTCTTGAACTCTACTGAATAGAGGAGGGTCACTTCATATTTATAGGCGACTGAGACCCCTGCGCGCAAAATCCCCTTCGGCGCGGAAAACCTCTCATCTGGCGCGTAATATTTCGCCCAGCTCAAGTATTTCGCGCACAACCCTTATTTTCCGCGCAGCCCATGCCTTTGCCATTTTTCACCAATCTGATTTCGAAACACTATTTGCGCGAAAAACCTTGATCCCCTATTTCGCGCATCCCGCTGTTTTTCGCGCCTAACTTAAGTATTTCGCGCAAGCCTCTTATATTTCGCGCACCACTTCCTTTTTGTGGGAACCTCCTTTTGCAGACAATCCATGTCTTCATTTTCCGATTTTGAGGCCCAAAAATTTGGCAAACACTGGAAAACGGCGCCACCTTGTATCTGCTCTTTTTGTACCGCCTCCAGATCATCCATTCCTCTGTCGATGTTCTTGAATAAACCATAGGTCGTTGACCACAACTCTTGAACTCGACATGTCACCATGGAATCTCCTTTGTCAACAAATTTGTATGTCGTTTGTTTGCTTTGTCGACAAGCACGATCACCTTAACAACACTACTTCTTGGTGATCTGTATCCTTCAGCAATTCTTTTGCTTTTATCCCAAACTCCACCATTGTGATATGTATTCTTTGAAGGAACAAATTTAGTACCATCATCTTCAATGAAAGTGTGATGTGCATGGCCATTTCATAAGTCAACGCATTGGCACATTGCATCCTTCATCAACCATCATGATCAACTTCATGCAGACCATGTGATTCAATCTGTCAAGAAGTCTCTAGCATGGTTCTCACGCAATCATGAGTAATTGCATGGTCTTCATCAAAACCCATTGTTCTCATGCAATAATGAGGAATTTCATGGTCTTCATCAAAGCCCATGGTCCTTATGCAATAAGGAGGAAATGCATGGTCTTCATCCAAAAACACCATCCTGCCTTAATCATCCTTGGATGGATTACTCCTCACAATATTCATTGTTGTAAACAATGTATCACCTTTGACACATGTTCTTTGAACTTACGAACAGTAAAACAATCGTCTTAATCACCACTCCTCTACTTCATCGGAGTATTTCATGATCACCTTCATTTTGATCTGCATTGAAAACTATTGACAACAAATACAACCTTATACACAGAGTGGTTCCAACAGTACTTTCCAGTTTTCCTTGTACATTTTTGTTGGGCTTGTATTCTGGACCATTTTACTTGTTGTGCTCATTTTGTTTAGAATTCAGTTTACTTGAGTTCATATCTTATTGTGTTCTTGGTTGGGTGTGTTACAGGTTATAAAGTAAATGCCTTCCCAATTATAGGGAATACGCCTTTAGTTCTTGTCTCCAGCCCCTAGCATATGGAAGGCGGGCTTGGGGTAGTCATGGCACGGGCCCCAGTGGATGGGTCGTGACATCACCACTCTCCTAGAACATGAAAGGAGGTCATCAAGGGGGGGGGGGGGTGTCTCCAAAACATCATAACACGTTCCTCAATAAATGAACGTATTACTACAAGAACCGCTAATATTAACATTTTGTAGGATTAATCATCCCAATCTAATAGCCACACCCATCTGTCTGCACCTACTTCTAGTTATGGGAATCATAAAGATCATATGAATAACAAGTGACACTTATGGATTCCCACTACTATGTTTGGTCCAAGGTCATTTTCTCCACTAAAATGTGCCAGGTTCATATATATATAAATTCATTTTATATAGGAAAACATCTTTTATATTTCCAATTGCATCACCAATTTATGGTCACCATTTGGGTAAAATTTTAATTTCCATTATGTTTGTGTTTATATAAATTTATGAAAAATATAATTTGATTTAGATATATAGATAAACATTTCAAATTTATATAGTTCCATACACATTATAAATTGAAATTATGTGACCATTTTAATAGAAACTGCTATTTACCCAATCACTATAAAAATGATAGAAATATTTCATAGACATTGAAATAAATGAAACAAAAGAAGATGTAGATAGTAAATTTATTAATATAGTTTTTATTGGAATATGAATGATATATAAAACCTAATGTTCATATATGGATGAATGAAGAAATACTTTATTGAATTATTAGAAAAAGGGATGATATCCATAGTAATATTAATCAGTATAAATAAAATGTTTCAATCAATGGTTAATTGAAGACAACAGTAATAAACCTAATCAAGAACGACATGTCCAACCAAATATAATTATGGTTTTTTATAGAAGTTGGTTTTCTACTCTTAGAATATTCTCTTGGGAAAATCATATCATGTAATATTTTTCCATTACACCATCCTAATTTGTATGTAATGGACCAAAAATGAAAATAGACCGCCTCTAATACCACATTATGGACTCATGGAACATTTTTAGTCTTATAGAACTAATCCTAGCTGAAAAAATTGACTAAATAACACCTCTCTATGAGAAAGAGGCTACTGACTAGTTGTAAGGATCTTTAGTGGAATTATGTGGTGACTACACCCTCATGATCAGCATGAAGATCATCAGTACGACCATATCTATCAATATAATATGTATAAAATATAACCAAACAATGTAATTATAATCATTCATCCTATAGATAAAAATTTAAACCACATCCATCAATTTTATACAATTTTTTAACATGGAATTCTATACAAAAATAAAATTCAGGGTGACAGGGAAATAGACATACACAATATGCATTACAAAAAATGAACGAAATATAGAAGTATATCTCTTATATAATCTCTAGAATATAGTAGTTATTCTTCCCCCTATAAAACATCCTAAAATAGTAATCAAGAATCCATGGAAGGCCAATTTCCCATTTCCCCACCTCTATCCTTGATTTCTTTCATGTAACCCAAAGAATGCCTGAACATGAAGTGAGATATACTCAGTAGGCCTCCAAAAATGTTGTACATTTCCGTCATATAACTAATTATATAATATGTAATTTTTTCATATAATTAATATTTAAAGAAATAATTTAAATTTTATTTGGGTTTCCATTGAAGACCCTTCCACTTCTACCTACACTAGACCAAGAAAAAATATATCTATGTAACCTGTCAATCGTGATTTTATTTATAATAATGTCTCAGGACCCATCACATTGACAAGTCATTAAATGTAAAACATAAATAATAATTTTTTTCATAATAAGGTCATTATATAACATATTTCACTTTCAAAATTCAAAAGTACTATTATTCTTTGATTTGAAGTCATTTATTTGATTTATTAATTAATTTGAAGCAATCCATATCATATCCTTGGGATTCCAAATTTGGATACTAGTTATTTCTCCTACAATAATATGATCCCAGCACATTACAGGAAAATCCTATGAATTTAATTTAGGAACAATGGTATTACTATATGTGTTTCGTAAATCCATTACCCTCTATGTCCATCACTATGTTCCTAAAAGGTATCCCATGTGTCACATTGTATATATTTAAGGATCTTCCATTTGAGTCTATCCTTGGTATTTTTTCATAGGGAGTCCATTTTTCATTTGTGGAATATATTATACATCATCGATGTGATTTATTAAATGAATTTCATATGAGAATCCTATTTTCACCCACATTGCATGTTATTTTAATTTAAAATTAATATAAATAAATAATACATATGAGTCTATTCATGTCATTCGAAGAGAAAACCAATGAAATACTGTAAGCATGTAAATAAGAATGTTTTTTGGCCGAATGAATAAACATAATATGTAATGTCACATTTAATTCCATTGGATATCACATTTTTATATCAATTTAACTCACCGCAGAAGGATTCTAAAATTGTATCATAGAATTAAAAGACATATCTTCACATAAAACATCACATTCAACGTAATTGAGAATTTTGGTTTTAAAGACAATCATCAGACTATGTGAGAATGGATGGTGGTTAGGGGAATATAGACATGCTACTCCATTCCTAGTTTCATTTACATCAATTTATATTATAATAAATTCATTTAAAATCCAAAAATTAAGGGTTGAAAGAACACACCATAAGAGGATATTCAAATTCCTAGGCCACCCATGGTTATTTTATTCAATTTTTTAACAAACCCAAAAGGTGGATCAATTCAAGGTGATTAACCTCATGAAAGACATAAACGAGTACTTTGAATTATAAAGGACATTCATAGTGATTTTAGTTAATGAGAATTACATTTAATAGTCCTCCAATGAAAAATCCAATGTGTGACACAAAGACATTATCCATAAACACCAATAAAATATGTGAAAATCATGGGACCTCCTAAATTAGCTTTTCTATTGACTCATCATCTATTATTGGACTCTAATTAAAGATATATTGAATTAAATAGAGTAAATAAACATTTTCATAATAAATTGGTAATATTAACGGAATCCATAATAAAAAATTTGATTACAAGATAAACTTTAACCAGAGATAAAGGAATGCAGACTTTATGAGTATCCATCCAACATGATATATGTTTGTCCAATCAAATTCTGGATGTAAGGGAATCCTAAATGCATGTAATGATTTGATGGGATATCTCTATAATGAGGGGAATTATATGGATTGAAGGGAAAGAATATTTAATACGAAATGATGGGAAGATATTACATTCACCCTTTGAATAATATTCACATGGTATAATTGTAAATTTGGCTAAACTATGCACCAACCATAACTTAAAAACATCTCTAAGACACCCCTTACTTGTGATAGGTTTAAAATTTGAATACTATTATGTAGCCCATGAAAAAAACAAGTGTAAATTGTTTTTCATCACTCACAAAATTATGTGGAAACATTATCTTGGTTAAGAAAAATCACCCAACATAACGAAGAACATATGATAACCCACATGGTTTATACAAACATTGTTGGATGGGATAAATTGTTTGGAGTAAAACTTTTTCCATTATATTTCATCCATTTTATGGGGATCAGATATTTGAATAAGCCACACATACCCTATTCACCTCCATTCCCTCACTGGGAACATCAATTGGGGTAATACTAATGAAATAAAAAAGGAAAAAGGATTTTTAACATGAATAAAAACTAGGTTCATACAATTTAGGTTACTAAATAATGATGGAAATTTCTCCCATAAAAGTATATAGAAACTCAATGATGGTGATGTTCTTATTTCACAAGAATATGTGGATTTATATTCTTATGAGTTTCCAATATTTCAACTAGGATACTATCTCCACATTTTATTTGAACTAATATTATTTTATATTCCAATATATTAGAGTCCCTATAAAATAGTTAAAATTTAATTAGCGTAACTGATTAAGAAAATTTATTATAATTTTGGCATATATTTTATACACACATGTTTGTCACAATTGGGTGCATAGGATCTATTTTCAGAAATATATTTATAACAATGTGATTTGTTATTATTCTCAGGAAATAAAAAATAATCATAAAGGACATGTATCATATAGCCCATATTAATGATTTTTTTATCAACTTAGAGGATATCCGTAATATTCAATGATAGGCCTTTGACCTATATGTCATAATTAAAATTTTAAAGGGATGATATACTCATGAAAACCTATAATATAAGATATGGGCACAATGAGTTCATAATGATTTAATTCAGACACCAAAATTTCCCCTTTATCATAATTGATATGATTAATAGTGTTTTAGGTATTATGTTGAACCATTTATGGATAACTTATAACATATATTAGAAAATATTTCAATAACATGTGTGATAATGAAAAATAACTATGAATTTCTCTAATGATAAGGAGTAATGAAAAACTCCATTCCAAATATAAAAATTATGAAATTTAGATTTAAAAAGTATTAATACTAAGTAATGTAATTCCATGAAATTAATTATTTATACATTATTCAATGACATATATAATTGTAGAATTTTTCATATTGACCATTATTAGTCCCATCCATAAATTACTTTAATTTGGTGGGAAATATTAAATTTTCTATAGAAAAATATCACTTTCATCAAATATTATATTCAAGGTATCATGGAATACTTTTATTTATATTGTTATAGAGGGATGTCAAAAATGTAGATCATAAGAGAATAATGGTCATTAAACTAGATATAACATTACCCAATAATGGATTATTAATTTTGATAAACTAAGATGCCTTATAGATGGCCTTATTCTAAGCTCTGAAGAAAAATTACAACGTTTTTTATTTTTTTCATGTGAGTTGAAATTCCATGATAAAAATTACCCTATTAAACATATTTTGGTCATAGTGTAGATATTTAAATTAAATACTTAGAGGAATTATCTCAATGGTAAAAAGTATGAAAAATATAATCATCAGAAAAACATAATGTATATATTCACAAATATGGTGTTCAATATGATCAAAAGTTTATGGTTCAAATCTACCAAATTTAGTGCCTTTTTTATATATTACAAACCTTGGAAGGAAAACATGATTTATGATTCACTTAGAATGAATTATTTTTGTTACATAATAAATGATGAGGATTTAAAATAATCAATACACATATGATTATATATGATTGTCCTTGAAATAGTAAAATAAGGAGTACAACGTTCCATTCTGATATTTCAACTCAATAATCCATTAATTTGAATATCATGGTGGTGATAAATGATGATTTTAGCTAAAAAATAAAATATAGAATATTATATAATAGAACATTGACATTGAAGGAACAATATGTTAGAGAAATTGATATGTATTTTTTCATTACCACTATTATTAATGGATAAATTATATAGTTTATAGAGATCATATTAAATTATTTATTCAAGAATACCATTGTCTTTTTATGATATTGAAGATTATTTTTAGTGGTAAAAACTGAATTGGGAGAATACAAATTATGTATCCCAATGCATCGTATCCCAAAATGATAATGTTATATAAGAAATTTATAAGGGATGTTGCAACCATTACCCTTACCTATATTTAAACAGGTTATCACCATTGTGGATTTAATTATTTGTCATCCCAAAAGTTCAAAAGTCCATACATCTATTTGGGTTTCTGTTGACCACCTTTTTATGTTAGTATATTTCCTTTCCATTAATTATGATTTATTACTCGATAAATATTCATGGATATATATAATTTAAGTGGTAAGGATACATGGAATTCCAATTTAAATTTTATATAATAAATATAAATTGGTTAACTCGCTGTATGGGAAACTTTATATGAATATAATGAATATAAATTATATATTTTTATGGATCATCATCATCATCATATGATTGGTTAAATCTAAACGAATCATTAAACCTCCAGAGGATACCATATGATCCTACTAAATTTATTTCAATGGAATATGGGGTCAAAATATTATCCTAATATGGTACTCATATAACATAATTTTAAAATATATAGTTAATGGGAAACAATATGAGGATGGATATTTGAAAAAAGATAAAAACTCCAATAAGTTGGGTTTCTATTTTAGATAATGATTTATTTGGAATAGAACTGTCTATATAAATTCTGGTATAAGAATAATATTATTTATCAACATAATGGAATTTAATAATGTTTAGAGAAGATATAAACTGATAACCATTATTGATATTTGGATTTTTCAATCAAATAAAAGTTAATGTTTTAAATATCATCATGGAATATGTTTACGAGACTTGTGGACAATGGAACGTTGATCCCATTAAATGATGTCTCTTTTGAAGTCATTGATTCCATTGGAACTATTTCTTATCATCATTCACTTCCACTACATCTCTCGGAAGTTAATAAAAAATTCCAAGAATCGGTTTTAAGAGAGTAGATACTTGAAAGTTCACTTATATTGAACTCTTAGGTTATACAACAGAACCATGATCTATATTATTATAGAAAAACATTAAAAATCAGGGATCATAGATAGAATGTAATCCAAAAAACCAAAACTATAATAGTTAATGATATATGGGGAAATAAAATGTTTGAGGAATTAAAATCAGAAATCATATAATAAATGAGGAATAATGTCCATAATTTATTTAATCAATGTAATAAAATTTCAAGGATGAAACTATTTGAATATAGTAGAGTCTAAAAACCCATGAATATACTGTGTATTTTACAATATAAAAATATTTTGTTTCTTAACATGATGCACTCACAACACCAATATAAAATGAAATGAACATTTGTTTTTTGAAATCATTTATTACAATACATGATCAACATTAATACATAATTAGGGTACAATATGAAACATCATTTAATGAATTAGAAGTTGAAAAAAATCACATGTATATAAATATAATATTCTCATAATAACCATATCCTTTTGGTTATCTAGTAAGATCAATACCTCAATTACAACTATTTAATTGAAGAAAAACATTAGGAATATAGTAAAAACATTGAGATAATAGAATTAATATGATTAATGGATTTATTAAATTATGTATGGTTTTATATAGTATTGAAATGTGGACGTTATATATAATTTTTTCGACATATTACATTTCAATATATGATAATTGTTAATAAATTCATTGGATATAAAGTCAAATGAATAATGTTTTTTTTTCTATATGATTATTTGGTTCAAATTTATAATATATATACGTTTAATTTTTTAATAGTTTTCAATAATAAATTGAATATAATATCATTGATAGATAATAAATAATGAAACATGTATGATAATATTTAATTAAACTTTTTATGATATTATGTGTCTATTATTATTAAGTTTAGTATATTACAATTTCTGAAATTATAATATTAAAAAATGATTTTTTATCAACTAATGAAAATATTACATGTTATGAAGATAAATAATTAATTTGAATGTCATATGGTAAAAATATTTAAATGATAAAATTGTATTTTTTTTTACTGAACTCTTTTTTATGTGTTGTGTATTTCTACCATAAAAATAATATTTTTCACTATTAAATTATTTATCTAATTTAATATTTTAATGTATAAATACCAAATTAACACTCATATAATAAATGATATATATTAAATAAAATAAAGAACACATAATGTTTAACATTATAATTTCTTATTAAAAAATTATGAATATATATATATATTATTTGATATGAAAAACTTATCACATTTAGAAACTAATCTAGATAAAATGGAGATTGAATTTTTTAAACAAAATATCAATGTTAGATTTGTTGGTACATTTCACTTTTTTGGGAATAAAAATAATTTCCTAATGAAAAAAATTTATTTACAATAGTAAATTCAACATCGATGAATAATATTTATCTTTGTAGAAAGTGATTAAAATATTTATATAATTATCTATTAAAAATACATATGTGGTTTTTAATGATTTGTCTTTAATATTTTCCACTTTGTATCAAATTTACCATGTCAAATTGATAAATTACACTATAGGGAAGGATTATTTATGGAAATTTACCGTGACAACCAATTATAAAATGAAACCATTTATTCAACTTCAAAACAAGTATTTTACTAAGAAAAAAAATTCATTTACTAATATATTATCATCTCCATAATCTTTCTTAAAATGTTTGGGAACATTGGTATTTACAAAGAACCATAAATTCATTATAATGAATCAAATAATATGAAAAATTATTGAATTAATTATAGTACATAAATAGATCTACAACATCATTTTTAATTACCTTATCATCTCCCCTCTTTATAAATATCATTATCCAATGAAACTATACTCACATTATTGGGAAATGAGAAAAATTTTAAATAACTGAATAGTATTTCTCAATTATTAATATAATATTTTGGTGGGGTGGGGGGGTCAACAACCTATGTTAATGATATCATATTATTATCATTGTTTAAAACATAAATTATTATAGGGACTTTAATACCTAAAATATATGTAATTAATGATTAATTTCTATTATTAATATTTCTCATTAATTTTGATATAAGAATTAATAGCCAATATAACATAACAAGTTTTTACAGGTAAATTGCCCAAAACATGATTGGCCTAGAATAAATTCTCAGGAATTATAATGATACATTCCATCCTATAAATATGGAAACACAATAGTTATTGAAAGAAAATCTATACACTATCATGATTATTCTATTCATGTTGAAATTTTTAGGAATGATTTAAATAATGATGAAGAATATATCCATTGGGATACATTTACAAAATAATAAAATCTTAAATATTTATTGATATTAATAATAAACAAATAAATAACATATGTATAATAAAAAATATATAAATGAAAAGTAGAATTTGTGATAAATATTAAAAATATTAACAATTATATTTTTAATAAGATAATTTTCATTGTAATTATGGTTATAGATCATTTTTTGATGTTGGGATTGAATTTATGAGTTTTCTCATATTAATTTGTAATCATTTGGATATAATTTAAATTCACCACGTTTTTTATTAAATACTGTGTATATAAAACCCATTAGTGTTTTATTTAATTATTTTTAGAGAAACTAAAAATTGTAAAAATATATCTAATGATCTCTCCTTCAGGTATTTTTCATTAAAAACATACAATACATGTATGTGTTTATTTATTAGACTTCGTTTGAGATCGATAATTTTTATAACTAAATTTATGTTGGTGGAATTAAATTATATTCATATATATAACCACATTTTTTTCAAATATAGTTATTATTGGATTTTAAATGTATTATAAGTTTTCCTAATCCCATTATTTCATTACTTAACAATTATATTGCTTGTAAATGGGATAGATCCTATCTCATATTTTCAATGTGGAATAATTCTCCCCTATTACCATATTGATTATATTTATTATGGATTTTATTTTTGAGAATAAATGATTTAATAAGTTCGTTTTTTATTAAATTAAATATTATGGATAATTTTTTCAATCGAATATTATTAGTGTTTTTAAACAAAATATTTTCAATTGATTTGATTTTATTTAAAATGTTTAAAAAGAATCTTTATTTTATTACACATTCTTACTGGTTGAATTTTCATATTAGTATATCTTTTTTCTTTATATCAGTTACTAATTATCTTTTAATTGCTTTTCCAATGTGAATTATTTACCAGATTTTATATATCTTATATTATTTTATAATATGTTTTTATTAAGCAACGTATATTTTTCCTTCATTTTTAATTTAATTTTATATTGATCATTTAACAAAAAAAATTATATGTTCAAATTATATAATGTATCTTATTACTCATTTGTGATATTTTATAATGATACAATACATCATCACAAACCTTCACGAATTACTGTAATTTAATATGGATTTTTATATAAAAGCAATTTCATTCCAACATGTGAATTTATATATGATACAATTATATATGTTTAAATGTTCATGTGGAAATCAATTGTTTTGAATATCATTATTTTATTAGTGGGTTCATTAAATACCTCTAGTTCATTGGGTAAATTTTATATCTCATACGATAGTTGTGAATGGAGAGTTATCAAAACCCCCTATGGAATTGTTTCCACTAAGTGGAAGTTCGGTCGATTATACGCCTTGTTGCATTTAGTAAATACATATATATATATATATATATATATCAGGGATTATGAAGTAAAAAATCAAATACAATGTTATTTTAATAGTGTGTATATTTTCTTAGAACCGATTAATTACATACTGGATAGTTATTTTTATGATTATATAACACTATATTCTACGATTTTATGATAATGTATTGTAATTCTGGCTCGTGATTATGTACTAATGTTTCCAGATCCACAAATATAATTTTTGATGTTATTTAAAATCCATGATCCATGAATCATGATTTATGATCTATGATTTATCTTGTTTGATTATCTTATTTTATGACTATGTATCATGGTTATGTCATCATACCTAAATGATCTTCCTAACCCCACTTATGATATTCGATTAATATATCTCATGTTTACCATTATAGAGCTTCTAATATAACATTTTCTTATGTTTCCATTCCCAAAATTATGAGGATGTGTATTATGTATGATATATACAAAATGGATTCATGTGATAATTTAGGTTTTTGAGATTTTTAAAATGGTGAAAAATTAGAAGGTTATGTATCTAATCTCCAAATATAATAAAAATTATTTTTTATACTATGGTTTGTAATGTAATTTAAAATATTATCATGTTATATAATGTAATATGTATGTTTTTATGCCCAATTCACCTAACCATATAAAGACCACTATAAGATATGATTTTTAGAGATTAAATTTTGAGAGGAATTCAAGAGAAAATTGTTGAATAAATGTAGAATAACAGTAATGGAGGATAGGTCTGGTTATTTATTAAAATGATGGGAAATTCATTTGAAAATTAGTTTTTTGTAAATGGTAAAGATGGAATGTAGAGACCCGAATCTTAACATACATTGACATTGCATTACATTTGCGGAATACTTAGTACATAACAAAAACACACACACAAGGATCATAATAGTTTAGTGTCTTTGGAAACTCGGAATATGATCTTCTAATCCTGGGGAAAGATCTTCAACATCTCCCATAAAGATCTTCTTTTTTTTACCTAAAACCTTTCTTTATATCATGGGGAAAAGAAAACATAAAACGGTGAGCTCAAATGCTCAGTAAGGGTAAACAAAAAAATATCAATCACATCATATACAGAAGCACATAACTTTTGGAAATCTTAACCTGCAAAAGAGATCATAATTTAATAACATGGGGTAAATCATGGCAGTGAAATGTAATCAAAATAATCATAACTTAAAACATGAAACTTTGTGGAATACACACATAATCATATAGAATCATATCTTGTTAGTCAAGACTCATTGAAAAGACTATCTTAGTGTACAAAGTCCCTTTCTGAACCGAGTCACCCTCGTTTCAGTCCTGTTTCACTGAACCGGTATAACCTACCATTCCAGCCATGTCTATCTCATGAGATATAAAATCTTTACCCAATGCATTGGAGGGAGATATAGGTCCCACCCAACTCATAATGATACCATTCTTATGTGTGCCACAAAATCATAAATCATACATCATTGCATAACCCATGTAATAAAATAGGATTCTTAAACATCATGCCATCATAATCCATAAACAATTGATATCATTTCATCATAAGAAAATTGAAACCATTTAAATTATAGAGACATTTTACTTGAAACATACATATCAAATAACGTCATCTTAGATGGAAAATAGTTTTGAAAAAACACTTGAAATGAATTCTTGAGGAAAATATCCTTTCTTCTTTAAAAACATTTTTCATTTCTTAACATGTCATAAAACTTTAAACTAAAAGAAGTTGATTAAAATTAAACTTGAAAACATGTAAAGGAATCTTCTTGGAAATAATGTTTTAAAAATCCATTCATGTCGTATAAGTTAAAAAAAACATTCTTCGTACTTTTGTCGGAAGAGTCAAAAAGTACCTCGTATGAAAAACGACAAAAGATTCCTTTCATATTCTTTACTAAAAACTCACCGAAGGGTAAAATTGGATTTAAACAATTGTAGGTGGATGGAAATAATATTAAATATTCCGGAAACATGGATGTGGATGATAAAATACACCCCAGTAAATATTAAAGTATAAAAAATCTCTGATAAAAATGAGATTGTGATATTTCCCTTACCTTAGGTCCGATTTGCTTCGTAAGTGTCCGAACCTCCTCTTTTTGACGCGCCTTTTCTTAACCTCCACTTAAAGAACTAAGGATGGTATTTGAAGAAGACCAGGACCTCTAAGATGATACTAGGGAAGTGGAGAAGAGATTTTGGCAGGGGTTGGCCGAGCTTGAAGGCTCAAAGTTGTGTGAGGAAGAGAGGGAGGAGGTGCCCTTTTATAAGGGAGGAGAGGGGCACCTTAGGAATATCTCAAAATATTATTTTATATTAAAGTCAAAATCGGTTTATAATGGTTCCAAAGGGTCTTAATTCGAAGGTAGAGTGGGTATGGGTCTAAATCCTATCAACCAATAGGATTTAGACAAGTTTAGGTTATTATTTTAACCTTATCAATTAGATTTAACTCTAAGTTAAATAATTTAACTCTTACCGTGACTTTTTGTTTTCTTACACTATATGGTTAATAAACTTACTATAACATGCCAAAAGAACCCCAAGTTGTTTATTATTAATATATATATCCTTATCTAAGTCATTTGGACGAACCTTAGTTTTTTAGGAATAAAATAACAATTAATAATATAATATTTGTTTTAAAAACTATTTTATGTCAATTTTGACACTATTTAGTAATTGATTTTTGTGAAAATCATAACAGAATTATATGTTCGAACCAAGTTGATTAAATCAACACTAATATATCATAGTAACCTATAATATTAGTGTAATTCATAAAAAGTCTCAAATTTCATTTATTTGATCATTTATAACATCAATTATGTTAACATTTCCTTAAAAGGGTAATTACTGCATCATCATTGTGTCATAAATAACCTAATTTGTATAATGTCTAAAATTTATAAATAAAATATCATTATGTAGGAAATATTTTTAGATTTCTAATGAATATTTATAGTCTAATTTATCTTATGTATAACCCCATATTAAAAATTATTTACTTATTAAACATTGATTTTAACTATTTTAACCCTTCTTTAAATAAATTAATAATAAATGTCCTAATCTAATCCATGTGGGGATAAATGGTCATATTTTATTCCTAAGTTTGTTTTTCGTCGAATTACACTTATCCAATAGATTTAGGACATGTGTTAGGGTAATAATAATATCATCTTTACCCTTAATTACCCTATTTACTTTTTACGGTGGTAAAAAAAGTAAAAAGTTACTATTCACCAAAAATTATTTTCATCTCATTGAACCACATTTTAGTCCTTCATATTAACCGTGTCTCTTGGATTTTCGAAATTCCACTCACAGAAGCGGTAAAATTAAGTTTTATGAAAAATTCAGTTTTTTTAAATACCACTTAGTGGTTCCACTATTCATCAAAAATTGAAAGTTTTCAGAAAAATACAAAAAATTAGGCCAAAGCAATATTCGATATTATGAACTCAAAAATTATTTCTATTTTACCAAATTCAAAACATATCAGTTGCATTAATTAATTTAAAAAATAATTGTCGTCGTCAAAACAAAAGGCATGTTTTTAAGAGATAATAACTATCAAAAGATTGACACTTGTTTATAACTGGTTTAAATGTGAAATTACATCCCATGACCAACATTATATTAAATTGTAAAAATATATTCTAAATATACTTTAAAACCACTCAAATTAATAATTTATCACTATTAATTATTTCGATTGAAAAAGTTGTTTTTAATTAAAATTTAGCAATTTCCACTATTCATCAAAATATGAAAGTCATCCGAAAATTACCAAAATTTCACCCTAAGCTAATTTCGATATTCCGAATCCAAAATGAAATCCATTTTGAAAAATAAAATTTACAAATTTTCAAAAAGTGATTATTACTATTCATAACGGCTAGTTTTAATAATATTTTAATAGCATATCGTTGTTTAGTGAAACTCGGTATTGCGTACTACACATGCTATCAAGGAAGGTCGCGATTGCGTGTAATGAAAGGAAAGTAAAGGATGCGTGTTGTGCAAGATCCTTTTTGTGTAGCGTACAACACAAGACATTAATGAAATTAAAATGAATATTTTATCATAAAATCTCGGGGTGTTACATTCTACCCCCCTTAAACTGAATTTCTCCTTTGAAATTCGTCGGGGTTATAAATGGTTTACTATTCGAAAGTTTCTTTGATAGAAACCCACATCGTAAAAAGGAATACCAAAACATGGCTTTAAAATCTAAAGTATGAAATGTAACGATTACCCAAATAAACTAATCACTGGGTTTCCACATAGGTGAAAATATGGATATGGAAGAAAAATCTAACCATCATGTTCTAATGGAGAGTGGTAGAGAACATGGCTATGGAAAAGACAACAATCACAAATCCATAAATTTGTGACGATCTAAGGTACCATCTGATTAATCAGATATAAGAGCACTAGGACAACATTTTTTTGGTTTTCAAGATCGTTTCACTAAAGTTTAAGAATTTGAATTAGAATAAATACTTACTTTATTTTGGTACAATCTCACTGTTTTTCATGCCTTGAAAAATTTCCACTTCATCTCTTAAATAAATGAAGTTGAATTTGTTATTCGTGAAGTGTTAGCAGATCATGTGATAGAATGACGGGTCATTCCATCTGTCTCAAGGAAAAGGTTAGCAAAAGTTATTAAATATACATAAGTCATTCTATAGTGAGATTAATCATATATGGTACCTAAAATGGACTTATACTTCATATATCATACTGCTTAATAAAACTAGTTTCTACTAAACAGGGACTTCCTGTAGGCCAGTGGTAGGCGATAAAGGCCAGTCGCACTTTGGTTGTGGTTTCGATTCCCACAGCCTTGTCCGACGAGATGGGTTGTCGCACGTCCTGCAGTTTGTCCTTTTTCTAAAGCTATATTACTATAACATCCATCCATAATATCGAAAAACGTTTTATCCTAACTTATGTCCCACATAATTCATTCTAATCTTTAGTCTTATCTAATATACTTCGGTCCAAGCTCATAGTATAAAGAAAACGATAACTTGAAAAGTCATCAACCAAGCATGTGAATACCATCATTTATCCCCCATATATCTTGTTGATCACATTCCAATCATGTGAATACCTTAATTATGTATTCTCTTGAAAAAATGAATACCCATTAAAACTTAGTGAAAACATTAATGCAGTTAAAAGTTAACACTTTCCATATACCAAAATCCTCAAAATTCTATATACTCATACCATGATATCACTTAGTCCTTATATCAATCATGAGCTCATGAATACTGTCAAACATTTCATTTTCTCCTTATCCCTTAATTATGCGCATATCATCTACTTTCCAAAATATTTGAATCACTTTTCATGGTTACCGATACCTTAAAATTATTGAAAACCACAATATACCAATACATAAATATTTCCGCACCCCATAAAAGTACCTCAACAACATTATTCTTGAATATAAACACTTTAGTCCATCCACTTCAATGATTGTCCTGGAATATGTCCTTACTTGATTTAGAAGTAACTTTTTAGGTCCGAGCATTGAGTTGGGTAATGCCGATGTTCTCCACAAATAAGACATTGAACTCCATAACAATCTGTCACTCTATGACCGTTTTCTCCACACAGATAACATTGGTCCCTCCATTTGAGGTATTCCTCAAGGTTCTTCTTCCCTTCTTCAGAAATCTCAATCTTCCTTTCTTTATGCTCCTCAACATGCGAACATGCATAATAGTTTATCTTCCTCTTCTTTGATGAATTAGGCATACCACTAAATTTTTAACCTTGTTAATCATATATCGCGATGACTGATTCGGCCTAATCACAATATCGTTATCTCTAGGCATTACACAATTTTGTTGCTCATAGTCACCAATTTGTCCATTAGATTCAGTGTTAACCGAATTCCTTCTGGTTCCCTCCATTAACTAAAACACAAAAAGAATTATGTGAGAGGCGAAATCATGCTAGGGAAGACAACATAGTAAAGGGGGAGTACCCTCAATATCTAACATCTTAGGTTTAAATTCTAAGATCGTTAGAACAATTCTAGGACTATAACCTATACGTATACTTAACCTTAGAGACATCCCTAGACATACCTTAAAATATCTCTAGGGATCTCACTATCGTTTTCGCATCCTAGTTTCCAAAGGTTGACTAAACTTTTCATTTGATACCAACTGTAGAGACCCGAAGCTTAACGTACATTGACATTACATTACATTTGAGGAATACTTAGTACATAACAAAAACACACACATAAGGATCGTAATAGTTTAGTGTCTTTGGAAACTCAGAATATAATCTTCTAATCCTGGTGAAAGATCTTCAACATATCCCATAAAGATCTTCCTTTTTTTACCTAAAACCTTTCTTTATATCATGGGGAAAAGAAAAATAAAAGGGTGAGCTCAAATGCTCAGTAAGGGTAAACACAAAAATATCAAACACATCATATACATAAGCACATAACTTTTGGAAATCTTAACCTGCAAAAGAGATCATAATTTCATAACATGGGGTAAATCATGGCAGTGAAATTTAATCACAATAATCATAACTTAAAACATTAAACTTTGTGTCATACACACATAATCATAGAGAATCATTTCTTGTTAGTCAAGACTCATTGCCAAGACTATCTTAGTGGACAAAGTCCCTTTCTGAACTGAGTCACCCTTGTTTCAGTCATGTTTCACTGAACCGGTATAACCTACCATTCCAGCCATTTCTATCTCATGAGATATAAAATCTTTACCCAATGCATTGTAGGGAGATATAGGTCCCACCCATATCATAATGATACCATTCTTATGTGTGCCACAAAATCATAAATCAGACATCATTGAATAACCCATGTAATAAAATAGGATTCTTAAACATCATGCCATCATAATCCATAAACAATTGATATCATTTCATCATAAGAAAATTGAAACCATTTTAATCATAGAGACATTTTACTTGAAACATACATATCAAATAACGTCATCTTAGATGGAAAATAGTTTTGAAAAAACACTTGAAATGAATTCTTGAGGAAAATATCCTTTCTTCTTTAAAAACATTTTTCCTTTCTTAACATGTCATAAAACTTTAAACTAAAAGAAGTTGATTAAAAATAATCTTGAAAACATGTAAAGGAAGCTTCTTGGAAATAATGTTTTAAAAATCCATTCAGGCCGTATAAGTTAAAAAAACATTCTTTGTACTTTTGTCGGAAAAGTCAAAAAGTACCTCGTACGATTAACAAAAAAAGATTCCTTTCATATTCTTTACTAAAAACTCACCGAAGGGTAAAATTGGATTTAAAAAATTGTAGGTGGATGGAAATAATATTACATATTCAGGAGACATGGATGTGGATGATAAAATACACCCCAGTAAATATTAATGTATAAACAATCTTGGATAAAAATGAGATTGTGATATTTCTCTTACCTTAGGTCCGATTTGCTTCGTAAGTGTCTGAACCTCCTCTTTTTGACGCGCCTTTTCTTAACCTCCACTTAAAGAACTAAGGATGGTCTTTGAAGAAGACTAGGACCTCTAAGATGATACTAGGGAAGTAGAGAAGAGATTTTGGCAGGGGTTGGCCGATCTTGAAGGCTCAAAGTTGTGTGAGGAAGAGAGGGAGGAGGTGCCCTTTTATAAGGGAGGAGAGGAGCACCTTAGGAATATCTCAAAATATTATTTTATATTAATGTAAAAATCGGTTTATAATTGTTCCAAAGGGTCTTAATTCAAAGATAAAGTGGGGATGGGTCAAATTCCTATCAACCAATTGGATTTAGACAAGTTTAGGTTATTATTTTAACCTTATCAATTAGATTTAACTCTAAGTTAAATAATTTAACTTTTACCGTGACTTTTTGTTTTCTTACACTATATGGTTAATACACTTAATATAACATGCCAAACGAACCCCAAGTTGTTTATTATTAATATATATATCCTTATCTAAGTCATTTGGCCGAACCTTAGATTTTTAGGAATAAAATAACAATTAATAATATAATATTTGTTTTAAAAACTATTTTATGTCAATTTTGACACTATTTAGTAATTGATTTTTGTGAAAATCATAACAGAATTATATGTTCAAACCAATTTGATTAAATCAACACTAATATATCATAGTAACCTATAAAATTAGTGTAATTTACAAAAAGTCTCAAATGACATTTATTTGAGCATTTATAACATCAATTATGTTAACATTTCCTTAAAAGGGTAATTACTGCCTCATCGTTGTGTCATAAATAAATTACTTTATTTAAAGTCTAAAAATTATAAATAAAATATCATTATGTAGGAAATCTTTTTAGCTTTCTAATTAATATTTATAGTCGAATTTATCTTATGTATAACCCCATATTAAAAATTATTTACTTATTAAACTTTGATTTTAACTATTTTAACCCTTCTTAATGGTCATATTTTATTCCTAATTTTGTTTTTGGTCGAATTACACTTATCCAATAGAATTAGGACATGTGTTAGGGTAATAATAATATCATCTTTACCCTTAATTACTCTATTTACTTTTTACCGTGGTAAAAAAAGTAAAAAGTTACTATTCACCAAAAATTATTTTCATCTCATTGAACCACATTTTAGTCCTTGATATTAACTGTGTCTCTCGGATTTTCTAAATTCCACTCACAGAAGCGGTAAAATTATGTTTTATGAATAATTCAGTTTTTTTAACTACCACTTAGTGGTTCCACTATTCATCAAAAATTGAAAGTTTTCAGAAAAATACCAAAAATTAGGCCAAAGCTATATTTGATATTATGAACTCAAAAATTATTTCTATTTTACAAAATTCAAAACATATCAGTTGCATTAATTAATTTAAAAATTAATTTCCGTCGTCAAAACAAAAGGCGTGTTTTTAAGAGATAATAACTATCAAAATATTGACACTTGTTTATAACTGGGTTAAATGTGAAATTACATCCAATGACAAAAATTGTATTAAATTGTAAAAATATATTCTAAATATACTTTTAAACCACTCAAATTAATAATTTATCACTATTAATTATTTCGATTGAAAAAGTTGTTTTTAATTAAAATTTAGTAATTTCCACTATTCATCAAAATATGAAAGTTATTCGAAAATTACCAAAATTTCACCCTAAGCTAATTTCGATATTCCGAATCCAAAAATGAAATCCATTTTGAAAAATAAAATTTACAAAATTTCAAAAAGTGGTTATTACTATTCATAACGGCTAGTTTTAATAATATTTTAATAGCATATCGTTGTTTAGTGAAACTCAGTATTGCGTACTACACACACTATCAAGGAAGGTCGCGATTGCGTGTAATGAAAGGCAAGTCAAGGATGTGTGTTGTGCAAGCTCCTTTTGGTGTAGCGTACAACACAAGACATTAATAATTTAAAAATAATATTTTATCATAAAATCTGGGGATGTTACATTCTACCCCCCTTAAAATGAATTTCGCCCTTGAAATTCGTCGGGGTTATAAATGGTTTACTATTAGAAAGTTTCTTTGATAGAAACCCACATCATAAAAAGGAATACCAAAACATGGCTTTAAAATCTAAAGTATGAAATGTAACGATTACCCAAATAAACTAATCACTGGGTTTCCACATAGGTGAAAATATGGATATGGAAGAAAAATCTAACCATCACGTTCTGATGGAGAGTGGTAGAGAACATGGCTATGGAAAAGCCAACAATCACAAATCCATAAATTTGTGACGATCTAAGGTACCATTTTATTAATCAGATATAAGAGCACTAGGACAACATTTTTTTGGTTTTCAAGATCGTTTCCCAAAAGTTGAAGAATTTCAATTAGAATAAATACTTACTTTATTTTGGTACAATCTCACTGTTGTTCGTGCCTTGAAAAATCTCCACTTCATATCTTAAATAAATGAAGTTGAATTTGTTATTCGTGAAGTGTTAGCAGATCATGTGATAGAATGACGGGTCATTCAATCTGTCTCAAACAAAAGGTTAGAAAAAGTTATTAAATATACATAAGTCATTCTATAGTGAGATTAATCATATATGGTACCTAAAATCGACTTATACTTCATATATCATACTGTTTAATAAAACTAGTTTCTACTAAACAGGGACTTCCTGTAGGCCAGTGGTAGGCGATAAAGGCCAGTCGCACTTCGGTTGGGGGTTCGATTCCCACAGCCTTGTCCGACGCGATGGGTTGTCGCCCATCCTGCAGGTTGTCCTTTTTCTAAAGCTATATTACTATAACATCCATCAATAATATCAAAAAACGTTTTATGCTAAATTATGTCCAACATAATCCATTCTAATCTTCAGGCTTATCTAATATACTTCGGTCCAAGCTCATAGTATAAAGAAAACGATAACTTGAAATGTCATCAACCAAGAATATGAATACCATCATTTATCCCCCATATATCTTGTTTATCAAATTCCAATCATGTGAATGCCTTAATTATGTACTCTCTTGAAAAAATGAATACCCATTAAACCTTAGTGAAAACATTAATGCAGTTAAAAGTTAACACTTTCCATATACCAAAATCCTCAAAATTCTATATACTCAAACCATGATATCACTTAGTCCTTATATCAATCATGATCTCATGAATACTATCAAACATTTCATTTTCTCTTTATCCCTTAATTATGCGCATATCATCTACTTTCCAAAATATTTGAATCACTTTTCATGGTTACCGGTACCGTAAAATTATTGAAAACCACAATAGACCAATACATAAATATTTCATTAAACCATAAAAGTACCTCAACAACATTATTCTTGAATATAAACACTTTAGTCCATCCACTTAAATGATTGTCCTGGAAGAAGTCCTTACATTATTTAGAAGTAACTTTTTAGGTCCAGGCATTGAGTTGGGTAATGCCCATGTTCTCCACAAGTAAGACGTTGAACTCCATAACAATCTGTCACTCTATGACCCTTTTCTCAACACAGATAACATCGGTCCCTCCATTTGAGTTATTCCTCAAGGTTCTTCTTCCCTTCTTTAGAAATCTCAATCTTCCTTTATTTATGCTCCTCAACATGTGAACATGCATAATAGTTTATCTTCCTCTTCTTTGATGAATTAGGCATACCACTAAATTTCACCTTGTTAATCATATATCGTGATGACTGATTCGGCATAATCACAATATCTTTATCTCTAGGCATTACACAATTTTGTTGCTCATTGTCACCAATTTTTCCATTGGATTCAATGTTAACCGAATTCCTTCTGGTTCCCTCCATTAACTAAAACACAAAAATAATTCTTTGAGAGGCGAAATCATGCTAGGGAAGACAACATAGTAAAGCGGGAGTACCCTCAATATCTAACAACTTAGGTTTAAATTCTAACATCATTAGAAAAATTCTAGGACTATAACCTATACGTATACTTAACCTTAGAGACTTCCCTAGACATACCTTAGAAATATCTCTAGGGATCTCACTAACGTTTTCGCATCCTAGTTTCCAAAGGTTGACTAAAATTTTCCTTTGATACCAACTGTAGAGACCCGAAGCTTAACGTACATTGACATTACATTACATTTGCGGAATACTTAGTACATAACAAAAACACACACACAAGGATCGTAATAGTTTAGTGTCTTTGGAAACTCTGAATATAATCTTCTAATCTTGGTGAAAGATCTTCAAAATCTCCCATAAAAATCTTCCTTTTTTTACCTAAAACCATTCTTTATATCATGGGGAAAATAAAACATAAAAGGGTGATCTCAAATGCTCAGTAAGGGTAAACAAAAAAATATCAATCACATCATATACATAAGCACATAACTTTTGGAAATCTTAACCTGCAAAAGAGATCATAATTTCATAACATGGGGTAAATCATGGCAGTGAAATGTAATCACAATAATCATAACTTAAAACATAAAACTTTGTGACATACACACATAATCATAGAGAATCATTTCTTGTTAGTCAAGACTCATTTCCAAGACTATCTTAGTGGACAAAGTCCCTTTCTGAACCGAGTCACCCTCGTTTCAGTCATGTTTCACTGAACCGGTATAACCTACCATTCCAGCCATGTCTATCTCATGAGATATAAAATCTTTACCCAACGCATTGGAGGGAGATATAGGTCCCACCCATCTCATAATGATACCATTCTTATGTGTGCCACAAAATCATAAATCATACATCATTGCATAACCCATGTAATAAAATAGGATTCTTAAACATCATGCCATCATAATCCATAAACAATTGATATCATTTCATCATAAGAAAATTGAAACCGTTTAAATCATAGATACATTTTACTTGAAACATACATATCAAGTAACGTCATCTTAGATGGAAAATAGTTTTGAAAAAACACTTGAAATGAATTCTTGAGGAAAATATCCTTTCTTCTTTAATAACATTTTTCCTTTATTAACATGTCATAAAACATTAAACTAAAAGAAGTTGATTAAAAATAAACCTGAAAACATGTAAAGGAAGCTTCTTGGAAATAATGATTTAAAAATCCATTCAGGCCGTATAAGTTAAAAAAACATTCTTCGTACTTTTTTCGGAAAAGTCAAAAAGTACCTTGTACGAAAAACGAAAAAAGATTCCTTTCATATTCTTTACTAAAAACTCACCGAAGGGTAAAATTGGATTTAAACAATTGTAGGTGGATGGAAATAATATTACATATTCAGGAAACATGGATGTGGATGATAAAATACACCCCAGTAAATATTAAAGTATAAACAATCTTGGATAAAAATGAGATTGTGATATTTCCCTTACCTTAGGTCTGATTTTCTTCCTAAGTGTCCGAACCTCCTCTTTTTGACGCGCCTTTTCTTAACCTCCACTTAAAGAACTAAGGATGGTATTTGAAGAAGACCAGGACCTCTAAGATGATAATAGGGAAGTGGAGAAGAGATTTTGGCAGGGGTTGGCCGAGCTTGAAGGCTCAAAGTTGTGTGAGGAAGAGAGGGAGGAGGTGCCCTTTTATAAGGGAGGAGAGGGGCACCTTAGAAATATCTCAAAATATTATTTTATATTAAAGTAAAAATCGGTTTATAATGGTTCCAAAGGGTCTTAATTCGAAGGTAAAGTGGGGATGGGTCTAAATCCTATCAACCAATAGGATTTAGACAAGTTTAGGTTATTATTTTAACCTTATTAATTAGATTTAACTCTAAGTTAAATAATTTAACTTTTACCGTGACTTTTTGTTTTCTTACACTATATGGTTAATACAGTTACTATAACATGTCAAACGAACCCCAAGTTGTTTATTATTAATATATATATCCTTATCTAAGTCATTTGGCCGAACCTTATATTTTTAGGAATAAAATAAAAATTAATAATATAATATTTGTTTTAAAAACTATTTTATGTCAATTTTTACACTATTTAGAAATTGATTTTTGGGAAAATCATATCAGAATTATATGTTCAAACCAAGTTGATTAAATCAACACTAATATATCATAGTAACCTAGAAAATTAGTGGAATTCACAAAAAGTCTCAAATTACATTTATTTGAGAATTTATGACATCAATTATGTTAACATTTCTTTAAAAGGGTAATTACTGCATCATCGTTGTGTCATAAATAAATTACTTTATTTAAAGTCTAAAAATTATAAATAAAATATCATTATGTAGGAAATCTTTTTAGATTTCTAATAAATACTTATAGTCGAATTTATCTTATGTATAACCCCATATTACAAATTATTTACTTATTAAACATTCATTTTAACTATTTTAACCCTTCTTTAAATAAATTAATAATAAATGTCCTAATCTAATCCAAGTGGGGCTAAATGGTCATATTTTATTCCTATGTTTGTTTTTGGTCGAATTACTCTTATCCAATATAATTATGACATGTGTTAGGGTACTAATAATATCATATTTACCCTTAATTACCCTATTTACTTTTTACCGTGGTAAAAAAAGTAAAAAGTTACTATTCACCAAAAATTATTTTCATCTCATTGAACCACATTTTAGTCCTTGATATTAACCGCGTCTCTCGGATTTTCTAAATTCCACTCTCAGAAGCGGTAAAATTATGTTTTATTAAAAATTTAGTTTTTTTAACTACCACTTAATGGTTCCACTATTCATCAAAAATTGAAAGTTTTCAGAAAAATACCAAAAATTAGGCCAAAGCTATATTTGATATTATGAACTCAAAAATTATATCTATTTTACCAAATTCAAAACATATCAGTTGCTTTAATTAATTTAAAAATTAATTGTCGTCGTCAAAACAAAAGGCGTGTTTTTAAGAGATAATAACTATCAAAAGATTGACACTTGTTTATAACTGGTTTAAATGTGAAATTACATCCAATGACCAACATTGTATTAAATTGTAAAAATATATTCTAAATATTCTTTAAAACCACTCAAATTAATAATTTATCACTATTAATTATTTCGATTGAAAAAGTTGCTTTTAATTAAAATTTAGTAATTTTCACTATTCATCAAAATATGAAAGTTATCCGAAAATTACCAAAATTTCACCCTAAGCTAATTTTGATATTCCGAATCCAAAAATGAAATCCATTTTGAAAAATAAAATTTACAAAATTTCAAAAAGTGGTTATTACTATTCATAACAGCTAGTTTTAATAATATTTTAATAGCATATCGTTGTTTAGTGAAACTCGGTATTGCGTACTACACACGCTATCAAGGAAGGTCGCGATTGCGTGTAATGAAAGGCAAGTCAAGGATGCGTGTTGTGCAAGCTCCTTTTGGTGTAGCGTACAACACAAGACATTAATGAAATTAAAAAGAATATTTTATCATAAAATCTCGGGGTGTTACATGGAATCTCCTAAATGTGAGGTGATTTTGGTGAAAAAATATACTATGGAATAGTATTATTTTCACAAAATCAAAAAATGAATTATTTAAAATTAATTTATACTTGTGTTTACATTAAAAATTAAAGACATGTAATTTTACAACAATTTAACTCTTTTAAATGATTTTTTAATTTTACATGATTTTTTATCATATATATAAAATCACCCCTCTTGAATTATTTTTGAAATATAGAATCTAAATTTATTCTCCAATTAATAAAAAAATTATAAATAAGTGAAATTTAACGTTTAATGGAAAATATTTTATTTAAGCGAGAAATTTTTTTAGTATAAAAAATGAGTTTTAAAAAATTATATATTATTTTTATTATTTCATATCCATTAATAATTTTTACAAGGTTCATATTATGTTATATTATACATATAATAAATATATTTTATTTTTATAATTTTTTAAACATACTATATTTTGTTTGCTATTATTAAAATTAAGAATGATTTATTTTTTTCCAAATCTATCTTAATAGACAATATATGATCTTATTCTTGTTTCTGACCAATTAATAATGAATATATTATTTATTATTCAATTTTTATTCATATAGTTATCAATATTTTTAAATTTAATTGTCTAAATATAATTTTTTGAACATTTAAATAAAAAATAATTATATAGAATAATTTTTTTAATTTAACAAATAACATTGACTATAATTGAAATTATTTTTTAACTTATAAGTTATTTATTATATAAATGGTTTTATTTAATTATTTTAATAATTATTACATTAATGTTTTTATTTAATTTTATTGAAATCATTCCATAAAATAAATATATTTAGAAAATTTGAATATTTTATAAAAAAATAATTTTTACTCAATTTTTTTTATAAATTAATTAGTATATTTTTATTCCATTTAAAATAATAATTTTTATTCAAAATGAATTATATTAAATAATAAATATTAATAATAACTAAATAAACATAATTTATATTACCTATACATTTATAATATTGATCTATTACTATTGTTTCTAGTATTATGACCAACAACTATATATACCCTTATAATGTTCCAAAAATAGATTTCGTCCCCATATTAACATTTATAAATTAAATTAATTCCTACATCATAATTATCATTATTTTAATATTCATTTTTTATTTCAAAAAAAAACCTTCTTATTTGAAAATATGTTTTCCCTCGTTGAATGTATAGTTAGTTTAATGATGAATCAGACGGGTGAAGAAAATCCATGAGATTTCCAAGTCATAAAATTATTTATCTTTATCATTTTGGGACTCATTTTATTTCATACACATTGAAGCAATGTAATCGTTTATGGTATATAATAATAATGGGAATGTAAAATAGGGAATAATATACATATATTTTAGTTATAAATTATTGGTTATTAATGGATTATTAATATTATTTCTATCTTGTGTGATTTACTTTCCAACATTTTTTAAAATAATTTATAAGAAAAAAATGAATCAGGGGGAATTAAAATCCATACATATTTTTTTACTTCTGTAATGAAATCCAAGAGGATTTTTTTACTTATATATTACTCTATAATACCCTATAAATATTGAACTATATTTTTCTATATCTTGTATATTTTTGAAATCTCTTTTTTATTATTAAATTTATATTATGTCACATTAAGTGATAGAATATGAAATATAAGAGAATACATTTAATGATACATTTGTTATTATTATTAGTTTGAGATTTTTTGTATATTTTTAAGTCTCAAGTCCATAGAAACATTTGTATTCTTCAAAGATAGGTGTGGGTATTTATTGGTGAACATATGGGGGTGAAACATTTTCTAATTTTTTATGTATAAGAATATAAACTATAATTATTTTCTTGAATATGTATTTCATTTTAGGAGAGATTTATGATTTTTAATTTTTGGTTTATGTGGGAGTTAGTTCATAAGTTCTCTAATTGAATGCAATATTTGAGTTAATGTATGGATACTCTGATGATGTTATTATCCTTTTTATGTGTATAGAAATGGGCTTAGAGGATATGTAATACATCTTATTTTTTTCTAAGTGGAGTATCATATGTTTAAATTTTGACTATATTGTCTTGTTTTATGAGTTGTTGAGTTAGTGGGAACTTTTCCTATTAGGTAATGATGTTTTTTGTAAAAAAACTGTTAGTGTGCTCAAAATAATTAGATTTTATGTTGATAGATTATGTTAGGGATAAATTCTTCACTCCGATATCATTTTTAATATATGTTTCATGGATGAATATTTTCATTACTCATTGGGGATATGAGTTTTCCAAGATGTTCTCTTACCATGGTTATCTTAGAATAGAGTTTTGTCATTTAATGTACTAGGTATTATGTTCATTCAACCTTTTGTGTTGATGCAAATTTTCATCAAATAGTATTTAGTTGGATCCAATACATGACACACCTATGTGATGAATATTTCCATGGGAGACATAATTTTTATTCAAAAATGATGATTTTGAGACAAGATCCATGTGATCAATAAGTATTTGGAGTGATATACATCAGTGTAGTAGATGTTGGATCTTATAATGACATATGATATATTGAAATGAAGTTATAGTGATTGTTGGAAACCTCTTTTTTAATCACGTTTTTATGCTCAAAAATCATGTTAATCGTGTTTAACATATCGCAAATCATGTTTTGAGTTTTTTGGTTTCTTTATGGTTTAATGCTTACTACTCATTGTTTAAACTATCACAATATCGTAATTTAGAATCACATAAATTATGTATTAATATTCTAAAAAATGTTTGATCTTGTTCTATCATGATTCACTATAAAAATTTGTAAATCTAATTCATTCTATGAATATTACTTCTTATGACAGTTTTGTAGATATTTGGCTATGTCTAAGAAATCATATGTCTACCACCGGTAATGGATTTTGGAATAGTCATTGAAATAGTAACCAAAAATTGTATCTTAGACACCATAAAACTTAGACATATGAACGTAGACACTTTAATAGTCAAACACCATGACTCAGACAACGTAATCCAGACACCGTGACTCTGACAGCGTAATTAGTTCCAGATTGCATAATGTCTGCAACACTGGTTCCTTGCTACGCCCTCCAAGGCATTGTTCAATGTTTTCACAAAGGACGTGACACTGTTACCTGAGACACTGTTATCCTAACACCACATATGTGCTACCGGTTCCACATATCAATGAAACAATGGCACTGTTACTGTCTCCCATCTCTAAGGAAAAGGTGAAAACATAGTTTCTAAGTGACATTGTTTCATGAAAATATGTGACATTGTTCCTTACTCACTAAATTTTTTTCTTCAATTTAATTTAAATCTTATATATAATGGTAATATTTGATTCATTTAAGGGAACTTACATAATTAATGTTTCTATTTAGACATGTCACCTGATTGTACATGGTATGAGGTGTATAATCATGCTTCATTTCGGCTCCAACACTTGCACCTGAAATAAAAGAAAAATGTGGAACTAAAAAAAGAAGATAGTAGAGTTTTTGATGTGAATTTATTGCTTGATTGAAGTACATCCATACACTGTAGAACACACAAAGAACACTTGATTCATGAATTATGAGCATATATAGATCATAACTTCAATATTTCTCATAGTAGAAACCCTAAGAAGAATAAGAGCTATGATACACATATCATCAAACCGAAACCTAGTGCTTGAAACTGATGATACATTGTTTCACAAGAGTGATTGAGAATCACATCAGATGAGTTTTAAAATTCCAAATATTCATAGGACAATAATCAAATCATTTAAAACTCTTTTTTATCAACATTTATCTATTGTTTACTACTTTTTATACATTTCGAGCATTGTCTATGACAACCCTGCTTTTATTACAATCTTAAACATGATTTATTACATAAAACTTCACTTGATACAACAAGAATATCGAGAGATTTAGTGTCTTTTGGGCTTAGGATCATTACATAAAAACTTAAAACATGAAATAAAACATCTTTTTTGAAAACTTCCTTTACATGACCACTACATTCTGTCGTACTTAGCATTGCATGGGATAACCTAAGGACATGCATAAGAAAAGGGTGAGCTATAAATCCCAATAAGGGAGTACACATGGAATAACATGAAGAGTAAAATACATGTTAGACAATAGGTATATCAATAGTTCATAAAGTAAACATGAACATAAAGGCATGATAAATCATGATAATCATAACATGGAAATTTGGCAACATCACTTAACATGGAATTAGCATGATCCAAGGCACATTGCACATAGAGAATGAGTAAATCATAATTTCACATAAAGCACAAGTAAACCCTCGTTTCACTCGAATTAGCATGAGTCAACACTCATTGCACATGATGTATCATGATACTATACTTTACCCAATGCATTGGAACTCTATAAGGGCGCACCCTTCTTAAACATTTCATTTCATGCATAAGTGTGCCACATGGATCATAAAACATTGATTTATAAAACATAATAATTTATTCCACAATAAAGGAATTTGGAATTCATACATGAAACTTTGTAATAAATAAATAAAGGTTCATAAAGGTGGATACCCTTGATGGAGAAATGGGCATGTTATCCACTACACAATGGCATTGGGTTAGAAAATCGGGGCGATTTCGGCAGCGTAACGGCGTGACATAAGAATTAATAAAAATGGTTGATGTGAGAGAAATGGGTTACTCATAATATTTACATGTAATGGACTGTAAGGAGGTCATATAGATACATGTCCCAACAATTGTAATGGAATTTGGATTCATGATACAAAATTATTTCTTGAATGTAAAAGTAGAGAGAGAAGTTCCTTTCAGAATTTCGGCATAGTAACGGGTGTACATGGGAGGCATTTAATGAAAGAGAAAGGGGTATACCATAATTAAAAAAAATAGGGAAGTATGGGGGAGGTGAAAAACCATACCCCAACATTCATAATTGAAATTAAAAGGCAAAACAACATAAATAAAATTGGACAAAAATGAGAAAGGAAGAAAAAAACCCTTACATGGAAGTGTGCTTCCAAAGGCTAGAGAGAGGCTTGTGAGAGGCTTCTTGAGATATTTCAGCACCTTGGGAGGATTACAGAGAGATTAGGGAAGAGGTTTTACAAACTCCAAATGTTTTGAGTGAGGAGGAAGTGGGAGCATGGGTGGGTTTATATAGGAAAGGTGAGGGAATTCTTTATTATTGAGGTTTGGGACCCCTTATATTAAATTAATCCAAACCACAAACCATCCCATGGTTTTTGCCCATGGTTTTTGGAAAAGGGAATAGTAAAAAAATATTTTATAAGGCCAAAGTCCTAAATTATTAAAATAATTTAGTTTCTTATGTGGAGGTGAGTCATACTCCAATGGAAAATAATTTAAAAAGACAAGGTGTTTAATGAGTCTTGAGGGGTCCATTAATGCTTTCAAAAGTAAGACAAAAAAACCCAAAATCACATTATTTTAATGTTAAAAACATATATTGGCCGAAAATAAAGATTATAGTATTTTATTATATCACTATTGGGTCATTATGATGTCATAAAACACATTATATATTTAAACGGTATTTAATTTTTACTCAAAAATTTGACTGTCTCAAAAAATTATGAAAAATTCACCATTGGATAATTTCGACATCCTGATTCCAAAAATAAGATTTATTTTATCTGAATAATTTTCTAATTATGTTAATTTTCACTTTAAAAATAAAAACTGACATTTATCGAAAATTCATGGGTTTTGACAGAAATAGCATTCAAACCTTAATAAAATTATAATTGCATTCATAAAATTAAAAGATCATTTATATTTCATAAAAATTAATTTAATAATAATATTATTATTATTATTAATATTTTATTAAAATATTATTTAATTCAAAAATCCCTTAATTTAATAAAATAGATTTCTTAATTAAATAATAACTAAAAACACTATTTTCACTTTAAAAACTATTTACAATGTATCAAAAATGACTAGAAATTATATTCATTATTATATACAAATATAATGTACATGAACATAGTACTACATATTTGTTACATAACCCCTTAAAACAGCCGCATAAGACCTAAGGGTAAGGTGTGCGATAGTGACAGACTCCTGGGGTGGCTCGGATAACATTGCTCGAGTGGTAATTTCAATCAACTTCCACTTTTCCCATAGACGGTCACATTCGAGCTTGACATGATAAAGCTCAGCTTGGGCTTGGTCAAGGGCGAAGCCCAAAGATGCCACCTCTTTTCCGAGCTCCGACAAATGGGCTTAATATGGTGCAATTCTACTGGATGAGGTCATCGCTTCCTTTGTCTGAGTAAATTGGATTTGTTAAAGTCCTATATTTATACTAATCATGTGATCACTATTCAACGACTATATTAGCAACGGTCAAATTCTTAACATAAAACCAAAGAAGATGAAATTTTATATAAACACAAATAGACATTTAATTAGATCAAGAGGGATTTCCATTAATGAAACTTTGGGTCGTTACAATATTTTCCCCTTAAGAAATTTCGCCCAAGAAATTTTCCTTTTCCCCACACTAAAACAGATGTGGGTAACTCAGCTTCATCATTTCCTCTGATTCCCAAGTCGCTTCTTCAAACTTGTGGTTTCTCCACAACACCTTGACAAGGGGCATTGTCTTATTTTGTAGAACTATATCTCTACGATCTAAGATCTTCACTGGTTTCTCCTCATAAGAAAGATCATCTTCCAATTGTACCCACTACTACAAATACGGCTTTTATCAGCGCTAAAAATGGCCTTTATCAGTGCTAGAAAAGTGCTGATAAAGCCGACAAAGATAAAGGGGGGTCCCCCTTATCAACGCTCCAAAAAGCGCTGATAAAATACCACTTTTATCAGTGCTGTTAAAATTAAAAAAATAAAAAAAAATAATAATAATAATAAAAATAAAAAAATACTGCCAATCTCAGGGGGGGGACTTTTTTACAGCACTTTAGACACCCTTTATCAGTGATTTCCTGCACCTCTAGTGCCCACCCGCACCGCCTACACCCTTTATCAGCACTTTCCCTTTAAATCAACCTTGTGCGCGCACCCGTGCCTCCACCCAGATTTGATCTCGAGACCTCCCCCCTGCGCATCTAAAGCCTTTTCCACTACCCTATATTGATTTGTTCTCTTATTCATGATATATCTATTTATTTATATATATATTTAGTTATATTTATTCGTATAGTAATATATATTTATATTAATATATATAGTTATATTAATATATATATAGTTATATTAATATATATATATATATTGTTATATTAATATATACATATAGTTATGTTAATATATATACATATAGTTATATTAATATATGTATAATTATATTAATATACAGTAGTTATATAAATATTCACATATTGGTATTTTAAATAAAATGGATATTAGTTATTATTTAGATAATGAAAATATATTTTATATGTAAATATGTTTAATTATTTATTTTAAAAATTTAATTTTTAGGTGTGAATATACAAAAAATATATACATATAATTATATATTTGATTATAAATAGCATTTCATTATAAAAAAGGATGATATTTCAATGACATAATATCAATATGAATGTAATACCTTCGAATAAATTCATTCCCCACCAAAAAAAATCCAATAATACCTTCTTAAACGAGGCTAAAAATCAACAAAATGTTAAAAAATCTGGGTAGCTCGATAAAAAAACTCAGCTTTGGAGGCCTTCGGGGGCTCTTTTGTCCTTGAATAACTATTTAACGAGGTCCCCCTCAGTCACAGTAGTGTAGAACCCGTCGCGGGCTTCGATTTGATATGTGGTAGAGCACAAACGGACACCCGGATCAAAAGTTATGGGCGTTTGAAGTTTGAGTTGCGTTTTCAACATATTTTGGATCTTTTTTTAATTTATTTATTTTTTATTCTTCAAATTGTTATTAAAAGACTATTACTCCATAATAGTAATCAAATTATTAATTAAAAATAGTTTTAAAATTTTTTAAGAATCAATTTTTACTAAATATATTATATATTAATTATATTAAGTGTAAATGTACATTTATACTTATCTAAAATATATTTAAAAATTATATATTATATTTATATCAATATAACTATATAACTATATTTACATATTAATATATTTTTTTAATTTTTTTTTTGAAGTTGACCCTTTATCATCACTTTTTCGTTAGCGCTGATAAAGGGGTGGTGTTGGCCTTGCCCAGTTTTGTGGTAGTGACCACCTCAGAAGAGAGTATATGTGAAGGGTCTGGTATGTACTTTCTTAAGAGGGATAAATGAAATACATCATGTACTTTGGCCATAGTAGGTGGAAGTTCTAGTCGATTGGCCACAACCCCGACACGATCAAGAATCTCGAAGGGGTCGATGTACCTTGGACTTAGCTTCCCTTTCCTTCTAAACCTCATGACCTTCTTCCACGGAGATATGCGTAGAAACACCATGTCTCCAACTTTAAACTCAAGGTCTCATTGACGATTATCTAAATAACACTTCTGTGGACTCCGAGCTGCCTTGATATGCTGCTGAATGGTTTTTACCTTCTCCACCATTTCCTCGACCATTTCTGGTCCAAGAAGCTTATGTTCACCGACATCATCCCAACATGCCAGTGTTCTGCACCTTTTCCCATACATGGCTTTATATGGTGCCATTTGGATGCTCGAGTGGAAACAATTATTATAAGAGAACTCAACCAGAGAAAGATGTTGATCCCATCCTCCTTTAAAGTCCATTGAGCATGCTCTCAACATATCCTCAAGTGTTTGGACAGTCTGCTCAGATTGTCCATCAGTTTGAGGATGATAGGCCGTACTGAAGTTCAGTTCAGTATTCAGAGCATGTTGAAGACTCTTCCAAAACTTAGAGGTGAATCTTGGATCTCGGTCAGACACAATATATTGTGGTACTCCATGAAACCTTAACACTTCCCAGATATATATCTGTGTCAGTTGATCCAAAGAGAAATCCTCCCAAATAGCAATGAAGTGTCCAGTCTTCTTAAGATGATCCACAACAACCCAGATTGCATTGTTGCCTTTGGATGTCCTTGGAAGTCCAGTGACAAAGTCCATGGCGATGTTCTCCCATTTCTATTCTGGTATGGTCAATTGTTGCATCATCCCCTTAGACTTCTGCCTCTCTGCCTTCACTTGCTGACACACCAGGCACTTTGATGTATATTCAGCGATCTCCTTCTTCATATTATCCCACCAAAAGTTTTCTCGGAGATCTCGATACATCTTTGTGCTCCCTAGGTGAAGAGAGAAATTTTAACTATGTGCATCATCCAAAAGTTCCTTCTGCAGCTCCGGAATTGATGGAACACATAGTCTTTTCCCAAACCGCACAATTCCTTTTTCATTAACATTAAACTATGAGGATTTCCCTTTTTTGATAGCTTCCACTTTTTCTTGAATTCTCACACCATCCTTTTGATCATCCTTTAACCTTTCCAAAAGAGACAGTTGAGCAATCATTTGTGAAAGGATTGATGATGTTCCCTTCTCTATGATTCCCATTTCCATCTTCATCAAGTCTAAGAAGATTGGATCCTTATCAATTCTCATCATTGATAGAATCACTGGGTCCTTTCTACTTTGGGCATCTTCCACCTTGTTCGCTTTCCCAGGGTGGTAATGTATTGAACATTCATAATCCTTGATGATCTCTATCCATCTTCTCTGGATCATATTAATCTCTTTCTGTGTGAATATATATTTAATACTCTTGTGGTCAGTATATATCTCACATTTCTCCCCATAGAGATAATGCCGCCAGATTTTCAAGGAAAATATCACCACCGCTATCTCCAGATCATGCGTTGGATAGTTTCGCTCATGGATTTTCAACTGTCTTGAGGCATAGGATATCACTTTATTATTCTGCATTAGCACACAGCCTAATCCCTTCTTTGAAGCATCACTGGATACCACAAAAAGTTCCCCACTTGTGCGTAAAGTGAGCACGGACACAGTGATAAGCCTCCTTTTCAACTCCTTGAATCTTTCTTCACATTCATCGCTCCAAGAAAACTTTACTCCCTTTCTAGTTAGCTTGGTAAGAGGGTTGGACAATCATGAGAAATTTCTCACAAATCGTCGATAATATCCAGCTAACCCCAGGAAGCTACGGATATCTGTTACCAATGTTGGCCTCGGTCATCCATTAGTTGCATCTGTTTTGGAGGGGTCAACAGATATCCCATTTCTTGTGATGATATAGCCTAAGAATTAGACCTCCTTCAACCAGAACTCACACTTGCTGTACTTTTCATAGAGTTTCTCCTTGCGCAAATTCTCTAGTACAGTTTTTAAATGCTCCTCATGATCCTCCTTGGTTTTGGAGTATATTATAATATCATCAATAAGACTACCACAAATTTGTCAAGGTAATCTCTAAAGACTCTATTCATCAATTCCATGAATATTGTTGGATAATTGGTGAGTCCGAAAGGCATTACTATGAATTCATAGTGCCCGTATCTTGTAAGAAAAGTAGTCTTGGGGACATCATCCGTCTTCACCCTTACATGATAATATCCCGACCGCAAATCCACCGTGGAGATGTATTGTGCTCCACGCATATGATCGAACAAGTCATCAATTCTTGGGAGAGGATACTTGTTCTTTATCGTGATTTTGTTAATTTCACAATAATCGATGCAAAGCCGCATTGACCCATCCTTCTTCTTGATGAAGAGGACTGGTTCACCCCATGCTGAAGCACTTGGGCGTATAAAACCTTTATACAGATTCTCCTATAGTTGTTTCTTCATATCTTCAAGCTCAACAAAATCCATTCTATATGGAGTCTTCGATATTAGTAGCACCCCAGGTATAAGTTCAATTGAGAACTCAACATCTCTTCTAGGAGGAAGACCAGGAAATTCCTCGGAAAACACTTCCATGAATTTCCTCACAATTGGCATTTCTTCAAGGATGGTTTCTTCCTTGGACTCAATCATCTGAGACAGATACGCATGCTCGTAAGGCAGTAATATCCATGCTTGAGATGATGGAGCTAAAGGAGATTCATCTTCCTCCTGACACTTGTAAATAATCGGGGGTCGATTCTCCATATGGAGTGTGATTTCCCTCTCTCGACAATTTATATTGGCTCTATATAAGGAAATCCAATCCATGCCAAGAATTGCATCAAATTCCACCAAAGGGAGTATGATGAGGTTCTCCAGGAAATTTAATCGAAAGATTATAACAGGGGAGTACTTATATTCATGGGATGCAATGATTTCCCCATTTGTCGTACTCACCTACATCTTCACTTCCATGATTTGTGGTGGTGCTGGGATTGTTCTAATAAACTTTCGAGATATAAAAGAATGTGTAGAACCTGAATCAAAAAGTATGTTTGCTATTCTTGAATGAATAACTAGCATAACTGTCACTACTTCATTTTCGGGGTTCACTTCGGCAGAAGTGATGGAAAAAGCTCTCCCTTGCTGCCTTGGAGGTTGTTGGTTGTCTACAAAAACCCTTGGATTAGGGCACTGATTTGAAAAACGACCCGGTTCTTTTCATTTGTAGCATTGAACAATGCGTTGAGGTTCAAACGGAGTGTTCCTATCCTCTGTCGCAGTCGCGGGTCTTTCTTGCCGATAGTTAACAGCTAGGTGCCCTTCTCTTCCACACCTGAAGCATTTTCTCGTCCCCTTAAAGAAATTTCCAGGGTGCTTCTTTCCGCACTTTTGGCAAGTGGGGTGCTGGATCCTTTTAGCACTGTTGTATTTATCCATCAGACCACCAGCATTGAACTCCACCTTACGCTTCTTGTCCCCATGATACCCCTGTGATTCTCCGATCTCCATTTTGACCTTAAGGGCACATCGGACAATTTCTTCATAGCTGTCGAAGTCACGGATCGCTAATGATTTCCGCAATCTAGGCTTCAGCCCACCAAAGAAGAGGTCAACATTGCATTTGGGGGTAACGACAAATCCAGAAGTGTATCGTGCAAGCCTTGTGAAGTTTTCCTCGTACGCTCCAATAGATTCTTCATCTTTTTTCTTGAGGGAAAGGAATTCCTTTTCCAACTTAAGCCAGAGGGTGCGCGGAAAATATTTATCGAAAAAAATATTCTTGAAATCCTTCCATTCCAACACCTCAATCTCCTCCTCAGGCTTCGTATTTTTGATCAACGTCCACCATTGATCAGATTCACCCTCCATACGATAAATAGCCAGGAGAACCTTCTCTTGTTCACAACTGTTTTTAGCCTGAGTCCCCCTATTACCGGCCATTGGCTAGAATAAAAGGAAAGTTAGGGGTTACACATAAAGGGTAATCCAAAGAAAAAATTTGATGACTTATAAATAAACTTTTATTTCCTTACTCATGAGACTGTAGGCTACAATCTAGGCTTTTCATGATCTACTTTCTAACATATATTCATAGGGGCATTTTTTTTAATTCCCTTAATAAGGGTTCATACTAAGATTTTGAATTTATCAAAACATATCCCCTGGGAGTTTCATAACCAAGAGTGCAGAAAGGCCCATTTTCATGCACCAGTTCCCGTTTGAGTCTAGCTCAAAGCGGTGTTTTCGGGTTTTACCCCTAGGATACATCTGTTCTAGAGCCGCCTCTACCTGCTCGTATCCAGACAGGGATGTATTTGTTTGATAAACCACTTACTAAGTACTTACCAATACATAGGGATTTTTTTATTATACTTAGTCTTGTCTCTAAGGCTTTACTAGGGTTTTCTAATCCTAATCCCAAAAATAACTAAACCTATCCTCTGATACCAACTATGACAACCCTGCTTTTATTACAAACTTAAACATGATTTATTACATAAAAATTCACTTGATAAAACAAAAAGATCAAGTGGTTTAGTGTATTTGGGGCTTAGGATCATTACATAAAAACTTAAAACATTAAATACAACATCTTTATTGAAAACTTCCTTTACATGACCACTACATTCCCTCGTACTTAGCATTGCATGGGATAACCTGAGGACATGCATAAGAAAAGGGTGATCTATAAAGCCTAGAAAGTGAGTACAAATGGAATAACATGAGGAGTACAATACATGTTAGACAATAGGCATATCAACAGAGCATAAAGGAAACATGAACATAAATGCATGATAAAGCATGATAATCATAACATGGAAATGTGGCAACAACACTTAACATGGAATTAACATGAGCCAAGGCTCATTGCACATAGAGCATGAGTAAATCCTCATTGCACATAAAGAACGAGTAATCCCTCATTGTACTTGAATTATCATGAGTCAACACTCATTACACATGACGTATCAGGATACTATACTTTACCCAATGCATTGGAGCGCTATAAGGGTGCACCCTTCTTAAAAATTTCATTTCATGCATAAGTGTGCCACATGGATCATAAAACTTGGATTCATAAAACATAATAAATTATTCCACGATAAAGGAATGTGTAATTCATACATGAAAATTTGTAATCAATAATTAAAGGTGCATAAATGTGGATACCCTTGATGGAGAAATGGGCATGGGATCCACTACACAATGTCATTGGCTTAGAAAATCGGTGTGATTTCGGTAGCGTAACGACGTAACATAAGAATTCATAAAAATGGTTGATTAGAGAGAAAGTGGTTCCTCATCATATTTAAATGTAATGGACAGTAAGGAGGTAATATATATACATTTCCCAACAATTGTAATGGAATTTGGATTCATGATACAAATTATTTCTTGAATGTAAAAGAAGAGAGAGAAGTACCTTTTGGAATTTCGACATTTTAACGGGTGTACATGGGAGGCATTTAATTAGAGAGAAAGGGGTCTCCCATAGTTCAAACAATAGGAGGGAAGTGTTGGGGAGGTTATAAACCATACCCCAACATTCATAATTGAAATTAAAAGGCAAAAAACTTAATGAAAATTAGACAAAAATGAGAAAGGAAGAAAACAACCCGAACTTGGAAGTGTGCTTCCAATGGCTAGAGAGAGGCTTGTGAGAGGATTATTGGGAGATTAGGGCACCTTGGGAGGATTTTAGTGAGAGTAGGGCATATGTTGGACGAAATACAAAGGTTTTGTGTGGGAAGGAAGTGGGAGCTTGGGTAGTTTATATAGGAAAGATGAGGAAATTCTTTATTATTTAGGTTTAGGACCCCTTATATTAAATTAATATGAACCACAAACCATCCAATGGTTTTTGCCCATGGTTTTTGGAAAATGGAAGAGGAAAAAAATATTTTATAAGTTCAAAGTCCTAACTTCTTAAAATAATATGGTTGCTTATGTGGAGGTGAGTCATACTCCCATGGAAAATAATTTAAAAAGACAAGGTGTTTAATAAGTCTTGAGAGGTCCATTAATGCTTTGAAAATTAATACAAACGAACCAAAAATCACATTATTTTAAGGGTAAAACATATATTGGCCGAAAAGTAAGATTATAGTATTTTATTATATCACTATTGGGTCATTATGTTGTCATAAAACAAGATATATATTTAAACGGTATTTAATTTTTACTCAAAAATTTGACTGTCTCAGAAAATTATAAAAAATTCACCGTTGGATAATTTCGACATCATGATTCCAAAAATAACATTTATTTTCTCAAAATAATTTTTTAAATATGTGAATTTTCACTTTAAAAATAAAAACCGACATTTATCCAAAATTCACGGGTTTTGACAGAAATGGCTTTCAGACCTTAGTAAAAATTATAATTGCATTCATAAAATTATAAGATCATTTATATTTAATAAAAATTAATTTAATAATAATTATAATATTATTATTATTTTATTAAAATATTATTTAATTCAAAAATCCCGTAATTTAATAAAATAGGTTTCTTAATTAAATAATAACTAAAAACACAATTTGTACTTTAAAAACTATTTACAATGTATCAAAAATGACTAGAAATTATATTCATTATTATATACAAAAATAATGTACATGAACATCGTACTACTTATTTGTTACATAATCCCTTAAAACAGCCGCATAAGACCTAAGGGTAAGGTGTGCGATGGTGACAGACTCTTAGGGTGGCTTGGATAACATCGCTCGAGTGGTAATTTCAATAAACTTCCACTTTTCCCATAGATGGTCACGTTCGAGCTTGAAATGATATATCTCAGCTTTGGCTTGGTCAAGGGAAAAGCAAAAAGATGCCACCACTTTTTCGAGCTCCGAAAAATGGGCTTCGTATGGGGAAATTATACTGGTTGAGGCCATCGCTTCCTTTTTCAGAGTAAATTGGATTTCTTAAAGTCCTATATTTAATATAATCATGTGATCATTGTTCAACGGCTATATTAGCAACGGTTAAAATTCTTAACATAAAACAAAATAACTTTAAATTTTATATAAACATAAAGATACATTTTATTTGATCAGGAGGGATTTCCATTAATGAAACTTTGGGTCGTTACATTGTCTGTATCTATATTAAAACACACACTGTCTTTGAAAATAAACTGGAGGGTAAAATATATCCTCACTCAAATACCATTGTACAATTGTCTTTACCAACGTATAATTGTGGACGAGTTCTTGTATGACTTGTTTACTTCTTTTCCCATGAAGAATAGTGGAAGAGGTCTTGGTACATTTACATTCATGTGTAATATTGTTAGCCCTGATCAAGGGTGTGGATCAAGATAATTAATATAAACTTCTCAGTGGGATGTGATCACCGAGTGGAGTGTATTAGGACTTTGATTGAGACTGAACCACTTTTTTTATCCACTATGCATTTCTATTTATTATTTCTATACATTAATTTATATTTCAGAAAAAATAAATTTTACTTTCATAGGTAGTCTTTAATAGTAGTTATAACAATTTTTACTTATTATTGTAGTTTCAAAAGCGGTATAAATATCACATATTGATACTAATGAGAAATAATCAATCTTATGATAATCTATTTGAATAGTCACACTATTATAATTTTATTACCTTGATTAACTAGATTGTTTTAATTTTAATTGGTTGAATATTTTACTTAACTTTTTAACAGAAAATTGTATATGAACATAATTCAACCCCCTCTTGATTTTCCAACTATGAACATTATTTCAGATCAGAGGTGTCTTTAAAATCCCTATTTTCAAAATATTAAATTATTAATCTATTTAGAATATTTTCCAACTGTGATTTTAGTTGTATTTTATATTTCACAAAATTTAGATTAGATCTAATTTTCTAGTTATCTAAACCCAAAATTCTAAACTTTATTCTCAATTTATTAATAATAGATTGCAATGTGATGCTACCAACATACCTCCATTCATTAATGGAACCAATTATGCACAATTAATTATTAAAATTAATATCCACTTATTAAGTATGGATTTTGAGATTTGGTCTTAAATTATAGATGAATATATGATTCTGGAAACTAATAAGCACACTTGAAGTGACCCAACAATGGATTCTTATAATAATAATTACAAATAAATGAATTTCTAATATTGTTCTCTAAAAGATGAAGAGTTTCATAGGGTTTTATCATGTAAAATAAACAATGAAATTTGTGATACATTATCTATTTCACATGAAGAAACCTCTAGTTTTATGGAAATGATACTTAACACATATACTAGGAAATATGATAACGTTAAAATGGAGACTAATGAAAAAATTTATAACATGTATCATAGGTTAAATTAAATTATAAACAAAATTAACTCTCTGGGAAGAGAGGTTACAGCCATGGAGAAAATTATGAGAATCATTAAATTCTTACTAGATCGATGTAGAAGGACTTCTGTCTCAGTTGGGGAATCATGTGGTATTAGGAAGATACCAGTCAAGGAGGTGGTAGGCAAGTTGATGATGTATGATGAAGAATTAAATTTCAACAAAGAATATGGGGTTTAACTAAAATGTAAGTATGTGGCCTTTAATAAAACTACCTATAAACACAATGAAAAGTATACATAACAAGCCCATGCAGAAAGTTCCAGTATTAAACAATCATCATCATACAGTGATGAGGAAGTTGATCAATTAGCTAGAAGAATTAATAAAAATTATAAAAGAAATATATTTTTTGGAAAGCCTTCCTTTAAAGGAAGATATGATCACAAGGTAAACTAGAAGAAGGATTGGAAGAGAAGTGATGAATGTGATGAAATAGTCTCTTATGAATATAAAATAAAAGTACATGTAAAGGATGATTGTTGTAAGTTAAAATATAATAATATATATGAGGGAAAGTTAGAAAGTATAAAAAAAGACATGAATTCATCATGGAGTTCTTCTATGGATAGTTTATGTGAATCAGATTCTTCACATTACGAGTAGTCTCACAAGGAAAATATGTTTTTTATGAAAAACACATCCAATGTAACCCAATAAACTTCTGTTCAAAATTCATTGTATTTTGTAGATAAAAATGATTCTAAAAATATGACTACTGAAGAACTATTTAAATACAATACTTTTCTTGAAGATAGTTTTATTGAACTAGATGATAAATATAAATATTTAAATAAATAGGATTCCTTTAATACTATAGTAAAATATGAACTTCATAAGTAGAATGGTGAAAATGATCAATTACTTCTAGAAAACAATGATCTCATGTTTTCTAATGAGAAATTGAATAAGTACCTAGTGACAATTACCAATGGAAAAAATACTCTTACAGAAATTAATGAAAAAAGAATTTCCCCTAGATACACTACTTGTATAGGATAACTACCTGGGAATGGAAATATCACCAAAAACAAGTTTGTATCTAAATCAAGAAAATCAGTTTTTCTACCTCAACGTGAATTTTTTTTGTCAGTTCTAGTTATTGAGAATGTTTCACTACCATTAGTTTTTATGGAAGAAATAGGGCCTATTTTTAAATATGTTATATAATTCTTATAGGAAACCATTGAAGTAGATGTGGGTTTCTAAAGTAGTGTTTACTAATGACACTGTATCCAAACACTATTTGGTACCATAGACTGTTTTTGTTTGATTATATTGTAGAAATGTTTCTTTAAGAGATACTGTAAAACAATATGGTACTTGGATAGTGTATGTTCAAGACACATCACTTGAGATTACTCATGAATCATTAATGATTGATGGTGATAATATAACTTTTTGTAATAATGCTAAAGGAAAAGTAATTTTCTTAGTTCAGATTGGTAACTCTAACTATGTTTTAATTTCTAAAAAACTGTTTTATGAATAGTAATATAATCTACTTTGTATTTCACAACAATTTGATGATGTATTTCATGTTCAATTTGAGAATGATGCTTTTAATGTTTTCAACTATAAAAATGAACTAATATATTATTCTTTTATAAATGAAAATTTTTATGTTGTCAACCTAGATTCTTTAGTTTCTAAAAATGTTTCTTTCTTAAGTGTATTTCAGAAAGTGTCATCGATTTGGACTATAAAACTATGACACTACTATATACACTCCATTAGGACGATTACCAAAAACAATTAGTCAAATACCTACCTAAACATTTGTTTTTAAATGTTAAAATCTGTAATCCTTGTCAAAAGGGTAAACAACAACAAATATCTTTCAAACTAAAGAAAGAAGTTTCAACTTCTCAACATCTCTAGTTGGTTGACATTTATTTCTTTGGACCATCTACTGTTTCTAGTAAAAATGGGAATAAATATATTTATGTTCTTATAGATGAATATTCTAGATATTCTTGAACCTTTTTCTTGGATCACAAAAGTGAAGCCTACTCTCATTTCACTTTGTATGTTTGGTTTGTGGAAAATCATAATTGAATCAGGATAAAATATTTAATAAGTGACCATGCTCATGAGTTTGAAAATCAATGGTTTGAATCATTCTTCTCACAAAATGGTTATAGTCATAACCTCTATTCCCCTAGGACACCTCAGCAAAATCATGTTGTATAAAGAAGAAATAGAACTATAAAAGGTACTTATAGAACCATGATTATTTATTATAATTAAATTTATATTGTTAGGTAGAATCTATAATTATAACATGTTACAATATCAATAGAGTCTTAATTAAACCAATTCATAAATCAACCCCCTTTGAGTTGTGGAAAAATAGTAAACCCAAGGTTAATTACATCAATGTTTATGGTTGAATTGTCTATATTCTTAACACTAATTATAATTTGGATATATTTGCTTCCAAAAGTTATGAACGAGTTTTTATAGGATATACTATCTCTAGTAAAACCTAATGGGTATTTATCAAAATAAAAACAGTGTGGGGAGGAGTATGTACATGTAAAATTTGATGAAATATATCCCCATAAACCTAATACATACCTATAGAATCTTGAGGATGATATGTCAAATCTAGTCATTACGTATAAAACATAAGACCATTTTATGGTGGAATATGTTAAAACTTCCTGTTCTGGAAATTTTACAGATTCAAGTCATTATGAACCCGAACCTATTGAAGAACCTGAAATTACTAGTCCTTATTTTTTCAAAAGGTGTTAGAACTATTAAGAACCATCATTTAGATGATTTTGTTGGAGATTTAAATAAAGTAACATAGATTAGAGTGTATCATAGAAATTATGTTGAACATCAATCATTCTTGTCACAACATGTACCTAAAAGAATCAATGATAAAATCAATGATAAATTTTGGGTGATGATATGTAAGAGGAGCTAAATTAGTTTGAAAGAAATAATAATTGGAATCTTGTGGATAGACAGAAATACATCTTCACCATAGGCACAAAATGGGTTTTCGGGAATAAAGGAAATAATGTGGGTAATATAGTTAAAATCAACTCTAGATTTTTTGAACAAGGATATAGTCAAGAAAAATGAATTCACTATGAAGAAACCTTTTCACCAGTTGCAAGACATGAATCCATTATAATATTTCTTGCATATTCAGCACATTTAAATTTCAAACTATATCAAATGGATGTCTAGAGTGCATTCTTAAATAGTTACATAGTTAAGGATTTTTTTGTTGAATAACCCCCTTGTTTTAAAAATACTCTATTTCCAAATCATGTTATTAAATTAACAAAAGCATTATATGGTTTAATGAAATCTCCAAGAGCATTGTATAATAGATTAATTAGTTTTCTGATTTCCAAAAGTTTTACAAAAGGAATAAATTATCCTAATTGTTTTATAAAACAAATTTATAAATATTTTTTAGTTGTCCTAATCTATGTTGAGGATATAATTTTTGGATCTTCATGAAATTATTAATGTATTGATTTCTCAATAGTTATATAAAATGAATTTGAAATGAGTTTAACTGGGGAGAAAAAATTCATTCTTGGATTTGAAATCATTGAAAATAAGGAAGTTATTATTATTAATAAAATTAAATATATTAAAAATATTCTAAAATATTTTGGATTTGATAGCACTAAAATTAGTGATACTCCAACGAGTACAACCTGTAAGTTGAATATTGATGATAATGGTAAATCTGTTGATTAAACCACATATAGAGGAATGATTGGATGTTTACTCAACTTAACAGCTAGTCACACTACTATTTTGTTTAGTGTTCGAATGTGTGATCCTTTTTAAGAAAACCCCATTCAGTCTCATTTAAATGTTGTTAAAAAATTTGAAATATCACAATCAAGAAACAAATTTATGACTATTTTATCCTATACAACAATCATTTGACATAGATAGATATTCAGATAATGATTTTTGTGTTTGTATGTTAGACAGAAAAAGAACCTCTGGAACAGGTCATCTATTTGGAAGGTCAAAAGTGTCACGGTGTAGTAAGAAACAAAATTTTGTTACACTATCTACTACCAATGATGAATACATAGTTTCTCTTAGTTTTTGTGCACACATTTTATGTATTAAACACACATTACTAGAATATGGATATTAATTCAAACGTGTACCAACAAATTGTGACAATACAAGTGCTATAACATTTCTAAGAATCCATTTTCAAACTCCCGGACAAGGAATATTGATATTAGGAATCACTTTATGAGAGATCATTATCAAAAAGGTGATATCAATTTGGAAATAATTGGAAATGAATTTCTAGTGGTTGAAATATTCACTAAACCATTAAATTTTGAATTTATAAATTACATCATACATGTATTGTAGATGATAATTCTTAAGTGAAATATTTACGGTCTCAATGTTTTCATCACACAATTATTGTTTCACAGTTTGTGGTTTCATGATTCATGGTTTCACAAGTCACAGGCTTAGAATTAATGACTCATGTTTGTTATCTCACAATTACTATCTTATATGTGCAGTCTCAAAAATATGGTCACACCATTTAGAGTCACACAGTATTGAATTCCCTCTAAAAACATTTTCTGATTTCACTATAATGTCTTAAATTTTTATTAATTTATTTCCCATATCATTGTATCAAAAATATTGAATTTTTTATACTGCTCATGTGTGTTTTTGACGTTTGGACATCATAAATGATAAAAACCCGAGGTTTTTCACTTGTCTCTTCCAATGAGTTCTTATCTATTGAAACCAAAACCCTTCTCTCTCAAATATCCCGCCCTCCATCAACTCTTTCTACTTCTTGAACCTACATTAGAAGCCATGAATGAAGCGACCTTCTTCATTGACACCTAAGTAGATAAGGTCTCTGAAGAAAAAAAGGTTCTATGAAAATAATGCCTGAAGGACCGCTGAATCCATCCCATTCTAATAAAAATATAGTACCAGAGAAACATGTATGTCTGAAGTGGCTTTTGAAAAGTAATTCAGTAATTTTTAATGTTTTGGATGAACAAGGCTAGTTGAAATGGTTCACTGAAGATAAGCGGCACATATATATGAAACTTTTTTCCTAGTTTTGTCAGTATATTCATCCACGATGTTGGCTGTCTATCATAAAATACTGTATGAGAGAATTTATGAGGATCATCAGTGAGGACATCCTCCTCCTAGTGATTTTTTTAACATAAAAGAGGCATTATAAAGGCCGACTGAAAAAAAAAAGATGAAGGTTGATTGCAGAGGAGTTAGATGGAGATACAAGGTTGCTATCCAAATTCATTCAAAATCAAATTTATCTATGAAATGGATATTTCACAACACCGACGTATAAAGAAGTATTTCTAATACATCTTATTAAAAATGACCACCAGATCAACTAATGTATGTACATCATTATCTACATCAGTGATATGATCAAGACTACTTCAAAATCATCCTCATTGTTGTATTCAAGATATATTACTACAATGTTTTCTTCTAAAGGAGTAGTTTTCACAAATAAAGAGTTAATTTTGGATTATGTGTTTTGTATCTCTATGGATACACTCAGAATAATGAATGTTAACTAGAATCCTTGGATACAATCTTGGGTGAAAACAATAAAAGACTATATGATAAGTTCAATCCAATTGAGAATCCTTCTAGACCTAAGATAATATCTGACCCTGGTTTGGAACCATATGAAATAGATTAATATTAAAGTGAAGTTGTAGGAGATGAAAAAGTTTCACCAGAGGAAAAAAAGTCTTAGAGGATGAAGATAATAGCCTTCCTATCCCACAAGTTGCTGAAGAGATTGATTGTAGAAAAATTATTGCAGGAAAAAGATCAAATGTTTGGATAGAAGAACAAGATGTTCCTAAGGAACTATTATAAGATACTACTATTGAGGAAGAAATTTTTGTTGGGGAAGGCCCTACTACAGAATAATAGTGAGAAGAACACGTTGAACCTAAAGTTACTCCTTCAAGAGAGGAAAGGATGGATCAAGCTTTTCAGTTAGCTAACGATGTGGCTGAACCTGCTAGAGCATATGCGATTGAATTATTCCATGTGACTGAGTCCCTTTTTCCAAATAGAGAAGCACCTATTGAGGGTAAGAAGAATCCCATTTTGTAAAATAATCAAGAGCATAGTTTTGTTGAGACAATACCTATGTACACTGTGTATAAATTCACCACCTATTTTGATGTTTATGAATCTCAATTGTCTTTAGTGCGAGGAATTGATCACTTAATAGCCTTTCAATTGAAACCCATTTCTGTACCAGAAGTCATACCTGCTAAGGAACTAGATGCTATTTTGGTTTCTTCACTTGAGGTTAAAAAATAATCTCCTAGATTTGTGATCCATGAGGATTTAAATATTTTTTGTGAAGGATTGATGGCTGGTTTTGTAGAACTTTTAAAATCTCAATCCACTTATCTAACGCATTTATGTGAATAGGATGATGGCATTCTCTTGGATAAAAATATCTATCAATCACATCCAAGGATTCTTCTTGAAATTCTAGAAGTTAGGATTGAAAATTATCAATTATGTGAGTATGTGAAATCTCTAAAATATGTAATTGAGGAACTGAAGATGGAATTTCAAACTATTCAACCCCCTGTTTCTTATTTCAGCACAGAAGATAGGAAAAAAATTATAAAAAATTTACGATTCTGATCAATCCTTATTTGGTATCTATTGTTGATAAGATAGTTGAGATCAATGCTAAATTGGAAAATGATGTTCAAGTATTGGTATCCTCAATCAATTAGTTTCTTGGCATTTTAATTAATTTTTTGAGACTGTTCTCAAGATCCTTCCAGCACCCACTACAGTTATCTCAGTTCATTCTTCCTTTGCTAAACCTATTCAACTATCTCTATTATCAGACTATGCGGTACTCATATTAGTGATTCAAGAAGAGTGTTAGCCAATTAAATGTTTGTCTGTTCAGGAGAGCCTCTCCAGGATTGTAAAAAAATGGGCATGTCTATAACATGGTTTGACTATATTCAATGGAAGCCACAATGTCCTATGATGAAATTAAAAGATGTTTGATTTATACTTCAAAAGGATCTATACAAAGCACCAAACAACTAGTCATTTCATGCAACTAGTGGAAATTCTCAATATGCCTCCTGTGACTAATGATTTTAAGGATCAAGCACAGAAAATGAATGAGTTCAAGACTAACATGGAAAATATTATTGAGAATAAGGATGATTTGGAAAATTCTATTCCATTTGGAGGTGAATTCACCATTTTTTTTATAAATTATTTGAATCCTTATCTCCATGTTCAAAGCACTGCAATAGTGGCTTCTTCAGCTACCCTTTTACAGACGAGTTCAACCTCTTCCTCCACCACTAACTTTTCCCCTGCCTCCATGTCTGTATCTCAAGATCAGAGCCATATTAGACCTTTTATTCTTATGAATTCTTTTCCTAGGTCTTCGACTAAACCAACTCTTTACCCTTCTATTTTTGAAGGAGGGCCTCTTCCTTCTGTCAAAATTGGCTCAACCCCTTCTACCACTTCTACATCTGCTCATGTGTCTCCTTTGATGTTTATGCCAATGGAAAATATTATACGGATAACCCTGATGTGAAATGATGTGTGTCTTTTTTATTGGGATGTTTTTCATTTTTATGTATGTTTGTAATGAACCTTATCTTTTTATCAAATACAATGTGCACTACGGCTGTATATTTTTCCTCCTTATAGTCATTCAACATTTATTTTATTTTTCTTGTTTTCCTTTTGATAATACCAAAATGAGGAGAAATAAGAAAAGGAATTTGAATCTCATGATTTGTGATCATCAAATAGGGGGAGAATGTTGAATTACTCTTATTTAATCATGTTTTAATTCTCAAAAATCAAGGTAATAATTTTTACCGTATAAAAATTAATGTGTGAAGATTTTTGGTTTTGTTATGATTTAATGGTTACAACTCATGGTATAAACTCTAGGGATATCGTAATTCAGAATTTCCCAAATCATGTTTCAATATTGTAAACTACTTTTTATCATATTCTATTATGTTTAACTATAAAAAAGCTTATGTCTAATTCATTCTTTGAGTATTACTTCTTAATATAGTTTTATAGATATTTTCCTAAGTCTGAAAAACCATAAGTCTACATCTGATTCCAGATTTTGGCAAAGTAACTAACATCATAACAATAACACCATAACCCTGACACCATAACACTCATACAACATAACCTTGACACTATAACACTTGGACATTCTGACTCAGACACCGTAAACCATACGCTATGTCTCCGACAACGTAACCAGTTTCAAGTTGAAAAATTATATGACATAGGTTCCATACTAACATCTCCAAGACACCGCCCAATGTTTTAACAATGGGGTAGATATATTTCCTGAGACTCCATGATCCTGACACCGCATTGGTGATACCGATTTTAGATCTCAACATAAATGTGGCACTTTTATGGTCTCACTGGTCAAAGGAAAAAGATATGAAACCATTTCCATGTGATACAGTTTCAATACAAACTGTGAAACCATTCCTTAATCAATTTTCTAGATTTTTCAATTTAATTTAAATGGTGTTTCTAACGGTCATTTTTGAGTCATTTAATGACACTGATATAATTTATGTTTATTTTTAGACATATTGCCCAACAATACAGGGTATAGGGTTTAGAACACACAAAGAAAAATCGATTCCTAAAGGATGAACTGTTGTAGATCATAACCACAAACTATCCCATAATAGAAACCCTATGATGAAAAAGATCTACAATACACATATCATAGAACTGGAAACTAGAGCTCGAGACTCACGATACTCTATTTTGCAAGTGGAATAAAAAATCACATATGATACATCGAACAAGTCGAGAGTTCTATAGAACAACACTTTGAGCATCTCTAACCATTTATCATCATATTTTCTCTTTTTTGTACGGTTTTAATTAATTTTTGAGATGTTTTTGTACCTGCATTAAAAAACACTCTCTCTCTCCTACATTAAACTGGAGGGTACAAGATTCCCCCACTCAAATATATTTCTACAATATTCCTTAAACAAATATAACTAAGTAAGATGTATTGTATGACCTGGTTTCATGTTTTCCGACAATGAATATTCGAATAAGTCTACAGACCTAGAAAATACACTATACTATTATTAACCTCGATCCAGGGTCTAGATCATGTTAATTAATATAAACTGCTTGGTGTTATGTGATCACCTAGTGGAGTCAATTATGTCCTAGCTTGGGACTGAACCATTTTTTTAATCTGATATGTGTTCCTATTTATTCTTTCTCTGTTTTAATTTATATTTCAGAAAACTAAATATTACATTGTTAGTTAGTCATGAATTGTAGTGATAATTGTATTTCCTTATTTGATTATTTTGAAAAGATGTATCTGTATTTCTCGTTGATATTAGTGATAATTAATCAATATTTTGAGAATCAATTTGACGATTAAAACTATTATGATTTTATTACCTTGTTTAACTGTCATGTATTAATTTTAATTGGCTGAGTCTATTAAGTAATCATTTCAACAGAAATTTTTATAAGAACTCAATTGAACCCCTCTTGACTGATCTACTCCAAACAAATTGATATAGGGGTAGAATAACATAATGTTCTTCTATTGATATATGAAAATAGATAGGGTAGGCTGGAAGTGATGAAATTATTATTTAATTCTATGCACCCAAAATAATTATTTTTTATTATTTCTTTATCATAGTATTTTTTATTTATTGTTTTTTAGAGGAATTGTGTCCCCAATGACTATCCATTTTGGTTTTAGTTTCTGGTTGATGTTTGAAATTAATTATTAGGAGCTCTATGATTTCTTTTTCAGGAGATTCATGGTTAAATGTTTTATCAAAACCCACCCCCTGGGGCATGTGTTGTGACTACCGCAAGACTACCTCGTAATGTCCAAGGGCTAGCAACTAGTGTTGAAGGCATTATTCCCCATGTGGGGGGAATTTTCTTGAGTACTTGTATGCATGCACACACACAACCACATCCGAAAAAAATACTAGAAAGGTAAAACACACCATGAAACCAATAAATAAATTACAACCATAGTACAACAGAAAGTAAAGTACAAAGTGGTAATTTTGGGCTAGTATACAAGACCACCAGATAAATAAAATAACACATGAACAACATGAGTTCTAGGAAACTCATCCTTTGAGAACCCTACTTAAAGGGTAGGTGTAGGGTAGCTTTCTGAACTCATAGGATTACACCTCTTCTATCTACTCTCACTGAAGACCACCTAGTCCTAGTCCTTACTAGACTCCATCAACATGTCGTTCATCTGCACAAGACACTACACGTTATGGAAAATCCCGTTTAGGGTTTGAGTAAAACCATACTCTAAAGGGGACCCCAAAAACACAAAGGTAAATAACAAGATGGAAACCACTATGAAAAGCCCCATCATCTCTATGTTGTTATATTCCCATACATATACCAAGAATATTCAGATATAATCCTCTCAGCCACTAAGAAATACAATGTACAACCATATAGCTAGTACCAAGATTCTCACAATGGATAAATGAAAAACAAATAAACTAGGAGAACACTCTCCATTTTTCTATCCATCCCTAATGGAACTCGTTTGAGAGATACTCACCATTGGGTATAACTTGACCATTCTGAATGGTACATCTGAGAGAACATACTCCATAAGAAACACTTTCCTAGGTATGACTCTAGTGTTAGGCACTGGAGGCCTATATGTCACTGTCTTACGCCAGATACATGACTAGGAAACACAAGTGAAGAGGCCTGCTTCTCGTCACTACGTTCTTTTGAGGGACCACTACTCTGGATCAACCTATGATACCACAGTCGCTCCTATAGGTAGTTACATGTACCTCAGTATGTTGATGGAGCACTAACTTCTCATAGGTATCAATCTCTTCATTTAGAGGGGCCCAATCCTATTAATAGTGTCCTGCATTTGAGGGGTCTCCAACTCGTATGGATGGTCCACTCCCCATCGCTTCTCAGAGATTTGGGAGCAGGACTCTGTAAGTGAGTACCTGCACCCTGGTTCCAACAGGGGAGTAAAACTCATGCAGGACCCACACCCTGAATAAGTAGGGGTGTACAAAATCATATATCGAGGGCCCGCACCCTACCTGATAGGGGATTACTACTCAGGGATAAGAGGACGGTCACACTGGTAGTATAGGTATGTACCCAATCTGTTAGTTTGTTCTCTATGGGGGACCTTCACCCTAGTATTTTAAGAGAGTACCAACCCCAGGCTAGATGACACACTCCCTAGAATGATATTGGAGTACCGAATCTACAGTAACACTATGTAAGGAGGACCCACACCATGGAATGACAGGGGGTACTGACTCCTACAGGAGATGACTCGCTAGCTACCCGGTATGGGATTACCGAATCTCTATGTGTTAGATATAGACGACCTGCACCTTATTAATTTAGGGGACTACTGAATCCATGTTTATAGGACACTCTCCCTGGTCCCAAAAAGGTGTACTGACTTTTCATTCACGAAGATCTCAGAGAACACACGCCCTAGTATTTTGGAGGAGTAACACCCCTAGAGGAATCTATGAAAATGAACCGATCCGGAACTCATGACATGGGGAGTCCCGCCTCTACATAAGTAGAGGAATAAGGAGTACCCACACATTGAGTCATCAATTGAGTAACACTTATAAAATTCCATCATAAGAACCACCCCAGTTCTACCCAAAGTCGGCTTGCACCAGAAGATCATATTCTTCAAACCAATATGCCATCCTCCAAACTTCTCAAAAACTCATTTGGAGTTACTTAAAAGGACCATCTAGTCTCGAGGGGCCCAAATCTGCAGACATCTCCTAAAACGGGCACTATGTTTAAATGTTATGGTAGTTTCTGCCAAAAAGGGGCCGTTTGGGAAGGGATCTAGTCTGACTCAATCAGACCGACCCAACCCCTAAGGGCCTCTTCTAGTTTTGGCACGGCTCACTAGGCTATGTGCGGCCCGCCCATAGAAAATCGACCCACCTTTGAGTAGGTGGGCTCCACTGGACCAGACATGATTGTGCCACAACCATTTTGCACCCTGTTTCCATGACTTCCCCATTCAATAGGTCAGCGTAGCAGACCATGTTTTTCTACACGGCCCACAACAAGAGGCGTGGTTTCTCCACCAGGATGCCCCTAGAATATGGCTGATCTCCAGGTCAGAACCAAGAAAATTTGACCCATGGAACCGGTCAGCAGCACATCTTTGATGTCACGACCTCCTCCTTGTTGGACAACCACTAGACACGACTATCCGTGCCACCACAAAACACCTCCCACATTGGATGGAATGCGGACTCGACAAACGCAAACTCTGTTTCCCACCGCCTGTTCCAGTGCACCAGCAGAATCTTTGGCGAACCACTGGATGGGCTTCGGTGGTCCGTTCTTCGACCCAAAGCGTACTCCGAAACCCACAGGTCACGTTATACACTACATGAGGATCAATAATACTTTTCAATTCCTTATTTTAGAATATTTATAAATGAAATAATCTCCTGCACCACTTTATTCAACCTGTGTTCTTCATCGTCACACCCCACTCGTTCCCCGCCTGTCTATGATTCATGATCTCAGATCTTTTCTTCCCAACGTAAACGTTCGACGATCTTATGTTCATATCCCCCAAAGAATGATGAAAGATCTGCAATAAGAGGGGAGAATCCTGAGGAAACAAACTAGGGAACTATCTTCAGTCATTATTCATTATATCCTTATTTCACACCAATTAGAAAAATCATGAACAAAACAAAATATCATCTATCAAGACCGATCAATCTATAGGGCAAAATGTTAGTGGGATGTCCAATGTTGATCATTTTAAATCCTAGAAAGGGATATTTTAACATTAAAATAACAACCCCTACCTCAAAATGTTATTTCACCTAAGGAGAATGTCTCCTCATTTTTTTCATTCATCCATGTTTGATCTGAATCATGTTCATCGATTCGTTGATCCCTCGTCCTTGTCGATCATCATTCGATAATTGTGGTTCATCACTCATCGTTCATCAAAGATGATCCTCCAGAGACATAGATCTTTCCTCTCTACCTTGTCAATGATTGATTATGGTTAATCCATTAAGGTGTGTTAATCACCTCTCTTTTACAGATGTGACAAAGAATTGTTTCGATGTTTCATTAAAGAAACATCATTTCGGTTATGCTCAGAAGGAAATCCGTTATGAAACAATGATTTCAAATTACAACAAAATTTAAATAAATCTATTTTATTTTAATTATCATGATTTTTTCAAAAAACCCATAAAATAACTTTTCCAGTCGACCCACACCGATCAAAGTGATGTCCATAATAGGTGAATCATGCCGTTATTAGTTCAATTGGGCCCTCAAATTTTAAATCTGAGCACTAGTCCAAAAGATAGAAAAATACCACTCACGTATTTTAATAATAAACTCTTAAAAAATGTTAGACAATAAATTCTGGACACTCTAGGCCATGAAATTATGTGCCATCTCAGAGCTTGGTTTCATAAAAATCCGATTGAAATTAAAAAAAAACATAAATTTAGGAACATTTCATTTTCATTTCTCATGACATATATTGTTTTTTTATCAAAGTTCCATGATATGACTAGTGGGAGTGTTGTAATTTTATCGAGATAGTTATGGTACATATAGTAGGACCACCTGATGATGTCCTATTATTAGATATGGGTGACATAGTGGTCTTCATTATCATATCATGTTTTTATACAAATTATTTTTTACATACATGTAGGTGATAGTTTATAGATAGGGTATCTCTTATTGGGGATGTTAATGGTAGATAAAAAAAATTTATATATAATGACAATCATAGTGAAATAATGTTTTTGAGCATTAGTAATTAGAATGAACGCATGAATATGATATTTCCAAAACTAAAAAGACATGTACATATCTCACTCATATCAACATTCACATAAAAAATATAAAATAAAATCTAAGAATATAATGACATGTATTAGAGATAAATAATAAAGAAAATTATTTTATGTGCTTCAAACAAAGTCCTACTCTATTAATGGGACATGACTGTAATAACTTTAGATTTTAGATTATTTAAATTATTAAAATACTCATAGCTTGTGTGATAAACAATAATGAAGAACTATCATACTAGAATAAAATCAAGAATACCAAATTAAAAATAAATAATTAAAATAATAATTACTAAATCAAAGGTTAACAATAAATAAAAATAATTATATATAATTACTTCCCTCGATTAACTTCATAATGTTGATTCAATTGGATGACCCATTTTAGATAATGATATAGTATCAACCCATTCTAAATTAAAGGAATCACATGAAATCAAATATTATAATATGAAATATCATGATTTTTGAAACTACTATTTCAAATACTCAATAATTTATAATTTTTAAAGAAACAAGAATACAAAGAGATGATGTATAAGAATTGCATTGGGTATGATTTTTTATGTAAGTTGAATATACACATATTACCATCTTATGATAAATTATTATATTTTATTGTTATCACTTTTTCCCTTACTATGTATTTAACTTAACATATTTCTTATGTTTTCATTTCTTTAGGTTATGAAGATAGAAAAATAAAAAATTAATTAACTAGTATCTCTTTTAAAGAATCTACGGGAGATTTAGAGAACTCACTATAGATTATGTTACATCAAATAAAATGAAAAAATATACATTCATTATATATAATATGGGGATTTAATTAATTTTTTTTACAATTTATCTTAAATTATAAACCAAAAAGGACTTGGGAATTTTTTTTAGTGCAATATTAGATTTTGTCAACTATTTTATATTAAGAATTTTTCCACTACTATTGTTGGTATTAGAGCCGGCATTAGAGATTTTTATAGAATATGTTGTTATCAATTGAGGTTATTTTGGAGTTATAAATATAATCAATGTTTTATAAGATAGTTTTTATCCTTTTAATAATGGTTTCAAAAATGTTTTGTATCAGGTTAGGTTATAGTAAATTTTATTGATATTTTCATAAGAGATCATTATTGAAAAAATAATGGTTTCATATGAAAGGTAAATCTGTATAAAATATATAATACTAATATTTTGTAAAAGTATTGATTCTATTCATTTTCCTATAAAGACATCCATCGTGGGATACTAGAAAGTAAATTCAGGATTTAATATATGTAAATAACCATAAATTATGTGGAATTTTTTTTCATAAATTATTGGGAATTTTACGAGTCTGATGTTTTTGACGGCGCGCGATTCGGAGGCCTGGAGTGCCCGGAATGATTCGTCGAAGTTCTATTAAGCTTAAATTAACGCGTGTATGTAGTTTTCTTGAAAAAGTGGGGTAACTCTTAAACGGTTACTCAGGTAAGAATTTTGAGGCCACCATTGTGCTCATGATGGCAGGTTTACCCTAGGTGCGACATAAGTTTAGTCGGTGCGGGCCTCCTGTAAGAAAACCTGAAAAAGGCATAACAGTAAATAAAATAATTAAATAAAGTTGTTTTATTTTTCAAATTCTTATAACTCACAAACGGTAACTCGGATTAAAAATCTAAGACCACAGCTAAACTCATTAGGGTAGGATTTCTTTAAGCAGGTACTAACATGGGTCGACGAGGGCCACCAGAGAATGTTAGTTTTTGGCTGCCAAAAAAATTTAAGTGAGAATTATTTTATTATAATATTCATAACATTTAAACAGTAACTTGGATTAGAAATCTGAGGGTACCGTTGGGTTCGTTGTGGAGTGTTTCACTTAGGCAAAGCCTAACCTCAACCGCAGTGGGTCGAGGATGGCTGTTAATAAGTTTCAGAACATTTTTTCAGGTACGTTTAGTAAACATGCGAACGACGTTTAATAAATTTTGAACCGGTGCTCGGAATTGAAATCTGAGGGTACCATAGAACTCGCATCACTTGTATTCTCTTATGGAGACCATCACTGCATTTGATTTTTAACTAGGTTGGAAGTTATTTTATGGGGTTTTAGTTAAGTTAAATAAAAAAATTATTATTTTTATTTTTATTATGGCGGTTTAATCCTCCAAGGGGAGGATGGAGGTGGGTCCCACCCATTCATAACCTCCCTCGGGAGGATATTTTGTGGTGCAGCCCACACAAGCATGAACCCCCTTGAACCCCCAACAAACTCCCCATTATTAATTTGACACCCCTCTTCATTATTTGGAACCCTTTAACTCCTATAAGATGGAATTTGAACCATTCCTTGGCATTAATTAAATGAGTCGCCTCATTTAATTAAAAAAATCTTTGTGTTTTTGTGACAAATAAATAATAGAGATCATCCCTTATTATTTTTGGGGTTGGCATAATATTTTGGAAAAAGATTGAGAGAGGAGAACTTCATCCTTCTAACGAAGAACCACTGAAGAATGACGAACTTCTCCTTTGATATTTGACCAAGCGAAAAGAGAAGGAGCTTCCCGCGACGAACGCCGACGACGCTTCATCCTCAGACATTTCCCGACTTCAAAAAATTGAAACCTCCTTTTTCCTCGACTATGTCATCAAACTTCAAATCGAAGTAGGGGTTATCTATATATATGAATTTACCCTTCTTTCTACGTCGTTAAATTTGTGGAATGGTGTGCCAAATGATATAATTGTAATGAGGAGGGTTCGTACTGCACAAACATGGCCAGAACCTCCCCATTTTTGGTTCTTGATTGATGTCGATGGAGGTGGTACACGCGGGGACTGGAAACGAGCCGGCCGCGATGAAAGCCGACGGTGCAGGGGAGCTGGGTCGCCACAAGGGAGCGACACCATCATGTCACGCAAAGAACCGAGTCGCGGCCAAGCGGGCTGTGGCGGTGCTGGAGGGGCGTGGTGCCGTCACAGCGCATCGTAAGGAAGAGCTGCGGCCAAGAGGGCCACGATGGTCAGATGAAAAGCATTACGTCGTCGCGCCGCGTGGTGGAGCTGGAGGCTGCAGCCAGCCCGGGCAGCGACAGAGGAGGCGCGGCGCCCTCGCGCCGCGCAGAGGCCAACTGAACCGCGGAGCTATCACGCCGCGGTTGGAGGAGACAAGTGCGGCCAGTTTTTCCAGCCATAGGTGCGCGCAAAACAGAACCAGCACCCAACGCCGGTTCAGATCAGAATCGGGGGTGCGACACCCCCTCCAACGCAAGGCTGGCTGGGCTGCCACGGCCGGGCCACCCCTCGGCCAGGCCACCACAGCCCGGCCCCCTCTCGGCTGGGCCACCATGGTCGAGCCGCCATTCTGCTGGGCCGCCACAGGCTGGGCCGCCATGGTCGGGCCACCCCTTGGTCGGGCCGCCATGGGCCGGGTCGCCCCTATGTCGGGCCGCCCTCTGGTCGGGCCACGCCGTCAGGTTGGGCCGCACCTTCGGGCTGGATTGACCACTAGGATTGGGCTGCACCCGCAGAACGGGTCAGATCCCAGTTCTGACCGGGTTAGGCTGGGTCGGTATGACTGGGTCAGACCGGACCCAGACCCACTAGGACCATTTACACCTTTTAGCCCACATCTTGGGCTACGGGTGTCTGAACGAATAACTATCTACAGCGATGTAATTCTTGGAGTGAGATGATTCTGTTGGCATACTCCACTTGAGGTTCGGAAGCAGTTGGAGTATGGTTGGGTTTCTTTGAGCCTAAAAACCAATCGGGCCTCTAGAACGGAAATGCCATTAACTCAAAGACCGGGCGTCCGATTGACGCACCGTCTGTCACATTGGGTTCCTTATGATGAGATGGAACTACGAGATACATCAACTCAGGACATTTTGATATTTGATATATTCAAACTTGGCTCGAGGTGCGGACCCTCCCAGAATCGAGCATGATGTGTGCTGAAACCCTAGGGTTGGCTGCGATACTGTACTAGAATCTTCTGTGGGTTCGGCAGTGAAGACTTCTGAACCAGAATCCGCTGTGGGTTCGACAGCGAAGACTTCTATACTGTAATCCTCTGTGGTTTCGATAGTGAATACTTATGTACCGCAATCCTCCATGGGTCCGACAGCTATGACTACTGTACCAGGATCCTCCATGGGTCCGACAGTTCTGACTTCTGTTCCTGTATCCTCTGTGGGTCCGAGAAAATAGATTGTCTTGTATCCTGTGTGGTTCTGACAGCTTAGATGGTCTTGTATCCTATGTTGGTCTGACAGCTTAGATGAAATATCTGGTCTTGTATCCTGTGTGGGTCCGACAGCTTAGCTAGTCCTGTATCCTGTGTGGGTCTGACAGCTTAGATGAAGTAGTGACGACATCTAATCATCTATATCACTCTAAAAAAAATGTATACCTATGTGAGGTGAGTCATTACTTTCAACCATTATCATCATGGTGATTGACCTTACTTCCTTTGTGGAATGTATTATGTTCGAGCTCGAGATTTGGAGCCGGAATGTGATTGATAACATAGGTATATGTATGGGAATATACCTAAGTAGGGTTGGTTGTTATATTGTGATTGTATATTTCTACTATGTTTTATCCTTTGTGGATTCTGGGAGACATTCAAGGATCTCGGGTTCTCCTATAGAGTATTGTTATACTTACCCCTGCACGGGCTTCGCCCATAGCTTGTTGTGTTCTGTGCAGACAACGGTCAGCAGTGATCGAGGCTGAGGTTGACAGACGGGAGGCTGCTCGGAGCCGAACTAGATGGGACGTACCACAGAGACGAGTTGTTTGAGTTATTTACCTAACCTTCTGGTAGGGTTCCTCGGTGGATGATCCAGGAGTTTTTCCCCTTTTTACTTGTAGTTTTTGTTCAGTTGGGTTTGTATACAGGCCCACTTACATTCAGTACACTTTTCATTTATATATTAGTACTTGTTGCTTCTACAACTTGTGTTCAGACTGTGTGTGTTATAGGTTAAAAGTCAATGTCTTCCCTTTTTATCGGGATTATTCCTTTGGTGCTAGTCTCCAGCCCCTGGCCTATGGAAGGATGTCTTGGTGTAGTCACGCCACAGGCCCCGAGGATGGGTCGTAACAAATTGGTATTAGAGGAGTCGCTTCACCGCAGAACTTAGGAATCTGATTTGTCTTACTGTGAAGTAATATTTTTAAGATTATTGAGTGTGGTTTTCATTCCATGGAGTCTAGTGTTAGTGTAGTGGCTGACGTACCCATACAACAGGACCCTGACTTCTGATTTTCTACTCTGTTTCTGAAAACACTGATTGTGAGTGTGTTTTCAAGAGTATTCTTTGTGAACTCTTGAGTCAGATCTTCTGGTTTAACTAATTGACTAGGGCACACCTATTCCTTATCATGATTCCATTGTGTAGACATCCATCTAGGGTTTCCAAGGGAGTACATGATGACGGCTCACCGAGCGACGAGGCTCCGGTTTAGGGCCCTCTTTCTACGTTGGCACCTTCGGGTGGTGTACCAACACCATCACCACCCATTGGGCAGCAGATACCACCAGCCACACTGACATATGGTGCACACTGACTGAGCGCGTTTTGCGTGTTCCAACATTAGAGGCCTCTGAGTTTTTGAGGCGAGACATATTCCCACGTAGTTGAGGGCTGGCTGGATAAGATTGCTAGAGTTTTCCACATAGTTGAGACACCAGTAGAGCAGATGGTTATCTTAGCTACTAGACTTTTTCTGTGGGTGACCATGAGGATGGTTCTCATAGTGATGAAGCCTCAGTACGTGGACCATTACCCTAGATAGTACCTCCAGGTAGTGTGTCAGCTATATCACCCCCTTTTGGTTAGTAGTTGTAACTGGCAGTACTAGTAGAGGACACTTATAGGCTTAGTGCCTTACACCTGTTTTAGCATCAGATACCCCTCAGGTTCCGAGGTGAGCCCGACTCACTAGAGGCTGAGGAATGGCTTGAGGAGGTGGCTGAGAGTTTACTAGAGCTTATACAGCTTCGGCAGGACGAAGTGTCGATAGCTAAGTATTCATCAAGGCATACCGATCTTTCCTTATACTCGATGAATATGATATGACCAGTCCTTTAGAGCTCGGACCTCTGAGCGAGGTGTGTTTAAGGATATCCAATCCATCATATTTTCCTCTATGCATTCCTACTTATGTTAGGGTGCTAGAGAGAACCTTTGTGGTTGAATGTTTATTGGCTGAGTGGATACAGGTAGTGAATGTTAGCAGTTGGAAAGCATGAAACTGGTGCCAGTCTTAGAGACTTGAGCATGTAAAATGTTTCGAGAATAGGAAGTGTTAAGGATAGATGAATCTTCAGGGTAGTAGATGTGGAAGTAGAGCTAGGAGAGCAACATGAGGTGGTGAACATTTCGACAAGTTACAACCACCCGCCTTTCTAGTCCCCACTAGGCTCAGGGAGCTGGAGGGCAGGGGAAGAGTGTTGTTGTATGCGGTAAAGGAGTCTGACCCAAGGGATCTAAGAATGATTTGAGGTACGATCTATGTCTACTACTAGCTACTGTATGAATAGACATAGGTACTAATCATTCCTTCCTTCCATTAATCTTGTCCCAGGCCTAGAGTGTTCGGTTAAGCCGTCGACTTGACCCTCATGTCTGGAGATACCTTTGGGAGGAGACTCGATAATCACAATTACGCCGACGGTGTGATCTGACCCTTGACATGAGAGTTTCGGTTGGAACCTCTTGGTGGCAGCGTTGAGGTCTTGTGATGTTAGTTTGGGTATGGACTGGGCAACCACAGTTCATACACATATTGACTATATTAGGAAAAAAGGTTGTGGTTTATCTACAATGTTGGGATGGGGTTTTCCTTGGTTGGTGAAAAGGAAAACCCAGGCAGCACATGATGGAATCATGCATAAGAGGGTGTGTTAAATCACTCTTGAGTTGTCCAGACTTACCATTGCATCAGACTTCTCTAGAGTTGCAGAAACACTATCAGCTTTGGGGACAAAGGGGCAACCATCTGTGTGGTCGGAGAGATGCCAGCAGAGCTTTCAGGAGCTAAGGAAGAGGCTGACTAGTGCCTCAATCTTGAGGCTTCTAGAGGAAGGCATAGGGAACCTAGTTTATTGAGACGCATTAGGAACCAGACTCGGATGTGTCCCGATGCAGGAGAGAGAAGTGATCGCATATGGTTCTCTATAGCTGAGATAGCACGAGTAGAACTACGCTACCCATGACCTGGAGTTTGAAGTAGTGGTCTTCGCCTTGAAGATGTGGTGGCACTATCTTATGGGGGAAAGTTTTACCATATACTCCAATCAAAAGAGTGTCATGCATATCTTTTCTCATGAGAACCTAAACCTGAGACAATGACGTTGGCTCGAGTTCCTTCAGCAGTATGACTTCGAGATAGTCTATACTCCTGGGAAGGGGAAATATTATAGCACATGCACTCAGTTAGAGAACTCGTATACAGCTTCTAGGTGTGGTGATAGAGTAGCTGGCTCTTTTACAGATATCCTTTGTGGATAGAGATGGAGCAGCCTTCCTTTAGTCTCTTACAGTCACTCCCCCACTTCTTCACCTATTCAGGGAGGTGTAGCATGGGTACACTGACTATGAGACCCGACGTGCTCAGATATCCATGAGGATAGGCACCTGATGGATTTTCTGAAGGTGGGGGGCATGTCATCCTCTTCAGAGAATGTACTTTGGTTCTAGTATCACTTCTGGAGGAAGTGTTGAGGGAGTTTCACACATCCCCTTTTACGGTACATCCAAGAGTGTTGAAGATGTACTAGGACCTTCGACGATAACACTGGTGGCCAGGTATGAAGAAGGAAATAGTGGAGTTTGTCTCTTGATGCCTCACTTATCAGAAAGTGAAGACGGAGCATCAGGTACCAGCAGGCTTTGTTCAACCTTTAGAGGTCCCAAAGTGGAAGAGGGATGATATATCCATGGACTTCATGATGGGTCTTCCACATATATTCAGGGGACAGAGACCTCTGGAGTTCAAGGATGATGACCACATATTTCTAAGGGTCTCACCTCAATGAGGTCTACAGAGATTTGGCCGAGGCGGAAAGTTATCTCTAAGGTTTATCGGACCATTATAGGTCCTCATTAGAGTTTTCAAGGTGGATTACAACATATCTCTTTCACCTTAGTTCCATCAGGTGCACGACGTCTTCCATGTATCCCATCTGAGGAAATACGTGCACGACCCTTCCCACATTATCAATCATGGAGAGATGGATATCGATGATGGGGAGACATTCACGGAGGTTCCAGTGGAAATTGAGGATCGACAGAAGCGGGTCCTATGTGGATGGTCGATACATCTGGTGCACGTTCGCTGGCAGTATGGGAACCTCCATAAGAGCACATGGGAGAGGGAGGCTCAGATGCATTCTCAGTACCCTCATTTGTTTCTTTAGTGTGGTTTATAGCTTATGGGGACGGAAATCCCTGAGGTGGGGAGAATTTAAAGACCCATAACTTCCATGGAAATTTTTTTCATAAATTCTTGGGACTTTTACGAGTCCGCAGTTTTTGACGGCGCGTGATTCCGAGGCCCTGAGTGGCTGGAATGATCCATAAAAATTATGTTAAGCTTAAATTAACGCACGTATGCTGTTTTCCTGAAAAAGTGGAATAACACTTAAATGGTTACTCGGATAATAAATCTATGACCACCGTTGCGTTCAGGATGGAGGGTTTACCCTAGGCGTGACTTTTGTTTAGTCATCGCGGGCCTCCTGTAAGAAAACCCAAAAATGGCATAACTGTAAATAAAATAATAAAATAAAGTTATTTTATTTTTCAAATGCTTATAACTTAAAAACGAAAACTTGGATTAAAAATTTGAGACCACCTCTGAACTAGTGAGGGTAGGCTTTCTTTAAGCAGATACTAACTTGAGTCGGCGAGGGCCACCAGAGAAAGTTAGTTTTTGGCCACAAATAAAATAATTAAGTGACAATTATTTTATTATAAAATTCATAACTTTTAAACCGTAACTCTGACTGGAAATCTGAGGGTACCGTTGGGTTCTTTGGGGCATGTGTCACCAAGGTAGAGCCTAAACTCGACCACAGTGGGTCGAGGATGGCTGTTAATAATTTTATTAACTTTTTTTCGGGTACATTTAGTAAACGTGCGAGCGATGTTTCATAACTTTTGAACAGGTGCTCGGAATTGAAATCTGAGTGTACCGTTGAACTCACAGCACCGATATTTTCTTAATGAGACCATTATTGCAGTGAGTTTTAACGAGGTTGGAAGTTAGTTTATGGGAATTTTAGTAAAGTTAAATAAAAATAAAAGTATTACTTTTATTTTTATTGTGGAGGTTTAATCCTCTAAGGGGAGGTTGTAGGGGGGGCCACCCGCACATAACCTCCATTCGGATGCTATTTTTTTGGTGGGGCCCACATGTTCTTGAACCCCCTTTAACCCCCCCCCCCCCATTAACTACCCATTATTATTTTGACACCCCCTCTTCATTATTTGGAACTCTTCAACTCCTCTAAGTTGGAATTTGAACCGTTCCTTGGCATTAATTAAATGATTAGCCTCATTTAATTAAACACATATTTGTGTAGTTGTGCGAAAATATTAATAGGGATAATCCCTTATTATTTATGGGGTTGTCATAATCTTTTGGAAAAAGCTTGAGAGAGAAGAGAATCATCCTTCCAACAAAGAACCACCAAAGTACGACGAACTTCTCCTTTGATCTTCAACCAAGCAAAAAGAGAAGGAGCCACCTGCGAGGAACGCCGACACCGCATCATCCTCGAACATTTACCGACGTCAATGAATTGACGTCGCCTTTTTCCGCGACTACATCATCATACTTCGAATCCAGGAATCAGTTATATTTATATATGAATTTACCCTCTGTTCTACTTCGATAAATTTGTGGAATGATGTGCCAAATGATATCATCGTAACAAGGAGGGTTCGTGTAGAGACCCGATGCCTGACGTACATGGAAATTACATTACTTTTGCGGAATACATAGTACATAACAAAAACACACACACAAAGATTGTAACAGTTTAGTGTCTTTGGAAACTCAGAATATAATCTTCTAATCGTGGTGAAAGATCTTCAACATCTCCCATAAAGATCTTCCTTTTTTTACCTAAAACCATTCATTATATCCTGGGGAAAAGAAAACATAAAAGGGTGAGCTCAAATTCTTAGTAAGGGTAAACAAAAGAAATATCAATCACATCATTTTCATGAGAACATAACATTTTGGAAATCTTAACCTGCAAAAGATAGAAAAATTTCATAACATGTGATAAATCATAGAAGTGAAATGTAATCCCAATAATCATAACTTAAAACATGAAACTTTGTGGCATACACACATAATCATAGAGAATAATTTCTTATTATTCAAAACTCATTTCCAAGACTATCTTAGTGGACAAAGTCCATTTCTGAACCGAGTCACCCTCGTTTCAGTCCTGTTTCACTGAACCGGTATAACCTACCATTCCAGCCATTTCTATCTCGTGAGATATAAAATCTTTACACAATGCATTGGAGGGAGATATAGGTCCCACCCATCTCATAATGATTCCATACTTATGTGTGCAACAAAATCATAAACCATACATCATAGCATAACCCATGTAATAAAAATGGGATTCGTAAACATCGTGACATCATAAAACAATTCATATAAGATAAAGGAATTCATAAAATAATTCCATCACAACATAATCAAATCAATGTAATAATAGGGATAGAAACAGAACCATATATTATCTTAGATGGAAAATAATTTTGATAAAACACTTGAACTACATTCTTGAGGAAAATATCCTTTCTATTTCAAAAACACTTTTCCTTTCTTAACATTTCATACAATTATAAACTAAAATAAGTTGATTAAAAATAAACTTGAAAAAAAATTTAAAGGAAGCTTCTTGGAAATAATGTTTTAAAAATCCATTTATGCTGTATATGTTAAAAAAACATTCTTCTCGTACTTTTGTCGGAAAAGTCAAAAAGTACCTCATACGAAAAACGAAAAAAGATTCCTTTCATATCTTTTACTAAAAACTCACTGAAGGGTAAAATTGGATTTAAACAATTGTAGGTGGATGTAAATAACATTACATATTGAGGAAACATGGATGTGGATGATAAAATACACCCCAGTAAATTTCAAAGTATAAACAATCTCGGATAAAAATGAGATTGTGATATTTTCCCTTACCTTTGGTCCGATATGCTTTGTACATGTCTGGACATCCTGTATAATGATTTAAATAATGTTATTTACTTATTACAGAATCATAATTATTTTTATGATGTCAAATATGGTCATATTCTTAGCTTATTATTAGTAATATTTCATTACTACTTGTTATTCGGGTGTTTATTACTTTTTGTTCTTATGCGTGTTTTGTCGAATAAATTCTTATTCTTATCTTTAGGTTATAGATACCTCATTTCCAGAATGGTATTAGTGTAATATATATCATATTCATTCATTCAATTCATTTATATAATCATTATGAAATGAAGTTCATGTAGAACGAGTCGCATCACATCGTGGAGACGGTATTCCGTATGTACGCACGAGTGATGATATCGTTCCTATGATCGTGGAATTGTATTGGAGTGTATGTATAATATTTCAGAATCAATATCACTTTATAATAGTCATATATAATCATTATTTACACCATTATACCCATCCAAGTAAGTTGGTGGTGGAAAATAGATTACACCACGGCGTGGAGACGGTATTCCGTACGTATGCACGCGCGGTGATTTCTTTTTCTGTAGGATGGATAGATGGTGAAATAGGGTTGTTTCATACTTATAATAACATATCAGTATATGAGTGATACTGATGTTATTACTTCATAATGAAACAACTAAATAAGAAGAAGTGGAAGAAGAAATATAGATGAAAGAATCGGTAACGGACATTACCTCTTCTTTGAAGTGCTTCTTTGAGACCTCCTTTTAGGGTACTAAAATAGGTCTTTTAAGTAGAACAGAACCACTAGGATGTTTCTAGGGAAGTGTAGAGAAGGACTTTTCATGGGTTGGCCGAGCTTGAAGGCTCAAAGTGGTGTGAGGAAGAGGGGGAGGAGGTTCCCTTTTATAAGGGAGGAGAGGGGCACCTTTGGAATAACAAAAAATATTATTTTATTATAAAGTCAAGTTTGGTTTTAAATAGCTCCAAATTGAGTTATTTCGAAGATAAGGTGGGGATGGGTCGAAATCCTCTCATCCAATAGAATTTAGACAAGTTTAGGTCATTATATAAACCTTATCTTTTAGTTTTAACTCTTAGTTAATTAGATTGACATTTACCATGTCACTTTGTATTTTTATATTATATAGTTAATAAACTTACCATATACATCCAAGCGACACCCAAGTTGTCTTTTATTAATATATATAACCTTATCTAAGTAATTTGGCCGAACCTTAGATTTTTATGAGTAAAATAACAATTAATAATATAATATTTGTTTTAAATACTATTTTATGTCAATTTTGACACTATTCAATAGTTGATTTTTTTTAAAATCATAACAGAATGATTACATCGACCAAAGTTAACTACATCAATACTAACATGTCATATTAACCTATAAAATTAGTTTAATTCATAAAAAGTCTCAAATTATACTTATTTAGGTATTTATAATATCAATTATTCTAATTTTTCACTATTATGGTAATTACTGCATCATCATTGTGTCATAAATAAATTAACTTATTTAAAGTCTAAAAATTAAAAATAAAATACCATTATGTAGGAAGTATATTTATATTTCTAATTAATATTTATAGTCTAATTTATCTTATGTATAACCCAATATTAAAAATGATTTACTTATTAAACTTTGATTTTAACTATTTTAACCCTTCTTTAAATAAATTAATAATAGATGTCCTAATCTAATCCATGTGGGCCTAAATGGTCATATTTCATTCCTAAGGTTGTTTTCGGTCGAATTAGACTTGTCCAATATAATTATGACATGTTTTAGGGTAATAATAATATCATTTTTACCCTTAATTACCCTATTTACTTTTAACTGTGGTAAAAAAAAGTAAAAAGTTACTATTCACCAAAAATTATTTTCATCTCATTGAACCACATTTTAGTCCTTGGTATTAACCGTGTCTCTCGGATTTTTGAAGTTCCACTCACAGAAACGGTAAAATTAAGTTTTTTGAAAAATTCAGTTTTTTTAACTACCACTTAGTGGTTTCACTATTCATCAAAAATTGAAAGTTTTCAGAAAAATACCAAAATTTCACCCTAGGCTAATTTCAATATTACGAATCCAAAAATGAAGTCCATTTTGAAAAATAAAATTTATAAAATTTCAAAAAGTGGTTATTACTATTCATAACGGCTAGTTTTAATAATATTTTATTAGCATATCGTTGTTTAGTGAAACTCGGTATTGTGTACTACACACGCTATCGAGGAAGGACGTGATTGCATGTAATGCAAGGCAAGTCAAGGATGCGTGTTGAGAAAGCTCCTTTTGGTGTAGCGTACAACACAAGACATTAATGAAATTAAAATGAATATTTTTCATAAAATCTCGGGCTGTTACATTCTACCCCCCTTAAAATGAATTTCGCCCTCGAAATTAGTTGGGGTTATAAATGGTTTACTATTCGAAAGTTTCTTTAATAGAAACCCACATTGTAAAAAGGAATACCAAAACCAATCTTTTAAAAACAAAAGTATGAAACATAATGGTTACCCAAATAAACTAATCATTGGGTTTCCACATAGGTGAAAATATGGATACGGAAGAGAAATCTAACCATCATGTTCTGATGGAGAGTGGTAGAGAACATGGCTATGGAAAAGCCAGCAATCACAAAGCCATAAATTTGTGATGATCTATGGTACCATCTGATTCATCAGATATAAGAGCACTAGGACAACATTTTTGGTTTTCAAGATCATTTCCCTAAAGTTGATGAAATTGGAATTAGAAGAAATACTTTCGTGATTTTGGTATAGTCTCACCGTTTTTCGTTCTTTAGACAATTTTTACTTCATCTCTTAAATAAATGAAGTTGAATTTGTCATTCGTGATGTGTTAGCAGATCATGTGATAGAATGATGGTTCATTCCATCTGTCTCAAACAAAAGGTTAGAAAAGTTATCAAAAAAATATATAAGCCCATCTATAGTGATATTAATCATATATGGTTCCTAAAATGAACTTATACTTCATATATCATACCTCTTAATAAATAAAACTAGTTTATACTAACCAGGTACTTCATGTAGGCCAGTGGTAGGCGATAAATGCCAGTCGCACATCGGTTGTGGGTTCGATTTCTACAACCTTGTCCGACGCGATGGGCTGCCGCCCGTCCTACAGGTTGTCCTTTTTCTAAAACTATATTACTATAACATACAATCAATAATATCAAAAAAAACTTCTATCCTTAAACAATACTAACTTATTTCCAACATAATTTATTCTAGTCTTTAGGCTTATCCATAATACTGCAGTCCATTCTCATAATATAGTGAAAAGGATTACTAGAGATTTAATACCATCGTTGATCCCCATATATCATAAGATATGTCTTTTTGGTCACATTCCAAACATTCAAATGCATTAATCATGTATTCTATTGAATACCCATTGAACCTTAGTGAAAACATGAATTTAGTTAAAAGTTAACACTTTACACATACCAAAATCCTCAAAATTCTATATACTCAAACCATGATATCACTTAGTCCTTATATCAATCATGAGCTCATAAATACTATCAAACATATTAGATTCTCTTTATCCCTTCATTATGTGCATATCATCTTCCTTCCAAAAATATTTCAATCACTTTTCATGGTTATCTAAGCCATAAAATTTTTGAAAACCACAATTGACAAAAACATAAATATTCCAATATTCCACGATACTATATACAACATTATTTTTGAATCCCATTACATAAACACTTAATCATTCCACCACATCTTTTTCATATTCAACATCGCCAATGTTGATCGCATGTGACTTCCCTTTGTCCTTTGCCTTAAGTGGTTTCTCATGTCGATCGTCACTAACCCTTGGATTAGGGCATTTATTAGCATAATGCCCCATTTCCTTGCACTTGAAGCATTGAAGTGTAGTAGGTTCATTCTGTGTATCCCTTTCTTTGTTTACATCATTAGTCATCTTCTTCCCATCATTGCGGCATTCAAATGCCTGATGACCTTCCTTTCCACATTTGAAACATTTACTTGTCCCTTTAAGACAATCTCCACCATGCTTCTTTCCACACTTTGAGCTTAAGGAAACATTCATCTTCTTTTAACTATTATTCTGAGATTTTTACTTGAACTCCATCTTTCATTTCTTGTCAAAACTATGAGATGGATAAGTAACACCAAATTCCATTTCTACCTTGATAGAACAACGCACAATTTCTTCATAGCTACTGAAGTCTCTTATAGCTAATTCCCTTCGATGATTTGGTTTTAAGCCACTGAAGAATCGATCAAATTAACTTTCAGGTTGGATGATAAATCCAAATTCATACCTTTCAAGCCTTGTAAAATTCACTTCGTATATACCAACAGATTCATCATCCTTTTTCTTTAGTTCAAGAAACTCCTTCTCCATCTTTGTTCGAAGAATACGAGGGAAGTACTTATTGAAAAATAAGTTCTTGAACTCGTCCCATTCCATAGACTCAATTTCATCTCTTGGCCTCGTATTCTTGATAGGATTCCACCATTGATCAGCTTCACCTTCCAAACGATATACTGCTAAGATGACTTTATCAGGTTCAGAACATTAAAGAACTGAAAATATATTTTCAGTAGTACTGATCCATTGTTCAGCAACAAGTGGACCAGAAGACCCACTGAAAGAAGGTGGGCGTTGCCTCATGAAGGACTCAATAGAATATTGTTCCCTTCTCTTCTCATTTGGAAGTCCAGAATGATTCATAGCTTGTGTAAGTATAGAAATAAGATTTTGCACTCCATCTCCCATAACATTTGTTTGTTCAGGAGAACAATCATTGCATTGTCCATTGCATTGATCAACACGGTTCCTTCGGGTTCCAGCCATCGTCTAAAACCCAAAAAGTATAGTGTGAGAGGCAAAAATCATGCTAGGGAAAACAACATAATAAAGGGGGATTACCTTCAATATCTAACATCTTTGGTTTAATTCTATGATCGTTAGTGTAATTCTAGTACTATAACCTATACGTATACTTAACCTTAGGGACATCCCTAGACATACCATAGAAATATCTCTAGGGATCTCACTAACGTTTTCGCATCCTAGTTTCCAAAGGTTGACTAAACCTTTAATCTGATACCAACTGTAGAGACTCGATGCCTGACGTACATGGACATTACATTACTATTGCGGAATACTTAGTACATAACATAAACACACACACAAGGATCGTAATAGTTTAGTGTCTTTGGAAACTCGAAATATAATCTTCTAATCGTGGTGAAAGATCTTCAACATCTCCCTTAAAGATCTTCCTTTTTTTACCTATAACCTTTCTTTATATCCTTGGGAAAAGAAAACATAAAAGGGTGAGCTCAAATGCTCAGTAAGGGTAAACAAAAGAAATATCAATCACATCATTTTCATAAGAACATAACATTTTTGAAATCTTAACCTGCAAAAGAGAGCATAATTTCAAAACATGGGATAAATCATAGAAGTGAAATGTAATCCCAATAATCATAACTTAATACATGAAACTTTTTTTCATACACACATAATCATAGAGAATCATTTCTTATTAGTCAAGACTCATTGCCAACACTATCTTAGTGGACAAAGTCCATTTCTGAACCGAGTCACCCTCGTTTCAGTCCTGTCTCACTGAACCGGTATAACCTACCATTCCAGCCATATCTATCTCATGAGATATCAAATATTTACCCAATTCATTGTAGGGAGATATAGGTCCCACCCATCTCATAATGACACCATTCTTATGTGTGCCACAAAATCATAACCCATACATCATATCATAACCCTTGTAATAAAAATGAGATTCGTAAACATTGTGACATCATAAAACAATTCATATAAGATAAAGGAATTCATAAAATAATTCCATCACAACATAATCAAATCAATGTAATAATAGGTATAGAAACAGAACCATATATTATCTTAGATGGAAAATAATTTTGATAAAACACTTGAACTCCATTCTTGAGGAAAATATCCTTTCTATTTCAAAAACACTTTTCCTTTCATAACATGTCATACAATTCTAAACAAAAAGAAGTTGATTAAAAATTAACTTGAAAAAAATTGTAAAGGAAGCTTCTTGGAAATAATGTTTTAAAAATCCATTTATGTTTTATAAGTTAAAAAAAACATTCTTCTCGTACTTTTGTCGGAAAAGTCAAAAAGTACCTCGTATGAAAAACGAAAAAAGATTCATTTCATATCTTTTACTAAAAACTCACCGAAGGGTAAAATTGGATTTAAAAATTTTTAGGTGGATGGAAATAACATTAAATATTGAGGAAACATGTATGTGGATGATAAAATACACCCCAGTAAATTTCAAAGTATAAACAATCTCGGATAAAAATCAGATTGTGATATTTTCCCTTACCTTTGGTTTGATATGCTTTGTACGTGTCCGAACCTCCTGTATAATGATTTAAATAATGTTATTGAATTATTACAGAATCATACTTATTTTTATGATATCATATATGGTCATATTCTTAGCTTATTATTAGTAATATTTCATTACTACTTGTTATTCGGGTGTTTATTACTTTTTGTTCTTATGCGTCTTTTGTCAAATAAATTCTTATTCATCTCTTTAGGTTATAGATACCTCATTTCCAGAATGGTATTAGTGTAATATATATCATATTAATTCATTCAATTAATTTATATAATCATTATGAAATGAAGATCATGTAGAACGAGTCGCATCACATCGTGGAGACGGTATTCCGTACATATGCACGAGTGATGATATCGTTCCTATGATCGTGGAATTGTATTGGAGTGTATGTATACTATTTAAGAATCAATATCACTTTATAATGGTCTTATATTGCCATTATTTACACCATTATACCCATCCAAGTTAGGTGGTGGTGGAAAATTGATTACACCACGGCGTGGAGATGGTATTTCGTACGTACGCACGCGCGGTGATTTCTATTTCCGTAGGATGGATAGACGGTGAAATAGGTTTGTTTCATACTTATAATAACATATCAGTATATGAGTGATACTGATGTTATTAATTCATAAGGAAACAACTAAAGAAGAATAAGTGGAAGAATAAATAAAGATGAAAGAATCGGTAACGGACATTACCTGTTCTTTGAAGTGCTTCTTTGAGACCTCCTTTTAGGGTACTAAAATAGGTCTTTGAAGAAGACCAGAACCTCTAGGATGTTTCTAGGGAAGTGGAGAGAAGAAATTGGCAGGTGTTGGCCGAGAATGAAGGCTCAAAGTGGTGTGAGGAAGAGGGGGAGGAGGTTCCCTTTTATAAGGAAGGAGAGGGGCACCATTGGAATAACTAAAACTATTATTTTATTATAAAGTCAAGTTCGGTTTTAAATAGCTCCAAATTGTGTTATTTCTAAGATAAGGTGGGGATGGGTCGAAATCCTCTCATCCAATAGAATTTAGACAAGTTTAGGTCATTATATTAACCTTATTGTTTAGTTTTAACTCTTAGTTAATTAGATTGACATTTATCATGTCACTTTGTATTTTTATATTATATAGTTAATAAACATACCATATACATCTAAGAGATCCTCAAGTTGTGTTTTATTAATATATATAACCTTATATAAGTTATTTAGCCGAACCTTATATTTTTAGGAGTAAAATAACAATTCATAATATAATATTTGTTTTAAAAACTATATTATGTCAATTTTGACACTATTCAATAGTTGATTTTTTTGAAAATCATAACATAATGATTACTTCGACCAAAGTTAACTAAATCAATACTAACATGTCATATTAACCTAGAAAATTAGTTTAATTCATAAAAAGTCTCAAATTATACTTATTTAGGTATTTATAATATCAATTATTCTAATTTTTCACTATTATGGTAATTACTACATCCTCATTGTGTCATAAATAAATTACATTATTTAAAGTCTAAAAATTACAAATAAAATTCCATTATGTATAAATATTTTTAGCTTTCTAATTAATATTTATATTCGAATTTATCTTATGTATAACCCCATATTAAAAATTATTTACATATTAAACTTTGATTTTAACTATTTTAACCCTTCTTTAAATAAATTAATAATAAATGTCCTAATCTAATCCAAGTGGGCCTAAATGGTCATATTTTATTCCTAAGGTTGTTTTTGGTCGAACTATACTTGGCCAATATAATTAGGACATGTGTTAGGGTAATAATAATATCATTTTTACCCTTAATTACCCTATTTACTTTTAACCGTGGTAAAAAAAAGTAAAAAGTTACTATTCGCCAAAAATTATTTTCATCTCATTGAACCACATTTTAGTCCTTGATATTAACCATTTCTCTCGTATTTTCGAAATTCCACTCACAGAAGGGGTAAAATTATGTTTTATGAAAAATTCAGTTTTTTTAACTACTACTTAGTGGTTTTACTATTCATCAAAAATTGAAAGTTTTCAGAAAAATACCAAAATTTCACCCTAGGCTAATTTCAATATTAAGAATCCAAAAATGAAGTCCATTTTGAAAAATAAAATTTATAAAATTTCAAAAAGTGGTTATTACTATTCATAACGGCTAGTTTTAATAATATTTTATTAGCATATTGTTGTTTAGTGAAACTCGGTATTGTGTACTACACATGCTATCGAGGAAGGTCGCGATTGCGTGTAATGCAAGGCAAGTCAAGGATGCGTGTTGAGAAAGCTCCTTTTGGTGTAGCGTACAACACAAGACATTAATGAAATTAAAAAGAATATTTTTCATAAAATCTCGGGTTGTTACAGTTCGGACTGCATGAACATAGCCCGACCATCCCCAATTTTTTGGTTCTTGATTGATGACGACGGAGGAGGTACACACGGAGACCGGAAATGACCCGCCCACGAAGAAAGCTGGCGGTGCAAGGCTGCCGGTTTGCCACAAGGGCACGGCACAGCCGTGCCGCGCAAAGAACCGAGCTGTGGCCAGACAGGCCACGGTGGTGCCGGAGGGGCGCGGTTTCGTCGCACCACGCCGGATGGAAGACTCGCGGCCAGGAGGGCCGCAGTGGTCGGACGACATGCGTGGCGCCATCGCGACACGCTGTGGAGATGGAGGCCACGGCCAGGCCGGGCCGCGGTGTAGGAGGCGCAGCGTCGTCGTGCCGCGTGAAGGCCAGTTGAACCACGGTTCCATCACGCTGCGGTGGAGGAGTCATGGGTGGCCGGTTTTTCTTACCTTCAGTGTACTCTAAACATAACTGGCCCACAGTTCCAGTACGGATCAGAAACAGGGGTCGTGGCACCCCCCTCCAACGCGAGGCCGGACGGGATTCCACTGTCGGGCCGCCCCTCGGTCGGGCTGCCACAACCAGGCGGCCTCTCGTCCGAGCCCCCATGGCTGGGCTGCCCTTTGGCAAGGCCACCATGGGACGAGCCACCACGGCCGATCCGCCCCTCGGCCGGGCCGCCATGGGCTGGACGCCATGGGCCGAGACGCGCCTTTGGGTCGGGCTATGCCTTCTGGTTGGGCCGGACCTTCGGGTCGGGCTGACCACTCGGGTCGGGCCACACCCATGGACGGGGTTAGGCTGGGTCGGACCGGACCCGGACCCGCTACAACCATTTACACCTTTTAGCCCACATCTTGGGCTACGTGTGTCCGAACGACGAACCGTCTGTAGTGATGAAATTCTTGAAGAGAGACGATTATTTTCGCATACTCCACTTGTGGTTCGAACGCAGTTAGAGTATAGTCGGGTTGGTTTTTTCCTAAAAACCTACCAGGCCCCTGGAAAGAAATTTCAATAACTCACAGACCGGGCGTCCAATTGATTAACTGTCTATCACATTGGGTTCCTTATGATGAGAAGGAACTATAGGATACATCAATTAAAGACTTCATGATATTTGATGTATCAAAACTTGGCATGAGGGGAGGACCCTCCCTGAATCGAGCGTGCTATGTGCAGGAACCCTAAGGCTGGCTGCGATACTGTACCGGAATCTTCCGTGGGTTATCCAGTGAAGACTTATGTACCGGAATCCTCCCTAGGTTCGACAAAAAATACTTCTATACCAGAATCCCTTGTGGGTTCGATAGCGAAGGATTCTCTATCGAAATCCTCCATGGGTTCGATAGTGATGACTACTGTACCGGGATCCTCCGTGGGTCCGACAGTACTGACTTCTTTTCCTGTATCCTATGTGGGTCTGATAGAATAGTTGGTTCTGTATCCTGTGTGAGTCCGACAGCTTAGCTGGTCCTCTATCCTCTGTGGGTCTGACAGATTAGATGAAATATATTTTCATGTATACTGTGTGGGTCCAACAGCTTAGATGGTCCTATATCCTGTGTGGATCTGACAGCTAAGATGAATCAGTGACTACATCTGATCATCTCTATCACTCTACAAAATATGTATACCTTTGTGATCTGAGTCATGTCTTTCAACCATTATCATCGTGGTGATTGACTTTACTTCCTTTGTGGAATGGTTTGTGTTTGTTCTCGAGACTTGGAGTGAGACTATTATTGATAACTTATGTATATGTATGGGCATATACCTAAGTACGGTTGGTTGTTACATCATGATTGTATCTTTCTATTGTGGTTTGTCCTTTGTGGATTCTAGGAAACCTTCGGGGGTCTCGGGGTCCCCTTCTGAGTATTTTTATACTCACTCCTGCACGGGCTTCTCCTGAACCTTTTTGTGTTCTCTGCAGACGACAGTTAGCAATGATCAAGGCTGATCAGATCTGGACAAGATTGGACGTACTGCATGGATGAGTTGTTCGAGTTCTGTACCGACCCTTAATATAAGATTCCCTGGTGGATGATCCCGGAGCGGTTTCCCCTTTTTACATGTACTTGTTGTTCAGTTGGGTTTGTATATTGGCCCACTTACATTCAGCCCACTTTTCTTTTTCATATTAGTACTTGTTGCTTCTATAGCTTGTGTACAGACTATGTGTGTTATAGGTTTAAAGTCAATGCGTTCCCTTTTTATTGGGATTACGCATTTGGTGCTAGTTGTCAGTCCCTGGCTTATGGAAGGCGGGCTTGGGGTAGTCATGGCACGGGCCTCGAGGATGGGTCGTGACAACGTAGTTGTGACATGGGAAAATAAACTTGAATATGGTGTTCTGGGTATTGACTCAACAATGAACAATTTCATAATAAATTGGAAAAATTTTAAACATGGATAAACACACATGAGTGGCATGGTTTTGTTAATTGAGATTCCATTTATAAACCATTATTAATGACTTGAATTTATTATTATGAAATATCATAGTGAAACCATAATGAAAAAATACCATGAATCGCCAAGGGTTTAATAAAGAAAGATTTAAATTGAACCAAATTTATCACAATGAAAAAACCAATAATTTAATTAGAGAATAAAAATTTAGAATTATGTATTTATACATTTTTCTATATATTGATAATTTTTTTAACATTTAAGAATAACAAAAAAATAAACCTGATGAAGCAATTTATTTGGAATCCCATTTTACATATATCAAAACATGGGAGCATATTTAGGTTATTATATCTTCTTATATAATTAAAAATTCTACTCATATTATTACCAAAGTTTGTCTGGCTAATTTCATAACAAAAAATATTTATTTTTGAATATTACTATTTTCCATAGTTAGTGATATTTAGGTGTAATTATAATGTTATTGAGGTTCATATTTTAAATATATTTATTATTATTTAGTAGTTTAACATATTATTTTGGTAAAAATTTATTGAATGTTCTTAGATCCCTAAATATTTTTTTAATATAAATGTCATATTTTGGTATATAACCTTTGAAAAGACATGGGAAAATATGGTTAAATCATTGAATTATTATATTCTTGGTATTCTTAATTATTATATTTTTGAGTGATTTTGGATAATTAAAGATGGATAATATTTGTAATCATGGTATTTATCCTTGATTCATGATGTTATTGCTGTGAATCGCATTTTGGTATTAAGGTAGTTATAAGAATGTATGTGATTTAAGAAGAAGTGGTTAATAGCATTATATGATTATATATAGAATTATTATTTTTAAAAATTGTATGATTTCACTTTGGTTTATTCACATAGAGACTTATTTATTTTGTGGAAACATATAATCTTAATTATATATTTTTTGGTCAGAAAAAACAATTTTTTTTAAATAAGGAATAGTATGTTGATCTAGAGTAAGAGGGAAAAAATTATGTCACATAAGGATTTATATCATTGATAGTTAAAATGTAAATAATACCCTTTAATATGTTCATAAATGTGTGTTAAAAATATTTAAGAATAAATTTATATAATGGGTTAGAATAAAAAGTACCTAGATTTTGGATCCTTTAAAATAATTCAATCTTCAATAAATTATTTCACATAAATGATAAAAACATTGTTAAAACTATACAAATTCAAATCCAAACCAAAATTGAACAAAGAATTTTAAAAATAAAATGAATAATAAAATCATTAGTAGATAAAAGTATAATAATTAATTAAAATAAATATTTGCAATTATTTTCATTATTTATTATTTTAAATAATTATACCTTTCCATGAACCATTTTAATGAATTTTATCATATATATACCTAAAATTTAAACTGACCGCATTTTAAATTTCACTATATAATATAATATTTATATTTTTAGATAAGCTATGTAAAATTTAATTATGTAGATATTAATAAGAAGTAATATTTTATGAACTAGATTTTTAATATGTCAATTTTCATTAAATTTGTTATATATATTGTGTATTTTTGTTTAAGTAAATAAATATTTAAATTCTTAAACATAAATAAAATAATTATTTAATTTTCAGCATTATAGTTTCAATATTTTCATAGGGTATCCTTCTAGGGCTTTTCAAAAATGGGTGATTTTATGGTGAATAGTAGACAATAATATTTTTACAATTAACGTGTATTTTATTCAATTATTATAATATAATTTATCATTTATAATTTTGGAATTGATCTTCAAATAAAATATTATTATTTTATAGGTGGGTATACAATTTTTTTAAAATATATCATCCCATATTTTAAATTTTATAATTTATGTTTTATTTTTGAAAAATAATTTTTTCATGTATTATTCATTTATTATTATAAAATTTTTTATTTTCCCTTATAAATATTGAATAAGAAATAGATTTATAATTTTCATCTTTTAGTTTTTGTTTATGATATATTTACTCTTTGATTTTATGTTATAAATGATAAATTACATTTGTAAAGATACATGCCTTTGTGAATCCCAAAAAGGTAAAATTGAGTAACCTAAGAGGTAAAGGGACAAAAATGTTAAACATGATTTAATTGAATTTTTATGTTTTTATATACTTTATCTCTTATCTTATATATTATTTATCAAATATGGATTTATTATTCTTCAGGATGACCTTCCGTTATTATATTTATATAGAATTGAATATATGTTTCACATAAAAAAGTGGCTATCAATTCAAAAATTATCCTCATATAAAAAACTTCTTCAGTTCAACCAAAAATATTTTCAGAACCCTCATAAACCCTCCCGTAAACCATAATTAGTATTTAAAAATAAAATCATTTAATGGTTTAACCTCCTTCTCAAGTAATATAACCCAATCAATAAGGTATAGTCTTCTAACCTATTCTTCTATTTTAATTTTCCATTATGTAGATAAAATCTTCCCTAAAATTAATTTTAATTGATTATAATAAATGTATAAATATTATTATCACACATTTTTTTTATTATAATGATGTTTCAATCCTTAACAATCCATCCCATTGTCCAAAAGAAAATAGAAAATGACAGTTTTCTATGTACGGACTACTTCTTGCAGAAAATATCATTTTTTTATTTCCATTTCCACCATTAACTAAATAAAGTGATATAAAATTTAATATATTTATATTATATTTATGTTTTATTTTATATTATAAAATTATAAAAAATTATTATTCTTTCTCATATTTGTTTCCAAAATTAAATCATCAAGCATGAATACGTGTCGACTACCACCTAAATGAGATGAGTGATTTATATTTTTCATTTCATAAATGCATTAGATGGAATGATATGAGAGAGGATATATTTGTCAAATATTATTTTTATAAAATAATATAGAAGTTTTAATAAAAAGTTAAGGAACCTATTAATTTTATGATCATCAAATGATTATCTCTTATTTAATCATTTAAAACCATCGTACAAAGAATAAAATATTTCATTCATATTATCAAACATTTACATATCAAACACTAATTCAAATAAATAATTTTAATTTATGCTTCATTAAAATGATAAAATGTAATTGACATCATTATGATTCTATATTTTTATATTGTAGATAAATCACCTTATATTCATCTACAATCATAATATGTTAGTGTGTGGGTTAGTTTGACCACTAACATGAAAATTGAAATGAAAATATATCACGAATGATTAGGTGAAAAAAATTTCCAGATTAATATGATTTAAATATTTAAATAATGATTTTTATAGGTAATGATACATCTATATTTCAATCACTAATTACTATAACACCATTCATATGTATAAATTACTGAAAAATGCTCATTGTTAGTATAAATGGCTAGGATTAATTCCAATGTAATAGTTCAATGGAATTTAATGTTTATAAATCAATATAAATAATTCCAATGAAAAAAACCTATGATTTGGTAAAAATGAGCATTATAACAACAACAAATAATGACATTTTTCTTATAATATTATTATAATCCATTAAAAGTTTGATGACCTAATACATAAAAATATGATAAAACTATCTCATATATATATAATAATAAATTAGTTGTATTGATTATTATACATATGAATTTGATGAATATTTATATATGTAATATACCTAATTTAATTATTTAAAATGTTCAGAAAATTTTTCGAACAATTAAAGACCAAGGTAATGGTTTTTTGTATTCAATTTTTATATTCGAGAATAATATTAATGTATGCAAAAATTTTAATTTATGTGGTGTATATGATTCATATTTTACATAAACTGTGATAAAGTATTATCTAATTTTTTTATTTTATGTTCAATTATTAGCGCTATTTTTATGGGATTTGTTATTTAAGTGTTACTCAATCTATTTGGGGTTCATTATCTTAAATTTATCTTCATGAGACTCAAATCATAGTGTAAACCAATATACCTTTATTATTTTGTGATTCAATTCAAATTAATATTTTATAATATATTTATGACTTTGAATATCCAAATAATTTATATTATTTAAATTTCTATTTATTAAAAAAGATATTTAACATGAATGTGATTTTGATCAAATTATTTCTCAAACCATAATATTTTTGTTTGAAATTATATTTTAAATTCATAATTTTACATTGAATATAATAAATATATGAAATTATTATTTTTTATAAAACCAAATATTTATTTCTATTGTACGCCCAATGAGTTTTATATGTTCTCTAAATATTTCATTTCCTCTAGATTTATGTTTTACATGATGTGTTACTTTTTTGTGAGACTCAAGCCATATATTTATTTGGATTAGTACCCTACCCAATTATATGTATATATTCATTTTACTATCATTACATTGTACTAATATATTCCTCAACTATTTATAAAGGTAATTTTTTATACCTTTTATTTACATGAAAAATTTAATTGAAATTTTATTATTATCTATATAGGTTGTTTTCATGATAAAGTGAACAATTGTTTAAAATTCATGTTTGATCATGTCATTATAATCTTATTTCATTATATATATATATATCTTTACATTTATTTATGAATTAAAAAAATATTATTTTTCTTAGTTTTTTATAAAATAATTATAATAAAATTTATCCCATAAATCAAGAATATTAAATAATTACTACATGATTTTTTTATAAAATATCTAAATATTTTTTCATATTAATCATTATCGTTTTCTATATATTATGTATGGTCATGGATATTATTTAAATGATATTGACCATCTTATTTATCTTAATGGATTATGGAATGCAAATTTCTATCATGGAAATAGTACATCAAAACAATGGTCATACCCGGTCATTAATGGTTTATAAACCAAATTTAATTATACTATATTACCTCTAGAAAATAAACTATTTTTGTACCATTGATAGAATTTATTTCATTAATTTTCCATAAATATATTGTTATCTAAAATAATTTCTCTATATGTATACCAATTTTCAATATATTTCACAGACATTATAATTTTTTATCATGATTGAATAGTAATTATGTAAAAAATACTTTATGTCATTGGATACACAATAATTCTATATTGGTTTTTCATTTTTTTATTATTGATTTTATTATTGATTAAATTATTAATTAAATACATTTTTAAATGACATGAAATCCATTTTTATTCCATATTTTTTTTACTCTATAAAGGGTGGATAAATTTCATTTTAATTTAACATGAAACCCACTTTATTTCAATTAGTTATTTTTGATGAGAATGGATAATTATTTTCATGATCCATATGAGTGAATGAATTAATAAATGTTTAGGTCCTATATTTACCTGCAAAAAAATTGTCAAATGTATATAAATCATGACATAGGTATTCAGTTGTATGTTTTAGTTCCTTGTAAAAATATATACTGATAGCGTGAATCACAAATGTTATTTTCCAAATATAAATGTAAATTCCATATTTGAATGATATTCCATGGTATTATGATCATTATCATTACTATGTTATGATCTCATCTCCCATATTTATTGATTTCCTTTTTTTAATCAATTATTAATTTATGTCCATACTTTTCCCATTATTTATTACCATGGGTTTGTTTGTTCTAATTTTATTATCAATATTGATTATACTCATATGATAATAGTATGATCACTTTTGAAAAATGATTTCTAGCATGTGTTCTAACCCTTACTAAGAATCTAAGCTCCCCCTTCTATAAGTTTAAATTTATCTATGTATGGTAGACTATTAACATATGAAATGTTTAAAGGTGTTCCTCATGTGGTCAACTTATTGGAGATGTATAATTCTTACAATACCAATAGTGGTTTTATATATAATGGGAAAAAGTATATTTATTCAAATAATGTACATTTTAATATATAATTTTCTATCTTAATTTTCTAATACATTAAATGTAAAATGTATTTGGAATATATTTTAGTGTTATATTTGTTTCAAGTCATGTAATTTTGACAGTTATTCATGAAAACATATATTACTGAAAATGATTGTGTTAATGAGGTAGTTGATGATTGACTTAATTAATTAACAGTCTCATAAATATTTCCAGTATTACAAGATCATATTGTGGTATATCAGGTGTATTATTTCCCAATATTCTATACATTGTAGATTGTGTACCCATGGATTTTATTTTAGGGGAATCCCATCTATTGGAAAGCAATATCCACAACATAAATAGACATGTAAAATTAATAATTTATTATTCTGAAATCAATGTGAGTTACCTTGGGGAATCATTTTCAAATGATTATTAAACAATATCATTAAAATATAGAACAAATTTCATAATATTATAAATGAATCTTATACATTCAAATTGTGTCTTATAACATTCTCCATCCAAACACATCATATTATTTATAATTTCAAATTGTTTGGTCGGTTAGCTTTAGATTTCCAAAATTCCATTCTTTTTTCCATTTTTAACTACAAATCCACCATAACTATATTTTTTATAAATAAATATGAGAAGACAAATCCAATTTTATTATATGTTAAATATATAGAAAATGTATTTCTCAAAGATGATCCTAAAAATATCCCACTTAAAAATCATTTTTATGATTCACTACAATGTCTTCTATCATCATCTAAAAATATATTCAACTTAAAAACATCATTTGTTTTATAATATTTCCCCCTATATAATTCTATTAATCCTAAAATAATAATTTTTAGATTACGAAATTATAATATATCCCACACTATTACCATGTTTAGTATATCATTTGGATGCCTATCTATTTTCACCATATATAGATACATTTATATTTCCTCGAAAAAATCATATTAAATTAACACATAATCTAAATATAATTTTAATTAGAGTGAAATATCATATTATTAGAATGGTTTATCAATCTTTGTGAATCATTGAATAACATCCAAATATTCTTCTATCTTTCATGATCCTCGATCACCCTCATCATTTAAATCTACACCCTCCCATCTTCTATTATTACAAGATAATTCGATGTTTATTTTTCATAGTTAATCAATATATTTATTTATCAAATCAAACTTATAAATTTTACCATATTCATGAGAATTAGATCACCTAAAACAACACACTTTTATATATTTATTAACATATATTCATTTCAAGGATCATAAGAATTTAAACCAACACCCAATAACAAAACATTTGTGTCATTTTGTCATGTGTACATATCCTTATTAACAATCAAAATAATGTAAATTTTATTAAAAAAATTATCTAAACATGAAACACCCAAATAAATTTATCTTCAATGAAATTACAGTGTAAATGTTGACATATAAGAAAATAGTGAGATCAACCGCTTTGTAAGGGCGGAAATTTTCAATGGGATATAGATAATTGACCAATGAATTACATGAAACCAGTAGAAACGTAATTAATAATTGAATAATATCAAATTTCAATAATATTTTATTACGAAGAATGTGTTCATAACAAAACATCATTGTAAAAATTTCAATTATGCAATAATGTGAGTCATTAATCGTAAAATTTGATTTGTCCAAGTAACATGGTATAAAAGAAATGCCATTGATTGAGCATGATAATCAAGAGATACATGTGAATATGAACAAAATATAATAAAAATAAACAAAAAAGTATTTCAAGGATCATTGATAAGTTATACATACATACCTTATAAGGATATATACAAATAGTCAATAAATAACATTATAAATGAGGATAACAGAACCACCCCCACTCATATTATTATGGATGTGGATTACATCACCAGGCCAACACATAGTGATTTTATGAAATATTCATTTCAAACCTAATTATGTGAGGGTAATTTCATTCTCATTAAAAATATTATCATGATATAGATAATAATTTATTTAATAAGAAATAATTCATAAATCTTTTCAACAAAATATTATTAAATGAATATTAACTATATAAAAATTTCAAATGGTATCTCATAAGATGAAAAAATAAAATGGATATGAGGTTACCAAATACTCTATCACACATAAGGTATATATTATAATATAATTTGGAGTGATATTCTTGTTATATGACTCCACAGGTAATGAGATGAAATTTGGAGTGCATATTAAAAACTATATACCGAGGTGGAAAAACATATATATTAATCCATATCAATTGTTTAATGAAAACCATATAAATTAAAATAGTATAAGACATCATTAAATTGAGATAATTTAAAATTTTAATTATCTAAAAATTAATAAATTTATATCTTTCAAGATGACATATGAGTAATATTTAATGGGAAATAACATGAAAAAAAAGGAAATGAACTATCAACATAAAGGATAAATATATTCTTAAATGATACGTTTTAAAAAATGAAATTCATCCAAATAGAATATAATGTAATAGAAATGTAATTTCAAATTATGGAATGAAAAAATACCATTTTACTAAGTAAATGAAATAATATATTAAATGAATAAGAACATTTTTAATGAAAATACATTTGGACTCAATGAAAAGATAACATGTCAAGAAAACCCCTTATGTAAAATTCAGTGTATAGAATATAAATAAATAATGGAGAAAATCTGGAAATAAATAAATAATAAGATAATAAAAAAACTATAATCTATTTTTTTAGGTGATTTATTTCAAATAGAGAAGAATGATATGAAATAGAAGAACAATACTTCAAAAGAATATAGACATAGATAGAAATCAACTACCTCAATAACTGATTCACATTTTATTTCCAAAATCTTCATGTAAGAACAACATATATATTTTAAATATTCAAAACAATTTTATTGATAATTATAATAATTGAATAAATTTTAAATTATTTTTTATAGCTTTTCAAATATTTTCTAAATTTATAATTTTCTGCTCGTCCTTTTTGAGGTCTTATGGTTTATAATATCCATAACTAAATTACTATAATTTTATTATTAAAAGATTAAAAAAATAGTTCTACAAGTTTGAAATGTTTTATGAAATTTTATTCATTACATTATAAAATAACATTATTCAAATTTGGCATAAAATAGTTACCATTTTGAGAATCCTCGATAATATGATTGTTTTTTACAGTTAAAAATTTGGATGGTTATTTTATTTTAATTTAAATTTAAGGATGTATATCTTACCATTCAAGAATCATATTTAGTAAATTTAAATAATTTTAATGTTATATTGAATAATTAAATTAATTTTTATTTATATAAATGATAGACTTAAGATTAATAAAACATCATTATTTATTCATGTACTATAACACAATAATGTTGAGTATTATTTTACCTATAGAGTTTAAAAAAATTGAAACCACTAAAAATAATTTTCTAATTATTAAAGAATTTTCATTTATATAAAAAAATTAGGATAAAATAATTTTAATATTTATGTTATTGAAATTATTTAGAGGATTATTTAAGTGAAATCACAATGTATTTGAAAAACACATATTTTGGTATAGTAAAATCTTATGAAATAGGGTCCTATAGGAAGAAATTTCTAGCATCCTAGTAAGAAGAGATAAAATTGATTATAATGAAATGAAAATTATATCTTGTATGTATATTATGATTATTTTTAAATAATACTATAAAAAATTAATGACGTATAGTAAATTAAATATGATAATTAAAATATTGTTATTCTAATGTTGTAATAGGTTACATAAAATATCTGAGAGAGAGGATTCGTTGATCTGTCATCATACAATTGGAATAATAATTCCAATATAGTGAGAATATAATCATTTATGTAAAATAAGTGGTTGTTTAAAATATTTATAATAAAAATAATCACTCATAATAAGGGAAAAAGTGTCTTCGAAATCATTACATTATATTTCGAGTCACATCATTTGAAATGAGAATACAACTATTGGTGAAGGGAATTTTTTCTATATCAGGGGATTAAGGTTTTATAAATGGATGTGAAGAGATATAATTTACTATATTTATGTAAATTCCTAGTATTTTTTAGATGGGGAGAAATGGGAAGATAATTTTTGTTTATATAGCCAAGGTGGAGGGGTATTTTATAATAACGTATCCATAATATTATTATTTATGATAAAAATTAAGAATAATATGAATTCCCATGAAATTTATTGAATTATAATAAAAAAAATTTATAAATATTATAATAAAGTTAAAAAATGGAATCAAGGAAATACATAATTTATTGAACATAACGTAAATTATTTTTTTATAAGAATTAAGTGAATCATTGGATCTAAAATATAAAATATAGGACTATAAATACATATTATTCTTTTCAATTGAATTATTTTACTCCTAAAAGAAATTTTTTTGTTGATAATGATGTTTAATATGTTTTTATGTCATGTTGATATCATAATGATGTTTTAAAATTGAAAGTACTCATGAAAAAAATTTCATAATATTTAATAAAAAATATTTTTACGAAAAATAACAATAATTGATACCAATATAATTTCAACATTATTATTCTATTATAAAATCTATTTTATATTATTATAATTATAAAATCTAACTATTCATATATAAATTTTAATAAATAAATACATGGAAATAAATTTAGTTAGAATAAAATCCATTTCATACGTAATCAGTTATTACATTTATATTTTTAATTTTGTATTAATTTTTATTAGACTGATAGTAAATTTCAAAGCATGAATGAAAAATATATTTTATGAAATGTTTCTTCTAACATATTATGACATAAATTCTAAATATTAACATATATATATATATATATTATAATGTCCTTTTGATTTAAAATATTTATTGTAAACCTTGATTATTATGTTATTTCAATTAGGATTTTAACTTCTTAAATAAATTAATTATAAAAACATTATAACCACTTGAAAATAAGAATTAATATTAAATATAATGAATTTCATATTCATATAAAAATAATAAATATTTCCTAAAACATTTTTATTCTAAAATGTTGTATGTAAATGTTTTAAACTGATATGTTTAGTGAAACAAGGCATGGACACAAAATATGATATAAAAATTTAGCATCTAAATATACTAGAATATAAAATAAAAATTTATATAATGTATTATTTTAGTATAAAAATGATATTTCATTGTTTATTATTTCATTTTATGCATACAAAATTTCATATGACATTACATTCGAGGGTAATGTTTTATAATTTTGTGAATATGAAAACAAGAATTATACTTTGTTAAAAATTAGATTTTAATGAGATTACTAACATTTAAATAAAAATATGACATTAACATTATTAAATAATGTAAATTATTTATCATATATCATAAGAAATTTAAAAATAATCCTCAATATAATAATAAATATTTAACAAAATCATATTATAATTCCAAAAGGTCCATATAATAAGATTAATATTTTATAGAAAATCATGTAATGGAAACATCTTATGTGCTATATATATTTATCCTCAAAATATAATTTAATTAAATATAATATTTATATATTAAATTTAAGAATAACTCATAAAATAATTCTAATTGGAACCCTTGGATGTTACAAAAAATTATTATTGTAGTTCCTCGTCTGTCCGCTCTCACTAAACACCACAAGGTCCTGGTCCTCCCTAGACTCCATCAAGGCGTTAGTTGTCTGGATAAGACACATCACATACGCGAAAAGCCTGTGTAGGGGTGAGAAAATAAATACTCAGTACGGGACCTTGAAACCATATAGGTAATGCATAAGAGGTAATCCAAAAAGAAAAGAATATTCATCTCTACACTGGTATATGTCGGTAAATATTCCAAGAGAATCAAGATGTACTAATCTCACCCACTAAGAATCATAAGGTTTAACCTTATAGACTATTCCATGATTCTCATAGAGGCTTAAAGCGTATCACAACAACCATGAGGTCACACTTCACGAGATCAGCAATCCCAGATCGTACCCGTTCGAGATATACACACCATCAGGTATAACTCTACCATTATAAATGGTATGTCTTAGAGAATGTGGTCGATTAGGAACATTCGACTAGGTTCTAATCCAGTTCCCGACACCATAGGTCTAGTCATCACATCCTTGAACCTCATTCAAGAGTAAGTAAACCCTAGTGAAGAGGCATGCTCCCTGTCACTGCACTCAGTTTGAGGGAGCACAACTCCAGACCAACATGAAATAATGCAATTGCTCCTGTAAGTAGCAGCCCATACCTCATTCTTTCGATGGAGTACTAACTTACACTTATGTATCAATCTATTCAAGTGTAGGGGTCGTCTCCTTATAACTATGTCTTACAGTCGAGGGTTCTCCAACTCTTTTGGATGACCTTCTCACCAGCGCTACATGGAGACGGGGGAGTATGACTTTGTATGTGAGGACCCACACCCAGGTTCCAGCATTTGAGTACATCTCATGAAGGACATGCACCCTGAATCAGCAGGGGAGTAAGACTTCTTATATCTAGGACCCGCACCCTACCTGATAGGGGAGTACTACCCTATGACTAGAGGGCCCACACCCTGGTAGTACTGGGGAGTATCGACTCTGTCAGTTTGTTCGCTATAGGGGACCCTCAAACTTGTACTTATGGGGAGTACAGACCCTAGGATAGAGTACCAGCTCCCTTGAAAGTCATTGGAGTACCGACTCTGCCGTAGAACTACATAAAGTGGACCTGCACCCTTGAATGATAGGGGAGTACCGAATCCTGCAATAAAGTACATGCTCTCTACCTAGATGGGGTGTACCGACACTATATGCATTAGATATGAATAATATGCACCCTAGTCCATTAGGGGAGTAATGACTACGAAGTTTGAGGACCCACTCCCTAGTCCCACAAGGGAATAAAGACCCATCATTCATGAACATCTCTGAGAACCCATACCCTAGTCCTTTATTAGAGTAACACCATAGGATGAAACTACGAATTTGAAACAAACCCAATACCATGACATGTGGAGTCCAGTCTCTACATAAGTAGATGGATAAGGAGTACCTGCACCTTGAGTCATTAAGGGAGTAACCAACCTAACATGCCTTCATAAGAATCGCCATTATTCTTCCCAATGTCTTCTTGCACAGGAATAGACTACGCTTCAAAAAAAATCAGACATCCTCAAACATTCCCAAAAAATCATTTGAAGTAACTCAAAAAGAAAGTCTAGTCCCAAAGTTCCAGACACTATAGATAGCTCGTTAAATGTGTAATACAGTTAGATGATATGACTGTTTTAGAGAAATGGGGTTCGATTGGGTTCGGTTCTAGTCCGACCCGACCCAAGGGCCCTGGCCTATTGGGCTCGGCCTGTTGGGTCGTGGGTCCGGCCCACTTCCGGCCATACCTACCTACCTAGGTGCGGCCCAACATAGTAACCTGGCCAACCGTTGAGTGGCCCAGCTCCTTTAGACCGCACATGGCTGTTCCACATCCATTTTTCACCCCATAACACCAGGTGGCACTTCCTTCCTTGGTTAACCGTTCTGCGTGGTGGATAAGGATTCTCAGCTAAACTGATGGCCGGATCCACAATTTCTTCATGCAGCTGCCTTCGTTCCCCCCTGCAAAACGTGGATGACAGGTAGGTCTGAAGCGCGCGACTTTGAGATATGGGACCGACCAGTGGCACGATTTTGAAGTCGCGACCTCCTCCAAATTGGAAAGCATCCAAACACGACTATCAATTATGCGGCATCACACCTCCCCTTTTCCTAGAAAATGACTTCTGCCAGTGCTTCCACCGGTATAGAAACTTCAGCGGACCACCGGACATGCTCTAGTGGTCCATTCATCGACCTGTAGGGTGCTCTATAACCCACTGGTCATGTTCTTCACTACATGGTGATCATAACTCTTTTTCAATCTCTTATTAGAGAATGTTCCTGAATAACAATATATCCAATGCCTCTTTATTCCACCTTCCATCATCATCATCTCACCCCACTCATTCCACATCTATCTATAATTTTTGATGTCAGATCATTGAAATGAAAGGTCAATGATTGATGATCTTATGTTCATATACAACAAAGAACATGGAAAGTGAGGGAATAAGAAGGAAGGATCATGAGGGAAAAAACTAGGGAATGATCTTCATTCATTGTTAATTGCATCCTTGTTCCACTCTCATTAGATGGATCAGGAATGAAACCAATATCATCTTTCAAGACCGATCTAACCGTGGGTTAACCTGTTCATCGGTTGATCTGCGTTTATCATTTTAAAACCATGAATGAGAATGTTACCAAATAAAAATAACAACCCCTACCTCAAAAGGATCTTTCACTTAAGAATATTTTCCACTAATTATTGTTGATTTTCCATGTTTTCTCCAACTCTTGTTCGTCAATTTGTCAATATTTCATCATTGGTGATCATTTTTCATCGTTATCCATTCATTGTTTGTCAAAAACAATCATCCAGATACTCATATATTTCCTCTCTACCTTTTAAATGATTTCTTATTGTGAAAAAAGTAAGGGGTGTGAATCTCAATTCTTTAACAGATGTGATGTAGCGTCGTTACCCTATTTCATTAATGACACGTCATTTTGGTTATCCTCAAGTAAAAAAAAATTATCCTACAATGATTTCAAATTTAAACAAAAGTAAATAAATCCATTTTAATTTATATAACTTTTTATTCAAAAATACCAGAAAATAACTTTTCCGGTCGACTAGAACCAGTCGAATTTAAGTCTTTTATAAGTGAATCCCACCATTCTGAGTTCAACGGTGCACTCAGATTTGTGATCTGAGCACTAGTTCTGTAGATAGAAAATCCATCTCTCATGTTTAAATAATATAATTTTAAAAGAAGTTAAAAAAATCCATTTGTACCACTTTATGTCTCAAAATTACATGTCGTCTCAGTGATTGGTATCATAAAAATTCCACATAAATTTGACAAAAAGTCATGGAATTCTGGGACATTAAATTTTAATTTCTCATGATATATATATCTTATTTTATCAATGGTCCATAAAATAACTAGTTGTAGTGTTGGAATTCTATAGAATGAGTCAAGGTACATATAGTTGGACCTCTATAAGATAAAAAATTATTGGATACGGGTGACAGAGTTTCCTTCATTATTATATATTATTTTTATCAAAAAAAGAACTTTTTAAATTAAAGTATGTGATAGTGTAGAGATATGGTAGTTCATAATGGGGATGTGAACCAATGATCAAAAAATGTTATCCATAATTACTTTAATAGTGAGATAATGTTTTAGAACATTAGTAATTAGAATGAACACATGTATAGGTTATTTCCAAAACTAAAATTTCATATACTTATCCAACATATAACAACATTCACATACACATTGTACAAGTACATCTAAGAATATAATGACCTGGAATTGGGATAAATAGTAAACACAATTATTTTAGGTGCTTCTAACAATGTCCTACTAAATTTTTGGGACACTAATATAATGACTCTTGATTATAGATTGTTTATTTTATTACAAGATTCAATATCTTTTGTGATAAGTTACACTGAATAGCTGTAATACTATAGTAAATTGAAGAATACCATATTAAAAATTAATAAATTGTATAATAATTAGTATATCAAATTGTAACAATAATTAAAAAAATTATATATTATTATTTTCCTTGAATAACTTCTTAATGCTAATTCCATTTGATGACCCATTTTAGAAAAGGATATATTATCAAAACATTCGAAATAAAATTAACCCCATGTAATAACATATTATAATATGAAATATCTTGATTTTTGAAACTAATATTTCTAATATTCAATAATTTATTAATCTCAATTGAACAATAATAAATAAACATGGTGTTTATGAATTTATTTTGGTATGAGTTTTTTTGTAAATTTAATATACTCATATTACCATCTCATTATAACGTATTATATTTGTTTTTTATCACTTTTTTTACCCTTACTATGTATTTGATATAACATATTTCCTATTTTTTCATTTTCCCAGTGTATGATGATAGAAAACGAAGAAATATATTGAATGGAGTCTCTTTTGGAAAACATATTTAAGACATTGCGAACTCACTATAGATTATGAAACATTAATTAAAAGGGAAACATATTTTTTTTATAAATAACATGGTGTTTTAGTTAATTTTTTGTAAAAAGTATCAAAAATTATTTACCTAAAATACCTTGGTAATTTATTTTATTGTAATATTATTTTAAGTCAACAATTTTGTGTTAAAAATTTTCGACTACTATAGTTTGTATTAGATTTGGGTTAAAATATTATTATAAAATATGTTTTTATCACTAGAGGTTAATTTGGGTGTTATGAATATAATAATTTTTTGATAAGTTGGTTTTTATCCTAATAATTATTGTTTTGATAATGATTAGTATTAATTTAGGTAATAATTATATTTTTTTGATTTAGATAAGAGATAATTATCAAAAAAATTACTGGTTTCATATGAAGGGTAAATCTATATATAACATATAATACTAATATATTAGTAATTTAATAATTCTATTTTTTTCCTATTAAAAAAATCTATACTGGGATACTAGAAAGTGGATTCAAAATTTTTCATAGTTGTGAAAAGGTAAAATAAACAAAAAGATGGTGTTTTAGGTACTAACTCAACTATGACCACGTTCATAATAAAGTGGCCAAATTTAAATAATGGATACAAACACATGAGTTTCATGGTTTTGTTAATCCACATTTCATTTGTAAATCTTTATTATTGATTTTAATTTATTATTACAAAATTTTATGGTGACACCATAATAAATAATTTCAATAAATCACCAAGGGTTCGATGAAGAGTGATGTAAATTGAACCAATTTTACCAGATTGAATATACCATTAATGTAATTAGAGAATAAATATTTTATTTATGTATTTATAGTTTTTTTATATATTCTTATTTATTAAAAACATTTATACATAAAAAATGAACCTGAGAAAGCAATTTATCTGGAATCCCATTTTTCATATAGACAAACAAGGGAGAATATTAATGTTATTATATCTTATTATACAAATTAAAATGGTGACTTCGAGTGTTATTGAAGCTTGTGTGGCTAATTTCATATTAAAAAATAATTATTTTTTAATATAACTATATTCCTTAGTGTATGATATTTAGGAAAATTTAGAATGTTATTGAGGTTCGTATTAAAAATATATTTATTAGTATTAAATAGTTTAACATTTAATTTTGGACGAAAATTAATAAATGTTATTAGTTCCCAAAATATTTTTTTATTATCAAGGACATATTTTTCATTATAACTGTTGAAAACACAAGGTCAAGGGTTGATAAATAATTGGATTATTATATTCATAGACTTCTTAATTAATAATATTTTGACTGCTTTTGGATGATATAAGTGGTATAATATTTTTTCTCATGGTATTTATCATTGGTTCGTGATGTTATAGTCATGAATAACATTTTGGTGTTAAGGTAGTTATAAGAAAGCATTTAATTTTAAGAAGTTTTTAATAGTATTGGAGGATTATGTATTGAATTATTATTCAATATGAATATATGATTTCACTATATTTTTTTATTTAGAGACTTATGCATTTTTTTGGAAACATATAATAGGAATAATATATTATATGGGTATAAAAACAATGTTTTTTTTAAAGAAGGAATAGTACATCAATCTAATATAAGAGAGAAATAATTATGCCACATAATGATTTATATTATTGATAGTAAATATGTTACTAATACCCACTCCTATGTTTATAAGATTATAATAAAAAAATTTTTTTGAAGAAATTTATCGAAGGGGTTAGAATACAATGAATCGCGATTTTGGTTTCTTTAAAATAATACAATATTCAATATATTATGTCACACAAAAGATAAAAACATCCTTAAATCAATAAAAATTAAAATCATGAACAAAATTGAACAACACACTGTAAAAATAAAATGATTAATATAATAATGATTAGATAATAGAATAAAAATTGATGAAAATTAAAATAAACAATTATTATCATTAGTTAATATTTTCAAAAATTAAACCTTTCCAATAACCATTTTAAATATGGTTATAATACATCCACAAACAATTTTAAATTGATCACATTTAAAATATCACTATAAAATATTATATTTATATTTTAAGATCATCTATATTTAATTTAATTTTATAGATATTAACAGGAAATAATATTTTGAAAACAAGATGTTTATAATATAAATTTTCAATAATATTATATATATATATTGTGTATGTTTATTTAATTAAATAAATATATAAATGTTTTCAACGAAATTTAATAAAAATGAATTAATTTTTAACATTATAATTTTAATATTTTCATAGGGTTATATTTAGGTACATTTCTAAAATGGTTGATTTTATTGTGAATACTAGAAAATAATATTTTTTCAAATAACATTTAATTTATTCAATTATTAAAATATATGTATGCCATTGAAATTTGAGAATATATTTTTAAAGAAAAAATTATTATTTTATATGTGGGTTTAGATTTCTTATTTTTATTTTTAAATTTATCATCCCATATTTGACATCTTAGAATTTATGTTTTATTTTTTAAGATTGTTTTTCATGTATTTTTCATTTATTATTAGAAAATGAATTATTTTTCTCTAATAAATATTGAATGAAAATTAGATTTAAAAATTTCAATTATTAGGTATAATTTATAATATTAGTATTATTTTATTTTATGGTATAAATAATAAGATTTGTTAGTAAATATACTTTTCTTGGAGAATCCTAGAAAGGTAATATTGTGTAACATCAGAGATAAAGGGATAAAATGTTAATCATGATTTAATTGAATATTTTAGGTTTTTATAGACTTTATATCTTCTCTTATATATTATTTATCAATTATGGAATTATTATACTTCTTTGGTGACCATCCATTAATTAGTTTTTTATAGAATTGAAACTAATTTTCACTTTAAAAAGTTGTTATCAATTCCCCAATTAACCTCATTTAAAAAACATCTTTAGATAAAATAAATATGTTACCATAACCCTCATAATAACTCCTATAAACCAAAATTATTTTTTTTAAATAAAATTATTTAATGGGATAGCCTCTTTAATAAGGAATATAACCCAATCAATGAGTTATAGTTATCTAACCGCTTCAACCATTTTTAATTTCCATTATATTCATTAATTCCTCCTAAAAATTTATTTTGAATTATTATAATCAAAAAATAAATATAATTATTATACATGTATTTTATTATAATGATGTCAAAATTGTTACAAACCCTTCTCATTGTCCCAATTAAATGAAAAAAATGACATGTGTCTGTCTGCATACTACTGCCTCTACAAAATATCATGTTTTTATTTAATTTTCCAATCGTTACTAAATGCAGTGATATAAAATTTAATATATTTATATTGTATATATTATTTATATATATATATAATTATAAAAAATATAATTCCATTATCATATTTAATTTTAAAATTAAACCGTCAGCCATGTATATGTGTCGACTGCCACCAAAATGAGATTTGTGATTTATATTTTTTATTTCTAAATCCCATTAAATGGAATTATTTGATAGAGGATTTATTTGATAAATATGATTTTTATTATATAAATAGGGGTTTAAATGAAATTTTATGGATCCTATTAATGATATGATCATCAAATGATAATCTCTTATTCAATCAATTAAAACAAGCGTACTAAGAGGAAAATATTTCATTTAAACTATGAGAATTTTCCATAACAAACACTTATTCATACAAATAATTTTTATTTCGAATATATTACACTAATATAATATAGAAGACATCCTTATGATGCTATGTTTTATATTGTATATAAATATCTTCATAATCGTTTATAATCACAATATGTTCATATGCGGGCTATTTTTACCACTAACATGAAAATTGCATTCAAAATATATCAAGGACGGTTATGTGAAAAATATATATAGTTTGATATGATTTAAATTTTTAAATAATGATATTTTTACTGGAAATGATACATCCATATTTCAATCAATAATTATGAAAATATCATTCATCAGTATAAATTACTAAAAAATGGCAGTTTTCAATATCAGCATCTATAGTTAATTCCAAAGAAATAATTAAAAGAAATTTGAAGATAATAAATCAATATAAATAATACCAAATATATTATTCAATTATTGGTAAAAATAAACATATTAAAATGAACAAATACTAACATTGTTCTTATATGACTAGTATAATCCATTTAAATTTCTCTAACCTAATACCCAATAATATGATGAAACTGTCTCATATATATATAATAATAATAATAATAATAAATTAGTTATATTAATTATTATACATATAAATTTTATTAATTTTTATATATTTAAAATACCTAATTTAATTATAAATAATGTTTAATAAAAGTGTTAAATGATTAAAGACCAAGGTAATGGTCTTTTATATTAGATTCCTATCTTTGAGAATAATATTATAGTATGCTCAAAATTTAATTCATGGGGTGTATATGGTTCACATTTTTGATAAAATATTATTAAATATCATATATTTTTTTATTTTATGTTCAATTACATGTACTATATTTAGGGGATTTTTTATTTTAATGTTACTCAATCTCTGAGGGGTTCATTGTCTTAAATTCAATATCATGAGACGCATATCATATTGTTAATAAATAAAACATTATTATTGTGTGATTACTTACAAATGAAAATATTATAATATAATAATGAGTTATTAATAGCTATATACATTATTTTTTAAATATCCATTTTATCCAAAGATACATAACATGAAAGTGATTTTGATACAAATGTAACTCAAACCGTAATTTCTTATAGAAATAATATTTTCAAATAAATATATTACATTGAATTTTATAAATATAGATAATTATTATTACATATAAAACTTCAAATTTATTTATATTTTATTCCCAATGAGTTTTATATGTTCCCTAAATATTTTATTTCCACTTGATTCATGTTTTATATGAAGTGTTTCTTTTAACTGAGAAAAAACCCATCTATTTAATTGGATTGGTACCTTACCCCATTATATGTATATATTAATTTAATTTTCATTACAATTTCATAATCTATTCCTCAAAAATTTATAATGGTAATTAACTAATACCTTTATTTATATGAAATTTTTTATAAAAATTTTATTATTTTCTAAATGGGTCATTTTCCTGAAAAATATAAAAGCATTTTAAAATTCATGTGTTATAATGTCATGAAAAACAATCATATTTATTTATAGATATATATTTAATTGTTTTAATATATTGAAAATATATTATTTTCCTTCATTTTTTTAAAATAATTATATTCAAATTCATTCCAAACATCCAGAATATTTAATAATAACAAATTGATTTTTTTTATTAAATATATAAATAGTTTTTATTCTTAATCATTATCCTTTTCTATATCTAATATCTGATCATGGATATTATTTAAATGATAATGACCATCTTATTTATCTCACTGGATTATGGAATGTTATTTTATATCAAAGAAATGTTAAATCACTACCTTAGTCATGACCAGTCATAAATGGCTTATAAACCTAATTTTATTCTAGTATATTCCTTCAAGGAATAACCTAGGTCTATTCCATTTTTTAATAATTTTCTCTAATGTTTCATAAATATATTGATTTCTAAAATTATTTCCTCATTTATATATCTTTTTTGTATATAATCCAGACACATTTTAATTTTTTATCAGGATTTAATGGTATTTACTTAAAATATACTTCAAGTAATTGGATACAAAATAATTTTCCAGGGGTTTTCATGTTATTATTCTTGATTTAATTATTTAATAAATTCCTAAATTAATCAATTTGTAAAAGATATTAAATCCATTTTCATTCCATACGTTCTTTTTTTTTAATATGTGGATAAATTTCATTTTAATATAATATTAATCCAAATTTATTTCCATTAGTTATTTTAGATGTGAAAAGATAATTATTTTCATGATCAATGTGAATGTATGAAGGAAAAAAGGTTTGTGTCCTACATTTCCCATAAAAAATTGGTCAAATGTATATAACTCATGATATAGGTATTCAGGGGTATGTTTTAGTTCCTTGTAATCATATTTACTAATGGTGTGGATCATGAATGTTATTTTCCATTACAAATGTATGTTCCATATGTGAATGTTGTTTTATTGTATTATGATCATTATCATTACTATGTTATGATGTCATCGGTCATGTTTATTGAATTCCATTTTTTCAAGTCATATTTTATGTCATCCTTTTTATATTATTTATTATCGTGGGGTTTTTTGTTTGATTTTATTATAAATCATGATTATACACCTATTATAATATTATGATCACATTTGAAAATTTATTTTTATCATGTGTTCTTACCTTTAATAAGAATCAAAAGTCCCCCTTATGTATGTTTCAATTTATTTATGTAAGGTAGACTAAAAAATTATGAAATGTATTAAAGATTTCCTCATGTGGTAAATTGGTGGGAGATTTATAGGACTAATAATAAAATTAGTGGTTTCATATATAATATAAAAAATGTAGATTTATTCAAATAATGTACATGTTCATGTATAATTTTATATCATAATTCTCTAATACACTAAATATATATTTAATTTGGAATATATTTTATTATAATATTTGGTTCAAGTCAGGTAATTTTTATAGTTATTTATAAAAACTCATATAACTAGAAATGTGTTTATTAATGATTTATATGATTATTTAATTAATGAATCAATAGTTTCATAAAAATTTCCAATATTACTTGTTTAAAGTGTGTTCTATCAGGTGTATTAATTTCTCCCATCTTCTATACTTTGTAAAGTGTGTACCACTTGGATTTAATTTTTTTTTTGAATCCCATCTCATAGAAAGAGGAATCCTACACATCAACATACACATACAATGAATAATATTTTAATCTAAAATTGAAGTGAGTTCCCCTTGGGAATCATGTTCGAATGATTATTACATAAATATCATGTATATGTAGAACAATTTTCATAACATTATAAATGAATCTTCATAATTCCCTTTTTCTCTCTTAACATTCACCATCCAAACTCATCACATTATTTAAAACTTCACAATGTTAGGTCACTGAGCTTATTTCTATAATTGTATTATTTTTAAATTTTAACTACCAATCCACCATTATCATATTTTTTTATAAATAAATATGATAAAATGAATCCTTCTTAATTATCTAGAAAATATCTCAAAAATGTGTTTCACACAGGTGAACCAAACAATCCTCCACATTAAATAATTTTTTGGATTCACCTCCATGTATTATATAATTATCTAAAATTTTATTCCACTTCCAAAACATCATTTGTAACATATTATTTTTCCAAATATTCTCATATTCATCCTAATATAATCATTTCTAGATTACTATATTAGAATATATCCTAGACTATTACCATGTTCATTATATCATTCAGATGCCAAACTCCTTTCACCTCATATAGATTCATACCTTTTTCCTCGAAAAAAGTCATGATAAATCGACACATCACATAAATCTAATTTTACCTAGAGTGAATCATCATATTTTTATCAAAGTTTATCATACCATGTGAATCAACAAATAACATCCCAACATTCTAACATATTTCATGTTCCTCAGTCATCCACATAATTTAAATCTTCTTCGTCCCATCTTTTATTATTACAAGGTACTCAGATGTTTATTTTTCATAATTAATCAATCTATTCATTTATCTAATGAAACTAAAAAATATTTCTACATTATATATAATAATATAACCTAAAACTAAAAATTTATATATGATTCTCAATATATATGTATATATACATTTCATGGATTATATGAATTAAAACCAACACCAAAGATAAAAATATGGTTTCCCTTTTGTAATATATACATATCCTTATTAACCCTAAACATAATTTATATTTATCGATAAAAATTAACTAAACATGAATATCACTTATAAATATATCTTCAACAAAATTCATATGGGAATGTGGAAATATAAGAAAATAGTGTGATCAATAACATTGTAAGGGGAAAACAATTTCAATGAAATATAGATCATAAACCAATGCATTACATTAAAATTGGAGTAAAGAAGATATAATTGAATAATATTAATGTTTAATATGATATAAAAAAGAATAATGCGTGCACAATAAAACATCATTGTAAATAGTTCAATTAACATATCATGCAATTCAGTAATTATAAAATTTAATCAGTCAAAATAACATGGTATAAAAGAAATGCTATCGACGAATCATTGTAATCTTGAGATATATTTCAATATGAACAAAACATAATAATATTCAACCTAAAAGTATTTCAAGTATCACTAATATGTTTTACTATCATAATTTATATGGGCATCTACAAATAGCCTATAAATTGTTTTATAGATGTGGACAACTGAACCACCCCCACTCATATTATTATGGATGTGGATTACATCACCTAACCCACACAGTGTGATTACATTATATATTTAGTAGAATCCTATTGATGTGAGGGTAATATATTTCTAATCCCAAATATTATCATGAGATATCCAACATTTTTTTCATAATAAAACATTCAAGAACCATATCATGAAAAAAATAATTGAATGATTATTCCCAGTATAAAAATTTAAAATTGTATCTCATAATATGAAAGAATAAATTGGATACGAGGTTAGAAAATACTCTATCACAAATAAATTGTATATTATAATATTATTAGGAGGAATATTCTTGTAATATGACTCCATAGCTAATGAGATGAAATTGGTAGTGTGTGTTAAAAAAAATATAACGGGGTGGCATGACATATATTTCAATCCTCATCAATTGTTTAAGAAAAACCACATCTTCCACTATAGTATAACATTTAATTAAATAGAGATAGTGTAAATTATTATTTATACATAAAATAATAAATTTACACCTTTCAAGAATACATAGTGGTATTATTTAATGTGAAATTAACTGGAAAAAAGTAAAGTAACTATTAACATAAAAGATCAATTTATTCATAAATGTGACATTTTAAAAAGAGTAAAATTCATCCAAAAAGATGAAAATGGAATTGAAATTGAATTTCTCTGTAGGGAAAGACAGAATACCATTTTATTACCTAAATGAAAAAATATGTCAATATTATAAGATCATTTTTAATAAAGATACATTAGGACTCAAGGAAAAGAAAAAAAGTCATGAAAACCCCTTATGTACAATTTATTGAGTGAACTATATGTAAAAAATGGAGGAAATGTTGAAATAAATAAATAATAAGACAATACAAAACAATAAGTTATTCGTTTTTGGAAACATTGCTTCTGATATAGATGAATTAAATTAAATAGATGAACAATGCTTCAAATTAATAAAGGCAAAGAAAGAAAAACATTACCTAAATACCTAATTCACTTTTTATTTCCCCAATCTACATAGAAAATAATCTTATATATTTTCATTATTTAAAAAAATTATTAATATTTTTAATAATCTGATAAATTTTTCATTATTTTTTAAAAAAATTCAATGATTTTTTAAATTATTAATTTTTAGGACGATATTTTTTAGGTCATATGTTCTCTAATATCCATAATTATATTACAATAATTTCATCCTTAAAATATCACTAAAAAGTGTTCTATAAGATTTAAAATATTAATGAAATTTGTTTTCATACATTATAAAATAAAATAATTGAAATTTTGTAAAAAATTGTTACCATTTTGAGAATCCTCACAAATATGTTTGATTTCTACAATTAAATATACGGCTGATTGTATTTTTATTTCAATTTATGGATGTATATATTACCATTCAAGAATAATATTTAATAAATTACAAGAATAGTACTGTTATATTGAAAAATGAAAATAATATTTAAGAGTAGAAATGATATACCTAACATTAATAAAACAAAATTGTTTTTTCAGGTACTATAACGCAACAATGGTGAGTGGCATTTTTTTCTTATAGTTGTTAAAATAATTTAAAACACTGAAAAATTCTTTTTTATTAACGAATTATCATTTATATAAAAACCATTATGATAGATTTTTTTTATTATTTATGTTACTAAAATGATTTAGAAGAGAAGTTATATGAAATGACATAGTCTATGAGAAATATATATTTTGTTATAGTAACTTCTTATGAAATACGGCTCGATGAGATGAAATTTCTAGAATATTAGCTAGAAGAGAAAAAACGGATTATAATGAAATGAAAATAAAATCATGTATGTATATTAAAATTATTTTTAAATGATACTATAAAAAACTAATGACGTATAGTAAATTAAATATCAAAATTAAAATATAGTTTTTCTAATTTTGTAACAGGTTATGTAAAAGAGCTGAGAGGAAGGATTCATCGATATGTCATCATATATGGGGAAAAATAATTAAAATATAATGATAATGGAATCATTGATGTAAAACAAGTGGTTTTTTAAATGATTATAAAAAATAATCACTAATAATAAGGGAGAAAGTGTCTTGGAAAACCTTACCTTGTATTTCGAGTCACCTCATTTGAAAGAAGAATACAAACATCGGTGATGGGAATTTTTTCCATATTAGGAGATTAAGGATTTGTGAGGGGATTTGAAGATATATAATTTACTATATTTAGGGAAATTCATGGAATTTTTATACGGGGAGAAATGGGTTGATAATGGGTGTTTATATAGCCATGGGGGAAAGGTATTTTATAATAAAATATCTATAATATTATTATTGATTCTAAAAACGTAAATAATATGAATTCCCAGGAAAATTATTGAATTATTATTAAAATAAAATATTTTTAAAAATTAAAATGAAGACAAAAATAAATGGAATTGTGGAAATTATTAATTAATAGTAAATTATCAAAATTATTTTTCATACGAATAAAGTTTAACATTGGTTCCAAAATATAAAATATTGGACTACAAATACAAATTATTATTTTTAAATTATTAATTTTACTCCTAAAAGATATTTATTTGTTGATAATGATGTTTAATAATTTTTTATGTCGTATTGATTTCGTAATGATGTTATAAAATTGAAAGTAATCATAAATATAATTTATGACTATATACTAAAAACCATTTAATGAAAAATAACAATAATTTATGCCAATATAATTAAATCATTATTACTCTATTATAAAATACATTTTATATTATTATAATTATAATATATATATATATTCATATATTAATTATAATAAATAAATATGTGGAATAAAACATTATTTAGCATACAATCAATTTCATTAGTTATGAGTGATTACATTTATATTTTTTATTTTCAATTAATTTCTATATGATTGATAGTAATGTTCAAAATATGAATAAAAAATATATTTTATGAAATGATTCTTCTATTTTGTTATGACATAAATTCAATATATATATATATATATATATATATATACGAGAAAATTATTTTTTTAGAAAATAATCATTGTAAACCATGTTTATTATATTATTTCAATTATGATTTTAATTTTTGGAAAAAATTAGTTAAAAAATTATAATGATTTGAAAATTATAATTCATAATAAATATGATGAATTTCATATTCCTAAAAAAATAATAAATATTTCCAAAAAATTTATTATTATGAAATGTTTTATGTAATTTTTGAAACTGAATGGATTAGAGAAATAAGACATGCACACAAAATATGATTCAAAAAAATTAGAAACTAAATAAACCAAACGTAAAATAAAAAATCCTATAAAGCATGATTTTGGTATAAAAATTATATTTCATTACAGTTTTTTTCATATTATGCATAAAAAATTTCATATGTTATTACCTTCCCGGGTAATGATTTATGATTTTTTTCCAATGAAAACAAGAATCATACTTTGTTAAATATAATATTTTAATGAGATTATAGAAATTTATTTGAAAAAAATGATATTAAAATTATTACCTAAGGTAAATTATTAATCATATAAAATTATAATTTTAAAAATCATCCTCTTTATAATAATAAATATTTAATATATTCATATTATTATTATTAAAATTCCATATAATAAGATTAATATTTTATAGTAAATCATGTGATGGAACCATCTTATGTGGTATATATATTTATCCTCGAAATAGAATTTAAATTAATAGAATATTTATATATTTAACTTATGAATAATTAATAAAAGAATACTCATTGAAACTCATGGATATTACAAAAAATAACAAATGTAGTTACTCTAAGTTTCTATATCTACTCCAATGTCCCAATCTATAAACCCTTATCAACTTTATCTATTCTGAAATAATGAATAATCATCTATAAGATTTCAAGTATCATTATATCCACATAAAAACATAATATTTCTCTAAGTTGAGATTATCCTAGAATCTTTTACCTACTCCCACAACATGTTCAGAATCACATTGTGTACAAAAAATGAAATATATCATTCTTCCAATTAGTGATGAAAATGAATCATTTTCCATGTACTCAACCCATTATTATATTCTAGTTGTCGTCCCATTTATCAATAGGATATTACATACAAATGGTGTTATATACGGTTTCAAGTTTCTAAATCTATTAAATTTCACAAACATTTGAATATTGATAGACTGGGTCAGAAATGTTGTTTTGATCTCTCCCAACCTTATTAAATATATCCCTAATATCCACATTACAGGAAAAGAATCACACATTCAAAAATTCAAGGAAAATATTCCCTTATCACATTAATACATTCCATTACAATTCTATAAATATGTATTTCATCCATATAGAGAAGCAAAATGATAGATCTCCAATCATCATACACATTAAAATAATAGTTATGAATTTCATTTATTTTGGTAAACGTACATTCCAATATATTGTTTGTAAAAATATTTTTTAATTACATTTTTCTATTCTTCAACCCATACATTCTTCATTTTATCATTCTCATAGGAATATAATTCCATTTATCCATGAATCCCATTTTTATCTAGATGTAAATATATTCCTTTAATTATAATGTTAGATAATATTTACAGAAATGTAATTGCACCGTATACAACAATTTCATGGAATTCATTTGAGTACCATCTATTTAGTCACGTTTTTAAAAACATAATATAACATCTCTAAAAAATATACTCATTTAGTTTTTTGATTTTTGTTGTATAGGTAAATTTTTTATTCTCTATCATGGGACTAAATACTGTTATACCTTTATAAATAACCAAACATATTATATCCATATATAACCACTACATCAAGAAATTAACCTTCAGGTGCTCCTCCCAAATCATCTATAATCCCTTTGATGAAACCATATTTTATTAAAATAAAGTCTTTCAGAAAATATTTATAAACTATTTAAAAGATTCATATTTTATTCAAAATCAATCTATATCCATAATTTTCATAATTGTTTCATGAATATTAATACCAAATTGTTTAAAATCATGGTTATAAATATTATATTAATTAATTATATTTTAAAAATATTTCACATTTTGTTTAAACACAATGTTCCATGAAGAGCAATATAATCTGAGAGTTTCATGTAACTCTCGAAAAAATCAATGTTTCTTATAAGACAATAATTGAGTATCTTAAATTAATTAAAATATATATATATATATCATATATTCCTCAAGTGTTATAATTTATTCTAATCATTGTGCCTCATGTTTTATGCACTATCCAATATATTGTTTATATTTTATAATTTTAGGGTGCCACATTATCCCCAATTTAATTAAATTTCATTGTAAATATTTAGACCTGATCATTATAATCATGGGATTGATAATTTTAAATTAATATTTTAAAACCCACATCATAAAAATAGTTCATAAGAAATGGTCTTAATAAGTGATAATTGAAAGTATAATTGCCATATATGATCTCATATAACTATGTTTCTACATTGGATACCGTTTGTGGAATAAGAAGATATGGACATGGATGAAATGAATAAATATTTATATGCACTGATTGAGGTAATTGATAAAAAAATTAAATTATAAATGAAAATTTAAGTCCTTCTTCACAAAAAAATATATGATTTTTTAAATTAACTTTGTATTCAGTGAGTTTGATGGCATTTGAACTTTTTTTTAAATATCCTTTTTCAAGAGGTGTGGAATTATGTTACTATCGATGAATATAATGAAATATAAGTACTTGATACATTTCAATTTCATAATCACAATTTCATCTGTTGGTGGTGCATTGATCAAAATCCAATTAATCAGTTACTCCTTGAAATGAATATCACTAATCAACATTTTTATGCTTGATGAACTAATATTTAATTTTAATAGATCATAAGATTCAAAAAATTGTGAAAATCCATTTGGAATTTATCATAATAATTTTTTAAACCATGATGCATAGATCCTAGAGTCCATAATAATACATTATTCTTTAAAAACTCATTCAATGTTCAAAAAAACCATTTTTTAAATTGTTTATCCTCATATCCCTTATTAAATAAAAATATTTGAATAATTATAATCAATGTCACCTAATTTCACAAGTGAATATATAAATTAATCCTCAAACAATATTAAGTATTTCCTAACTATCCCATACTAACCATTTGAATAACATCATCATGTAATATCACGAAACATTGTAATAACTAGTATTTCCATAAAAAATAATTGAAAACATTTGTGTTTCATTAGTCCTTAAGTTAATCATATATTGTTTGATATATTCCTAAAATTCAATAATATTTGTAACTAAATTAATGATATCATAAATAAATTTTTCAGAAAATTGTTAATCAGTTCTGAAGTAGTCAGTCCCATCCATTTTTCATTATCCATAATAATAAACATTTTTTACCAGGAATATTATATAAACATCATCAATATAATAATGGTTGTATTTTCCTTAATAATTTCTTTTCCATGAAGTTACACATTCCACAAAATAAAATATTTTTCATCGATAATGTTCATCGTATGATTTCAAAACATTAATAAAAATGTAATTTAGTATAATCCTTAGTCATTTTATAATATATATAACCAAAATACATTGTAAAAATACTAAAAATACATAATTATTGAATCCAAACACAATAAAAATAATATTTCTTCATCATCTATGAAAATAGAATAAGCTTGACCTTGATCCATTAGCTTCTCTTAAGGTATATTTCTTTGATACATTAGAAATTCATTTCAATAGTAACTCATTTCTATACATATAAAGTATATTACTTTTTATACCATATTCATTACCCCTAAAATAAAATGAATAGTGGTCTTTCTCTAAAAAAATTAACATAATCACATTGTTATCAAGAATGTACTATGGTGTTTCTTTCCATAATAATAACATGTTGGAAAACCATTTGTTTCATTAATACCTTTATCATTCTTTTTCATTACCTTCCTCGTATTCTTTTATTTCCTAATAAATCCATAATACTTATAGAATTATCATACATCCATGTTATGAAATGATAATATGACCTCATATGAAGGGAATTTTTGGGAAACTACTTTACTTCAAATGATTGTCTTACATACATAGATGAAATGATCATTCCTACTATGTGTAATAAATGCATTGATGTGGTTCCCAATTCTTCTACTAGAAACCATTTCTAAATGACAGAATAGACAATGTTAGATGATATCATTTTGAGACAAAATTTATAATCCCTAAATAATTTAAAAAATTTAAGCATGTGTAATATCAAAATCATAAACATGAATTCTATAGAGATATATCTATTTCATATCCACAATAATTGTTCTTAAATAAATTTTGTCTTATCCTAATCCTACCCCCAATGAATTTAAAACCATGTTCAAATTAAAGAATATTTTGTGCCCTGGATGATGATCAGGTAAAGCCCAATTCACTATTTGTTTTATTTATTACTCCTAGGTAAATCTATGTCAGATCCACACCCACTTGTCATATCCAAACAAAGATGTATTGTAATGAATAATAAAATGTTTTGTACATATAAAAAAAATTACTATTTTATTACATGTTAACCCTAAAATACTATCATAGGTTTAGGTTCTTTAATATATATATTTTAAATATATTTCCCAGGTTTTATACTAAACATACTCTAATATCACATGTAAAGAACCCTAAAGTCAGTAGCCCAATTCTAATTTCTGCTTTTTTACTATAGAAAAATATATATGGACTTACCTCTCAAAGGATTGATCAGTTTATTACAATTTTTAATATAGATACCAACATGAATCCATTAATAAATTTAGAAGATCAAATTTCAACATAAATGTTTTTCAAGGATATCATTATTTCCCCTAGAATATCCTTGAATATAAGTCCTAAATACTTCCAACAATTTCGTGAGAAATGAAAAAAATAAATAGGTGAGATTTGATGATCAATAAGTGTGAGTGTAAAGTGAATGATTTTAATAAATAAGAAATAATAATTATTCCAAGATAAATAGATGAAACAAGTTCCATTTAACCAATAATATGAGTATAATATACAATATTTAATTAATGATCAATTAAGTAAATGTAAATAATAACATTATTTTGAAACATAACTAGATACTTTTTATCTAATATAATAATCACATATAATATCAATAAATAAATTCATATTTTGGGAATTTATAATTTTAGATAATCATACTATCATGACCATTCACAAGACAGTAATATTCAAGAATATTAAAATGAATATTTAAAAATGCTTACTTCAAACCCATCAGGATTTGATAATCCATTTATATTAAGACCAATCACAAGACACCATAAAACTACTGGGTATAAACTCATAGTGTTTGTAAAACTTATTTTTTCCTCTGATACATATCAATGCATCATGGGCATATCTATATTGGTCCTCACCCACCATAAATAATGTACTATTTATTCCTCATATGATGGGAGTGGGACATGATCGACATAAACATTGATAATAAAAACTGACTCATTAAGTGTTTATACCAACCTAATCAAATGAAAAAAAATCATAAATAATCCCTAATAAAATGGTTAATGGTTTCGAAATAGAACATTCATAATCAAACTTATCATAATCTTCCATAGAAATAATAAAGATGTCATCAATAAAACTTATCCCTATTGAATAATAAATAAAATAAAATTTTGATATCATTGATGAATAAAAATTCCATTAAAATTTTTTAAAAACACACTTGAGTATAATATAATTTTCATTTTTAAAATTAAAAAAACATTTCATAAACACTTTTATTTAAAAATCATAGTAAAAAACTATGAAATTTTATACGATTATGGGAAAAATTCATTCAAAGGTTCCTTATAATCATGAAAATGATGCTATAAATAAATCATGGTTATGAAATCTGATAATTATGTATATATCATACATGTTAATAAGATAATACCCTTTTCACTATCTAATGGTTATGAAATTTAATTGTATGAAAAATTATAATAATATTGTTTTCATGATTTTTGGAAATTTCAGAAATGAATTGTTTTGAAATCAACAAAATATTCCTCTAAATACAATTTTTGAAATTTAAAAATTGGTAAAAATAACTTTAAGGAATATTTATAAAATTTTAAAAAAAAAATTCCAAAATTTATTATGAAACAGTTTTTTGGAAGAATAATAATTTTTGACCAAATTATTAAATTGAGTAGAATTTTCACAAAATAATCCTCTACATTAATTTTAGTATAAAAGTCTTGAAAATTGGTATTTTTAAATAAAATTATCATCAATAATCAAGTTGGAATAAAATGAAATGTTATTGTAAGGAAATTTTCAAGCAATAACCATCAATTGAAATTCATGAATAAACAATCTTCAATAAAAATATACTGTTAAATAATTCCATAGAATGGTAAAAATGAGGATGTGAGGTTTAATTAGTCATTCAATTTTGTATTTCAATTGTATATACACATAAGATTTGGTGAAAAACAAATATAAGGTAATAAAAATCCAGTAGAGACATATTATTAGAACGAAATTATTAAACAATTAGTTTTGTAAACCTATTAAAAAATTAAGTTATGAAATTCCCTTTGTCATGCTTCCCTTTGTTTAAACAATTATTAACCTCTATTTCTTTGGGTGTCATCATTATTATTGCACTTAATCCAACATAGATTATATTTCCTTCCAAAATAAGGCATATATGATGATGTTAGAGAGAATATGTATTGATTTTGTAGGGATTGGAGAACTAAATAGGTGTAAACATGATAATAAGAGAAGAGAGGTGGTTGATATTTATAAGTAATGCTTGTAGAAAACTTTTTATTTTTTTGGAAAGATTCAATCTTACCCATATTTTTATCATATGAAAAGCATCCAAAATAGTCCATTATAAAACCTAGAATATATATGGTGGAAATATTCCCCAAAATGGGTGATAAATAAATTGGTATGAAATTTTATCTCTTCTCATAATTGTTTAACAAATTGTAAATACAATTTTACCTTAACGGTCTTAATTTATTTTTAAAATTTTCAATATTATTTTTGGTCAGAAAATTTGTTGAAAATATTATTAATTTTTAATTATGATGAAAATATATATGGATTCAATTATCTAAATTTCAATTGAAATATGTGGAAAAAATTAATTTAAATTTTATACCAAAAATGACGATAAAAGAATGTTTTTATGGAGGAAATGTCCAAAAGTATACAAAATTTTTATTTCAAAATTAAATATGGAAATTATTACAATGAACTAAATTAGATTGAATGATATATAATATTACTAATTTTTCATTAATCCTAGTTTGAAATATAATTTAACCTTATAAATTATTGAATTGAGAATGATTTTTTCTATTGAAATTCATTATTTTTCAATATTCATCAAAAAATGAAATATTTTAGAAAAACCTAATAATTTTTCCTATGATAATATTGTTATTATTATTTAAAAATTTGAGAATTATTTTTCAAAATTATTATAATAAATGTGGAAAATATTACTTTTATGCTATGTGTGCAAATCTTGATTAATCCTTTTTTAGAAAAATATAATCATCCATAAATCATTTATTTTTATTTTAAATAAATTTTATTTAATTCCTAATTATTATATAATGATAATATTTTGTAATTTTGTCATTACATAATTACTTTCAGTTTAATGGATACATTATTTCTATTACATTAAATAATAATATTATAATAATATTTCACATTTCATTTCAAATCATTTGGCGTTTAACGCAATCTAAACATTTTATTGCATGTGACACAAGCTAATGCCAGTGTTTCTTATAATATAAGGTATTCAATATATTTAATTAAATTAATAGTAAATATATTTTAATTTTTATGTGACATACCAAAATAACCTCTCAAATTTGTGCATGACCTGATACACCACATAATCAAAAGGTGTTCCTGATCCCAGCAGGATAGAGAGAAGTACCCTAGCATAAATGAATAAATAGAAGGAATTATTTCTCCCAAAAAAATGGAATAGAACATATATATATGAAATATAGAGAAATAGTGTAAGTTGAATATTTTTAATAACTGAAACAAAATAGGGAAAAGAAAAAACATAAGAGGAAATTGATCTCTATGTAGAAGCACAACCACAAAATACTAGTAGAACTTGAAAAACCAACTACTCTACGTGACTATATGGGAAAAAACCCAACAACTCACCCCCTCTCCCCATCCTAGCAGACATAAATCATTTCCACCTCAATGTGATAACATTCCTTTCATTGCATCTAAATTAATATCGAGGTCTATAAACCACTAAAGTGTTACGTAGGGTGTGAAATAATAGTTTCAGTAGGGTCAAACCCATGTTTTACATTTAATGTCCCTAAACAATAATACATGCATTATAAACATTAAGCTGAACCAGGCATGAAACAAAGAATACAATTTTTATATCTAAAGCATGTAAAAACAGTTTAATTTCACATTTTTATGCATTTCCAAATAAAGAAGCTAAATCATTTTCAATTTGTTTTATATTCTAATATATCAGCTGATATATCTTGTCAATACAAATCCAACATCACATATCATATAAAAACAACGGACATGTAAAAAAAATACTAACCAAAATGCGTACAAATCAGCCAATTTTAAGAGGTAACATCATGCCAAAGATCCAATAGGGTCGACTAATCATGGAAACACATACATAAAAAAGAAAAATGTATATGCATCAAGAAAATAGAAAAATGAATTGATTTTGGAGGGAACAGGAACACCATAGAAAGTGAATCTCCCAACAAATCTAATACGTCCCTATAAAAATGATCATAGGGAGAAGAGTAAAGGACAATGAACTATTCCCTTAATAGTGGATGATATTTATTAGTATACCTTCCACCTACATACCCATAGATTCCAATTGGATCCATTTTCCAAACCATTTTATCAATATATTTTCATCATTTCATGCTTCGAAAACAATTTAAAAATTTTTTGAAACAACTTTTTTTCAAGAATAATGTAAAACCATATTTTATTTAAAAAAACATAGTTCCACACACACAATTCCAAACAAACATATCATTTGTTTTCATTAAATTAAATAATTTATCAAAAACATGATCAATTATGTTAACCATCTTAAGATAGAGACAAAACCACCTAACTAAAAATGTTGGTCCACACACACCCAAAAACGATCTACTAGTAAAAGGGTCGATAAAATGATAGTGGAGGCCATATAATCTATCTACACACCCTATAATTGATCCAAAATACTCAAAGGTATGGTGGATAAGAGGGAAAAATTCATTCCTAAATAATTCAAACTCGTCGGACCGCAACCAATAATTTTTCCCCAAGAACATGATCACACAATAGATCTTGATAGGAAAACAATGAAAAATTATCCTTGGTGAAAACAATAAATAACACCATAAAATAGCACCAAAAAATATTAATTAAATGAATAATTAAAAGGGATTATACACCAAAAGTGATGAAATACAATAAAATTGGTGATTAATTACTGAACTAATCAATCCATATAGTAAAGAGACTCTAAAAATAGTCGGATAATCCTTCTATGTCGATATCCAAAGTATCTATAGAATAATGAAATGAAATTCAACCAATGGGGTTCCTTAAATCTAAAACCATGATATTTACAGCGTGTTTAATCCCTATACACAACATGTATTCCCTAGGGCTCATATAAATAAAAATATAAATTACATTTTTCATTAAATCACTTCTTTATTGATACAGGGTGTGAAATATATACACAAAATGTAATCACTTAACGTTATGCACCAAATTCATGACATCTACAATATAAAAAATACAAGACATGGGCTCCTATAACATGGACTGTATTTCGGCCTAATACTACAAATACTATATATTCTTATAGAAGAATCCAAAAAACATGGGGTTTCTCTAAACTTGGGGATAATATCATTATTTTATAACATTTTTATATGTGGATTCCATTAATTCATACAAAAATAATTCTGTAAAATTTAACTAATTTTCACCAAAAAATTATCTCCATACAATGAAGCCCCCCAAGACGCTCCAAATTAAGAGGAAAAATAAGAAAGGATAAGATATTTACCCGAATGTGGGTATCATGAAGTTAATAAACCCACACCATAAGTATTTTTCCCCTTGTAAGTCATGTGGAGGAATGTAATTTAGTAATGATGTGGGGAAACCTCTCCATCATCAATGAATTGTAATCCCCTATTTCTTGAGAATCTAATATATTCCACCATAACGCTATAAAAAATGGTATCAACTTCACATATAAGGTTTTAAAATGAGAGTCCACAATATGTACTAGCTTCCTAATAATAGAATCATCTATCTCCAACTATATCTCCTTCCAACTTAGCATGTGAGAGGGATCATGTTGATGTTTTTTGAGCTATGATATGTGAAGAAAATCATTAATAACGACCAAATATACTGGTAATTTCAACCAATAAGCAACCTTCATCAGATGATTAGTTAACTCAAATGGTCTAATATTTCTCAAATTCCACATGCCCAATTTTCCAAGCTAATGGTGACCCAACCGAGGAGATACATTTAAGAAAAAAGTGTCACCTAATGTAAACACAAAAGGATGACTCCATTGATCAACATAATATTTTTTTGAATCTATTATGTGATAATGTAATGTCCTGTAATTTCCATGTCTATTTTTTAAAAAAATATATGGAAGAATTTCAAATTAAATGCTCTGACGACACAATATTCTGATGTCCGGTGTTCCTAGAACGAAATTCTAAACATTTTTTATGTACGTTCAGTAAACGTGCAGGAAAGTTTTTCTATCTTTTGAACCATTTCATGGATCGAAAATATTATGGTACCATTGAACTCAAAATGGCGGGATTCACCTTGAAATGACTTAACATCAAATGGTAAGGGTCATACTGAAAATTTATTTTTTGGAATTTTCAGGAAAATAATACAATGACATAAAAGGTTATTTATTTTATTTTCTCAATGTTTAGCAGTAGATGGTGGCACTGTGGTTCGGTGTCGAGGTGATGAAAATCACATTAAATGAAAATCTATAATGGATCATTGTGCATGTATAACCACTACACTATTTCATAAATGAAATAGAATACCGACGCAATGTCATAGAGTAATAGAAACTTTGTGATGTATTTCCTTTTTAATTTGATAACACATTGGAGAGTTGGGGAAATAAATCCTGGAAAATTCTCTAACTAACCTCCGGTGAGTTTTCTCTCCAAAAAGGAATAAAGAAGTCCAGCAGAACATCATCGACATCGACATCAACCACTTGATCCTTTGACAATAAAACGCTATGAAAACGAACACCATATGAGGTAGGGGTTTGAACTATTTAATGTTTCCCAATTCTTTTTCGGAAAATGATAAATGTGGATCAACCCAAAAAAAATTTGATCTGCTCATTATGTGTTCTTGTGGAATGTTGACTTCATTTGGGATTTCATTATCTAGGATTAAATTATCAAATTTTTTTATTGAACTAAAATCCAGAGACATCCCCATGTTTTTAAACATCAAACTCAGAGGGAACATGCCGACACAAACAAGGTTTATGTCCCTCCACTTGTGCTTTCATTGTGACCATTTTTTTCATGTGGCGGTAAGGCACATATTAGGCTATCATATTGAAGAAGGTTCCCCATAGAGGTTGTAGGCACAAGTGGCACAAATAATAGACTACAAAAGTGAATCTAGGGGTCTATAGATGTTCCGGCCATCACGCCGGGGACGATGGCATGTGGGGGCGCTGGCCATGTGCCGGACGGTGGGGAAATAGAGCTTCTAGCCGTGCTGGTGGCAGGTGGAGATAGCATGCCGAGTGGTGGATATTGCGACCACCATGGCCACGCTTACTTGATAGAATCATGTTTATTGGCCAACCCATGGATTCTGTCTGTAGGGGACGTGGAGTTACACATCACATAGCGGGCGGCAGTCACTCGACCGTGTTGGAAGGGAGGCCATGCGAAGAACCATAGGGCAGTAGGGGGAGAATGTATCATCTACCCATGTCCTATCCTAGTGGACAAACTAGTCTACCCATGGCAGACTGAGAAGGGTGTAGGCCACCCCCCTAATACCGGAATCTCTGCGCAACAGGTCGGGCTGAGGCCGGACCAGATCTAGGTCGGGTAGGGTTTGACTACACCCAGACCCCATTGGCCATTGTTTCACTAAGACGCTAGTTTCTCTCAAATCGTGCATCTAATTGATGCTCTTTTAGGTGAATTTAGACCTTTTCTATGAAGCGGTTTCTCGGATATTCTCTACGCGAGTTTATAAGGAGTTTGGAGTATGGACAGGTTGTATCGAACTTGAATCCAACCTGATCCTTTTTACAAAAATGAACTTATCATATAGTATAGATGTTTGTTTGGCGCGCTGTCTGATTTGTTGGGACCCATACAATGAGACCATCATTTTGGTTACTCTATTTGATACTTCATGATGATTGAGTTATGACCAATGACTTTAGAATAATATTATCTATAAATCAAGCGTGTTAAGTGCGAGAATCCAGTGGATGGTTGTGATGTGAAGAAGGAAGAGTGTCCCTTATTAGATCATCATATGATCTTCCCTTTGTTGATCAGCATAAGATAAACCTTTCATGGATCAGTGCCAGAGCGACCCTTCATGGATCATCATAAGAGTGACACTACGTGGATCAGAAGTAGCACGAACCCTCATGGATTAGCTTTAGAGAGACTCATCGTGGATCAGTAGTAGAGTGACCCTTCGTGTATCAGCAGCTATGTGACCCTTCATGGATCAGTAGCAGACCCTCTCAAAAGAATAATATTATATATCTTTATAACTAATCATCATTACATTTTTACTCACGTTATACATGGTGGGAGATTTGACTTTTTCTTTGGGCTTCACATTGATACCATTCATTGTGGTATTTTCCTTTGCAGATTTCTATGAGACCTAAGATGGTCCCAAGGTCACTACTGAGTATTTTTATACAAAAACCTTCATGGGATTCACCCACACCTATTGTGTCTTGTGTAGATGACGAGTATATTTGACTGAGACTTTGGGGATCCTTAGCTAGAATGTTCTTAGAGGTGGATCAATAGACGTGGTTTTCTATAGTAACATATGAAAATGAGTTTGACCTACCCTTCCAATAGGATCCATGGAATATGAACTCAGGTGATTTTAATATTTTTCCTATACATGCCTTTAAGTTGGGCATCTATTTAGACCAATTAATTTTAAATTACACTTTTGACTCTCTGTGGTTCCACTTTGCAGGGATTGAATTACTTCATTTCATTTGTGTTTTTCTTTTTTCTGTATTCCATGTCTATGTGTGTACAGGTTTATAGGAAATGACTTCTCTTTTTAGGATATTCCATTTCGGTGCTATTCACTAGCCCATATCCTAAGGAAGATGGGATTGTGGTAGTATCATCATGGTCCCTAGGGGATGGGTCATGATAATGTGGTATCATAGGGTGGTTGGTTCTACCATAAGAACTAAGATTATTTTTTCGATGGGGGAAGTAAGGTTAAGTGTAATGAGTTTGGCTTGTAGTCTGGGGAGTCCAGTGTTGGATCAGCTACAAACATATTCATACACAAGGATCCTAAATTATGTTTTACAACTCAGTACATGAAAACACTAGCTGCATTTGTTTTGGAAATATTTTTCTATTGATATCTTTTTGTGTCATCTCGTCATGTATATTTTATTGAGCGTGGGACATTTGTTACCCTATAGGATGCATCCACCAAGATATTCATCCAGTATTCAAGTGACGGATCACAATGATGGTCCACCAAACGATGATTCATTAGTACAAGGACCACTTATGGAAATAGATCCTTCGAGTGGCTTACGAGCAGCACCACCACCCATAGTGTAGAAGTTTCTACCATACCCTCTAGTGGAAAGTGGAAGCCAATTGAGTGCATTGAACGAGTTCTAGAGATAGTGGCCTCTGTGGTTTGAAGGGGATACAGATCCTCAGGAAACTAAGGATTGTCTAAAGGGAGTTGTGTGGTATTTTTTCCTTGTAGAGGAACCTACATACCAGATGCTGGACCTACCTACTAGAAATTTTCAGGGAATTATAGGGATATTGTGGGGCTTGACGCTCTAGTCACACGAGGAGGCAACCCTTTCCAGGTTGGACTTTGATAGCCTCTTCAAGATGTAGTTTTTACCAGCAACACTATGTTCATTTCATATAATGGTGATACTGCAGCTAAAAAAGGGCAACCTGACTATGTCCCGGTACCTAGTGAGGTTTGACGACCTCTCCCGCTAAACCGACAACAGGGTATGAGACCCTTTCTTAGGGGCCCTGGCCTTTGAGCAGGGACTATGATTGGATATCTGGGCATCGATTTTTTCCCTCAGCATCCTAATAAAGGATGGAGTTATAGAGTGATCTCTACTGCTGAAGAGATTCCTAGCCGAGTAGGAACTGACATTGAGAGCCTCTACCAGATGACAGGTGGATAATTCATCTAAAACAGTTAGTAGGGAGATGACAGAGAGGTGAAAATGGTCCATACCATCAGGAGGATGACCCTAGGACGTAGGGTTGGAGGTGCGAAACTAGAGAGGATAAAGAGGTCAGCTAAGGGAAAGATTTTTTTACACATGTGGTGGATAGGGAAACTTAGATTTTGACTATATAACCCCATGAACGGATGATCATAAGATGGTAGAGGGACCACTAAGACAGTGGAAGAGGTTCGTGTGAGGAGTTTTGTAGGGTAGAGGATGTGGAAGGGGTGTAGTTCAAGTGGCAGGCAGTGGACGATGAATCGACGTACTACCACTAATACCCCCAAATCGTCCACCATGGGATCAGCGAGCCATCAGACTGGGGAAATGAAAACTTCTGGTGATGGATTCCTACGACCATAGTGCTCTATATATGTTTATAGGTGCTATTTGTTTCTTCTTCACCTTAGTTGCTATTATTAGTGGCATTGGTGACAAACACTCTTTCCGTTCCCTGAACCTCATTTGAGGATTGAAGATTTTGGTGGAGTCGTTGGCTCGATTCATACAATTAGAGAATACTATGGGAGGGGATTCAATAATTATACCCTAGTTCTAGTAGAGTGAGATTACTCTAGGAGGAGAGAAATTCGGTTGGGATCTCCTAGTAGCAGCATCGTGGCCTTACAAAGTCATATTGTGTATGGACTGGTTATCTACACTCCCTGATCATATCGACAATTTTAGGTGTAACGTATGGTGTGTATGTGAGGATCAGAGTAGGTTTTTCTTCACTTGTGAGAAAGGAACCTTTGTATCACATGATGGATTTTCTTGGAGGTGGGTGTTTCCAATAACTCACTAGTTGGCTAGCCTCACCCTCTATGTTGTGGATGAGTGGATCCCATGTTTTCCTATAGTGGTGGACGTGTATGAGTTTGTTTTCATGAGGATGTTCTAGGACTACCTCTTCACAGGTAGGTAGACTTCTTCATAGATATGTACCTAGGGATGATGCAGATATCTACAACTGCATATTAGATAGCTCCCATGGATCTTTGGGAGTTGAGAGTACAGTAGGAGAACATATTGTGAAAGGGGTTACTAAGGCCAAGAATTTCACCATGCGTAGACTCTATATTGTTTTCCAAGAATGAAGATGGGTGTTTGGGGATATGAATTGAATTATGGAACATGAACCATGTGATTGTGAAGAATAATTATCCATTTCGGGGGATTGGTGTCCTCTTTAATCAACTGAAGGGAGAGAAGTGGTTCTCGAAGATTGGCCTTAGACTAGGCTATCACAAGCTTCAGTTATGTGATCGAGATGTACTGAATACATCCTACAAATGATGATACGACCACTATAAGTTTTCTTCATGCCTTTCACCAAAAAAAATTCCCCAAAAGTGTTCACGGGACTCCTCAACAGGATATTCTATCCTTAACTCAATCATTTTGTGGTAGTCATCATTGATGACATCTTGGTGTACATGGTGTTAGAGGAGGAGCACGCTACACACATGAAGATTGACCTAGAAACACTCCAATATCACCAACCATATAGTAATCTCTCGATGTTCTAGTTCTGGATTCGAGATGTCCACATCTCAGGACACATCATCTCGATGGATGGAGTTGCAGTGGACTTGGAAATGATAGAGGGAGTGCTTTCTTTGGATCCACCTAGGAGAATGAATGAGGTGCGGAGTTTCCTGTGGTTGGTTGGGTACTACTAGAGGATCATACCCAAATTTTCTATAGTATAGGAACCCATTTCAGTTTTGATAATGTGGGGACGTCCATTAGTGTGAATAGGGAGGTTCAAGGAGTGTTTCCCAGAGCTTAAGTGGAGATTGAAGAGTTCCCCCTTATTGAGTATACCAAAGTAGGGCATTGGGTATGTAGTGTATTGTGATACATCAGGGACCAGAGTGGGGTTTTTCCTGACACATGAGCAAGTTGTGATCACCTATGACTCAAGGACGTTGAGACAGAATGAGAATAACTAGTTGACCTATGACATTGATTTTGTAGAAGTAGCATTGGCCTTGAATACATGGTTGCAATACTAGATGGGTTAATGGTATATGGTTTACCCTAACCACAAGTTTCTCAGGTATATCATATCATAAAATGACCTTAACTTGAGATATCATTGATGGATGGATTTCCTCCATGACTATGACTTTGATATTGTCTATACCTCTATGAAGGGGATCGTGGTGGTAGGCACATCTAGCATGAGTAATATTTTACATTTGTTGAGTGAGGCGACAGAGAATCTTGCTGTGATGCATTTATCCTTCATGTATAGTGATGCATAATCTTACCTTCTATATATGGTTGTCGCTCCACCACTCCTTTAGCGAGTTAGGGAGGCCCAACATTGAGATGTTGACTGCGAGGACAACATGATCAGATATCCTCAGAACATGCTATTTTTGGATTTTCGATAGGTGGAGAGCACATCATCCTTTTTAGAGGATGCATCATAGTACATGTGACATTACAAGAGGAGGTGTTGAGAGATTTTCCTAAACAACCTTTGGTGGTAAATAGTGGTGTGGAGAATATGTACTAGGAGCTACGATGTCAGTACTAGTGTCCAAGGATGAATAAAGTGGTGTAAGAGTTCATTTCGTGATACCTCATATGGTAGTAGGTGAAGGCCGAGCAACAGTTCCTAGCAATCTTGACACAACAACTTGAGGTAACATTGTGGAAGTGGCATGTTATCTCCTGGTACTTACTGATGTGGTTACCATGCAATTCCAAGGGCAACGACTCTATATGGTGATCGTTGGATGACTCACCATGTCATCTCACTACTTACCCATATGGGATAAGGGATCAGTAGAGGGAGTGGGATGCCTCTACGTCTAAGAGATAATACATCTTCATAGGGTTCCTTTCACAATCGTATCAGACTGTGATTCTCCCTTTACAAACCGGTCTGTGAAATGGGTTATTTAAGGAATTCATGAATTAGATGCACTTGGGCATGGATTTTAAGCCCTAGGCAAGTGGTCAGATGGAGAAGAACATAATGAACAAGTAATTCATTCTATCTTATTGTGTCATATATTTTGGTCATAGATAGGAGGGCCACCAACCAATCGTGGAGTTTTAGTACCACAATAGCCGTCAGTCCACCATTAGCATGACACTATTTGAGGCCTTGTATAGGAAACCATGCAGATCAACTCTATACTGGATGGACCCATGGGACTCAGCACTAATGGGTCCAGAGTTGGTACGAGTTAATATTCAGAAGGAGAAAATAATCTAGGAGTATATGAGGACTTCCCAAAGTAGACAAACATCGTATGCCGACAGAAGACGGAGACCCTTGATGTTTGAGGAAGGAGACCTTGATTTCCTTCGGGTCTCACCCCGACTGGGATGGTAGAGATTTGGCAGGGGCAGCATGTTATCCCTAAGGATTATCGGACCTTTCCAGATTCTCAAGATAGTAGGTGAGTTAGTGTATTGCCCAGCTCTTCTCCCACAAATGCACGAGGTGCATAATTTTTTTCATGTGTCGTATCTAAGAAGGTACTTTTTTAAAGAACCGGGCATGCATTAGAAGCCCTAAACATGTGGGTTTTGAAACAAATTCATCAAAAATCGATGTAATAGTGTTGATGTTGGAAAATAGTGAAATGGTTTAATCTGAGGATCTCACATGAAGGGTTTTAATAACAGAAATGAACCGTAAAATACTTTGTTTAAATCATAATCCGTACACAATGTCTGCTCGTCATTGGTGATCGCAGTTCCAAAAATATGACATCAAACTCTTCCAGATCATCCACACGATCTTTGAGAAACTACAGTAATGATTTTTTCCAATGTCCGAGTTCTGGAGCGTAATTTTTATGAAGCCTTCAATGCTCCAATGGTCACCACATTTCTCTTCTTGCGATGCCTAATAGAGACCCCAATCTGTGCTCCATGGATCTAGAACAAATCGATCTAGAACATGGGTTAGTGGAGAAGAGTGAAAATCCCCCTGAATAATACATGGAAGCCACCTCTACTCTACTATTTATAGTGTCTTGTAATTAATTGGAAATTACAACCTACCCCCCCCCCACTCCCGAATAATCAACGCACTATTAACGACATTTTATGAGTACTAAAATGATTCATAAATATTATTATCATTATATTTTTTTATATTAAATATAATACATGAAAATAATGGCATCCCACATTTGACTAGTCATTACCATAAATATTAATTGATTCTTGAAAATATTTAATATTCCTTAAGAAATATTTTTACATATATTTACCTAGAACTAGTAAATAAATTAAAAAAAATAAATTCAATGCTCATTATTTTAAACATGAATAATATGAATTTATTTATTGCATTGGTGATCATTTAACCATGGGAAAATCCGGTAACCTAGTGGTGGTTCCCACCATGTCCAAAACTCGTATTCAACTGAATATGGAATAATCTCGAATACGCTATTGTGTGTGACCCTCAATGACTTTATCTCAATAGTATTGAATAGTATTCATAGAACACGAGTGGGAACTATCAACCCATCATGGACCCTAAAGGGATAAATATTTTCACAATAGTGACAACCAAACTATGAACTCGTACGGTGTAATATAAACTATTTCTCTGTAATATCTAATAAAAAAGGACGCACTCTCATGTCATTTCACTTTTTTCATTATTGTTTTTTTATTTAAGTAGTCGGATTAACACTCGACTTCCATTTCTGTGGTCTTATGAAGGTACTTCAATCTTTATAAAGATGTCCAGAGATATATTACTTCCATAAACCAAAAGTGAAAAATTATTTCTTGGACATTTAACAAATTTCATGGCTCCAATGATGCACCCAACACAAACTACCTCTCAACGAAATCATTTCCATTTTTTTTGTCTTGCATCAAATTACACAATCAAATGAAATAAATTGGTAATGATCTCTAGTCTGGATACCACTACACATGATCGTATATAAGAACACACAATTATACCCGAAACATGTGGTATTCCTATTGGAGGTTCAGCCCTCATGATATCACTACTAGAGATCACCAAGTGAGAACTTCATGAGAAAAAGTATCATTGATTATGAGATCGTCTCACCTAATAGTCAAACATATACTATATCCAATCAGAAAGATGTATCTAGAACATATAACATATATTTATGATTTATTTCATACTATCTTGAGGTTCTCATTATATCATGGGAACTACTATAACCTCTCAACATGAAAATTAATCATTGGATATTACAATTATGTAGTGGACACATAAAAGTTCAACACTATAACGGTAAGACGAAATCTTGTATAACTAACTGTATACACAATATGGTAATAAAATGCATTGCATAGTTTTGTTTATGGAAACCACTATTTCAACACTCCCACTTTAACAAGAGACGCCTTGCTAGCAAAATTTGTTAGAAACTCACATAATAAAGATCATGTTTCTGGTGAGTAATGGATATAGCTATTGTGCCTTCCACGGTTCCTCCACATGGAAATTATGATATAGAGACTTCATCTCATTGAGTAAAAAAACTCATGATATGGTATCCCAAGTATATCCCAATTTTCCACCATTATATGATGACATCTTGGCTAGTTAGAATATCATAATTTACATTATAATAATACTTTTCTCACTAGATGTGTTTCTATGAACTAGAACAAATAATTTAATTTAATAACTACTTATTAAATGCCTAATATGTTTCAAAGTACTTAGTATTTGTAGGTATGGCTACCACGTTCTTATACGAGATTAACATGCTCATCATTTTTATCCTAACTGCAATAGTATATCACATTGATCTATGGAAGGATATTTTATATCCCCCAAAACTATATCATTTCATCTCCACTTACCAGGTACATATCTTTTGTACTTTTCGATGTAAAATTAGATATTTCTTACTACATCCCTTGAATTGCTCCTAGATATAACTAAACTTCTTCTACTATAATGTTTTTATAGGAAATATTAATTTTGTACATATTATAAAATTCATCATTGATCTATCACTTCAATGTATATATTTCAACTCACCACATTTATCTCTTCCCATGTCCTGGATAGGTCAACCTGAATAGATTATGCCATGGGACATAGGAAACAATTCATCTCATGAATTTTTTAATCTTGTATTTTTTAATACAATGTCAATATATGTATGATTGAATAGGACCACGAAACCTGTAGATCTTCCTCAGTCAATCTTGTTCCCTGTAACAATGGTTGTTACTTTATGTCAATCACTGGAGAATAAATTTCATCTTGGTCTTAACTAACACGAATACCAATCTTTTTTCGATATGTAGCCAAACCTGTTTTACATGGGAAAACCATTTTCTACCCCACTAACCTTTGGTAGACACCTGACAACATTCTTTCCAAATGAATATTCTATGATCATGTTTCTAACTCAACCCTGAACTAGATTTTAGTAACTTCCAGCTGTTATTAGAATTCAGTGACATGACATTCCCTTTCTGGTTGCGTCGTATAGACACCATCCATGATTGGTGGTCATGACATCAAATTCTAAATAATATTATAATAAAATTAGATGTGATAAGTAAAACTCTGATGGATTTTGGCATAACATCTTAGTCCACAAAATCAAGTTGTATTGGTAACAAGATTGTATCAATCATGTATGAACTCACTTGAATACCCACCGCAATATTCAAAATAATAATCCAATTTTCACATTGGTACATGGACTCCATTAATTGAATTTTAGTTTGTCTTATCTATTTTAAATAATTTCAATAGGCATCTTACATGTAGTAAAAATTATTCACATTGATTAATAGATAATAGACCATGGTGAAAATAAAAACCATCACCACGGTTTTATCCTTCCTATATAGTATGTGCCTTCGGATCATACTATGTTCCACGTAGTCTTGTGGAACTAGTTCTTATGCCAACTATTTGTGCATCTCAAGCATTGACTATTCTGAAATCAAAATTTCTCCCACTATATCATATAGAAAAGTTCACCCATTTATAGAAATACATTCTATAACTAGACTATATCTATTATATCATAGAAATTTATGTAATAACATAAGAGACGGTTAGGATGATTACAAAATATTCCTAATGTGTTTTTTCCTGATGCAAGTTTGTTTATGTCCTAGAAAACTTTTTTCATCCAAACACTTGTCTCATTACATAATGGATTTACTTCATACTATGACTGGTATGGAATAAATTTCTCATTTTAGTGGGCATATGGTTATGGGATATCACTGTTATTAGATAATGATTTCATTAAATATATTGGGAGTTTCGACAAGTGAAAAACATGATATTAATTAGATAAATAAATCGATGTATAAAATATGTATTTAAGAATTTCTCCACACTACATTTTGTTGGCCAATGTTAGCATGTAAGACTTCATCCAAGATCCTCCTCATTAACATCAAGTTTATGATATGGATAAGGTAATGTGCATTTAAGAAAATAATCCATGCTACATTATCATGATCAATGATTGCACAGTCAAGATATTCTTTGTCATGAAAGCTCAAAGTAGATCATATCTTCATACCATGAACATACATCATTTTATCATTCTTTAATTACTTAAAAAGTAATATGAAGTATATATATTCCTCTCTCTATACATATAATAGTTCACATTCACTTGTTATACTATTATGAAAATCATTATGACATAGCTTTATTTTAATGGTTATTTTTTCCAAATTACAGACATCAATAATACAAAAGGTATTTAGCTATGCTGATCCTAAATACCATACTTGCTATATTCATGACGTCCAATTTTTTTATTAATTGATATGGAATTATATTTTCACAAATGGGTATAATTATTACATTTACATTCATCTCGAATTGCCTATGAGTCATGTATTTTTGAACATGGGATTGAGTTCTGAATAGAAATACAACATTAATTCCCAAACCTAGAATAATTTATCCTTGTGTCAAACGACATAAGAGGTTAATGTATTTGGTTATATTAAAATATAGTTCAACACAAATCATTCACTTTTAAATTAAAGAGGTCGCGTATTTCTCACCACTGGCCTAGGTATCACCCTTTCATAACAACATTGAGAATACACCTGACGACTAGAAATGTTTCTATACTTACATAGTTACTGTATTATAAAACATATATTCCACCAACATTTTTTATTTAATACCAAAGTAGTAAAACTAAAGCATTACAATTGATGAGTATTCCTAAAGAGGAAGTGGGTAACTTGCTTCTCTAATTCATTTAAATTCATTTAAACATACATTGTTTTATTTTATAATATCTCAATGAAAATAACTTTTTTTAACACCTCATTCATTGAAGGATGTCTTGAATGTTCCATTGAAATTACGTACCTTTTGGACTTTTCACATTGTCTTTCAATTTATTTTCTATAAGTGTCACGACCCATCCTTGGGCCCCGTGCTGTGACTACCCCAAGCCCGCCATCCATAGGCCAGGGGATGGAGACTACCACCAAAGGCATAAATTCCTAGGCTGGGAAGGCATTGCCTTTATGAAAGAAAACAAACACAACAGAGTACACAATAGTAAGTAAACACTAAGTAATACTGTATACAAAAAGTAAGTTCTGAAAGGAAAGGGGTCGAAAATACAAGCCCAATAGTAAGTACAGTACAACTGAAATGCTAGTACAACTGTAGTAAAGTAAATCAGCAACTACTGAGTAATCCTCTGGGAATCCCACCTGAAGTGTGGGTACAGATGGCCTCCTCAGAACGTCGGGTCCATCCGTCCGCCCCGTGTACGTCTCGCCATGTGGTCCACCTCTGGGTACCGTCCAGTTCTACAAGTCTCTACCTCGATCAATACTTTCCGCCGTCTTCATTCAACACAACTTAGTGTGGGTATAGCCCTTGTATGGGTGAGTATATGATACTCAGTAGGGACCCTGAGACCTCAAAGGTCTCCCAGAATCCATGAAGGATAAACCACAGAAGAAAGACATGATCATGAAGTATCAAAAAACTCTACTTTGGTATATGCCCATACATATACCTAGGTTATCATCACAGTTCGTCTCCAACTCTCGAGCCCAATCACAACCTAGTCCACACAGGAAAGTAAGTCAATCACATAGATGATAGTGATTGAAAGTCAAGACTCAGCTCACACAGGTATACACAACTTTAAGAGAGTAAGAGATGAGTAGTTGTAGCCACTGAATCATCTTTCACTATCGAACGGAAGATACCCGCAGAAACCTAAAACAGCAGTATTTCGTTGTTGTCGAACCCACGAAGGATTCAGTCCAGTCTCATGGTTGTTGAACCCATGGAGGATTTAGTACAGTCTCATTGCTGTCGAACCCACGGAGGATTCAGTCCAGTCTTGTTTTTGTCAAACCCACAGAGGATTCCAGTCTAGTCTCGTTGTTGTCAAACCAATAGAGGATTAAATATAGTCTTGTTGCTATCGAACCCAAAGAGGATTCCAGTCCTGTCTCGTTGCTGTCAAACCCACGTAGGATTCTAGTCCTGTCTCATTGCTGTCAAACCCACGTAGGATTCCAGTCCAGTCTCGTTGCTGTCGAACCCACAGAGGATTCAGTACAGTCTCGTTGTTGTCGAACCCACGAAGGATTTAGTCCAGTCTCGTTTTTTTCAAACCTACGGAGGATTCCAATACAGTATCCATCGTGGTCGAACCTACGGAGGATTCTAGTACGGTAGTCGTCGTAGTCGCAGTCGCAGCCAGCTCAAGGGTTCCCACACATAGCACTCTCGATTCCAGGAGAGTCCACCCCTCGAGAAAAAGGGGTCGATACATAAACTATCACAAAGTCCATAGTTGATGTATCTCTGAGTTCCGTCTCATCAAAAGGAACCCAACACGACAGATGGCGCGTCAATCAGACGCTCGGTCTGAGAGTTATTGACTTTTCCATTCTAGGGGCCCGGTTGGAATTATGCTCATTCCAAACCCGACCATTTTCCAAAGTTGTCCAAAAGTCACTTAGAGTATCACAAAAGGACCGCTTCATCGCAAGGGTCCCAGTGCCGCAGACAGCGCGTCGATTGGATGTGCGGTCTTTAAGATATTCACATTTAAGCAAAACGGGTTTGGCCTGTCATGTCCGGTGGCCTGGCGGGTCGGCCCAACACAGTTTGGTGGGTCCGAACCAGTCGGATGGGTCGGCCCAGCCCGGTGTGGTGCGGCCCGGCCCGGTGGGGCATGGTCCAGCCCGGCCCTGTGGGGCGCGGTCCGGCCCGCCCCGGCCCGGCGTGGCGCGGCCCGGAACCGCAGCCCGACTGGCCGTGTGGTGCCCCCCCCCCCCACCGGCTTCCCGAACCGATGGCACCGAGCGGCGCCGCCCTTCCTTCCTGGATGACCGAAGCTGGCTGGTATTTATTGGCATGAGTGGCTCGCACGGGCGGGCCGCTGATCTTCCACACGCGGCGCCCTTAGGGGTTGCGGTTTCATTCCGTCAGGTCGGCTGACGAGCCGGACAATTCGGCCACCGAAGCATCTGTTGGAGCGCGGGCCACAGTCCTCCATAGCGAAGTTCCACATGGCGTTGTAGTCATCCAGTCCGGCCGACTACGGTCGGGTGGTTCTTCTTCATCCAAGCGGCCCATTTGCGGGTCGCGGTCTTCCCCTCTCCGTGCGGCATCTGGTGTCGCGGTCCTCTAACGGGTCGGTGCATGGCCGTCATTGCCACCGCCACCCCGGTCGTCGTCACCTCTTCCATCTCCACCTTCAACGCAAATATATAACAAGGATTAATAGAGGGTCATCAGGCCGTGTTCGTTCTTCCCGTGCCCTCCACGTTAGGTGGGATCAAATGGCCATAGACGATCACTTGCATACAACAAGAACGAAGGTATAATTTATTCAGATTAAATTATACAAACCCCCTACATCGTAATTGACGTCGCACGTCGACAAGCCGCGGAAGATGAGCATCACGGTAGTTGGGCGTCACGAAAGACGGTGTCGTGGAGAACGTTGTCGTCCCATCGACGTTGGAGGAAGAGTTTTTGTCATGACGCGGCCAAAGAATCCAAAGACGACGTAGTTTCTTTGACGACGAGGTGCGTCCGAGGAGGAAGCGTTGTTGGAATAAGTCCATCACATTCTTCCTCAGGGATGTTCTTCGTTGAAGAACGGTGTTCTTCATTGAAGAAAGGTGTTCTTCATCGAGAGAGGAACACCTTTCTTCAAATTCTACAGAGGTTTCCCCACCGAAATATTTTCCAAGCCAATATTATAAAACCTACCCAACTTTAATATAATTTCCATGCAATTCAAATTGATTCAAAAGGGGTTCCAAATAATTAATGAAGTTATCAATTAGATGGGTTGGAATAATAAATGGGTGGGAGGTGGAGAGACTCTACCATAATAAATGTGAGGTGTTATCAAAGTAAATAATGGGGAGTTTAAAAAAGTTGAGGAGAGGTAAAGGGTTTGGGTTCATGTGGGCCCCAACACACTAAATCCTTTCATGGGAGGTTATGTAGGGTGTGGGCCCCACCCCTAACTTCTTCTTGGAGAAAATAACCACCTCTTAAAATAAAATTTTGTATCACCACAATTTTATTTATTTAAGATAAATCCCCAAATTATAACTTTCAACCCGCATAAAACGCAACTGCGGTAAAATTCCCCTTAAGTGAATACCAGCACTGCGAGTCCATCGATGTCCTCGGATGTCAATTTCGGGCACCAGTTCAAAAGACAGAAAAACTCGCACGTACGTTTACTGAACGTACCCAAAAAAAACTTCAGAAATTGATTCCGGGCACACCTGGCCTCGGAATCAGCCACCGTCAGAAATTGTGGACTCATAAAATTCCAAATAATTAAGAAAAAATAATTCCATGAAATTTCAGGGTCTTTACATTACCCCCACCTCGTGAATTTAAGTCCCCATAAAGCTACAACATACACTAGGGAAACAAAAGAGGGTTCTGAGCACACATTAGATCCTCCCGCTCCCATGTGCTCTCCTGGAGGTTCTCGTGCTTCCAGTGAATGCGCACTGGAGGAATCAACCATCCACGTAGGACCCGTTTCTATCAATCCTTGATCTCCACCAGGACCTCCGTATATGTCTCCCCGTCATCGATGTCCAGATACCTGTTGTCGATGATGTGGGATGGGTCGTGCACGTATCTCCTCAGCTGAGACATGTGGAATACATCGTGAACCCGATGCAACTGAGGTGGAAGGGACAAGTGGTAAGCCACCTCGCCTACTCTGCTGAGGACCTGAAAAGGTCCATTGAAATGTGGAGAAAACATGCCACCCCGGTCAAATATCTATAGACCTCATCGAGCTATAACCCCTGGTAATATTTGGTCTCCATCCTCGAACTCCAGTAGTCTCCATATCCTATCAGCAAAGGACTTATGTCTGCTCTGTGAAGTCCTTATCCACTCCTGGATGATCTGAACCCCCTCTGTTGTAGCCTACACCATCTATGGTCCCACAAGTGCTGACTCCCCTGGGTCAGTCCAGCACAGAGGTGATCTGCAAGGTTGTCCATACAGTGCCTCATAAGGTGTCATCCCGTTGGTGGAGTGGTAGCTGTTGTTGTAAGAAAACTCCGCCAAGGGTAAGTGATCCTCCCAACTGTGACCAAAGTCGAGGACACATGCATGGAGCATGTCCTCGAGATTCTGAATGGTCCTCTTAGTATGACCATCCATCTGAGAATGGAAGGCGATTCTCAAGTGAAGATGTGTCCCAAGAGCCTCATGTAACCCCTTCCACAGCCAGAAAGTAAAACGATCATCTCGATCGGAGATGATAGTCAATGGCAAACCATGAAGTTGTAAGATCTCTGAAATGTAGAGGCATCCCAATCTCTCTACTGAGCCCTGCTCTCTGATTGGTATGAAGTAGGCCGAAACGATGAGTTGGTCTATGATCACCCAGATAGAGTCGTTGCATCTGGATGTACGTGGAAGATCCGTCACGAAATCAATGGATATCACATCCCACTTCCACTCTGGGACCTCTAAGGTTTGTACCAAGCCAGCTGGTACTGAATGCTCCGCCTTCACTTGCTAACAAGTGAGTCATCGTGAAACGAACTCTGCTACATCTTTATTCATACTCGGCCACCAGTGTGGTAGTCTAAGGTCCTGATACATCTTCTCTACTCCTGGATATACCGCTAGATGGGAAGTGTGAAACTCCCTCAACACCTCCTCCTGTAACCTCAATATTTGTACACTAGTCAACCTCTACCTCAACTTATGAAAGCTCTGCTGGCATCTCTATGACCACACGAAGGGATACCCCTTCTTCATCAATGCTAAAAGTAGTGTTGCATCTCTGGAGAAGTCTGGCACAATGGTAAGTCTGGCCGACTCCTGAGTGATCGACTACACCCACTTATGCATGATTCCATCATGTGTTGCCTGGGGTTTCCTTTTCGCTGACCAAGGAAAACTCATCCCAACGTAATAGTTAAACCACAAACTTTTCCTAATAGATTCAATCTTTGTATGAGCTGTGGTTGCCCATTCCATACCCAAACTAACGTCGTAAGGCCTCGACGCTACCACCAATAAGTTCCAACCGAAACTCAAGCCTCAAGGGTCAGATCACACCATCGTCGTAAGTGTGATTATCAAGTCTTCTCCCAACGGTATCTCCAGACATGAGGATCAAGTCAACGTCTTAACCAGAAACTCTTGGTCTGGGACATTATTTTTGGAAGGAAGGAAATTGGTACCTATGTATATTGATACGGTAGCTAGTAGTAGACACAGACCGTACCTTAAATCATTCTTAGAGCCCTTGGGTCACACTCTTTTACAGCATGCAGCTACTCTCTTCCCCTGCCCTCTAGCTCCATGAGCCTAGAAGAGACTACAAATACGGGTGGTTATAACATATCGAGATGTTCACCACCTCATGCTACACTCCTAGATCTGCTTCCATGTCTGCTGCCTTTCAGTTTCATCTGTCCTTAATACTTCCTATTCTCGAATAATTTTACACGCTCAAGTCTCTAAGACTAAGGATAGATTCATTCTTTATAACTGTTAACATTCACTGGTTGTATCCACTCAGCCAATGAACATTCAACCACAAAGGTTCTCTCTAGCACCCTAACATAAGTAGGAATGCATAGAGGAAAAATTACTAGCTCAGATTTCCTTAAACACACCTCGCTCAAAGGTTTTAGCTCTAAAGCACTGTTCTCATCGTATTTATGAAGTAATAGGAATGGTTAGTATGCCTAGATGAATGCCCAACTACCGACAGGTCATCCTTCTGAAGTTGTATAAGCTCTAGAAAACACTCAGCCACCTCCTCAAGCTAGTCCTTAGCCACATGTGGGTCAGGCTCGCCTCGTAACTTGAGGGATATCCGATGCTGAAACACATGTAAGGCACTAAGCCTAAAAGTTTCCTCTATCGGTACCAACGGTAGTGTCTACTGACCAACAGGTAGTGATATAGTTAGCACACTGCCTGAAGATACCATCTCAAAAAATGGTCCATGTACTGAAACTTCATTATTATATGGACCATCCTCATGGTCACTCACTGAAAAATATTAGTAGCTAAATCAACATCTGCTCTACTAGTGTCTCAACTAGGAGAAAAACTCCAGTAATCACCTCCATCCTGTCCTTTGCTGCCCAATGGGTGATGGTGCTACTGGTACACCACTCGAAGGTGCCAACAAATTAAGAGGGCCCTGCACTAGAGCCTCATCTCTCGGTGGGCCTTCATCGTGTACTCTCTCTCGGGAACCCTAGCTGGTTGTCTTCGCAGTGGCATCCAGATAAGGAATAGGTGCGAAGTGGTCAAAATGTTGTACCTGGTGAGCTGACTCAAAGAGACCACAAAGGAAACTCTTGAAACACACATGCAATCAGTGTTTCCGTGTACTAAGTTGGAAATCAGAGGTCAGGGTCCTAGTGTATGGATAAATCGGCCGCCGCACCAACACATGACTCGCTGGACTAAAAACCATACATAATACTCTTAACACTATTGCTTCATAGAAAATAAAGATCAGAGTCCTAAGTTCTGTGGAAGAACTGACTCCTATGATACCAATTTGTCACGACCTGTCCTCGAGGCCCGTGCCGTGAATACCCCAAACCCACCTTCCATATGACATAGGGCTGGTGACTAGCACCAAAGACATAAATCCCTAAGCTGGGAAGGAATTTCCTTTATGAAATAAAACAAACACAATAGAGTATGAAATAGGAAGTAAACACTAAGTGAATACTGTATACAAAAAGTAAGTTCTGAAAGGAAAGGGAAGGAAAATACAAGCCCAACAGTAAGTATGGTACAACTGAAGATCTAGTACAACTACAGTAATGTAAATAAGAAACTACTGAGTCATCCGGGAATCCCACCTGAAGGGTGGGTACATATGACCTCCTCAGAACCTCGGGTCCATCTATCCACTCCGTATATGTCTCGCCAAGTGGTCCACCTCTAGGTACCATCCAAATCTACAAGTATCTACCTCGATCAATGTTTTCCATCGTCTTCATCCAACACAATGTAGTACGGGTATAGCTCGTGCAGGGGTGAGTATACGATACTCAGTAGGGACCCTAAGACCCCGAAGGTCTCCTAGAATCCACGAAGGATAAACCACAGAAGAAATACTCGATCACAAATTATCAACAAACTCTACTTAGTTATATGACCATACATATACCTAGGTTATCATCACAGTTTGGCTCCAACTCTCGAGCCCCAGCACAACCCAGTCCATACAGGAAAGTAAGTCAATTACATTGATGATAGTGATTGAAAGTCAATACTCAGCTCACAACAGGTATACAAAACTTTAAGAGAGTAAGAGATGATTAGTTGTAGACATTGAATCATCTTTCACTGCCAAACGGTAGATACCCGAAAAAACCTAAAACATCAGTTTGTCATTGCGGTCAATCCCGCGGAGGATTCAGTCCAGTCTCGTTGTTGTCAAACCTAAGGAGGATTCAGTCTAGTATCATTGCTGTCGAACCCACGAAGGATTCTAGTCCAGTCTCGTTGCTGTCGAACCCATGGAGGATTTAGTCCAGTCTCGTTGCAGTCGAACCCACGATGGATTCAGCCCAGTCTCGTTGTTGTCGAACCCACGGAGGATTCCAGTCCAATCTCGTTGTTGTCAAACCCACGGAGGATTCCAAACCAGTCTCATTGCTGTCAAACCCACAAAAGATTCCAGTACAGTATCCATCGTCATCGAACCCATGGGGGATTTTAGTATGGTAGTCATTGCAGTGACAGTCGTAGCCAGCTCTGGGGTTCCCGCACACATCACACTCGATTCCAGGAGGGTCCGATCCTCGAGAAAAAGGGGTTGATACGTCAACTATCACGTATTCCAGAGTTGATGTATCCTGAAGTTCCGTCTCATCAGAAGGAACCCAATGCGACAGATGGCGCGTAAATCGGACGCCAGGTCTGAGAGTTATTGGCTTTTCCATTCGAGGGGCCCATTTAGAATTTCGCTTGTTCCAAACCCGGACATTTTCCAAAGTTGTACAAAACTCACATAGAGTATTGTAAAAGGGTAGCTTCGTCACAAAGGTCCCAGTGCCGCATATGGCATCTCGATCAGACACACGGTCTTTAAGATATTCACATTTAAGCAAAATGGGCTCGACCCGTCAAGCCCGGTGGGCTGGCGGGTCGGCCTGACCCAGTTCGGTGGGTCTGACCAAGTTGGAGGGGTCGGCCCAACCCGGTGTGGCGCATCTCGACCGGGTGGGGCGCGGTCCGGCCCAGAAAAGCGCGGCTCGGCCCGGCCCCACGTGGAGTGGCCCGGCCCTGTGTAGCACGGCCCAGCCCGCGGCTGGCCGAGCGGTGCGCCCCCCTGGTTTCCCGAACTGGCGTCACCGAGAGGCGCCTCCCCTCCTGCGTGGGTAGCCAAATCTGGTAGGTCTTTCTTGGCGCGAGCGGCCCGCACAGGCAGGCCGCTGATCCTCCAAATGGGGTGCCCTTAGGTGCCGCTGTTTCATTCTGCTCGGCCAGATAACGAGCCAGTCGGTTCACCTGCCGAAGCAGCCTGTGGAGTGCGGGCCCCGGTTCTCCATAGCGCGGCGCCACATGGTGTTGCGGTCCTCTTCTCCGGTCGGCTATGGCCGAGCGGCCTGATTGTGGGCCGAGGTCCTCCCCTCTTCACGCGGCATCTGGTGTCGCAGTCCTCTAATGGTCTAGTGCATGGCCGCCATTGCTGCCGCCACCCCGGTCGTCGCCGCCTCTTCCATCTCCGCCTCCAACGAGAATATATAAGTAGGATTAACGGAGGGTCATCGGGTTATGTTCATTTGGCCCACACCCTCTGCGTTAGGTGGTATGAAATGGTCATAGACGATCACTTTCATACAACAAGAACGAAGCTATAATTTATTCAGATTAAATTATATAAACCCCGTACCTCATAATTGAAGTCGCACGTCGGTGAGCCGTGGAATACGAGGATCGCGGTAGTCGGGTATTTCTAAAGATGGCATCCCGAAGAATGGTTTCGTTCTGTCAACGATGGAGGAAGATTCATTGTCATGACGTGGACAGAGAATCCGATGACGACGCAGTTTCCTTGAAGTCGTGGTGCGTCCATGGAGGAAGCATCACTGGAAGAAGTCCTTCGTGTTCTTCGTCAGGGATGTTCTTCGTTGAAGAACGGTGTTCTTCGTCGAGAGAGGAACACCTTTCTTCTAATTCTCCAAAGGTTTCCCCACCCAAATATTTTCCAAGACAATATTATAATAGCTACCCAACTTTAATAGAATTTCCATGCAATTCAAATTAATTCAAAAGGGGTGCCAAATAATTAATGATGTTATTAATTAAATGGGTTGGCATAATCAATGGGTGGGAGGTGGAGATACTCCACCATAATAATTGAGAGGTGTTGTCAAATTAAATAATGTGGAGTTTAAGGGAGTTGAGGAGAGGTAAAGGGTTTGGGTTCGTGTGGGCCCCACCATACTAAATCCTTTCATGGGAGGTTATGTGGGGTGTGGCCCCCACCCCTAAATTCCTCTTGCAGGAAATAACCACCTCTTAAAATAAAATTGTCTATCACCACAATTTTATTTAATTTAAGATAAATCCCCAAATTAAAACTTTCAACCCGCATAAAACAAAACTGCGGTAAAGGTCCCCTTAAGCGAATACCGGCACTGCAAGTCCATTGATGTCCTCAAATATCAATTCCAAGCACCGGTTCAAAAGATAGAAAAACCTGCATGTACGTTTACTGAATGTACCTGAAAAAACTTCAGAAATTGATTCCAGGCACACCGGGCCTCGGAATCAGGCGTCGTCAAAAACTACGGACTCGTAGACTTCCAAAGAATTAAGAAGAAAAAAAATCCTCTAAATTTCCTGGTCTTTACAATAATAATCAATGATGAAATTATCTTTGATACTCTAATTATTTTGGAGATCTTTACCTAAATTTTTGATGGGTAATTTACTCAATACATGTTTGTTTTGTAACTTTAATAGAGACTTGGGTAATGTGGTAAAAATTATATGAGAAAGGATCCATTTAAAGGTCATGATTGCTCACTAAATTTACACATGTCGGTGTAACATTACCATATTCATATCAATACATTTAGTTTTCCTTGAAATCTTCTCAGAGATGAGACTTCATGTTATATCATCCATGTAGTGGTGTAGCGACCAAAACATATTATTAAAATTATGATTATTATATAACTTCTTATAAAAAATATTCATATATATTAAAATTAATATACACCATTTATAATCATATTAAAATTAATTTATCTCTTAGTTTCTACTTTTTATTCTATTTATATTAATTCATTGTCAACATGTTGCAATAATATTACCAATATGAGAAGATTTTATATAATTAGTTGAAAACATATAAAAAAATTCCTGGATTTTATCCTAATCATTGTTTTTATGTCAAAAAAAATTATTGTTAAATTTCCCATGGCAATATATGCTAGGGTTTTGTAGCATTGATCATGTAGGTGGTCAAACCAACCAGAAACATGAACACACTACATCATTATGGGTGATTATAGGAATATATGATTTTATTACTATAATAAAATTTGAATAAAGATATTTTTCTTTTAATTAATAATATTTTAACTTTATTGTAAAATAATAAGAATATTTATGAAAATGAAAAATAATACTACATGTAATCAGTATTCCTCACAACACACTTAGTACCAGAATTGTTTCTATATAGATTGAATGTATATATATTGGATGGTATACACTTTTAGTAATACAAAAATATACCTGTGACAATAATATCATTATATTTCAATGGTTATTGCACATTTATAATAGAATGATTAAGAAAAAAATATAAAGAGTAAGTAATATAAACATTTATGCCATGAGAATTTTGATTGGAATATCCAAGGAAATGAAGTATCAAGATATAATATGATGAACATGGTATTATGAACCTAATATAATATTCTTGGATAAGAAAATGTTTATTTTTTATTGATGAAATTTGATGTAATGGGTGTGGAAATAATGGGTTGAATTATTCCCATTTATAAGTGAGGAAATGGATCTTTTGTGAGCAGCCAATTTTCTTCATTAATGAAGTTATATTACAATATAGTAAATTGTCCAAAAATATGAAAATAATTTATTATAAAGTTAAATTAGATTAATAAGTTCTCAAAAAAACATTTTAACGCATTTTTCAACAAACTTTTAATAATTTATCTTTTTTTTAAATTTTATCATTAGTGTGATTAACTAGGAAAGCATTTTTTATATATGTATTATATTATTTACTAAATATATAAATTAACATCACATTACAAATTTTTTATTCATAATGAAAATTTAAACTCAATTGAACAAAATTATAATTTAAAATAAACTAAAAATAAATTTAATATTAAGACACATGTTATAGATAAATATTTATTTATTTAAAACTATTTATTTTTCCATTACTTTATTATATAATTATTCATTGTTTATTAAACATTTAATGATTTATAATATATTTACATAAAAATTCAAAAATTATATTAATGTCACATCATTATAATAGATTTATTTTTTTAATATAAAAACTGCACAACATTATTTAAAAAAATCATTAAAAATAAATGTATTCCATCATTATGGTCAATAATATGAAACATAAAAATCCTAATATTAAAGAAAAAAATAAAATCAACATATTAAAAAATATGAATATAATGATAAATAATATGCGAATATTTTTTATAAATTTAATTTAAATATGAGATAAAAACAAATTTTCAATTAAATCAAAGAAAAATAGTTTTTAGATTAAAAATTACATCAATTTAAAAAAAGAAAAACATGTGTGTTTATCAAGAAAATATATATATTTTAAACGGTTTATTTTATTTATAAATAAATATATATATATATATATATATATTACATTATGAGGTTTAAATTATTGAATTAATTCATATGCTATGATAATTTCAAAATCATGATGGTTTTACAAAAATATGTATTAATTAATATTCACCAAAAAATAAAATATCTTTTAAAACAATAAAAAAATATTCATAAAATCATATTTTAATGTCAAATTTAAAATAAATGTTAATTCTGTATATTTTTTACTAATAAATTTTAAATTTCATTAAAATGAAAATTTATTATATATAAATAAAACATTATTTTACAGAAAAATGTATATACGAAATATTATTTGTTCCTAATAATATTTTTTTATTTATATTAATGTTCAGTATATTATTTTATTTAATAATTGGTTTAACAGTAAATAATTTCCATAACAATACATGTGTCATAAATCGCATTAGTTTGGTGTTGTGTATGGCACATGATATCTATGATATCATTTGGTCAAAGGATTAATAGTATCTTTTTATTAAATTCTTCCCTATACATAAATTATGATTTTTCTTAACTTTTAACTATTGATTAAAGATCGTGAGGTAATTCTTAACATATTCGTCATTTAAGAAACAAAACCAAATATTATATTTATATTACTCTCCTATGATATATAATTTTACTTATATTTCCTCATTCAACTTATTTTTTACAATACATTACACATGTAAGTATAAACATTAATTATATATTCTATATGACATAATATTCCCCAACACATTTGAGTGTACAATAAAAAAACCACAACAAATCATATATTCCTACAAAAATTAACTACATTGTTAACGCAAAAATGTATTAATGTAATGTACATAATTTTAATCATCTATGAATATATATCAAAATCCAAAAAATGAGACATACATCACATGAAATATCATGAATCAATTTTTCATTAAATTAATATTGAATTCCAAGAATATAAATACTTTCTAACTCACTTTTCTAAATATAAAAAACTCATTATTGATTGAACTAAAATATATGTTAAACCTAAGGGTTATTCATCCCTTAACTATTATTCCTCCAATAGTTAACCAAAAAAAATATATTCTTGTCATAAATTCACATTTTGAGGTTATTGATACCATTTAAAACGTATTTCAATTCATATAGAGTGAAAAAAACATATAAATATCCTTCTGTGTTTCATCTAATCTTCCTAACTATTATAATGTACCATAATTTATAGATAATTATCTAATAGTAATGAAATATATAAGATCTCCTTAATTTAATTTCAAATATGATATTAATATAACTTCCTTATGTATCTCTAAAAAAATAACATTTTCCCACATAATATATTTATGATATAATAATCATCAGGTTAAGTATGATCCCTTATTCAGCTGTAAGAAAAAGTTGTTTCTAGATGTATACCTTTATTAGCTTCATTTTCATGTTCCTATTTGAACAAAATACTAAAATAATATTTTACAATAATATTTAAATTATGAATTTTAAAATTCAATTCTAATATCTCTTCCACTATGAAATATTCATATTTACCATATTATATATTGATTCATAATATGAATCAATATTATCATTCATAGGTTATTCGTATTCATTTTTATATTTGGCTCTCAATCCAAATTAGTTGACATCATAGTAAAATCCTCAAAAATGTTTTGTAATGGGAATATGATTTACCAATAAATATCACAATGGAAAATAAAAAATATGTCTCTAATTATGACTTACTAAAACATGAGATAAAATATAAATTTTTTAGAAGATACACCATCCCATGGTGGGAATAATTTGTATCAAAATCATGTCGCAACAAATTTAACTTTTAGACAAAGAACCCTTACAATTAACTTAATAATTAATACATAAATAAATCTATAATGTGGTTATAAGTTTGAATTGATGAATTGTATTAAAGAGGGTTTAAATGAAGTACTAAATATTCTTTAGGTTAAATATAAAATAATTTAATAGTACTTTATTAATAAAAAATCTTGTAACTCATTAGAAGAATGTTTTTTATAAAAAACCATACAATGAGATTAATTCATTCTATGCATAATCCTAAATTTCTATATAATAAAAATAATATTAATATAAAAAATAAAAATAAACCTTATACATATTTAAATAAATTAATATTGACCATTTTTATCATATATTATTTATATATTATACATTTTTTGATAAATTTTACTTTAAAATTCAATTGGTGTTGGATTAAATCGGTAGTTTTAGAAAAGGAAGACTATATTTTAATAATAATATAAATACTCCATAGATAATTTATAAAATAGAATAAAATTATAATGTTCTTATTAACTTATACTTTAATTATAATTTTATATTCCATAGTCATTTGTGATATAGTTTTATAGAAATTTTAAAATAGTTAGTTCGACTAACCCAAAACAATAACACAATACATATCGTGGGGTGAGTGATGTAATGTAAATATATAATATAATTAAAAAAATTAGTCAAGAGACATTATTTTTTTCTTGTAAGACATTACAATATTTATATAGATATTTCTAGAGTTAGGTACTCAAACAATGTGGGATTTTGAGGCCCGATTTTCCCAGAAATAATTTTATAAGAATATTAAATATATTTTATATTGTTTGTGTAAAATTTCATAATGAAAAATGTATATATCATAAAATAATTCTTGGAAAATAATTATGAGCCTATAATTGAGTCTTGAAGGAATTGTTTACAATAACTGTGACCTAAACATGGTCAGTACGGGGTATTCAGACATCATTTTTGTTGACTATATGTTCATTGGATTAATAAATTTATTATATTAATTAATTAATTACTTTATTATATTAATTTAATAACTAATTTGACATAAACTATTTTCCTATAAAGAAATCATCATGGAGAAGTGACCAGGGTTAGCCTCATACTCTTCGAATAACTTAGAAATCTATTTTTTCCTTTATTAGAGAATCTCCTCAGATGATGATGAATGTTTAGATTAGACCATCTTGGGAATAAAACAATGCAATGAGTTCCTTTGATTTTTCGATAATGAATTATTTAATAATGAATAATCGTATCCCCATTTAGTACTCTTAAATTTTTATATAAATACTTTTTAATTAATATGATTGAGTAGATCAATCCCTTCTGTCTATTTTTTCCAATTTGGTCCCAATAATGCACCTACATACCCTTTAAATTAAGTAATTTTATTGGTGTTTTACCTCAGTTCCACCATTATTGATCACTGGAAAATAATTCTTTGACTGTGATTAATAAACCTTGATTTTTTTGTATTTATCCAAAATTTTCTTCTAATTTTTCATCGGTAGGACCCCAGAGTCCATGTTCGACATTATCGGGAGGTTAAAATCTTGATTGGACCCCCAAAATCGCAATGGATTGACGAATGAGGCGCTTATTAATGAATATAGGATATATTTGAGATGAATATGGGATTTGGATGTTATTTTCAATGATCGTATGATATATATTTAGTTGGGGAAATATCATAATGAGCGGAGGAATATCGATTCTCACAAACTCAAAAGGAGAATCGATTTCCATATACCGTAGGTTTAGAAACTATAGATCCAAAAAATATAAATATGTTTTTATAGGAGATAAGGTCAAAATATTTATACGAATACTGGATTCATGGTACTGGATGATGATCTGAGAATTTGTGAAAAACCATTCTACATGATGTGTATATGGATGAACACACAATGTCAATCACCTTAACTATTATAGATAGGATTTTGGAAAAAGGGTAATGATAGTATGAATTGAATCCCTCACACACATCGTGTACCCCATCCTTGGATGGGAAAACCATGTGGTGGATGAAATGGATGTAGTCTCATGTGGAATTACATGGCCAGGTACATGTTTGTGTTCTTGAGTATATAGACACACAGTCATTACATGGACAAGGCCAGCATGACACAACCCAGTCCTGGTTAGTTTGGTAACCACGTGTAGTCTACCTAAAAGTTGTGAATAATTACAAGGGTTGGGAGCCATGTGCTAGAAATATATATATTTTTGGATGATAGGGTGGCTCCACATGCATTTTGGGTCCCCTCACATGATGTGTGTCACAAGTTTCATTATCAATAAACAAAAAAATTTAGTATCTACTTCATTGAAACTCATATTTTAGTGCATGATTGGGAACTCATATGTGATATTCCACATATTAGGAGAACATTCCCTCTATTGTGTATTTAAAGATATTGTGTATAATGTTATCGGAACGATGCTTTGTTTGTCAATTCTTGATGATGCATTTGATCTTACAGGGTCACTAGAGACATACCGTGTTGACCCTATAGTGTTGTTTATTAGTAGAGTAGATGATTATTATGTTTACACTCTAATAGAGATGGGAAGGGAATTCCTCAAAAAAAAAATTGGGGTTGACCCACCAGTATGGATATGATGTTGAGTCTTGGATTGTACTTATTATACACTCTAGTAGATCTGGGCAGTGGAGTACTCATTAACTTTTGAGTTTACCCTATAGTGGAGTTGGGTACTATAGTCCATGTTGAGGACCAAGTTGATCATCTAGTATAACTGGTATGTGTATTCATTGATGACAATAATGTTGGAACTCTAGTAGAGATGTACAGTGGATTCCTAGAATACTACTGATATGGTAACCTCTATTAGACCTGGGCTTTGGATCATTTATAGATACTAATAGAGTGGAACCCGACCCCCTATTATTAAATAGGTCTTTGGTCCTAAACCTACCGATTATGGCCTCTCAACTCTGTGACATAGTGGCAAGGTGTTGTATGACATGTAAGGATACATCAGGGTAGACACATGAGATACTGGTAATCATTGATAGATATTTGGAACTGTTGGTGACCCCTCTTCTTGGGATGAGTTGTGAGATGGCGATCCTCTTTCACTCTTTTTTGTGATCCTTTGAATAAGAATATATATATATATATACCTATATATATATATATATGTTATTATGTATCAATAGAATGGGATTTCATTACTCTCCTCCCATGGGAGGTGAAGACACGTGGGGTCTTCCATATGCTTTTTTTCTTTATCTTCTCAAGAATGGATGCATATAGTCTTCTTATATACATGGATAAGTCTTGACATGTAGTTCATCTACTCACCATGTTGGGCCCCTTGTTCCTGGATGAGGATAATTTTACACTTGGTTTTTCTTATTATGTTATCTTTAAATGCATCGTACATCTACAGACATTTTATTCCAATTTTATCTCTTAAACCTAGACCCCCTTATTATTCATTTTGTCTTACTGGGCCTATATATACACACCCCTTCATCATATTTTCCCACTTGAGTATTATATTTTTCAAATAATAGATATTTTGGAAGTGACTTTAGAGGAGCTTATGGATACACAATACATTGTATCACCTATGATGGTCACAAAATTGTGTTCAAGATATGATCTATATCAGTAGATTAGTTTTATAGTTTTGATATGTTGGGACATATTTTTTGTTGGAAGTCTATTTTGACCGTTTACCTTTTAGTTTTCACTATCGTACTCTGGTACACCCTATAGGATATGCACGTTTGTTATATATTATTGTTGTTTTTCATATTTAACTCATTCCTTATGAACTACATCATAGATATATATATTCATGCGCATAAAGATACACATGAAAAAACCTCCCCTAGTTAGATATTCTTACATCCCTAGTTGCCACACCAGGCCTATGGACACATGCTTGGGTGTGTTACAGCTTGAGCCTAGGCTTGGGTCTGATCATTATAGATTGGTATTAGAGAATGTTCATTCCTTGGGACATTGTTTAGAATTTTCCACTTATAATGTTTTGGATGGGATTCAGGGAAATAATTTAAGTGCTTCTTATGTATGTCTCCTTGACTAGGGATTCGATTTATGCTGTGTGTGGCCGATTTATCCATTCACTAAGACCTTTACTACCTTCATGTCGATTCTTCAGACCATGACATTAGTTATAAGGATCAATGGTGCAAGAATCATATAGTATTGAGTCTTTGACTACCATTAATGATTAAACATACCATTTTTTTATTCATATACACATATATTCTAATCCAACTAGGGTACATCTTGATATCAATCATGATAAAATGTTGATGACCACTATCCATGATACCTATTTTAGATTTTGACTGTGATTCGTAGAGTTATGAGGCCTCAGTTAAGGGTTAATTTTGAAAGCTACATAACCTATATGGGTATATAGAAGAAGATCCACCCGTTGGGTAGTATATCATCCCATAATACTAGGATGAGTAGGCACATAGTCATAGGGTTCTTTGTGAGATCTAGTTCCAAAAGCTGCTGAGGATATTCCATGAACCATATACTCTGGAATAAGATAATTTTCTAAAGTTTACTGGTCCATATCTTCATGCTCATTATTATATTGACCGATCCAAGAGTAAAATGGAATCTATAATTTTCCACAAATTATATGGGAACTTATAGAACCGTGTAGGAAAATAATGCATGATGACTCAACCAACTAGTGTTATGAATTACATCAGATATTCTTTGAGGAGAAATAACCCTCTTGTTTTCACTCAGTTTATATTTTAGAGGTTATGGAATTATATTAGGGAGGGATGATGGTGGATGTGTACCCATAGTGGTTCACAGACCTAATTCAGTACTCCCTTAACAGGATCCCTGATTGAAACTTCTATAAACATATGTTTGAGAAGGTTATCTAGAGAAAAATTTGTTCCATTGTGGTACCCTTCTGCATCCCCACCTATGTCATGGTGCTAGAACATGTCCTAGTGAAAGAGCTATTTCTGTCAGAGTTATTCCAAATAGTTGGAGCTCATACTTTGAATCACAGAGCACAATCATCTACAATAGATACCAGGTACTAGAGATGGGATATTACCATATGAATTAATTTTTCAATTAGACTAAGGTGAATGGTCAGGCAGTGCTAGCATAGTGCTTGGAACTAGGGAATCCCAGAGATGGGTGGTGCTTATCTTATGATGGGTGAGGTCACATTGAATGAGACTGCCATCCCAGGTGTCATGACATGAATAGAAAGATATATCATATACCACCATGGTAGATGCAAAACCATGATTAGGGATCACTCATATTAAGGGAGGGTAGTTCCCATGGAGTAAGAGCTGGTAGTGGTGCAAGAGGATAAATGGGTGGGGGTGATTCTATGAAATACTTCCACCACAACCACTAGGTGGCCCATGTCAGGCTCAAAGAGTTTGCAGTTATGGATACTGATAGCTATAATCATGGGAATTTTATTACCCCGTAGTTCAAGAGATGAACCAAGGTACAATATTTTTTTATTATACACTTTTTATGTATTTTTAGAAATATATAGTATAATTCCATATACTCTATACTCTAGTTACAACAGTTATATCACCTTGTTGAGGAATTATCCAAGAATCTTTGTCTTCTATTTCTTATTGGGAACACTTATTCTGTATCATATATCTACTGGTTGTACGATCTATAACATGGTGAATATTGGTTCATGTGGGATATTTTGGTAATCATGATGGAACCCTATGATGTAATCTTGTGTAGGGAATGTTTTTCCATGGTATAAGGCCATATTGACTATCATTTTAGATGATCCAGATGCATATTTCATGATCAGACGAGATTCCCAATTTCACGTGAGAGATGTCTTATGGTAGGGAATGTTGGTTTTAGTATCATGAGGATACATCCCATCACCCATAATTTGGTGAGTAAATCCCTTATTATTGAAGTCTCTTCAAGCCTATATATTCTTTCGGTTGTGGAGTTTTATATAGATGACTTCCCTAAGGATGTTTTGGGACAACCTCCCAGGAAGATAATGGAGTTTTTCATTCACTTATATCCTAATACCATTCAAATATATTCTACGACATATCATATAAACCCTACTGAACTCCCAGATTTATAGCTTTAGTTGGAGGACCATTTTGAGAAGGGGTTCATCATTCCCATTGTGTCCCCCTAGCCAACTCTAGTGTTGTTCGTGAAGATGATGGATGGTATTTTTCATCTTTTCATGGATTATCTTCTCATGAACAAGGAATTGATAATAAATATGTACCCATTTCAGAGGTTTGACACCCTCTTTGACCATTTATGATGAATGATATAGTTCTCTAAGAATAATCCCAAGTCTAGCTACCACCATTTGAGGGTTCATGAGGATGATATTACAAATATGTAATTATGATTTAACTATAGAAAATATGAATTCCTATTGATGCCCTTTTTTGGTACAAATCCTCCCTTTGTGTTTATGAGTTTGGTGAACCTGTAATTACATCCATACATGGACATGTTTCTAGTCATCTTCATTTTCATCATATTCATCATTAGGGCATTGTAAGAGTATCATGAAGACCACATCAGGACGGTTTTAGTATTTATTCGAGAGATGACAATCATTATATAAAGCTCTTGAAATGAGAACTATGGATTCATGATGTTCGCATTCAACAAAATGCCATTTTTGTGCATGGTTACAGAAATCTATTGTCTTTGAGGGGATCTACATGTGTTTTGTGGTTGAATTATGCCAAGTTGTATCCCCTTTGACTATCCTGATGTTGAAGGGATAGCAGTTTACCTTGCGTTACAAGTGAAAAAGGGATATTTAGGATTATAGAATGAGGCTGGAATGTTCTACTACTTTAAGACTACTAGCAGAAGGACTGGATTGCTTAGTGTATTGTGATGTCTCGGTAGATGGGATAGACTTCCTTTTGAAAAATATGTAGGAATTTATCACATATATGTAGAGGCAGTATAGACCCATGAGTTGAACTACACGACTCATGAATTAGACTTAGAAGTGATAGTCCTCACCCTATGAGTATATAGGTACTCTATTTTGGGAGAGAACATTCTCATTTACTCATACCAACAGAGTCTTAGGTACGTCTTCGCATAGAGTGACATGATCCAAAGACATCAACCCAGGTTGGAGATCCTACATGAATATGAAATTGAGATAGTCTATACACTAGTGAAGGGGAACATAGTAGTGAATTCCCTTACAAAGATGTCCTAGGATCACTTAGTTTTGGAGGATTCAGAGTAGTTTTCCTCCCTACAGATAACCCAATTGGAGCAGGTAGGTACAACTTTTTTAAAGTCAATGGTGATGAATCCCCTTCTAAATCATGTGAGAGAGTCCTGGCTATGAGTAATCAACTATGAGGTATTATGAGAATATATATCATTGGGGGAATAAATACTTGTATATTTATAAGGAGGTAATCATGTTATTTTGTTCTATTGGTGAATAGTGATTCTAATATTGATACTAGAGGAGTTTACATGAGAGTTACATGCCACTCCCCTAGATATACATCATGATATAGGAATTATATATAGATACCTTCAAAAATATTTTTCAAATTCCATTAAAATATGAAGAGTAGAAGATTTTGTCTCCTAATGCTTCAATTTTCAGTAGGTGAAGGCAGAAAACCATTTTCCGGTGGGTTTCTTTCCACCCTATAAGATCATGTACTAGAATTAAGATGGAATATCTATGGACTTTGTGAATGGGATTCCACACACAACAAAGTTCCATGATTCCATATGGGTGAAATTTCACTAACTAATGAATTCAGATCACTAACCTACTATTAGGGAGAATTGTTTTGGGGAGTCATTGGGGATGTTCTACATATCAAATATCCTTTGAATTGATTGGTTTCCCTTAATGATTATCTCTAATCATGAGGAGTGGTTTATGTAACAATTGTGATGAGGCCTTATTGACTAATTTATGACCTAAAAGAGGATGAATATATCCCTTCACCATCAAAAAGTATGGAAGAACCACTCCAATATATAGGTGTTGGTGGATATGATGAGTGAATGTGTGTTATAAATTGGACAGAGTAGGGAGGATCACCTATCCTTGTTACCATTTGCATACAACAACAGCTTCCAAACTACAGCTGGCATGGAACCATTTTAGGATATGTATGATAGGCCAAACTAGTCACCCTTATGGTGGATAGATATCGGTGGGGCATATCTTGTGTGCCCATAGACAGTATAGGTTACAATAAAGTAGTTCCATGTCATTAGAGTGTGGAAGAGGATGGGCCATAGAAAAAAATATATTATGTAGATCGCCATCATAGGCCTTTAGATTTCAATCAATGAGACCACCTTTTCCTTAGAGTATCCCCATGATAAAGTCTATGGAGGTTTTTCTATGTAGGAAAGCTATCCCCATGGTTCATTAGGTCATTTGATTTCCTGTAAAGGGTTTGTAAGTTTTCATACCTACCCACCCAACCCACACAATTGTTGAAAGTGCATGATGTATTCATGTATCACAACTAAGGAGTTATATGAAATACCACATGCATGTCATAAACTAGGGGGAAATAAACATAAAGTATAGATATTCTTTAGTGGATAATCTGGTGGAAATAGAGGAACAAAATTAATTGACAATGTATGGACAGTCCATCCCCTTGGTTCGCTTAATTTCAACATACAAAATTGTTGGAAAGTTCCTAGTAGTTAGAGACCTAGGTGTCAGATTAGTATCCTATGTTTTTTATTTAGTTTTCCAATTTTTGGATGAAAACATTGAAGGAAAGAATTTTTTACTAACCCTATTATTCTCTTTTATGCATTTTAAATATTTCTATACCTATTTCCATAGCATGGAATAGAGAAAGTATGCAATTCTGTGGCCTTGTGTTTATAAGATTAATTTTATAAAAATATTAAATATATTTTAAATTGAGTGCACATATTTTATTAAAAGCATGATAATTGTTAAACAGAATCTTAGATCATAAATCTGACACCATGGTCATGTTTAGAACATGTTTTTAACAAAATGTGTGACCCATAGTTGGTCAGAACGAGCTGTTCATTAATCTCTCTCATTGGATGTACGTTCATTGGATTAATTTATTTTTTAAATTTGAATTATTATTTCATTTTAATTAAATTTATTTTCTATAAACACATCATCATGAAGAAATACCTAGGTTTAGACTCATAATCATAGAATTTACGATGCCACACTTTTAATCCTTTATTGTAGAATCACCTTGGATGAAAAAGAAACACTAGATCAGAGAAGATTGGGATGAAAGGAAATGAAGAAGATTCCTAGATCATTGTTAAATCCACTATTCAATAAATAATTGTCCAATATCTAGATATTAATCTTCAAATTGGGGTTTATGCAATTTTTTATTGAACTGGTTGAGCATATCAATCACATATATCGATTTTCACCAATCATGGCCTATGGAAGTACATATGTACCAATTTAATTTATTTTTTATTTATTAATAAACATGGTATCAGAATTCATGATATTCTTAATTAAATTCATGTAAAATGATAGTTAAAATAAAATTATGTTTCCTTTCTCAAAATTTGATTCGATTTTTTCACTGGTAGGACTTTGTGGTACCGATTCGACATTATCAGGGATACCGACCATGATAAAATCCCTCGAATCATGTTGGAACAATGAAAAACGAATAAATTGATGAATATAGAATACATTATGAATTATTTATGAGTTATTGATGATATTTTCAATCATAGGATTCCGGATCATAAACAGATGATGGATCATAATGTTAGGAGATATACGGGTTCACACAAACACAGTTAGATAATCGATTTCCTGCCACCAGAGGCACAAAAATGATAGATATAGAATAGATCCCAATGTTTTATATAGAGTTAGGGAAGAAATAAAAGTTTAATGAGTAGATTTATGTTCTATAAGTGGATCTTAGAATCTATGAAAAACCGTACTACCTTCCATTTACAAAGATGAACCCATGTTGAGTACCCCTTATATGCTCCAGTTAGGGTTCTAGAAAAAAGATAAGGACTGCACAACATGTATCCCATATATACATTGTGTACCCCTTCCTTAAATGGGATACAAATTTGGTGGATCACATGGATGGAATCTCGTGTGGAATTATATGGCTAGGTACATGGTTTTGTACTAAATTACATGGACATAAGGTTAATACACGGACACAGTCAGTAGGACATAACCCAATCCTAGTTTGTATGGGCACGACCTAGAGTTGATGTACATAGTGTATACTAGTAAATGGGATTAGAGTTTTGTGTCAGATAGAGAAATAGATATATAGTGATGTAGGACTACATTTTATGTGGGTACCCTCACATTCCTTGTACCCCTTTTCTCATTATTAGAGAATTTCATTGTTCAATATATCCTTCATTTGAAAATAGATTTTTCTCCATATGAATTATTACTGAGTTATTTTTTCTTGACGAAAATGCTGATATTTCTAAATTTTTGGATTTCATGATATGATATGGAATGTTCTTGGCATGAAACTTTCTAAGGAAATGATCGATGGTGACATTAATCAAGCAATATCATTATAGGTTTACCAATTTGTCCCTCTAGTAGTGATGGGAGTGAAGTTACTCAATTATTACCAAGATTACCCTCCAGTAGAATAGGGTAGTGGAGCCCATTATGACTATTGAGTTGACCAACTTATGTATATTTGTAGTGGACTGCATGTCAACTATCATGTTGTCCCTCTAGTAGAGTTGGGAAAATGAGTCCTCTAAGACTACCAAGTTGACCCTCCTGAGGATATGGACGGTGGATTCCCTTAATAATATAGAGTTTACCCTTAGTAGAGTTGGGATGTGGATTCCTCTATGACTACATAATTGACCCTCTATATGAGTTGGGAATTATATTCATCGATGACTAATGTGTTTTCACCCCTGTAGAGCAAGGCAGTGGAGTCCATGACATATACTGACTGGTATCCTCTATTATATTTGTGTAGTGGGTCCTACACAGATACTTATAGAGTGGACACCCCCCCCCCCACTAATTCACTAGAGAATGGGTCTTGTACATAGAGTATATGGACCCTTGGAAATGAAACATATAGTTAAGGCATGGTTTGAATTTAACGTTTACTTTATAGGAGATGTGTAAGATGATTGGTGTCATTGATGAACTTTTGGAATAGTTGAAGACTCTTTCTACTTGGAAGAGATATGAGATGATGAATTCCTCAAATTCTCATTATGTATACTTCAACTAAGAATATATATATATGTGTGTGTGTGTGTGTGTGTGTGTGCTATTATAAATATATATACATACTTATATAGATATATATATTCCTCTGCATTTATACCATTGGATTTGGTTAGTCTGCATCAATGAGAGGATAAGACATGTGGGGTGTACCACAAGCATTTTGGTATTAGCTTCTTGTGGTGGGGTAAGTATATTCTCCTTCTATATGTGGTGGATACTCATTGTATAGTTCATATAGTCACTATGTTGAGACCCTTGGTTCTGGATGAGGTAACATTATCTCTTGGTTTGGGCTTATTTTTTCTCTTTGACTATATCTTTCATTCACTAGCTTTCAATTCATATCGTATCTCTAACTACATCCCCTTTGGCTTTCGTGGTGTCCTACTAGGTATGTATATACTCACCCTATCAAAGTATTTTCTTATATGTGTCATGTCTTATGTAGAGGATCGACATGTTGGTGGTAACATTAGAAGAACATAGGGAAACATGTATATTGGAACATATATGGTGGTCACAACATGGAGATCATGATCTATCCTCTATCAGTAGTTTAATTCTACAACTATTTTATGTTGGGACATATTTTTGGTTGGGATGGTTTTTTCCATTTTAATTTTCATCTTGCACTAGATTACTCTTTGAATCCCTAGAGGTTATGCATGATTGGTTTACATTATATTTGTTTTACATATTTTTTTACCTTTGTAATTTTTTATCAAGATGGATATGTGTATTCATATAGGTATATAACCATAGAACTCACTATATTACTCATTCCTTTTGTGCTAGCTGCCACCCTTGGCTTTTGGAGGTGGGAATGGGGTTTTTGTTGGCCATGCCCCAGCTTAGGTTAAGTGTGAAAAGAATAGTAATAAAATTAAATAAATTTTTTAATATAGTTTTATCATATTTTATGAGGGTTTCTAATAATTTAAAATCAATATGAAAAATATAAAATTCTTTTTCATGTTAGAGGTATTATGAAAAACATATGGTTAACATTTTTTATCTCAATAGAAAGTGAAAAAATCACATTCCATTAATTTAATAAAATTTAATGTAATAATTAAACTAATTTCCTTATATTAATATTTTCATGGATATTTTGGAAGATAATTATTAACAATAAATTATATGTATTAACTAATAATGAATTTGGTACACTAAGAATTAACATGAATATCTCCTTAGAAGTTATGGCCTTATAAAATATTTTGGTGAACAATGGGAAATGAATGTAAGATCATATTATAGTTAAAGAAAAATGAAATAGTTTTAATAATAAATTCTATTTAATGGGAGTATAATAAAGGTCTATAATTTTCACTATTTGTAACTGAAGAAATGGGAACATTTCTCAACATGAATTTTTTCAAGAATTTAATGAAACTAATTAATTTTCTATTATTACAATAGAGACATATAATTTCTTGTGTGGTGAGATTTCATAAAAAAATCATCTACAGATCATTTAAAAAATATTTAAAAAATATTTCAATCATTTTTCCATTAGATTTATCTATGGTAACATTTTCATTTATATCATGGGAAATATTTTTTAAAATAAATATGTATATTTTTATCTAAAAATATAAAATAATCCAGATTTCAAATTTAGGGTCTAATAGAAAAATAAATTTACCTCCATCAAATTCAATTTAATTTTTAATTAATATAAAAAAATATTTTAATTAAAATTATGAATTTATAGATATAATATTTAAATAAAAATCTAACCATTAAATATTGTAAATCTTATTTAGTATTGATTTCAAAATTAATGAGTGATAATTTATTAATACATATTTTTAAATAGTGTATTAGATTCATTTTTTGGATTATTACTAAATTTTATTGGATAAATCATAAAAACTCTTATAAAAAACTCCTAAAAATAATTGTTTTACCATTTTCATGCTAATTATTTATAATCTTATTAATGATATTTATATTCATAAAATTTTAATTGAAAAAATTTTATAATATAATTATTTTTTACTAAATTGGCAAAATAATTTAGTAAACATCCATTTACTAAAATGATGAACACAAATTTTCATTATTAAGGAATAAAAATAGTTCTTTAGAGTTAAAATCAATTTTGTTTTGGAAATTATAATCAACTATTTTTTTAGTAAAATTCAATAATTTTAAATTTTTGGTTTATCTTAAAAATATCACTGATATTTAAAAAAAAATATTAAAAAATAAATTCATGATAATGTCATAAAACTTATTATTTTAGCAAGATCAGTATTTCTCATTACCCTAATATAAATATGTTTTTTCAAAATAAATTAAAATTCACCCTATGAAAATTTTGTTGTGAAAAATTATAAATTAATGATCACGTATTTAAATTAAAATTCTAAAATTTATAAATTAAACATTAAAATGATACCTCAATAAATATAAATATAAAATTATTTGTTTTAAAAAATATATTTTTGAAAAAACATTTTTTCCTAATCATATTTTGTTTGAATTTAATATTTGATTGTTATTATATACTATTCACTATGTGATTTATTCTTCATATATTTTTATAATAAAAAATTAATTATTAATTTGATTTATTCTTTTTTACATGAAAAACAAGTTATTAAATATATTATTAGTTTAAATTGTCAAGATCCATCCCTCGGGGCCTGTGTCGTGACTACCCCAATACCGTCTTCTATAGGCCAAGGGCTGGCGAGCAGAGCTGAAAAGGCGTATCCCTAAAAAAAGAAGGCATTGCCTTTAAATCTATACAATCACACATAAGATAATGCAACAATAAGCAACTGTGAAGTAAATAGTTGTATTAAAATATTGTTGAACGTAAAAGGGCCAGAATACAAGCCCAATTGGAAATGTACAAGTACCACTGAAAAGTAAAAAGAATCTCTTTGATCATCCACCACGGATCCTACCTGAATGGTAGGTACAGATCGCCTCCTCATCACTCCACATCCACTCGTCTTCTCCATGTACCACCTAGTCCTGGTTCCCACAGACCTATTCCCAGCTTCTCGTTGTTATCAAAAGTCACAACAAGGTATAGGCGTAGCCCATGCAGGGGTGAGTATAACAATACCCAATAAGGACCCCGAGACCCCTGAAGGTCTCTCAAAAGTCCTCAAAGGAAAACCACAAGCATGATCTCAATCACAATGCACAAAGAAATATACATAGCTTTAACTAGCTATACAACTAAGAGAAATGGGATCATGATGTTGACCCACGCTGGATCGTTATGAATGCTGAAAGCCATCCACAGATTTTCTAGGCCTAGGAACAAGTATCATTCCCAGTCACAACGTCAAACTCCTCAGTTGCTGGAGAACTCCTCCTCTAACATGTACAGTGGGGCTTCCATGTCACAAAGAGGCACTTCCCACTAACCTTGGACTCCAGAGGCACTCCTCTTATCGAATACTATGGGTTTTCCACATCACACAGAGGTACTCCCCACCATGCGTCTGCGCTCCCCCTCGTGGCCGGCTGAGGTACTCCTTCTATTGAGTATTGTGGTTATGCCGTATCACACAGAGGTGCTCCCCATCATGGGTCTGCCGCGTCACACAGAGGTGCTCCCCACTGGGCATGTCGAGTCACTCTAAGCTGAAATGGTCAACAGTCGTCAAGTCTCTACCAGTTGAAGGGTTCCCTACGTAGAGGGCTTGGGAGAACCGCTCCCCAATCCATCGGTCGAATTTCAACTAGAATGAAGTCTCCAAAAGAAGTAACTTGATGATCCATCATGTCACAAGGGTTCCAATGCAATAGGAAGCATGTCAATCGCATGCCCAGTCTGTGCGTTATTAGCATTTTAGTGCCGATGGCCCGGTTGGATTCGGGAGTGACTCGACCAGGCCTTACTCCATGTTTCTCTAAAACACACATGGAGTAATTAAAAAGGACCGTATCGCTCCAAGGATCTAGAATCTTTAGATGGTTCATCAAAAAGACTTCTAGTTTAGGATTTAAATTCTGTTTTGTGTAAATGGTCGGTACTGGGTTCGGGTCCGATCTACCTCAGACAGACCGGCCCGACCTAGTTCTGCATGGGCCGACCCGGATCGTCTAGGGTCGACCTGGATCGGCTAGGGTCGACCCGACTCGACTCAATTCCAACCCGACCATGGTCAACCTAGCTTACTGGGCCCAGCCCAAACCATCTGGGTCGTGGGTCAGGACACTGAACCGCGGGTCGGTCCACTGGGCCGACCCAGCGGTGCCACCCGGCTTGCGGTGTAGGCCTCCAGGGATACCCAGCCGTTGTGTGTCTGGGTAGGGATGATGTGGCGTGGAGCCACATCAACAGGTAAACCCTTGGGGGTTGACCCAACGTGGTGCCACATGGAGCCATGGATCCTCCATGGAACAGAAGATGGGCCATGGCTTTGCCGCCGGGCACGTGCCCAGTCCACCGGTCGCCGGTCGAACTAGCGGCCTCCTTCTCCTGTTGTGGTCATCGCAGGTCGTGGGCTTGCTGTCGTGTGGGAGCGCCACCAGGGGTGCGCCCCACCTCCGCTCTGCTCGTTCTGTCACGGCCAGCCGGCGTGTCAGCCAGTGTGCTGGCTGCCGTCCTCCGGTCAACGCTAATAACAAGTTGTGGCCTTCTTTGTTCATTGGCAATGCATGATAGTGCACCGCAGCTCCTCTGCGGTCTGTCGGTGCAGTCCACTCTGATGATTTCCAAGATGTTGTTCTATGGCCTCATATTATGGAATGCATCAATGCGCTATCCTTATTGTAGCCCATTGGTATCACTGCACCATCATTGATCCATAGAGGTGAAAAATTAGAAAAGTAGCAGAGGGTTCAGGATAGGTTTGTTAGGACCACGCCCTCCACATTAGCTCGAAAACATGAGGGGGGTTAAGGGTTTAACAAACTCTTGATATTTAAATCAAGATAAACCCCACAAAGATACCCTGCAATAACCTTCCACAAAGAGGAATGAATCATGGGTCTACCCGTTAGTCGGTTGACCTGTGTTCTTTGTATTATTCAAGAATGGGGAAGAGGAAAACATTTAAAAAGAAAAAACTAATAAACCCCCAACCTCAAATCATCGGAGAAATGCCCGTGCTTGAAGGTGGGTTGGTGTTCTTCATTCCCACAACAGTCTTCCAAGGATGTCGCTCATACATCATCCTCTGGTTCGTGGTTCGGTGACCCCCGTCAACATCCGTTGGGATCGGCTTCATCTTCTATGGGTTCGGTGTCCCGAAGCTCCTTCAGTACTTCATTTCTTGGCAAAGCTATGCCGGTACATTCCCCCAAGCTCCATATATATAGGATATGAGTAGGTTAAGTAACGACGTTGGAATTTAATGGGGCTCACTAATTAAGAAGCTTCATAATTCCCCGACGACGTAGTTACTCACGGTTAGCAGGTCAAGCCATTTATTGGCTTGAAACATCACTAGCACCACCCCTTTTCTTGTCCGTTGGAGGATATGAAATGAGATAATAAATTTATTTCATTTCATTTCTATTAAAAAGTCGCAGAATGTAACTTTTTCTCCAGACCTATTGTGGTCAATGTAAAGCCTCCCATAAGAGAATCTCGGTGCTGCAGAATCAATAGTGCCCTTGGATATTTAATCCGAGCAATCGTTCAAAATATCAAAAACGCCACTCATGTGTTTACAGAACGTACCTGAAAAAAGGTTCAATAAATTATTAACGTTCACCCTCGACCAGCACCGGTCGAGGTAAGGCTCCGCCTAAGGAGAACACACCCTAAATAACTCAACGATACTCTCAAATTTTCAATCCAAGTTACCATTTAGAAGTTATGAATTTTACAACATAAAATTGCCACTTAATTACTTTATTTACAGACCAAAACTAACATTTGTTGGTGGCCCACATCGGCTAATGTTAGTATCAGCCTATGGAAATAATACCCTCATGAGTTCAGTGGTGGTATCTAATTTTCAATGTGAGTTATCATTCATGAGTTATAAACATTAGGAAAATAAAATTATTTTATTATTTTATTTTATTTACAGTTATGCCATTTTCGGGTTTTCTCATAGGAGGCCTACACCGACTAAAGTTAAGTTGCGCCTAGGGTAAACCCGCCATCCTAAGAGTAACGGTGCCCTCAGATTTTTGATGCTGAAAACCATTTAAGAGTTATTCCACTTTTTCAGGAAAATTTCTTACACGTGGTATTTATAGTTTACCAAAACATTGACGGATCATTCTAAGCACTCGAAGCCTCAGAATCACATGCTGTCATATTTTTCAGACTTATAAAAATTCCATATAAATATAAAAATATTACATGGAAAATATGTGTCATTAAATTCTCCCCACCTTAGGGATTTTCATCCCTGAAAGCCACAACATAGAATAAGGAAACAAATTGGGTTATTGAGCATGAATCTGATCCTCCTTCTCCCATGTTCTCTCTTGGAGGTTACTGTGATGTAAGTGAATGTGCACCAGAGGTATCGACCACTCATGAATGACACGCTCCTTTCAATACTCAATCTCTACTAGAACCTCCATAAATTTCACCCCATCATCTAAGTCCAGCTCTCCATGGTTGATGATGTGAGATGGTTCATGCACGTATCTCATCAACTAGGATACATGGAAGATGTCGTGCACCTTATCCAACTATTGTGGATGTGCCAAGCGGTATGGAACCTTTCCTATCCTCTTAATTATCAGAAATGGTCCGATAAACCATGGTGATAACTTGCCGCCTTAGCCAAATCTCCATAGGAAGACATGGTCTCCCTCCATGAACTCCAAGGATCTCTATATCCTGTCAGCATAAGTCTTTTTCCAGTTCATTGCAGTCTTCACTTGTTGACAAGTGAGGCATTTGGATACAAACTCTACCACTGCTTCCTTCACCCCTGACCACCAGTACTGATGTTGGTGGTCCTGGTACATCTTCGTTACTCTAGGATTTACTGTTAAAGGATATGTATAGATATCCCTCAAAACCTCCTCTCATATAGTCACTGGCACCATGGTGCATCCTCTAAATAGGATGGCATGCTCCCTACCATTAGAAAATCCTTCAAGAGACCGTTCTGAGGATATCTGAGCATGCCAAGGCTTGCTGTAAATGTCTCAAACTGTTCCACCCTGAATTTGATGAATAAACCGGGGAGTGTAAGTCATAGACTAGTGGTAAGATGCTCCATCTTTATTGAAAAAGGATATCTGCAGCACGACTAGCTGCTCTGACATGTCACTCAGCAGTTGTAGACTAGACCTCCCACTAAGTACATATTCTACCATTTTTTCTTTCCCAGGATTATAGACTAACTCATGGGAATTGTCCTTGATGATCTTTGCCAATTGTCAATGACTCTGGTTCTGGTCCTTCTGGGAGAAGATACACCTGAGTCTCGGGTGATCAGAGAAAACAAAAAACCATTCACCCATCAAGTAGTGACACCACATCATCAGTGCAAAGACCACTGCTTCTAACTCCAGGTCATAGGTAGCATAGTTCTTCCTTTCAGTCTCTATATCAGCTCTAGAATGCTCTACTGACACTTCTCTTCCCACAGGAAAGGCCCCACATCTTCGTCAAAGCTGAAAAGGGTAACTACACCCTAGAGAAGTCTGGTTCAAAACGATGGTAGTACCCAGCCAAAGTAGAAGTCCCTCTCCCTTCAGGGAGGTAACCTTGGAAACTTCTTTTGAATAGATGTAGCCACAATCTGACACTCTTGTTGGGGACTAAAAATAAAAAACTCCTACTGCCAGGAATGTAAGGTTGGCCGACTAAAGAGTGATTGCCTACACCCTCATATGCATGAGTTTATCCTGTGTGGCATGGGTTTCCTTTTTTTCGACAAAGGAAAACCCCATTCCAATATTGTTGATAAACCAGAAACTTTTGGCCTAATACAGTCAATCTGAGTATGAACTGTTGATGTCCAGTCAATACCCAATCTAACTTCGTAAGGCCTCGACGCTGCCACCAACAGGTTCTGACCGAAACTCTCGCCTCAAGGGTCAGATCACACCATCAGCATAACTGTGATTATCAAGTCTCCTTCTAATGGTATCTCCAGACATGGTGGTCATTTAAATGGTTTAACCAGAATCTCTAGGTATAGATAAGATTCACAGAAGGAAGGAGTGATTGGTAGCTATTCTATTAATACGGAAGTTAGTTGTAGACACAGACCGTACCTAAAATCATTCCTAGAGACCTTGGTTCACACACATTAACCGCATGCTACTACTCCCTTCCCCTATCTTCCAGCTCCCTGAGCCTGGTGGGGAAGACAAAGGGTGGTGGTTGTAACATATCAAAATGTACACCACATCTTGATGCTCTTGTAGATATGTTTCCACAATTGTATCCCTATAGATTCATCTGTCCCTATCATATCCTCTTCTCGAAAAAATTTACATGACAATTCTTTTGAGATAGGCACCGGTTTCCTGCATTCCCACTGCTAACATTCACTGGTTGTATCTGTTCCGCCAAAGAACATTCAGCCACAAAGGTTATCTCTATCACACTAACATTAGTAGGAATTCATAGAGGTATAGTGTTGGATCAGATTTCCTCAAACACACCTCGCTCTGAATATCGAGCATTGAAGCACTAATCATATCGTATTCATCAAGTACTAGGAATGGTCCCAACACCTCGATGAATACTCAGCTACCAGCATGTCATTCAACCGAAGCTGTAGAAGCTCTAAGGAACTCTTAGAAACATCCTCAAGATAGTACTTATCCACCTATGAATCAGTCTGACCTTGGAACCTGAGGGGTATCTGATGTTGAAACACATATAAGGCACTAAGCCTACATGTGTCCTCTACCGGTACCACCGGTTGTAAATACTGGCCAACGGGCAGCGATATAGCTGGAACACTACCCGAAGGTACCATATCATGAAACGGTCCTAGTACTGAAGCCTCATTAACCTATGAAACATCCTCATGGTCCCATATTGGATTAGACCAGCAAAGAGGATCACCATCTACTTAACTGGTGTCCCAACTAGGACGAAAACGCTAGCCACAGCCTTCATCCAGTCCTTAGTAGTCTGGGAAACTGTCTCTCCTAGAAAGCTCAGAGGCCTCTGCTATTGGAAATCATGAAATGTGCTAGTTGGCATGCACCATCCACCAGTTTGGTTGGTGTTAACTGCGGCTCAATGGGTGGTGTTGCTACTGGTACACCACTCAAAGGTGCCAACATAGTAAGAGGGACCTGCCCCGGAGCCTCAGCGCTCGGTGGGCCGTAATCATATACTCTCTTGGGAATCCTAGTTGGATGTCTATGTGGTGGTATCATGATAAGGAATAGATGTTCCACAATCATTAAGTTATACCTGGTCATCTAACTTAGAAAAATCATTACAAAAACTCTTCAAAAATACAAGCAATCAATGTTTCCATGCACTGAGTTGGAAATCAGAATTCAGGGTCCTCGTGTATGTTTATGTCTGCTACAACACCAACAGAGGACTCCCCCAACTAAAAACCACACTCATAACACTTAACACTATTCATATATTAAAAATATCAGAGTCCTAGTTCTTCAGTATAAACAACTCTTCTGATAACACTTTGTCATGACCCGTCCCTCAGGGCACGTGTTATGACTACCCCAAGCCCGCCTTCCATAGGACAGGGGTTGGCGACTAGCACCAGAAACGCGTATATCTAAAATGGGAAGTAATTTCATTTAAACATATAAAAAGGCATAGAGAAAAATGAAAAAAGAAGCAACTGTGAAGTAAAATTCTGCAGAAAAAGAGTGCTGAAAGTAATGGGATTGGAATACAGGCCCCACTGGAAAAGTACAAGTACAGATGAAAAGTGACAAGCAGGTCTAGGATTGTCCACCATGGTTCCTACCTAATGTGTAGGTACATATCGCCTCCTCTTCACTCCACATCCACCCGTCTCTTCCACGTATCGCCTAGTCCTTTCTCCCTCAAACCTTAGCCCTGTTTCTCATCATATATACAAGACACAAAAAGGTGTGGGCATAGCCAATGTAGGGGTGAGTATAACAATACCCAGTATGGACCTTGAAAACCCTAAAGGTCTCTCAGAACTCCACAATTAAAAAACACAAAAAAGATCTCAATCACAAAGCATAATGAAATTGAGACAGCTCAAACCAGGTATACAACACATAGAAACATGGTCATGATGTTGACCCACACATGATCACTATGAATGCTGATAGCCAGCCACAAATTATCATGGACTAGGAACAAGTAACATTCCCATTCAAAATGTCAAACACCTCAGATGCAGGATAACTCTTCCTCTAATGATTACAGTGGTCTTTCCCCATCAAACAGAGGTGCTTCCCAATAACCTTGGACTCATGTGGTACTCCTCCTATCGAGTATCGTGAGTCTGTCACGTCACACCGAGGCGCTCCCCACCGTGGGTCTATCGTGTCACACAGAGGTGCCCCCCCATGGCATGCATGGGTACTCCTCCTGTCGAGTATCATGGGTTACCCACGTCACACCGAGGAACTATCCACCGTGGGCCTGCCACGTCACATAGAGGTGCTCCCAACAGGGCCTGTCGAGTCACTCCGAGTTGAAACATTCAGCAGTCGTCAAGTCTCAACCAGTCGCAGGGTTCCGTACGTAGAAAGTTTGGGAGAACCTCACCCCAAGACATCAGTCATATTTGAAATAGCACACAGTCTCACAAAGAAGTAACCTGATGATCTGTGTCACTTGGGTTCCATGACAATAGACAGAGCATCAATCAGATTCCCGGTCTGTGCGTTATTGGCATTTTTTTGCTAAGGGCCCGGTTGGATTCTGGTGCGACCCAACCCGGTAGTACTACAAGAATCTCCAAAACTCTAATGATGTAAATTAAAAAGGACTGTCTCGCTCCATGGATCCTGATGCTGTAGAATCTTCTTTAGATGGACGTATGGTGTAGAAGTTAGGGCCTGTTTTGTAAAGCTTGTCGGTACAAGGTTTGGGTCTGGTCCTCCTCGGTTGGACCGGCCCGACCTGGTTCGGTATGGGCCAACCCAGATCAAACTGGGTCGACCCCTCCTGACTCGGGTATAACCCAACCTGGGTCAACTCGACCCGCTGGGCCCAGCTGGACCCGGATGGGCCGCGGGTCGGGCCACTGGGACGCAGGTCGGCCCGCTGAGTAGCGGGTCGGTCCACTGGGCCGAACCGATGTTTCCACCCACCTAACGGCATGTTCAGCTAGGGATACCCAGACATGGTGCATCTTGGTAGGGCTGACGTGGTGTGACGATATGTCACTGAGTCAACCTGAGGGGGTTGATCCAAAGTGGAACAGTGGACCAGTGGGTCCTTCATACCATGGTCGTTGGGCTACGACTTTGTCGCCGGGTGCGCCACTGGTGTGCGCCCCTCACCCGACCGCTGGTCGAACTGGCTGCCCCCTGCTCTTACAGCAGCAATCGTAGGTTGCGGCCCTGCTGCTGCATGGGCACACCACTAAGGGCACGCCCAACCTCCGCTCTGTCGATTCTATCACGGTCGGCCAACGTGTCGGCCAACCTCTCTAGCGGCACAAGACAGCGTGCCACACTGTCCCCCATGGCTGGCCAGTGTGCAAGACCCCAACCTCCGATCACATCGGCTGGCGAGCCACGACCTCCTTTTTTCCCTGGCAGCGCGTGATGGGGCGTCGCGCCTCTTCCGCGTCCAGCCGGTGTCGACTGCTCTAATGACCAATGCGGCTTTTTGTCGCGGCCTCTTCATGCCACTTGCATCAACGTGTTATCCCTAAATTAGACCGTTGCAAACTCTGTGTCGTTAGTGTTCCATGGAGGTGAAAAATTAGAAAATTAGTGGAGGGTTTTGGATAGGTTCATTAGTCTTGCATCCTCTGAATTATCTCAAAAACATGAGAGTGGATAAGTTTTTAACAAACTCTTGGAATTCAAATCAATATTACCCCACAAAGATAGACCACAATAACCTCCTACAAAGACGAATGAATTGTGGGTCAACCATTTAGTAAATTGACTCATGTTCTTCATATTATTCAAGAACGGGGAAGAAGAAAACATTTAAAGAGCATAAATGAATAAACCCCCTACCTCGAATCATCGGTGAAACGCTCGTGCTTGAAGTTGGGTCAGTGTTCTTAATTCCCACAAATAGACTTCCAACGACGCCGCTAGTATGTCGTCCTTTGGCTCGCGGTTCGGTGTCCCCCATCACCATACACTAGGATCGGCTCTGTCTTCTAAGGGTCCAGCTTCGCGGTGCTCCTTCAACACTTCGTTGTTGGGTGAAGCTATGTCGGTACCTTACCCCAACCTCCATATATATAGGATAGGGGGAGGGTAAGTAATGATATTGGAATTTAATGGGGATCACTAAATAGAAAGCTTCCTAATTACTCAACCACGTAGTAACATAGGGTTGGAAGTTCAATCTATTTATTGTCATGACACATCGTTGGCCCCACCCCCTTTGCTTTTCCGTTGAGGATATGAAATAAAATAATAAAATTATTTATTTCTTTTCTTTTAAAAAACCACAAAACGTAACATTTTCTCCAATCCTACTATAGTCTAAGTAAATCCTCCCTTAAGATATTCCCAGTGTTCAGATTCAATGATGCCATTGGATTTTTAATCCGAGCAACAGTTCAAAAGTAAGAAAACAATGCTCCCGCATTTAATGAACATACCTGATAAAAAGTTCAACATATTATTAATGTCCTCCCTCGACCCGCACCAGTGGAGGTTATTCTCTACCTAAGGGGAACACACCCCAAAAAACCCAATGGTAATATTATATTTTCAATCTGAGTTACTGTTTAGAAGTTATGGATTTTAAAAAAAAATAATCACCACATTATTATTTTATTTATGGCCAGAAACTAAATTTCATTAGTGGTTTGTGCCGGCCAATGTAAGTATCAGCCTAAAGAAAGAATACCCTAATGAGTTCAGTGGTGGTCTCAGATTTTCAATTTGAGTTACCGTTCATGAGTTACGATCATTTAAAAAATAAAATTATTTTATTTTATTATTTAATTAATAGTTATGCCATTTTAATGTACACTCACAGGAGGCCCATGATGACAAATCTTAAGTCGTTCCTAGGGTAAACTCGTTATCATAAGCGCAATGTTGCCCTCTACTTTCTGATCTAGGAAACCTTTTATGAGTCATTTGACTTTTTCTAGAAACTTTTTTACACTCTCTATTTAATGTTTAACAAAACATCGACGGATCATTCCGGGCTCTCCGGGACTCGGAATCACGCGCCGTCAGATTTCGCACACAAGTAAAAATTCAATATAAATAACAAAAATTACATGGAAAATCCAGGTCTTTACATAAATGATATAAAATATAATGTCATTAAATATTGTTCATTGTCAGTAAAACTCCATCTACAATGATAAAATTCTCCTTTGATTAATATTCAAACTATCTAATAAGGTATAGTTCCCTATAACTACTGTTTTCATGTGATATATATATTATACTATCTGGGAGGTTTTGAGGGTATGGGCTTAATTAAAACATTAATATTTCATTTCCATTGTTATATGACTTATAGGGTTATTATTGTCATAATAAATTTATTAAAATTATATTTCTATTAGATCTATCTACATATTTATACTAATTTTTAGAACCCCACTTCCACTATATTTTTGAGACGTTGTATTTGATCTCAATGTGCTTTTTGGCCATGCTAATTGGTAAAATTCTACGCATTCATTCATTGGATTCATTCCCACATATTTTTTCATATAAATATCATACATAGTTATGTGGTGATTTGGTAGGTATGGAGTTGGAGAAGACATATCTTAGATGTTCTTGGTGGTTTTTATTGTGAGTAGTGCTTCTGTTTGGTTGTGGTCATTTGTGAATCGTTACTTTATTAATACTTTGAACATTATATTTTTTATTAAATGTTGGGGATTTTGTTGAAAATTATAATTAGGCTAACACATAAATCAAATAAAATATATATATTAGGCATGAAATATTATATTTTTTGATTTCATAAGTGTTTTGATTTTATAGTCTGTTCATAATAGAGATTGATATTTGTAGGTTTCTTTTTCTAAAAACTCCCATATTTTATAAAATTACAAAATGATGCAATTCTCTTTCCCCTAGACTATTTTTGGTGGGTTTCTGGTCCCACACTCATCATACAAAAATCCATATGGGGTCGTAGATGTTCCAGAACGGTATTTAGTGCTTTTTTGAAAAATTATGCAAAATAGTTATACATTAAGACAATTTTTTTCATTGTGGTCAACCATGATGTGAGTAACAATTTTCTATCTAATTAAATAATGTAAATTTATAAATTATTTTTTGGATTATGAAAAAGAACGATTATATTTTTTAATGATTAATTGTATATAAATTATTGACTTATTTACCCTACATTTAAACTGTAATCTACAATGATGTTATTTTGTGATTTTATTATTATACATGCATAGTTTTTTTGTCAATGAAAATTAACTATGAGTAGGTAACATTTTAGAATTCTCAACACATTTACCATCATTTTGTATAATGGAATTTTTGTTTTGATACATCAAATTTGTTGATATTCATTAATTACAAATCAATAAATCTTATGTTTGTCCTGAGACGTTAGTTTATGAGATACATAATGGGACATAAATTAAATATCTAGAGTGTGTAATTATTTAATTTCATTTAATACAATTAAAAATTAGTAACTGGGTATAAAAATCAAATTAATTCATTTTTAGAAATAAAAAATATCAGTAATTAGTAAAATAAACAAATATACCACAATTCTAGTGATATATAACAGATAATTTACCATAAACCATATTGTGTATTTAAAATTATTTAATTTAATAAGTTTCATTCAAGGATGGGATAACTAAATAATAATAATGATTCCAATATTACATATGGTGAATTTAGTATCTAATATCAAACCAGAATAATAATTGGGAAATATATTTTATACAACTATATAAAAAATATATAAATTATTGAGAATACTATAGAATTGGATATTCAAATTTAACACATTATTTACCAAAAATTATTAAGGTACATTTAAATAAAGGGTAAATCAATTTTTAATAAAGATAAATACGTTAAAATTGGTTTTATCAATACATATTTTCTTATAAAAAGTAGACCATGTATTTATTGTAGAATCACTATAACATGAAACTAATGTAAATAAAAATTTGAAAAAACAATGCTTCACATGCTTTCAATTCAATATGTTTAATAATAATATGTAAATTTTAATAACTGAATATATCCTCGAATAAATGTTTGATAACACTTTATTAAAATGGTATTGAGGGATTCAATATATTAATGGGATCATTTCATCACATTACTTTAATATATCATATCCCATGAAATAACATGGAACACAACTATAATAATGAAAAATCGAAGAGGAATAAAAATTATTTTTCCACCTTAATGATTTTTATATTAGTAAAACACAAATATCCCTCTTTATGTGACATTATTGTATGGATCCCACTAGTCCAAAATGATTCAGAATAATATTATTACACTCTCCTCATTCTATAGTATATTTATAATAATTTTAATATTAAATAATGATATATATACATATATCATTCATCATATTTCATAATTTTAAACATAATATATAAATGATCAAACAATCATTAATTTTTTTTATAAAAATTGAATTGTAATTATTTTATCAATAAAAATTAATTATTTATATTCATGTATATATAAGAAAAAATAGAAATTAGTAATTATATCCCAATTTTTTTACTTTCCATATACATGGTTTCTTCGGTCATAATATGATACCAAAAAATTATGATGTCCAGAGAATGACTTCACAAAATATTGGATGTCCCTATTTTGATTTTGAACATCATGAATTTTCACCGCTCGTAAAAATATATTCTCATATTATCGCTGACACTATAAAAACCAATATATAATCAATGAAAATGAAATACTTAACATATCATTACATCACACTTTATATCTTTTCCTAATACATTTAGTGGTAAAATCCATTGGGAATAATAGTATACCCTAAAATGTTCTTCTATATTTGGTAATTTCTTACATCGATTCATTTGTTGTATTACTGAAAATTAATGCCATGTTATTATATTATATTCATTAATAAAAGAATTTATCATTACCAAAAAATTTCATGTATCCACTAGAATGTTTGTTTCAAAACCAATATTTCAGAAGACTTTGATGGGAAGATGACTTATTACACCTTTCTATAATTTTTTTAGAAAACTTATATATCAATCATCATGGTTTAAGAAAACTATTTTTTCCCCTACAAGATTAAATATACTTATAATTTGGATTAATGAGCTATACCATTACTATAAATATCATCACTATGTATTCTTTCATATAAAATTTCATAATTAATTTCTTTTTAGGTACATCTAATCTTTAACAAAATAATTCAAATATTATTTCAATCACTCAATAACATATTTATTCTATAATATTACAACAAGATAAAAAACCCTAATATCGATCCCTTCAATATCATTCATTTGTGTTAAAAAAAATTGTAATTGGACTGGAAATAAAATCATCCAAATATCCATCAAATCACTTTTATTAGATCAATAAAATAAGTGAATTAGGTGTATGAAATATGATTAACCGAAATATCATATTTTTCAAGGATTTTAGAAACAAATTCTATATTAAATCATGAAATATTCATAATTTTTCTCTGATACCATTTCATTTTACTATTTTAAATCCATTAATATATTTTATGAAAATAACATCCACTATTTAATCATCCGCTTACCTCACATTCATTTTTCTCCTCCCTTATTTAATATTGGTACTTTTCAAAATCAATTTTTTTTTCATTCCATCCCCATTGTGTATAAATCCTATAGTACACTATTAAAATAATAAAATCCTCTCCATATCATTAGTGTTTTGAATTAAATGATATTAAGTGTAATATGGTTTTCAAAAATACATTGAGTGAATGTTAATTGTAAGATTAAAAGGATTACCATATTCCATTCAAAATCACATCATGCGAGAATTTTTTTTGATAGTATGGAAACATAATATATAATAGATTTTTATAAGATTTTTTATCTTCCATTACCTTATGAGAAAATAATTTATCTCTTTCTTCTTTCCCTAGAGTATGATACGTGTTTTTTGAGAATGGTAATCGTACTTTTGTCAGAAAAATAGACATTCATATGATACATTATTCAGAAAACAATTCCAATAAGTGATTAAACATAATTAAATATATTTACTCATTATTATATTTTTTATAACCAATATTGTTATTTTCAATTATATTAAATCTGTAATATTTAATTAATTCAATATTGGAATTTTATTATCCAATAATTTCATCCAAGTGTGTATTTATGATCATCTACCTAAAAGGTTGATATTGATCAATAACTTTTTTATAGTCTTATTAATTTTTATTATATAGATATCTTAATAGTCCATTATAACTATGACATATTTATTTATCCATTTCACTCCAATAAGTGGAATAAAATTAATTAGTAATTTTTTATCATTTTATATTAAGAGAATAATAATTTTTAAAATTTTATTTGTCACAGGAGTATTGTTATATATCAGATTTCAATGAAACACCTCCTTATAATTGTTTTTAGATATTGATATCTCTATTTTTTTCGTATCCTAAATTCCATGGGATGTTCTGTGTTATTTAATCATGGATATTTCAAAATCAGATATTATAATCTCATTAAACACCATGAAGTGTTATTATTTGTGGTCCTAAAAATATAATATTAGTATCATATATTTTCATCTCCAACCTATATTTATTTATCCTCTTTCATAGGTATTATAATAAAAATATATAATGTTAGATCCAAACATCATAATAATTTTATATAGTTTATTGAATAATTATATTGTAATAACATTTAGAAATATATTTAATTTGTTCTCCTATAAAAAAATTTCAATATATTAAAAATCAGGACTATTTTCTTTATCAATATTAAAATTATATTTGTAAAACCTATTAAATAAAAATAAAAATAAATAAATTTGAAATATATAGAAAACATTACTATAAAAATAAAAAAATTAACAAAAAAATATTCAATAATAATATATCTATAAGAAATACCTCATCAATATCTACCCCATCAATATATGTGTACCGGTTGAAAATGAGCCTTTAACTATTTCAAATTAAATTTTTATCTTTATATATATTATTTTAGAGAATATAGTATGTTATAATGATATTTCTAGAAACTTACACAAGAATATACTCCACCAACTTATTCTTTTTGACGTGATAATAAAAATATTTTGTTATACTGAAAAACCTCTATTTATTTTAAAATTTATTACTTCAATAATAATTATTAGGGTATTTTAAATCTCATACAGATTATTGTTAATATTAGATATTTTATATCTAAAATAGTTCTGACATCAAATTAGAGTATACATATTAATATTTCAATATATTTTAGTATCATTATCTGATGTGTGATGTATGGGTTTCAATAATCAAAATGGAAATTGATAGAGGTTGATGGATTCATTTTGAGTAAAATTGATCGATTATGGGTGTGAATACTCTTTTGTTGGGAAAAAGAAGTCAACCAATTCTATAAGTATCATAACATATTAATTAGTCCATACCATAAAGAGACATATGTGATATCCAATTCGCCCAATTACGCATTAGGGTTTAGAAACGAATTGGGGACTTTGTGATCATGGATCACTAATTGAGAAAGTAAATTGGAAATTTAAGAATAATTAAGACAAATGAAAGCTAGTAATAATCCATAAATATGTTAGAGAAAACTATTATATTTTTTTAATTAAAAAATGATTTTTTTTATTCCTTATGAATGACTATTTATAAACCATTTGTTATAAAATAGTCACGTAAAAAATTCACTAATGTCATAGAAAACTATTCAACAAATGTCCTTAAATATCCGAAAAGTAAATTCGTATGAAGGCATCCAAAAAATTAACATATTTTTTATCCCATATATATTCAATGTAAGGAGTTGTAGAAGTTGGATTACATGCATAGAATTTGATTTTGATTCCATATCCTTGAAGATTTGACGTTATAGTTCCAATCCATGAATTTGGGGATTCTCTTATATAAGCGGGATTTCACATACATTCATCCATAAGGATTCAGATTCATGTATCTAAATAGGGCCTAAATATGAATGATATTGATCATATTTTTTGTAATCATGAAATGTAAAATATATTTTTACTATAATCATTAGAGATACCCTCTGGTTATCATATGAAATTATATTTATTATATTAAATTCCATTAGGAATCAAAACTCTGCAATTTTTAATCCATTATACTAAATTTTTTATTTATTTCTATAACCATAAACACGTTATATTCATTAGAACTTTTAAAATAAAATTTTGAATTATCAGTTATCAATTTTTGAACCCCAAGATATTAATTTTGACGTTCATATTATTCAATAATGTCATCATTTTTTTGGTTTATTAATATGTTAATTCTTATATTATAGTGATACATTGACATTAGAATATGTTATCATTGTTTTTATGATGCATTTTTACATTTTATACCAAATAGGAGAATTATGAAATATTACTTTATTTCCAATAATATCAAATGTATATCCTATTACATACATAATTTAGAAATAATACATTCCAAAAAATCTCAAAATAAAATTATGTCTTTTATTCTATAAAAATTAATATAGTAGTAGTATCATTTATTCATAATGAATTAATGATGGGTTTTTTAGACATCATAAAAATTACCATTTATTATAAAAAAAATAACATTCCATTAGAAATTAACATCATTATCTATATGTTTTTTATTGATTTATTTAAAAATTAATCGTCTCTATTTTTTAATTTCTTACAACACGTGAGTCGTTATTAATTTTCTTAATATTCCCATGTAATTTATTCACCAAGTGTTTTTTGAAATTTAAACAAATATATTGTTCTTTTCTTATAATAAATGTTCCATAAATATTTCTTGCACACATTATAACCTTTTTATACGATTCATTATAACCATTTGAGGGCATGTTATCATAATCCAAGTTAAATTTTAATAAAATAGACTATTTTCTAAACATTCAAATTCTCATATTATTATACAAAAATATTTTTATGTAATAAAAAACACATTTTTCTCTAATTCACCATAGTATTTATTATCTCTCTTTACTACTACAAATTTTCAGCTTATTGTGACTAATAAGAACTGATTGAATGGTTTTGTTACCAACCACAAATCTGAATTTGTGAAATCAGTTATAAAAGTTCAAAAAATAATTATTTTATCAACTTGAAGATGTTAGAGATGTTTCTTGGGGCTGAGCATTAGTTTATGTGATGATGGACTAGGTGTGAGAGTTTATTATTATTTTGTATAAACTCTAACTGGTACCTAATGTTATAGTATCAAATATTTTGTCTACCAAATAGATGTAAAATATATATTGGAGTTTCATCGAGTGATTTGTGGACCTAGGGGTGAACTTTATTGGTAAGTAGGTACCCAGTTAGGTGTGAATGGGTACTTAGTGGATATAGTTTTTGTTTGAGATGTAGGTTCATGGATGGGTTACTGTAGATAGAACAATTATTACATGGGTCCATTATTTTAGTTGTCCCCTCAAATTTATTTTTTTGGACGTTGTACTATAAATATTCAATTTGGAATTCATGATTATTTTTCATTGATATATATTACATTACTTTAAATCATTTTTTAAAACTATTGAATTTTTATTTATTATAGTTTGAATTTATATATGATATATTCATATACAATACTTTTATTTTTTGGTAACTATATATATATATTCCATATTGGTTTATGGGTCCCCATTCTAGAGTGGTTATATTCTCCTCATGTAATACATTAACACATAAATCTATCATGCAACATATTTCATTCATTATAGAATACTTTTGGTTAGGGGAATTGGATTATATCACACATTTTAATAGTTTATAAAGTACACATGAGCCTCTGGATTACCTTTTCTCGTTATTATATAAACCTTTACATAGTATTCTTTCTATGTACCAACATTCCATTGACCTTACAATGAAATATACATGTATAAATAGATATATGGTTTCTTATGAACTGAGATGAAAGATATAAATACAAGATATTCTAGAATACACTTGTTGGGGGATGTTATTTATACCTTTCACTATGATGTGTCTCTATGTCAATGAGTATTTCCACATACAACTCTTATATACTGGATTATTAATTACGAAATCTTTAAGAGGAAGGAGTATTAGTTGTCAAACTCATATTGTAGGGTTATGAAAAAAATATGGTGAGAGGTTTTCAATTAATTATACCCTTGATGATGATGAGGTATTATATTTTAGGGGTCATATTTTAGTCCCTACATGAATTCCATGGAATTTAATTTAGTATTAGCATGTCTCTTGATGTTTTTTCATATATTTATTTCCACGTTGTTCCAAGTAATTCATTAAATGTTATTATGTGCTGGGATGATGAATAAAATTTCAAGATTCACCACACTATGTCAATTATATTAGTGGGTTTAATGTGAACATCCAAAACATAGATTTCCTCCTTTGATAACAATCATTCCTAGGAGTAAATTGGATAATTTAAAAATATATTTTCTAATCCGTTATTGAGTTCATCTAGATATATTCATGTTGTGTGTGTTATTTTTGATTTTTTGATAATGTTAAAATGTTATATACTGATTACTGAGAAACATTTGTTTTATGTGATGATTAAATTATATTCATTATAGGTAGTATATATTCATGTCTTATAGAAATTTTTTTATAGCACAACTCTTAACAAACATCATAATTTTGGCTGGGAATACTGAATGCTTCTAATATGTTATGGCATTTGAGACCAACATTATATCTTTATACATATGGGTAGTATGAGTATACAATTTAGATTATCAAGGAAATTCTTTGGTAATGAATCATTTATCTCAATATTTCATGAAATATTTTTCTTGAGCTCACTATTATCACCAAAATTTATTATTATTAGGCATAAATTCGTATATTAGATGTCACTAAATTTAATGAAATTCATTTTTGGTCACCTGAATGATGTTAAGAGATAGGGATGTAATCCATTACTCATAGGATTGTTTATTATGTGATATTATATATTTTATAGTGGATTTGTAAGTGGGTTGTTACTTGGTATAGTATAAAATATTAATATACAAGAAAAAATCATTTTCCATTTGTGTTTGAGGTATTGTATAACATATTCATGACTGTTACCTCATTTGGGAAACATTCATATTTAGAGGGAATATAAAATTAATCCTTGAAATGCATGGATATTTTTAGTATAATAAAGGACATGGGATTTTGTATTACAGTTAGTACATTCATTATGTTCCCCATATATACATGATGTTTTCCATGTATCTCAACTAAGAAGATGCCACCATTATCCTTCTTATACTATTAGCATCACTGATATCGATTTAGGGGTTTATAAATCATTTCAGGAAGGAAATATTTTTGTATTACAAGTGAGTAAATAAACAAAAAATGGGATGATGTTACCTTCTATATGAGAAATGGATGCATAAAAATATCATAGTGGTATCATGGGAATGGTAGGTTGATATCTCAGTGTAGTGGCCAAAATTGTTTGTTTTTTTCATAGTTTTATAAAATAAAGAAGATACGATACATGGTGTGGTGGTTCTGACACCTCTCTTATATTATGTTATAGTTTCCATTACATTTTTTAAATACCATGTATACATGGGTTCATTTTAATAGTGATAGTAGTTATTGTTTCTTATGGGTTGGTATCTGGGAAGTAAAATTTGGTCCATGATTTTTCTAATTGTAACAGAATCCATAAACCACCTTATGATATATTACTATGAACCTAGTGTGACCAACGAATTGGTATTATACATATAAGGGTCCCCATTTATCCAGTAACATTACAGTGATTTCATAGTCATGAATAGTGTATATACTAAATGGAGACATTGTAGTATATCATTTCCTACATTTTATTTTTTAAAAATTTAATTATTTTAATATTTATTATTTTAAATTTTAACATCAATGGGTACCCCCTTTATCCCAATGTCATAATTTCATGACCTAGGAGGACTTCCCTATTCTTTTTTATTCCTCTAATGTGTGGTCCTTACCTGTTGAATCATTGATACAACCTTAATAATTACTTATAGATCAAATAAGGTATGTCTCTCACTAAAATTCGTTAAATAATTTGTTTTTATCATTCTTTCATTGTTTTAAGATAATTTTTATCTAACTTGGGATTTTTTAAAAAATTAATTATTTATATCATAAATATTTTAATCATTGGGGAAAAATATTTCTAAAATATATTATGACTATGGTGTTACTATTCCATAAAATATAATTATGTTTTAAAACATTATTCATATATTATTCAACATAAATTTTCATCACAAGTGTGTGACGACCCTAAAATTATTCAAAGTAATTACCTATAACATTATAGGAGTCATATTTGGATGTCAACCAATATGAATTTCCATTTTCCTATGATTCAATTCATCCAATTGATGTATGATGAATGTAATGTTGTTCGATGAATAAAATTGGGACCCAATTATGGGTTCTATGAGTATTATTTTGATATAATGTTCCTTATTAAGTGCTGATTATAATCCATATTAATCAGAAATGATTCATCCCTATTTTATAGTAATTTTTTTTCTTTTTGATAGAATGGGAAATTGATGTATTGAAACATTTGGGTTATTAGTCAAGTATATGGTTTATAGTAAACACTAAATTAAATTGAATTTTACATTTAGGACATTTTCCATGAGTTTTTTATAGGTACATTTTGGTTTATGTAACCCAACAAGTGTGGATTATAGAAGTGTGGTTATAAAACCACACAATAATGTTTTATTAAATCATGTTAAGATATATTTTATAATGGGGTAATATAAGGGTGTATGATTCATATATAGTATAAATATATATTTCCAATAACATTTATAAAATTACTATATGGATTAACATACTACTGAGTTGAAATAATTATCTACATAAGGTTATTTTCACCATTATCATGATATTGATTTAAGAATTGATCATGATTTTTAGGGGTTGTGATCACTATAATCCCCGTTAAAATCATTTATTGTTCATTCTAATATATTTATGGGGGTTTAAAGTCCCATAATGTGGGAGTCTATAATCTGGGTCCTCTATTCCTATATTTCCTATATTGAATTTTTGTGGTCAACATTCATTGGTTTTATATCATTATATTCATGAATTAAAAACTATTATCCATGTATAGTATTGGGATGGAGAAAACAATTATATAAGGATGAGATCCTAACTCTTATACCTTATATTAATATTTCATGTTAAGGAACCCATGTGGTTGTAATAATACAATAAATGATCAATTTATCTATTTTTAGAGATTTTTTATTTGTTATGGTGATGATGATTGAGGACATAGGCTTATATAAGAATATTTCCACTTATCCCTTTGTATTTATGTTGTTTGACATGGTGCTTTAGTTAAATTATAGGGAAAAATACTTATATGCATTGAAATAAACAACCCCATTAGGACTTTGATTTATTATAACATTTCAATATACATAATATCATAGGTCAATGCAATTTTAGTGACACCCTAGGTCACTAGGTTATAACTCAATGGTGTCCAATTTTTTATGGTTTTTATTATTATTATTATATTATAAATGATTATAACTTTGTTCGTTCCCATTATGTGTTATCTATTATATGGACACTATTATAGTTTTCTAGGTGATTTGTACTCACATATTTCATGAGAATCAATGAATGTGTATTTATTATTGGGACTGCGAATCATGTAAATTCCTGGTCTGTAATATTAATTTGTGTACTAGAGGATCATGAATTGAGTACTATTGATGCTACTTAGATTCGAATGAAGAATTATTATGGAGCTACCTCTGAAAATTAATTCATTTGGGCCCATGTAATTTATTACTCGACCAAGAGAATAATTCATTATTTTTTATGGATCATGTGAGATATAATTAAAAAAAATTATATAATGTGACCCATTATTTATTAAAGATGGTGATTAACTATTATTTCCACCAAAAATCCACTTTTATATTATGAAAAAATTCAATATATATCATCTACATTTAATTTTATTATTTATTCTTCACTAGGAATAATCTCTTTATTTTATCCTTATATCCTGCCCACGAGTCACCATCCTCTAGAACTTACTAATAAATGCTTGATTTATGTATAACCCACTTTGGTCACATAAGAGGTGAATTGATTTGAGGATTCTCAATGTGTCAATGGAAGGTATGGTTGGTTTTAGAGTGGTAGTGGGGAATTTATGGGATTTAGTTATAGATCCGGATAGTTTTATTCTAATTTTTTTATGGAGATAATGGGATAATTAAATTAGTATATATGTGGGGTGACACTAATTATTGTGAAATTTCAAATTTATTGATGGGGTGAGCATTGATGACACATGGTTGTGAGGGGTTTTGGATTTTATAGGAATGGAACATATTAAAGATGAAAACTATAGGATTTTTTATTTAATTTAAAGGGTTATAAAAATTACGATGTTGTCGGTCTTTTTTTAGTAATTTGTTTTGGTCAATTTAGCATAAAATGGTCTAATATGGGAAAAATATTTTTTTTTCATCGATTATTCAATTTTATTAATACTAAATTGATGGGTCAATAGACACTTGAAGGAGTGAATTAAAAAAAATTGGAAATTATATGTGTGTTCTATTTTAGTTTTCCATTCCTACCATTAAAATTATATAAAAATATGATTATAATAATATTATACCTACAATGTTTTTTAAAATTTTCTTCACTCTGTGACTTTGGTCAAATATTTCTATATACCTTGATATTTATTACCTCTAAAAACACTGACCTTATTTTTATTTCACTTTATGTAAATATCCACACCTTTTTTAATATATTTAATAGACATAATTTAAATTATTTAATTGGACCAAAACATTGTCATTACCGGAATCTTTGTTGAGAAAAAAAATAAAAAATCTTGAAATAATCTAAAATAATTATAAATTCAAAAAATTATAAATATACAATTAATAGAAAAATAAAACAAAAAAAATAATACCAAAAACACAATGAAAATCCCATTATGAATTCCTAGATTATTCCTTCATCCCAACACAGAATTTCCACAAAGGTGATTTATTCAATCCACAATGATATCTTCTATAAATAATAATAATATAGAACATATAATAGAATCCACCATAACAACCTGATAAAGAACAAATAACATGATAATTTTTTCCACCTATTGACATGGGTAGTACACAATCTAGGAAAACATCATTTAAACATGATTCTGAAATATAATCAACAATATTAAAAAACATAAAACTAGACAAAAATACAAAATCAATAACATTAAATTAAAACCCTTAAAAATCAACACAATAAATAATGAAATGAAAAAAACACAAAATTTTATAACACACCACACAATTATGATACATTATTATAAACATCCCACCATTAAGGGATGGGAGTGTTCCACCTTTATTGTTATAGACCAAAGCTATGAATTTCAATTTGATGATATGATATTGGGATTATAAAATTATTTCATATGGGGATACTAATGTAAAATACAAATAATGATATTAGGTGGGTGATGGAATATGGGACCATTCATAAATGAGATAGAGGTAATGAATTTATAAATATTGGAACATAAAGAGGAGTGGGATAAATATTAAGAGGGTTTGGTATTTGAGAGAAATTGTATCATTGAGTGGAGTGAAATAATTGTTAAATAATAGATAAATAAAACCCAACTAATACCACCGTATTTCAGATAATGGAAAACATTAAAAAGGTAGATCTCATAAAAATAAAATATGGCATATCTATGGTAGATCAAATTTTTGAGAACTCTTTCAAGGAGTACTAATTTCCATGACTAATTACGTCAATTATAATTTTTTTCTCTAATATATTTTTTATGAAATATTAGTTTATAAAATTTTATGAAGTTGAAGAATATTTATACAATATTAAATCTGTAGAATCAACTTGTGCTCAAGGAAATGAAGAATAAATGACTTGAAGAGGTAGTTGGATTTCAACTATACTGAGAGAAGTGATAACATTATACTATGAGTTTTTTTCTACTTTGAGTGTCTGTGTGGACTCTCTAAAATATAAAATCAAGTAGCAAGCATAGTGATTCTCGTGTATCGACACATTATCAATGAAAGGTCATCGAAAAACCCCTTTTTAGGTAAAAAAATAAAATATCTTATGTCCATGTTTTATTTCATATATCCCATGGTATTGGTTGGGAGGGATAGGTGTGATCAATTCAATACTAGAATACATTTTACTAGAGTCCATACTAAAAGATATACAAATAATAATCTCACTGCACATACTTATTATTTCATTAAAAATATTATAACTATTTAAATCATAATCACATTATCATTTTAAAAATGTTACTCCTCCACATGGATCCCCAAGAAACCTATGTGTATCACATCAAATTTCATATCTAGATTATTCATTAGTAGAATAAAATTCGTTCAAAAATGCAGTAATCTCACTAAAATGAAAAATAATTGTGACAAGAATTTTTTCCAAAGAATATAATTATGAATGTGTATAAAAATTAAAAATAACTATCCATTATATTACATGTGTCGATTTATAAAAACATAATGTAGTTGAAAACCATTAGGGAATCAACTATTGAACAAGATTCAGAATGACTCTTTGTAATGGAATATAATAAAATAAATGTGGTCAATCAATGAATTCAATCCAAACACTGGCCATCACAAATGACTTACACCCTCAAACAATCTATAAAAAAACATATCCCAAAAAAAAACAATCAAATAAATACATGAAAATAGAAAACAAAATCTAAGAATAAGTGATTTTATGTAGTTTTAAATTTTTTTCAACAACCATGGGGTAACACTATATATTAAATTCATCTAATATATTAAGTAATAAATAATTTTCAAGTTTTAAAATTTAAAATATTATTTGATCATAACCAGTAAAAATTATTATGAAATCTAACAAAATCCAGTTTATATATAGTTGACATAGCTTGTGAACCACTTAAACTACCATCTATAATTCTTGAGTTACCCACCCTTATTCTTGTCCACGTCCTCTTTATCATAGTTCACAATATCTCAAACATTATTTCTAGGTGGTTAGTCAATCTCATTCAAACATAAATCTCAAATAATTAATACCGAACCCTTTCTATATTCCAGTCCCACCATGAATAACACCATTATATTTATTCATGTGTGTGATAGAGGATTCACAATTATTTTATCTAACCATTTCCACTTGATCTCCTTGTATTGAGATAAGTATTTTAGAATAACCTTCCACATAGTGGTCTCCTTAATCATTGGTCCTTCACTAGTCCAAGTCCTATATTCTCAAGTCACTACTTCTAGATATATGAAACCATAATTCAAACAAGTAATCATACATTTCTATGATTACTGATATACCTGATGAATAATAGACAATTATAGGTGATGGATTATGATAGGAATATAATTAGAATTTTTTCATTTATAAAAAGCTCCAAAATATATAAAACTCATGTTTATCCAAACAACTGAATTGTGTGAGGATAAGGATAATAACACATGGATCGCATTATTAATTTCATTATAACCTTCATTATAGACAGTAAAGTAATCTGTAATAATAAATAACTTGTTATATAAAAATAATTACTATTTTATTAATCTATATTGGTATTATAGGGACTAATTTGTTCATTAGGATCACCTCTCCCAATATTATTTTACACCACAATACTCTTCAGACACTATGCCACATTTTTTTTAATAAATTATCAATGAGTAATATGATTGTTTACATCCTTTTTTAGTTTCGTGATGTAATAAGTATACATAGATATTCTACATTTGTTAAAAATTATTGAGAACCATAATCCATTAAAATGCAAACATATAGTTTATATACATATCCCTCACATTCCCTCCCACTATCTCTCTATACACTCTATGCAGATTATATTTAAAAGGATGGCTCATTAAATTTATATTTCTATGAATTTGTTATATATTACACGTATTATGATTAGATACTTATTAATATTTATTTTTAAAATATAATATTATGAATTAATAATATATTATAAATAATAAATAAAATTTTCTATATGTGATGGTTTTAAATAATAAATATGTAGAAAAATAATGGTTTTGTTTTCCCATTTGGAATTACTCATCCCAGGACAAGGGGACACCATATGACCTCATATGTTACATCCCATATGGAAGAATCTTCCAATGAGTAGTGAGGTCCTAAGGTAAATCATGGGAAGGATATACCATTGGTAATATATAAATACTGATTGTATAGAGTGATTCAAGAAACAATCATAGTAAATTATGAAACAAAAATTAGATATGATTGAATCAAAAACATTAGTTTCTATAATAGATTCAATACAAAAATGATTAAAATAGTCATTATAGATCTTCCCATAGGGAAACAATATATTCAACAAACAATAGTCATCTTTATTGATGAACATAGTTCCCTTGTGGGAATTTCCTTGACCAAATTTCTCCTCATTTACAACTCCCCTAAGTAGGGATCATGGCTTTATTTGAAATCCCTAAGGAAAAGTTTATGAAGATGCACCTTGATGCCAATAACGTGTGTGTGAATAAAAAATAATTTGACACCACAAGTTCCTCTTTATTATAAAACTATTTGGTTATATAAATTTATTTATGTTGATGTAAAATAAACACATAAATTTAAATACATCCTTCTAGTTAATCATGCACTAAGTATGCGACCACATACCCCACACCTACATACATGAACTCATTTATAAAATGAATATCTATCCATAAATTAGTAACACATAAAACACCAGTCTTTTTTATTATCACAATTTGACAACTTCATCATGTAAACCAACCCAACTACACTTATCCTATGATATCTGTCAATTCACATTCAACCTTTCTTAATTGATTTAGTGAGGTCATTCAAGTAATATTAACCTAGTTACATTTGAAATGTACGTTGACTCCATACTCTCATTGAAGAATATTCATCAATAAATCCCATTCCTATACTTTCATTGATGTTTAATCAATTTACTTATCCCATCCATGTAGACACAGGGAAGGCCACATGTAGCAACATTTTCCCATCACTATTAATTTTTGGGATGAAACAAACGATCAGTAGAAAAACAAATCCACATGAATTATAATTCATAAAACAACCATACCCTGACAAGGCATTTCACTCATGAGGGACATTTAAATATCAAAACCCCAAACCGTCACCCATATGTTCATCCTTACAGGACACATCCAGTCATTGCATAGTAGGAATGACAAGATGGTATAAACACACAATACCAATTTTCATTTAAAAAACCCCAATTTTATCATGGTTAAACATAACCCAACTATAAAATTAATTTACCTAAGTTATTAAATTCTATTCTAATCCCAAATGTCACATTACATTCCCATTTACCTATATGGAAAACCTAATCGTTATTTCATATATGAGGCTCTCATATTTCATTTCCATGTTTCAAAATCAATTATATTAACTAATAAAACACCTAGTATACATATATCAACTACACTATCAATAGAAAATAAATTTCATATTCATATTTAAAAACTACCAGCATACCACCCTGTGTGAATTCTGAAAATATAGTATCCCTTGTATTTTTTTAGGCACACGAATCAAACACTCACTCTAAAAAGTCTACTATATCAATACAGAACACACCAAATAATGTTAACATAAAATATATAGGTATCATAAGGAAACACAAACACATGAATACAAATCAAGTAATACAATTTTATTCAAATATTTTATTGCGGTGAGGACTTCATAACTTATTCTTGATAGAAAATAACCGCAAAAAATATCCACATGAATCGATCCATATATTCAAAATTACAAAAAATAAATATTAAATTCTTCATATAAGATTAATTCAATAAGAATAAAAAAGGAAAAAGATATTGAAGTATATAATGTCATTATATATACACCCAAGAATCATCAAAATGACAGTTGATTTTAATGACCATTAAATGTGAGGAGGGGTCTGATTTTCCAATGTTGGAACCTCATATGATACCCAGATATTATAGAGTTAATGGAGAATATTAGTTGGTAAATAATCTACTTTATTTGGAAATTTAGTTTTTTAAACTTAAAATTATTCTAGATGACATTCAAAGGAAGAAAGATACATTCGTGCCTAAACAAATTTTTTTAAAACCCCCCAAGAAGCCTTGGTCCAAAATATCATGTTGTGAAGGAGTCGATCAATTTTTGAAAATATTACAAAAGAAAATTAGTAGCTAAAAGTCTTTCTCATTTCTCCTAAACATACTATTGAGCTACCGAGACACCTCTAATATTCCAAAAGACAAGTTTTCACTTGTTTAATAAAAACGTAAACTATAATTCAACTTGAAAATAAAAGGCCATTTACAAATTCCCCATTAATGACTTATTTTAATTTTCAATAGTTGATGGGGTAAACAGAATAACCTTGATATCTTTCCTAAAAATTTGACTCATGCTCCTATATCCTCCCCCAGTGACGTCCATGAAAACTGAATAATTGAGTGCCCAGAACTAGATTTCCATTTAACCAATTCCCCCCATCAATCTTTAAAACATTTGTTGGAGGCTCTATATATTAGATCTATACTTATAAATTATGATATTCAAAAATGAACACACACACACATAGGTCATGTAAATACACACGATCTATGGTGCCAACATTCAATGCATCCCAAATCATTAGAACGTAAAAAATTAATCTTCATTAAATTTCATCACATATATTGTATTGACTAAGAACCTAGTAGCTCAGAGCCATCATATAAATTATTACATTGGTATAAGATATTAATCATTTAATCTCAAAGGACCTAATATTTTATTAGTTACTTTAAACTAGATATATACTTGATTATTACACTAAATTATAATATACAAAAATCAGCATAATTGTTTTTGAGAATAACAGTATTCCCTCGAAAAAATCATTTCATGTCAATAAAAGTACACTTAACGAATTCATGGTAATAGAAAAAAAATAAGGGTGGCATGAAATTCTTAGTATGGGTTACATATTGAAAAATATATCATGTATCAATAAGAATAATTAATATGGACAGGTAAATAACAGAGCACACCTCTAATATAAAAAATATGATAATGAATAATAATGATAGAAATGTAAATAATAGAAAATTTGATGCCTGAAATCAAAAAATAAAAAGAAATGAAAAATGGTACAATAGATTTGTGAAAATATCATGGATAATAATAAATAAACTCGTAATAAAGGAAATTCATAATTATTGTATTCCATATCAACTTCTTTCTCTCAGGATAACTACTGATGCATTGAATGGATATATTATATATGGCCCCATCCATAACTGTAGGTCTTAAGAATTCCTCATTAGTGAATCATTTAATTAATTATAGATTTGGTATGAGTTAAACTAAAATACATGATTTTAATAAAGGACACATATTTATAAATATTTTACCTTAAATAAAATAACATTCCATGTAAACACCATATGTAAAAATGGTATACAGTTTATTAAATAATCATATACCAAATAAAAATATGGATATTTATGATAAATTAAATTTATATTTAAAATGTTCTCAATAAATTTATTTGTTTTAGAAAAATTTAACAATCACAAAAGAAATATAATTACACAATAACTTTTACCCCATGGTAATTTACAATTCAAATCCTCTTGGATGATTGATTTAAATTGAAACATAAAATACCATGAATTGTGAATTAATCATGGAATTAATGCTCAATATTTTTCATTATATACACCTACTAAAATTTAATTGCGGCGTAATAACAAATTAGACTCCATGGAAGATAAATTGACATGAAATTTCTTAACTGATGATTCCATTTGTTAAATTACATTTAACCTCATGTATAATGGTTCTAAACATTTTATTAATTTAAACTAGAACCGTATTAATATTTATAATATTATATATTATCTTTCTATACCATCTTATTAATTATTCATTATTTTTTTGGATTGGGTGTTAATTTTCTAGTTTTCTAACGTGCATTATGTCATGAAAGAATACATTCTTTTACTTATTATAATGTTATATAATATCTCAAAAATATATTCATGTCATAATTATATAATTTTTACATAAAATCATTATTTAAATTAAATTTTGAATAATGGTTATCAAAAATGAAATACAATACGATCATGGAGATGGTAGGTCATACGTATGGATGAGTAATGTTTCATATGTTCAATGATAATGATGGAAATGAGGTATGTAATATTTTAAATTAAAATAATGATAATAAATTATACATTAAACTCATATATACTTATATATATCATCCATGTGGTGGGTTTATGAAAAGATAGTCATGCCACTTCATGAAGGAAATAGTCCACATGTAAACGAATGATGTTATCATCATTATATCAGTGAAAACGAATGAAATAAAATGATAAATGTTATCATAAATGGATGATAAATATAAAATTAATAACTTATATAAATCATTTATATCACATATAATCATTAATGTTTTCTTTATCGCCTTCCATATGAAGCAATAGTGAATGAAAAATCACTTAAATTGGCAAGGAGGTTGTTCATCCTACACATGCGCGACATTATCATATATCTTAAAGAATGAAAGTTAAAATATATATAATTGATTAATTGACCTACTTGGTATAAATATTTCATAAATATCATATATATATTTATATCTATCATCAATCCTATCTTTGAATGTTGGTAATGGATGTATGAATGAAATCATGTGGTCTGGTGCTAGTCAGTCGTACTTGAGAATAATGATTTACAAACTGATTTTATAGACGTGGATATGGATTTTGGTGATGAAAATAACATAAAAACATTCTATTTTATTTTATATACTAAAATTATTATTTCAGTAGGGTTTTATAACTTTTTATTGAGGTGGATAAAGAACTAAAATAATGATTCTCTTTGAAGAACATTACCCCTTATTCGGGTATCCTCCTTGGGTTTTCAATAAATCCTTCATAGGATGTATTTATGAAAAATATAATAATTCGTGAATATGGTGGGGGAATTTTGGATATTACATGTTCATTTATTTTCCAATACATAGTGGATTGATGGTTTGAAAAAGGGAGGAGTGGGGTGGCTAGTTATAAATGCGGGAGAGGACACACATTTTATATTTGTAAAAGAAGTGAGTGATCCAACATTTTTCATAAATCACAAGTGAAACATCTTAGGTAATTACAGAATAAAGAGTTTTAAAATACATTTATATTTATTAATTATATATATTTTCAAATAGCCAAGTTTTTCAATAACATATATGATTAATCTGGATTTATGGTTAAAAAATAGTTTGTCTAAAAAAATTATTAATACCTTTTGATGGAGAACCCATTTGAAATATATTTTTGACACTTTTATAAGATACTTTATAAAAATTAACTTATTAATTGTAATTGGAACATCAAAATTTACTATGGTTAAATTTATTCATTTTTGAGATAAAATTATTATTTTAATGAATTTTGAGGAAAACCGCATTTTAATTAAAACAATATTTTTCATAAAAAGTATTTAAATTACTAAAAAATAATTTTAATTGTGTTTAAATATAATTTTGGTTTTTTATTTATCATTTAAATAAATTTTTTTCATCAGATTGAAATTAAAATTTAAATTAGATATAGAAACATTGGAATCTATTGAACGTTTCACTTTAAAAACCCACTTTTTATTTTTATCTGCAGAAATAATTTTAAATGTATTTTTAAAAATTATATATATGTATTTAGAAAAAATGGATTCTATATTTCTAATAATAAAGTAAAAATTATTTTTTATGTAAATTTCATTTTTTAGATATAAAAAATATATCCAGGTAAAAAAATTATTTACCTTAGTAAATGTAAAATTTCAACAAGTGTTAAAATTAAATGTCAAGAGCATAAAACACATAAAAAATAAAAAATATAAATGGTGGTTGAGGTGTTGTTGTACAGTAAACATCCTACAAAACATTAATTACTTGACATAGTTTGTGAATTTAATTCCACCTCTATATTATTAGCATTTAATTTAAAATAATCAATAAATTAATAACTAGATACCACCTCTCCTCAAGTATAAATACCACCCCACAACTCCCCATTTCGACAAAAAAAGACTTGAAGCTCCTAAAATCTCTTCGAAAACATTTCCTACTCAATGTATCTACTTCCAAGGGTTTCTGGTCTATCTAAAAGACCAAATACAAGGTTCTCAAGGGTCTTTCAAGGAGGGGTTATACAAGAGGTAATTTTCTCAAAGTACCACTCATATTTATATTTTTTTCCTCCATTCTCCTCACCTCCTTCATCCATCAATTAATAATAAATAAAAAATTATATACATAGTGGAGTTTTATTTTTTAATGTAATATCTCATATCCATTTCATTTCTAACCTTTACTGATTCAATAAAACGAAATTTTTGTCCTTGTTATGCTGGTTAATCGCCTCAGTGAATAATGTTTCTGTCATTTTTTCCTCAAACACTATCATGGATAGTATTAAACAATAATTTCATCTCAAATTATATTTTAAATTTTATACAATAACCTATTTAATATTATTTAGATGTTATATTTAATATTCTTTCATGATTTACATATTGTGGTTATATGATTACGTCATTTTGGGACGTATGGACAACTTCCACATCAAAATGACATGATTCATTCACACATCACAAGAAAATTAAGAAGGATTGTTTTAGTAAAAATCTATGATATAAATTACATATTAATACTAATTGAATTATATTATATATGTACACATAGTTACATACATTTCATTTAATGTTGTTTCATTCAATGCAATAGGAAAAATAAAAATATTGTTCCTGCTTATGTATAAAATAACATCTCCATGAATGGTTTTTTTAGATTTTAATCAAATATTATTATAAATAAATTTATAGTAAATATATTATATATATACATATATCGTTTTTTATATTATTAGAGGATGGACTTATGACCACATCTAATATGAACATAAAATATTGGGAAATTTTTATAACATGGTAATGAGTGATATAAAAGTAATAATAAACATAAATAAATTTATAAACCAATTATAAATTATCATGATATTATTATTCAGAATGATAAATAACACACATGATGAATTAGACTCGAGGTATGGGATTTCATCTCATTATTCATTCAATGATGAATTTCCTAATTATAGAAATAATTTTTATTTTATTATGTGAATATATAGCTGCTATGATATTTAATATCCAGATTTATTCACTAATAATTTTAATTAAATTTTTTGAAAAGGTATTAATTCATAGAGAATATGCTTCTAATGTTCAATGTGGTATGTGAAGCCTTATATATTTAAAGATTTAATTATAAAATATTTTCTTCATGATATTTGTTAATATATTTATTTATATGGATATAAAATAATTATTAATTAAATTTTAGGTCTATGTTTTAATGGGTTTAAAAATTAAATTTTACAAATCATTTTATTTTCATTACGAAAATGAAAAAAGGGTCTTTTTGACATATACGGTGATAATGACTTCTTTATCCCCATAACCGTTATTTGATATTTGGATTCCTCTATAAAACATAATTTTTTTAAATGGAAAATATATCCCTTATTTCCTTTTTCAGTTTTATTGAATTTAAAATTGGTTTGAATGTGGACTAACAATTTCAATACCGTGAAATGGTTTCTTGTGATTGAAAATTAAATTTTATGATTGAAATTTTGATTATTTCAAACTTTATGTGTTATGATTATATAATTGTACTTGGATATTTGCCTGGTGGTTATGTGATAAACCAAATATGGGAGGTTATGTGGTAACCCAAATACATGTTGTTACATGATAAACAAATGATGGGTGGTTCTGTGATAAACCAAGTGTGGGTGGTTAAGTTATAACCTCCAATGCACTAGGTATGGAAGTCGACCATATATATATTAGATTTGTAATATTTATGTGTGTGGATGTTGAATGTATGGTTATTACATTTAAGAATGATTATTTTTTAAGTTACCTTTGTATTTTATCTGTAATTTTTAAGGGTTTTATGGTATTCTCTCTATTACAGAAAGGGTATGCAAGGAGATTATGTTTATTGAAGAGTATTGAGAACTTCTTAAATCTGAAATGTATTACATTATGATAAGTACTGATTTGGAACATGTTTTACTGAGTAAAATGTTTGAATTATATATATATCCTATATAGATCTTCTTATGCTCAACCCATGATATAAAATGTTTTTCGTAAGATTTAAGGTAGGATAGAGATGTGGATGGAATCAAGGGAATGGTTTTGATGTTTAAACATGAAACAAAACCATGATTCCTTTTAAAAGTTTTTTTTTATAAAAATTTGATAAGGAGAAGATGTGTCTTCTTTGTAATATTTAAGTTGTTATGTTTGAGTTTTGGCCTAATTCTATATTTTACTAAACCTGAAAACATCCAAATGTGAATTATTGATAGAACTCGAGATTATGTAATATTTAAGGATATATAATTATAGTTGCTATCAAATGTCAGTATAGAAAAATTTAGATGCTAGATTAAAATTAATAACATTACATTGGAAAATATTTTTTATGTTCAAATTTAAATGATATAACATTTTAATATTACCATATTTCTTAATCTAATTTATATAGTTTAAAATGGTTTTTGATAGAGGAAAGAAGGCAGTTATGAGGAGAAGGCATATAGAGGAAAATAACATTCTAAGTCATCATCTTGATATGGTTGAATATGGAAGTAATTATTATTATTTTTTAATTGATTACTATGTTGACACAGACGATAAATGCCAGTGGGGTCCATGCATGAATTCAAATAGATTAGCCATAGAAGAATATGTCGGTAGTGGAGCATTTCATGAGGAAAAATCCCCGACTATTTATTAGATCATATAAACTTATAGAAGATGAAGGTAATATTATTTTACTAGAAATTAATATCTATGTAATGGGTGGTTCATACAATAAAATTTTTAGTCACTATATTTTTTATTTTTTAGGTGAAGCCGATCCATGGTGGTCAATGAATAAAAATATAAGTGGAAGAGAAGAGATTGATGCCATGGAATGTGATGAATTTTAAAATATCCTCCTTGAGAAATACTTTACTAAGGTTGTTTGAAATAGGATGGATAGGCAATTCATTTAATTGATAAAAAAGTAGGAATATTATTTGGCTACATATGATTAAAATTTCTCCTATTTCTCAAGGTACATCCCAGATTTTATCAAGTATATTGATAGTATGATAAATCAGTTTTACTAAGGATTGAAGAAAAAATATGAAAGGGAATTATCTTCTTGTGAGTTTAAAAGCTATGAGAAACGTTTTTGATGTAATGGGTAGGTATAAATGGAGGTTTTTTATGTTCATGAGGTCCACGAGGGATAGATGAAGAAGATGTCCGGTTGGCAAGCAATGGGAAAGCATTCATCAATGAAAATTAGAAGTAATAAATAAAATTTCCATCTTTAGAGTAGTGTGGTAAAATGAATCCTAGAATATTTATCTAAATTTCTTTTATGTACTTACGATAAGGTGAGACTAGTCATATAGCTCGTGACTGCAAAGGAGTTGAATATTCAAATATTTGTCCAATATTGATTACCCAGGGTTGAAACCAAAAAGATCAAATGTAGAAGGTTGTGGAATAATTGTTTTCTACTACTACGGTTTATGTGTAACCGTCAAATGAAGTGGTTATAGGTATGTTGCTTGTTTTTTCAAAATATCCCAATACTCTATTTAATTCTAGATCGTCACATTAATTTAGTTCTAAGAGAGTTTCAAGTAAATTGTAAATATCGCATCATGAGTTTGATATAGAACTTTTGGTAAAAAATATTGTTATAAATATTAAGGATATAAATATTTATAATAATCTTCCTATTATCATTAGTGGTATAGTCATTCCTACCAATCTTGTTGAACTTTACATAGTGGAATTTGATATCATTTTGTGTTTGGATTGGTTTTAGTTCACTAGTATAAAATAGAATGCAAACCAGGAATGTATTATTCAATGATTTCATACCTTTTATAATGTACCAAGAAGATGACTTATTGACTAAATATGGTAGTGAATTTTATGTAGCTCGTTCTGTTGAAAAGAAATAAGTGTTTTTGATTTGTGACATTCCTATAGCGAATGAATTTATAGATGTTTTTAATGAATTTATTTGTATTATTCCTAACGGAGAGATTGAATTTACTATTAATTTTGTTAATAATTCTATGACTATTTCTAAACCACCTTAGCGAATTTCCCAAGTATAATTAGTGAAATTCATAAAAACCGTTGCAAGAATTACTTAATATGGGTTGCATTCGACTTAGTACTTCCCCACAGGGTTGTCCAATTTTATTTGTGGAAAATAATGAAGGATCAATGAGACATTTTATTGACTACAGAGCCTCAAATAATGAAACTATTAAGAATAACTATCCTTTTCCTTTCATCGATAGTTTTTTTATCAGCTATAGTGAGCTCATTATTTTTCAATGATTTATTTGAGGTCTATGTACCATCAGTTGATGGAGAAGTATGATGACATTCCATAGACATCATTCCGAATGACATATAGGCATTATGAGTTTTTAGTTATGACCATTGGGTTATCTAATACCCATGTTGTATTTATGAGTCTCATGAATAGATCCTTTCATCGGATGTTTTAATAGTTTGTGGTTGTGTTTATAGAAGATATTTTGGTATATTCTAAAATCTATTAAGAACATGAAAGTCACTTAATGATTGATTTTCATACAACAAATGAATATAAAATCAATGCAATTTTTATTAAGAATGAATTTTTGTTGTGAAAAAAATTTTCCTTGGTTATATTGTTTCTAAAGTGAAAATTATTATTGGCCGATCTTAAAAAAACTTGTTCAAGAGTGGAAAAGACCTACCAATATCACAAGGATTGAATGTTTTCATGGATTTTAGGATTATTAGATAAGGTTTTTTTAAAACAATTCTTATTTATCCATATCATAGAATAAGTTAACATGTAATAGAGTTATGTTAATCTAGACAATGGAAGGTGGTGATTATTTTTAGGAACTGATAAAAAGATTTGTAAATGCTCCAGATTTGGCCCTGCCTTCCAAGAATAGTGAATTTGTTATCTATAGTCATGCATTATTGAATGGAATTGGTGGTGTCATAATACAGAATGATTACCTAATTACATATTCATCATGTCAGTTGAAACCTTAGGAGCTAAATTAACCAATAGACAATATGTAACAAAGAAATGTTCTTTTTCATTAAAAACTGGACGCATAAGTTTTATGGTGACAATTGTGAAATTTATACATATAGAAAAAGTTTGAAGTATATATTCACTCTTAAATAATAGAACATTATATAGAGGAGATTTCTGGAGTTAATCAGGGATTATGATTTCATGATTCATTACCATCTAGTAAAATCAACTAATGTGGTTGATGCTTTGAGTTGAAAAATTTACTCTATATTAACCTTGATATATTTTGAATGGGAGCTTTTTTTAATGATTTGATGACATTTTTCTTTGATGTTTCTGTGGCGGAAATACTTATTTTCTTTTTTATGTGTTAGTGAAATCATCTCTATTATAAAGAATTATGAAAGCATAGAAGGAAGACAACGAGTTTCCAAAAAAGGTAATATTGGTTCAATATGTTGTGTTACATCCGGAATCATTTTTTATTTTCTAAAAAAGATACTTTGAGAATAAGTGGGAACCACACATTCCAGAAATTCATAAAAAAACACCCCAAATACCGAAGTTCAAAACACCCAACGCCAAACCAAATTCAAAATGAGATTGAAATTCGAACCGGTAAGACCAATCACCTCGGGCCGTGAGTCCTGAGCCATGAGTCGCCACCGTCAGAAACTTCAAGACCATCGACCATCGACCATCGAACATCGCTCCATCGCCTCCATCAACAGGTCCCCTTAAAAAATCATAACATCTGCGTCCTCATCACGCAGGCGGCCACAAACAAGAATACTGGTAATCGAAACTGAACAGTCACCACAAAACCAAAAATCCCAAATTTGGCCACTCCAAACAAAACCAGAGAAACAATGAACCTCCAGCACCAAGTTCCACCACCTGAAGCTTTTAAATTACACTCCAATCATTCACAAAATCAAACATAAATCCAAAACCAACTTCAAAATTTCAATCCAACAGAAACCATAAAAAAGAAAGTCGCAACAAACACAAAACCCACTGCTGCCTTTTCAAAGCATTCACTGCCAAGAACCACATCCATCGATGCCCGACCCCAGTCTGCAAGAAATACCAAGAACGATTCCTCCGCACCCAAAACCAAATCATGAGAATCAAAACATAAAGGAAGAAAAAACATCACCATGAAGAATCCTCCAGAACGCCAAACCACACCGGAAGAGATCTTTCGCAAACCATACTGAAATCTCGCTGTCGTCGACACGATCTCTCCCGGAGACCACAACGATCACCCCGAGCACACCCATCTTATAATGAATCTGTGATGCCGAATCTCTGAAGAAGAAGCTGTAACATCAAACGCGGGCTTCACTACGCTTCCAAATGTACCCTTCCCAGAGATGGTGGGAAGAGGGGGGAAAGGCCAGCAAACGGTGGGAAGTGCCAAGGTAGCTGAGCCCACAAAGTCACTGATTCCTCCACTGAGAGAAGACCCTCTTCCATAAGACCATCAATAATGAGCGCCAGAGAGGGGTTGAGGCCGACCCGATATGGAGGGACGAGCGGTAGTGGTAGGAGAAACCCTAGCGAGTCAACACCCCTTACAGGCTCATTTTATGTTGTGTTACATGAATTTAACCTTGATAAGTATAGTGTTTTGATATTTGGGATAATATTATGTTTTCCTTGTGATTAAATGTTGATGATATAGTAGTTATGTGAAACTTGTAGTTCTTCATTTTTATTTTACCTAGGTATTAATTAATAGTATATATATATTTAAGAATATTACTGGTTGGATGGAATTAAAAGAGATATTGTTAATTTTACCATGATATGTCTGAATTTTCAATATGATAATGTAGAGTGGTATTTACCAAAAGGGTTTCATCAATATATTCCAATGATAGATTGGGAATGGAAATATATATCCATGGATTTCATAGTGGTATTAAAAAATAATTCTCGAGGTCACAATGTGATTTGGGTTATTTATGATAAACTGACTAAATCTTTTCATTTTCATCCTATTCGAGATAATCTACCTCTAGAAAAACATTCATAGATTTATATTAAATGGATATTCTGGTTAAATTGGATTTCCCTATTTATTATGTCTTATCATGATCCTAGGTTAAATTGTATCTTTTGGAAAGGCCTACAGAAGTCGTTGCGTACTGAATTAAATTTTAGTAATTATTTTCATCCTAAATTATATGGGATTTCAGAATGAAAATTTCAGAACTAGGAGGACATGCTATGAGATTATTCATAGTATTTCCAGGGATGCTAGGATTGAAATTTTTCATTGGTTATGTTTTCATATAATAATACTATTCAAACATGTATACAGACGGAACCATTTGAGGCATTATATGGAAACTGGTGTCAAACTCTTGCATTTGGGGTGAAGTATGTGAAAGAAACATGAAGAGACTATAATTTTTAGAGGAAATGGTAGAGAAATTTTATTTTATTCAGAGACATATGAAGATAGAATAAAGTAGTCATACATTTTACATAAATAATTAGAGGAAGGAGTTTTATTTCGATGTAGGTGATCATGTTTTTATCAAAGTTCCATCATAGAAAATTGTGATGCATTTTGGTAAGAACAGGAATCTAATCCCACCGTTCACTAAACCCTATAAAATCCTTGAGAAATTTGGATCAGTTTCCTAAAGAATGGCCTTACTTCCAAGTCTATCCTAGGTTCATAATTTTTTTCATAATTTAATGTAACGAATCTATAAGATAAAACTATATCATGTTTTGAGTTCATAAGTTGTTCTGTTGGAAGGCAATAATTATTATGAGGAAAAACTAGTCCATATTATTGACCATAGAGAGAATGTGTTGTAGAATTAAGTGATTCATCTAGTAAAAGATTCAAGTAAAACCCATAATATTGAATAGGAAACATGAGATTATGATAATTCTACAAGGGAGAAATACCCCCTCTAAATTGATAAGTGAATAAAAATGATGATGCAATTTAGAAAATGGGGAAGGATGTAACATTTTATATACAATAAATCCATATTTATTGTTAAAAATATTTTTTTTCTAAAAAATAGTTTTACCGCCTTTCGATAGAGAACACATTCTAAAATATTGTTTTTGACACTTTTATAATATCTTTTTTCTCAAAAAAAACATCTTATTTTTTAGACAGACATCAATAGTTTCTTTGGTATAATTTTTTTTATTTTTCTAAAAAAAATATTATTTTAATTAATAGTCTGAAATATTGCACTTTAATTCGAAACCATTTTTACATCTAATTTATTTAGATTTATAGGTGATCCTTTTAATAGGTTTTAAATTATATGTATGATAAGTTTTTATAATTTAATTCGGTTTTTTTTCATTAGAATTAATTTAAAATGAAAATTATATATAAAAACATATCAAACATTTGAATGTTTCACTTTAGATAACCACTTTTTCGTTTTGAATGCAGAATTAATTTTAAATATAATTTTCACAATTATATGAATTGAATAAGGAAAAATAGATTCCTTATTTAGAATCATATGTAAACAATTATGTCATATGGTCAATTTCATTATTTAGATATAAAAAACATATCATACTAAAATAATTATTTACTGTAGTAAGAGAAATTTTCTGACATGGGGTAAAATTAAGAGTTAAAACTTTAAAAATATCTAAAAAAACATTTAAAGGTTATTTGAGTAGTGTATTGACCATAAAAATCCAATAAAATAGTAATTACAATCCAATGTGAAGGAATTTAATTCCACCTCTCTATAAATATCATTATATTTAAAATAATCAATAAATTAATCACCTGAACCCACCACTCCACAAATACAAATACCACCCCATACCTCCACATTTCGACCCGTAATGACTTTTAGCTCCAAAAATATCTTCCCAGACCTATCATCCTGACTCTTCCCACATCCATGTACTTTTGGTCTCAAAAAATTCAAAATCCAATGTCCTCAATGGTGTTTCATGGGTGGGATATTCAATAGGTAAGGTTCTCAATGTACCCCACTGAATTTATTTTCTTTTTCTAAATTCTCCTTTACTCTTTATTATCCCAATGCATGATAACTAAATATTCATGCAAATACTAGATTGTTATGTTTCTTATTTAACATCACATATTTAATTCATTTATCATCACCTCTGATTCAATGAAATGAAATTTTTTTCCATGTTATAATGGTTAATCGCATCTGGGAATAATGTTATTGTTCTTTTTCCATTAATACCTTTATGTCTGGTCATAAAAATATTTTTCTAGTAAAATAAAATTTTAAAATTTATTTAATAACCAAATTAATAGTATATAAATGTAACCCGTAAGATAACTTTATATATTATCTATTATGGTTGTACAATAACATTGATTGGGGATGTGTGGAATACCACCTCCCCAAAATGATGTTATTCATACACACATCACATGGTATGTATTAAGAATTTTTTTAGTAAAAATATATTATATAAATTACATTTTAATTCTACTATAATGATATCTTGTAGTTATATATATTTTCATACATTTCATTTAATGTTCATTCTTTAAATATGACAGGAAAAATAAAAATAATGATCATACGTACGTACGAACTACAATCTGTATGGTTGTTTTTTTAGTTTGTGTTACAATTTTATCATAAATACCAATATAATGAATATATAATACATTTATATCATGCTTCATATTCTTTATATGATGTACATATGACCACGTGGACTATTGACATATACCCAGTTCATTTTCGACCCAAGAACTGAATATAGTGAAAACGTTCGATATGAACTTAAATAATTGAGTAATTTTTATAACATGGTCACATGTGATATAAAAGGAATAATAAACATGATAAAGGATCTTAATAAAGTTAAAATTTATCTATTTTTGTAATTTTGGAAGATAAAAAACACGCATGATGAAGCCGACTCAAGGTAAGGTATTTCGTCTCTATCATCTTTCATTGAAGAATTTTGTGATAATGTGAACCTTAATTCATTTATTAGGTGTATATACAAAAAAATTACATTTCATAACCATATTTTATCTATAATAATTATAATTAATGTTTTTTATCTTTATTAATTCATTGTGATTACGATTTAAATGTTCAATGTAATGTGGGACACCTTGAACGGTTAACTATTTAATTTTAAAAATATTAGTCATGATATTAATTCACATAATTATTTATATGGATATAAAAGTATTATACATGAAATTATATGTCTATATTATAAATCCTATCAAAATTATTCTTTTTAAACAAATTTTTTTACTTTATTTACAAAATGAAAAAAAAAGAAAGGTTTTTAACATATGTGATGGCATCGAAATCTCTATCGTCCTAACCACTATTTGATATTTGGATTCCCCTATAATTATTAATGATTTTAAAATAACAAGAAATAATTTTTCTTTTTTTGGATTCTTTATTGAAAATTGTTTTTTGAATTGTATTAACAATTTCAATATCTTGAAATGATTTTTTGTGAGAGAAAATGAAATTTTATGAGTGAAATGTTGATAATTGAAATCATTATTGTGTTATTATTATATAAAGATACTTGGAAATATGATGGGTGGTGACATGATTAACCAGAATATGGGTTAATACATGATAAACCAAAGATGGATGGAATCATGATAAACCAAATATGTGTGGTTCATTTATAATCCTATAGTGGTTGGATACATTATAAACATTAATGCATTAAGTATTAAAGCAGATTGTATGGATACTCCATTTGTAAGAGTGGTATGCATGAATGTTGACCGTATGTTTATTCCATTTAAGTATGATTTTTTCCGAAGATATCGTTATATGTTATATGTAATTTTTATGGGTTTTATTGTATCATTTCATTACAAAAAGGCTATGCAATGAGCATATAATTAGTGAAGAGTATTTACTACTTATTAAAGGTGACACTTATTAATATATTATAAGTATTCATGGATTACTTGTTTTTTTGAAGGTTTATAGTTTTCCTTTTTTTTATCCCATACTAAGAATTTTATGCACATCCCATGTTTTAAATTTTTTTCAAAAGATTTATGGGAGGATATAGACAATGATGAAATAATGTTAAATATTGTGATTATTACAACCCGTCCTCGGGGCCCGTGCCGTGACTACCCCAAGCCTGCCTTCCATAGCTAGGGGCTGGCGACTAGCACCAAAGGTGTAAATCTCGGTATCTGGGAAGGTATTTCCTTTATAAAACATAAACACATCCCACCAGAGTACAAGCGGAAGTAATACACTAAGTACAAAAGAAAGTGATGAAAAGTAAATGGGTCAGAATACAAACCCATCTGAGAAGTACAGCTACAACTGAACGAAGTACAACAGAAAAGACAAATAGCTGGAAGATAGAAGCAGGTCATGGGGTGTCCACCTCGGATCCTACCTGAAGGGTAGGTACATAGAGCCTCCTCAGCTCTCTCTCCCACCAACCTCTTCCGAGTACGATCTCGTCGTGAAGTCCACCTCCGGGTACTGACTCGTCGTGAGGTCCACCTCTGGGTACTGACTCGTTGTGAGGTCCACCTCCGAGTACCATCCAGTCCTCGTACACTCGATCTCAGTCAGCGATGTCTGTCGTCTGCATCCAACACACTGAGGTGCGGGTATAGCCCGTGCAGGGGTGAGTATACGATACTCAGTAGGGACCCTGAGACCCTCAAGGTCTCACTAAATCCAACAAGGATAATCACAATGTAAGTTTTCAACAGATAAACCTTACTTAGGTATAATCCCATACTTATACCTAAGTTATCAAGTAACCCATCTCTGCCATGAAGTATTACACAGATATGAAGTCGACGGATAACCACTACTTAGGTATATGCCCATACATATACGTAAGCTATCAAGTAACTCATCTCAATCATGAGGAAAACACAAAGGTCAAAGACTCAGCTCAAACCAGGATTTTCGTTAATGATATTGAAACCACAACTACTGAAGAGCTCCCCCTCTGACGAGTACAGTGATCCTATCACGACTCCAAGGCACTTCTCACTAACCTTATACTACTGAGGTATTCCTCCTGTCGAGTACCGCGGGTCAGCCACCCAAACATAGTAGTGCTTCCCGCCGGGTTCTGCCACCCAAACACAGTAGTGTCCCCCCCCCCTAATTTCTTGTAGAGGTAATCCTTCTATTGAGTACCATGGGTCGGCCACCTCACACAGTAGTGCTCCCCGCCATGGGTCTACCACCCAAACACAGTAGTGCACCCCACTAGGATATACAAGTCACTCCGACTCGAATCGGACAAGAAGTCAGTAGGTCACAGCCAGCTACATGGTCTTCGTACTCTGTATGCTCGTCTCCGGGAGGATCTGCTCCACGAGCTACTGGTTGATACTCCAGGTATCACAAAGTCCCACGATGAAGTATCTCAAAGGACCACCTTGTCATAGGGGTCTCAACGCAACAGACGGCGCGTCAATCAGACGCCCGGTCTTTGAGTTGCTAGCCTTTTAGTCCCGGGGGCCCGGTTTGTTTCGTGTACAAACCAACCCAGTCGTATATCAACTGTACCTCAAACTCTCAAAGGGTATACTCAAAGGGACCGTTTCTCAATGAGATTACCAACGCCGGTGAATGTTCGTCGAATGGTCGTTCGGTCTGAAAGTTATCGGCTTTTCCGTTTGAGGGGTCCGGTTGGATTTCATGTGCAATCCAACCCAGCAAAACTCCAACCACATCCAAACCTCAAATGAAGTATACCAGAAGATCCTTCTCAACAAGAGGAATCCAACAAATTCTACGGCACGTCAATTGGACGTGCGGAACTCATGTTATAAGTGTTTCCACTCCGAGGGCCCAGTTGGTTTCGGTTTCGAACCTACCCATCCATACCCATACATCACCTAAACCTTGTGTTTAATATACCGAAATGACCGTCCGGATCCAAAGAACCCTACGCAACTGACGGTGCGTCGATCGGAGGTATGTAGATCAAGATATGGGCGTTTAACTGAAGGAGGTCCGAAAATAGGGGGTCTGGGCCCTGTCTGACCTAGCCGAATACCCCCTAGGTCGGCCCGAACTGGGCCAACCCAACCCCGGTCCGGGTCCGGCCTGATTGGGCTCGGCCCGGCCCGGCTGGCATAGCCCGGCCCAACTGGCGCAGCTTGGCCCGGCGCTGGCAGCCCGGCCCAGCCGGTTGAGGCTCAGCCAGTGGGGCTGAGCGGACGCGGAGCAGGGGGCGTTGTTCCCCATGGTTGATAGTGAACCGGCACGGCTTTAAGGTCGTGGCTCTTAAATCCGGAAAGGCCTTGTCGTTTCGGTCTAGTTCCTGCCACCACGGCTCAGCCACGGGGGTCTGCTCCGGCGACGCGCTGCCGCCGCTTTCCGTGGACCCCCAGATGTGCACCGGTGGTCCGTTTCGCCAGCCGTTTGCGCCTAAGGTCACTACAGGACCCGAACTTCACTGCAGAGACTTCAAATCACCATTGCGACCTATTTTATTATCACCTGTAAATTCGAACATCAACAAACTATCTGCGAAGGGTCGTTGGTCCATGTTTGTCCGGCCCGCGCCCTCCGTGTTAGGAGTTATCAATTAACCAAGATTAAACAGGGTTTTATAAACAACAAACAATCAATTTTATTTAAATAAAATTGAATCAAATCATCCCACAATTTCTTGAATAAATTTAAAGCTTACCAATATTCCCAACCCACAATTAAAATAAAATATTCGCAGATCAACTTAATGATAAGTTTATCTGCATTCTTTGTTTTAGAAGGAAACAGCCATGGGAATAATATCATTCTCAAATTAATCCCCTACCTCATGTCGTTTGTCATTTGTTGATGATATCGTGAAAGGGAGCGGGCGTTGGCTCGTTGATTTCGGAAGGTGACGTCGTCGTTTGTGAATTCCTTGTGGCAGTGTCTCCTCCCTGGATGGAAAATAGAGGATTGTTCTTCGTCGAGAGGGATGGTCGTTCTTCGACAAAGTAGATGAACCCTCCTTCATCGGAGGAAGAAAATAATGGAGATCCGTTCTTTGTTCTAAGATGAAGAAATTCAACAAAAAATGAAACCACTTATTCTTCTCAAGAGTTCTCTCCCAATCCTCACACAATATGGCATCTCCATTAATATAAGGCCTTACCTTATTTTAATTAACCTTGACATGAATTTAAAAAATTCATAAACCAAAACCCTTAATTAATTAAAAGTAAGTTCGTTTAATTAATAAGAGTATGTTGGCATCATTAATGGTTTGAGAGAGGGAGAGGAAAGGTTACTCAAATAAAGATGACTTAACAAATTTATAGAGGGAGGTGAGGAGTTATGGGAAAAGTGATGGGGTGTTAAATGGGGGAAATTTTGTGGGAGTTGAAGGGAAGGTGAAGGGTTGGGGTTTCGTGCAGACCCCACCACCCTTGGTCATACCCTCTCATGGGAAGCTAGGTGGGTTGTGGCCCCACCTCCAACATCTTTATGGATAAATTAACTTCCACTTAAAATAAATTGTAACTCTACAATTTATTTAAGTCTTATTGAATCCCCAAAAATTAACTACCTCATGTGACAAAACGCAACTGCACTTAAGGTCCCATTAAGAAATTACGAGTGTTGCAAGTTCATCGGTGCCCTCATATTTTAATTCTGAGCACTGGTTCAAAAGATAGAAAAACCCGATCGTTCATTCACTGAACATACTTGATCCAAACTTCGGAAAATGATTTCGGGCACACCGGGCCTCGGAATCAGGTTCCGTCAGAAACTGAGGACTCGTAAAATTCCAAAGAAATGAAGAAAAAAATTTTGTTGAAATTTTAGAGTCTTTACATTACTCCCATATCAAGTCTTTACATCCCCGTAAAGCTTCAACACACACTAGGGAAAACAAGTGGTACTGAGCACGCATCTAAGCCTTCCGTTCCCAGGTGCTCTCCCGGAGGTTCTCATTCTACTAGTGAAAGCGCACCTAAGGAATAAACTGTCCACTTTGGACACACTCCTGTCGATCCTCAATCTCTACTAGATTATCTATGAATGTCACCCTGTCATCGACATCCAACTCCCTATGGTCGATGATGTGTGAAGGATCGTGCACATATCTCCTTAGCTAAGATACATGGATGACATCATGTACCCAGTGAAACTGAGGTGGGAAGTTCAAGCGGTAAACCATCTCACCTACCCTGTTGAGGAACTAGAAAGGTCTGTTGAACCTCGGATATAACTTGTCGCCTCGGACACATCCTCATAAATCTCGTCGAGGTGAGACCCGTATAAGGACGTGGTCACCATCCTCAAACTCTAAAGGCCTCCATTTCCTGATTAGAACTGGAACTCAAAACTCCTACTGCCACGAGGTTAAGATTGACCGACTCAAGAGTGATCTACCGCACCCCCCTGTGCCAGATTTTATCATGTGCTGTTTGGGGTTTCCTTTTCGTCGACCAAAGAAAACCCATCCCAATGTTGTAGGAAAACCATAACCTTTTTGCCTAATAAAGTCAATCTAAGTATGAACTTTGAATCCAATTTATACCCAGACCAATGTCGTAAGGCCTCAACGCTGCCACCAAGAGATTCCAACCGAAACTCTCGCCTCGAGGGTCAGATCACACTATCAGCGTAAGTGTGATTATCGAGTCTCCTCCCACATGTATCTCTAGATGTGAGGGTCAAGTCCACGGCTTACCGGAAAATCTAGGTCTGGGACAAGATTTTTGGAAGAAATGAATGATTCGTAACAACGTATGTTGTAACGGCGGTAAGAAGTGGACACAGACTGTCCCTCGAATCATTCGTAGAGCCACTAGGTCGCACTCCTTAACCGCATGTAGCTACTATTTTTCCCTGCCCTACAGCTCTATGATCCTGGTGGGGACAACAAAGGCGGGAGGTTGTAACATGTTGAAATGTAAACCACCACACACTGCTCTCCTAGATCTACTTCCCACGTCTTTTGCTCTGCAGATTCATCTGTCCTTGATGCTTCCTCTTCTTGAAAAATTTTACATGACCAAGTCTCTGTCTCCTATCAACATAGGATTTATGCTTGTATTATGCCGTCTTCATCCTCTCCTGGATGATCTACACATTCTCCGTCATAGCTCGTACCATATCTGGTCGGTAGGAAGTTTGCCTATGTGGTAAGTCGGTCAATGACCACCCTTCTTTGCCTACGATCTGCAAGAGATGCTAAGATTTCTCCTTTTTTGAAAGGAGAAACTTGGTATCATCCCCTGGATGAACCACTCCCATTGCCTAATACACTAAATCCTAACATGAATGATGAATTCATTCCATGGAAGACATCGTAAGGCCTCGACGTTACTACCAAGAGATACAATTGTCACTCTCGCCACCAAGGGTCGAGTCACACTGTTGGCATCTGTGTGAGGTCACTAGGTCTCCTCTCGTAGAAATCTCGAAAGTGAGGGTCAAGTCAAAAAAATTTAACCGGGACCTCTTAGTATCAATCAAACAGAAGGAAAAGAATGTAAACATCACAATGATAAGTGTATTTTATTACTGCAGCTCGAAGTACAAAGACACAAATGAAACAGCAACATGGAACTTGAAGCACTAAGAACAAAAAGCAATCCACTAGTTCTGCTCCTGTCCACCTGCTTCCGGAGCTCCATTGCCTTGTCCACAACTCATCTATTAATCAAGTACCCACCGCTTCTTATGTCTCGGTGGCTCCTCTAATGCATGTGGATCAAATTTGCGAGGATTCTGACAGTCACATGCCATGTGACCCTTCCTGCCCCATGCATAACACTTCCTTCTCCTCGTATGGATGGATCTGTTTCATGTACCTCGCACAACCAAACCTGTATACCGAGGTCACCCACCTGCTGGTCTGGTCCTCTTAGACCCCGGCATCATCTGTCTACTACCTACAGATGATTCGGCTGTTGATGGAAAGTCCTGCGGCAAATGCTACAGCTTCTGAGCACGCTCGGAGTGCAGAGTCACTGGTATAAACTCCACCCTGAAGAAGGTCTCGAAGTCTCCACAGGTGAGGGTCATCTCATCGCAAAACTGGAGCATTCGGCTCCACCATTTTCCTACTGCTTCCTGAACGAGGATGGAAGCAAGGATCACCATAAATTCCACGGGTGTACCTACTATCCTAAAGACTCTCACCACAGCCTCCAGCCAATCCTCAACCACCTGTGGGTCCGCATCTCCCCGGAACCTAGGTGGCCTCTGGCGCTGGAACTCGTGCAGCGTGCTCAAGAGGCGTGCATCGCCTGCTGCTAGGGATGGTGGCATCGGTGGACCAACGTATGGTAGTACCGCTGGTGCCTCCGCTGGTGCCTCAACTAAAAGAGGGCCCTATACTGAGGCCTCGTCGCTCAGCGGGCTGTCAGTACGTACATCTCTTGGGGCTCTAGTTGGTCGTCCGCGGAAAGGTATCCTGAAAGAAACAGATGTGACACGGTTAAATGATTATACCGAGTGAGATGGCCTGGTTTGAGCTGTTTTAAGGGAAAACCTTTGAAAACACACATGTAATTAGTGTTTTCGTGCACTGAGTCGGAAATCAGAATTCAGGGTCCTAGTGTATGAATATGTCGGCTACCCGCACCAACATTGGACTCCCTAAAATGAAAACCACATTCAGTACCCTTAACACTATTGCTTCATAGAAAAGAAATATCAGAGTTATAAGTTCTGCAGTAGAACCTCCCTTTGATACCAATTTGTCACGACCCATCCTCGGGGCTCGTGCCGTAACTACCCCAAGCCCGCCTTCCATAGGCCAAGGGATGGAGACTAGCACCAAAGGCGTAAATCTCGGTATCTGGGAAGTCATTTCCTTTATAAAACATAAACAAATCCAACCAGAGTACAAGAAGAAGTAATACACTAAGTATAAAAGAAAGTGATGAATAGTAAATGGGCCAGAATACAAACCCAACTGAGAAGTACAGCTACAACTGAACGAAGTACAACAGAAAAGACAAACAGCTAGAAGATAGAAGCAGCTCCTGGGGCGTCCACCTCGGATCTTCCCTGAAGGGTAGATACAGATATCCTCCTCAATTCTCTCACCCGCCAACCTCCTCTGAGTACCATCTCATCGTGAAGTCCACCTCCAGGTACTGACTCGTCGTGAGGTCCACCTCCGGGTACTGACTCGTTGTGAGGTCCACCTCTAGGTACCGTCCAATCCTCGTACACTCGATCGCAGTCAGCTTTTTCTGTCGTCTGCATCCAACACAACGAGGTGTGGGAATATCCCATGCAAGGGTGAGTATACGATACTCAGTAGGCACCCCGAGACTCTCAAGGTCTCACTAAATCCAACAAGGATAATCACAAAGTACTTTTTCAACAGATAAGCCTTACTTAGGTATAAGTCCATACTTATACCGAAGTTATCAAGTAACCCATCTCATCCACAAATTATTACCCAGATATGAAGTTTATGGATAACCACTACATAGGTATATGCCCATACATATATGTAAGTTATCAAGTAACCCATCTCAATCATGAGGAAAACACAAAGGTCAAAGACTCAACTCAAACCATGATTTTTGAAAATGATATCGAAACCACAACTGCTGAAGAGCTCCTACTCTGATGAGTACAGTGATCCTATCATGACTCTGAGATGCTTCTCACTAACCTTAGACTGTTGAGTTACTCCTCCTGTCGAGTACCACAGGTCAGCCACCCAAACATAGTAGTGCTTCCCGTCGGGGTCTGCCACCCAAACACAGTAGTGCTCCTCCCCCCCCCAATAGCCTGCAGAGGTACTCCTTCTATTGAGTACCACAGGTCTACCACCTCACACAGAAGTGCTCCTCGCCGTGGGTCTGCCACCCAAACATGGTAGTGCTCCCCACTAGGCTATAAAAGTCACTCCGACTCGAATCAGACAAGTAGTCATCAGGTCTCAGCCAACTACATGGTCTCTGTAATCCGTATGCTCGTCTCCGCGAGGATCCGCTCCATGAGCTATTGTTCGATACTCCAAGTATCACAAAGTCGCATGATGAAGTATCTTAAAGGACCACCTCGTCATAGGGGTCTCAACGCAACACACGGCGCGTCAATCAGATGCCCGGTCTGTGAGTTACTAGCCTTTTAGTCCCGGGGGCCCGGTTGGTTTCGTGTACGAACCAACCCGGCCGTATCTCAACTGTACCCCAAACTCTCCTAGGGTATACTCAAAGGGACCGTTTCTCAATGAGATTTCCAACGCCATTGACGGTTCGTCAAACGATCATCCAGTCTGAAAGTTATCGGCTTTTCCATTCTAGGGGCCCAGTTGGATTTCGTGCGCAATCCAACCTGGCCAAACTCCAACCACGTCCAAACCTCAGATGAATTATACTAGAATATCCGTCTCAATAAGAGGAATCCAACAAAGTTGATGGAACATCAATCGGACGTCTGGAACTCAAGTTATAAGTGTTTCCACTCCGAGGGCCCAGTTAGTTTTGGTTTCGAACCAACCCAGCCATACCCATACTTTGTAGAATCCTTATGTTTAATATACCAAAACGACCGTCTTGATCCAAGGAACCCTACACAACTGATGGAGTGTTAATCGGAGGTATGTAGATCAAGATATGGGTGTTTAACTAAAGGAGGTCTGAAAATAGAGGGTCTGGGCCCGGTCCAATACCCCCTGGGTAGGCCCGAACCGGGTCAACCCGACCCGGGTCCGGGTCCGGCCCAGTTGGGTGCTGCTTGGCTTGGCTGGCACGGCTCGGCCCAGTTGGCGAGGCCCGGCCCGGTGCTGGCGGCCCGGTGCGGGCGGCCCGTCCCAGCCGGTTGAGGCTCGACCAGCGTGGCCGACCGGACGCGGAGCGGGGGGTGTTGTTCCCCTAGTTGACAGTGAACCGGCGCAGCTTTAAAGCCTCGCCTCTTAAATCCAGAATGGATTTTCCGTTCCGGTCCAGTTCCTGCCACCACGGCTTAGCCGCGGTGGTCTTCTATGGCGGCACGCCGCCGCCACTTTCTGCTGACCACCGGACGCACACCAGTGGTTCGTTTCACCCGCCATATTCACCTAAGATCACTATGGGACCCAAACATCACTATGGAGACTTCAAATCACCATTGCAGCTTGTTTCATCGTCACCCGTAAATCCGCACATCAACAAACAATTTGTGGAGGGCCGTCGGGCCGTGTTTGTTCGGCATGCGCCCTCCATGTTAGGCATTATCAATTAACCATGATTAAACAGGGTTTTATAAAGAACAAACAATCAATTTTATTTAAATAAAATTGAATAAAATCATCCCACGATCTCTTAAATAAATTTGAATCTTAACAATATTCCCAACCCTTAATTAAAATAAAACATTCACGGATCAACTTAATGATGAGTTGATCCATGTTCTTTGTTTTAGAAGGAAACAACCATGGGAATAATATCATTCTAAAATTAATCCTCTACCTCGTGTTGTTCGTCGTTTGTTGACGATACCGCGAAAGGGAGCGGGCGTTGTCTCGTTGTCGTCGGAAGGTGAAGTCATCGTTTGTGAATTCCTTGCAGCGGTGTCTCCTCCCTGGATGGAAAACTGAGGAGTGTTCTTCATCGAGAGTAATGGTCCTTCTTCTACAAAGTAGTTGAATCGTCTTTCATCGGAGTAATAAAAGAATGGAGATCCATTCTTCGTTCTAAGATGAAGAACTTAAACAAAGGAGGAAACTACTTCTTCTTCTCAAGAGTTCTCTCCCAATCCTCACACAATATGGAATCTCGATTAAAATAAGGCCTTATCTTATCTTAATTTACCTTGACATGCATTTCAAAAATTCATAAACCCAAACCCTTAATTAATTAAAAGTAAGTTCGTTTAATTAATAAGATTAGGTTGGCATCATTAATGGTGTGAGGGAGGGAGAGGAAAGGTTACTCAAATAAAGATGAGTTAATCAAATTAAAGAGGGAGGTGAGGAGTTATGGGAAAAGTGAAGGGGTGTTAAACAGGGGAAAGTTCATGGGAGTTAAATGGAAGGTGAAGGGTTGGGGTTTCATGCGTACCCCACCACCCGTGGTTATACCCTCTCATGGGAAGTTACGTGGGGTGTGGCCCCACCTCCAACTTCTCTATGGAGAAATTAACATCCACTTAAAATAAATTGTAACTCTACAATTTATTTAAGACTTATCGAATCCCCAAAAATTAACCACCTCATGCGACAAAACGCAACTGCGCTTAAGGTCCCCTTAATCAATTAACAGTGCTACGAGTTCATCGGTGCCCTCAGATTTCAATTCTGAGCACCGGTTCAAAAGAGAGAAAAACATGCTCATTCGTTCACTAAACGTACCTGAGGCAAACTTCTAAAAAAGATTCTGGGCACACCGGGCCTCGGAATCAGGTGCCTTCCGAAACTTCAGATTCGTAAAATTTCAAAGAAATTAAGAAAAAAATTTCCTTGAAATTTCTCGGTCTTTATAGAGATTTTTAAACATGAAATGAAAACATGTTTCTTTTTAAAATATTTTTTTTATAAAAAATCGATAGTGAGGAGAAGTGTCTAATTATTAATATTTAGGTTGTTTGGTATGATTTATTCCCAAATTCTCTAAATTTCTAAACCTAAAAAGATCCCCAATGTTATTTATTGATATAACTCAAGATTATGTAATGTTTAAGGCAAGGTAATTATAATAAGAGTAGAAAATGTGTCATTATGAATCCATAAAGAATTAATTGTTTAAATATGGCATGAAATTGTTTTTATACATCTCTCTAAGTAATTTTTACATTTATTGTTTTAATTTCATCACTGTTAAACCCATTTTTCCTTAATAGTTGAAATTAATTTTTTAATTTATTCACTATTAATTTTGGTTAAATGATAATTTGAACATGATATAAGTTAAAAAAAATTATTCCAAACATGAAATCCCTTTTTTCATATATGGTTTATATAAGTGGAAAATATTAATTTAAAACTAATCCCATAATGTGATAATAAATAAGATTTTTTATGTCAAAATTTTAATGAGTTTACAAAGTATTTTTATATCAATTAAATACAAAAAATAATAAAATGAACTAAATTTGATTAATTGGTATATAATTTAACTAATTATACTATAAAAATAATGAAACATTTAGTCCAAAAATAAAAATAATATAATTGGGAAGTCATTTTTCATTAAGAAATAATTTTTTCATTATTCATCAAACAATGAAACTACTTATAGAAGTACCAAAAAATTAAACCAATGATATTTTTTAGGTCCAATATTAAAAAAAATTGAGAAAAAAATTTGAGAAATTCAAAAATCAATATATATTTTGTGCTCATAGTGCAACTGATCCACCTTTTAGAAAAACTAGTTTTCTCAAAAACAAATATGTCTTTTTATTTTAACATATTCATGCTTTGTTAATAATCTATATTTAACTAATAAATTTGTCTAAAATATATATTTTGAAATGCTTTAAATTCTATTCATACCTTATAGTCCAATTTCTATGTGATAAAAATTATACTAAATAATTATATTAATTATATATTGAAATTGCAAAAAAAATATAGTCTTTATTGTAAAACAAGATATCGCTGAAAATCATTGTTTCATGTAAGGAAATATAAAATCAATGTTTCGTGTAATAAAATATATTTAGGAGATTTTTTTTGTTTTAATATAAATATATTGTTAGTCCTTGGTGCCTAATACTCCATCACACTCTTGGTGATGTCAATCACATACTATGCTGAATAAAATGATATTATTTTATTTTATTTTTGTGTCAATTTCACACCACCATATAAAAATTGTTTCCTCACAATTTAAAAATGTTCATTCAAATCAAATGTTGAATATTTATAAATACAATTTGTGAAAAAAAAATACATTTTAATTTTTATTATAAAATATCATCTAATAATCATAGATATAGAAGTAAAAAAGGTAAAATGGAATATAATACTAATATGATTCAAAGTAGGAGAAAAAATGTAGAAAATAAAATCATGGGAAAGGATGAAAGGTGTAAATAATTAAATAGATTTATTAACATAATTGATCAGAGTCAATTACAAGATCAATTAAAGGTGATGGTTCCAGTAATGACTCGAACTATTGTAAATAAAATTTCCCTTTTGATGTATTAAAATTTTATATCATTATAGAATGCACATGAACTTCATTGGGATTCAACAATTCCATTAATTTATCTTTTCCATTGATAATATATTAATTTTACATTGATCACATGGTTTGTATAAATATTGGGTTTTATCAAAACCTATTGACATAGAAAAAGGATGTGATGGAATCAACTACTAGGATTTCACCATATTAAAAACAAATTAGAGCTTATGGGGGATATATAATCTCTAGTATTTAACCTCATCCAATAAAAATCTTATATAAAACAACTTATGCATGAATGAATCCATTTATGGGACAATTTAAAAATCCACAAGGTCACGACCCAAACCATTTACGTCGAACAACCCCATGAAAGTCTCAATATCACATACCATACTTTTAGGGTGTTTTTTCGATAATTAAAGGTATATTTATCAAGAAACATGCAAATGATTATGTAAATTATTTTTTAATATAATAATTAATATATTTTCATCCTATTATTATTACATTATAAATTATTTTTATTTAGATACAATAAAAATCAAATAGTATTTTTGGGTAATTTTTAAAATTAATTTTGGAATTTATATTGATGAATCAACTTATTTTTTTAATATAATATATTTTATTAAAATATAATTAGTAAATAATTTTTATTCAATGTAAATGATCATATATTTTTTATGAACCCAAATTTAATTTTTATAGTGGCCCAAAAATTATTAATGTCAAAAATCTAATCATTTCTTAATAATTTTTTATTACTTTTTTAAAAGTGAAAATGATCATATCTAGAAACTTATTTTGATAAAATTAATATTATTTTTTAAATCATAATATCAAAATTAACCAATAGTGACTTTTTCATAATTTTAAGAGGAATTCATATTTTAGGGTGAACAAATTACCGTATATATATAATTTTTGTATTATGAAATCATAACAACAAAAAAATGATATTATAAATACTATAAATGGTATCCATGAAAAAATATATGTTTTACTTTTAAAATGATTTTATTTTATTTTTATTTTATTAATTTAATAATTCTTTTATTAATCCTCCAAAACCATTAATATATCTTATGGTTTTGAAACAATTTTGTTGTGAGTATGACATACCTCATCATATGAAAGGTTATTATTTTACTAATTTTTGATGTTAGAATTATGAAATAATGATAAAAACTCTCATATTGATTAACCCCTGAGAAAACACCATTGTATGGTGTTTGGTTTTGGTTGTTATGTTTTATAGATTCCAAAACCTAAATAATAAAAAAATCCACTATTTCGTATATAAAACCTCCCATGCGCCCATTTATCATTACTAAAACTTATTTAAACATGTCCATACTATTCACCCCACTCACTAGAGTCCTCCTATGAATCCTCTAATATATCAATAATCCCTTCCCTTGCATTTTCAGTTACACACTCAATTAAGGTATCTTTTACATTCTCCTCCTTATTCAAGTATATGATTTTTCTTTTGTTCTTTATCTTCATTTACATATGATGGGATATGTTATTATATATTCAATTTACTGTACATTTTATTTCCAACAAATTATATATCCCTTTAACTTTAATCATCATGTTTTAAAAAAAATTGGGACATCCTTATGCTACAAAAATTTCACTACGATTTTCCATTCCAAAACAATTTTGTAGTGAATAACATACCAATTTCTTATCAAGGGTGTTCACCTCCATACACACAAAAATAAATGAAATGGGGCGTAATTTTATGTATTTTACAATACATTGTTGGAGAGTAAATTTTTATGATGAATGAATACTTTTTGTGTGATCTATGTGTAACTCTTAATCCTGAGAATGAAATGAAAGTGACAGGTGTACTTGTAATTTTATAGACATCCAATGAATTATTAATTTTTAGTCTCATGACTTTTCAATTTGGGACATTGAGTGAACCTGATTCCTTCATTGGAATTTATCATCCAATATTATATGGTATTTTAGCCTTGACCTATATTTATGATGTAGTGTTTAATGTTATTCCCATATTTCTCACATTATGATTACCATGTTATATTTCCTTATTATTAATGTTACTTTAATTCCCCATTGACATGCATATTTCATAAAATGTTTTACCTTATTCCCTATGTATTTCATTAATGGGATTTATAGTTCACCCCCTTCTCATGACCCATGATTATCGCATACCTTTCTAAAATCCATGTAATATTACCACCATGTTAAGGATATTTTCAAAAAAGATGATGTATTTATTGTTTAAAGTTGTTATGTTGTGTACATAATTTGAAAAAAAATTATAATTCTTAATATTTCAGGAAGTATTACGTGAAATATTATGTAATAAATCATTTATTTATTTTAAATAAATAATAGTGTCATTGTAGTTAGGATCGAAGGAAATGTTTTGTTATTTTTTTGATTGGTGTTAGAAAACTATAACAAACCCCATAGGGATATAACAATCTATAAAAAATATCCATAAGTTATTTTAAGTATAGAGTAATTGGATTATCAAAAAAATTAAACGTTTTTTGGATATGACATGTGTACATGGTTCTGGGTATGATTTACCATTGGGACACAAATCCAACAAGATGTGTTAGTCCTGACACGGTGTAATATGGTACATAAAAACAGGCCTTACTGTGTACCTAGTCCAACAATCCCAGGGGATATGCTTTGTTAAATTCATAGGCTCATTAAAAATTCTTATTAAGAGGAAAAATTCCCATGAGAATATATTTTAGGAAATATATCTTAAAGAACATATATTGAAACCTAGATATTCATAAGATAAGGAAATTATGGTAGTTTCAAGTTATACATTTCATTACATTATGTTCCCATGTATGTGTTTAGTAGTTTTAAAATAATCATCCCTAATTTTAAATTTATTCATGAAAATGCACTAAAATATAAGAAATTAAGAAAATAATCTATGTGAAAGTCCATGTATTGACTACCCCCAATGTGATTCCCAAACTAATGGTTTCAGGAATCATAAACATCAATACGACACTCTCTTAGCTAACCCAGGTTAAGAATAGAAACCTAGAATATGAGGATTTTCCAAATCCCTCTAATAGAGAACAATCTATAATTGATACCATTATGTGAAATTGGCCTCCAAATATCAATAGATCATATGATACCATAATTTCATAATAATGGATCAACTACAATTAGATGTTCTCTATCATTCAATGTTATAATCATGAGATGTATCTACTGGTTTATTATTGAATGGAGGGAGAAGCATATTAGTGGTGTATGTTGATCAATAATATGAATAAAGAAAAATATATTAATTCAATGGTGTGGATGGAATTCAGGAAAAAAAAATTCAATAAATATTTTTCGTGAACTCTCTATCTTAAAATGGAAAGGGATTTCACTCCTGCAAGATCAAAGATGGAAAATATAATGGGGTGTTTGTTGGAAAAATCACACTATATTCATGATATTTCTCTTACATTTTCATTACCCCCAAATTTATGTTCGATTACATTATTGGTTAGCTAAATACATTTCTAAGAAAATCCCTGATGATCTCTGACATTGATAGCTATGAGGATGTTGTTTGATGTGGTCTAAAAGTCAAAATGGATATCAGATAATTTAAATGATATCATGGGGATTGGAAGAAGATAGTGGATTTTAATTCTTATGGTTTTAGGGAGAAATCTAATTGTGAAAATAAATTTTAACATCCCACGTTTCAATGGTGCAGAAAGAATCCCCACAAAAATTTACTAAAGTTGAAGAGGAAATTCATTATGTGTGGAATGGAAGGGCACCAATCTAGTGATTTTCAACATGAGAAACCCACTGATGGGGTGAAGGAATGGAATGCTCAAGTATACCATCAATACTTTGTTCATGGAATCAACTAAAAATAATTATGAGAATTTTTAAATCAGTGAATGTAGCCATGGGTTTCTAGAGACATCATATAACCTCTAAGATTCCAAGGGTGATCTTTTTTCACTCAAAATTGTAGGGGTGGAATGAAAAATATAATTTGTTATAGGAATGTTGGATATTACTTTATGGATATAGAACATAATTTTTTATTCCGGCTCTACTCATTACTTCATATCACTCATGTTTATTAGAACAATTCAAACACCACCATAAATCATGGAACTGTAGTCATCTGTAAAAATAAAAAATGGGTAAATTATTGTATCATGAGAACATAACTCATCCCCTGTAACATTTTGGGGGACAAAAATTCCAATGAACATTATCATACTCTGTTTTGGTGGAACTTTATGCAATTATGGGAATGTACTGTCTTTCTCTATATAGTTCCAATATAAATTTTTGTGACATTCAAATCACTCTATGTGTTATAAAGTGTCCACAAATTTACTATAAGTGTAAGGAGGAGGAAAAAGATTTTTTAGAACCAACATCAGAAGCCTAGTAATTATTTCCCTGTTAATAATAATGTATATATCTAATGATTTATTCTATATAAATAACTATCCCTGTATACATTCCCATGGTAATGAAATATGAATATGTGTTTCTTAAGGAATTTCATGATATTCATCCTAGTCGAGAGGTTGAATTTTCAATTTAACCTACACCTAAGGCATTACCATTATCCAAGATGTTATATAGAATCTGTATTGTGATACATGAGGATATAAAGAAACCACTATAGGATAATCTGGATAAAGGGTTCATACGCCCTAGTGCATCACCATGTGGTGCACGAGTACTCTTTGTCAGGGAAAAGGTTGGATCAATGCGCCTTTTCATTGATTATATTGAGATAAACAAAATTATGAAATAGAATAGGTACCATCAACAAAATATTTATTACTTATATGATAATCTACATGGAGAAAAATTCTTCTCCAAGACGGATCTTTTTTCATGATATTATCATGTAATGGTGATGATGGATGATATCTGGAATACAAATTTTCATACAAGGTATGTGCACTATGAATTCATAGTGATGCCATTAGGAATCACAAATGATTCATAAATATTCATTCACATTATAAAAAGAAACATTAGGTAGAAAGAAAAAAAATTGGAATAAATTATACATAACATTCTATTAAAATCCAATTCCAATGAGGATCAGGAAAAGCAAATGATTATTTTGCTAAAGTACTTGTGAAAGTAGATGATTTTTTACAAGTACATAAAATGTGAGTTCTAGTTGAAGGAATTATCATTAATGAAGTTTATAATAACAATCAATGGGATATATATATATATGGACCCTTCAAAAAATAAATCAATTAATGGATCATTTTGGAAAAATTTGTGACATGTATCCATTGTTTCTTTGGGTTAGTTTGGTATTATAACTAGTTTGTGAGAAATTTATCACAATTGTCAAACCCTCCTACCATGATAACTCAAAATGGAGTCATGCTTAATTGGAATGAATAATGTGAAAAGAGATTTATGTATATTAAAATTATTCTTATCACATCACTTGTACTTTCACTACTCACATGTGGATATATTTTGTGGTTTTCCGTGATGATTTGTAAAAGGGATTGAGTTGTGTGTTAATGAAAAAATGGAAAAGTCATAAACTATACTTCAAGGAAGTTGAATTTTCAAAAATAGAACTTCCCTACACATGATATAGATATTCTTGTAGTTATCATCACATTGAAAATATTGAAGCATTTTCTCATTAGGTGGAATTGGGATATATTTATCGATCAACAAAGCCTGAAGTATATATTCACAGAGAAAAGGCTAAAAATTCCCATATAAAGATAGTTATAGATGATCAACGACTATGAATCCTCAATTAATTACTATCCCAGAAAATAATAAAGTGTTGATTCCCTATATTGCATAGATCCAAAAATTATATCATTGATGAAAATTAAGAAGGATGTGATCTTCTTATACTTATATGGAAGACATGAGAATCATAATGAATGAAATTCCATCAATAATTTATCCAATTATTTCCCAAATGTCATATTTGTAAAGTATTAAGGATTATAAAATTGATGATGTAAAAATTAACATTAAAGTGATAACTATAAGAAAAGGTAAATCCTTGTAGTTCATGGTTAATGAAAAAGGAATTATGAGATTTTGGGTTACAACTACGTGTACTACTAATTCATGAATTAATGAAAGAAATATTGGATGATGCATATAGTTTTACATTCTATATAAATCTATGTAGTGAAAAGATGTAATAATATATCTAAGAACACTATTTTTTGGACAATATGAAGAAGGAGATCATAGAGTATATAGAATGATGTCTTTTATATCAAACTATGAACATGGAAAGGAAGAACTCAATTGGGATAATGCTACCATTACCCATACCTACATGTTTAATGGAATAATAACCATTGACTTTCTCATTAGGCTTATGACGTCATCTAGATAGATAAATTCTATCAAGGTTGTGGTGGATCACCTAAGAAGGACATCACACTTCCTTAAAATTCAAGAAGACGTCTCACTGGATAATATTTCATGGATATACATTAGAGAAGTGGTGACACTACATGAAGTAACTTTATCGATTTTATCTAATCAAGATTCATGATTCTGTTATATGTTATGGAAAGAGTTTCTAATATGATTTTAATAAGGAGTTAAACAAAAAAACAGATTTTCACCCTCCAATTGATGTCCAATCTTTGTTGACTATCAAAAAACATGAAGATATGTTGAGAGAATTCTCAGCTAACATCAATTGAGGTTTGGACCAATATCCTCTTCTAGTCGAGTTCTCTTACAATAATATTTTCCACTTGATCATATGAATGGATCCCTATAATTCCCTTTATATTAAGGGGTGTATAACACTTGCATGATGGGATGATTTTGGAGAATTAACAATACTAAGTCCTAAAATGGTTGAGGAATTGATAGAAATTGGTAAGACCATTCAGCAACACAGCAAGTCTATTCTTCAATGATAGAAGATCAATTCTAAAAATCTTTGGTTATACCTAGAGTTCGATGTGGGATAATTGATATTCCACTACATATATCCATGGAATAATGTGGTGAAATTTTGGAATATGGGAAATCTTAGTCCAAGATACATTCATCCCCTTGAGGTCCTTGAAATCATAAAAGTGATATCCTTCCAACCTGAACTCCATCGAAACCTCTATAAATTCATAGATCTATGACATGTATAATTCTTGAGAGTGTACATGCATAACCCCACATATGTAATCAATCTAGAGGTGGTACATTTAGATAATGTCATCTTATATATGGAGAAACCAGTGAAGATCTTATATTATAAAGACAATGTTCTATAAAATTATAAAATTAACCATGTAAAAGTGATATAGATAAAACAAATGATTGAGGAAGATACGTGGGAACCTAATGAGTTTAATAAAAAGAGTTACCATATTATTTTTTTCATGTGAGAAATCAACATTTTGAGGGAAAATTTTCTTATTTTTGGAAAATTGTAATGAAGAGCACTATTATAAATGAAATTTCTCTTGCGATGCCTTATTAAGTAATTTGGTAATATAATGAAGATGTATTTATTTGGGATTCCAAAAGAACATTACAGTAACAGTACCATTTATAGTATTTTTATTGAATAGTTATCACAGGATTAGTATAAATATAGGGTTTTAAAAATTCATTGACCAAGACAATGGGCGTGATGGACTCAACCAATAGGATCATACCATAAGAATCCCATTTTCTAATATTCCACATTTTATAGAATCAATGAGATTTTCCCATGTCCAATCCCAATATAAGATCCAACAACTTTTTTCCCATAGAAACCATTTACGAAAGAAGGTCAATGTTATCGATATCACATACTGAACCATGTACGTCGCACCACGCCATGAAAGTCTCGCTACCTCACACATTACTCATATGATATTTTCATGTTTTTTAAAGTGATATGAATCAGGATCATAGAAATATGAGTACAAGAGTTATTTTTATATAATAATGGTTATATATTCATCTTATTATATGTACTTTATGAATGATTTTTTTCTTCTAATACAATAAAACTCTAATAGTGTTGATTTCAATATTTTTGAAAATAAATTAATGAATTCATTTGGATTAATTAATTTTTTTCAAATAAATAATATTTTAATAAAGTATTTTTATTATATAACTTTTATTAAATATAAATAGTTATATAATTTTTCTAAAGTCAAAATATAATTTTTATGAGGGTTTAAAAACTATTGTTGTCAAAAAACACAAAATTTCTTAATAAATGTCAATTAATATTTTAAAATTTTAAAATAAACTTATTTAAATAATTATTTAGAAAATTTTAATATTGATTTTTTAATTGTCATTTTTAAATTATCCATTGGTTTATTTTTGGTAATTCTCTATGACATTAATATTTTCAGGTAAAAATTAAATTCCATATAAATATACAATGTGTATTACGATATCATAATGACCCAGAAGTGATGTAATAAATACTATAAATGGTATTATAGACCAAATATATGATTTACATTAAAATTTAGAGATTTTATATTTATTTTATTAATTTTATAAAAACAATTATGAATCCTACAAATCCATTAATATATTTTAATTATTTCTTTCCTTTTCATTAATAGTATGACTCACCTCCACATAATCAAGGGTATTTTAATTATGATATTCCCTTGGAAATATAAAATAATTATAACCACTACTATTTTGTATAATCCATTGGAAAATATATAGTATGGTTTTTTGTTTTGAATATTTTATTGTGTGGAGTTCAAATTTTAAATAATAATTAAATCATCCACTTTTGTTATATAAACCCACCTAAACATCCATTTATATTCACTAAAAGATATTTTATCACATCCATAATCTTATGTACACTATATAGTGTCCTCCCAAGGCTCCTAAAACTTTCAAGAGTTCACTCCCAAACATTTGGAGTCACACAATCATGTAAGGGAACATTTCCTTTCTCCTCTTTATTCAATTATATTATTTTATTTTGTTATTCTATATTCAATTCCTAATAATGGGATATGATATTAAATATCCCCCTTACAGTCCAATTTATTTCAAAATGATTATATACCCATTTAGATCTCAAAAAAAACATTTTATAAATTTTTATATGACACTATCAAGCTACTAGAATTTCACTGTGATTTTTCGTACTAAAACAATTGTGTAGTGGATATAATACCCATTTCCTATCATTGGAGTTCAAAATCATACACATAAACCTCATTGAAAAATGACATACATTTATTTTTTTCCAAATCCATAATTTTAGAATAAATAATGAAGATGAAGGAATCCATGTTTTATGATCTATCTGGAACTGTCATGCATTAGAATTAAATGAAAGTGAAGGGTGCGCTCGAAATTATATAGTTGTCTAATGTAGTGGGTAATTATTAGTCTAATTATATGTCATGTTGGGACATGGAGTGAACCAGATTCCTTAATGTGACATTGACCTCCATGATGTTTTGGTGTTTTATCATTGAAATATGTTTATGAATGAGTGTTTTAAGTTAATTCCACATTTCCCATGTTATGATCATCACGTTATATAATTACATAATCTAAATGTTACATTTATTCCCCATTTATATATGTATTTTCAAACATGTTTTACCTTATTTGGTGTTTATTCCCTTACTGGTATTTATATCTCACAACATTCTTATGTATTACCCTAGGTTATCCCCTATAGTTTTGGAATCCATGGAATATTATGATCATGGTAAGGAATTTTTCTATAAAGATGATTTATTTCCTAATATAGTTTTTCATTTAAGGTAAAAAAATTCTAAAATATAATAGTCTTATAAATCATCCATGTAATATTACAAGTGATATTTTTTAATAAATCATTTATTAATGTCAAACAACAAACATGGTCGTTAGATACATAAATTACATAAATATATGATAATCTAAAAGACCATATGATTTAATGTCTGTGAAGGTAATATGATAAAATATTCATCTCAAGGTCCCTTTTCCAAATGTAAATTAATAATTTTACTCTCTATGAATATAATGAAATTTTCATACTTGATGTGTTTCAATTTCCTATGTTTAATTTAATAATTTAGTTCTACATTAAAATAAATTTTCAACTCATCTATTACTCCTAGAAATGAATATCCAAAAAGTATTTTGATACACCAAAAGCACTGATGTTAACATTTAATAGATCTTAAAATCAATAAAATATTGAAAAAAAATTTTGTCCATATGTAAATATTTTTCAAAAATATATTGTTTGTCTATGTTATCTAATATGAACAATTAATCTATAATACACAAAAGTAACAATATTTTTTATTCATTTATATTAATGATTATATCACATAGGCTAGTTGTAGGAGCTAAAACCATATCATTATTTAGTAATTGGTTCAAGTCCCATAGCATTTACATATAAGATAGGATTTCACCAATCATAAGTTTTGTCCACTTTATAAACTATATTAATATATTTTATATAATTTTCCTAAAAAGAAGTTACGGACATCGTTGAAATAAAATACTTAATTAATTAAACCTATTACTAATGTTTAGAATATAAAATATAATTTGTTCATAGTCATTAATATTCATATTGTACTATCATTACAATTTCATTAATGACCATATTATCCATGAGGGATATCAATACGATTAAACATACCTCTATTAATATTACATGAATTATTCCAGAAATTAATTTTCCACCCAAAACATGTACTTGTCAGAATTGACAACAAAATTTCCTTAGACTTCGTAAAATTGCACCACATAATAAATAAAAATTCTTCTCTAAGACACTAATCATTGATCAATATTAAACCATTTAACTCATGATGGTATCCATAAATCATATGTTGATGAAGCCTTATATGATTGTAAAACAATTCAATAATTTTATAGTTTCTTATAATCATATACCATTAGAAGAATACAATAAAATTTTAATTTTTGGAATCCCAATAATTAAAAAATCTTCTATATAATTACACATATTTCCTTCAATTTTCATGGTTTTAAAATTTATTAGATGTCATCTAGTCTGATAATTCCTCGGATACCAACATTTTAGAAAATAAGAATTCAATGGATCAATAGAAAAATATTAATTTCATTTCCCATTACTCTTCATTTATTGCTATGAATTTATTTTATTTATGCCCTTACATTTTACACATAAATCATTTTCTATTTTTATTTGGAAGCATACATAGATGATTATATCCACATGTCTTACATGGATGAAATTTATCCCTCTTGACTTTATGGTCTCCATCACTAGAGATATTATATTCCTACATAAATATCTTATTTAGGGTGTTTGAGATTTGGTTGAGGTATATGTTGTTACAAATATTTTGTTGATAACTGATTATACAAAGTTGAAATTTATTTCACATTTGTCATCATCCAATTTAGTTTCACATAAACACAAAATTTTACTTCAAGTTAATTTTTAAGATGATTATTTTTTGTTTTATCCACTAAATAAAACCATAATGTATATTTTGAGAAAAAATAATAGGAGTTGGATAACTATAAAATCATTTCCAGTACATATAAATTATGACACGTTATTTATACAATATAAGACACCATAGTTGTATCCTTGCTCATATATTTACATCATATATTAAAATACTTTATAATGGATCATATGAAGAATTTGAATTATCATATGAAAATATCATGGGATTTGCAAACTTAGTGCATAGTATGGATCATTATTGTGAACTAGGTTGTAATAGAGTTAAGGCCAATGCATCCATTTCAGTTTTATTATCCTTTGGTACATACATTCCAAAATAAAAAATTACTTTTAGTATCTAGAAACTAATTTATTTTCTAGGAAACCCCACATAATATATAAATTACCAATACATTATGATATTTTTCAATACATATCCTAAAATAATGACATCATTTTTCCCATATTATATGTTTTTTTAAAACTTCTCCTTAGGGTTTCAAATGAACAATCTCGGATACCATCTACAGTAACCCAGACCCAATTACCTAAAAAATAGATTCAACATTATTATATTACAATAAGAAACAAGGAATCACTTCCCAAGGGACTGAATAGTTTATTAGTCTTGGTAAACATAATGGATAATTTATTCTTACCTTACATATTAATTCATAAATTATAACATTTTTTCCATGAATTTTCTTAATACCTATCTAATAACATTGTATGCCAATCATAATACACATCTAAGAATCATGGGAAATTAAAAAAAATTACTATGACAACAATTGCTCAAAAACGGTTTGGTACAATAGAATCTATCTTGTATCATTAATAATAATCAATATAGGGAGGTAGATAACTAATCACACAAACCACTTAAATAACTGGTTAAGGAATAATCAATATGGAATGGTAAATAATAGAAATAATTTTACATTTAATCAATAATGTGAAAAGTAAATTAATCAAGAGATAATTTGATTATGTAAAATATCTTGGATAATAATAAATAAACTCTTAGTAAAATATTTAATTATTTTATGAGATTATATTATGATATTGGAAACTCTACAGTCATGTCCCTTCATGGGATGGTTTAAACAACTTGTAAAATCCCAATTAACGTTTTCTTAACCTACTGGTCCCATGAGACATATTAAGGCATTGAGTATATTTATTATAATAGAACCTAATCATATATGAAGGTACAAATCATTCCTCATATATCTATGAAATTATTTCATTCACTAATTAATATACTTTAACATCAAACATCTATAATGAGTAAATGATATGGATTTATTAATATATCTATAATTAATCAAATATCATTCAAAATAAACACCATATATAAAAATGAAATAAGGTCAAGGAAATAATCATTGAAATCATAGATGAAGGTTTATGTGTCGTAAAAACTAGATTTATAATTAAAAATTATCATTGGAATGAGATATTTTTATAATAATGTTTGCAATTAAAAAATATGGTGAGATTCCACAAAAACATTTAACACAAAGAAATTTTCAAGTAAAATAATATTTGATTAAATGATTCAAATTGAAATATAATGTACCATGATCTATGAATTATTTTTGATGTTACATGTCAAATTTTTATTATACACAACACATAATAGTGAATTGGTGAAGAATAACTAACACGTCTCAATGGAATGTGAATTGGGATGAAATCTTTTACTTTATGATTACATTTATTTAACTGTATTTAATGTTATGTATAGTTGTTCTAAATAATTTATTAACATATTACATAACCATATTAATATTTATAATATCATATGTTATCCTTTTATAATGTCTTATTACCCATTAATTAATATTATTTCCACATTTTCGTTGTTTCTTTTGTTAATCTCTTATTTTATTAACAGTTTTTCATCATGAAAGATCTGATTGATTCCCATATTTTATAGTAAAAAATTAAATATAATAATAATTAAGACATAATTATAATATTTTTAAAGTAATTTTTATATTTAATACAATCATGAATAATTCTCATGAAAAATTATGTACGTTATGATCATGGATACAGTACGTCAGGCGTATGCATGTGTAAAGTTTCCACTTTTGAGTAATAATTATGGAAAGAAGGTTAGTAATATTTTAAATCTACATAATTATAATAATTTAATTAATAAAATATCATATACTTATATGTATATATATTATCCAAGTGGTTTATTGATGAAAAAAGAGTCACGCCGCTTCGTGTAAGTGGTAATCCACACGTACCTGAATAATGTATCCATCCTTACATGAGTGAAAATGAATGAAATATAATATAATATATTTAATTAAAATGTGATAAATATTTAATGAATTAGATAAAAATTCTATTTACATTACATAGAATTTTTAAATTTATCATTATCACCATCCCATTGAAGAGTCAGAGATAGATGAATCACATCGCTCTGTGAGTTGGTTCACCATCGTAAACGGGACAGATATTAATATATGTCCTATTAAATGGAATGTAAAATGATATATATAAAATTATGAATCATAAATTATGAATATTGTATCAGTATTATTTATAAAATTTAGATTTGTCATCAAAAAAACCTCTGAATAATGGTAAGAGAATAACAAATGACGTCAGTTTGTGAGGTGGTAGTCCACTGTACACACAAACAATGATTTTGTATCCCATTTTATGGAAAAATATATGGATGTACATTAATAAATTATTATATAATCATCCATAAAAATTGAATTCTATTATTTATTGATATAAAAAAATTAATAATAATTTATGGTGACGGAGAAGCAAATAATATAATAATGCATGTACAAGAACATTGCAACTTCTTTAGGTAACCACATTAGGTTTTGACTAAATCCTTCCTTTGATGGAGTCATGACTTATTTAAGGCTAATAGAATTAAGGGAAGTGTGTCGGAATGTTATTTGGGATGTTCTTGTCTGATTCAGTATGTTTTTTTGGTGTGAAGAATATAATATGTAATGAAGCCTTTTATAAGTGATGGAGATGACACAACTGGCATTTTTGTAAATAATTGAGCAATACCCAGTTTTTCACACGTAAAAAGTCCAAAAAATTGGCCATGATGAACCCTCATAGGTATAATGGCCGAAATGTTAGTATAATATTATTTTTATACCTATTTATAGGTTATTTTTACACTTGTTTCTTGGTTTAACCACTACGAAATCCATTTTTACCTTAACAGTGGAAATTAATCTTAATTCATTCACTATAAATTTTGGTAAAATATTGTTATTAATTTATTAGTAACTATAAATTATTATGATTCTGAATATGGATTCCATTTTTCAATATTACATTCATTGAATGTGAAAATTTTGTTCAAAATCATTCTTTCAAATATAAATAGAATGTAAGTATTTAATGTGAAAATTTCATAAAGAATAAATTATTTTTTTATTTATATTCTATATTAAAATGATTCAAATCACATAAAATAAATTAATTTATATATAATTTAATTAATTTTAAAATAAACCCAATTCAAAATATAGATTAACATTATATAAAATTCAACAAAAACTGATGTTTTCAATTAAAATTCATCATTTTTCGTATTCCTAAAAAATAAAACATATCATAAAAATAATAATAAACAACCATAATATAATTATAATAACATTATTTATAAAATGATTTTAATTTTTTAAAATTAAATTTTTAAATGCGGTGAAATTTATCTGTAAATGTGTTGTGAAAAGTGTAACTATTCTATCATTCAAAAAAAATAGAGTTTTTTAGAAAAATATTTCATTTTTCATTCAATGATATATATTTTCTTATTAATAAATCGATAGATAATAATTGTTTCTAACAATTATATTTTCATATTTTATTTAATACATTTCATACCCACCATTCTGATAGATATGTGATTACTATCATATTAAATAATAATATTAATAGTATATTTTTGTTTTGTAAAACTCAAAATTATGTGTAACAAAATATTTTAATGAAAATAGTTTTTAAAGTTAGGAAATCATAAGATAGTTATGTTGATACTGAATGCTATTTATTATAATTAATTAATTTAAAAATAAATATATCATAAGGTATCTGAGTGTTATGTTTGATTTTATGATTTATATTGCATGTCACAAACCCTATTGATTAAATTTTAAATCATTTATAATTTCATGGTGTTAAATTATTCAACCAATAAATCTGGTGATGAAACACATGCACACCCTAAAACATGAAATGAACACAATTATAATCACGTATCATATAATGAAACAATTTTTCTCCCCATGAAATTGGTCACAAAATAAAATTCTCCACGTGAATAATGTAATGAATATGTTTTCACCACATGAATCACCTTACTAATGCACTATATTTCTAAAACGTCCTAATTTATGACCCAAAGACTAAATATACTTGTCTATGAAACCAAATACAATTTTATACATCTGATTGATACAATTTTATTGGTATCCCTCTTTCAAAGAGACATATAAAATGTTTACACACATTTACTACTACACCCATTCTCCTGGAACATGTTATGTTCACCTACATTCCACTCATGAAGTTTTAAATTTTACTACCAATACTTTCAAAAAATAGGACTAATATAGTATTACTATCATATACACACTATCAACTATGATACTCAACTATAGTTCTCGATTTTGATCACATTAAAAAATCCCAAAGGATTCATCAAACTTGTCACACCGACTGATACCCAAACAACAATACTATGTTATCAACTCAATAAAGTATTTCCCAAAATACACATTTCACAAGACTCACTTACCAACATCCCCATTGTCTAAAATACACTAACTAGAAAATAATTTGTTAAGCCATAACAATTTTTACCAATCCTAAAGAAAACCTCATCTTCACACATCTCTATATCAATCTCCATCATATAAGAAAAAGAACCAAAAAATTTCTCATGTTCCACTCTAACAAAACCCACAAAATCTAGAAACTGTGGTTCTAATCGTGATTAATAAAATGCTAGGGAATTAATAACCCTTACATAACTTGATCGATTATCGGTCCCAATTTTTATCTAACAACATTGGATGGCTGCCTATTCAGAAAAAGATTCACTCATAATCCCAATTAAAACTCTACAGCTTTCCGAAACTACTAACCCAAAAATATTATTCCCTCAGAGAACATAAACATTCTCCTATTTATAAGGGAATAAAAATCATCATAATAATCAATGAATACCATATACTTGAAATTTTTTTTATCAAAACATCAACATATGGGAATTTTCCACACAATTACCCCGCATTCAGTTGTAGAACCAACACCATGATCACTTTCCTATTATCCTTGTAAATACATTACATCATGGATTTATTAATAATCACAATGGTCATTTTACAGCCATCTATGAAAATAAATCATGCTCCATAAAAACCAAATAAAGAACCAAAAACTCCTATTATTGAATAATAAAATGAGATATGGTGATCGATAAAACATCCACTCCTAGAGTGGTTCACAAATAGACTACCCATCTGACACATATCCAACCACACCAAATGATCTATTTCAATTAACGACAAACATTACTTGTAAAGACCATCTTATCACATGATTTTAATCCCACAATATTTGTAAAGACCCGTAATTTCCTTGTAATGTTTTTTAAATAAATGGAAATTTAATGAGTCTGCGAAAATTTACGGCGCTTGATTGCGAGGCCCGAAGTGCCCGAAATGAATTTATGAAATTTTTTTGGGTATATTCAGTAAACTTACTAGTGATTTTTTATAACTTTTGAACTGGTACACAGAATTGAAATATGAGGCCACCGTTGAACTTGTAGTGTCGGTATTCGCTTAAGGAGACTTTCACTTCAACAGCAGTGGGTCGAGAGTGAATGATAGTTTATGGATTTTTACTGAATAAAAATAAAGTTGTGTAGATTTATTTTTATTTTTATTGTTAAAACGTCCATGTGGAGGTTAGTAGTGGGGACCACTAAACCTTAACCTCCCATGAGAGGTTATGGTGGTGGGGACCACCAAACCTTAACCTCCCATGAGAGGTTTTTGTGGTGGGGACCACCCGACCCCTATTAATGGGGGGAGAGGACACCTCTCAACCCCCTCTTTAATGTGGAGGAGCCTCTTGAGCTTCCTCCACATTAATGATTCCCACACACATCATTAATTGTGCCAACATAGTTATTTGTCTTTTCCTTTTTTTTAAAATTAAGTAAAATCATCGTTGAAATATAGGAAGGTTCCTAATAAATAAACCGTCATAAATTCCAATGATTGATACCTACCTCCTCCATCTCCTTTATATATGGAGCTTGGGAGGAGGATTTGGGATGGCATCACCGAGCGATGAAACGCTGTTAATGTGACACGACGCCCAACACTTTGAGGATTATTCCCTCCAATGAAGAATGCTTACTTCTCGAAGAGCGCCACCTCCACAAAGAATGCCGGCAAGGAACGTCTTTGACTATGACGAATCAACGCACGAGCCTGGGATTGGTGGTGTGTGGCATATGTGATGAATGTCGACGACTTCCCCTTCTGCAACGCTCCAATGCCAACAAAGAACAAGGAAGGGTTTTAATTTGTGTATGATTATTTTCCCAAGTATTTCCATTCTTTAAAATGAAGAATGCAGATGTTTTGTTTTGCGGGTAGGAAACAATCATTAAGGGAGGGTTTGACATTCTTGTTTATGAGGAGCTGCTTGATACCGCCCTAATGTGGAGAGTGCGGACCAAACTAACATGGCCCATCCTCTCTGTAATCCTTGTGTTGAATTAGGTGTGTTCTTCGAAATGGAGGAAGATGACAAAAGAAACGGTGCTCTGCCACTCGCGGCCTCCGCCGATCTACAGTGCAGCTGAACCGCCATTTAGCCGAGCCACCGCCACGAGCTCCACTGGCTTCGCCCCTCGGGGCATCCGGCCGAACTATCCCCTAGCCTCCCCGGCTGTCGGCCGTGCCGCCCAGTCGCTCAGGCCTCCTGGCCGGACCGGCCCCGATCGCGCCCCCCGGCCTCCGAGCCACGCCACCCCAAGCTGCACCCTCACGGCCCTATGATCCGACCCAGCCCCGTGCCCTAGGCCAAGCCACCCTTACAGTTCCGTCTAGGCTGAACCTCCCTCGTGCCGACCCGTGGCCATTTCGTGCCCTCACGGCCGGTTTGCGCCCTCATGACTCTCTGTGGACCCTACGCGTTGGCCCACTGAACAAGTCGGCCCAGACCCAATGGGTCAGGCTGGGTCGACCTGAACCAAGTCAGCCCAGGCAGGATCGGGCTAGGTCGGTCTGATCGGGTCAGACCAGACCTGGGCCCACTACGACCCATTTATGCTCCTTCTGCCATATCATTGGCACTGGATGTCCGTTTGATGAACCGTCAGCAGAACTGGAAATCTTGGAGCATGACAGGCCCTTTGAGTGATACCCCACTGATTTTTGGATTGAGATGGGGAATGGTCAGGTTGGATTGAGGAGAAATCCAACTCGGCCCCTGAGACTAAAATTCGAAAAACTCACAGACCGGGTGTCTGATTGATGCACCATCTGTTACGTTGAGACCCCTCTAACATGGAAGACCATTGAGATACTTCTTTGTGGGACTTCATGGAAGTTGGTGTATTGAACAGTAGCTCGTGGAGTAGATCCTATCTGACATGAGAGGGCATAGTGCGGAGACCTAGTAGCTGGCTGAGACCTGATGACTGTTGACTGTTTGACTCGGAGTGACTCTACTAGCCCAGTGGGGAGCACATTGGTATCGCAGCAGACCCATAGTGGGGAGTGTATCAATGTGATGTAGCAGACCCCCAGTACTCGACGGGAGGTGTACCTCAGCAGGCTAGGAGGGTAGCGCGCTTGGTGACACCGAAGACCCATGGTGGGGAGTGCCTATGTGTGACTCAGCAGACCCATAGTACTCGACAAGAGGTGTAACTCAGCAGTCCAAGGCTAGTGGGGAGCATGCATGGTGTCGTGAAAATCCCACTATACTTGACAGAGGAGGAGTTCTCTAGCAGTCGTGGTTTCAATAATGTGACTGGGGATGTTACTTGATAGTACCCCTAGAATAAAATCCTGGTTGAGATGACTTAGTTTTCCTGTGTTTTCCTCATGATTGAGATGGATTCCTTGATAACATAGGTATATGTATGGGCATATACCTAAGGTCATCTATTGATTTCATTCTTTGTGGTTTATCCTTGATGTATTTTGTGAGACCTAAAGGGTCTCGAGGTCCCTACTAAGTATCATGATACTCACCCCTACACGGGCTATGCCCGCAAGTTTTTATGTTTTATGTAGATGAAGGACAATGCTGACGGAGGCTGAGAGTACCAGGACTAGACAGTACCCGGAGGTGGACCATATGGTGTGTCGGTACACAGAGGAGACGGATGGATGTGGAGTGTTGTGGAGGTGATATGTACCTACCCTTCAGGTTGAAACCTCATAAGATGACCGAGTAGCTACTTTCCCTTTACTTCAGTTGTGTTTTATCACAGTTTTACATGTACTTCCCTGTTGGGCTTGTATTCTGGCCCCTTTTTCTTTCAGCACTCTTTTGTTTTACAACTTACTTGGTGTTTCGTCTAGCTGTGTGCTTTCTTGTGTGTGTGTTTTTATAGGTTATAAAGGCAATGCCTTCCTGGATTTAGGGATTTACGCCTATGGTGCTAGTCACCATCCCCTGGCTTATGGAAGGCGGGCTTGGGGTAGTCACGGCATGGGCCCCGAGGGATGGGTGGTGACAAATTAGTATCATAGTAGTCAGTTCTATAGTAGAACTTAGGACTCTAATCTTTTCTATGAAGAAATAGTGTTAAGTTTAGTGAGTGCTGTTTTTAGTCCAGGGTGTCCAGTGTTGTTGTGGCGGAGAACGTATCCATACACCAGGACCCTGACTTAATATTTCCAACTCAGTGCACGAAAACACTGATTGCATGTGCGTTTTCAAAAAATTTCATTATGCCAGCTCACCAGGTCAGCTCACTAGGTACAATATTTTGACCGAGTTGCATCTGTTTCTTTATGGATGCCTCCACGCAAATAGACAGTTAGAGTTCCGAGATTCATACGCACTGATTTCCCACCGAGTGATGAGGACTCGGTGCAAGGCCCTTTTAAAGTGGAGGTACCATTGATATCACTCCTCATTGGACCACCGATGCCACCAGCCCCAGCAGTAGATGATTCACGCCACTTGAGTGTGTTGCACAAGTTCCAACGCCATAGGCCACCTAGGTTCAAGGGATAGACAGACCCACAGGCGGCAGAGGATTCACTGAAGGCTATGGTGTGAGTTTTCCGACTGGTAGGGACACCAGCTGACCTCATGGTGATTCTTGCTGATAGCCTTCTACTGGAATAAGTGGGTAGATGGTGGAGAATGATACTCTAAGTTCACAACTAGATGAAACTTCTCTAGGTAGACATCAAGTTTCTATTTCAGGATGAGTTTGTTCCAGTGACTCTTCACTCAGTGCCCATTCCGGAGCTACTTCATATGCAACAGGGCAGCATGATTGTGGCTTAGTACTCAGGGAGTTTCACTGACCTCTAATGATACTTCACTGATATGGTGTGGGACCCATTATTCAGGGCATGGACCTTAGAGTAGGGACTCAGGTGGGATATCAGGGCTTCGGTGATCTCCCTCAGCATCCTGACGTAGTCGGGGATGTTATAGAGAGCCCTCTTAGTGGAGAGTTTCCATGCTGAGTAGTCTCCAGCAGTGAGATCCACCGCCAGTCGACACGTAGCAGAGACTTCTGCAGCTAGCAGCAAAAAAATGCCACAGAGGTCCGAGAGGACTAGACTTACTGGTGGACGACGCATGACTCAAGATCAGTTGTGCAGGGAACCCGAGGTAGAGGCAGACCTTCCAGGAATGGGCAGTGTTTCGTATACAGTGGGAAGGGTCACATGGCTCGTGATTGTCCGACCCGCCATTCATATGTTCAGAAGACGATATAAGGACCTCCCAAGCAGAGGCATAGATTCAATCAAGGTGGTTCACAAGGAGCAGGCGGACGTGGCAGTGGAGCTGGTCATGCAGGTGGTTGTGGGCGACGTTTTGAGATGTTACCGCCACCACCACCATGAGGTCCACCCCAACCACAGAGAGTAGGTGGACAGGGGAGAGCTCAACTCTAGGAAGCTATGACCAATGATCACGGTGCTCCGGAGATGATACAAGGTATGATCTATGTCTACTCCACCTTATTTGTAGTTCTCATAGACATATGTGTTAGTCATTATTTCATTTCCACTACCCTCATTCAGATCTTGGAGATTCTGATAGGGTCGTTGGTTCGATCCTTATGGGTAGAGACTTCTGTGGGAGCAGATTCGACAATTATGAATTGGTACCGGTAGTGTGAGATTACTCTAGTAGGTGAGAGATTCAGCTAGGATCTCCTAGTAGCTGCGTCGAGGACTTACAATGTCATCTTGGGTAGGGACTGGTTGCCTACATTCCATGCTTAGACTGACTATTTTAGGCACAAAGTGCAGTGTGCCTGCACGGATGGGACCAAGTTTACATTCACCAGTGAGAAGGGGTCCTTTGTAGTGTAGGATGGACTTACCCGGATGAGGGTGTAGCCGATTACGCATCAAATGGATTTCCTTACCCTTGGAGCAGTTGACGTAGAGAGTCTGAGCTATCCTGTAGTGGCGGACTAGTACACAGATGTTTTCTCTAATGATGTCCCAGGTCTAACTCCTCATAGAGAGGTGGACGTTTACGTTGAATTGTACCCTGGGACAACACCAATATCTACACCAGCGTATCAGATGGATCTCGTGGAGCTTCATGAGCTGTGGGTATAGCTAGAGGACATGTAGGGGAAGGTATTCGTCCAGCCTAGTGTTTCACCTCGGGCAGACCCAATTGTATTCTCCAAGAAGGCGGATGGGTGCTTGAAGCTTTGTGTATACTATTAGTGCCTGAACCAGGTGACCATGAAGAAAAAGTACCCACTCTTGAGGATTGACGACCTCTTGGATCAGCTAAAGGGATCATGATGGTTCTCAATGATAGACCTTAGATCAGGCTATCAACAGCTTATAGTACGAGACGAGGATGTATAGAAGATAGCCTTGAGATGTCAGTATGTCCATTACGAGTTCTCGGTTATGCCATTCGGAGTGACCAATGCTCCAGCAGTGTTTATGGGACTCATAAATAGGATCATTCGGTCATACCTTGATCTCTTTGTAGCAGTCTTCATCGACAACATTCTGATATAATCAACTACTGAGGAGGAGCATGCCTATCATTTGCAGTTAGTAATAGACATACTCTGAGAGCACCAGCATTATGGTAAGATCTTGAAGTGCCAGTTTTAGATCTGAGAGGTTTACTTCCTGGTACATGTCATATCGAAGGCTGGAGTTTCAGTAGATCCACTAAATATTGAGGCGGTTCTTGCTTGGGAGCCACCTAGAAGGGTGACGAAGGTGCGGAGTTTCCTGGGTTTGGATGGGTACTACCATAGGTTTGTGCCAGACTTCTCCATAGTTGTAGCACCACTATCAACATTGATGATAAAGGGGAAACACTTCGTGTGGTTGAAGAGTTACCAGTAGACCTTTCAGGAGCTGAGGCAGAGGCTGAATAGCGCCCCCCATCTTGAGGCTTCCAGAGGAGGTTGTAGGGTATGTAGTTTACTGTGACGCATCAGGGACCAGTCTTGGATGTGTCCTGATGCAAGAGTGAGAAGTGATCACTTTGTTTCTCAGCAGTTGATACAGCATGAGTAGAACTACGCTACCCATGACCTGGAGTTAGCAGTAGTGGTCTTATCCATGAAGATTTGGTGTCACTAACTGATGGGAGAACGTTTTACCATGTACTATCATCATAAGAGTTTCAGGTATATCTTCTCTCAGAAAGACCAGAACCTGAGACATCGATGTTGGCTTCAGTTCCTCTAGGACTATGACTTCGAGATTTTATATACTCCTGGAAAGGGGAATGTTGTTGCAGATACACTGAGCATGAGGTCTGTTATACAGCTGCTAGGTGACGCAACTGAGAAGCTAGCTGCTTTGTAGATATCCTTTGTGGATAAAGACGGAGCAGCCTTTCTACAGTCTCTTACAGTCACTCCCCCCACTTCATTAGTGAGTCAGGGAGTCATAACATGGGGATGCTAACTGTGAGACTCAACGTGCTTAGATATCCATAGAGTAGGCACCTGATTGATTTTATGAAGGTGGGGAGCACATTATCCTCTTCAGAGGACGTACCATGGTACCAGTATCACTTCAGGAGGAAGTGTTGAGGGAGTTCCACACTTCCCCTCTAGTGGTACATCCAGGAGTGGAGAAGATGTACCAGTATCTCCGACTACAATACTGGTGACCGGGAATAAAGACAGTTGTTGTAGAGTTTGTCTCTCGATGCCTCATTTGTCAGCAAGTAAAGGCAGAGCATCAGGTACCAGCAGGCTTGGATCAGCCTTTAGAGGTCCCAGAGTGGATGTGGGATGGGATATCCATGGACTTCATGATAGGACATCCACAAACATTTAGAGGTCATGACTCTATATGGTTGATCATCGACCGACTCACCAATTCGGCCCACTTCCTACCGATCATAGAGAAGGGTTCAATAGATAGCTTAGGACGCCTCTATGTGCAAGGGATTGTGAAACTACCTTGAGTAATTTTGACTATTGTCTCCAATTGTGATGCATGATTTAATTCCCGGATATGGAAGGAGTTTCAGGAGGCTTTCGTGACGTATCTTCATTCGAGCACCTCCTTTCATCCGCAGACGGATGGTCAGACTGAGCAGACCATTCAGACCCTCGAGGATATGTTGCGTGCTTGTTTCCTCGACTTTGGTCGTAGCTAGTAGAATCACTTGACATTAGTGGAGTTTTTGTACAACAACGGCTATCACTCCACCATAGGGATGCCACATTTCAAGGTGTTATACAGGTGACCTTTTGGATCACCTTTATGCTGCACTAGCCTAGGGGAGTCAGCACTAGTGGAACCAGAGGTGGTACATGCTACCATAGAGAAGGTGCAGATCATCCAAGAGAGGATGAAGACTACACAGAGCAGGCAGAAGTCATATACTGATAGGATACATAGACCTTTGGAGTTTGAAGATGGTGACCACGTCTTTCTAAGGGTCTCACCACGATGAGGTCTATAGAGATTTGGCCAAGGCAGCAAGTTATCTCTGAGATTCATCAGACCTTTTCAGGTCCTCAGCAGAGTTAGCGAGGTGGCTTAACACTTAGATCTTCCACCTCAGTTGAATTGGGTGCATGAAGTCTTCCACGTGTCGCAGTTGAGGAGATATGTGAACGACCCTTCTCACATCATAGACCATGGTGAGCTGGACATCAATGATGGGGAGAATTTTATGGAGGTTTCAGTAGATATTGAGGATCAACAAGATCGGGTCCTTCGTGGACGGTCGATACCTCTGGTGCACGTTTTCTATAAGCAATAGAACTTCCTGGAGAGAAAATGGGAGCATGAGGTTTAGATGTGTGCTCAGTACCCCCACTTGTTTATCTAGTCTGAGTTGTGTCTTATGGGGACGTAGAGCCCTAAGGTGGGGATAATGTAAAGACCCAAGAATTTCCATGTAATTTTTTTAAATAAATGGGAATTTAACGAGTCTGCGAAAATTTACGGCGCTTGATTACAAGGCCTGAAGTGCCCGGAATGAATTTCGGATCTTTTTTTGGGTATGTTCAGTAAACGTATGAGAAGTTTGTTATAACATTTGAACCGGTACTCGGAATTGAAATTTGAGGGCACCGTTGAACTCACAGTATCGATATTCTCTTATGTAGACTTTCACCTAGACGGTAGTGGGTTGAGAGTGAATTATATTTTTTGGATTTTTTGTGAATAAAAATAAAGTTATGTAGATTTATTATTATTATTTTTTTTAAAACCTCCATGTGGAGGTTAGAAGTGGGGACCACCAGACCTTAACCTCCCATGAAAGGTTATGTTGGTGAGGACCAAAACACCTTAACCTCTAATGAGAGGTTATTGTGGTGGGGACCACCCGACCCCTGTTAATGGAGGGAGAGGAAACCTCTCAACCCCCTCTTTAATGTGGAGGATCCTCTTAAGCTTCCTCCACATTATTGATGGAAATTAACCTCATTAATTATGCCAACATAATTATTTTTATTACACTTTTTTTTTTAAATTAAGTAACAGAGTCGTTGGATTTTAGGAAGGTTACTAATGAATTACTCGTCATAAATTTCAACGATCATTACCTACCTCCCCCCCCCCCACTCTCCTATATATATGGAGCTTGGGAGGAGGATTTGGGAGGGATTCACCAAGCTAAGAAATGCTGGTAAAGTGACGTGAATCCCAACACTCGGAGGATTACGCTCTCCAATAAATAAAGCTTCCTCCTCGAAGAACGCCTCCTCCACGAAGAACACCGGAAAGAAACGTGTTCGGCTGCGACCAATCGACACAAGAGCCTGGGATTGGTGGTGTGTGGTAGATGTGACGAACGTCGATGAATTCCCCTTCTTCTGATAGAAAATTCCAACAATGAACAAGTTTGGGGTTTAATTTGTGTGTGATTATTTTCCCCAATTCTTCTTTTCTTTAAAACGAAGAACGCATATGTTTTCTTTTGTGGATGGGAAACAATGATTGCGGGAGGGTTTGATGTTATTGTTTATGATGAGCCACTTGCTTTCGCCCTAATACAAAGAGTGCGAGAAAAACTAACATGGCCCTTCCTCTCCATAATCCTTGGGTTGAATTGGGTGACTTCTTCGAAATGGAGGAAGACAAAAAAAGCAACAACGCTCTTCTACCTGTGGCCTCCGCTGCTCCGCACCTCTGCCGAACCGCCGCCGATTTGAGCCGCCACCCCGAGATGAGCCGCCTTCGCCCCTTGCGACACCTGACCGAACCAGACCCCGGCCGTTCGGCCTCCAAGCCGAGCTGCCCTGGTCGCGCCATCCTCCGGCCGGGCCACAGCGGCGGCTCCGGCCTCCCTTCCAAACTGACCCTGGTCAACCCCCCGCCGGCCGAACCGGCCCCGGCTGCGCCACCCAGACCTCGGAGTCGAGCCGCCCCGAGTCACGCCCCTGCGGCCCACCGAGATGAACCAGTCCTATGCCCCGGTCCAAGCCACCCTGGCGGCGTCCTCGGGGCCAAGTCGTCCATGTGGCGCCATCCGGGCCGAACTGCCCTCACACCGACCCACGACTGGTCTGTACCCTCACGGCTCTCTGCGACCCCTCGCGGCCTGCTAGGCTGGGCCTAGTGAGCCGGGATGCACCAAATAGGCTAGCCCGGTTGACCCAAACTGGGTCAGCCCATGTTGGGTCAGGCTAGGTCAGTCCGACCGAGTTGAACTGGACACCTGCACACTACAACCCATTTAAGCTCCTTCGGCCATATCTTTGGCATTGGACGTCCGTTTGACGAACCGTCAGCACCGCTGGAAATCTTGGAGCGTGACGGTCCATTTGAGTGATACCCCCACTGAGTTTTGGATTGAGATGGGGAATGTTCAGGTTGGATCGAGCACAAATCAAACCGGGCCCCCGGGACTAAAAGGAAAATAACTCACAGATTGGGTGTTTGATTAACGCGCTTTCTGTTACGTTGAGACCCCTGTGACATGGAGGACAATTGAGATACTTCTTCGTGGGACTTAGTGATAGTTGGAGTATCGACCAGTAGGTCATGGAGCAGATCCTCCCTGAGATAGGCGAGCGTAGTGAAGAGACCTAGTAGCTGGCTGAGACATGAAGACTGATGACCATTTGACTCGGTGTGACTCTACTAGCCCTGTGGGGAGTGCCTTTGTGTCATGGCAGACCCACGGTGGGGAGCGCCTCTGTGTGATGCGACAGAACCACGGTACTCAACAGGAGGAGTACCTCAGTATGCTACAAGGGGAGCGAACTTGGTGACGCGGTAGACAAATGGTGGGGAGAACCTCTGTGTGACGCAGTAGACCCATGATACTCAACAGGAGGAGTACCTCAACAGTCCAAGGTTAGTGGGAAGTGCTCTTGGTGTCACGGCAGGCCCACTTTACTCGATAGAGGAGGATTTCTCCAGCAGTTGGTGTTTCGATAATGTGACTGGGGATGTTACATGATACAACACCTAGAATAAAATCCAGGTTGAGCTGAGTCAGTTTTTCTATTTTTTCCTAATGATTGAGATGGATTAGATGATAACATAGGTATATGTATGGGAATATACCTTAGTAAGGTTATCTAGTGATGTCATTCTTTATGGTTTATCCTTGATGGTTTTTGTGAGACTTGGAGGGTCTCGCAGTCACTATTGAGTATCGTTATACTCACCCCTACACGGGCTATGCCTGAACATTGTTGTGTTGGATGAATATGATGGACAACACTGACAAAGGCTGAGAGTATCAGGACAGGATGGTACCCGGAGGTGGACCAGACGACGTGTCGGTACACGGAGGAGATGGACTGACATGGGCTGCTATGGGGGCGATCTGTACCTACCCTTCAGGTTGGAACCATTGAGGATGACCGAGTAGCTACTTTCCCTTTTCTTCAGTTGTTTTGTATCACAATTTTACTTGTACTTTCCATTTGGCTTGTATTCTGGCCCCTTTTTCTTTAAACACTCTTTTATTATACAACTTACTTGGTGTTTCATCCAGTTGTGTGCTTGCTTGTGTGTGTGTTTAATTTTTATAAAGGAAATGCCTTCCCAGTTTTAAATATTTACGCCTTTGGTGCTAGTTTCCAGCCCCTATCCTATGGAAGGCGTGCTTAGGGTAGTCACAGAACGGTCCCTGGGGGACATGTCGTGATAATATTCCTTCCAACAAACATTGGGTTTCTAAATATTTCAATCCCAAAAATCTAGTTCAACCCAATAGGTTTCTCTGATTACAATGCATCCTACTCTGATACAATACCACCATGTATCACATGAGTGCTACCACAATGGGGAACAAAATGATTCTTGAACTCATTATATGTAATGTTCATGGTTTCCAGTCCTAAACCATATGACTAAATGTTCACATTTCCATTACAAAATATCGTACGAATAAGTCAATAATATCATTCATTCATGATCACTTGGTATATGGTGTTAACCACTACTAGCAATGGGGATTCTTCTCCATTATATTCTAATTTCAAAAACTCACTCAAAATACAATTTTATTTCCATGAACAACATAAAATTAACACAATTTATTCATCCAAAACAATCTAGTATTGCCACATTTTTCCTGCAAAATATCCCATGCACATCCACAAACCTATGGCCTCCAATTTCCCACTCACTTCATGGTCAATTTATTAATGAACATCTGACTCACACACCCCATATGGTTAAAAAACATGATCACTATACTATATTATATATATCCATTAGCTTTCACTCGCTATTATTGTTATATATTTCAATAAATGTGTATTTCATATGTTGATCAATTCATAAAACATACAAGGTTTCGCCACACAACTTCACATCTAACTAATGGTTATCAATTAGAACAATAATATATTACCCAAACCACATGAGGGGTCACATAATTATTTTTATCACGCAACCAATTTATTTTCTATATTATTGATCAACTCTCTATTGACAAAGCTACAAAACCCATAATAGGGAACATCAAAATCCAACCAACACTTTTAATGGTCTATCATTATCAATGTCTTCAGGAAAAATCAATCATCTACATCGGATCCCATCACCAAATTGTCGTTATTTACAAATAAACATATTATCAATCATTTAACTCAGGACATAATACACATCAAATACAATAATCCTTTTCTAATACTAACTGCTAAAGGGAATACCAAAATCAATATAAATATATTGTTTAAAATTTCCAAACATGCATTCGTAAATTTCTTAACCTGTATACGAATCCATGTATATCTTTTGAAATCTCATTAAAGAACATTTGAGTACAAATAAAATATAAATATTCATTGAGATTAAAAACCCACTTAATAAAACCATTTTCTCCATTTGAAACAATTCCAATAAACCCAACACATTATAAGGGTCATGGCCCAAATTGGGGGATTTATATTTTAAATTACAAATTTCAATAAAAAATCCATTGAATCCCATTTCAAAAATACATATAATTCAAAATTCCATTTTTAAAATCAAAATAGTTTGAAATAAATTTAAAAACATATATTCCATGTTAATTTACCTTTCTAAATAAACTTTGAAAGATAAAAAATCGACATGGTAAGATAAATAAATAAAATACTTACATATCTAAATGAGAATTATTTAATTTTTGTTAATTTTTTCATGTTATTTATTTTAAATAATAAAATTTTTATTTCTAAAATAGTTCAATTTAAAAAATAATAATGTAATTGTGAAAAAATATATTATATTACTACTTATTAATTAATTTATACCACATCGACCACTAGAAATGAAGAACATGAATTATGAGCCTATAATACTTTTCCTGATGTATAAACTCACCCACTCATTCTAATCATGATAATAATATCTTCTATAAATCAAAACACAAAAATAGTGTGTGTGACATGATATGAAATAAATCAGTAATAATGAACGTAAAAATTAGAAATACCGCCCTAGTAAATATGGAATTACCTCATACATAGGTTATATAATCTCATAGATCATGTATATACCATGAATATAAAATAACCTATCTCATGTCCACTAAAAAACCTTATAAAAAGAAAAAAAAAATAGATCTAATAATATTTTGTAACATGCCTCCCCAAAATAATACCCTTGTTGAGGTTATGCAATAAGACATCATCCATTCATTCCTGAGTACAAGAAATTTTTTGACTAGCGGTGAGGACCTCGATGAAAATGTATGAATATAATTCCATATGTAAGCGATAACCATTAATAGAATATAATCATTGATGTAATTATAAAGTTATAAAAAATATATCAATTTAGAAGAAATATTTAAACATAATCCCATTTTATAAAAGAAAATATAAAATACCCATTACAAATTTCAAATATATCCCAAAATCTAGAATACCCTAATACAATAAAAAAAGGGAAAAAAATAATCAACGTGTTGTCTCTAGTGATTACCTCTTAGATTTTTGCAACATCTCCTTGTCAATCTTGATCCTTATAAATATATATTTCACAATCATGTACCATTCTATCGTATGAAATTCCATAAAAAGACTTTTCATGAACACCGATATTCTTCTATAGTGAGAGAGTATTAATCTTGTTGTACACCACCAATTTATCCTTATAATGGTTTTAATACGTAATATAAATGTGTAAATTATGAAAAAATAGACACATAAATAGTCATAAAACATCTAAGGTGATCATGAAATAATTAGGAAACCATGATAGTTGTACCCACCTATATTACCTCGTTTATATAAAGAATATCTATCTATAAATAAATAAAAAATAAAATACCCATGAAATACCACAGTTTTATGACCTCATAAAGTTCCCTAACCCACCGTTTTATACTTAATAAGGTCCTCCATGTCCCCACAAACCATCCCCACATCTTCTTGGGAGGTTGTAAAAGATTCTCTAGCCCAAAAAACATATTCCAAGTTATAAGGACCAATACCCTGGTTATAGAAGGTATATTTTTCCTACCAATCCACATAGACAACAGGGAGGTTAATTATTCAAACTAATTAATCCCTATAGACTCATGGGTTGTCACATTCAATCTCATGATACAATCACAAAAGGATTTGGGGAACCACATAGAATAATCTAAAATACACATCAACATGAATTAAAAACCATCACACAATCTTATAGAAGAATGATATCTCACTATTTATTGCTATCCTCATCCTACTAGGAAAAAACATACTCACTCTCAGTTTTTCTCTCATCACATTACCATTCATCCTAAAAGGTCCTGACTTCACAACAACGTTATATACTCTCAAATGTTATTTTATATAAAAATACCATTAAATAAATTGTAAACAAAATCAAACAACATAATTCATTTATTCAATATATTATCTTCATTCCAATGAACAAACTAAAATTTCAAATCTTTTTTACCTATGAGGGAATCCTCACCATTATCACCTCTATGGTACTACCATTCTTAGTTATAATGTAAACAGTCAAGGGGATTAACTAAAAACAACTATTTCACTTACCTTAGATATAATAAAATCAATGAATATTCATCAAAATCAATATAGTAATATAATCCCAAACATTTAACCCTATATTAATTCCCATTACATAGTTTAATTTTATCATTTTAAAGTAACACACATCACAACCCCTTTCTATGGAGAAAACATTATCAACAATGACTTCACCAAAAATTCTAATATCACAAATAGTGTTCTTAAAAGTCTATATATTCAAACACATGAATACAATTCAATGTATATAATTTTTAAAAATTCTATAGAATTATATTAATTCCAAGTTCAATATTAATATTTTCAAACAAATATGTGTTTCCACCTAAATCAAGCTTGAAATTCCAAATAGAAAATCTTCCCTACAATTATTCTGTTAGATTTTAAAATGATTGAACAATTTTTATATAGGGATTTATTTATCAAAACGAATTAGACATAAAAATATGAATTATTTTTAATATTTCATCCATTAAATGACAAAAAATGAGAGTAGTGGGTGCAAATTTATCATGAGATGTCCCCATCACATTAGCGAGTTGCATTAATGTTGATGGAGAAGAAGGGGAGAAGAATCAAGGGTGTTATAGGGTGATTAATCATTTACATTTACCCATTAAAAATTTCTAGAAGATAGTCATTCCATTAAATGTACTTTCACAATGACTAAACTACATATCCTACCACTAGAAATTATTATCGTGATATTTTATGACATGATGTCTTCTTTAACCTTGTGAAACCAATTATAAAACACTCGGTATTCAAAAAGTCTATAAAAATCCTCATGAATTCACTCTTGATGTTCTCAATACCTCTACATATAAATTAATTTTTTTTTTATTTTTTGTCATTTAAAATAACCCATATAAAACCTAATGAATTTTAGGGCATTAAAAATATAATGATATAGAAATATATATATTTATTGATTTTAAAAAATATGATATTTTAGAATAATTTAATGGAAAAAAATGAAATATAGTTTTAATAAACCTAAAACATTACTCAAAATCTGTGTTTGTTTATTTTATTAAGGACTATTTATTTTAAAAATGTGACAGCAGAAAAATAGAAAAAAATGTTTTTTGAGAAAATATATTAAATGTTATATATATATATATATCTACACAAAACATATATATATATACATAATAATGTTCAGACACACATACAACCATATATATATAAATCCACATTTAAATGATATATGAATACATTATATATAATATATATAGAAATATAAATCAATTAATAAAAAATATTAATCCAAACTATGATAAAAAAACAATTCCAAGAGCATAAACTAAAAAAAAAGACTAACTTCTTCCAATCAGAAAACATTAATAGAAAACATAATAAGTTAATTTTTTTAAACATTGAATTATAAAAAAAAATAATATCCAATAAAATAAAAAATAAAATAAATAAACCATAATCATTTTAATAGAAAAAAATAAAAAAGGAAACAAACCTCATTCTATATTAACACGTAGATAATGTATTTTAATGAATATGTAAAATTTTAAAATTATCTTAAATTTTAATATAATTAAAAAAATAACATACCCCCTAAAATATAACACAAAACAAAAACAATAATAATAAATTAATAAATTAATACAATGAGATGAAAATATACATGTTCATAGAAAATATAAAGGTGATTCAAATATAAATTGTTCTAAGTGTTTCCCCGTGAATAATTTTTTATATCAATTTTAATGTGTTACATATATGATTTAAAAAAAGATATATCATGTAATATAGAGTCATATATCAGATATTTTACCAATATACAAAAAATAATTTTTAAATACATTCATATATCAATTGTTCTATAAATATTTAAATTAGTTGTTCATTTCATGATTTATGGGTTCTAAGAATATATATATTGTAGTATGAATATGTAATTTTAAATTTATTATTCTTCTGATGTAAGTTCCATGAAAATTTTTCTTATATATTCTGAACATGAAAATGTCTATGTGTGTTCATTTTTTTATAAAAAAACTTGTAATATATGGAATATTTATATTTATGAAAATATTATATTTCATATGGACATTTATTTTGTTTCATCTAAAAAAGAACATGTTTCGAAATGACCCATATATTGGATGTGTGTGTCATTTAAAGGGGTAAAAGATTCAACATTGATGTTTTGAGAAATATATGTGTATTTTTTGGAGTAAATATTAATATATGGATTGTTGGATGAACCGAAAATAATGGTCTTCATTGTTGGATCTTGAATTATATGTTTAACATGAAATTTTTAATTTTTGATAATTAAAAAAATCAATGAAAATGGTATTGGTTTTAGGAATATGTAGTCTCTCCATATAGTGTTTCAAATTATATTCTTATATGTTTTTTATTTTGGTTCTATAAGTAGTTGGAAATAATGGGTCTCATGTGTTTTGTAAAATATATTGTATTCATACCATTCATTTGGTATTAAATGAAACATATTAAAATTAATCCTCCTAAAACATATTCATAAAACCCCATTATCGATAAAACACAATTAAGATACATTTATGGTAATTCAACGATTTATTGATGGTATATAATAATTGTTTATATAGTTCTTGAGGGATGATAAATGGTACAACATTGGAAGTTGGGTAATATCTTGATCTAATGTAACTCTATAAAAATATATCATTTTACCACTTCGATCTTTACTTTTCTAATTCTGATAAAAAAATCCATCGATATAGATTTTTAGTAAGCATTCATTTGGGTTTGGAATAAGGGTTTCATTCTTTTTTTGGTCTTGGGAAAAAAAATTTGAATTTTAATGAACAATATTGGTAGGTGGATTCAATAGATTTTATGATATTGGGTAATTTTTTATGATTTATTAATTAATGAAAAGAAAAAATAGATTTATCTTTAAAAATCACGTGTAATGACATGATTTTAAAAAATGTATTATGGAAACAAATAAATACATAATGAATTTATTAAGTCCCTATATTGGTGTTTTAAATTAATAATTATAATATTTTGGGTTTTATTTTATTTGCTAATAATAGATGTGTGATCTATTTTCCCTCATATTTGTATTCTTTATGATCGATTATTTTAATAAAAAATTGATTATCACCAATAGTTCCCGTATATAATGGTCATATTTTTGAAATATGGTATTTTACTAAGTATATTTTGAAATCCATGCATGGGTATAATCATGGGTGAAAATTAATTTTCATAAAATCTGTTTAGACCAATAATATAGATATTTTTAATTATAATATTATATATTAAGCATTTTCAAAAGAAAAAATAGGTTTGATTGGATCCATACGGATACAAAAAACTCTTTTTATAGGTAATTTGGACAGTTTTAGTGTTTTGTGAATCAATGAAGGAATGGTTCATTCACACATAGCTCAATAATGATGTTTTTAATCTATATGTGTAGGAAATAGATATTCTTATATTAGAATAATACATTTAATTTTTTTTAATACATATGTATTTCATAATGATAATATTTCAGTGGAAATAGTATCAATTTAATGGTAATGTGGAAAGTGGGTGTTTCCAAAAGTCTTAAAATGAAAGGGGACTCTATCCAGATTATGGAAATGGGGTGTTTTAATTAGATTTATGAAAACATGGTATTTTTCATTTAATTTAATTTGGATGAGTTGACTTTAGAAATATGTTTTTTAGGGAAAAAATCTAGTATGTTATTTGTTTTATAATTAAGTGATTAAATTTATGATTACCAAAATGATGTGAAATTTTTAATTTGGTATTTATTCTTGGAAATAATAAATTGGTTCTTGAATTGTTTTGAAAAATTAATTTTTTAGTTAAAATAGTTTTTGATTTATCATATTTTTTTGTAATATTTATCTTTTTAGTTATCATGTATAGATAGATATTTAAGTCATTGGATAAATCTTATTACATTTATATTATCACAATTCATGCACACCCCTATGGGAATGTTGAAATGATTGGTAGTAATATTGTATTAGTGTATAATATATTAATTATTAGCGTTGTGGGGTTGATCAGTGTTGAAGTCAAGGGAGAGTGTTTTGTGTCAGGAAGGTTGAGTTTCTATATTTATTTATATTCAATATGGTTTCTTGTTTTCTTTTCCTTTCATTATATATTTTAATGTATATTTCTACCATAAATCTGTATTTTTAATTAATTTTTTACTAAAAATTGTTTTATATCCATATACATAAATCATTTATGTTCCTTTTTTAGAATGAAATAATTATAATTTTTTAATAATCATCCCATCTAAATTATTAAGAACCATTGGAAGTCAAAGTGTGTTCTCAATGAATTATGGCGTCTCATTTTGGGTCTCCATTTTTTGGATTTGGGGTTTGGGGTTTTTTAAAATTTTATAAGGGAGTTTTTTTTAATATTAAGACAATTTAAATTTGATTGAAATAGATAATTGGTTTATTTTAAAGTATACCAATATAAAATATGCATGTGAACATTTTATTTTTAACATTTACTTATTATGTTTTTTTTTTGTTAAAAATATAGGTCAGTCATAAAATTGTAAGATTGTTATTTGTGTCATTTAAACCAAAATGTGTTGAAGTAGGAAATGTCCATGTGTCACGATAGGCTTGGAAAGAATTTCATTACAGAAAAATGAGTTTAAAAAACCATTTCCACAAAATAAAATAGATATCCAATGCCTAAACAACTTATTATTTTCCATGTATATTTTTAAATGGATTCTATATAACATGAATGAAATTTTATGTGAATGAATTTATAAATGCAATTATCCTTATTAAAAGGAATATGAATCTAATTTGGTTTAGGGTGGAGTTTAATTATTGTGATTGTGAATGATTTTGAATCCAAATTGAATGTCTATTGAACAACACTCTAGAATCTGAATTGAAAATGGAGAGACAAATTATCCTAGATTGTGTATGGTCAATAAAGAATTGGACTAGATTAAATTTATGGAGTTCTTTCAAAAACAATATTAAATCCAATATTATGGTATTTAGATGACCCTCTTATTTGTTTCAATCCCATTCTTTTATATTTAGAAAATTCAATCATATAATTGTGATGTTTTCATGTTATATACAATGGAGACATAATCATTCATTAGTTGGAGTCATAATTAAGATGATAGTAGACTAACATGATAGAAATGAGTGAGGTTATTCTACAAATTAAAAATCATTTTTTGAAATAGATGATCATTCCCTAATATATTTTTGTTAATACCAAATAGGAAATAATTTTATAAAATATATGAGCATCACATACATAATCATATGAAGAAATTGAATAATATAATGTGAGATAAATCATTTATTGAACACAAATATTTTGGCATAACAAAAAAATTACATACATATATAATTATACATGGGAGGCTGTGTGGAATGGTTAAATTGATATAGGAATTTATTGAATGTTGTGTATGATGTATGAAAATAAAACTACAATGTTCTCTCCCTAATGGTTCAACTATGGAGTTCATAAAGTCCCAAATACACTGTAATGAAACCTGATTAATGTAACATGGCATTTTGTTTTGTGGTTTTAAGTCAGCTCACATCATGAGCTGATTTCTCTCACAAAAAAGTGTGAGATAAGAAGAGGACAACATCTTAGTACACAAAACATTCCACAATAAATCTAACATTGAATTATTTAAGGAATTTTTTTATAGAAAATTTTATGATGTTCCATGAAAATATAAAACCCTTTACTAAAATAATAATCATTTATATACTAATATAATTCAAGATATTTTTTATTTAATCCACTAAATCTTTCATATCATAAGATCCTAATTCAAAAAAGGGAGCGATGAAAAAATACATGTAATGTCTATAAATAAATAATAAATTTTCATGTAATGTTATTAAAAATTGATTGATATATTTATATTCCAAGATAATTTCAAGGAGTATTTAAGAGGATTTTTTGGAGGGAAAAAAGGGTGTAGATTTGTCCAAATCCTTGAGGAACCTGATTTGTGGGATGATAAAATTCTTTGACTTTATATAAATTTTCATTCATCATTTCATCTTAGTTCAATGTTATCATCAAACATAAAAATTTATTTAATTTCTATTAAGATATAATTTTTGGTGTGTGGGTCATAACATATTCACAGAAAATTTTTTCTATCAGATATTTAGGGTGAGTCAACAATGTAAGAATCCAATATTTCCATGAATTCTCTATCCCATTCAACCACATATCATAGAATCATCACAACTGAAATCATTTTTAGACTAATAATAAAAATATTCATGTTTTATAATATATGATATTCAATTTTTAGTTATAATGGATTCATCCCATCACCACTATTAAGTGTTTGACATGCTACTCAAGTATAAAGAAGTTATAGTAGAGAATTAATGAAATGTTTTTGGTTAAGATTCATATAGATAAATTATTGATTTACTAATTTCATGTATCATTGAACGATGGAATAAATAGATTCTATTAAAATTATCAATTAAAATGGAGTTAATATGTAGGTTAAATTATTCAATCTATATAGTGAGTGATAGAGTGGCTGCTTTCATATTTTCAATTGTCCAGGTAGGTCACTCTTGATATCAATGAGAATTTTTTTAATTCACAGAAATCAATAATTCCCTAAACTAAACTAATCAATATGAATGAATAATCCAATGAGATAGTTCTTAATGAATTAATTTCATTTCCCTCAATGATTATGTTTTCATGAATTATGGGATTAAAGATGAAGAAAAATCTGTGTGAAACACTAAGATGTTATTTAAGGAAACAATAAGGTGAGAGAGTATTAGTTAAAAAATATTATGATAAAATTCACAATTTAGGAATAATGGAAGATTAATATATAGGATAATACTTCATTTTAATAAAAATGATATTAATATTTAATAATTGTAATGATTTGAATCAAAAATATTCTACAATCATGAAAAGGTCTTTGAAATTTATTTTGGAAATCAATTATCCAAATATTTTAACACTTGAGGACTAAGAAAATGATTATTGGGACATTAAAAATACAAGGATGTATTTATCTTCAATGAGATTATAAAATTTACATCATCAAGGATAATTAAAAAAATGGTAATGTATTTTTCATTAAATAAGGAGAATATTTTAAAACATGTTGACTCAAAGAAAAATCATGTCAAAGAAAATATAGTAAAAAATGATTCCACATTATTGTAGGAATTTACCAACTTATTCTCAAATAAATGTAGTGGGTAGAATGACAAAATATTTTCAAGATACTATTTAAATTATTTAATTATTGTTTCATTGGAATATTTTAAGCATGATTCCAAGGGAATGATGAAGATCAAAGGAAATATGATCATTATAAAATGTCATTTTTAAGAAAATGATGAATAATAGATGTAATGAAATAGTATTATTAAAAAAAATATAATCATAAAACAATAATGGAGAATAATATTTTATTATACAATGATGATAAATTTTGTGATGGGGAATCTAAAAGTGAACACAGAGACTTATAGGGTAAATAGAATAAATATTTGAACATCAATTAAAATAATTCAATGGATCCTTTATGTGAATAATATTAAGCAAGAAGTAATGAAAAAAATTACGATTAAGCATTAAAAGTGTTTTAACTTAGAGAAGATTCATGGTATATTTGAATGAAAAATATACAAGTAAAACAATAGATTATGGCCTTGAAATTGATTAATTATTCATTATGTAAATTCTTGGATGATTCAAAATATCAAGAAATTAAAAATATAAAACTTAAGTTCAAGTTATAATGATATATCTCAGTTACATTGTAGAGGAAACAGATGAAATACTTTATACTATCACTATAATCTAATTAACTAGAATACATTAGATAAGGATTTTCAAGAAAATATATTATAATATTTAAATGTTCTATGTTACAAAAAATATATATATATAAAAATGGAAAAAATTAAATATAGTGAGTTCTCAAATATTATATAAGAGGTGTGGTAGTGTTCTACATATCTTAATAATTATTCCATGTTTCCATGAATAAATGAATCAAACACACTTATTTTCGATTATATAAATGAATGAAAATGTGATGGAATGAAAAACAACTGATTTCACCATAGAATGATTATGATAATCATAAATCATGTAAAAATGATGCTGATATAATTTTACATGTTAAATATATTCACACGTAATGGGTTATTGATGCTAGTACTCTTGGAAATGTATTTTTAATGGATATTTATTTTATTCTAAAAAATAAAAAAATAACAATGTGACTCAAATTACAATTAATGAAAATGAGAATATTATTTAGAAATAAAATTAATACCCATGTATATATTTAATATATACAATATTTTTTTATTTCAAATTATTTTCACAAAATCCATATGTTTCCTAATGCAATATGACACTCCCTTGATTCTACAGAGACATATAATCAAGGGGAATGCAAACTAATAAAATTTAATTTCAATAATTTTAGTATCCAAAAGATTAGCTAAAATGAAAATTTAATTTTATTCTGTGGAGGTGACATACAAGAGGTGTCATAAACGTATACGTTCCTGCAAAAATTTTCATAAAATGATAAAATAGTATCTAGAGAATAAAAATCAAATATTTTTATATAGGGACAATTATGAAGTATACAGTAGTTGTTGAGTTGACATAAATAGATGAAAAATGTGTGAATCTATCACAACCCGTCCTCTAAGGCCCGTGTCGTGACTACCCCCTACTGCCTTCCATAATCCAGGGGGTGGAGTCTAGCACCGAGAAAGAATATCCCAAAAGGAAAGGCATTTTACGTAAAACCTATATGAAACGCACAAATCTCAAATTACAAGAAGTAAACACAATGTAAACCACAACATTCACTATGAAAAATACTAAAGGAATAGTAGAAACTGAAAGTACCAAGGGTCCAGAATACAAGCCAAAAACCACAAAGGAAAGTACAACTACCATGATCCGTCTGCTTGATACCCTACCTGAAGGGTAGTTTCTGGGTATCTACATATAAAAGTTTAAGTACGCCCATCCATGTCGTCTCAATGAGCACCACCAAGTCTCTAACCACAAAGGACATCGAAGAAGCATTGAAAACCAACACATGACATGACATGTGTGGGCGAAGCTCGTGAATAGGTGAGTAAGACAATACTCATTCGGGACACCAAACCTCAAAATAAACACCAAAAAGCAACACCAAAAAGCAAAACCACAAAGAAAGATCACTCATCAATACCAAAAATCATGATCACACAACAATACCAAAAAGAAAAGGTAGATCACAACAGGTATAACTCAATGTATATAAGGTATTATTTTTAGTCATAATGTTGAATCACCTAGTACTGCTGGGGGACTGATCCCTGATGAGAAACTAAAGTCTATTAATCTACAAGACCACAGAGTTCTACTCATCTGCTGAACCCCGAAGGTACGATCGTATGCTAAACCACTAAGGTACGCTCATATATGGGCCAACTGGATCACTTAGACCCACTCGTCTCTAGGTCATCAAGATTCTTAGACATGCTCGTCTCTAGGCCAGCTAGATAACTATGACCCACACAGCTCTCATCCAACTAGATCACTAAGTCCCTCTCATCTATTGGGAAACTAGATCACTTAGACTAGCCCATCTCTAGGCCACCTGGATCACTAAGACACACTCGTCTCTTTTCCAACTGTATCACTTAGATCAACCCATCAATGGGCCAGCTAGATCAATAATACTTGCTTGTCTCTGGGCCAACTGGGTTACTAAGACCATATCATCTATTTTCCATCTATATAAATAATACTCACTCATCATATACATTTTTTATAGTTAGATATATGATTCCTTCTTGTAGTAGGATTTATTCTTGGAGAATCTACTCCTCAAGCCATCAGTCGCATCTCAACTACCATGAAATCTCACATAGATTATTCCCAAAGGATAGTCTAATAGAAAGGGTCCCAAAACCATAGAAGGTGCATCAATCAAAATCACAGTATGAATAATATTGTATTTTTAGTAAATACATAGTTGTTCTGCCTAGGCCAGGTCCGACCTGGTTAGTCATACGATGTTGGACCGACATGAATATCCTAGCACGGGGGGTCATGCATGACATGACCTGGTTTGGATGACCCGACCAGTCTCAATGGTGTCTGGGCCTGACCCAATGGGCCCTGATGGACCCATCATGGTTCCGTCAAGGGTCTAGCCCACTGGTTCACCCAGCGAACCGGTTTCATCTTGTCCTTCCTACAACTGGTGGTCCCATTCTTTCCTATTTCGGGCCTCCAAGCGGCTCGGTTTGTCTCGTTTTCCTAGGACGCATCTGCTTGATGAATATTCTCCATCAAGAGTTTCCCAGCATCCTAGTTTGCGTCATTTACACAGCCTACATGGTGGGATTTTACATTAGCCAGAAAGATGTGTTCAGTGATCGTATTGACCCACTTTTCCTGGTTGGATTCCACATGGTATCACCCGCCGGACAAACACTGCCCGCCCACATTCCACATGATTGGTATGCATCTCCAACATCGATCTGTGGAGCTACCGCTGGGCCAATGTCCACTGCAATTCCGTGCCATGGGTCTCTCCTCTACCTATACAAAATGGGTGATGTGGAATTTTACTACCTCTACCCTAGGGTTGGGTGCCGTCAGGACGTCCACCACCAGCCGTTGAGCCAGTGACCCCCACCACCGATGCGGCCATGGGTCGCAGTCTACTACAATTGCTGAGGATTATGGTCGTCGACCCGGCCGCCAGCCTCCACTGCATCCTTAGGTTTCTACCTCTTTCTGATGTCGCGGGCCACCTAGCCACAATCCTTCCTGCTGAATGCCTCCATCACCCACGACCTCCTGTCATTGGCCGATGCAACAGTGCGCTGCTGCAGTCCCATCTGGACCAGAGATACCATCACCTTCATATTCATTGCTCCATGAAGATTGGGAAGAATACAAGAAGATTAGTGGGGAAGTATTTGCACATAATAACACCCAATTAATGATCAATGTCTTTTTTCGTGTTGACTTGGTTGTGCTCTTGTCATCAAGATCACAAAGATCAAAAAAATAGGACGAATAATCTCTAAGATAAATATCCCCTTTATCATGAATCATTAACCATCACGAATGAAAAATCAATCTAAGGCTTAACTTGTTCGTGAGTTAACCAATGCACAAAATTTAAAAGAGAGAACGGGGAAGGTCAATTCACATAGAAAAGAATCAAATTCCTACCTAGGGAAAATAGATTTCTCAATGATGATTGTTCGTCGTTGTTTGTTGATTTATGGTTTGGATTTTATCTCCAAGGGTATAATCAACACTTCCCAGCATCCCAAAAATTTTCATTGGATACTTTTAATTTAGAAACATAGGGTATTTTCATGATCCAAATATGATCTCCAATTCTTAATGTCCCATTAAATGTGGAAAATGCGTCGTAGAGTTTCTATTATGTTGAGTCACAGTCGTTATACTGTTTCATTTGTGAAATAGAATTTTTATTAATTTATGTTGTAGCATCATTAAGTGGTTCCATTTATGGGATGAAATAGTCTTCATATAACTATATTATAGAAAAAAAATTGAATAAAATAAACTTTTTAAGTTTATTTTGTTTTTCCTGAAAACGTCTGAAAAAAACCTTTTTCCCACGACCTACACAGGTCGAGTTTAAGTCCTTTTGAGGGAAAAAAACTCATTTTGAACTCAACAGTGGTCTCGGATATTTAATTTTTGTTACTGGTTTTGAGTTATGAGGATTTTGGATGAAAATGAATTTTATTTAAATTGTTTTATTTAGGATTACATCCTCAAAACCAACACCCACCGCTACCCTATGCCGGTTGATGCTAGGATCCACTTAATGGAAGCATACCCTCATGAACTCAATGGTATTCTCATATTTCCCATATAAGTTACCAATAATGAATTAAAAGGATGTTAAAATTAAATAAAATTATTCAATTATTGTATTTATGGACAAAAACTATATTCTACTGTTGACCTATGTCGGAAAATGTTCGAATCTTTCTATGGAAATCATACACTCATGAGCTCAATGGTGGTCTCAGATTTTCAATCTGAGTTACCATTGGTGAGTTATAAGGATTTTAACAATAAAATAAATTTATTTAATTATTTTTTTTATTCAATTTTGGGGTTTTCTCACTGGAGGCTCATGCCGAATAATCATAAGTCACGCCAAGGGTAATCCAACCATCCTGAATATAGTGGTGCACTCAGATTTTTTATTGGTGCACCTGTTTAAGAGTTATTAAAATTATCATTAAAACTACTCACATGAAAAAATTATATTTTAACATTTTTCTATGAATCGTTATGGTCACTCTAGGCCTCAGAATCACACACCATCTTAGCATTTGGTCTCAAAATTATCCCATATAATTTTTAAAAATAATTCATTGAATTCTAGTGTAATACATTACTCCCCCATTTAGGGATTTAAGTCCTCTTAATCCAAAACTAGTGCCAATCAATAAATTAAGTGTACCGAGCATGAATTATAGCCTCAGTCTTCCACATGGTCTCCTTTAGATTTATGTGCTTCCAACAAACATGCACCCGAGTAATCATCAATCCACAAAGGATCCTCTCCTATCAATCTTCTATCTCCAATGTGTACTCCATGAATTTTTCCTTGTCGAAAATCTCTTACTACCTATGGTCGATGATGTGAGAATGGTCATGCACATATCTCCTTGGTTGTGATATGTAAAAGACTTTGTGAACCCTATCAAACTATAGCAATGGAGCCAAGTGGTATGCTACCTCTCCCATTATATGATGTATCAGGAAAGGTTCGATAACCTCAGAGATAACTTTCCTACCAATCCAAAAATCTATATCCCTTATCATGGAGAGACCTGTAGGAATATGTGGCACCCTCTTTGAACTCCAAGGATTTTTGTCTCCCATCAACATAAAACTTTTTTTGGCTCTATGAAGGCCTCATTCTCTCTCTAATGACCTGCACAATCTCATTTGGTATCCTATACCATCTCTAAGCCTATGACTACTAACACCCTCGGGGTTTTCCAGTATGATGGTGACCTTCATGGTCGCCCATACGGTGCCTTGAATGGTTCCAATCCGATGGTGGAGTGGTAGTTTTTGTTGTACAAAAACTCCACCAGTGGTAGGTGGTCCACCCAACTATGACCAAAATTAAGAACGCAACCACGAAGCATGTCCTCCATGGTCTGTATGGTCCACTCTATCTAAACATCTATTTGTTGGTGAAAGGTTATGGTCAAGCGTAGTTGAGCCTAAAATACCTCCTAAAATCCCTTCCACAACTGATATGAAAAGCATTCATCATTATCTTAGACTATCGTATATGGGACTCCATGGAGTCGAACTATCTCCAGCACATAGAGGAATCCCAATATCTCTACTGAACTCTATTATAGAATAGGTAGGAAGTTGACCAACATGGTGAGTCATTCTATGATCACCTAGATGGCATCATACCTCATGGTCGTACATGGTAATATTATCACTAAGTGCATTGATATACCATCCCACTTCCATTCTGGTACCCTAAGGGGTTGGTTCAAACCTACTGAAACCTGGGGTTTAGCCATCACTTGCTGACAAGTGAGGCATCTCAGGAAATACATTCCCACTAACTTCTTCATTCTTAGACACCAGTACCGATGTCAGAGGTCCTGGTACATCTTCACAACACCGGGATGTACCGCTAAAGGGGGTTTATTGAACTCTCTCAACACCTCCTCCAATAACACAACTGGTACAATGGATCACCCCTTGAAAAGGATGAAGTGCTCCCCACCTATCGAATATCCATTAGGGGTATGCTCTGTGTACATCTTGGAACATGTATTCATGTAGATGGTATCTATGAGTTGCGCCTCCCTGACTTTTTCTAATAGAGATGGGGAAACTACCATAGAATGATGAAATCCATACTCATCTCTATTCACAAAGGATATCGGAAGCGGGTAAAACTGATCTGAGGCCTCATTCAGTAGTTATGAACTCGATCTTATACTGAGAGCATCTTCCACCACATTCTCATTCCTGGGAGTAGAGAATTTTATGAAGTAAAATTCATGGATGAATACTATCCAATGATGTTGTCTCAGATCCAGATTCTTATGATAGAAAATATATACTTCAGAATCTTATAGTCAGAGTATACAATAAATCGTTAGCTCATAAGGTAGTATCGCCACATCTTCAGTTTGAAGACTACCATTGAAAACTCATGGTCTTGAGTCACATAGTTATGGTCATGTTGTCTCAATTATCATGAGACATATGCAATAAATTCATTCCCCAGAATCAGAACACAAACAAGACTAGTTCCTAATGTGTCACCGAACACCACGTAGTCGGTACCCTCCTCTAAAAGCCTCAATATAGGTGTAGTCATGATGCACTGCCTCAACTGTTGAAAGATCTTCTGGAATATTTCAGTTCATATGAAGGGTTTTCCCTTCTTCTTCAATGAAATCATGGGTGAATGATCCTTGTATAAGTCAGGTAAAAACCTCTGATAGTACCTAACCAACCAAAGGAAACTCTACACCTTGGTAACACTCTTGAGTGGTTCCCAAGCCAGCACTGCCTCAATCTTTGCTAGATCCACTGAAACTCCTACCTCTATGATGAGATGTCTAAGAAATAGAACATTTCACGTGTATAACTATCACTTAGAGAGTTTTTTGTAAATCTAGTGATCTCAAAGTGTGTCCAGAACCATCCTAAGGTGTATCACATGCTCCTCCACGGACGCTGAATACATTAATATCTCATCAATGAAGACCCCTACAAACCAGTCTATGTATGAATGAAAGATCATGTTCTACGATTCCCATTAACACTAATGGGGAATTTTTCATGCCAAATGGTGTCACTATTTACTTGTTTTGTCCATTGTGACATCTGAAAGTCTTCTTCGAGATGTCCTCATCCCGTTCTTAATGTTGGTGGTAACCTAATCTGCGGTCTATCTTTAAAGGACCATCTCACTCCCTTCAGATGATCTAATAGGTCATAAATACTAGGTAGAGTATACTTATTTTTCATGGTCACCTGGTTGATGTTCCAAAATCCCACGCATAACCTCATGATTCTGTCTAACTTCATGGAAAACAATACTGGTGTTTCCCAGGGTAAAACGTTGGGCCTTACAAACCCATTCCTCTACAAGTCTTCCAACTATACCATCATCTCTTGGAGCACTGTGGGAGCCATCCTATATGTAGGTGTAGATATCGGTTATGTATTGGGGTAGAGATCAATGCAGAAGGCTACATCTCTGTGTGAATTTCATCCCAGAACATCATCTATAAATATTTTCTCTCTCAAGAGAAGATCAATGTTTTTCTAGGTGAGGGTCTCCTCCTTATGTGTCTAGATGGTCAAACCCCACAATCTCCTTGCCAATCCCTATAGATGGAATGTGTCAATAAGTGAAATATTGATAAAGGTTCCCATACTAGAGGGGAAAATTGGTCACCACCTTAAGCCAGCCCTTAGCTTCCTATGAGTTCGGCTCGCCTCTGAACATGAGGGGTCTCTATCACTGAAACCCGTATTAGGCACTGAGCCTATATACATCCTCTTTTAGTAGATCCAGTAGTAACTATTGAAAAATGGTTTTTGGTAACACCGGGAAATATTTCGAAGGTACCATCTCAAGCAACAATCCTATTACCAATCCCGCATCACAATGTGGACCATCATGATTGTCACGTACTGGAATCCTAGCTGGATGTCTTCTTAGAGGATACCTGAAGGGTATTAAGATGAATCATGATTAATATACTATAACTGGTGAGATGAATCTGAATCAGAAATATCGTGAGAAAACATTAAATATGCATGCAACCAATGTTTTCATATACCGATTTAGAATATTGAATTCAGGGTCCTGGTGAACGGATATGTTGGTCGCTGCACCAACACTGGACTCACTGGCCTAAAATCCAAACTCGAAACACTAAACATTATTTCCCCATACCAAACATATAGACATTGGGTTATTATTCTATAACCAACCTACCTCTAATTAAAATTAATCATGAATCATCCTCCATGGATCATTTTGTTACTACCCAAAGCCTACACTTCATAGGCCAGGGGCCAGTGACTAGCACCAAGTAGGCATATCCCAAAAGGGATTATATTTTCTGTCAAACCAGTACACATGCACAAATATCAAACTGTGGAATGTAATCTCAACGAAAACCACAACTGTCACTGAGATAACTATTGAGAGTACAATACAAAATGAAAGTAAAAATGGTCCATAATACAATCCGATAACCAAAAATGATTGTACAACTACCATAGTATGTCCGCTCAAGACCCCATCTTAGGGGTTGGTGAAGGGTAGCTTCCTATATCTGTATAAGTACTCACACCCATCCCATTTCCCTAAGAACCACTAGGTAGTAGGCAAATATGTCTCCATCAAAGTATTGATCACCTGAAAAGGTCATGAAACATGCTGTAAAATCCCGTTCATAGTAGAGAATCAAAAAACCTAGTAGGGACCTAAAATGAAAAACGAAGGATCACAAAGAAAGACCACAAAGAAAGATCACCCAGAATGACCAAAAAACATGATCACATAGAAATAATATAAAGAAAATACAGCTCACACCAGGTATAACTCAATGTATAGAAGGTATGATTTGTAGTCATAATGCTTAAGAATCATGTACTACTTAGATACTCATCCTTGATGAGAAACCGAGGCCAGAACATTTGTTGGACCACTGACCTCCACTCATCTTCTAAACCATTTTGGTTTTCTCATTTACTGAACCATGAATTTATGCTTATATCAAATCCAACAAGATCACTCAGAACCGCTCATCTCTAGGACAGATGGATCACCTAGACTAACTCGTCTCTAGGACAACTAGAATACTACAAACTTCTCTTATTTTATCTGGATGGATCACGATGACCTGCCCATCTCTTGGCCAACTGGATCACTTATACCTTCTCATCTCTTGGGAAGATAGATAACTAAGACCCACATCGATGGTCTAGATCTTCTCAAGATCAAACCGCCCAGCTGCCTTGTTCACGCCACCGGCCCTGCCTGCATGGTGGGTTGGTACTCTAGCTGGCGGATGTGGTCGGTGAACTCGTTGACCCACTCCCCACGGTCGGCTGCCAAAGTGTTTCTCCAATGGGATGAATGTGGCTGATGTGTGTTACAAATGTACGGTCCTCATCGTTAGAACTAAACCATAGTACTGTAGTGGGTATATCATCCAATGAGGCATCGAGTTGTGGCCTGTCACTACCGCCCGTGTCCTGGGTGTCGTGGGATCCTCTGCCTACACTATGGCCTGGGTGTCGTGGCACTGTGTTGCCACCATCCCATTATTGAGTTCCATAGAGACTTCCATCACTGAAATTTGAGCTGGTGACCTCCACTCCCACTACGACCATGTGATGGGTTCTCCTACCGCCCTACGACTTTGTGTTTCGGCCCATTGTCGATGTCATGGCCCGCCTAGCGGGGACCCTTCCCACCTGATGCCACCTTCTCCAAAAGCCTCCTACTGCGGGCTTATACTCCGATGCAGCGCTGTAGTCCCATATGGACAGTGGATACTGTCACCACCAAATTAATTGTGCCAAAAAGAATAGGAAGAACAAAAGAAGAGGGGAGGGGAAGGATCCGCAAATAAGAATACCCAAATAATGATCTGGGTTATTGTTCGTGTTGACCTAGATGTGTTCTTGTTAACAAGATCACGAAGAACCAAAAATAGGGATGAAGGATCACTAAGATAAATATCCCAATTATCCTACATCATTAACCATCCCGCATGAATGACCAATCAGTGGGTTAACATGTTCGTGAGTTAACATCCACTCATCGTTTAATAGAGAGAAATCGTAATAGAAATTCACGCCAAAAAGCATCAAACCCCTACCTGGAGAATGGAGATTTTTTTAGGATGATTGTTCATCATCACTCATTAATCTCTAGCTTAGATTCTCTCTCCAAGGGTATCGTCACAGCTTTAGGATTCGCCAGAGTTTGTCATTAGAGAGTTTTCCTTCAGAGACTCAGATGGATTTTCAAGATCATAATCTAATCTCCAACTACTATTATCCCATTAAATGGGGAAAACGTCGCAACATTTCTGTTACGCTGAGTCACCATCATTATGCTACTTCATTTGTGAAAGAACATTTCTGTTACTTTGTGTTGCAGCATCATTACACAGTTTCATTTATGGAATGAAAAAGTCGACTTGTCGATGCGATGTGGCGAAACAATTTCAAATAAAATATATGTTTTAATTTTATTTTAATTTCCTTAAAATTTCCAAAAAAGTAACATTTTCCATCAACCTGTCTTGGTCGTGTATATGTACTTCTTAAAAAGAAAATCTCATTACGAACTCAATAGTGGTCTCAAATTTTTATTCCAATTACCGTTTTTGAGTTAAAAGGATTTGGAAATAAAATAACATTTATTTAATTTATTTTATTTATGGTTGCGTCAAAGAAACCAAGTTTCACTACTAGACTACTCTGGTCGATATTAGACTCCACCTAATAGATGAATACCCTCACAAAAGCAACATTACTCTTTGATTTCCAATCTGAGATACCATTTACAAGTTATAAGTATTTGAAAATCAAATAACTTTATTCAATTATTTTATTTACAGCCAAAAAACTTTACATTTTTGACCTGTTTCAGCCATTGTTAGGCTCTACCGAAAGAAAACATACCCTCAGGGGCTAAACGGTGGTCACATATTCTCAATACGGGTCACCATTCATGAGTTATAAGTATATGAAAAACAAAATAATTTAATTTAATTATTTTATTTACGATTATGCAATATTTGGGTTTTCTAACTAGAGGCCCACGCCAACTAATCTTAAATCATGCCAAGGTGAAACCCATCATCCCAAATGCTATTGTACCCTTATATTTCTAATCTGGGAACCTGTTTAAGAGTTATTTAAAATTTATAGGAAAATAGGTCACACACTCTATATAAAACTAATAATTTTTCGACAGATCATTCTCGGCACTTTAGGCTCAGAATCAAATGTTGTCTCAACACATTCTCTTGAAATAATCCCATTTAATTTTAAAAAAAATAATTAAATATAGGGGTATTACCAAATCCATTGACCCTTGATAGTGTTTCATTGTAAAAAATAATGAAAAAATATATTTTAATTCCTCTAATGTTATGATAGAGGTTATATCATATATAAAAAATTGACCAATCTATGGGAGAGAATTTAGATATGTCAAAATTTCTCATAATAAATCCACCAATGTTAAATTTATTAAATATTTAATGTTTAATATCTTTAGTTTTACCTCAATATTATGATAATGATAATGAGTTTATATTTCAAAAGAATGAGTGTGTCATAATAATTTTGAAGGATGAAATAATTTAACTAATATTATGGGTAATAAATAACCACCTGTTTAAATATTTTAAATATATATAATCATGTTATATGATAAAAATAGAAAAAACATATTTGGAATACAATACATGGATATTTTTTTCTTAATAATTGGGAATTTTATATCAATATTTATTCTATGAAAATGTATTGTTGTATAAACTTGAAATACTCAACATATTAACCACATAAAAGAATAAAAAACAATCAGAAAAGACACAAGATTTTTGAAATTAAGCCAAGAAAACATTCCAATTAGTAAAAATATATTTTTTTAAACAAATGATCTTTAATGATTATAATGGATATAAATATTTAGTAAATTTGTTTGATTATTTTACTCATCACACTTATTACTAAAAAATGTCTAGTAAATCCCAAGGTCTAAATAAATTTTAATGATTATAGGGGATTAATTTGAATAAAATAAGGTATCCCATAAACAAATTTTTTTCTAATAATGTATTTATATTTTATTATTTTATATAATTACGTTTAATTTTATATTTTTATTAAGTTTCAAACAAAAACTTGAAAAAATAAAAAAAATACTTTATGTGAAGTTATTCTTCATGGTTAATATGAAATTGTATCTTTACTATTATGTACTAGATATTTTTAGGTCTGATTGATATTTTATGATTTTATCTCTACAAGTAGAATAATGTTGATTCCAAATTGTGAAAATTCTATTGGAGAATTTATCAATCCACCTTTACATAAGGTTAATAGAACCAAACTTGTGAATGGTGTGGTAAATTATTCAAAAACTGTATGAGTTGCCTCAATAATTTTATACATCTGTTTGGTAATGTCGTTGAATGTTCTGTTGAACTTTGTGAATTCCCCATGTGAATTCAAGTGGCATCGGGTTTTTTAGTAGAGTATCCATCTTAGTTAAATCTGGGATTTGTAAATAGTGAGGTGAAACCATGTGGCCTCCTAAGGTTCATTAAAATAAGAATTTCTATTTTTCCACATCTCTATTATATCCTCCTACCCTCAATTTATCTTCCAAAAAAATAGAACATTCAACTTTGATGGATTATTCACTTAATTATATTGTATTTCCATTGCTCATATCCTTCAATTCATGTGTCTTTCTTCTTCATACATCTTTTCAAATCCCATTATTTGTTATATTCCTTCATTTAACAATTTTCTCTTACTATTGTTAATAATAATTTTCATGTTAATTGATTTTATGGTTAGGAATATAACTAATCATGGTGCGTTGTCCATGTAGGGGTTATATAGGTAATGTCTTAGCTCAAACTGATGTTCTTCATCATATGATATTACATCAATATTGGTCATCATTGAACCACTGTAGGTGTTTCAATGATGTAACATATTGTTAAATTACCTTGAATTTTCGTTAGTTTTAAAGTTCATCTATAATAATTTTATTATTATTTTTGAGTCCCATGAGGGAGAATTATGAGTTTCTAAATGGATTAAACACTTTTATGTATTGGGATTCTAGGAAAATAATTTATAAAATTGATGACGTTGGTTTTAAAATCTTTTTACAGTTTTAAATAAGTTATTTATGTTGTCTCTAACATTAATTGGGTGTTTGGTAACTATTCATTTTCAAGCCTTGTATTTGGGTGTGTTAAAGGGTTAAATATATTCGACATTAGATTTATTTCTTGAAAAGGGCTTTCCAGACCTTTTGTATGATATTTTCAATGTTTTTATAGAATATTTTATTTTAAATGTGGTTTTATGTGAAGTGTGAGTTACTAAATTGGTTCAATGAAACGTTTTAATAAATAATTTCCTTAACAATGGATTGAGATAGTATTAAAAAATAGTTTGAGTTGGACTGGGATTACAAAAATACATAAGTAGTCATGTTAGGATATTTATGAAAAAATTAGTTTTCAATAAATTAGTGATACCCTCTTGGATCCTGGTGTGAATATTATTATTCACATAGTTATTTATAATTCAATGGGGGTTGATTTATTTTGGTGAGTCCCTATATTTTTCTTTATGTATATTTTTTAATGGGTCTGTTTTATTTTGAGTTTGTTTGGATGTGATGCAATTGGTTTTTTCTAAATCCATGTATTTGATATACATGAAAGTTTATATTTCTCCCCTCTATTTTTTTAATCATGAGATACATTGGGTGTCTTTGTATATGGATACATTTTTTTAAGCATGAACCACTTTTTTTATACGAATGGTAATTATTCCTTATATATAAAGTGATCCCATGGATGAAACATTCTGAATATATACCAAGAGATCCCATGGAAATGGTATTTTCCTGGGTGATGGGATAGATATTGGAATACAGGTTGAACTGTATGTGTGTATAGAAATAAAAGTAATTTAAGGTCCTAGTAAGATTCAGATATATTACAAAAAATATTACATATAATTATTAACTAATTGAAATTTGTAAATTTCTATTAATTCTACACCCCAGTTGGTTAGTCCCGTGATAGTATGATACTTATTTTACAAATTTATGGGATTTTTTAGTGTATCCCATGATTCATTTATTTATTTCTGGGACCCATTTACTTTTGGATTATTTCATTTTTTGAAACTATTAAACTGCATTTAGATTTTTTACTTTTTATCTTTTCTCCATGACAGGAATTTATAATTTTTAAATGGTTTTTAGATGCTTTTGAGTAATGGAATGTGATTTTATGGTTTTAGAGTTCATTCATGTTATTTTATAATTTTTTTAAAAAGGGTATTCTTAAAATAATAAAATTATTTAACTTTTATATTTTGGAGTGTCTTCACATAAATATGGAGGTTTTTTTAACATTAATATCTCCATATTTAATAACCTGGTTTCAGTTAAGTATGATATTTTTATCTCATTCATATATTTTATAGGATCTATGAGGTAGTTTTTGTGGGTATATTAATTATATTGTCATATGAGGGTGTTTATGGAATGGGTTGGTTATTATGTGTTATTTGGATTATTTTTGGAGTTATTTGGGGATTATATGTAATCTTTTTTATTCTTAGTGGCCACCATTGTTGGGTGTATTTAATGATTCTGTTTTTTTAATTTATATTTATATAATGAATTCCAGTATGTATTTTTGTTTTGGAATAATCGGTTTGGATGTTCATTTATTTTATAATGTGTGGGTGGTTCATCTATTTTTTTCCAAAATTAATTTATAATATTCAGCAATGGGGAAAACATTCCAATATATTGTTTCATGATGCCCAATCACAAGATTGTAGAATTTGGGGATCGAGATCACCTTTTTTGAGATATGGTAGGTTAGGTATGTTACTTTTTTAGATTGTATCTCAAGTTTTCCTATTGTAATATGATATTATAGCCTAGGATATTGGTGTGGCCTATTTTTTTTAATACATTGACATTTTATTTATGAATTTGGTATATTGTAGAAATGGATGTTGGGATATGTGAGTTTCTCACAAGGAGATATTTATGATCTCTTTGTAACCTTATTCCATGTACTTTGATGGGTATACCTTATCTTTCATTGACAATGATACTAAATTAGATGGCGTTCTTTGATTATGATATGATGCTTGTGGTGGTGATGAATTGAAGCTCATTTTCACTAGATGAATTTACATTGAGATAAAAAAATTATTCATTTAAATATAAATTTAAAATGGAATTAGGGATTAAGATTTCTATATAGGGTGTGACAACCCATGTGGACAAATAATACTACACAGAAAAAAAATTAGGGACTAATTGATTATTTTAATGTTATTTTAAACCCTGTATCAAATTTATGAACGATTCAAGTCTTACTTGATTTCTCTATTTTCACTCGTTCATTGTTGAATTGGAATATTTTTTTTCAAAAATAGGTAAATTTATGAGGTGGTTATTGTGATATGTCTTCATTGATGGATTGAAATTTTTAAGGCCTTCTTAATTTATTAATTATGTTATTTAATATGTGATATGATATGTAGATTACATGAGGAAAATGAATTTTTTTTAAAAGAACGTAAGGATTGTTTTTATAATGAGATTATGTATTATGATATATTGGTAAAATTTTTGGTTTCATTGTGAAATATAGAATGTTTATTTTTTAAACATGTAAATGATTTATTTGGTTTAAAACATGAATGTTTTATTTTTTAAAAAAATTCTAAAATGTTTTAAATATGCCAGGTTTAGTATGGAAGTTTTGTTTTAATAAATATTAATTTTAGTTTGTATTTTTTTAATAATGTATCATTTTTATAAGGGTTCCAATATTTTAAAAGTATTTTTGGACTCATTGATAAGGGAGTGTGATTTTAAATGTATTTTAATTATACAGCTTAATAATTTAAATTAGATCATAAATTTTTTTATTTTTGGAACTAATTGACATGATTTAGGGTTCATTAATGGTTTTGACATGCCTCTTATTTATTTATTATAATACTACCTAAATAGTATAACATAACAGTATATTTATTAGACATAATATATTTCCATCAAATTTTGATTCAGTATGGTGTAGGATCCATATGGAGTGGGTGATGATGTTAGATATTTCCAATATAGTTTTGTGGGTTTATCCATGGTGGTTATCTTTATAGGCTATCATATAGAATTATATGGGTTCTGTTTTTTTTAACCATCAAAAAACGTTTCATATTATTATTGATGAGGAAATATATTCATAGAGACTCTTATGTAATATCTAGTTTGGGATGTCTATTCAATCCAGATTAAAAAAATTTGGGATGATGGTGTGGCCATCATTTTATGTATATTTTAGGTAATTATTATTTGTTTCTTATGGATGAAAAACTATTTCGATATTTATGATTGGTGAGTATGAGTAGTGTTTCCTTTTGGGAAATCTTTTCCATGATTATTATTTGGGTGAATTTTTTTTTCTGTCATGAGTACTTGTTTTTTATGAATATTAATTCATATTTTACTCATGATTTCATATTACTTCTACATGGTTTATAATTTGTTTGGGAACTAGTTTATAATATTGGACTTGGTAAAAACATCAGTATAAGCCTAGTTTTATGGTGGTGTAGTTATTTCTTTTCAGACTTCTGTTTTAACAAATTTATATTTTTATTGGAATCATCATTGTATAGTATTTTATGTTTTGGGACCTAACCAGGCTTATTTATATTTTGGGTCTATAGGGTTATAACCATATATTTTCAGAGTTAAGAATATCATTTTTGTTAATTTCCCTCATACTTATTAGATAAATTTTTTATGGTTTTAGGGTACCCAATCATGCATATTGGTTTGGTTCCTTTGTTGGTGTTTTGAAATTCCCAATGATATTTCCTAAATGTTCTTGTTCAGTGAAATACTCCTACATTATGGGTTGAAGGTTCGTATAAGTTTCACTATTTTATATTAATTTTAATTGGTAATGAGACGTTTTCTAGTTCTCCACCATCATATATTTTCAATTTTCCTAGTTTTGGACCCTCTCTACATTAGTATATTATATGTTGTTTGAGTATTCTTCTAGTTGTTTGAGGAATTATCTTTTAATATTGACATTTCATTTTAGTATTTGACTATCCTTGTTCTCTTCTTAGACTATATGATTTCTAGGGGAAGAATGTGGTATGGTTTGGATAATTATGACACCCTTCATGTTATTATGGGTTCTTAATTATATATTTCATGTTATTGAGTGATGTTTTATGTTTTTATGAATTTTATAATGTAAAAATGGTAAATCTATTTTTTTCTATTATGAATGGGTTTCCTAAATGTTTTAGTGAAAACTAAGAGAGTACCCCTATATAGCTTGTTGTTTTGTCCAAAAACAATCTGAAATAGTTTTGTCTCTATGGGTAGTGGTGGCCGGGTCCAAACCATACAAGGACTAACTTAAACTATGGGGATACATTGGTATATAAGGTTAAGGGTTTTTCATGTGAACATGGTTGGTTAAACCATGAAATTTGTCCATGATTTGGATATGAAATTAGATATTTCCATTTCGTATGATTGGTTAATGGTTATGGAATCAAATTGAAGTGCATCAATAAAGCTATGTGTGTTGGGTGGTCATTTACAGTGGATCTAACATGATTGGAAAATTATTTTCTAAATCATTCGGCAAAACCATGAACCCTTACCAGTATCATTAAAATTGGGATTTCTAATTTTCATTAATTTAATTATAAATATTTTATACTTTTATTCTCCTCCATTGTTGTTGAATTGACATGGTTCCTCTAATATATAATACTCCCTTAAATCTCTTACATTTTAATTTTTTTAATAATTGGACTCATGTGTGTATACTCATTTTAATTCCATATAAATAATATTTTCTATTATTTCCCTCTATTTCAATTGATTTTGGTCCTCCCCATTAACCATAATAATCATGTGAGTTTATTTTAGGTTAGTGGTTTGATCTCATAATTGAAATTTTTCTATGTATGGGTTGTAAAGGGAATGTGTTATTGTGGTTGGTTGTTTTTAATTATATGAGATGAATATTAGATTTATTTCTAATGAAACAATATATACGTTTCTATATTTTTATTTTTTTTTACATTTTAAAAAATAATAATTATAATTCAGGGGTATCTTTATTTAGGGATTTGATTTTTTATGTGTCCGATATGGGATAATTATGATTTGGTAAATAGTTTTATTTGATTTCCTAGAATGGGATTCCCTTGAAAATTATTGTATAAATGCACCATTATCTTCTCAAATCAAGATTGTGTTTTTAAAATTAGTTTGTGATAACCAATTGGATTTGGGGTTTTCAAACCTTATTATTTCCCAAACCAAATGTTTGGATGTTTTAAAGCATTTTAAAATGTTATTCATTGTAATTTTTACTTTAATGGGGAGTTTTATTCATTATGTGTTCCATATGAAACAATTAATAACTGCAGGTAACTTCGGTAATGGTTTATGGGATGTTTTATGTCACCAAATGGGACTATAGTTATGTTTTAATCAAAAATTTTCTCAAGAGTGGATTGAGATAACATTTGAAAATAATGTGAATAGAATTTTAATTTAATGAGAACATGGAAATAACCATTAGAAAGTTTATGAAAAATTACTTTTCATAAAATGAGTGAGTTCCTCTTTGATTCCTATGGGGCTATTATTAATTTTAGTGTATTATATGATCCCATGATAGTTTTATTAATTTTGATGTATCCTATTATACTGATAATGAATATATGTGATTGGGATTGTATTCCAATTATTGTGAAGGATTTCAAGTAATATTAATTTCAACTGTTCAATTGTTGATATATCTATTGGCTTATTACTATTCACCTACAATTGGCTAGTCATGGGATACCTTGGGTGCATGATTAGGTTTCTGAATATGTAGAAAATATGTAATAGGTTATTATCTAGCTCTATAAAACTATAAATGTTGAATGAGGGAGAAATGTTCTGGATGTTTCCTCTTGAAAATTAAGATATCCCATGAAAATAATTTTACATAAGGGACTGAGTGGCCTCTTGGAATATTTGACCAGGAGGGGACCAATAGAGATTTCAAATTTATGTATGATCCAAGTTAGAAAATGATAACATCTAAAAAATTATTTTTTAAGTTACTAGTGAAAATAGTTTTATCAAAATTCATTTTATACCCATTTGGATAGATCCTATGATAATAGGATCATTTATGGGATTTTCTTAATTTGGGGGATTATGTGTTCGATATATTGTTTCATATCACCCATGTACATATTTTTTTTAGTTGTTTTGTGAGATTGATGTAGTGGTTCATGTTTTTATTATTTTTTATTTTTTATTCCCTTATCTTAAAATTTAATGAACAGGGAATTAATAATGGTTTTCAAAGATAGATAGTGGATGAATAACCGGAGTGTTCTTTAAAACCATTTTATCTTGTGTTTGAAAGGAGAAATATTTAATTATGAAAACAGACTTTCTAAATATATTTTTAGTTTTTTTATGAAAATGTGGATACTTATTTTTGAGAAAATATAGTGTGTATGGGATTTTAATAATGGGATTAAGTCTTCATTCCTAGTATAACATGAATATTGTTATATATAAGATGTTTTTAAAACCTATTAAAATAAGAATCATCTTTTTCAATTTTAAATATTTTTTAAAAAACATATATATATGATATGGGATTATTGTTGGAAACTAAAAGATATTAAAAAATGTTGGAAATAGTCAGAAAATGTATTTTCCATGTTAATATTTTGATATAAAAATATGCATACGAAGAATTGTTTAACACTACTTTCATTTTTTTCATCATTATTTCTGAAAAATTTAATAGAAATTTATATTTTTTAATTTAATTCCAAAATTTTATTATTTGGATGTTTTATAAATGTTCCTATAGATATTTGGAAGGTTGTGTCATATTTCCCCATGAGATAACACTAATATTTTGTATATTCAAGGATGGACCCAAGATTGATTTCATTTATTGTTCGCACTTTTGATGTGGAAAATGAAATATATTAGTGAATAGGGATTATAGATTATATTTTATTAACTTTTTAGTAATTATAATTGATTTTAGGGTTTTTATAGACTTCTTTGGCCTAATAAATTTCATACAAGTCATTTATTTATATATATTTCTTCTATTTTGGAATTATAAAAAAATTATGCCCATCATTTGAATGTTTATTACTTTTATAATACATGGATGGTTCATATGTTTTTATTTCTACTATATATTTATATTTTTATGTGAGGGTGAAATTATTCCCATACTTTTTACCAGGATGACCAGAGAGTAGTTTTCAACACATGGGCATCGAGAGATCCCTTTTAGGCACTATTGTTGGTTAGATTGGGTACCCCTTAAGATGAAATACATGGAAAATTTGTTAAAATTTTATATAATAACGAATTTTACAAGGTATTGCTTGAAAATCAGGTGATAATACATGATTATATATCTCTATACACACATCATCAAATTAAATTTACTAAATAGAAAAAATAATTGATCGTGGACAAGGAATCTATACTTCATGATTGTTGTAACACTTAGAAACTATTTTTGAGATAAGATGTGTAATATACCTTTGTATAGAAGCCCATATCCAATTCTTAGTATATTATAATTTTATAATAAATAAGAGTTTCCATCATAAGGTGTTGACTTTTTTAGTATTATTGAGAGAATATATATATAAATTCGTCACATTATAAATTGTAATCATATGTAACATATTTTAAACCTCATAAAAACATTCTCGTTTCTTTATGTACATCCTTGAAATAATCATAGATCACTTCATGGTACTTTTGAGAAATGAAACTATAATAATGGTTGGGCATCGATGCATAATATGGGACAACATATAACATACGATATCAGTAATACATAAGTTACAAAAAATTACATGGGTTAATAAAATATAAATAGTTTATATAATCTATAACATGATAATTTAATGTATCAAATGATACCATGTTAAATAATCACATGAGAATATTAATTTAATTTATAATTATGGAATATATAAAAGAATAAAAAATATTTTTCAAGAAAATACATTAGGATGTTATCATCATGGAATAATTCTATGACGTAATGTTCTTATATGAATGTATCCTATAATGTCATCATGATCATACCATTTGGGCCACATGTTAACAAATTGTGATTATAAATAATTATGGAATATTACAAATAAAAAATATACTTTTACTAATGAGATATACTAATATATCGAGGGGAAAAAACATTCCATTCCATTCCCTTAAACATTTTTAATTAATTATTTATATATCGAATGGTCAACAAAATAACTAATACATTTTCCTTCACAGTCAATTAATATTTATATTTTATCAAGTATACATATTGAAAATATTTACCCCTTTAATGGAATGATTCCAATAGAAATGTTCATTGAAATAATATAGTACATTTTAATAGTTGATGGTAGAGATAATTTTTAATTGATAATTATATCAATGATAAAAAAATTAATGTAGATTCATATCAAAATAACAACATTTAGTAATAGAGAACATAAAATCAAGAAAGTAAATAAATTTAGAGTAAATTATATATGTGTGGTATGGTTCAATATCTAAAATCATGAAATTTTTAAATTTTAAATCATTTAACAAAAGATGGGTTTAAAGTAATATATAATATATTTTTAATTATAGTGGATCATTGAATAAAAACAAATAATTTATAAAATTATTGTAAAAATATATTTAATTCACTTATAAAACAATTTTCATGATGTGGATAGGAGAATTTTAAAACACTAACTACCAAATAAATTACCAATAAGGAAATGTAGATAAATATCTAAACTTACGTAATATAATATCTAATGTAAAAATATCAATAAACAAAATTATACTTAATTTTTAATACCTTTGAAAAAATATTATACCATTCATAACATAGATAAATTGAAATGAATGTTTCATAGAATTACTAGATTTTGATATTTTGTAAACAATCCATAGAAGTTTGAAAATTAATCCTAATATTGAATAACATATAATATGTAGGGAAAACACATTCAAGTGAAAAATGTTAATGGAAATCATTGTTTTCTCACTTTTGTAAGGAGAGTCAAAATTACCTCATATGGAAAAGGTTGAAAATATTACATTAATATATTTGTATAAAAATTAAATGTTAATATATTTTGTACATTACAATACATTACTATATATATAATAGATGATAGAATCTATTAATGAATATGTATATTGAGGAAAAATATTTCAATCAATAAAATATAAATAAAAGAGTCATAAAAAACATAATTTAGTGGTTTCAATGAAAAAATCCTATTAAATTTATAACAATACTTTTATAATATAAGAATAATTATTATATAATAATATTTATTATTTTTAAGATATAAATAACATATAATTACTCTAATTAAAATCTTATAATAAATAATTAAAATTAAATTTTTAATTAAAGATAAGCTCATACATATTTTGTATCTTTTTGAATTAAAATATAATGAAGGAGATATCATTATATGGAATAGTAAATCCCTTTAATTTCCCTTAAATTTATCTTTTAATAAATTCAATAAAAACATATACACCAAAAAAAGTATATAATGTGGGGAATATATATAATATATAAATGAAGGGGAATTGGGAGCAGGAAACAATTACAACCTTGGTATCCCTTGAATAGAATTCCCATGGAAGATATAATGTGTCCTGAATATATAAATCACATAAATTTCATGAAATACTGACATGTCCATACATTTGGAAGTATATTCACCCCAAAATATAAATAAAATAGTGAATATGAGATTTTTCTCAATGAAAGCAATGTTAGACCAAAAAATCATTTGTTGGATTATTTCTTGTTTGGATAAATTCTATCATCCTATATATAAAATATAGTTTTTTTATAAAAATATATAATATTCATATTTATAGTTAAATTTATAGATATCATTTATTCAAAAAAAATTATCCATTAACTCATAATTAGTACATAAATATTGTATGGACCCAGACTTATATGTTACATAAGCTAGTGTCGTTAAACAACAATTCAGTTCCTTATATTCCCAATTATCTTTTACCTTTTGTGTTTTAGAGTGATATGTCATAAATATTACACAAAATACAATATATATATATATATATAATAAAAAATATTTGGTCAGTATCCATTTTTTCCATTAAAAACATTTAAAATAAAACAATATTTATTTTTCTAAAAAATAATCATGATATTAAACATTACTTATCATTTTCCATTACCCATACAAAAAACACTATGAAAGAAATTTTAGAATATAAGTTGATAAAAAATATCCCAGTCAGGTACATGAGAAGAAAGAAATAAACTTTTAGCCCTTGAATAATTATAAAAATATTCCATTTACAAAATAAACATTTGGATCGAGAGAAAAAATTTCATACCCAAGATATCACATTCTCTGCACAATGATTTAAAATAAAAATTTCATAAGAAAAAACAATGGAAACATAAAACTCATAATGGTTTATTTAAGATAATTAATAAATAAAAATAATTTATTCAATAATTTATTCTCATCAATATTATTAGGTAGAATTTAACTTTTTTTACCTTGTGAAATCATACAATCATATGGTAAGAATATATTAGTCATGTATGTAAATGCGACATCATTTTAATATCAATATTTCATAAACATTTAATAACTATCATGGTTACACTTGGATTAATGAGAATATATATACTTGAAATAACCGTAAAATTTAGACATGGAATATCCAATGTTGTATTATTCTAATAATATATAAGGAGAAATAGATTTGATTAACTACGTCCAGTTACCCAATGAATTTGATAACTATAATAGTCTCACCTGACTTGGTTTACAATTAATCCCCTAATACAAGGTCGACAACATTACCCCCCATCCTTGGTTTATAATAGAATAACCTATCATCTAAAATAATGTCCATCAATGATAACATAATCATAACACATAATAACTTGAATCATAAAAAATTATTCACACCCATAATAAAACATTTTCAAATATTGATATATACATTTTCCTTAAAAATAATTTTAAAAAATAAAATTCCTTTAATTGAAGGAAATTAAGTTTTTATTTAAAAAATATTAAAATTATAATGTAATACAAACTAATAAAATGTTTATTGTGGAGTAAAAAGGATTTTCCACTATTAATATCAAAATGGAACATTGTTTTTTTTATTTTGTAACAATAATAAAAACATTCACTAAAAAAATTCCTTGGAAAATAAATTACATATTGTTAAAAGAGAAATTGAATTTACATTAAAAATATTTTGTATTTATATAAAAACATCCATAAAATAACAATTGAAAATATTTACAAGGAAGAAACAAATTTTGAAGTGAATCTATAAAAGTGGTGTTTCAAAATTATTTTAATTACCTTGAGTCTAACACGTCATGTGTTCTTATTATTTTCTATAATAATAATAATAAATAATTAAATTTCATCATAATATTTTTCATGTTTATTATTCATTTCGTTTCATATAGTTATATGATATATATAATTACATAATCATTTAAGTTCACATCAAACATTTTGATGATATTTCTATGTAAGTCCATAATGAATTCATGTACATTGACCATGGCCAAAGAGATCATTATTCCTTTATCTCCAAAATAATAATCCAGAAATAATTGTAATTTTTATGCATAAATTATGATTTTTACCCAATATTGGTGTATTTGATTTTTAAAAAATGAACTACAATTATAACACAGATATGGTAGTCCACATATATGCATTACTAACCTTACTATTTTTGATGAATCAATATGGAAATAAGGTAATTAGTAATTAATCATTAAATAATGAAAATATTTTTAAAATTTTCATATTAATTATTTATATACACTAATATATGTCATCCATTGGATGTGGTTTTGAAAAATGAATCAGATCACTTTGTGGTGTTGGTATTCTACACTTATGCTTTAATGAAATTATTATTTTTTATTAAATGGAATGGTAAGAATGTAAGTCATATTCTATATTTTAAAAATGTTAAATATTTATTGAATATAATATATAAAAATACAATCCATAATTAAATGAATTATAGAGATATGGTGATGGGAAATAAATTATATAGGTTCACAAGGCGGTAATCTTCCACACACACTAACGATGCTTGCCTCACCATTTTTATTGAATATGAATACGAATATTGGTTATTTAATTAACATAATAACATATAAGTATATATAGGACACTTTTGTTACAATTTTAATGGTGTTACAGATGATTTAATTGATTTGTATGAATAAATAAAACATAAACATGTGGTTAAAAACTATACATATTCTTTTGTATTTAACCTTTGTTTAATACTATATCCCAATATGTTTTTTATAGATAATAAAAAAGACCTCTAGAACCAATTTAGATATTTTTATATGTTCTTTTGGATGTTCTTAGATGAACCAAATGGGAAAAACTTTTAATAAAAAAAGAAGAAGTGGTTCTCTTTTATAAGAGAGTGACGGTATTATCATGAAGTTTTTTGAAATATTTTTTTAATACATATTAATTTTGATGTAAAAATTAAATAAAAATTGAGAATATAAGAATATAATATTATAGTGATTTTATATAATGGAATTAAATAATTTTTTGACTATTTTATATCATATGTTTACCCTTATCATTTTTTTGAACCCCCGGTTAACCCTTTTCACACATAGAGTGAAAAAAATAATTTTCAATCTTTACGGTGTAATATTGTTACCATAATTGGTATAAAGTACTATAAATGGAACAATGATGATATTTATAAATATAAGGTAATATTTTCTCAGATTATTTGATTTTTTTAGTAATTCTATATCAATTTATAAAAATATTACACTCATTAAATATCAATCATGAAAATTTTATAACTATTACTTTTCATTCAAATTAATAACATCAATAAAACCATGGAATGATAATGTTATAAATTATCATCTTCCTATAATATTTTAGTTTTCTATAAAATTAGTGGGTCACATTAATTCATTAAAATTATTATAATTTTAGTATTTTAAAAATGATATTTTTTATTTTTCCATTAAATGAATTATTAATGCATCAATATTTTAAAAGTATTTATGTTAATTATATTTTCAATAAAAATAAAAATAAATTAATATAATGTGTATAAAAAAGTTCTGTTTCAAAATGTTATTTTCAAATTGAATTTTTTAACTGCATTTCCTAATGTTAAAAATATTATAGATATTAAAAACATGAGTGTGAAATTTTTTACTTCACTTTTATTTTAATATTTTATATGTTATAATAAAATATAAATAGAAAGAAATTCTATATTTTAAACCTTTGGATGATTATGTATGAGTTATTATATTATAATAATATATATTCAAGTGTATGTTTCCTTATTTATGGCCATATAATTATATTTTATGGCTAAATTACATGATTCTAACTTTAAATTGGTTAAAAAATTAGTATATCTACTATTTTTATTGACCAAAAATAAGTGTGAACTATTTTAAAATTAAAAAAAATGATTATACTTAATGAGTCATTATTTAAAACATAAAAAAAAAATAATTGTAATAATTAAATTTTTAATTATACTGAAAATGCAATGAATATTAGTTTTTAATAAAATACACATTTTTATTATAAAATGTTTTCAAAATTAATTGTAATCTTCAATTTATTTCAAAAACCAAAATCGGATTATTATAAAAAAATATTTTGTATTTAATTCTTTAAAAATATCAAGAATAAAATTTTACTTTTTAAATAATTTATTTAAATTAATATTTTCAATAAAAATTAGTATTGTTAACTAATTATTAAGAAATCAACTTTTCCATAAAATTTTTAAAAATCAATATTAAAGTAATTTTTACATCATGAATTCATAAATGAAGACAATACCCTAAAATTAAATTTTTTTATTGGAAAATAATTCTTTTACATTAATCTATGTAATACATAAGAGTCAAATTTAGTTAAAAATAATGATTTTTTCATTTGGACTGAAATATTATTATGTATTTCTATAATGAATATAACTCAAAAAAAATATAAATAGTGATTATTTCAAAAAAAAGTTATATCTACATTACTTAGGCTATTACATTCCTCCCAAATTAGGAAATTATATCGTGAAAAAATCATTCACTAATTATATATCTAGGGAAATGCTTCCGTCATAACAATTTCGAACACCCGTGACACCTCTTCAACCATACGATTTCTCTAAAAATCCATAACATAGTGAATTACCATTTTCCAAAATTCATGGTCTCTAGAATCAAGAATTCGATAATGATAATATTCATAGAAATGTTTATCATCCATTTGAACCACCCAAGGGATAACAAATGAGATTAATATGAAATATATTTTCTTAATATCAAAACATGAGAAACACTGTATTTTTTGGTAATCTTAGAGAAAATCCAACTCTATAAGAAACATAACCAATATATAAGTGATTTAATATGGTCTAATGTATAATGGGAATAAATTACACCTTCTAACAATATCAATAACACTTTTCTATGATTTTACATGTAAATATTTTTCCATCACTTAGCCATCATCATATATTGATGAATTATCCAAACCTTATCAACCATTTCCTCTAATAAATCTACTATAATAAACTTATGTTACACTACATTTTCCCAAAGAACTAGGGATTATAATCTCTTTCAATATAATTATTTAGATGTTTTTATCTATATTATAGAATGAAATAGATATTTTATGAAAACTAGGCTAATAAAATATGGATCCCTACTTTCATTGTAATTAATTGAAAATACATGAAAAAAAATAATCCAATGTATGAATATATCATAATGGATATCCATAAAATTGAGGGTGGGAAGAAACACTGAAATTTAATTAACTAAATGGTTGCTTCATAATTACTTTCCAAAAAATAAAATTGAAACTGGGATCAAGGAAATATACAATATGAATAGTAACTCCATGAGAATTGACATTCTCTTTAAGAAACAGTTGAGATATCCAATTGAAACAGAGTATCTAAAATGTTATGGAAATTATCATGTTTTAATATTTGATATTCCATAATCCATGTCACATTATAACATTGAATTATTTACCCTTCCCACTATGAAATTAGTGGAATCATTTTCCTATTTCCACTTAGGAAACAGAAAAGGAGAAAGCATCCCATTAAATTTCTATCATTCTTCTTTAATAGGTTTTTAATAATGTCATTTCATTGAAAATTCATCAATATCTCATTTCATTATATCCCCCCCTAATACATCTAATTGTATTTATATATCTTATTACTTTCAGGAGGAACAAAAAATAGGAATTATGAACATCACTAAAAATTTGTCTCTTCAACTAGGAATCACAAGGCACCCATAAGATCATTCTAAATATAAAAAAAAATCCTCAAAAAAATTAAATTCTATTAAAATACCATTATTTTCCACTTTAACCATTCATAAAACTCATGATATTCTTTTAGAGATTTCTAAATTCTAACTTAAAATGTTGATATTACTGACACATGAAACAAAATTGATGATGTTCATGTATCCATGACTGATAAAAAAATAAGTAAATCATTAACCAAAGGGTCCTGTCATAATTATAAAATTCTTAATTAAAAATTATATTATGGAATTAATGCATCAACTTCATTATTTTTTTCCCAAGTGATAATGAAATGTGTATTTGTAATCATTTTTCAAATCACACCATATCCACTTTCTCATGTTCAAAACTTTATGAATGATTATATACATAAATCTTTTATGCCAAAATTATATTTCATTCTTGGATACATATAAATTATTTCACCATTTAATAAAGGAAAAATAGATAATATAATTCTAAATAGTGTGTTAGGTAATTTTACTCATGATATTTTAGTTACCGTGAAGAATGAGAAATTATCAAATCATTTGGCATCAGTATAGATAAAAAAACTATTAAAATAATCATCATTGTTGGGGAAAAATTCAACAATTATAGAGAATATTAACAATATAAGAGATTTCTCAAGTATTTTTTTCAGTTACTAGAAAAAATAATCAAATTATTTTTTTCAAATTAATTTGACTTATTTTCAAGGTAACATTGAATGTGGGATACATCAGTGTACACAAATTTCACAAAACAATAAGTAATTTCATTCCAATCCAAGAATACAAGGAATCCTAGGAAAAAAATTAGTACGTTTCTAATCATCAGTGACATTACTTTTGTCAACATCAACAATTACACTTCAATTATATATAAGGTGTTTGAGAAAAAATTTATGATTTAACCAAAATGAACATCATCAAAAAGTTACAGATAGTCTGTTTTCATTCATCATTTGAAGAAATATTTTCATTTTTTCATGATCCTCTTTTATTTTTTAATATATCATGATATAAAAAATAAATAAATCCTAAAAATATCAAAATATTATTCGAATATCCTATTCATAAGATACATAAATACATCAGGGGAATTTTATAACCCAAAGGGCATAATAAAACCTAATAATTATTCTATCTTATATGAGAAACTATTTCCATAATTCCTTACTCATTTACCTTTTGCTAATAGTACTCAGTCCTTATGTCATCCTTCAAAAAATATGTAGCACCCCAATTCTAATCAATCAAATTACCAATATGAGTGTAGAGATACTTATTCATAATTTTAATGTTATTAAAATATCTTGTATCAATTAAAATCATCAATGATCAATATTTATCTATATTAGACAATACATCTTCACTCAATGGTTATGTTTTAAAATGAATTAATCCTTTATCACAAACATTATACAAATGAATTTCCCATTCCAAAAGACCCACATGTGATATTTGTTAAGGAGGTTTTGGAATTAGTTTTTCATAATGAACTAAATTAATATTAAAATAAATATCCCAATCACCTATCACATCACTAAACTCATCATTGAAAAAAATATAGGTATTATTTTTCTACCTACACATCACTAATCTAAAGACATACACTTTTTCAAAAATAGGTGAATGATAACATTTGTTTCAACATTTTAATTGTATCTAAACAAATTAATATTATATAAATGGTTTGGGTTCATTCTTATACAATAAAAAATATTCATTTTGAAAAAAAAAATTATTTATCACTACTTTGTATCATGGCATCATAAATAGAAAGTCAATCCACTACCAAAATAACGTCAAAATATACTATATGAAATATGTTGATTTTTTAAGGTATTTTATTTCCATAGAAAAGTACATGAATAATATGGTATTTTCATATTTCATTAATAATTCACCTATGTGTTTTTACCATATGTATTAGATTTATTTCATGAGGTGTAATTTCAAATTTATAATAAAAATTCATGGAAATGAAAGTATGTGTATACACTAAATCAAACCATAGATTAGTATAATATGAATAAAAAAATTATATCGGATACCACATTGTATGATGGAAAAAAATATGATAATGTAGTTTCAAAGGATTTTACAACACATTTCTTCATAGATTCTTTATATTCCCATCATTGAAGTTTCCTGTAGACACACATGTTCGTAATGACTGATATCATTACATTTTAAAAAAATGTTACATCGTATTTATCAAAATTGGTTATTACACTACAATGTTCTTTTTTATTAAAAATATTGGCCATGTTCCCAAACATACCATATTGATTTCACTTACCAGTCATTATAACACTTTACCCTGTATAGTATTTACCAAAACTCTCACATACTAAAACATAGTTTTCTTACCTTCAAACTTCATTGATCCATTATTTCCCTTTTCTTATAAAAAAACCACTTTTTCTACTTGTTTTTGAAATACGTAATGTCATAAAAACATCATTTTTATAATCTCATCACATAAAACAATTTTATAATAAAATCTAAATTCATGGAAATTCAATATACTTAAATTTTTATCCTTCAAATTCAAATAAAATCAATTAGACCTTCAAATAATGTCACAAATAAAATTTGTTGTGTACCATTAAAATTGGATGATGTTTTCTTCGTATGGGGAAAATAAATCATCATTCCTATTCTTCAACTATTTGAATTGTGATTCCAATAAAATTAAAAAAATTATAGGAAAATATTTATCAAATAATATATTGTTAAATTCTTCCCATCCCAAGTTATAAATCTCTTATATTCCCATGATATTCATCATAATTGACAATAATAGGTGGAACATGAGCCTCAAACCAGTTGGTGAGGACTCCTTAAGTGAATCTAAGAGACCCATGATCAAATCCAGGTGGGGGAGAATTTCCGGGTACTGTAGCAGTACTGTAGCAGGTACTGTAGTGGGTAATGTAGCAGGTACAGTAGCAGTACTGTAGCGGGAACTGTAGCAGGCAATGTTTGGCACTGTAGAAGCCAGGAATATGCCCCTGTTTGGGCCTTCGAGCCACCGATTTGGTCCCCGAGTCCTTTAAGGCCTTCAGACCACCCAGGCCTTCAGGTCAGTAAGGCCTTCGGGCCACCTCAAGGCCTCCAGGCCACCTTAAGTGCAGATAAAAACCAAACAACCTACAAGGAACAATCTTCAGAAAGAGTAGGTGCAAAGAGCATTCACCATAGCAGAAGCTAAATGGATTGCAGGAATGAGAGGGTATGGCACGTGCCATCGGGACAAGCCTGTGCATGCATGGGAAATCCTAGCCGAACAGCCATGCGAAGGTGGAGAGCTGATTTCATGATGAAGATTCTGGGGAGGAGTAGTTCCAAGTAGTTAGTCTGGATTTTATGTAATGTTTGAAGCCTACGGGCAATGAATTCCTCTATGGCCTATGGGCCATGTAATACATACTCCTACAGGCCATGTTAGGCTTCCACCTCACCCCTTTAAAGGTGGGTTATCAAAAATCAATAAAAAATAAAGGCCTTCGGGCCATTGGAGGACAATAACAGGTGATCATAACGATTAAAATTGAAATAGAAAGACATAAATTTTGGTTATTTTATTATCACATGGAAAAAATATAATTCATAGGGATTTAGTCAACTATTCAGCCACTAGTCATTTTGAATATCCACATAATTTCATAGGGTTCAATATTATAAAATTTTCCACTATTAACATGTCCCTCTATGGAAGAAATTTGTGTTCTCTATCTTGGATACAAACTCCATTTATATCCTGGGTCTACTGATCAATTATTATGCCAAAATATGTTCCAATTCCTTTCAATACAGTATGAATATTCATAAGGATATCATCCCCTCATAACCATCGTAGTTCACCTTCCATGTTCCCTCTGTAGAAATCCTTTCTAAAAAACATATTTTTGATGAAGCATCATGGTAATAATCAAATGTTATATTATTTCAATTTAACCATATAGTAAATTATTTTAATTGTATTAATTAAACATTATCCTAACCCCTGTTGTTATGAAAACTCTCTATCATATAAAATATATGGACTTGTTATTAAAAAACTGAAGTGTGTTTAAACTATAATACACTTTTTTACATCCCCAATGATGAAACAGTTTTATATTATTTTAGGGTTATGTCATAACTCTTAGATAAAAAACACAAACAAACATATATTTATATATATAAAGTATACATTTATATTAAGTGTCCATTTACCCAAAAAACAATACTTTTAAAATAAATCATTTTTTTATTTTCATGAAAAATATTCAAGAATTTCATATTACCGTCTCCTTGTCACATACCAATGCATAAAACCCTATGATAGCTATTTTAAATCATGGGATGATAAAAAAAGAAGTAATTGAAATAAATTGAAATAAATTCATTGTTAGTTCATAAATACTGATATAAATTTCCTTTCCCAAATTTAACATGGGGTTATAAATAATCATTCACTCATAAAAAATAACATTATAAATGAAATGAATTTAATAATTCATTTCATATGAAATCAAAAATTCAAAAATCAAAATCAAAATTTATTCATCAAATTCATATAAAATACATTATAAATTTTTCAGGAAGTTATAATTTTCATTAATACAATGTAAAATATACTACCCTTCTCTATGTGTAATCATGAAAACAAAAAAAATAATAGATTAATCATGTAGGAAATTTTATTTATCATTTTAATATCTTTGTTACATACATAAGGAATAACCATCAGGGATATCTTAGAGTAATGATCAAAATTACTCATGAAAAAAATATCACACAAATACCGAGAATAATAATCATAGTATATTACCATAATATTTTAAAAGAAACCTATTTAGTTAACTCTGCCCTATTACCCAATCCATTTGAGAGAAATAACATGATCACCAAAGCTTGGATTATCCTAGAACCACCAATACATGGTTAATAACTACACCACCCATAATTGGAATAGAATATAACCACAAATCATCATAAAAATGATAATCACTCTAAAATAATCATAATTACTTAGATATTGTGTCATTAATTATTCATTTCACCCATAAAAAATAATTTTCACATGTAGATATATGAATTTTAATTAAAGATGAATTTTAAAAACTATAATTCTCATAATAAATTTATAGTGGTTTTTATTGGATGAAATAATTGAATATTATTATATAATAAGAACATAAAATAGTGGGTATGGTAGTGGTATAATCCTTTTTCAACATATATATTAAAATAGAACATTGTTTTTTTCATTTGTTAAATAAGTTAAAAACATTTCCTAAAAATATTCATTTTAAAAAAAATTAAAAGCAAGTAAAATTTGTAATAAAATTTTCCTTATAAATATTTTAAGTCTATATACATACATCCATATAAAATTTTTAAACTATTTCGATTGATGTAAAAAATTTGGAAGGGAATCATTGAAATAGGGTTTTTAATTGAACGTCGCTTACCATGCATTTGGAATATCACATGCGTTATTTATTTTCATAAATAATAAATAATTTTAATTTTTTAAATTATTTATATCCTTTTTCATGATTATTAATCCTTTCATATCAATAATTACCATTGAATAAAAAAATACTTAATAATTTATGTTCACAAAGATGTTTTCACAATATTTGGTACATTACTGAAATATTACTTCAGTAGATTGGCTATGGTCAAATAGGTAATAATCACATCATATATAGAATAGTAATATTTAAATAATTTTAATGTATTTATATCAATTATAATTTTTATGCAAACAATGAATGATGATAATTTGAAATGAACAATGTTTCAATCATTGATATGGAAGGTCCTATGTACGAATGAGTTGTGACAACCCTACTTTTTTTATTACACAATTAAACATAATTTTTTACATAAAAATTACTTGATACAACATAGAAGATCGAGAGTTATAGTTTCTTTGTGTATTAGTATAATTACATAACAACTTAAAACATGAAATACAAAATCTTTATTGAAAACTTCCTTTACATGACCACTACATTCCCTCATACTTAGCATTTCATGGGATAACCTGAGAACATGCATAAGAAAAAGGTTGATCTAAAAAGCCCAGTAATGGAATACACATGGAGTAACATGAGGAATACAATAAATTTTAAAAAATAGGCATATCAATAGATCACAAGAGAAACATAAAAATAAATGCATGATAAAGCATGATAATCATAACATGGAAATGTAGAAACAACACTTAACATGGAATTAGCATGACCCATGGCTCATTGCACATGAAGCATGAATAAACCCTCATTACACATGAAGCACAAGTAAACCCTCATTTCACTTAAATTATCATGAGTAAACACCCGTTTCATGTGACATATCGTGATACTATACTTTACCCAATGAATTGGAGCGCTATCAGGGTGCACCCTTCTTAAACATTTCACTTCATGAATAATTGGGCCACATGGATCATAAAACATTGAATCATTCAAAAAATAATTTATTCCATGATAAATGAATGTGGAATAAATAATTGATACTCTTTGAACAATAATTAAATGTTCATAAAGTTGAATACTCGTGATAGAGAAATGTTCATTGTGTTCACTACACAATGACTTTGGCTTGGAAAAACACGGTGCAATTTCTGCAGCAAAACAGTGTGACATAAGAACACATAAAAATGGTTAATGATAGAGAAAGGGGTGTCTCATCCTATTTAAATGACATGGACAGTAATGGGTAATTTAGATACATGTCCCAAAAAATGTAATTGAATTTAGATTAATGATACAAAATAATTGCTTGAATGTAAATGAGGAGAGAGAAATACTTTTCATAATTTCAACATAGTAACAGGTGTACATGGGAGGAATTTAATGAGAGAGAAAGGGGTATCCCATCATTAAAACATAAATAGGGAAGTATGGGGGAGGTTTGAAACCATACCCCAACATTTATAATTTAAATTAAAAGGGCATAAAAAATTAAAAAATATTGGACAAAAATGAGAAGGGAAGAAAAACACTTACTTGGAAGTGTGCTTTTAAAGGTTTGAGAGGGGATTATTTGTAGCTTGGGGCACTGTGGGAGGATTCTAGAGAGTGGAGGGAAGATGTTGGAAGAACTCCAAAATCTTTGAGTGAGTAGGAAGTGGGAGCTTGGGTGGGATTATATAAGAAAGGTGAGGAAATTCTTTATTATTTAGGTTTGGGACACCTCACATTAAACTAATTCAAACAACAAACCAGCGCATGGTTTTTGACAATTTTTTTGAAAAGGGAAGTGTAAAACAATATTTTATAAGGACAAAGTCCGAAGTTATTAAAATAATGGGGTTGGTTATGTGGAGTAGAGTCACACTCCCAAGGAAAACAATTTAAATGTAAAAAATGATTAATAAGTATGAAGGGTCCACTAAAGAATTGTAAAATAAATCAAACAAACCAAAAATAACATTATTTTAATGGTAAAACATATATTTTCCGAACATAATGTTTATAGAATTTTATTACATCACTATTGGGTCATTATGATGTCATAAAACACATTATATATATAAACGGTATTTAATTTTTACCCAAAAATTTGACTATCTAGGAAAATTAAGAAAAATTCACCGTTGGATAATTTCAATGTCCTGATTCCAGATATAATATTAATTTTATCTAAATAATATTCTAAATATGTTAATTTTCATTTTTAAAATAAAAATCGACATTTATCGAAAATTCATGGGTTTTGACCAAAATGGCTTTCAAACCTTAATAAAAATTACAATTGCATTCATAAAATTATATGATCATTTATATTTAATAAAAATTAATGTAATAATAATAATAATATTTTATTAAAATATCATTTAATTCAAAAATCCATTAATTTATCAAAATTGATTTCTTAGTTTAATATTAACTAAAATACTATTTTTCTTTAAAAACTATTTTCAATGTAACAATAATAAAATAAAAGTATATGCATTATTATATACACAAATAATTCACATAATCACAGTACTAGGGTCTTGTTACATAACCTCTTAAAACCCCCACATATGACTGAAGGGTGGGGTGTGTGATGGTGACAGCCTCTTGGGGTGGCTCAGATAACATCGTTCTGGTGGTAATCTCTACTAACTTCCACTTCTCCCGTAGGTAGTTCCGCTCATGCTTAACTTGTTCAAGCTCGAATTGAGCTTGGCCAAGAGAAAATCCTAATGACGCCACCTCCATTCCGAGCTTTGACAAATGGGCTTCATACGGGGCAAGTCTACTAGATGAGGTCATCACTTCCTTTGTCTGGGTAAATTGGATTTTTTAAAGCCCATTTTTATACTAATCATGTGATCACTATTCAATGGATACAAAAGCAATGATCACAATTTTTAATGGTATTTTAAAATCCAAAAACATAAAACATATGAAGTTCATATGTTGTATAACCATTTCACATATTAATACATTTAATTAGATCAAGAAGGACTTTCATCAACAAATGTTTGGGTCGTTATAATCTTCCCCCTTAGGAAATTTCACCCTCAAAATTTCATTTTACATTCTAGGCCTCAAACAGATGTGGGTACTTTCCTTCATTGCTTCCTATAGTTCACATGTTTCTTCTTAGTACTTATGGTTTCACCATAGTACCTTGACTAGATGAGTAGTCTTGTTGCATATAACTTTATCTCTATGATCCAAGATCTTCACTGGGTGCTCCTCATAGGAAAGATCATCCTCTATATGTACTACCCCTGAAAATAGTACATGTGATGGGTCTAGTATGTACTTCCTTAAAAGGGATACATGAAAGACATCTTGTACTTTGGCCATGGTAGGTGGAAGCGCTAGTCGATAGGCCATATCCCCGACATGATCAAGAATCTCAAAGGGGATGATGTACCTAGGACTTAACATCCCTTTCATTCCAAACCTCATGACCTTGTTCCATGGAGATATTCATATAAAACCATGTCTCTGACTTTAAAGTGAAGGTCCCATAGATGGTTATCTGCATAACTCTTTTGTTGACTTTGGGATGCCTTGATATACTGCGGAATTTTTTTTACCTTCTCCACCATTTCATCGAACATTTATGGTCCTAGCAGCTTACCCTCACTAACTTCATCCCAACATGTCAGTGTTCTGCACCTCTTCCCATATAGGGCTTCATAGGGAACCATTTGTATGATCAAGTGGAAACTGTTCTTATAAGAGAACTCAACCAGATGAAGATGTTGATCCCACCCTCTTTTGAAGTCCATTGAGCACACTATCAACAAGTCCTCAAGTGTTTAGATAGTCTGCTCATATTTTCCATCAGTTTGAGGATGATAAGCTATACTAGAGTTTAGCTCAGTATCTAGACCATGTTGAATTCTCCTCCAAAACATAAAGGTGAATCTTGGATCTCAATCGGAAACAATAGATAGTGGTACTCTATGCAGCCTTGCCACTTCTTTGATGTAAATCCGCGCAAGTTGATCCAATGAAAAGTCCTTACGAATCGTGATAAATTGAGTTGTCTTTGTAAGACGATCCATAATGACCCATATAGCATTATTTCATCTGGATGCCCTTGGATGTCTAGTGGCAAAGTCTAATGTAATGTTCTCCCACACCCATGTTGGTATGGGTAGTGGTCACATCATCCCCTTAGAATTTTGTCTCTCATACTTCAGTTGTTGACATAACAGACACTTTGATATATTCTCAGAAATTTCCCTATTCATATTGTACCTCAAAAAGTATTCTCGGAGATCTCGATACATATTTATGCCCCCTGGGTGGATAGAGAATGTCAATCTATGTGTATCATTCAATATCTTCTTCTTTATCTATAGATTAGATGGTACACAAAATCGCATCCCAAATCTTACAACTCCTTCCTCATCAACCTTGAAATCATAGGATTTCCCATTTCTAACAGCTTCCACCATTTTTTGAATTTCCACATCTTTCCTCTGAGAATCCTTTAATCTATCCAAGAGGGATAGTTGAGAAATAATTTTAGAAAGGATAGATTATGTTCCTCCCTTAATGATTCCAATGTCCATCCTTTTCAAATCTAAGAAGATCAGATCCTTTTCAATTCTCATCATTGATAAAGATGCAGGATCTTTTCTACTTAGAGCATCTGCCACCTTATTTTCCTTACTGATATGGTAGTGGATTGAGCAGTCATAATCCTAGATAAGATCTATCCATCTTCTATGGCACTTATTAAGCTCTTTCTATGTGAATATATATTTGAGTCTCTTGTGGTCAGTATATATCTCATAGTTCTCCCCATAGAGATAATGCCGCCAGATTTTCAAGGCAATGATTATAGCCGCCAACTCCAGATCATTCGTTGGATAGTTATGCTCAGTTATTTTCAACTTCCTTGAGGCATAGCCTTTCACTTTATCATTTTTCATCAGCACACAACCTAATCCCTTCTAAGAAGCATCACTATACACCACTAAGATTTATCCACTTGTAGGGAGTGTGAGTACTAGCACAGTGATAATCCCCTCTTTTAACTCCTTGAAACAATGTTCACATTCTTGTGTCCATACAAACATTACTCCCTTCCATGTCAGCAAGGTCATTTGGTTGGACAATCAATAAAAGTTCTTCACAAATCGTCAATAATACTCATCTAGACCCAAAAAGCTACGGATCTCCATTACAGAAGTTGGCCTGGGCCACTCTTCAATTGTCTTCTTCTTGGTAGGGTCCAAAAATATCCCTTAGCTGGTGATAACATGCCCTAATAATTATACTTCCTCCATCCATAACTCAAATTTAATGTACTTTTCATAAAACTTCTCCCTTCGCAATATCTTTAACACAGTTTTCAAATGATCCTCATGTTCCTCCTTTCTATTGAAATATATCAGAATATAATCAATAAAGACTACCAAAAATTTGTCGACGTAATCTCTGAAGACTCTATTAATTAAATACATGAAAATTACTGAAGCATTAGTGAGTCTGAAAGTCATCACTATGAACTCATAGTGTCCACAACTCATTCGAAAGGCTGTCTTGGGAATATCTTCCTTCCTCACCTATAATTAGTGATATCCAAACCGAAGGTCTACCTTAGAGAAATAACTGGCCCCACGAAGCTGATCGAACAATTCATCTATCTGTGTAAGGGGATACTATTTCCTTATCGTGATTTTATTGAGCTCGCGATAATTAATGCAGAGGCGCATTGATCCATCATTATCCTTGATGAAGAGGGCCGGTGAACCCCATGGTGAAGCACTCGGGTGTATAAAACCCTTCTCCATATTCTCCTATAACTGCATCTTCAACTCTTCCAGCTCTATGGAGGCCATTCTATAAGGTGTCTTTGAGATTGGTAGAGATCCATGGATAGGTTCAATTGAGAAATCAACCTCTCAATCCAGATGAATACCAGGAAACTCTTCAGGGAATACATCAATGTAATCCATCATGATGGGCATGTCTTCAAGCTTGATTCTCTCCTTTCTCTCAATAATTTGAGCAAGATATTCTTACCCATAACACAACAATATCCACACTTGAGATAATGATTTGAAAAGAGATTCCTCTACCTCCTTGCATTTTTAAGGAATTAGAGGATGTTTCGGGATGTGAAGAGTTATCTCCCTTACCCAACAGTTGATATTGGCTTTGTATAAAGATATCCAATCCATGCCCAAGATAGAGTCAAAATCCACTAAAAGAAGTTTGATAAGATTTGATGTGAGGTTCAGTGAAAAAATGTTAACCGAGGAGGATTTATAAACCATGGGCATAACGATTGCCCCATTCACTATTCTCATAGATAACTTGTCCTCTAAATTTTGAGGTGGTGTTTGAATTGTACTTCTAAACTTGAAAGATATTAATGAATGTGTAGAACCAGAATCAAATAGTACATTTTCTATTCTTGAATGAATAACTAAAATACATGTCACCACATCATTTTCCGGATCCACCTCAGTTGTAGTGATAGCATAGGCCCTTCCTTTTTTCCTTGGAGGTTGTTATTGATTGCCTCCGACAACCCTCGTCTTATAAAAATTGTTTGCATAATTCCAAAGCTCCTTGCAGTTGTAACACTGCACTGCCAGCTGAGTGTTGATCTGAACCTTCCTTTATCCTTCAACATTAGTGGGATTTTTGATATCCCTTTAGCAGTTCATTGTTGGATGACCAAAATTTCTACATTTGAAGAAATTCCTAGTTCCCTTGAGATATTTACTAGGATGTTTCTTCCCACAATTTTTGCAAGGGAAAAAGTCAATCTTCATTCCATCATGGGATTGGTTGGATGGACCACCCATGTTGTTCTCCATTTTCATCTTTTTTTCACTAGGCCCATGAGACCACTGAGAGTCTCCAATATCGATTTCAACCTTGAGGGCACAGTAGACAATATTCTCATAACTGTTGAAGTCTCGAATCACCAACGCTTTTCATAGACTCAGCTTTATTCCATTAAATAAGTGATTCACCTTGCTTTTGGTGTTCATGAAAAAGCCATAGGTGAAACTTGCAAGCCTTGTAATGTTTGCTTCATATGCCCCGATGGACACATATTCCTTCTGATAGAGTCCAAGGAACTCTATTTCTATCTTGAGACAGAGGGTTCGAGGAAAATATTTGTTGAAAAACATCCTCTTGAATTCATCCCAATTCACGGAATCAATTTCTTCTTGGGACTTTGTATTCATGAATATTGTCCACCACTGATCGGCTTCCCCATCAAAACGATAGACCTCCAGTACAAATTTTCTCCCTTATGAGCACTGGAGGATTGAGAATATCTTTTCAATTGAGTTAATCCATTGTTCAGTGAGGAGGGGATCAGAAGATCCGCTAATCATGGGGGTCCTTTTCCGTATGAGGGATTCTACGACAACTTTCTCTTTCTGTGGAGGAGGAGGGTGTTACGCCTGATTCAAGTTATTAGTCATAACTCGAGCCAGCTGAGAAAGTACTGTCATGATGTTTTGAGCACCCTCTCCCGTCATATCAGGCATATCATTAAGGAAATCTTCACATTTCCTAACAAATTGGTGGTTGGACCATTTTCTTCTGTTTTTCTCCATTAACTAAGAAAAAGAATGTATAATTTGAGGTCATAAATACTTAACCATTGAGCCTAAAAAGGAAACTTTGACCATAAAAGTATAAACATATAAAGAATAAGTATATCCTAACTTGTTATTTCATTAGTTTTAATCTTGGTTATCGTAAATCTATTTATTAACTTTTATTCATATGGTATTTTCTTCCATTTTTGTCCCATAATAATAGTTTTTACCAAGCTCATGAATCTACCAAAGCATATCCCCCGGGAGTGTCATAACCAAGAGTGCAACAAGGCCCGTTGTCGTGCACCAGTTCCCGTTCGAGTATAGCTCAAAGTGGTGTTTTTAGGTTTCACCCCTAGGATACATTTGTGCTAGAGTCTCCTTTACCTACTCGTATCCAGACATTGATTTATTTTCTTGATAAACAACTTACTCAATACTCATAAAAATATATGGGTGTTCTTATTAGTCATATATCTAAGGATTCCCTAGGGTTTTTTAATCCTAATCCTAAAAATATCTAAACCTTTCCTCTGATACCAACTATGACAACCCTACTTTTTTTATTACACAGTTAAACATAATTTATTTCATAAATATCACTTGATACAACATAAAATATTGAGAGGTATAGTTTATTTGGGGATTAGGATCACTACATAACAACTTAAAACATGAAATATAACATCTTTATTGAAAACTTATTTTACATGACTACTACATTCTCTCATACTTAGCATTGTATGGGAAAACCTGAGGACATGCATAAGAAAAGGGTGAGCTATAAAGCCCAATAGTGGAATAAACATAGAGTAACATGAGGTATACAATACATGTTTGAAAATAGGCATATAAATTTATCACAAGAGAATCATAAACATAAAGGCATGATAAAGCATGATAATCATAACATGGAAATGTGGCAACAACACATAACATGGAATTAACATGATCCAAGGCTCATTGCACATGGAGTGAGATAAACCCTCACTGCACATGAAGCACGAGTAAACCCTTGTTTCACTTGAATTAGAATGAGTAAACACCCATTTCATATGACTTATCATGATAATATACTTTAGCCAATGCATTGGAGCGCTATCAGGGCACACCCTTCTTAAACATTTCAGTTCATGCATTAGTGTACCACATGGATCATAAAACATTGAATAATTTAACATAATCATTTATTACATGATAAAAGAATGTGGAATAAATAATTGATACTCTTAATAAAATAATTAACTATGCATAATAGGGAATACCCTTGATAGATAAATGGGCATGGTATTCACTACACAATAACTCCGGCTTGGAAAAACGCGGTGCAATTTCAGCAGCATTACAGTGTGACATAAGAACTCATAAAAATGGTTGATGAGAGAGAATGGGGTGTCTCAACATATTTACATAACATTGATAGTATGTGGTTCATTTAGATACATTTCCCAACAAATTTAATGGAATTTATATTCATGGGACAAATTAATTGCTTGAATGTAAATGAGGAGAGAGAAATTCCATTCGGAATTTCGACATAGTAACGGATGTACATGGGAGGCATTTAATGAGAGAGAAAGGGGTCTCCCGTCATTCAAAAATAAAAATGACAGTATGGGAAGGTTCCAAATCATACCCCAACAATTATAATAGAAATTAAAAAGGAATAACGACTTAAAGAATATTGGACAAAAATGAGAAAAGAAGAAAAACCCCTTACTTGGAAGTGTGCTTCCAAAGGCTTGAGAGAGGATTGAGAGAGGATTATTAGGAGATTGGGGCACCTTGGGAGGATTATATAGAGAGGAGGACAGTGGTTGGATGAACACCAAAGGCTTTTATTGAGGTGGAATTGGGTTCATGGGTGGTTTTATATATGAATGGTGAGGTAATTCTTTATTATTTATGTTTGGGACCCCTCAAATTAAACTAATCCAAACCACAAACTAGCCCATGGTTTTTGCCCATGGTTTTTTGGAATAGGGAAGTGGACAAAAATATTTTATAACTCCAATGTCCGAACTCTTTAAAATAATGGGGTTTCTTATGTGGAGGTGAGTCACACTCCCTTGGAAAAAAATTTAAAAAGACAAAATGTTTAATAAGTCTTTAAGGGTCCACTAAAGCTTTGTAAAATAAATCAAAAAAAACCCAAAATCACATTATTTTAATGGTAAAAAATATATTTCAAGAACATAATGTTTATATATTTTTATTACATCACTATTGAGTCATTATGATATCATAAAACAAATTATATATTTAAATGGTATTTAATTTTTACCCAAAAATCTAACTATCTCAGAAAATAATGATAAATTCACCATTAGATAATTTTGACGTCCTGATTCCATAAATAATATTCATTTTATCTAAATAATTTTCTAAATATGTTAATTTTTATTTTTAAAATAAAAACCGGTATTTATCGAAAATTCATGGGTTTTGAAAAAAATGTCTTTCAAACCTTGATAATAATTACAATTGCATTCATAAAATTATATGATCATTTATATTTAATAAAAATTAATTTAATAATAATAATATTTTATTAAAATTTTATTTAATTAAAAAATCCATTAACTCATCAAAATAGATTTCTTAGTTGAATATTAACTAAAAATACTATTTGTGCTTTAAAAACTATTTACAATGTAACAATAATTAAATGAATGTATATTCATTATTATAGACCAAAATAATGTACATAACCATAGTACTAGGGTCTTGTTACATAACCCCTTAAAACACCCTCATAAGACTGAAGGGTGAGGTGTGCGATGGTGACAGACTCTTGGGGTGGCTCGGATAACATTACTCGAGTGGTAATCTCTCTCAAATTCTACATCTCCCGTAGGCGGTTCCTCTCAAGTTTAACATGTTCACGCTCGGATTTAGTATGGTCAAGAGCGAAGCCCAATGATGCCACCACCTTTCTGAGTTCCGAAAATGGGATTTATACGGGGCAAGTCTACTATATGAGGCCATCACATCCTTTGTCTGAGTAAATTGGATTTGTTTAAGCCCATATTTATACTTATCATGTGATCACTGTTCAACATCTACAAAAGCAACGGTCACAATTAATAATGGTATTTTAAAATCCAAAAACATAAAACAATAGAAGTGCATATGTTGTATAACAATTTCACATATTAAGACATTTAATTAGATCAAGAGGTATTTTCATTAACAAAATTTTGGGTCGTTACATTAGTGGAATTTCCATTTTCCAATTATCACTATGGAAAGTGGGTAAGTTTTATTTTATATTAACATAAAAATAATAATTTCATAAATAAGATACTAATTATTTAAATATATACATATCATATATTTTATCCGGTGATGAAAAATGAATCATATCACCTCATGGAGGTAGTAGTCCACACATAAGCATGAACGACGTTCTCAATTTTCATTTGAATGAAAATGTTAGAAAGTAAATAAAATAATTTAAATTTATAATGATGAATATTTCTTAATTATAAAATTTAATCATTAAATCCATCATTATAAACATTCTTGAGGTACCTTGAAGGAAAAAAAATTACATTAGGTTTTGAGGTGGCAGTCCATCATGTATATAAATGATAAACTCCTTTCACATTTACTGAAGGTTGGTGATGGATATGGGTTATACCAATAACATGATAAAATCACAGCATAAAATATATACTCATTTTAATATTTTATTTTATTAATAGGATTTTAATGAGGTGGAAAAATAAATAAAACATAAACATGCAGATAAAAACTATACATATTATTATAATTTATCCTTTACTTAATATGATAATCCCTCTATGGTTTTCAAACTACCTAATTAAAGACATATATAATATAGGGTGGGAATTTATGGTGGTATTTTATCTAATATTGGATTAACCAAATGGGTGCTGATGTGTGATGAAATTAGATCAAGTGGTCCCCTTTTATAGGAGAGGGGTGGGAACTCATGGAATTTCATAAAATGTGAACTTTACATATATTAATTTTCTTTTCAAAATGGTGTAAAATTTATAATAATTAAATATAATATTACAATTATTCTAAAATATCTTATAAATATTTTTTCATGATTAGTGATCATGTGTACCATTATCATTTGCATTTATGCCCCAAACAAACCTTTTAAGACTTACAAAAACAATATTATTTTTTATTCAATGAGGGATAGAATAGTTTATATAAATGGAAAAATAGATCATAAATGTGAAATTAGTTATATATATTAAATTATATTAAAATAGTTTGTCTGAATTTTTTATTTTTAGGATTATTATATCTTTTTTTGAAAAATTTATTTTTAGAAAATACGAATATTTTCAATTTTTGAACAATTAAATTACATTAACTTTTACAGTATCCAGAAAACTAAGGAATTAGAATATAATAAATTCGATTATCCTTATAATGTTATTTCTATCGTAGAAATAATTTTTCTCAAATTAATTCGTTAAAATTATTATCCATGTAATATTTTTAATACGATTTATTTTATTTTTCCATTAATTGAAATATTAATTTGTTAAACATTGCACAATAATGTAATATAATTATTTTATTCCATAAAATAAAAAAATAACTATGTTTTAAATATACAATTAATAATTAAAAAAATATTTATAATAGAACATATCCTACTTTTATCCACATGCTACAAATATTATAGTTATTAATAAAAAGAGTGTGGTACTTTTTACTTTTCCTTGAATAAATTATAATAAAGGTTGTAATCACATTCAAATAGAAAGAAAAACCATATATTAAACCTTATTATATTTTTTTAGGAATTATAATAAACCACTAAAATTCATTCAAAAGTTATAGTCATTCTATAGTCATTATTATTTCACTTTTATATATAATTATTTCATTTAACAATTAACATGTTCAAACAATTACTAATGTTACTATTCTTATTGAAAAAAGAAAACATGTTTTTAAATATTTACACACAAATGAAAAAATTGGAATTTATTTTCCAAAATTCACAACATATAAGCATTAGATTTTAATTTAAAATTAAACATGGGAAAATGCAATGAAATTTTTTTCTTCTGAAAAATACCCTTTATATGTATATAATGTTTTTAAACTAAATTATAATATAAAATTTGTTTCAAAGCCATAATAGAATTGTTTTTAATGTAAAATTAAACAATTACATTTAAAAATTAATCCAAAATATAATTTCACTATAAGAATAAATTTCAAAAATAGAATTCCAAAAAAAATTAGTATTAATGGAAAAATAAAACATTTTAAATTTTTTCAATAATTTCAACTGAAGTTAAATTTTACATTATGAATTAAAAAATAATTTTAATTTTTTCAAATTTAAATATATATATTTTTTCAATAATAATTTTTAAAAACAATCAATAAGAAATTAAAATACTATTTTGTTCTAAATAAAAAAATATCAACTAATCCCAAAAATATTTAATATATTTATAATTAATTTGATTATAAAAAATACTAATTAATATATGAAATATTTTTATATTAATATTATATGCGTTGTTTGAAAAAAAAATATTTAGTTGTTTACAATTGGGTTACCCATGTATATTATAAATTGGTTGTATCTATCCTTACACGGTGGTCTTAGTTTCGTTGCATCATTAATGATAATTATGATACATTTTTATATAGTAAGTATACACTAAATACTCTTTTATAACATTCCAAAAAAATTATTCAAATAGATTGTAGTTTCCATTGATCCGATAGTGTCATTTTTTTCTCAATAGAGGAAATGACAAGGAATTAGATAATAAATTCTCAATCCATAAATATATTTATTTCATAAAAACCATATATATTAAATAAATCCATATTTATTAGTTAATATGAGGGAAAATGATGAATAATTATATAAATCACTTAGAAGAGGATATAGTTTGTACGGACACACTTATGGCGGTTTCATTTTCATTGGGATAGAAATGTGGTATAAAATTGACGTTACATGAACATAATAAAAAATAATTATATTAATGATATTGATGTAATTATATTAGGATAATATGGTTAAATTTGAAAGAGGTATACAATGATATACACTTGAATGTTTTGGATTAATTCTTATACCACCTCTTTGGTATTCCACATTTTGATTTCTCCATAAGAATTCAAATTTTGGTATCTTGGTCAATGAATAAGCTTTATGACATGTATAATGATGTTTTAAAGGTTTTTAGTGTGAACTTGGTCAATATATGTGAGAATTGGGGTTGTTTATTCTGAAAAGAGGAGGTTACATTTTATATGATATAGGGGTGGATCTATTAAAATTAATTTTAACATTAAAATTATAAAATATAATTATCAATGAAATGTGGTGCCACATCAACCCAATTTAAAATATAGTACTAGTTATTGTATTAATATAATATACAAATAAAATTAAGACTTGTTTAATAGATATATAAAGCCTCAACTCTCAATTTAACTTCATATTTAAATATTTTAACCATTTTCTTTTGGACTAAAATTTGATTATGTTATCATAATGTTATTAGTAAAAATGAAGTGGACATTATTAAATAATTTTATAATTATTTTTGATATTATGGAATAAATTTTAAATAATTAAAATTTTCAATGTTCAAAAAATTAATTCAAATATAAGTGCATAAAATGTAGGTAAATGTTTTTTAAAATATTATATTCTATGTGTAAAAAAGAATTTATAATTATTTAGTCCAAATGATCATGAGTTGTGTTTCTTCCAAATAATATTTTGGATTATTATTAAAAAATTAATGTTTTTATTTCCTTATATCCACGAAAAAATAAAATTGAAAATTCCCTCAACACTTTCAAATGAAATGAACAAAAAGTTGTTTTTTATTTGACTACTATATGTTTTTGGTTTTAAAGTCAAGAATGCATTTCCAAATTCAACATTTTAGAATTTAATACTTTATTTTTCTATTTGAATATAGTTTTTGAGAAAAATAATTCATATATTTTTTTATTAGTTATTATATAAAAATAATCTTATAAATTATATGGTAATTGAAAAAATTATATATTCTTACAATTCACATCATAAAAAACATTTCAAAAAATTCAAAATATTTAGCCTAAGAAATTATAAAACAATATAAATTTAATCATGAATTTTATTTCATTAAATGAATATTATAAAATTTATGAAATTAAGTTATTAAATTAAAATTTTAATATATTGAAAAACAATATTATTTAAAAATGATATTTTTAATCCTTATAAATAATTAATTATATTTCATGTCAAATTATAATTGACTATTAATTTATTAGGGCATTCATTAATTCCTTTTAAATGTGATAAATATAGGAAAATTCAAATTAGTTGAAAATAATTTATTTTCAAATATAATCTTGTAGAATGTTAAATGATTTTAATTGTAAATTAATTTTTTTTTTAACAATTAATCATTAAATGTATTCAAGAAAAAAATAATATAAAGGAAGTATAGAAATTGTAAACTATATGAATATTTTATAAATATTTATTTAAATATGACATAACTCTTTTTAGTTAGGTGTTACATCTATTACATTATATGAAACCTAGAACTTCTTTAATGTAAAATGTGATCAAGAATATTAAGGTGTTATATTATGTCCCCTTACATAAAATACATCCATTTAATTTCAATAATATCCTAATAATGATGATATGACTCATTATTTATTTTATTTAAATATATCATCAACATTAGGAATATTTTCACGACCCGTCCCAGTGGGGCCCGCGTCGTGACTCCCCAAGCCCGCCTCCAATAGGCCAGGGGCCAGTGACTAGCACCGAGTAAGCGTATCACAAAAATTGGAGTTATTGCCTAAGTACCTGTACACACGCACACATCTCTAAGCCCACAAATGCTGAAATGTAAAACACTAAGGAACAAAAATTCATACATTTAATTAAACCCAACCAATAGAGTACGACGAAAGGTAGAGTGTTATAAAAGTAAACTGGGCCAGAATACAAGCCCACCAAAAACAAGAGTCTGAAAATCTGCAAAGTCCAACCTGTAAGCACAAAAAGGTATTGGGACTGCCGCTTGTTGCTGTAGGAACGCCTCGGCCTATAGGCTACTCAGAAAACCTGGTCTTTTCTTGGTCCGCCCTGGACTCTGTCGAAAGGCTGATCGTCTGCACAACACACCAGACGTGCGAGCAAAGCCCGTGCAGGGGTGAGTATAACAATACTCAGTAGAGGACCCCGATAACCACAAAGTAGTACACAAAGTAAAGGTACAGTCAGCTATGCACAGTATATGTCTGCAGAACATATAGAAAAAGCCATATATACTCAAAACCCAGACCAGTGGTCTAGTGACAAGTCACACAACCGCATACCCCCGCAAGGGATTTTGTTCGAAGATTAATGCCCTCGTTTTGGGAGAATACACTCCACAAGTCTAATGGCTCTGATGACATCTTTTTGAGAAGCGTTGTTCATCAGGAACCGTCACGAGAGGTAGCTACACTCATTACAGGAGACACACTCTTGAGTGGAAAGGTGATGCGAACCATGTTGAAGGCACCGAGCCGATTACCCGAGTGGAGGAGTTGGATTTTCAAGGCCCGCTGACGCGTGGGAGATTAAAGAGGTTGAATGCAACAATGGGCACCCATCACGCTTCATTAAAGGCCCAATGGATCTTTTCATGCATGGATAGAGCAAATGGGCCAATTATATCACTTATTCAAGCCCAAACATGATGTTTAAAGCATGGCCCACATGGTTGCACGAATTTGGATGCCTTGCCCACATGGAGAATTCTAGAAATGGAATCTTTGGACACCAAAGTCAAATCCAGTGGGTTATGCACTCAAAGTCAAATCTGGTGGGCTATAGTTGGAATGTTGTGTTTCACTTTTCCAAAAGTCTTTGGTAGACTTTATCTTTTTGAATTTAAGGGAACAAAGTAGTTTAGCCTTTATGACTTTAGTGTATTAGACCCTTGACTATTGTACCACCCCCTTGGCTATAAATAGCCACCCCATGGAACTTGTATGGAATTCAAGAATTAATTGAGAGATTATTCTTTGTTTCTCTCTATTGTGTGATAATTTTTCCGAGTTTCCCCTTGCTCTTGTGAATTCTTTCCTTGTCAATATACAAGTTATATTGGTGATCCAAGACCACGAATCCCTCAATTTCGTGCCTCAACCCAAGTGTGTTGTTGTGTAGATTGTATATCACATCCCTCCCTTGAGTGTGTTGTCTAAGTAGTAGGTCGCACTCCTTATAGCGTTGATTGACTACTTGCATACGCTATCCATACCCATCATCCGCCACTTATCCACAAACTGCATCTTACATCTGCCGCCCTACGCCATGAAGATCAGGCCACCCTGTGCATCTCACATCAGTTGGTATCAGAGCTCCGGTTGACATGGTAGGAAATTATCACCCTCTTTTATCTCATATATCTATTACCTTTCTCATATTTCCTTATTATCCACCCATTCAAAAAAACCTTTTTATTTGAAAATCTCCAGAATTGGCCTTTGTTGTGAAAGATTGAAAATTTTTTTGAGTCAATTTTTCATCCACCTTATTTTCACATTTGAATCGCTATATGTGATTTGTATCCGGAAAAAAAATCAAATTCTCTCAACTCATCATTTTGTGCTTCTCATAATTAAGCACATGCTTTCCTTTTGAGAGATTTCAAAAAAAATCTTACTCTATGTTCATCATTTTGTGCTTTAAAACTCTAATCACAACACTTTTTGGGGAGATTTGACAAAAAAAGAGAAAAAAAACAAATACAATTACTTCATCATTGTGCTTTATATTATTAGAACTTTCCATTTCCATACACCACTTTATCCATTATTTTGCTTCATCCCCATATTATATTTGGCTCATATTGTTGTTAATCTTGCACAATCGGGAAAAACCCACAATCCACCTATCTACCCCCTCTTTCCACCCTCTTTTTGACCCTTTTCCATTGTTAAACCCCTTACCACTCAAGTGGGTTGTGTTAAACCATACCCCAACACAATCTTGATTGGGGAGGAATTGGTGGCACTTGATCGCCCTAAACAAGGTATTATATTTCAGAAGATCATGGGAATCAAATTGGGTTTTGAGAGTGAAGAGAAATAAGCAAAAAAAATATCTTGTGTGTGTGAGTTTGTGCATCTTGTTGTGTGCGTGTGTGTGTGTACATCTTGTGTGTGTGGGTGTCTATATCTTTCATGCATGAGTGAGTATCTTTTTGTGTGTGAGTGTGTACATCTTGTGTGTGTGTGTGTGTGTGTACATCTCGCGTGTGTGAGTGAGTGTGTATCATTGTGTGTGTCCCCCCCCCCCCGGTGTGTGTTTGTGTTTGTGTAACTTATCATGGCAGAAGATCGTGGGAAGAAAATTGCTCATGTTAGCGATGAAGGAATTCGAAGTAGATCTCCCACACCCGAAGCTACGCAATTCCAAATGCAAGCTTTGGTGAGCCACTTCGAGAAGCTTCTTGATCGGAAGTTGGAGGTGTTACATGATAGGATTGATGAATTGGAGAATAAACCAAGCCCAAGGATGTTCCATGATAACCCATGACGTGCTCCAGCACCACGTCGTCCCCATATCATGGAGGAGGAGATATTGAACTTTGATGATGATCTTGATTATGTCCCACAAAGGAGGAAGTTGTACCAACAACCAAGAGGATGACAAAGGAGACAACATGATGATGACCTACTTGGCAGGATCAAGGTGAAGGTCCCTTCTTATCAAGGGAAAAGCGATCCTGAAGCATACTTAGAGTGGGAGATGCGGATCGGGTTGGTCTTTTCATGCCATGAATATTCCGAGGAGAAAAAGGTCAAACTTTCTTCCCTTGAATTTTCTGATTATGCTTTAATTTGGTGGGATCAGGTTCAAAAGGAGAGAGCTAGATATAGTGGATGTCCCATCAACACTTGGGAATACATGAAGTTCACCATGCAGAAGCGGTTTGTTCCCACACATTACCATAGAGATATCCACAACAAACTTCAACACCTCATCCAAGGGAGTAAAAGTGTAGAATACTACTACAAGGAGATGCAAATTGCCATGATTCGAGCAAACGTTGAGGAGGATCCGGAGGCAACCATGGCACGGTTTTTACATGGGATCAATCGAGAGATTGCAGATAAAGCAGAGATGTACCACCATGTATAGATACAAGATATGATCCACCAATCCACTAATATCGAGCAACAAATCAAAAGGAGAAGCAACATGAGGAAACACGCTACCCCTTTCACACCATGGAGAAATCCAAGGAAGGAGATTGGAGAACCATCAAATCCAAAAGAGGTGGTTGATCGCAAAAGTGACAAGGTAATTCTTCCACATAAGAAACCTACTTTTGAGGCTAACTAAACCATGAATAGGGATATTCAGTGTTTTAAATGTCAAGGAAGGGGTCACATTGCTAGTGAGTTCCCAAAACGGCGCACCATGACCATCAACAAGTATGGAGAATGGGATACCGGTGGAGAGAGATCGGAAGAGTAGGAGGAATAATCTCCAGAAATTGACAGTGGAGAGTTTGCAGAAGATAGTGAGATTCTTGTCACTAGGAGAGTTATAAGCTCACAGATGACCGTGGGAGAGAATGAGCAGTGGGAGAACCTTTTCCATACACGATGCAAGATCCATGGGAAGGTATATAGTGTTATTATTGATGGAGGAAGCTGTAGTAATGTTGCGAGCACCGAGTTAGTAGAGAAGTTGGGACTTCTTACTTTGAAGAATCAACATCCATATCGGCTTCAGTGGTTGAACAATTGTGGAGAGCTTAAGGTCACCAAGCAAGTGAAGGTATTTTTCTCCATTGTTAAATACAAGGATAAGGTATTGTGCGACATTGTTCTTATGAAGGCGTGCCACTTGGTGTTGGGTCGACCATGGCAGTATGATCGGCGTGTTACTCATGATGGTTTCTTGAACCATCACTCTTTTTTACTCCGAGGGGAAACTATAACCCTTAACCCCATGTCCCCCAAGAAAATTCTGGAAGATCACATCTTGAGAGAAAAGAAAAAAAATAGTGATGAGGAAAAAAATAGAGAAAATGAAAAAGGAGAGAATGAGGGAAAAATAGAAAATGGGAGAAGAAAAGAAATGGAGAGCAAAGAAAAATCAAGAGGGGATAAGATTTGAGAGGAGAGAAAAGTGTGATGTTGGAAAAAAAGAGTGAGGTTAAGGAAGCTTTGATTTCTTGACAAAATCTCTTAGTAATTATGTACAAAGAGGTGGTGTTGAACACTAACAACTTAACATCTTCTTTGCCACTTGTTGTTGAGTCTTTGTTGCAGGAATTTGAAGATGTGTTTCCCGAAGAGGTGCCACCTGGTTTACCACCCATTAGAGGTATTGAGCTTCAAATTGACCTCATACTTGGAGCATCACTACTGAACCGCCCAGCATATCGCACTAACCCAGAGGAGACCAAAGAAATTCAAAGGCAAGTTCAAGAGTTGTTGAATGTGGGGTATGTGAGAGAGAGCCTTAGTCCTTGTGCGGTACAGGTGCTTCTCGTACCAAATAATGATAGAACATGGAGAATGTTCATTGACTGCAGATCCATCAATAACATCACAGTCAGGTATCGTCATCATATCCCTAGGTTAGATGATATGCTATATGAATTAAATGGTTCAACTATTTTCTCAAAAATTGATTTAAGAAGTGGCTACCATCAAATTGGGATGAAAGAAGGAGATGAGTGGAAAACTGCATTTAAGACAAAACATGGACTTTATGAATGGCTAGTCATGCCCTTTGGTCTCACCAATTCGCCTAGCACATTTATGAGGTTAATGAATCATGTCTTGTGTGCATATATTGGAAAATTTGTGGTAGTTTACTTTGATGATATTCTGGTGTATAGTAGGACATTGCATGAACATGTAGATCACTTAATAAAAGTCTTCGAGGTATTAAGGAAAGAAAACCTGTTTGGAAACATAAAAAAGTGTGAATTTGTTTCTCGATAAGATTATTTTCCTTGGATTTGTTGTGTGCGGCAATGGAGTTGAAGTTGACACTGAAAAGATCAAAGCAATATAAGAATGGAAAACTCCAACCTCCGTTGGATAGGTAAGAAGTTTTCATGGGCTTGCTAGTTTTTACAGAAGATTTGTGAAGGACTTCAGCACATTAGCAACACTGTTGAACGAGTTGACAAAGAAAAATGTTCCTTTCAAATGGGGGATAAATCAAGAGAAGGCCTTCAATGAACTTAAGGAGAGACTCACCCACGCCCCTCTACTTGAACTTCTGGACTTCGGTAAGACCTTTGAAATTGAATGTGATGCAAGAAGAATTGGCATAGGAGGAGTACTCATGCAAGAAGGTAAGCCTGTTGCTTATTTTAGTGAGAAGTTAAATGGCCCAACTCTAAACTATGATACATATGATAAAGATTCTTATGCATTGTTTAGAGTACTAGAGACATGGAAACACTATCTTTGGCCCAAATAATTTGTGATACATTCTGATCATGAGGCTCTTAAATACCTTAGGATGCAACATAAACTAAATAGGAGACATGCTAGATGGATGGAATTTGTTGAATCATTTCCATATTTCATCAAGCATAAAAAGGGTAATGAAAATACTGTGGCCAATGCAGTTTCACGTAGATATTCTCTTTTATCCTTGTTGGATTCAAAACTTCTTGGTTTTGAATACATTAAGGATTTATATTCCACTGATAGTGATTTTAGAGTACCTTATCAACATTGTAAACCTGGAGTTAGTTGGGAAAAGTTCTATTTACATGATGGATTCTTATTTCGGATTGATAAGCTTTTCATTCCTAATTGCTCTATCCGTTTACTTTTACTAAATGAGTCACATTAGGGTGGGTTAATGGGGAATTTTGGTGTTTTAAAAAATCCAAGTGTTCTTAGTGAGCATTTTTATTGGCCTAGGATATCCAGAGATGTTGAGAAATTTGTGGGAAAGTGCATTGTTTGCCATAAAGAAAAATCAACATTGAACCCACATGGACTATATCTTCCTCTCCCAATTCCCAACACCCCTTGGGAGGACATATCAATGGACTTTATTGTGGGGTTACCACGGACCAAGAGGGGGAGAGATTCCATTTTTGTTGTGGTGGATCGGTTTTCAAAAATGGCACATTTTATTCCTTGTCACAAAACAGATGATGCCACTAACATTGCAACACTTTTATTTCAAGAAGTAGTCAAACATCATGGAATGCCAAGGACCATTGTGTCAGATCGAGACACAAAATTTCTTAGTTACTTTTGGAAGACCTTGTGGAGAAAACTCGGTACAAATTTACTATTTTCCACTACTTTTCATCCACAAACCGATGGGAAAATGGAGGTGGTGAATCGAACACTATCATCCCTTCTGTGAACAATTGTCAAAAAGAATATCAAGAATTTGGAGGACTGTCTGCCACATGTGGAATTCGCATATAACAGGGCCAAGCATTCCACTACTTAATATTCTCCATTTGAAATAGTTTACGGCTTTAACCCCCTTGTGCCTATTGATCTAGTTTCTTTGCCTTTACAGGAAGAAGTTAATATGGATGCGAAAGGGCATGCAGAATTCATCAAGAAAATCCATGAAAAGGCAAGGATAAATATCGAGCAGATGACCCAAAAATATATGGATCATGCAAACAAGGGTCGCAAGAAAATGTTGTTCGAGCCTGGTGACTTGGTTTGGATTCATATGCGGAAGGAAAGATTTCCCAAAATCGGAAATCAAAACTCATGCCACGAGGCGATGGACCATTCCGAGTGCTTGAGAAGATTAACAACAATGCTTACAAGATAGATTTTCCAGGTGAGTATGGTGTAAGTGCCACTTTCAATGTTTCTGATCTTTATCCTTTTTTGGGTGTAGAGGATAAAGAGTCGAGGATGACTCCTTTTATAGAGGGGGGGATGATGTGAACCATGTTGAAGGCACCGAGCCGATTACCGGAGTGGAGGAGTTGGATTTGCAAGGCCCGATGACGTGTGGGAGATTAAAGAGGTTGAATGCAAAAATGGGCACCCATATCGCTTCATTAAAGGCCCAATGGATCTTGTCATGCATGGATGGAGAAAATGGGCCTATTATCTCACTTATTCAAGCCTAAACATGATGTTTAAAGCATGGCCCACATGGTTGCACGAATTTGGATTCCTTGCCCACATGGAGAATTCTAGAAATAGAATCTTTGGACACCAAAGTCAAATCCAGTGGGTTGTTTACTCAAAGCCAAATCCAATGGGATATAGTTGGAAAGTTGTGTTTCACTTTTCCAAAAGTCATTGGTAGACTTTATCTTTTTTAATTTAAGGGAACAAAGTAGTTTAGCCTTTATGACTTTAGGGTATTAGACCCTTGACTATTGTACCACCCCCTCGGCTATAAATAGCCACCCCATGGCACTTGTATGGCTTTCAAGAATTAATTGAGATCATATGCTTTGTTTCTCTCTGTTGTGTGAGAATTTTTCTGAGTTTCCCCTTGCTCTTGTGCATTCTTTCCCTGTCAATCTACAAGTTAGATTGGTGATCCAAGATCACGAAGCCCCCAATTTCATGCCTCAACCCAAGTGCGTTGTTGTGTGGATTGGCTATCACATCCCTCCCTTGAGTGTATTTTCTAAGTAGTAGGTCGCGCTCCTTATTGCGTTGATTGACTACTTGCATACGCTATCCATACCCATCATCCGCCACTTAGCCACAAACCACATCTTACATCTTTCGCCCTACGCCGTGAATATCGGGCCACCTCGTGCGTCTCACATCAAAAGGTTACGGTAGATAGAAGTACTCATTATGGGAGACACACTCCTGAGTTGAAAGATCACAATACACAGATGAGGATCACTGCCAGGGCCATGGTGGATACAGCGACTCATTCGGATTCACCAGTTAGGTGATACACCAGCTAGGTAGATGATCAACGCCCGGTAATGTTGGTCACGTTGATTCCTGGCTCTACCTAGGGTCGGGAATCGATAGAGGATCTCGATCCGGGCCTCTCGGATGGATGACTGACTCTATCACTGAAAGTCTTGTTGAAGGGATCATAATCATGTGTGAGGGAATGATTCCGGACCATCAGGCGAGCAAGAATAAGAGGCACTAACCCAAACAAAAGATGTCCAAGGTACGATGAACAAAAGAACCAAGCTGTTTTCCAAAATGTACATGGCGTGTAGAAATGATACACGCCGTGTTGTCCGACCCCGGGTACTTCCCATGTACAACGGCCTGTGTCATGAGGCTGGTCATGTAGAAAAATTATTACACGAAATGTAGTACGGAGTACACGCCGTGTCTGGGTAATTGGGGTTGGCTCCGTGTACTCTGGCCATGTGCCCGTACACGGTCACCAACCCGTGTACTCCGACCCGCGTAATCTGCACACAGGGGGGACCCGCGCTGTTGGCCTCGCCTGGGCGTATGATTGATTACACGGTCGTGTACTCCATCCCATGTCCGTGTATCCCCGGGATACACGCCGAGCTCCGCATAGCCACCTCTGCCAAGCTGTACACGTCGTGCCGCCTGAATCCGTGTAGATCATCCCCTGTCCATGTACTACCCAAAGTACATGCCGAGCTTCGGGGAAAGTCCAACACACCGTGTGACCGGGGTCACACGCTGTCTGATTCTTCTATGACCTAGAAACCCTAGCTGTCGCCTCCAGTACTACACGGCGTGTTCTTCTGAAGTACACGTCGTGTGTTCTGGAAATTTCCAGAAACAACGCCCTTCACCGGTGCGCCTCCCGTGGTGCTCCGGTCATCGATCCGGTCGTCCGATCGCCGCAAATATCCCAGGTTTTGGTCACCCCAACACCACAAATATACTTCTGTCGTTTTCGGGCCTCCGATCGGCTCTGAAAACTTGTTCTGATCTTCCCGCACGAAGAACACGCAAAGAACGCTCTTTCTGATCCAGTCCGATTTGTCATCTTCCATCGTCTCCGCACCTCTATAAGGTTGTTTTGGTGTCAAACCTTCGATTTGGGATCGTTGCATCGTAGAACGGATGCGCAATAATCCATTGTTCATCGCCCCATGAAGAACGTGAAGAATTCTCAGGGAAAGAAGTGGGAAGAAAAGAAAACAAACAAATTGAGGAACGAACCTCCACTGTTGTTCGTCACGGCATTGATCTTCTCCCTTTAATAGGCTTAAACGAAGAAAGAATCAACAACAACATAATTCATGGATCAATTCCCCATAATCTTCCCAAATAAAAATCCCTCCTGCAAGAACAAACGAATCCGTGGATCAACTTGTTTGTGGTTGATCCGCGTTCGTCGTTTAAACTCAAATATGGGGAAAAGAAATCGAAATAACAACCCCTACCTTTCGAAAGGATCGATCGTTGACGAAGGCATCGTGCTGCCATTGTCTTTGAGATCCTTCAACATCGGCGCAACGATCCTTAATTTTGATCTATCGTCATTCGTCGTCAGGAGTTCACTCCAACGCGCCGCGGATTTCGAAGAGTTTCCTCTCTCTACGTTGCCAATGATCAAAAATTGGTTGACCCATTAAAAGGGGAAACATGTAGTCATTTAATTACACGGCAGTATTAATGACGTTGACTTTCCATTTCAAATTCATTTAGACGCACCATTAATTTAGGAAACAGCTACGCCGTTGTTGCGCTGCTGCAGATGTTTCCTTAAATGAAATAAAATAAACTTGTTAATTTAATTTATTTTATTTTACTTAAAATGTCCGAAAATTAACTTTTTCCCTCGACCCGCGCCGGTCGAGGTTAGCCTCATTCTTAGGTAAAGTCGTCATCCTGGACGCAACTGTGCGTTCAGATTTTTAATCCAGGCATCCGTTTCGAAACTGCCACAACCGCGCACAAGTGCTGACTCACTTAACTTAAAAAAAGTTCAAACCACCATTCCAGGCTCACTGGACCTCAGAATGATGTGTCGTTTTCGCACCCGGTCTCAAAATAATTCAATATAATATTTAAAAATAATAAATTGAAAATACAAGACATTACATTCTCCCCACCTTGGGGCTTTACGTCCCCGAAAATCCAAAACAAAGGCTACTCAAAAAGATGAGGGTACTGGGCACGGATTTGGGCCTCCCACTTCCAAGTGCTCTCTTAAAGATTCTCGTGCTGCCACCGGACGCGCACTAAGGGAATAGATCACCCACGAAGGATCCTCTCCTACCGATCCTCGATCTCCACCAGGTACTCAGCAAAGGTCCATCCATCCTCGATGTCCAGCTCTCCCCAGTTGATGACGTGCGATGGGTCATGCACGTACCTCCTCAGATGCGACACGTGGAAGACATCATGTACCTGATGCAACTGTAACGGTAGAGCTAGGCAGTATTCCACCTCACCAACTCTGAAAAGAATCTGTAAAGGTCCGATGAACCTCGGGGATAGCTTGCCTCCTCGGCCAAATCTCCACAACCCTCGACGAGGTGAGACCCGAAGAAAGACGTGGTCTCCCTCTTCGAACTCCAGAGGTCTCTATCTCCTGTCAGCATAAGACTTCTACCGGATTCGTGCAGTCTTCATCCGCTCCGGTATGATCTGCACCTTCTTTGTGGTAGCTCACACTAACTCTGGACCCATGAGTGCTGACTCTCCAGGGTCGGTCCAGCAAAGTAGTGACTGGCAGGGTCTCCCATAAAAGGCATCGAACGGTGCCATACCGATGCTGGACTGGTAGTTATTGTTGTACGCAAACTCCAACAGTGGTAGGTGGTCCTCCTAGCTGTGACCAAACTCCAAGATACAGGCCCGTAACATATCCTCCAGAACCTGAATGGTCCTCTCCATCTGACCATCTGTCTGGGGATGAAACCATGTGCTTAAGCATAGCTAAGTCCCAAAAGCCTCTTTCAATCCCTTCCACAACCGAGATGTGATACGGGTGTCTCGGTCTTATAATATAGTCGAGGGGATGCCATGAAGCCGAACTATCTCCTGTACATAGAGGCGCCCCAAGCTCTCTGCAGAACTCTGCTCCCTAGTAGCTAGGAAGTGGGCCGACTTGGTGAGTTGGTCAACAATCACCCAGATGGAGTCAGGCACCTTCGATGTCTGTGGTAATCCTATCACGAAGTCCATCGATATTCCATCCCACTTCCACTCGGGAACTTCCAGGGGTGAGCTAATCCCGCTGGAACCTGGTGCTCAGCCTTCACCTGCTGGCATGTGAGGCATCGATAAACGAACTCTGATACTACCTTCTTCATTCATGACCACCAGATCTATAGTCAGAGATCCTGGTACATCTTTTCCACTCCAGGATGTACCGCCAAAGGGGATGTATGAAACTCCCTCAGGATCTCCTCCTTCAATGCCACTGGTACAACAGTGCGTGCTCTGAAAAGAAGTACGTGCTCCTCACCTTGCTAATATCCATAAGGAGAATTTCACGTGGATAACTGAGCACGTAAGGCCACATAGTCGACATCCCCATGCTTTGCCTCCCTAACTCGTTGTAAGAGTGGACGGGTGACAACCATCGATTGTAGGTAAGTTGTATCCCTTCCATCCACAAAGGATAACTGTAACGCGGCTAACCGTTCTGTCACCTCGCTCAATAGTTGTGAGCTCGGCCTTCTTCTAAGAGCATCTGCCACCTTGTTCCCCTTCCTAGGAGTATAGATGATCTCAAAATCATAGTCTGGGAGGAAGTCTAGCCAACGCATCTACCTCAGATTCAGATCCTTATGTGAGAAGATGTACTTGAGGCTCTTGTGGTCAGAGTAGACAATAAACCGCTCGCACATAAGGTAGTGTCACCACATAATCAATGCGAAGACTACCGTTTCCAACTCGAGATCATGGGTCGCATAGTTCTTCTCATGTGGCCTAATCTATAGCAAACCATAAGCAATCATTGCATTCCGCTGCATCAGGACACAACCAAGCCCGGTCCCTGACGCATCGCAGAAAACTACGTACCCGACACCCTCCTCCGTAAATCTCAAGACTGGGGCACTCATAAAACTCTATCTCAACTTCTGATAGGCCTAATGGCACTTTTATGTCCACACGAAGGGTTTCCCCTTCCTGGTCAATGCCCTCATTAGTGCTGATATCTGGGATAAGTCAGGAATGAACCTCCGGTAATATCTTACCATCCCAAGGAAGCTTCACACCTCTATTACGCTCCAAGGTGGCTCCCATGCTAACATAGCCTCCACCTTGGCTGGGTCCACAGACACTCCATCTGCTGAGATGACATGTCCTAGAAATTAGACCTCCTGAATCCAGAACTGACACTTCGAGAGCTTCCCATAAGGCTGGTGCTCCCGAAGTACGTCCAGAACAATCTGAAGGTGTCTCGCGTGCTCCTCCTCTGACGCTGAGTACACAAGGATGTCTTCGATGAAGACCACTACAAACCGGTCCAAGTACGGCTAGAAGATCCGTTTCATTAGTCCCATGAACACAGCAGGGGCGTTCATCATGCCGAAATGCATCACCAATTACTCAAAGTGACCGTAGCGGCATCTGAAAGACGTCTTCGGTATATCCTCATCCCGCACTCGTAGCTGGTGATAGCCTGATTGAAGGTCAGCCTTTGAAAACCATTGTGCCCCTCTTAGCTGATTTAAGAGGTCATCGATCCTTGTTAGTGGATATTTTTTCTTCACCGTCACCTGTTGTAGGCGCCGGTAATCCACGCACAACCTCAGACTCCAGTATGCCTTCTTGGAAAACAAGACTGGGTTCGCCCAGGGTGAGACGTTGGGTCTTACGAAACCCTTGCTCCGGAAATCCTCCAAATGCACCCTCAGCTCGCGAAGCTCTGTGGGGGCCATCCGATAAGCCGATGAAGAAATCGGTGTCGTCTCGGGGTGTAAGTTGATGCAGAAGTCGATTTCCCAGTAGGGAGGTAGTCCTGGAACATCTTCGGGAAATACGTCCTCATACTCTGCCACCACTGCTGGGAACTGAGAGCTCACAACATCTACTACTTCGAGGGTAAGGCTAGCCAACTGATGAGTGATCGGATGCACCCTTCTATGCATGATCCCATTTTGTGCTGCCTGGGTTTCCTTTTCTCCGACAAAAGAAAACCTCATTCCATCACGGCGGACACACCGCACTCTTCGCCTAAAACAGTCAATCTGGGAATAGACCAAAGATAATCAATCCATACCAAGAATGACATCGTAAGGCCTCGACGCTAACACAAATAGGTTCCAACCGAAACTCTCACCTCAAAGGGTAAGATCACACTGTCTGCAAAGGTGCGTGATCATCGAGTCTCCTCCATAGGTGTCTCCAAGCATAAGGATCGAGTCAATGGTTCTACCGGAATCTCGAGGTTTTGTACAAGACATGTGTCTATAAGGGAATGACTAGAACCTATGTCTATGAGTATGGCAGCTAAGGTAGAAAAGACACAGATCGTACCTCAAATCATCCATGGAGCCCCTGGGTCGTATGACTCGACCGCATGCAGCTATCCCCGCCCTGTCCCCCAGCTCCCTGAGCCTGGTGCGGACCTCCTGGGGGTGGTGGTGGAAGTAAGTCGAATCGTCTGCCACCACATGAAGCTCTCTCTGCTCCTCTTCCATGTATGCCGCCTGGCAGGTCTGCCTACTCCATTCTCTGCCTCTGCCTTGGTGGTCCATCCACCGCTTCCCTGTCAGCAGCTCGACGTGTTGGGAAATCTCTAGCGAGATGCCCCCTACCGTCGCATGTGTATCATCACTTCTCCCTAGGCTGACTGGATCCATCCTGAGAGCCATGGACTATCGATCCCCTATCCTGGGTCCTCTTATGAAGTTTCCCATGTCCAGATCCGTATTCCTGACGTCGGCTCCCTGTTGTCAGTGCCTCTGCACCCGTCTACCTGCAGCTAACTGTCGGCGGCTGTCTCTGCTCCGCCAAGAAACTCTCGATCACTAAGGCCCGCTCGAGAACTCCAGCATAAGTTGATATGCATAGAGGCACGACACTAGCTCAGATGTCTCGTCGTAGACCTTGCTCAAAGGTCCGAGCTCTGAAGTACTGATCCCTAACCATATCCATCGAGTACCTGATGTGGTTGGTGAACCTTGATGAATAGTCAGTTACTGTCATACTTCCCTGCTAGTGCTGAAGAAGCTCCTGGATGCGCACAGCTCTCAACGTAACCGGATAGAACTCCTCCCTGAAGAGTCACTCAAACTTCGTCCATGAAAGAGTCCCCTCGTCGTGAGTCTGTGTGGTCAGACTCCACCATCATCCCACCGAACCCTGAAGAAGGCTTGCTCCTAGAACCACCATCTGGTCTGTTGGTGTCCTCACTAGACGGAAAACTCTGGTCACCTCCTCAAGCCAGTCCTCAGACGCCTGAGGTTCGGGCTCGCCTTGAAACCTGAGGGGTCTCTGTCTCTGAAACTCGTGGAGCAAGCTGAGCATGCGCTCCTTGCCGGTCGGTACCATGAGTACCACTGGCTGCTCCACTGGTGGTGGTATAGCAGGTGCACCACCTGGTGGAAACGCCTAGGGAGCTAGTCCCTGTATCGAAGCCTCGTCACTAAATGGGTCATCCTCATGATCGTGTTGTTGAACCCTAGAGGGTATGCATCATGGAGGCATCCTATAAACAAACAAGATGTACTATGGTCAATGAGTATATCTGGATAGCTGACACAAAGGACATGTAAAACACAACTCATTCTTATATGATGCATGTACCTTTTATTTCCCACGCAACCCGTGTTTTCGTGTACCGAGTCGAAAATCAGGTTATCAGAGTCCTGGTGTATGGATACGTCGGTCGTCGCACCAACACTAGGGTCTATGGCCTGAAAGCCGAACCTGAAACACTCAACACTGTAGCCCCAAACCAAACTCACAGACTCTTTGTCCTAAGGTAGAACCGACCACCTCTTATACCACTCTGTCACGACCCGTCCAAGTGGGGCCCATGTCGTGACACCCCAAGCCCGCCTTCAATAGGCCAGGGGATAGTGACTAGCACTGAGTAGGCATATCACTACCATGGGAGGCATTGCCTAAGTACGTATACACGTGCACACATCTCCAAGCCCACAACTGCTGAAATCTAAAACACTAAGGAACAAAAATGCATGCATACAACTAAACCCAACCAACAGAGTACGACGAATGGTAGAGTACTGTGAAAGTAAACTGGGCCAGAATACAAGCCCACCAAAAACAAGAGTCTGAAAAACTGCAAAGTCCAAACTGTAAGCACAAAAAGGTACTGGGACTGCCGCTCGTAGCCATATGAACGCCTCATCCTATAGCGTACTCAGAAAAATCGGTCATGTCCTGGTCCTCCCTGGACTCTGTTGAAAGGTTGCTCGTCTGCACAAGACACCAGACATGTGGGAAAAGCCCATGCAGGGGTGAGTATAACAATACACAGTAGAGGACCCCGAAAACCACAAAGCCATACACAAAGTAAAGGTACAGTTAGCTATGCACAGTATATGTCTACAGAACATATAGAACAAACCAGATATACTCAAAACCCAGACCCGTGTTCTAGAGACAAGTCACACAACCGCATACCCCCGCAAGGTATTTTGTTCGAAGATTCCTTGATGCACTCATTCCAGGAGAACATACTCCACGAGTCTAATGGCTCTGATGACGTCCGTCTGAGAAGCATTTTTCATCGTGAACCATCACGAGAGGTATCTACACTCATTATGGGAGACACACTCCTGAGTGGAAAGGTTATGGTAGATAGAAGTACTCATTACGGGAGACACACTCCTGAGTGGAAAGATCACGATACACAGATGAGAATCACTGCCAAGGCCATGGCGGATACCGCGACTCATCTAGATTCACCAGTTAAGTGATACACCAACTCGGTAGAGGATCAACGCTCGGTAAGGTTGTTCACGCCGATTCCTGACTCTACCTAGGGTCGGGAATGGATAGAGGATCTCGATCCGGGCCTCTCCGATGGATTTCTGACTCTATCACAGAAATTCCTGCTGAAGGGATCATAATCCTGCATGAGGGAATGATGTCTGACCTTCAGGGGAACATGAAGAAGAGGCACTAACTCAAACGAAATATATCCAAGGTATGGTGGACAAAAGGACCAAGCCGTTTTCCAAAAAGTACATGGCGTGTAGAAATGATACACGTCATGTTGTCCGACCCCAGGTACTTCCCGTGTACAATGGACCATGTCGTGAGGCTGGTCATGTGGAAAACATAGTACACAGCGTGTAGTACGGAGTACACGCCGTGTCTGGGTGACTGGGTTTGGCTCCGTGTACTCTGGCCATATGCCCGTACACGGTCACCAACCCGTGTGCTCTGACCCGCGTAATCTGCACACAGGGTGACCCGTGCTGTTGCCCTCACCTGGCCATGTGATGGAGTACACTGATGTGTACTCCATCCCATGTCCGTGTATCCCCGGGATACATGCTGAGCTCTGTGTAGCCACCTCTGTCGAGCTGTACACGACGTGCCGCCTGAAGCCGTGTAGATCATCCTGTGTCCGTATACTACCCAAAGTACAAGCCGAGCTTCGTGGAATGTCCAAAACGCCGTGTGACCAGGGTCAAATGTCATGTGATTCTTCTCTGACCTCGAAACCCTAGCCACTGCCACCCGTACTACACGGCGTGTTCTTCAGAAGTACAGGCCGTGTGTTCTGGAAATTTCCAGAAATGACGCCCTTCGCCGACACACCTCTCGTGGTGCTCCGGTCATCAATCTGGGCGTCCGATCACTGTAAATCTCCCAGGTTTTGGTCTCCCCAACACCACAAAGCCGCTTCCGTCATTTTTGGGCCTCCGATTGGCTCTGAAAACGTGTTCTGATCTTCCCGCACGAAGAACACACGAAGAACGCTCTTTCTGATCCGGTCCGATTTGTCATCCTCCATCGTCACTGAACCCCCATAAGGTCGTTGTGGTGTCGAACCTTTTATTTGGGATCGTTGCATTGCAGAACAGATGTGCAACGATCCATTGTTCGTCGCCCCGTGAAGAATGCGAAGAATGCGTGGGGAAAGAAGGGGGATGAAAACCAAATAAACAAATTGAGGAACGAACCTCCGCCATCGTTCGTCACGGCATTGATCTGCTCCCGTTAATATTCTTAAACGGGGCAAGAATTAACAACAACATAAAGCATGGATCAATTCCCCATAATATTCCCAAAGAAAAATCCCTCCCATAAGAATGTACGAATCCGCGAATCAACTTGTTTGTGGTTGATCTGTGTTCATCATTTAAACTCAAATATGGGGAAAAGAAATTGAAATAACAACTCCTACCTTTCGAAAGGATCAATCATTGATGAAGGTGTCGCACTTCCGTTGTCATCGAGATCCTTCAATGTCGGTGCAGCGATCCTTGATTTTGATCTATCATCATTCGTCGCCGGGAGTTCGCTACAACGCGCCGTGGATTCTGCAGAGGTTCCTCTCTCTACGTTTCCAATGATAAACAATTGGTTAACCCATTAAAAGTGGAAACATGTTGGAATTTAATTACGTGGCAGTATTAATGACGTTGACTTGCCATTTAGAAGTCATTAAGGCGCGCCATTAATTTAGGAAACAGCTGCGTCATTTCCGTTCTGCTGCGGATGTTTCTTTAAATGAAATAAAATAAACTTGTTAATTTAATTTATTTTATTTTACTTAAAACGTCCGAAAATTAACTTTTTCCCTTGACCCGCGCCGGTCGAGGTTAACCTCATTCTTAGGTAAAGTGGTCGTCCCTGACGCAACGGTGTGCTCAGATTTTTAATCCGGGCATCCATTTGGAAACTGCCACAACCGCGCACAAGTTCCGACTCACTTAACTAAAAAAAAGTTCAAACCACCATTACGGGCTCACTGGACCTCGTTATGATGTGCCATCTTCGCGCCCGGTCTCGAAATAATTCCATATAATATTTAAAAATAATAAACGTAAAATCTGAGACATTACAAATATAATATTTTATTGGATCATATGATTCCTAAAAGAAAGACATCATATATGAATAATATAAAACAAAATTTATAGGACATTATATGATAATAATCAATATCAATAAATCATCATGTTATGGTGTAATACATTAGTTCCTTAAACATAACTAAAAACATGTTAATAATCAAATTTAGTAGTATAACATATAAATTCATTTTAACAAATACTACTAGTTTAACATTTTAATGGATAGATATTTCACAAATTATTTTACATTAATAAATATATTGAATATTTCTTGTATCACACAATATAGTAGAAAAAAAAACTCAAATTGATTGATTAAAATATAAATTAATCTGCATATGGTAGTTATAAAATCAGGAAAAAACCAGTCATAAACAAATTATGAAAAAAACATATCTTCTAAATTTTTCAATTTTAATATATTTATGATTCAAATCACTTTTTGAAAAATAATTAATATTCCAAAAATTGATTTCATATAAAAAATTATTTTTCACAAATATGTTATGAATTTTTTTTAGTTTTTTTTGTAAATTTTTTATAGCGAATCTAGGAAAAGTAATTTCATTCTTAAACTTATTATAAAAATATTAATGTAATATTAATTTTCTATATTTTCCTAGTAAATATTTATTTTTAGGTGAATAATGAAATATACTTTTTTTCAAATAACATGATTTTTATGAAATTATTAGAATAGATGTATGAATTTAAAATTCATTAAAAAATTATATAAAACCAGTTATTTATTTTTAAAATTTAAATAATAATTTTATAAATGTTTTCAAAATTTACTAACAAATGATTTTATTTTAAGAACTAAAGTTATATTTAATAAAATATTTTTAATAAAATATTCATTTATTATTAAAAAAATATTTTATAAATATAAAAAATTGATTCAAATAAAATATATATAATATTTGGAATTATTTGTTCCAAATTATGTAATAAGGGTCATTTTATAACCCTTATTCCCTCATTTCTATTTCTTTATGTGCACATATATTTCATAAACATAAAAAATGATCATAAATTATAATAATTTTACCTGTATTCTGGTATTATATTATTATAAATATGGAACTAGAAAAAACATATTCTCTATCTAAATTATGAAAAAAGGAAACCTTCATTCATGCGTCATGAAAACTACTACCTCAAGGATGCAAAATATTTTGTTTCCTTCACAAAATTTCATATATGGTCATAATAGGGAATGTAATATTTCATTATTATATTAATAAACTGTTTTACATTATAAAATAATAAAAATTGTAATCATTTACCATATTTTATATAAATATAAATCATCATCCATGCATATGTGTGGACTCCTACCTTGATGTTTCAATTTATTTCCATTTCAATTTCATTTCCAAACTATATATATGGTTTAGAGAGTGTGTTGAATCAATATATATGTTTTTGATGAAAATATTTTGTTTTTTAAATGTAAATTTGGAAAAATATAGATAATATGAGAAATTATCAAATGTGGTACATTCAACCATCAAAGAGCATCAAAATACCATGAAATGATTTCTTCAAAATATTAAATTACATAATATAGGTAAAATTATAATTATAATTATTTTAAATTATTTTAAAACACATTTTATTCACTAATTTGTTTAATTATTCATATTATATAATGATATTAAAACAAAATCACTGCATAAGAATCCACCAATTATGGTATGTTCTTATTTTCATTTTTTGACAACCAACTTTAACATTATATTATATTTATGACATGGAAGACAATGAGGATTTAATTTCTTGTAATATATTATTTAAATATGTAAATATTCAGTTTTGTTGGTTCTTTAAAGTTAATAAAACTTTTTAACTCGTTATTTTAGAGTACTCCCTTCATTCACTAAGAATCATAGAAACATGATCCTATTTAAATTTATCACTATGGATCATAAAAATACAAATAATGAAATAATATATTTATAAAAATATAAAAATATTAATACTAGTAACTTTTATGGAGTTATATTAGAATAATTTGAATAATAACCATGAAATTATGAAATAAGTTTAAAAACACCAAGATAACTCACATCTGATATCGAAATAGCTAATAAACCACTAATATACATCTATATAATGATTATAAGTGAATATTATAATGGTTTATATATATGAATTTAGTTTTGAAATTGGTTATTATGATAGTTTCTTTTTTACATTAGATGTTAGAGAACATTTTGTGTAATCCAAATGATGTTTTTTCTATTGAAGGAATATTCTTACTATATTCCAAAATTCATTGTGTTTGAATATCCATGTCATATAATATCATTAAATGACCTTAAATTTAATATAAAACAATGTAATAATGGATTTTGATTAAATTTTTATTCAAATCACAAGGGTTTTATTACTAGCATTTTCTTAAAACAAGATTGATTTTGAAAGAATATAAATATAATGATTTTTTTCTTTTGGTAAGCAGTTATTATTTTCTTTTTTATATTTATTTATTTTTAAATATCCCCAAAAAAATTTATTTCCCCTTGATTCTTATTTCACCAAAAGTGATCCCTATATTTAAAACTGACCTGATATCTTTTTCTTTGTTAGTATTCTACTGTTTCCTTATTGTATTCAATGGGTTCATTAAAAAATAAATTTATATATTTATAAATAATTTATTAATTTAATTTTATACTAATTGACATAATTTTAATCATTTTAAATAATTTTTAATTATTTATGGGTTCTTTTTGTCAAAATATGAAAAAAAATCTTAACATTTATATCGGAGCATGTTATTTAGAAACTTTTTTTGTTTTATGTAAATCTCACATGGAATGTTTTTATTAATGAAAATAAATAATTTATCTGTTATTTATATAAAATATTTTTTTTATAATTCTTTCAAAAGATAAAAATTATTTATTATAAAAAAATTTGTCTTATAAGACATAAAATATGTGTAGCTAACATATCTCATTATTCATTGTCATATATTATTCCTGATCAATGAAATAAGTAATATGATACCATCCACCTTTTTTTCTGGAAGGATTATATAATTCCATTTCTTTATGTAATTATCCATTATTTATTTTTCATACTTAATATTCTAGTATATATAAAAAAATATATTAAAAAATGACTTAATTTTTTTAACACCATATTAGTGATTCCTTTGATTGATGATCATTTGCCTCAATAACAATCATTGGTTGATAGAGGAAATTATTATCTTAATCATGTACCCTTTATCGACATGGTAGAAATATCATATGCTTTATTATCATTATTGAATAGAATTTACCAATAAGGTTACTTGATGGAATTGGATACCCATTTATTTTCCATGGATTTATCATGTTTTGATTACTGGTGAATTTATTAAGTATTTCATTATTTAAATCCATTTGAAGTTGGTATTAATAAATTTGGATACCATATGTTATTTATAATATATTAAATGAAAAACATTTTATTTTGATGTATTTTTATTCTATAAAATGTTATTGATATTCATTTGAATGTTTTTTGAAACCCATGTTATATCCATGGGATCATTATTTTTCATAATTGAATGGTTTTAATGTAGTATTATTAACTATGTATGATTGATAGGTGGGGTTCAATATCTCCTTCCAAATTATGGACTGTATTTTCATATATCATGATATAAGTATTCACGAGTACATTTTAGTTTCTCATTATTCTGGGAACTAACTTTCGGGATCATCCAAGTAATGTTTCCAAAAAATAAATTTTTATCCATTTTTAAAATAACATTCATAACATGTTTTTTATCCATATGACTATGTTATTATCTCACTTCTCATGTATATTGACTGATGCTGCTACACTATTTTGATTAATTTCATATTCCATGATTTATTATCTTTGTGTTTTTGAAAAAAATTATTTTTATGAATCCTCATTATACCCATATATAGATTTTTTACTTACAATAGTTGAATATTAATTTTTATTTTTACCCTTACTGATTATCAGATCAGACCACATTATTATGATTCCATTTCATTAAGATCTAATTATTTCAAAAGTATAATATTTCTTGAATAGTTTCCGATGTGTAGAATCTGTGAGATATCTTCAAAAAAATAATTATTGATTATGCAGTTTAATATATATGGGGGGAATTTATAACTGATACAAGAATATTGGTTCTGTAATTTAATGTATTCCATAATCCACTAAAACTATTAACTTAAAGGATCATGGTAATGTGTTGTAATTAAATATTATATATATATATATATATATTATTTAGTTGATGTTTTAAACTCTATAAGATTCTATAGTTTGTATCAGATAATGGTTTAGAAAAAATGATATACTAAAATGATGTTTTTAATGATATGTTTAGAGTTAGAAATGAAATAAATAGTTTGTGTGTTATGGATTATTTTTATTTCAATGGTATTGATGACTTTTTGGTTCGACTGATGGTATATTTTTGGGATTCGGATAAGTTTATATTAGTTAAACCCTCTAGATAAGTCCATGAGATATGTATATGTATAGAAAGTAAAATTAAATTATGTCACAATATATATTATAAGGATTTATAAGAGAAAATGTCAATTTATTGATATGACATGCATCTTCAGGCTCTAGAATAGATGTACCTTCGACAAAAAAAAACCCTAAAAGAGTGTATTGTGTATTATATAAATCGTCACATTTAAAAATCAAAGAGAACTAGTTTTAACCCAATTTAGAAACTACTAGGGGATATAATTTTGTTATTTACATTCTATTTACAAACCATCAAATTCATTACCTTTTTTGTAATTTATATAATAAGTGTGGGAGAACCCAACCAAATGAAAAGTAGATTGAATATTGACTGATTTTAGTGGAACAAAAAGATAATATAATAACGTAAAAGTGTAAAACATTTTGATATTTATGTTATGTAATGTCACAGTCCACCATGGTCAATTAATTTGATAAAATATAGTGGTTGATGTGTTTTGGAATGGAATAATGACTCATATGAATAGTTAGTTAAAAATCACGATTTTCTAATGGTTATTCTGGAATGGAAGGCGGTGATAGAAAGTCAAGACAGTGAGTCACTAATGGTGACTACCAGCAGTAACATGTGATAGTGAGTCACTAATGGGGAGTCACGATGATGACTTGCACCAGTGAGTCTGGATGGAAGGTCACAATGGTAGGTCACCAGCTTTGACTCGTGATGGTGAGTCATGTAATAGTAACTCAACCAATGGTGAGTCACCCAATGGTGACTAATCCATTGGTAGCTCATCAAACATTGAGTCAACCAATTGTGGCTAATCCACTGGTAGCTCATCCAAAGATGACTCATCCATCAATGGCCTGCACTGGTGTATCACACATTAGTGACTCGCGATGATGATTCACACAACTATGTGCCATTTTGTTAATATTTTTCAAAATTATAAATTTCTCTAGTTTTCAAATATACTATATTTCTAACCTTTTAAATTTTTATTTGATGTAAAATGTGATAAATGACACATTTAATGGTTTTGGGGGAATCTTCAAAATGTATCTATCTTCTAAAAATCTTAATCTTCCTTTGACATGGTAATTGTGAGTTCATGGTCAATATCATGATTTAATGGCTTTTAAAAAATGTTTCTCACATTAATATAAAATTTTTCCTTTCTAATGCTGATATACATTCTTCCTGTTGTGTTTCACTTTTCCTTTATGATATCATTCTATCATGACCCCTCCCTCCAAAGATACAAAACATGAGCAAGAAATGAAGGAAGAGAGAAAATGACCCTCGTGTCCCACCTTCAGTAGGCCCTGGGGTGGCCACTAGCATCAAGGGTACAAAGATCATACATTATATGAGGCATTACCCTTTATTATAAAAGAAGATTAGGAGATATGATATTTCATCCCAAAACCACTCTAATATATTTTTTTATAAAATAATTTCAAAACCATCCCACAAGCATGATTAAAAATATCCATGTTACAAAATGAAAGTATCCCAAGTAAATACAAAGAAAAAGTCTAAGTAGCGACACGAAAACTGCCCCATAGTCTGAGCTAGTAATTCCCATCATTGTCTATATAGTCATCCTATAAACCCAAATGAAATTTTATATATGTACAGTGAGAGTACAAGTATACTCAAAAGGAAAAAACCAATGACTCTTGTCCATAATTGGAGAAGCATACTAATGCCCCTGTGGGAAAATAGTAGAAACCAACAGCACCTAAAATGGTATGAAATACATCCCAACCTCACCAAATCACACTCTCCAAATATCCTAGTAATGCAAGTTAATATCGAAATCACAATTAGGATTTTGGTACCACACACCACTTCCCCCTGGTTAGCTTCTCATACCCAAAAAAAATATTTTATGATGCTCCTACCTCTTCCACAAGACCCACATCACAACCCACCCTCAAAAACATGTACCTCAAAGGTAGTATACCAACCTGGGAAAATGAAGCTCATCACATCCATCCCAAAGTCACTTTGGCCTCATAGATTGTCCCATATCCTAGGAAAAGGAGGCTCATCACATCCTTCCCTCAAAAACATTGGCCTAACAACTACATCACATCTCATCCTGAAGACACTTAGGAAAGAATGACACATCTCCTAAAGATGACACCTAGGAAGAACAACTCACTCGCTGACACAATGGCCTCAAAAATTACACTAAAAACTACCCAAAGAGTCTTGGGAAACCAATTCCAAGATGATGGGGTAGGTAAGATCCATTATCCATCTATACATTCTCCCACATTGATTTTGGGAAATGAAAACCTCCCCTGGGAAGATAGTGGTTATCATAACATTGTGATCAACTTGGGTGGGGTGAGTAAAAAAATCCCAAAGTAAATACATCTATATACATATAGGTACCAAACACTAAACCCAAACAATGTGTTTCCAACCAAAAACCATTCAACAAAGTGACCTTTGTTGTACCCACTAAATGCATGTATTAATACAAGAAATAGTCTCTTTGGATGTTGATAAAAGAAGTACACTTCACAATAATCCAAAAACACAATTCTTACTCCCATCCAATTCATATAACAATTTCATCATTCATTATTAAACAATTAATTTCTTCCATTGGTATCTGGGTGACTACCAAGAACACCACATAACCATCCACACAGTAAAAGTCACAATGAGGAAGAAGAATCATGGTGAAAAACCCACTTCATATTTCTATTTCGTTTAATGGAAATTCCATGAGATGGGGTAAAATTAAGTTATATAAAGGTAGATTCTACTAGAAGTAGGTTTTAGGTGCCAGTGCCTTATAGGTTTCGGTGGGTAGGGTGCCAAACTTAGCAGTTTTAGTTCTGACTCTCTGGTCCTCGGGCCTTTCCCATGATCTGGGGTCTGAGGTTTTTTTTAAGTTGGGCCCATTGAAATCTTCAGAGTTAGTGCCCAGTGCCTATTTTTTCTCAATATGGGGTAGGTGGGAAGGTTTCAACTCCCTCCATAATATTAGTTGTAGGCCAGACCATTTCAGATATAGGGACATCAGTCTCCTACTCCATCGAGGGGATACCGAGCATGTGGATGCTGACTTCATGGTGTTCCTATGGGACACAGACCTGAGCATAGTCATGGAGGGAGGTCTTCATTAGTGGGGGAATAGGATCTAGGTGTGGTCATTTTCTATGCGACAGAGGAAATATTTCTACCAGGCCCATAGATCATTCTTTTTAAGATTATATTGTTTAGTATCCTTTCTTGTGATTTGTTTGATTCGGTAACTTCACACTCCATTGCTTCAAACAGTCTATCCCATGTTCCTGGAGAAGACATAGAGAGGCTTCTTGTGCCTCTGGTGTTGAGTATGAAAGTCTTAGGCTAGATCATCTTGTCTGATGTGTGATATTGATGTATAATGATTGTGGGACCACATTAGTCTTGTGGAGTCTTTACATGCTACACATGATTCCATACTTTATCAACCATAGCATAGACTAGTTGTACTTTTTGCATGCTATTGTCAAATATTTTGGGAGAAGAGACATTTTTTTAAGCATAGATGGTCAACATGTGGCCTTCATTAGTGATCGGAGCTATCAGGTGGTTTGTTGTCATTTAGTGTCTATTCTTTCCTTGTTGGTTGATATCTCAATGAATATAGTAGACACTGAGGTCCGTAGAGTTCTTGGGGAGTTATTTTATTTATTTTCTAAGGTGAATGTAACTTTTCCCCCTCGATATGATATAGTGTTTAGGAAAGAATTACAGTCTGGGGATTGTATGATTTCAATGGATCCTTATCGGATGGATCATTCAATGTTATAGTAATTGTGGATTCATTTATATGACATGTTGTATGAGGGTTTTATCCATCGTAGTTTTTCATACTGCGGTGATTAAATCTTGTTTTTGAAGAATGTATATAGTGGTATGAGGTTGTGCATATACAGTCGGAGGTTGAATCAAGTGACGGTCAAGAACCGTATCCCCTCCTAAGGATAAATGATCTTTTCTACTAATTGAGAGGATAATGTTGGTTTTCTATGATCAATCTATAATCTAGATATCACCATATGAGGGTGAAGGAAGAAGATATCATAAAGAATTAATTCAGATGCATGTATGGTAACATCATGTGGGTATTCAGGTCGTTCAGTGTTACGAATTCACCAAAATTTTTCATCAATCATATGAACTCTATATTTCAGGAGTTCCTAGACCGATTCATCATAGTATTCATAGATGACATCTTGATGTGAATGATGTTATAGGAGGTTTATACCAAGCATCCCAAGACTATATTTCTGATCCTTCTATTCTACCAGCTCTATGGAAAGTCTTCAACGTGTATGCTTTGGTAAATAGAGCTGCATTTCCTTGGACATGTGGTGTCAGAGTAAGGTATAGTAATGGACTTGTCGATGGATGAGGAAGTTTTTTTTGGGATGCACCCAATAATTTTTCATCGGTTCACAATTTTCATAGTGGAGAAAGATATTACAGTATATTTGTACTTTATTTCTATCAAGTTTTATTCTCATTGAATGATCTGATAGAAAAGGATGAGTCATTTGTGTGTATTAAACAGTTCTAGGCATTGTTCGTCTATCTGAAGGGGAATCTGTCTAGTTCTCTTATTTCTATAGGAAGGGGTAATGTTTGATGTGTTTTTTGATGCTTCCCCCTTGTCTTGGAATGTGTTTTGTTGAAACAACAGGGAGTGATTCTCTATGGTTCATGGTATTTATGTCCCCACAAACATAACTATGTCACCCAAGATGTAGAGATATTAGTGGCCATGTTTGTAATAGAGTTATGGGGTAATGACCTCATTGAAAATAACTTATTAGTCTTCACATATCATAGGAGCTTGAGGTATATCATTTCCCAGTGAGATATAAAGGTGTGATAGTGGAGATGGATGTAATTTCATTAATACTATGATTTTGAGATCTCTTATGCCTCATGAAAGGGGAATTTTTTTGGTTCCTTGGGCAGCAAGTCACAGAAATAGGTAGTTCAGGAATATGTGGATGCTTGAAAGGTGATAGAAGAGTTGGTATCCTGACACTTAGATGCGGTAATGGATTGTGAGAGAGGTTATTTGTTTCAGATAATGTTGTAGTCTTCTATGATGAAGTGTGTGGAATAATCTTAGTGGGGAGACTCAGATTCATAGGTGATGTCCAATCTCATTGACTAGGGTGATGCTTTATAGGGATTTATAGATGATGGTTAGAATCAGATGTCATACCATTCTAGGATATTGTTTCTAAAAGATATGAATGGGGGAGTGCTCTGAGAGTTTCATAGGTCACCTTCTACGGTACACCTTGTATTTTTTAAAATGTATCATGGCATGAGGGGGTAGTTTTGGGGGCTTGTAATGATGTGAGTAGAATCATTTTTTATGGTGATGCTCTTAGTTTACTAGGAAATAATGAATGAGAACCATGTACCCAGTTCTTTGTTTTAGCCTCCTGGATTCTCAGAGTTGAAGTGGGATAAAAAATTGATGGATTTCATCATAGGATTACTTAGTGCTTCGGGAGGCTATGCTTCTATTTGGGTAGTGGTGATCTGGTGACATAATTTTCACACTTAGAAGTGATCAATGAGTTAGACATAATGGATGCCATGGAAAAAAGGTATGTGGATGATGTGGTGTAGCTTAATGGATTTTTGGGATCCTTTGTCTTAGATCATGATACAGGTTTTACCTCACAAGGATAAAGGGGTTATATTAAGATTTAATCACCCATCTATGCCTCACCACTACTTTCCACCCTCATACATACAGGTCAATAGAATATACTATCCAAAAGATGGAGAATATGTTACAGGAATTCATCGTTGACATTGGAGGATCTTGGGTAGGACACATTCCCTTGGTAGAGTTTTCAAACAATAATAGAAATCACTCCTCCATTGGAATGGATCCATTTTATGCCTTGTATGAGAAACCATGTCGGTCACCATTTTATTGAGTATACGTTGGATAAACATATGTTCTTAGTCATGTGGTGGTGCACATCATGACTGATAAGGTTCAGATTGTTTTGTGAAGATTATAGAGGTGTATTACTAGCATATGTTGTATTCTAATATCCAGAGGAGGCACTTGGAGTTCCAGGTTGGGGACCACATGTTCTTGAAGGTTTCTCCTCGGTGTGGGTAGCAGAGGCTTGGCAGAGGGATTAAGAATTCTCCCAGGTTCATAAAACCCTTCTATGTTTTGGGATGAGTTAGTAAAGTGGTGTACCAGTTAGAACTATCCCCACAGTTTTATAGGATCCATATCTTCTTCCACGCCTCCCAACTATATTGGTATCTCAATGATGACTTACATTTCATTGAGTGGGGAGAGTTGGATATCAAAGAGGATGTAATGTTTGAGGAGCGACTAGTAGAGATCCAGGATCTGCAGGAGAAGGTGTTGTTTGGGTGGACCATTAATTTAGATTTCATATTGTGGACACATGGTGTCCTGGGAGAGAGTACTTGGGAGAAAGAAGTGATGACATGTGCCCAATAACCAAATTTTTTTTGAGTTTTTTCCACTATGTAATTATTTTAAAATTAATGTTTGATCCTTGTTTTTTATGAGATTATTTGCTTCCTTGTTTTTTGATGTGTGATAAATTCTAGAAATGTGAATATGGGAGTAAAATATTCCTAATCAAAAATAATTAAGTGCATTGCAATTAAACCCATGAGATTGAGTCAGTAATTCTTAGAATAGATAGTATGTTGACCTAGAGGACAAAATCACCTTATTTGTGTGTCTAGACAGTGCATTTGTTGTTCTTCTGTTGTGTTCCTTGTGGATGGATATGATACCATATATTGGATAATGTGTTCTTGAATGTTAAGGTTTCACTCAAGTATTTTAAAAACGCATGGAATTTTATAATTGAACTTTAGTGTAATTAGTGTATAGTTGTGTTTCAAGTATAGCGATATCTTTGATAGGTATCTCAGGGGGTGTTTGTTTGAAACCCACTTTTCATTCTAGGTTTTGTTTTGTAATATTGAGTACAATAATTGTTTGAGAGGTTTATGATGTAATAGACCAGACCTCCCCATTCCATTACATTGTGAAAATATAGCATTTGAGGTGTACTGGGAGGAAATGGTGACTCATTTCAATAGTTTTTTTAAAATATATTTTTTTCCAAATGTGAGTCAGGAATAGTAGGTTGTGATGGTAGGTTGCGATGTTGAGTTAATAACATTGGATTTAAATGATGAATCGCAATGGTGATTCACTAATGGTGAGTCGTGATGGTGACACTCACAAGTGAGTCATTACTATAGGTCACTATGGTATGTCTCTAGTAGTGAATCATGATGGTGACTCATCCACCACTAGCTTGTCCAACGATGAGTGAACCAATGGTGACTCATCCACAGGTATCTCATCCAACGGTTAGTCGCCCAATGGTGACTCACCCAAAGGTGAATCATCCACCGGTAGCTCATCCAATGGTGAGTCACCCAATAATTACTCATCCACTAGTGGCTCGCACTAGTGACCCACCCAACGGTGACTCACAATGTTGACTCACCACATGGTGAGTCATATCTAGTAGTTTTTCAAAATTTCAAATTTCTCTAGTTTTCCAATTAACTGCAGCTTCTCCCCATTAACAATTAATTTGTTGTAAAATGAGTTATATACCATATTTAATGGGTTTTTAGGAAATTTAAATGATTATATATCTTATAAAAACCTAAAAATACATTGAGTCCCAAACAATGTGGTCTTGGTCATTATCGGGCATTAATGGCTTCCAAAAGCCATTTCATCAAATAATATAGTATCGTGACTTTCTAAACATGAGATCATTTCTTCTTTGTGTGTTTCCCTTTTCATATCATATTATAAAGTTTCCTTGAACCTTTCTTCTCAATGGAACCATGCGTCTATGTTGATCCCTTTTATCGTGTTTCCTTATAGCCTTGTAAACCTCTTTCATTGGCACAATGAAGAAGGTGATGGTCGTCTATTCTTCAAGGTAGATATTCCATCATCTCTCTTTTATTTTTGTATCATGTAGGGGTTTTATGAATGTATACTTTGTGAGGATAGAGGAGTACCAATATAAAAAATAAAATTGAATCAATTTATGATCAACATGTGGGGCTAGTAAAATGTGACTTATGTTCTAACTTGTTATCTATTGATATTGTGCTTTCTATGGGATATATTCCTACTAAATATCATGATTATTGGTGATATTGTCTTTCAAATCTATGATGTCTTGTGAATTATTTTTTTATCTTGTGTGAACCAATATATATATATATATATATAATAGAATAACCATGTATATTTGGTTAATTAAATTAATACCCCTTGATCTTATAGCATCTCTGATCACACCCTCAATTTAAAAAGTAAAATTGAATATTACCCCCACATGAAAACTAAGTAAACTATTTTTATTGGTGTGGTGTGGTTATATAGTGAGGATGTGGAGAATTTTTGTTTCTTATTTTGTTTCTGGATGTGATCTGTGTGATGAGGTTATGTAGCAGTTTTCTGGAATATTTTGGGATTAGATGTGTTGCGAGGTTTGGTTGTGAGTTTGGAATATGCTTTGGTGAGAGGATGGATTGGGAAGAATTACCTTGAATAATTATTTTGGTAGTGGTTGGTATGAATAATTAATCAAGAGTTTATATAGGATTAGCATGACCACTGCTTCACTCCATGTCTCGTGATTAGTTTTGTTATGTTTTGAATGGGTGTTAAATTGAAAAGAAATATTAAGTGGGTTAGTTCACCATGGTTATCCATCCTCTATATGACTTTTTTTTGTTAATGGTTATGTGGTGTTCTTGGTATTTGACCAGATGATAGTGTAAAAAATTATTATGTTTAATAAAGAATGAAAAATTGGATAAATTAATTGGTTGGGGTATGATTTTATTTTTTGGCTTGTTATGAAGTGGAATTCTTTTATCAACATCAGAAATGATTGTTGTGAGTATTAATACATGCATTTGGAGGTTGTAGAAAAGGAGGCTTTTTGATTTGGTATTTGGTTGGAAACCCATAGGTTGGGATGAGTGTTTGTTAGCTAAATTTTTATTCTATTATTTCCTATATGATTTCTTTATGCATATCACCCTAGTTGAGCACTATGTGAGGAAAAACCCCATCATCATAGGGGAGGGTGTCTTTTCCCAATAACCTGGTGGGAGGATGGATTAATAGCTACTAGCCTATCCCTCCTCCCACTTCAATTCATTGGTAGTTCGCAAGACACTTTGGGGAGGTTGTGGCATTGTTTGAGAGGAGCATGTGTCTATGGGTGACTTCTGCATCCCAGGTGTATTTAGAATGTGATGTGTTGGGATTTCCCAGTATTATTCAGGATGATATTTTTTGTGGTTGTGAGGCTCATGTGTTTCCGGGTGGGATGTTATGAACTTCGTTTTCCCATGTGACTGGACTAGCTGTGAGGTCAAGGTGTTTGTGTTCAGGATGAGATAATATTTGTTTTCTTAGGTTACAGGAGTAGCTGTGAGGCCCAGGTGTGTGTTGGCGGGTTGTGACGTGGGGCATGTGGTATAGGATGGACTCCATGACATTTTATCTCAGGTTATGATCCCAATACTTTGGGTCATGGTTTGGGGTACCCAAATAATCAATGTTCTTATTATATTTCATTACATGACTTGCATTATTCGGTAAGCATGCTTTGGTGGGGTTGGGATGTCTAGAATACCTTGTAAGGTGATGTTGGGTTCAACAGTTTTCTGATATGGGAATTTATGTTCTTATCCATTTTATCTTGAGAGACCATGGTTTTTCCTACCAAGTATACTTGTGTAATCACCCAATGTATATAAATAATTTTTCAAGATTCTATGAGGACTATGTTGGACATGATGGGAATTACCAGCTCAAATATCATTACAGTTGTCATGTCAATACATAGCCTTCTTTTTGGAATTTACGTTGGGGACTCTCATTTTTTAACATTTATATTTTAAAACATGCATGTGGGATGGTTTTGGATTTATTATATATATATATGTCATGGATATGTTTTAGGATGAACCATATTATCTCGCGATCTTTTTTTCTTATAAAGTGTAATCCCTCCAATATTGTGATATCATTGTACCTTTGGTGCTAGTTTCTACTGTGGGGCCTATTAGAGGTAGGACTCGTGGATCATTATCTCTCTTCATTCATTGCCAGCTCAGGATGGAAATCATTTCAGGGAGGGGTTCATTGCAATTTATCAATAAAATATTAATCTATTATTGTGTTAACTATTCATCACCACTGATTGTCTCTTTTGGGTTTCATTAATTAATAAGGCCTAAAAGAACCATGTTTTTATTAGATTCCACATTAAATGTAGATATTATCCCAATGGGTAACCTAACATAAAAAATATAGAGTGATAAATCATGAAAATTTTCCAAAACATAAATTTTTAATTATTATTTACATCATAACCATGTTAGATATATAAAAAACTCCAATAAAGAGAATAAAAGAGACTCCTAGATGTTCAGATGTTGAAGATAACACAGTAATGAATGTTCAAATAAAATCATGGAAAACTGTGGTATAAATTAAAAAGGCTAATTTCATTATGTAATTGGAATTCATTTTATGTTTTGAAAACAAGGGCACACTGAAACTAATATCCATGTAAACATCAATATATTAGTGTACTCAATCTACAGAAAACATTTCATTATAATATACAGCTAACAGTTCTCTATCATAATTGTTGGGCTCTGGGATAATATTTATGTCAATGGATAAAAATTATTATTATCACCAGAAACATCAATGATAAGGGAATTCCTCTAAAATCAATTATGAATATTAGTTCTGAAGATAATTTGATTAGGTAACTCTAACAATTAGCTAAGTACATGTGACTGATGTATTTATATCTTATTAAAACAACATCTTTGATCCTGGAATATTTTCTATGTTCATAAAAGCATGACCCCAGTGACCATGTGATGAATAATTAATATAAAATTTTAGTTCCCATCTATGTAACACCTCTATAAAATATTTATATAGGATTTTTTTATTTTAAAATCATATTATAAATTATTTAGTAAATATTGTAGAGATATTTTTCATGGATTGGTTATCTTGATAGTGATAAAAAAGGATTGTAAAATCACGACCAAATTTTCTCTCATAATCCCTTATTAATGATATGATGACTATAAACTCCATTTGATGATACACCACTCATATTTTATTGTGTTATTTAACACAAAAGGTTCATCAAAACATAATATTAGCTATATTAATATGATTTTTGAAAATATGATTAAAGAAGTAAATAATATGATAGTGAGGAATAAACATCAAGGGTAATTGAATCAAGGGTGATAGAAACATTTAACATTTTATTTGAGTATTAATTTTAAATTCAAGGATATTTTTTTTATGGTGGGGGATAATGTAAATAAGATTATTTCACTACATAGTCTCCATATATAAATATTGTGTTCAGAGAATAATTTACATGAACTAACAAACCTTAACCTAACATTATTTTTTTGGTAAAAATAGATACTATCCAATGAAAGATATTCATTGGATAAGAGGGTACAAATAGTTATAACAGCCTAATTACAAAATTATATATTTAATTTTTTTCAATAAGTCTGGTTAAAAAGTTAATAAAAATATTTATTCAATGATGTTATCCTAAAAAATAGTTAATTTATTTATTTTTTATATATTAATTATTATAAATAATTTTATAAGAATAGTAAATACACAATAAAAATTTCTTATAAAAATTGATATTTAAAAATATTTTATGTATTATTTAGTTAATAAATTTCTAAATTTTTTAAAATTATTTTGAAAATTTAAAATAATATTTACAAATTATCATTACAATATTATCTTCAGAATAATTTTAGATCATTTTATAAAGAATATATTTTTTAGTTAAATAGTAAAATATTGTTTTTACAAATCCCATGACATCTATGAAATTGTTAATTTATAATTGGGAATTTTAAATGAAAATAACAACTTTTCTAAGACCAAATTTGTAATTTATATGGGAATATATTTTTAAAAATACTAATGTAAATTTATGAACACATATTTGACCTTTTAGAATATATGATATATTTTTTATGAAAATAATTTTAATATAGTACACATTAAATATTTCAGAATTCATATTTATAACATTTATAAAAATAATAAAATAAAATATATATTAAATTTGTATTCAGAAGTACCAACTAATGAAATAAGTTTCAGTTTTTTTGGTAATAAATAACATATTTTCTAAGGTGAAATCTACTAATCATAGAAAAATATAAAATGGTAAAAGTAAAAAAACTAATGGTAATGAGTTAAAAACATTTTGATCCTTGTTTGGTAAAGGGTTTGTGATTCCATGATAAAACTTTTCTATTACCCACATTGCTTTCTAAATTTCAATAAATGATTCTTTATTATGGATTCTCCTTTGTAAAATTTTTTGGGTATATAAAACATTCCATCCATTTTTACTAATAAATGGGGAACTTATCTCCTCACATCCCCTCATAGAAAAATAATCATTGTTCCACCAAAAAATCTTCCAAAGTAACCCTTCAATACTCATATAAACTGACAATTAGTAATATTATTCTCAAAATAGTTTCCATTAAATTCTCAACCCACTTTGAAAGTGATAAATCAATCTTGTGATGTATTAATTTTAAGCCCCACGTTCCACATTTTTATTTATTTTTGTGAACTTATACGTTATATAATATCATTAAACCATCCTTAAATTCTAAAATAAGTATAATTATTATACTTGAATGTAATTATAATTTTATTTTATTTTTAACAACCTTGTAATTTTAAATTAAGAAAAATGGAATTATCTTTTGTGGGTTGTCTGGACTACCTCCACTACGATGCAATGCAATTTTCATTCCTTCACCAAAAATTATGATGGTACAAATAGGGAATGTAATATATGAGTATGATATTAATGAAATATTTTATAATCTAAAATGAAAAACCATGTTATTCCTTTAACTATTCTGATGAAATTCAAATCATTATCCTTGAATACATGTAGAATACTGCGACCATAGAATGATTTATTTTTATTTTAAATTTTAATCACTTTGTTATAAGGATGGTCGTGATAATGGGATTAAAGGATAAATATTATTCTTTTGAAATTATTTATTTTATGGAGAGTAAATTTCCAAAAAAAATAATAATTTTTGTAATAAAAAATATTTTTAATCCCTATATATGAAATATAATTATCAGTGAAACAAATTATTTCATCATAAATTGAAATAAATTAATATATGTTTTGTTCTTCCTCTAAATATTTCTAATTGTGAAAAAGCATTAATAAAAACATAAAATTATCATTTTAATTATAGTATATTGTTTTTAAAACTCAATCATATCATAATATTCCTTTAATTATTTTTTGTTCTTGTTTGGTTGGTCAAACATCCTACTTGAAAAATTGTACATATTTATATCATGTATATGTATGCGTAAAATAACAACATTTTTAAAGAAGAAAATTATTATTGACTGTGTAAATGGAATGAAACCCACATATATTATGAGAATGTAACTGTAAATACCCAAACATTTCACAGAAATTAATTTCATAAATTTTTTGTAATTTTACGAGTCCTCAGTTTCTGACGGCGCCTGATTCCAAGGCCTGGAGTGCCCGGAATGATCCGTCGAAGTTTTGTTAAGCTTAAATTAACAGGCATAAGCAGTTTTCCTGAAAAGGTGGAATAAATCTTAAAGGGTTACTCAAATCAAAAATCTGAGGGCACTGTTACACTCAGGATGGCGGGTTTACCCTAAGAGCGAATTAGGTTTAGTCAGCGCGGGCCTCCTGTGAAAAATCCCAAAAATGGCATAACTGAAAAAAAAATTAAATAAATTTTTTTATTTTTTAAATGCTTATAACTCACAAACGGTAGCTCAGATTAAAAATCTGAGACCATCACTGAACTCGTGAGGGAATGCATTCTTTAAGAAGATACTAACTTTGGCCGGCGCGGGCCAGTAGAAAAAGTTAGTTTTTGGCCGCAAATAAAATAATAAGTGACAATTATTTTATTGTAAAATTCATAATCTCTAAACGGTGTGTCGGATTAAAAATCAGAGAGTACCGTTGGGTTCTTCGGGGCGTGTTTTACCTAGATAAAGCCTAAACTCGACCGGCGTGAGTTGAGGGTGACTGATAATAATTTTCCAAACTTTTTTTCGGGTATGTTCAGTAAATGTACGTTCGGGATTTAATATCTTTTGAACCAGTGCTCATAATTGAAATCTGAGGGCATCATTGAACTCACAGCGTCGGTAATTACTTAGTGAGACCTTTACCGCAGTTGCGTTCTGACAAGTTTGGAAGTTAGTTTTTGACTTTTTATTAAAGAAAATAATAATAAAATAAAGTACAACACTATTTTATTTTTAAGTTTTCATGTGTTGTGTGTGTGGTTAGTTGGTTAAAAGCTCCACTTCGGAGTTGGTGGTGGGACCGCCACACCCTAACCTCCCATGGGAGGATAATTGGAGTGGGGACCACCCGAGCAACATAACCTCCCACCAGAGGTTATGACTTGGGGTCCACACGTGGCTTAACCCCCCCCCCCCCCCATTTAATGGGGAGGGAGAAGAAACCTCTCAACCCCCCATCAATTATTTTTTTGTGTCGTTGTAAAATTAATTGTCGTCAACTAATTTTATGTGTCGACGTAAAATTAATTGATGTCAATTAATTTTATGTGACGACGTAAAATTAATTGTTGTAAATTAATTTTATGTGTCGATAAGAAATTAATTTTTGTCAATTAATTTTATATGACGATGTAAAATTAATTGCTGTCAATTAATTTTATGTGTCGATGAGAAATTAATTGTTTTCAATTAAATTTATGTGTCGACGTGAAATTAATTGCTCTCAATTAATTTTCTGTGTCAACATAAAAATTAATTGTTGTCAATTAATTTTATGTGTCAACATAAAATTAATTCGTGTCTTTTGTTTTGATGCAGGCTAGGTGGGGGAAACTTCTTGGCATCCTCCACTTTTTATTGTGCCAATGCACCTTTTAAATTGTACCAACGCATTTTAATTCGCCCGACCCCCATTTTTAATTAAGTAACCACATCGTTGGGATTTAAGAAGGCTCATAATAATTGAACCGTCATAAATTCCACGTTGGTTACATACCTCTCCACCTCTCCTATATATAGGGAGCTTGGGAGAAGGTTTTGGGACAGCTTCACCAAGAAACGAAGTGGTGGTAAAGTATCGTGATGCCCAACACTTGGAGAAACTTATCTTATCCAACGAAGAATGTGAAGATGCCGACGACGACGCTACTTACTCGGATTCTTCCTCGGAACCCCCTTCTGACGTGGGACCTCTCCGGTGACCCTTCATCTTTCCTCTTCGTCGTCAACAGACCGACGCACGAGCTCGGAAGTGGAAGCTTATGGAGAACGGCGACAGCATCATCTTCCCCCACGACGAACGAACACCAGACAATTAAAGAGGTAGGGTTGTGTTTTAATTTGTTTACTGCTTAATCATCTCTTATTAAATCAACTTTTTGAGCCGCTTTCTATCGTTCTAACATAGAGGGTTCGGGCTGCAAGAACACGGCCCGACCCGTCCGCAACCTTTATGGTTTTTGAACCTTGGATCGATGGTGACATAATAGTGGTATGGAAATGTGGCGACAGTGATGAAGATGGAAAATAGAGTTTGCGCTTCCCGTGACCTCAGCGAATAGCGCCATCGGTCGCGCGATGCCCGACCAACCTACCCACGTGCTGCCGGCGTGCCTCGTACCTGCACGGCGCCCTCCTGGCGCCTGCCCGACGCCCTCCCGGCGCCCCGGGCCATTTGCATGGTGCCCGACCGGCTTCCCGGCGCACCCCGCACCCTTCCATATCCACCTGTGGTCGGCCCGCGCCCCGCGCGGCCCGCCGTTGGCCTCTCGGGCTGAGCCATCTGGGTCGCGCCCCTCGCGGCGCCAGACGGACCTGCCACTGGCCTTCAGGCCGAATTGCCCACGTGCCGACTTCGGCCTGAATTGTCCACACAGTCCGCTGGGCCGGGCCCAGCGGACTAGGCCAAACTCAGCAGGATGAACCGCCCAATGGTGCGGGTCATACCCAGCAAGTCTAACCGGGTCGACCCGGATCGGGTCGACCCGGACTAAGTTGGGCCGAGTTTGTCCGACAGGGTCGGACCGGACCTGGGGCCACTTTTGACCCTTTGCTTGCGTTGGCCATATCTTTGGCACCACTGTTTGACGAACCGTCAGTGGCTCTGGTAATCTTTTGAGAATCGGTCCCTTAAAAAATACCCTATGGGAATTTGGGGTACAGTTGTTATACGGTTGGGTTGGTTCGTACACGAAACCAACCGGGTCCCCGGGACAAAAAGGCTAATAACTCATAGACCGGGCGTCCGATTGACGCATCGTCTGTTGAGTTGAGACCCCTATGACGAGGTGGTTTTTTGTGATACTTCTACGTGAGACTTCTTCACACTTGGAGTATCAGCTAGTAGCTCGTGGAGTGGATCCTCTCGGAGACGGGCAAACAGAGTGTGGAGACCTAGTAACTGTAGACCTGGTGAATGCTTGACCAATTCGACTCGGAGTGATTCGACTAGCCCAGTGGACGGAGCGACCAGTTTGGTGGTAGACCCATGTTGGACGGAGTGCTTGGTTTGGCAGCAGACTCGTGGTACTCGATAGGAGGAGTACCTTTGATAGCTATTAGGGGGAGCGCCCAGTTTGGTGACAGACCCACAGTGGAGGAGTGCCCGGTTTGGCAGCAGATCTGCGGTACTCGACAGGAGGAGTAACTCAGCAATCTAAGGTTAGTGAGTAGCGCCTCAGAGTCACGACAGGGCCACTGTACTCGACATAGGAGGAGTTCTCCAGTAGTTTTGGTTTCGTTAATGAAAATCCTGGTTTGATCTGAGTCAATGACCTTTGTGTTTTCCTCATGATTGAGATGGGTTACTTGATAACTTAGATATATGTATGGGCATATACCTAAGTAAAGTTTATCTGTTGAGATCATTCTTTGTGGTTTATCCTTGTTGGATTTAGTGAGACCTTGAGGGTCTTTGGGTCACTACTGAGTATCGTTATACTCACCCATTCACAGGCTATGCCCGCACCTCATTGTGTTTCATGCAGACGACGGACAGCGCTGACCGAGGCAGAGTTTACGAGAACTGGACGGTACTCAGAGGTGGACACTCAGCGTGACGGCACACGGAGTGGACAGATAGACGCGGAGTGCTGTGGAGGACATCTGTACCTACCCTTCAGGTATGATCCATGGTGGAAGATCCATGAGCTGCTAGTCACCTTCCAGCTGTTTGTATTTCAGTTGTACATTATTTTAGTTGTAGATGTACCTTTCTGTTGGAATTGTATTTCTGGCCCCTTTTTACTTTTGGCACACATGTTATACTTCTTTACTTAGTGTTTACTTCTGCTTGTACTCTGGTTGTGTGTGTTACGTTTTATAAAGGCAATACCTTCCGAGTTTTTAGGGAATTACGCCTTTGGTGATAGACGCAAGCCCCTGGCCTATGGAAGGCGGGCTTGGGGTAGTCACGATACGGGCCTCAGGGGACGGGTCCTGAAAAATTAGTATCAGAGGACGTCAATTCTACCGTAGAACTTTGGACTCTGGTATTTTCTTTCTATGAAGTAATAGTGTTAATGGTACTAAGTGTGGTTTTTAGTTCAGGGAGTCCAGTGTTGGTGCGGGCGGCCGACGTATCCATACACCAGGACCCTGACATCTGATTTCTGACACAGTGCACAAAAACACAGATTGCATTCTTGTTTTCAAAGGTTTTCGTTAAGTCAGCTCAAACCAGGTCAGTTCACTAGGTATAGTCTTTGACCGGGTCGCATCTGTTTCTTTCAGGATGCCTCCCCGTAGACGACCAGCTAGATCCCTGAGAGTTGTACGTACTGAAAGCCCGCCGAGCGATGAGGCCTATTTTCAGGGCCCTCTCTCAATTGAGGCACTAGAATAGGCACCAGTGGTACTACCACCCGTTGGGCCACCGATTCCACTAGCCCCAATAATAGGCGATGCATGCCTATTGAGCGCACTACACGAGTTCCAGCGCCCGAGGCCACCTAGGTTCCAGGGAGAGACGTACCCACAGGCATCTGAGGATTGGATGGAGGCTATGGTGAGAGTCTTCATGCTAGGAGGGATGCCAGCAGACTTTATGGTGATCCTTTCTTCCATCCTCCTTCAAGCAGCAGCAGGCAGTTGGTGGAGCCTGATGCTCTAGATGCACGATGAGGTGACACTTCTATGGGCAGACTTCGAGAGCCTATTACGAGCAGAGTTTGTACCACCCACCCTTCGAGTGGTGCGGATACAGGAGCTACTTCATCTTTAGCAGGGTAGCATGATGGTGGCGTAGTACTGAGTGAGGTTCACAGACCTCTCACGTTACTCTATAGATATGGTACAGGACCCGTTCTTCAAGGCCCGAACCTTCAAGTAGGGGCTCAGGAAAGAGATTAGAGCCTCAATTGTTTCTCATAGCATCGCAACGCAGACAGGAGTGTTGGATAAATCCCTCATAGTGGAGAGTTTCCTTACTGAGAAACCTCCCGCAGTGGGACCCACCACTAGTCGACATGCAGCGGAGTCTTCTGCAGATGGAAGTAGACAGATGACACAGAGTTCCAAGAGGACCAAACCTACAGGTGGTCAACCGCACGACTCAGGATCAGTAGTGCGGGGCACACAGGGTGGATACAGAGCCAGTAATACTAGGAACGGGAAGTGTTACTCCTGCGGCGGGCTTGGTCACATCGCACTTGATTGTTCGACCCGTCGTGCAGATGATCAGCAGATAGATGAAGGACCTCCCAGGCATAGGCAGAGGTTCGATCAAGATGGTCTAAAGGGAGAAGGTAGACATGGCAGGGGATCTAGCTATGCATTTGGTGGTGGAATATGCTTCAAGGTGTTGTGGACACCACCACCAGGAGGTCTACCCTGACCGCAGGGAACGAGTGGAAAGGGGAGAGCACAACTTCAGGCAGCTGAAGCATAAAACCATGGAGCTCCGGAAGCAGGTAGATAGGATCAGGACTAGTTCCACGCATAGAGGCCTTTGTTCATGATGCTTCTAGATTTGTAAATGTCGTTGTTTGTGGTTGCTTTGTGTCTTTGTACTTTGAGCTTCAGTAATAAAATATACTTGTCCTTGTGACGTTTGCTTTTCCTCCTTTTTGTGTACTATGAGGTTCTGGTTTTAACTATTGAATTGACCCTCACTTTCAAGATTCCTACTGGAGGAGACCCAGTGACCACACACTGAAGCTGACAGTGTGACTCGACCCTTGGAGGTGAGATTAATGGTTGGATCTCTTGGTAGTAGCATTGAGGCCTTACGACGCCATCTATGACATGGATTGCACTGTTCATGTCAGGATTGAATGTATTAGGAAAATAATGTGCTTCATCCAGGGGATGATACCAGATTTCCCTTTTCGGAAAAGGAGAAATCTTAGCAGCTCTTGTAGAACATAGGCGAAGAAGGGTGAATTCGAGTTCTTACAATTGGCTAGTCTCACCCATAGTTCAAGAGTGAACGGTTTATGGTTTACTCCAATCTCAATAGTCTAAGGTGTGTATTCTTTTAGAAGGATCTGAACCTGAGACAACGACAATGGCTTGAGTTCCTCTGGGAATATGACATTAAGATAGTCTATACTCCTAGAAAGGAGAACATAGTAATAGATGCGCTTAGAAGGAGATCCGGTAATCAGCTGCTAGGAGAGGCGACAGAGCAGCTGGATGCCTTTCATATATCCTTTGTGGATAGAGATAGTGCATCATATCTACAATCTCTTGTATTCACTCCTTCTTCTTCAGCAGAGTAGATGAGGTGGCTTACCGCCTGGACCTTCCACCTCCGTTGCACGAGGTGCACGACGTCTTCCACGTATATCAGAAGAGGAGATGCGTGCATGACCCATCCCACATCATCGACCACGGGGAGATGGAAATCGATGACGGGGAGACTTTCACGGAGGTTCCAGTGGAGATTGAGGATAGACAGGAGCGTGTCCTACATGGACAATCGATTCCTTTGGTGCGCACTTGCTATCAGCACGAGAACCTCCGGGAGAGCATATGGGAGCGGGAGGCTCATATGCGTGCTCAGTACCTCCATTTTGTTTCCCTGGTGTGTGTTGTAGCATTATGAGGACGTAAATCCCTGAGGTGTGGGTAATGTAGAGACCTAGAAATTTCAAGGAAATTTCTTTCCTAAATTCTTTGGAATTTTACAAGTCTGCGGTTTCTGACGGCGCCTGATTCTGAGGCCCGAAGTGCCCGAAATGATCCGTCGAAGTTTTGTTAAGAATAAATTAACGTGTGTAAGCAGTTTTCCAGAAAAAGTGGAATAAATCTTAAACGGTTACTCAGATCAGAAATATGAGGGCACCGTTGCACTCAGGATGGCGGGTTTACCTTAGGCGCGACTTAATTTTAGTCAGCGCATACCTCTTGTGAATAATCCCAAAAATGGCATAACCGTAAATAAAATAATTAAATAAATTATTTTATTTTTAAAATTCTTATAACTCACAAACGGTATATCGGATTAAAATTCCAAGACCACCACTGAACTCATGAGGGCATGCTTTGTTTATGCAGATACTAACTTTGGCCAGCGCAGGCCAGCAGAAAAAGTTAGTTTTTGGCTGCAAATAAAATAATTAAGTGACAATTATTTTATTGAAAAATTCATAACTTCTAAATGGTGAGTCGGATTAAAAATCCGAGAGTACCGTTGGGTTCTTCGGGGCGTGTTTCACCTAGGCAGAGCCTAACCTTGACCAGCGAAAGTGGAGGGTGACTGATAATAATTTTCCAAATGTTTTTTCGGGTACGTTCAGTAAACGTACGTTCGGGATTTTATATCTTTTAAACCAGTGCTCGGAATTGAAATCTGATGGCACCGTTGAACTCGCAGTGTCGGTAATTGCTTAGTGATACCTTCACCGTAGTTGTGTTCTGACGAGTTTGGAAGTTAGTTTTTGGCTTTTTATTAAAGAAAATAATAATAAAATAAAGTACAACACTTTATTTTATTTTTATGTTGTCATGTGATGTGTGTACAGTTAGTTGGTTAAAAGCTCCACTTGGGAGTTGGTGGTGGGACCACCACACCCTAACCTCCCATGAGAGGATAATTGGGGTGGGGACCACCTGAGCAGCATAACCTCCCATGAGAGGTTATGACATGGGGTCCAAACGTGGCTTAACCCCCCCCCCCCCCCCCAATTTAATGAGGAGGGAGAAGAAAACTCTCAACCCCCCCATCAATTAATTTTTTGTGTTGGCGTAAAATTAATTGTTGTCAACTAATTTTATGTGTCAACATAAAATTAATTTCTATCAATTAATTTTATGTGACGGCGTAAAATTAATTGCTGTCAAATAATTTTATGTGTTGACGAGAAATTAATTGATGTCAATTAATTTTATGTGATGACGTAAAATTAATTGTTGTCAATTAATTTTATGTGTCGACGAGAAATTAATTGTTTTCAATTAATTTTATGTGTCTATGTGAAATTAATTGCTCTCAATTAATTTTATGTGTCAACATAAAAATTAATTGTTGTCAATTAATTTTATGTGTCAACATAAAATTAATTCGTGTCTTTTGTTTCGACGCAGGCTAGGTGGGGGAAACTTCATGGCATCCTCCCCTTTTTACTGTGCCAATGCACCTCTTAAATTGTGTCAATGCAATTTAATTCACTGGACCCCCATTTTTAATTAATTAACTGCATCGTTGGAATTTAGGAAGACTCCTAATAATTGAACCGTCATAAATTCCGTGATGGTTACAAGCCTCTCCTCCTCTCCTATATATAGGGAGCTTGGGGTAAGGTTTTAGGATAGCTTCACCAAGAAACAAAGCACTGGTAAGTATCGCGACGCCCAACACTTGGAGAAAATTATCTTCTCCAACGAAGAACGCAAAGACACCGACGACAACGCTACTTCCTCGGAACCCCCTTCCGACATGGGACCTCTCTGATGACCCTTCTTCCTTCCTCTTCGTCATCAACAGACCAACGCACGAGCTCAGAAGTGGAAGCGTACGGAGAACGGTGACAACATCGTCTTACCCCACGATGAAATAATGCCCAACAATTAAAGAGGTAGGGGTGTGTTTTAAGTTTTTTAATGCTTAATCATCTCTCGTTAAATCAACTTCTTGAGCCGCTTGTTATCGTTCTAACGTGGAGGGTTTGGGCTCCACGAACATGGCCTGACCCCTCCGTAACCTTTATGGTTTTGGAACCTTGGATCGACGGCGATGTAACAGATACATGGAAATGTGGCGACGGTGACGAAGATGGAAAATAAAGGTCACGCTTCCCGAAACCTCCGCAAACCCCGCCGCCGGTCGAGCGGGCCCGACCCGCCTACCCGCGTGCTGCCGGCGTGCCCCACAACTACCCGGCGCCCTCCTGGCACCTGCCCGGCACCCAGGCCGCCTGCCCGGCTCCCCCTGGTGCCTAGGCTGCCTGCCCAACGCTCTCATCGCGCCTTCCCCGCACCATTCTCGGTCCACCCACGGGCTACCCGCGCCCCGCGCGGCCCGCCGTTGGCCTCTCGGGCCGAGCAGCGCCCCTCGCGGCGCCGGCCGGACATGCCACTGGCCTTTGGGCCGAATCGCCCACGTGGAGACTTCGGCCCAAATTGTCCACACAGTCCGCTGGGCCGGGCCCAGCGGACTGGGCCAAACTCAGCAGGCTGAATCGCCCAATAGGCCAAGTCAGACCCAGCAAGTCTGACTGGACCCGGGGCCACTTTTGACCCTTTGCTTGCATTGGCCATATCATTGGCACCGGAAGTCCGTTTGACGAACCTTCAGCGGTACTGGTAATATATTTTAGAAAAGGTCCCTTCAAAAATACCCCATGGGAATTCGAGGTACAGTTGTGATACAGTCTGGTTGGTTGGTACACGAAACAAACCGGGCCCCCAGGACAAAAAGGCTAATAACTCACAGACCGGGCGTCCGATTGAAGTATCATCTGTTGAGTTGAGACCTCTATGACGAGGCGGTCCATTTTGAGACTTCTACGTGAGACTTCGTGAAACTTGGAGTATCAACTAGTAGCTCGTGGAGCGGATCCTCCCAGAGACGATCAGATAGAGTGCGGAGACCTAGTAGTTGTAGACCTGACGACTACTTGACCGATTCGACTCAGAGTGATTCAATTGGCCCAGTGGACAGAGCACCCAGTTTGGCGGCAGACCCACGGTGGACAGAGTGACTTGTTTGGAAGTAGACCCACGGTACTCGACAAGAGGAGTACCTCTGACTGCTATTCGGGGGAGCGCCCGGTTTGGCGGCAGACCGACAGCGGAGGAGCGCCTGGTTTGGCAGCAGACCCACAATACTCGACAGTATGAGTACCTCAGCAGTCTAAGGTTAGTGAGTAGCGCCTCAGATTCGCGACAGGGCCACTGTACTCGAAAGAGTAGGAGTTCTCCATCATTTTTGGTTTCGTTAATAAAAATTCTGGTTTGAGCTGAGTCAATGACCTTTGTGTTTTCTTCATGATTGAGATGGGTTACTTGATAACTTAGGTATATGTATGGGCATATACCTAAGTAAAGGTTATCTGTTGAGATATTTCTTTGTGGTTTATCCTTGTTGGATTTAGTGAGACCTTGAGGGTCTTGGGGTCACTACTGAGTATCGTTATACTCACCCCTGCACGGGCTATGCCCGCACCCGTTGTGTTGGATGTAGATGACAGACAGCGCTGACCGAGACAGAGTGTACGAGGACTGGACGGTACCCGAAGGTGGACACTCGGCGTGATGGCACACGGAGTGGACCGATATATGCAAAGTGCTGAGGAGGACATCTGTACCTACCCTTCAGGTAGGATCCGTGGTGGACGATCCCGGAGCTGCTAGTCACCTTCCAGTTGTTTGCCTTTCAGTTGTACTTTCTTTTAGTTGTAGTTGTACCTTTCTGTTGGGATTGTATTTCCGGACCCTTTTTAATTTCAGCACACATGTTATATTGCTTTACTTATTGTTTGCTTCTTCTTGTACTCTGGTTGTGTGTGTTATGTTTTATAAAGGCAATGCCTTCCCAATTTTTAGGGAATTACGCCTTTGGTGCTAGACGCCAGCCCCTGGCCTATGGAAGGCGGACTTGGGGTAGTCAAGATATGGGCCCCAGGGGATGGTTCGTGATAGTAACACCCCTAGACATTAAGATATATTTATATTTAGATAAATATTGTCTCATAAAAATCCTTTTTTATACATAACCCCATGGTATTTATGTTGGATTTTTTATTCAACACACTACAATGAGATTAAATGAACCCTGATATATTGAACTATTATAACCTAACCATTAAATTGGATGATATGAATTGTAATAAATAATTAATTTTATATATATATATATCACATTCAATATAAATGAATCAAAATTTATTAGAAAATAATCATTCATTTGTTTTGGAAAAGTAACATTATTCTTGAAATAAAATTTTCATAAAAAGTAATTTTTGTTTCCTTCCATGAAAAAAAAATTAAACATTTTTGGAAAAAATATAAAATTTAATCCATAAATAATATTTATTTTTTAAATAAGTTGATCAAAATTTATTTTTGGTGATGATTTCAAAATTTTAAAAAAATATCAATTTTCGAATGAATAGTGAATAATATCGAATTTTCTAAAAATGTATTTTACTTCCATTAAATTAAGCAATTTAAAACTAAAATTATGTTTTAAATATTATTTCTTGTAATGTGTGTATTACATATTTATAATTTACCAAATTAATTAAATTTTTGTCCTAATTATGTTGTACCTAATTATAAGATGGTATTTGGGTTTTAAATAATATTTTTTTGAAAAAAAAATTTAATGTGAATAATATTTCTCGATTTTAATTATTTAATATAATCCTTAATGGGGGATGATATAAATATAATTAAAATATTAAATGGAAAAAAAATTAATCATTATTCATACAATTATTTTTATTAGTCATATAGTTAATATAAATCCTTCATTCGCTAGAAAAATACACTACATGAAAACCATCTTTTTTATAATATTTATGAGATTAATAACAAATTAAAATCATCCATTTATATAAATTTAATTTGATAAAATGGATTAAACTTTTTATTTATAATAATTATCTTGTAGTAATATGATAAATTTAATATTTTTATGAATTATTACTAAGGACAATAAAAATTAAATTTCACTACTATGGTTAAAAGATTTGTTTTTACACGCGCTTATGTTAATATTTATATTCATCACACATATGAGTTTTATTTGATAAATTTTAATTAAAATATATAATAAGTTGGGTAAAATTATCTAATAAGGGTCATGTTATATCAATATTTGTGATTTAATTTAATATTTTAAAAAGACTACGTATTTTGGTGAAACAAAATTGGTAAAGTGAGTAATGTTCAAGAATAAGCAATAATGAAATTAAAAAAATATATTTTTGTGGTGGAGGTGTGGGTCGCCCAAATAATAACTACCCTAAATTATTTATTTATTTTTTTGAGCTACATGAGGTGGGATAACCCTCCCATTATTGAAAACTTTTGCGTATTAACAAAAATTCTACTCATCCTAAATTATAATAGGGAACTCACTCTATTCACATATTCACGCATCCCAATCAATATAGACCATCCAAACCCCTAACAAATCACCTCCCAAAATACATTCCCTAATCATATAAGTGTTATTTTTGGAAATAAATCTACCATGAAAGGATTTTTGTGCAATTCTAAGGATCATACTTGAAGAATAGGTAATTATCTTTAATGAGCATCTTTATTTTATTTCATCCTCCCCCAACATCAGTTCTTATTAAACCATGATGATATAAAAAGCTCAGTATATTATATATACTGATATTTTGTTCTTTTGTGTTAATTACCTACAACCCTCTCAAATTCCATCAAATGGGTTAAAAAATAATCATTAGTGTGTACAAAATACTACCTCCTCCTAAACCAATATAATCCGTTTTTCCATTACCACCACGCACAGATGGGTATGATGGTGGATATAAAGTATATATATGATATATATAACAAAATTACACATATGGAGTCATTATATCATATTAAAAATATTACATTCCATTCCATAGGGGATATGATAGCATCTCCATTGCATACCACATACTACCACCTTGCTAAGAGATGTGATTTGCTGTCCCTATTGCTTTAAAAAGAAATATAACAAGGATAAATTAAATAAAAATATACCTTATAAATGAAATATCTATGAATTTTGGGAAGTATTTAACAATATGGAAACATAATATATATTTTTCTCTCATATATTTTGACTCACTAACATAGGATAACGTCGTTCATGTACTTATTGGCCACCTCATTCATGAATCGATTTGACCCACTATTTTCATCACAAAACTCCCTGGATGATATATATAAGTATATTTAAATAACTAATATTTAATTTACGATATCATTATCATTCATTAATGAATAAATATTTCATTCATTTTTAACAAATGATCCTTTAAAAATTGATATGTTACACATGTTTTCAAATGAACTTTCATCTCGATGGTCAAAAACACATCAGTTACCAATAAAATCCTTCATAGTTGGTATTAAATTTATAATTGATGAATAAATAACATAATTATTTCATGACTATTAATATTTAGATGAATAAATCCTTATAAATGTGATAGATCTGAAAAAAATAGACACATATTATGAAAATAAAGAGCTTGTTACTCGAAATGTGATTTTAACATGGAATTATTAAAAAAAGTTGATAAATAACCATTAACAAAAAAATATGGTGTAATATAAATAATATTTGTTATATAATAGATCTATAATAAACCTATATTTTCAATATCAATTTTTTTATCATGCACTAAGGATGTCAAGATAAATGCTAAGGGATTTATATATTCTCTTCTTATTTATGGGAGACATATGAAATCTCACCACTCATTTGTTTTATGTGGTGTTTGTAATCCAAAAATAACATATTATATCATGAATATAATTGTATTTTTTATATTTAATGTATCATTTAATGTTATTATTTATTCTGGATTATGATTAAAAATATTACAGCAGGGATAAATGGTTATGTGTCTCGATTTTCTTTATTGAGATTGATGTCATGTTATGCACCTATCTTCTTTTATGTGATGTATATACCACACATTTGAAATTAAATATCATGAAATAATTTAATATCATTATATTTTTTTATTCTCTTATGATATACTATAATGGTATTTATAAATCACTATCATCAATATGGTATGATTTTTTTACAATATCAACATTTATAGCGATTATTTAGGACTATGTTTCCAATGTTGAAATCATATGAACCATAAATCATTAATTATTATAAATTTTCTTCTCATATTTTTATTTATTATATTGTGTTCTAATGTTTCCATTTTTTATCTCTTTGGTACAAAAAATAATTTTGAAATTGGATTTTCAAATTCATATTTATTTTTCTCTTAGGATAAAATTCATTTTTCATCAAAAACTATGATTTCAAGAAAAAATATCTATTTTATAATTGATCAAAAAATTTAGTAAAGTAAATATTACACAATTTTTAATTTTTTTTAAAAAATGAAATGATTGTTCAATTAATTTTCCTTTTTTTTGGATTTTATAATAATTTTATAACAAATATCTATAATAACATCTAGAACATGAATGTAAATTCTACTGTTATGACCAATATTTTCATTGAATCATACTTTATATTTTTTAATGGTTGTTTTAAAATTAATGTATTCCAAAAAATGAAAAGTGATTCTACAAATGGAAATGATATTTTAATCAGGAATTATTTTTAAATTATTTTTAAACAATCTTGTATATATTTAGAAGGTAGTTTTAAAAGATATTTAATTTTGAAATATTTTTAGAATTTTTAGAATTTTAAAAATTGATTACTCAAAATTAAAAGGTTATTTTCCTAAAAATTTATTTAATAGTATTTTTATTGGTATTACTATTAATCAACATGCACAAAACTTATTGATACTTATTCTCAAATAGGGATAATTTTTTATTTCATATTCTTTATTATTTATTTGGATATATTAATATTTTTTCAAATAGAAATTTATTGAACATATTTCTTTTCCATGGGTATATCATGATTCAAATAGATTTTTAAAGAAACCTGTTATTTTACATGAGTTAAGAATGATTCAATGATATTTTTATATAACTTATTTTTTCATTGGTAAAGCAGGTTATAAATAGGATAATAGTTGAATTATGAGTCTTCTTATGAAATTGATGTTCTTTGTACCTTATTTGTGTTGGGGTACATGGAAATTTCTTATATAATGCATGTTACCCAATATTATTGGGTGATCCCGATAGATCATAAACTAAAGGTGCTCCTTGATATAATTATAATGCATTGGGTAATGATTATGTTATCTGGAGAATTATTTTGGATGTCAACTGTATGGTTTTTATATTTGTATGAATACTTTAAGGGTTATTTATGTGTTTTATAAAGATGATGTTAAAATATACCAATACATTTTATCTATTCCTTCTATGTATTTTTAGTGATTCCTTTGTTAATTATTAATATTACATAGATCATGATTTTTTTATTTTAATTAATATTACCTTTGTTAAATCCTTATGACAATTTTTTTTATTATTGATTTAGGTATTGATGGGTACGAGTTATTTTATGATTTACTCATGCATTATGATTATTTATTTATACCCTTATACACTTATAAATATCATTGATGAAATGAGATTGTAAATTACTATGTTTTCCATTGTTGAGTTTGCTAGCTAACTACTCAAATGTACCCTTAAAATAGGATATCATAAAATTGTGTTTAATGCATTATTCTTATAATAGATCATATTGATGATAATGATGACATAATGTGAAATAAAAAATATGGGTTTTAGATAGATGATGATGATGATGACATAACATGGGTAGTGTACATGTAAAAGTTTTTCCTAATTATCTAAAACCATACACTTATAAGTACATTCATAATGTACATGATCTAATATTTCTGTTGGATATTGTATTTTTTGATTATGAATATTAGGCCACCATCATTGCTATTAATGTTGGAAATGGAAATTTTATGATTTCAACATAGGATACATGAGAGCGGGTTCAATGATTATAGAATTTTTCTCATACTAAAGGATTAGATAAATTTAGACATTATGATGTTATCATTTGAGGATATCTTAAGGGTAAGGGACACCATCCAAGGTCAATTTAAACAATGATCATATGTTCAATGTCCCAGACACCCCTTTGAGGATTTAATAGATAAGAATATTATTTACATTTTAGTAGATGTTTTATTTGGATGAACTATATTTAAATATTTTTGTTAATGAAATGTATGAATTTAAATTTTATGGAAACCAGATTTAAGGTGTTTATAACCTATTTGATTCATATGATCTTAGATGCTATAGTAAATATAGAAATTGAAGTTTTATTATATAGATAACCATAAGATTTAATAGTTATTTGGTAACTAAGATATTAGTGTTATTTGAAAATATATATAACCATTTTAAGATGTTAGTTTACAAAAAAATTATTTTAAATCTTCCAACCTTGTATTACAGATATTGTTTAATTTTTTAAGATGCAATTTAATAATGGGGTGGAGGAGGATGTAACACAAAATGTAATTAAAATATATAAATTATATTCGATTGCATAAATGGAATGTAACAGTGATACTAGAAGAGAATATTACACCCACATAATTTATTATATATTTAATTTTAAATAAATTTAATCACTTTGATATATTTTGATATTATCTACTTAGTGATGTTTATGTTTGACAATATATTTGATATAGAACATCAATCATAAATAACCCATGACATATATTACCATTATAAACTAGATGCTAAATTAGAGGGTATGAATACTATTAATTAATTTATAATATATAAATATATATATATATATATATAACTCATTATCAGTATTCATTATTGATAAATTTTTAATAAATATTCAATATATTTGTAGTAAAGTAATTTTATTATTCAAAAATCTGATTTCTTCAAAAATAATTTTTGTTCCTCTTCAGGAAAGAATATTTTATTTAATTTTTGGAACACATAGAAGATATATATATTAAGATTGAATTCATTTTATATATCTAAATATCAATAATAGTTTTTCTAGTTCATGGTATTTTTTAAAAACTATATATTCTTCAATGAATTTCTTAAATTACTAATTTTGGAAAAAATATAATTTATTTTCAAAATATCAAGTTATTTAAATGTCACAATATGGTTTGAATGTTATTTAATATATCATAAATATTATTTATAAATTTTTAATCCACAAAAAAATATTTAATCATCATAATATTGTATATTATTATAAGATTGTTTTTGGGTTTAAAATCATGGTTGTTATAAAAAATTAATGGACAGAAAGATTCTCAGTTTAAATTCATTAATATAATACATATTGAGGATTTTTTTAAAGGAGAATTATATATTATATATCTGTAAAAATTATTTTTTATTCTTAAAATTAATATCATTATTCATAGAGTAAATATAAATCACATTTTTCATGAAAATAAACTTCTTGAAAATCCACTTTTTCATCATGCTCATGTTTTTAATTTAAACCAAATAATTCTAATTATAATAAATAAATATGTTTAATTGGATTTAATATTTTTAATAATCATAATTATTAGTGTTTAATAATTTAATATTAATTTTTTCATAATAATTAGTAATTACAATAAAAACTAACTACCATGAATACTGTTAATTGTTGTGTTCTTAGACGTTCTTGTGTTAAAATTAATTTTAAACCCAAATTTTATTTTTAATTGGAATTTTAAATTTGATATATATAATAATTATTTTAAAATTATAAAATATTTCTAATTTTATTTTATTCTTTAATTTTAAATCAGATTGGTTAAAAAATAATTATCGTCGTGGAAACAATAGTGGTAAAAGTGAGTAAATATACATTCTATAAAATAAAAAGTATAAATCATGTAATATTTATTGGTTTTGGTTTTCTATACAATATAATAACTAATATTAATTATTTTATCAATTATTAAGTGACATGAGGTGAGGTTGGAATCCCATTATTGAAAACTTTTGGGTATTTACAAAAATCTTAGTTCATCAAAATTATAAAAGGGCACTCACTCCCCTCGCTTCTTCAAACATATAAATCCATAGTGATCAAAAAAATCATTATAAAATTACATATAAACAACCATAATATAATTATAGATGTATTATATTATTCATAAATAACACATAGTAAGTATTTGGGTGCTAGCATAAAGAGGATATCTATAAACGACTTAACATTCTTCAATCAGAGAATTTATTTTTATCTCTTCCTCCACCACATTCAATTATTAATAAATCCAAAAGATGTATTATAATCAATATCATATATATAATAAGATTTATTTATGTAATTTTTGTGAAAAAAACTATATCCTCTATCATCTAATTGGTTATTAAATCATCATTCGTTTTTACAACAGACCACCCCCTCATGAACTTATGTCATTCATGTTTTCAATACCATCTCTCAGGGTTGGGTATGATGATGGATATAAATTATTTATTTAATATAAAAAAATATTTAAAAATTTCGAGTTATTATATCATATATACCATTTTACATCCCATTTCATTGGGGATACAATAATATCTCTTGTGTGTATGGCGAAAAACCGCCTTAGGAAGAGATCTGATTTGTTTTCACTAACACTATACATTGATGTAAATGAGGTTGAATTTAATAAATATATATTATATTCATGACATAATAATGATATTGAGTACATAATTAGAATTATAAAATTATAATATATCACACTATTTCTTACTGTATCACTTCCTAAATGATGATAACATCGTTCTTGTATGTGTGGGCAACTGCCTTTCTAAAACGATGTGAATCTTTATTTTCATCACAACACCACCTGGTTTTTTTAACTATATTTAAATAAATGATATTTTTTTTAATATTATTATCATTATATAATGATGAAATTTTATTACCTCCATTCCATAATTATCATCAAGTAATTGATACATTAATCATGTGTAAGTACGACCTACCACCTCCATGATCATAACAAACTACATTTATCAAAACCATTTTTCATGATTGTTCATAGAATTATAACTGATATATAAATACTTTAATTAGTTTAATATTTTTATTTTTGATATTATGGAACCTTTATAAATTTAAATGAACCAAAAATTAAAAAACTAAACATATGTAAAAAATGTATAGTTTTTATAAGAAACGCGATTTTAACAAATGATTGTTAATGAATAGGTAATAATTAGTCATATTTAAATCCGATATGGTGTGATTTTATATGTGTGGTAGCATAAAATATATTTAATAAATTTATATTCATTATATATTAGGTTCTAACTACTGCGATGGCAGTTGAGAAATAAGGTATGGAATTTTTTGTATCTCTTTTATTTCAGGAAGACATGTGAAAAATCACAATTAATTTTTTGTGTGGTGTATATACTCCACCATTGAAATATTACATCTAGAATAAAATTAGCTTAATGATATTAAAATAACCATTTCATATTATAATTAATTTGTGATTATTATTCAAAATATTACTAAAGCATTGAACATTTATTTCTCAATTTTCTATTTATGAATCTTATATCGGGTTTTGAAATTATCATATTTATGAGGTTTATATACATCCCATTTGATATGTAGTATCATTAATTTATATATTAATATTTTATTTTATATTTATTTCAAAAAAAAATTCTTTTCATTGGTATTAGGATTTAATGTTACAAAATTTATTGAATATTTCTGTTACAATCTCATCATTTATCCTGATTTTTTTATTAAGTACCCACTGTTTAAATATTATGATATATCTCTTAATAATTCTCACCAATTTTATTATGATATTTTTATTCATTATATTTTCATTTAAATTTACTATTCTTCCACAATTTTGAACATAAAATAATTTTGATTTTTTAAAAAAAAATATTATTTATTTTTCTCTCCAATCGAAAACCCATTATATTCCAAAACCATGTTTTCAAAAAAATGTTTTCTAAAATCATTTATCATTTTCAAATTAAACTATAAATATAATTTTTAATCATTTCAACCTTTTTATAATTTTTTTTATAAATTCCCCATTTAATTATTTATGTAATGAATTTTTTTATTTTACAGATAATGTGAATGGAATCATTATTTTAACATGTACGACATGAAATGGATTTTATGGTGCAATGATATTTATTTTAATTTAATATTTTTTATCTATTTTCTTATTTATTTTCAAGTAAATGTTTTTAAAAAAACTATAATGTTTTTTTGAAAATGAAAATGATACATTCTTAATGAAATGTCTTAAAAGATTTTTAAAGACTTTTTTTTCTAAGGATGTGTTCAGTGAATATAATTTTATCATAATTTTGGTAAATTTTATACTCTTCAAAAAAAACTTAAAAATGATAATGTTATTTTACCCCATATTTCATTAATTATATTTTAATGATATTCTCATTTAACAAAGTCTAAAACGCTTCTTGTGAATTATTCTTCAATAGGGATATTTTGTAATTATATCATCATCATTCATTATATCAATGGATTATGACTAATTCAATTAAATTTTTACCATTTCATTTCAACAAGTTAATTAAGATTCAAATATATTTTTATAGAACCAAGTTAATTTCAATGCTTTAATTATATTTCATTGAGATATTTAACCCATTTATTTTATATTGGATCATCATGTAGTAAATGAAATATTTTGTATTTCTTGATTTTAATGATTAATTTAATGACTTATTTATATTGTTCATATTGCAGTTCTTAGATGTTTCTTATAAGATAGGTGTTCTAATGTAATATTGGGTGATACCAAACTTGTTTAAATTATGGTTTCTCCTAGATAGCTCTCTAATATATTGGGTATTAGTTATGTTATATAGGAAATTATATTGGAATTAAACCGTATAGTTGTTACAATTTTTTGGGTTATGTAATTGTTTTTTATATTTTCTATGATGATGATGCTCCAAAATAAAAATTCATTTTATCTAATCTTTCTACTTGATTTTATTGTTTCCATTGATCATGATTAATATCACACGCCTCATGATTATTGATTCTGATGGCCCACTTCATTTTAAAGAATTATTCCAATGTTTTATGATTTATGATTCATATATTGTTCGGTATGAGTGATTTTATAATACACTCATGAACTCTGATTTAGTCATAATAAGAATATGAACTTCATGTTATCATCGATGAAATTTAATTGTTAATTATTATTTTTACTATTACTATAAATTTTAGCTCATTACTAATATATTTGATTTTAACTAGGTTATCATGAAATTATGTTTGATGAATTAGTGCCTGATGGAATTCAAAAAGATGATGATGCTAACTTAATGTGAAGTAAGGAAAAATGGGTTAAGTTAGAGAAGTGTTCATTTAATTAAAAAATTATTTTCTATGTAAGAGTTTTTATTAATTCGAAGAAAAAAAATTAATCAAGTGGTACCTTGAGAATGTACGTGATAAATTATTTCCTTGTGATATTTTATGTTTTGGATTGCGAAATTTTGGTCATCATCATCAATATAAATGTTGGAAATATAAAATTTTCTATTTTAAAACCATATAATGGAGTGAATATTTTGGGATGATATACTATTTGAATTATTTTTTCATGTAAAAAATAATGTAGTAGAGTAATTAATGTGATCTTTTGGATTAGTAATAGAAATAGTAAATATTTAACTCTATTATCACTGAGACACCATTATTTATATATGAATCATTTAAACATTCTCATCACCAGATTCTCCATTGATGACCAAACCCAAAACCCCAATACATTGAAATTATTTAATTTTAATAAATTGTAATTCATCTACTACAACACCTTTAATGAGTAACTTTGGGTGAATACTGAATAAAAACATCTCTTCTATGAAACTAGAACAAAATGATAAAGATTACAAACATAAGATTTAAAAAAATACCTAATAACTAAGAAGGATACAGGTAAGTAACATTTATAACTATAGAATATAAAGTGTTATAGAATTGAAAAATGTTTTGAAATGGGTGATAAATATATTAAATTATATTTTACATAATTTTAGAGTTCATTTTGACTAATAAGGAATTGTGTTAAGACTTTATTTTTATCAATTTTCATTAGACATATTTCATTTTGTGCATTATGATATCATTGAAAAGCCATGTTTTCGACATATTGAATTAAATTTATAATTTTAATTAAATTAGATATTTTTGAAGACACATATAATCTAATTATTTAAATTTAATTCAATTATATATATCCCAACATTGAATTGTGTTTTTATTAAATTATTACATAAACCATAAGTGTTTAATTGACAATTATATTTAAAAAAATGATTTAATTTTTCTAAGATAATCCATAATGAGAATTTTTATTCATTCTAAATATTGTTATCTTTATATATATATATATATATATTCTTGTGATTTTAAATTCCCCCTAATAATTACCCATCCCCTTGACTCCTATTTCTCCTATCGTGTTCTATGTAAGTGAAACCAACCTCATCTCTTCTTCAAAGTAAAGAACCTCACATTTATACATGTATATAATCATTGGATGATTTTAAAATTTTCAATATTTATTCCTCAAAAATTTATTCATTTCCTTTTCTTCTATATGAACTACTTTTAGATGGTGAAAATAAATTTCTACATTTGTTGTATGAGTCAGTTTCATCAAAATTTGAATAGATTTTCTTTATAATATTTGTTTGTAATCATGAAATTCATCATTCCATGCCATATTATATGAATAATTCTCTTCAGTTATTTATGGATTCAAAATGAAATTATTTTCACATATTTTTACAAACTAATCCTTATAAAATGATTTCAATGGATCACATATATTTATTATTTCCAAAGTAGTTTTTATAAATATTAAAAAAGAAACTTCTAATTATTTTTTCATTGATATGTATAATAATTGATCAAGGATATTCATTAAATAATATCCTGCACATTATTTATTTTTAGGGATTATGTAATGTACATTAATATTATAGGAATGATACATCGTTGCATTTTGGCCTAAAATCTACCATGTATAATTCTAACTAACCAAATACATTCATTTTGATAGTAACCCATTTTTGGTTTACTTTATTGATGTGTTTTCACATAGCGTCATTCATATATGGATTGGTGGAAATTATTGTATTTACAATAGTATTTATCAATATACATTAAATATTATATTCATTATTATCTTGATTTAAAGGTATTTAACTTAATGTTTTACATATGTAATTTGATATGGATTTATATTCCTCATGTTTTTCATATATTGATTAATGGTTTATTTAATAATCATTTCCTCCTATGAATCCATTTGAAAATAATTTGAATCCCATAATGTTTCCATGGGTTCATTATAATAACTTGAATAAAAAATCATTCTTTCAATTGGGGATTTAGGTTATATAATGTGAATGAGTTTCATTTAAAACATCTAAGAATCCCATATTATTTCCACCAATTATTTATGATGTGATAATGGAATAATTTTTAATTGGAACTAATATGTATTAGTGAATGATTTATGGGGTCATATGTTTCCCTACACTTCATTGATTAAATTCTAATAACTCATGACATAATTATTTTTAATTACATTTTAGTTTCCCATATTAATGAACTATAATGTTCTAGCTTATAAAAAAATTTATTCCATATACTAATAGCAGTACCATATTTAAAATATGTATTAATGTGTAATTTTTTTCAAGTCATGGTTATGCTCACATATCCTATTCTTATAGAATAATGTTTCAACACTCTTTTGTTTCATATATTATGTTATGATTTATAATCCATGACTTGTTGGGTATATGTTTTTATGTACCTTGGATATTCTTATAGTCTAATGTCATAATTTCTTATGATATTTTATTATTAAGACTAATTTTATGCTTAATGGTCATATGATATCACAAATATCATTTGTTACCATTTTACATGGTTACAACAATAATAAAAAGATGAAATATATTGAAGAGTTTCCCCCATGGAGAAATTATTTGACATGATTGAGGATCATTATTGATTGAGTGTCTCCAAATATATGGGGAAAATTTATTATTTAAACAATAACATCTTTTACTTACATAATGTTCATTCAAAATTAAGTAATATTGTTAACCTAAAATTTCATGGGAATTTTTTTTATGAACTATTTATATAATATTATAAGGAGGATATGGTCACCTATTTGGGCCTCTATAACCATAGATTATTTTATGCTTCATCTATTAATTTATTAATCCCCAACAATAATTAATCCTGAAAAAATATTATTATTTGAATCTAATCGTGCGCATAACAACCATGGTTTCTACTTTTTAATTTCATTGCATATTATTAGAGACCACCCAATATATTCCCATTATAATAATATTTTTATTTGGTGACATGATTGGTAACTCATTCCATATTGTCTATTGGGATGATTAAATATTCATAAAAATTATTAAATATTACGTAAGCCCTATATTAAATAGATTATGATATTGTGATCAATGTTACTACTATCATTACATAAGGGACAACATATTAAACTGTAGTAATTGCATAATCTTGGCTTTTCACTCTCAGTATATTCTGAGGTATATTCACTAGATGATTATATCATGTTATTAAAATTTTATATATGCCTTTATTTTTCAAACACTATACAATGGGGGATTATTTCATTTCCTTTAAATGATCATCAATATGGACTTAATCCCAACATTGATAATAATATCCCATTCTGTATATGAATGTTCCTTGGTGTTTCCTTCCTCAATTATCTCATGTTTAATCTTCCAAAAACCCCTTTTTCTACTTCACATAATTTATTTTTCATTTATGGTCACCCTTCAACTTCATATTTTCTTTTACATGGAAAAAAATTCATCATGGAGAATTCTATCAAAATCAGGATGGAACTTGATTATATATCATCATATGATATAAATGTTTGAGAGAAAAATACCCTCTTAAGGAAAGGGATTATGAAATAAAAAATGTTTTCAATCATATTTCTGGGATTTAATACAAATTATTTATTATTAGTTAATTAAAATGAAATATTATATTAATATTACAATAAATATTAATCATCACTATTACATTGATTGAGGAATTTAGTTTCTATAACATCTCATTTCCCCAATGGAAATTATTTCTCAAAAAATATCACCCTAAAATTCATAGAACATAATATCTCCATATCCACATCATAGATTTATTTATTAAAATAAATCCATTGATAATCATATATCTTTCAATAATACACCATAAAAATTACCATCTCCCTCACTTTAATTCACGATTTTTTATATAACTTTTTGAGAAAATTTATAAATTATTTAACTATAGGAGGAAAATTAGTTCCATTAAATGATATAGGTTTCTACAATGTTAAATGGTCAAACATAATTTTATGATTATGGTAATAATATACAGTTCTATAAAGACAGTTTTTTTTCATAATCACATTAAATTTCCAAAAATTGTACTTAATTCTATCATATCCCATTTTTACCATGTTGACCTTATCAATTAGAAAATCTCTATATTTATTACGATTGTTTGAAATTTTTTAATCACATCTACTAGGATACCTATATAAATAATTTAATTCCATAAATTAGATCACATCATTATGAATATTTACCCATATAATTCAAATATCCTATAATGTTCATTAATATTCTATGGGTTTATAATTAGGCTCTTACATGTAATTTTTATATGTGATATAGTTACAAAGGGTAATAATAAAATTACTTTGATTCCAAATATAAAAATATTGACTATAGTATCATAGATCAATATTTTATATTGTTACATTATTCTAAAAGTTAAATAGATTTAACAATAAATGGTTAAATATCATAATTGTATTAAGTGAGTCGAAACATACATGATTTAGATATTTCAATGGATATAAAAGAATATATCCTTTCAAATTCATAAAAAAAACTTCTTATTTACCTTTGTAAAACAATATAATATTTCATTGTTCCCTTCTGAGTACTATGGGGAATATTAAACATAATAAAGGGTTTACTGAGATGATATCTAAGTGAATGTGTACAATATAATCTATAATTAATACATAAGGTATAGAAAATATGTTAAGGTAAATTATAAGTAAATATTACATATAATCAATTTATTAGGAATTAAATATATCCCTGGATAATAATGTAAATAATCACATGGAAAACAATAAAATATTTAAAATGATGCAATGCATAATCTCAAAAAATATTATCTTTAATTTAAGAAATAATCATCATACCATCAATTCCATATGGTTATAATTTATAATCTTATTTCAAGGGATATTTTTAGGACATTATTATCATACTATCAATTCCCCCTTCCAATAAATCATTATCTTATATAGGAATGTCTTATGAGAAATAACCGAGCTAGTTTTTCTCATGTGACCAAATGATGCATCGATGGGTGATAACAAACCCAAACCATCACATAAACATGACCAATTAATTCATATTTTATTAAATGATAAATATTATACAAAATAAATACATTATAATAATCAATAAATATCTATTTTCAATCACGTATACAACTGGTAGAAGTTTTTTTTGAAGAGGATAGTTTTATTACTAAGATTCCATGGAATATTACCATATGTCAAAATTTTATATTGTTAAGACAATAGTGATATATAAAATATATCAATTTATAAAAAATAAGGATATGTGTAAAAATAATAATAGAGAGTTATATAATATAACAACTCAAAATGTAAATTAACTCAGAATGAAACCTGTTTTAGAGGCAATATTTGATTCATAAATGGGTAAAGAATGAAGAATACTAAAAATTTAATATAATTGATTGTCTTTTTATCATAAATAATTTGACATTAGTTTATTAAATGGAATAAAAAATATTTATTAACAATCTTAAAACATTTGTATGTTTCTTGTAAAAAAATTAATGTATTAAATGATTTATAAAATTATTTTCCATATATTTCAAGGGTAATTTTAAGAAAATAATTGTAAATGTATTTAATTAATAAAATAATAAAAATAAACTATTATTATGTATGTTTATTTTTATTGGACGTCAAAAATTTACATTAATATAATATAACTCCCTCTTTAAGGATCATTAGAAAAAAAAATATCCTCTAATTTTTTGGATCATTTGAAAATGAAATATTCCTAAAATAGTATAATTAGGTATTTAATTAAAACAAATATATAAAAATTTATTTTTGTTTTATAATGAATATATATTATGATGAATGGAAATTTTATATAACCTGTAAACATAAAAATGAAAACAATATATTATTACTTTTTTAATGATTATCTAAAATGCAACAGAAAAAAATGATGGAAATGTGTATTTGAATTTTTTTTATTTTAATGTATAAGACTGTTTAATTCACCGTATAAATCCATTGAATAATATAAATATAAAATCTTGAAATAAAAAAAATGAATCTAGATTTATAGGAAGATTATTCTTGACTATAAAAAGAAATTAAAATAACTTTTTATAGAATTTTTTTGGATGAATTTGACAAAAGAATAATATAAATTAAAACAATATTAGTAAAACAAAAAATTACTAAATGGAGATTAAATTTTATTTTTATTAAGATATAATTAGTTTATAACTCCCTCATATACTGTTAATTCACAAATAATCATGATTAATGTTAAAATTTACACTTAAACACTTATAGCTTTAGTAAACATTGAATTAAAACCTATTGAAAGAGTAAACCATACACATATGAGTAAGTACTGTTAATTTTTATAATTTTATCATAATATAATTTCATGGGATGAATATAAAACAAAAAAATTAAAGTTGCTTGTAAATATTTAATATATATTAATTATCATAAATTGAGAAAAAGAAACCCTTGCGACATTAGTATCTCCATAATCGAAATACCATTAAATAAATTATGTGACAATGATATTTTAATCTGTAGAAATTAATAATAATTTTATAAAAAACCACCATAGTGAATTCTATAAAATTATAAATATAAAATATGTTTTTAATATTACATATGTATGGAAGAATAAAATTTAAATGAGAAACCTTCACCTTTAACTGCTAATAGATCATATGTATTCCAACCTCCAATATAATAAATTTATATTTATAATTCATGTATATATATTCCATATATATATATAATTAATGATATTATTTATTTATAAATTCGTTCTTCCCATTTATACATAATTAATTATTATGAACAATTATTTAAGTATATATTGTTATGTTTCTCTTGCCTGTTTTAATTCTGCGATTACAGTCCATGAAACATTTTCACATTTTCGTTCCACCAAATTAGTTAATTTTGTGTATAATATATATATATATAATACAATTTTATAACTATCTATGTATTGAAATTGTGAAAAATTATTTTATTTATTCATGGTGGCAGTAATCTGTAAGTAAGAATGGGTGACATTCTAATTTTTCAAACAAGGGAATGAAGGGAAATTAAAAATTATTTTAAATTTTAAAAAATTATTATGTTATTATTAACATATATATTAATAAATTTGGTCTATATGAACTTCCACGAGAGATGTTGATGAATAGAGACAAAAATTTCTCGATGGATACAATTTTCCACATATATGAACGAGTGATATAGTCATTTCTAATGGGTTAGAAACGAGGAAACATTAGTTGTTACATTAATAAAATAAAATTTATGAATATTAAATATAAAAATTTTCATTATTCTGGATATTTAGGATAAATTCACTGGATACAGAAGATAAAATATATAAGAAACCATTCAATTAAGATCGATGTCTCCTTCGTAAGTATCCTCCATTGGATCCCTCCTTAATAATTCATATGATGGAAATTTGCTGAGAACAGAATGTCTATGAAATAAATATTGGTTCATGGAATGTATTCATATATATATTGGGTGTACTAATAAAATATGGTTATTTGTATAAGTGATTAGAAGAGGTTTCCTTCTTCAAGTGAAAAGAAAGGGTGTTTTTTAAATATTCATAAATTTAAAATAATATAATGTCATATTTAGGGGATATTTGACACTAGGAAACATAAAATTTCTATAATAGGATCATTTAATCCCCAAATACTCTCAAAAATAAAATTTACTCATGTTATAGAGATATTTTAATCCTCATATCTTAATTTAAAATCATATCTAAGGACTTTATACATTACTATTGGGTCTATATTTTTTCAATATGGTGACCTGATTTCATAAGTAAAAACATAATGGTAATTATTAAATAATATTTATATTATGATTCAAAATATTGAATATATTGTACCACATTCAATTTAAAAAATTATATGAAATTAACACTAATATAAGCACACAAAATTCATAAAACCAAATTATTTTGATAAAAATACTTATTTTTGATAAAAATTTAATTTATACTGATTTAGGACAATATATATTGATTATAGTAATTATCAGTAATTTGTTAACATATTATTAAAAAATTGGAGTTATTTGTTTTTTTGAAAGTACTAAAATGAATTAAAAACTTCATACATAATAAAAATGAAAATAACCAATATTAGATTTTTACTAGATTAAAATATAATTTTGGTTCTAAAATTTAAAGAAAGACCTTCCAAAATCAAACTTATACATTTGAATAAATTTTATTATCATTGAAATGATTTTTCTCAACAAAAAGTTTATGTATAATTTTCATTCATGATTATATCATAATGATGTCCTAAAATTTATAATATTTGAAAAACTATCAATTTTTACTGTTTTCCAAAAAATAAACCATTTAATAAAATCACCAAAATTCACCCAAATAATATTCTTACAAGATGAATTTCAATTTCATTCTATGTTCATAAAATTATAATTATATAATTTTTTTATTCATCTTTTAAAATAAAATATTTATATAGTGAATGGAATCTTTAATAGAAAAAAATATATTTAAACACCAAGTGTTTTTTTCTATTTTTTCATATAAATTTAATATTTACTACAAATTTATCAATTTATAAAGTTATTTCTATTAAAATTTATCAATTTATCAAATAATTAATAGTTTAAATTTAGTTTCTTAATAAATAGTCTTTGATATTTAAATTATTTTAATTAAATAACATTATAATACTGTTGATAATCCCATAAATGTAATCAGTCAAAAGGAAAAAATAAAATTCACATATCATAAATAATAATTTCCATTCTATTTACTAATAGTATAATATAATATGTCACCACTCATTTTAGTTTGGGATTTCGTGTCATCCAAGATATTAAAAATATTATTTATTTAATGGAAAACATAATAATATCTTTGGGTGTTATAATCTAACCCCATACATAAATACATTGTCCCAATTTCAATTTTTTTCATATTAATGATGATATATTAAAGATATAATTTTACTATGATTCCATTATCATCATCCATTTTAATAGTATAAAACAAATCGTAAATATTTATTAAAACTTTTATTTATAATTATAAGACTTGTAATTATGAATGTATTTAGAAATTTGAAAAGTTGAGTGATGTATTTAATTTAATATATTTATTCTCTTCTTTAAGTTACATAAAATATTAAGAATACATTCTTGATTTATTTACAAATTATAAATGAAAACTTTCCCATTTTTGGAGTTTTTAAATAAAATTCCACATTTTATTTTAATGATTAAAGTCTAAGATGTATTTTCCATGATTTATGTAATCAATTAATCCAATAATTGATTTTTATATTGATATAATAATGTAATATTATTCAACTAGTATAAACCAGATTTAGACGCACATGATTATATAATACATGATATAAATAAATTATCATGTGATGGAGTATTGAATTAATTCCAAAAAAACTAATAATAACTCCCAAATAAATTTTAAATTAAATTAATAATTAAATTCAATAAAAAATAATATTATATTAACATATATTATTCTATACATCATATACTAATTTCTCAATCCTTAAAATTAACAAAAAAATAAAAACATTTTTCTAAATGATAATTATTAGTATAGAAACCATTTGTTAAAGTAAGAAACATTTATGTGTCTAATTTGAGTTATCATAATATATTATCATTTCAACTATATTTCTACTAGTGGTTTTGATTGCTAACTCTATCCAAAAGTGTTAGATGAGGAATAAATAATCTTAATAGATATAAATGGATGTAATAATATAGATACAAATAGAGTGTGAGTTTAAGATCATATTTCATATTTTCAAAATATAAGGGACTTTAACATTGGTTGATTGAAATACGTGTGATAGAAAATTACCTCTCTTACAATTCTATTGTAAATTTTGATGAATATTAATTCATTGGTTTAAAATTATCCTCAAATCCTTATATTTTAACATAAATTTAGATTTTTTATTTCATTATCTTGAATTCATGAGGATACTTAATATTATATCAACACATTTAACACACTCTCATTTTTTTTAAAAAGCATATTGGTGTTTCCTTTAATAATGATCACATGTTTTATGATTCTTCTTTTACTTTTTATCATTATAAACTTTTCTATGGATCTCGACTATCTTCTAATTCAATTTATTTCCTTATAAAATAAAATAATTCATTATTTCAATCATTATTGTAAAGATCCGTAATTTCTGTGGAAATTTTTTTCTAAAATACATGGGAATTTTACGAGTCCATGAAAACTAATAGTGCGTGATTCTGAGGCCCGGTGTGCCTAGAATAAATTTTTGAAGTTTTGTTAGGGTACGTTCAGTAAACGTACGAGCGGGATTTTATAAATTTTGAACAGGTGCTTGGAATTCAAATCTTAGGGCACTGTTGAACTCGCAGCGCCGGTATTCACTTAGGAAGACTTTCACTTCTACGGAAATGAGTCAAGGATATAAGTTAGTTTTTGGGTTTTCTTTAAAAACATATAATAAGATAAAGTGATCTACACTTTATTTTATTGAGTCACCTTGTGAGTGTTGGTGGTTAAAATATCCTCAAGGGAGTTGGTGATGGGGCAACCACACCTTAACCTCTCATGAGAGGTTATGGTGGTGGGGCCCACCCGAACTCAACCTCCCATGTGAGGATAAATGAGGTGGGGACAACCCGGCTCTTAACACCATAAACTCCACATTAAAGTGGAGAAAACTCTTAAGCCTCACATTAATTTAGGGGAGCCTCTTCACCTCCTCTAGCATTTAAGTTTTCCAATCCTCCACAATTAAGGGGGGATGTAACATCCCAAGGATTTCTAAAAATAAATTGAAAATGCTTGAAATTTTGTTAAAGGTATATATTTATAAGTATCCTTTAAACATAATTTTATTTCTTCTATGTTTTGAATTTCAAGAAACTATCATCTACAATTGTGTTCAGTATGTTATTTCGAGTCTGATGGAACAAACTTGTTTTTTTTGGTGAATAGTAACATGCCCTTATGAATAGTAATATGAATAGTAATATGACCTCATGAATAGTAAATAATATTATTATTTTATTTTCCCATGGCAATAGGATAATGGGATCTTAATTAATTTTCCAATGTCACATAAAACTAATTGCACTTCAATTTTGTTATTTTTCGAATTAAATGTGACCATATTTTAAAATTAAATTAATAATATTTAGAAAATTATTTTTGAAAAATGGAGTTCATTTTTGAATTCTACACGTCGAAAAATGGTTGGGGTAAATTTTTGGTATTTTTCTGAAACTCTTGAATTTTCGGTGAATAGTGAAATACGGTAAAATACCGTATAATAAATTTATCAGTAAAAATGCACTATTTATGACATCATAAGTGATGCAAGGCCACTTTCTTCGAAATCACATGATATTTTCACTAATTAAGGCCACTTGATTTGAGATTATTCATAGTCTTGATAAAAATATTATAATAATAATTAAAATAATCTAAAATACCTCCCCTCCTCCACTATAAATACCACCCTCACTCCCCTCTTCCTCCCACACCTCTCAAGCCTTGAGCATTGTCTAATTTCTGCCAAATTCCCTCCTCAATCTTCTTCCCCACGTCCTAGAGCTGCTGGTCTCACCAAAAGACCAAAATCAAAGCCCTTAAGAAGGATCTCAAGGAGAAGAGATCAAGAGGTAAACATCCTCTTTCATTTTCATTCTTTCCATCCATTTTATGTTATTCTCTTCCTTTCCCTTTGTCTTTTGTTGGGATATTTCATTAAATATTTTCCCTTACAGTCCAAATTTTGTATGATTGATGAGATATTCCATTCCTCTCATCAATCTTGTTTTTATGAAATTTTTAGAGGCGTCGTTAGGCTGCCGAATTTTTTGTAAGAAATTTCTCATGTTTTCTTTATTTCATGATTCCTTCCACTTCTTTCTTCACCCCCTCTTATCCAAGAGGCATGAAATCTCCAGAATCATGTATATTCTGGATTTTTTCATGTTTATGGAAAATTACAAATCATTATTTCTCTCCTCTTTCACTTATTTAAAGAATCAAAAAACATTGTCCATTTGTGTCGAATTACCGATATCGTGGACGATGTATTTTAAATTTCCATTAATTATTTCAAGTCTGGTCATGAAACCATTTATATGGTTGAACCAGGTTATAATATATGTTTTATGAATCATATAAGGTTCTGTAATTCTTTTGTACTCATGATTCAAACTTATAATACTAAATGAAATTGTAATTATCAAAGAACCACTTAAATTATCTAAACGAACATAATTAATGTTTTAACTTATAAATCATCATCATATAAGGAACCAAAGTGATGAATGGTATAATTTATGGTACTGGAGTTATGTAACTAATACTCCATTCCAATTCTGGAGTTTCACTTCCAATCAACGAGAACGATTCATCATGAACCGATCGTGAAAATCACAAAAGACCTCACCCAAAATAATGCAAGGAACAAAATACTAACAAATAAGGGGTGAAATGAGGTTATGAAATGACCATATAAGATGTTATAAACATGAACACGTTTCTTTAAAATCCTATTAACACTCCTTTAACCATTATACATGAGGTTCAAACAATTTTGAAGTAGGACAAGCCCAAGGTAAGGGAATTCTTAACCCGATTTCCATTCTTTGGGTTAACCTTCTACTTTATAATTTATGTGCTATTTAAATTGTTTGTGTGATGGGTTCTGTTTATATTATGTTTAATTATGTGTATTTACAGAGTATATACATATTCCATCCACTCAATTAAGTATCACTTCAAGTATATGATGTTTATAAGGGACTTTTCTTCTAAAATCCTCTTTTAAAATTCTGTTTTATAAGATTCAAAGGCAATGTTTTTATGCTATTATTTATGTTGAATGATTATGTTTTGGATATTGGGCATTGTTTATGATGAAGGGTGGGACCTATATTTCCCTCCAATGCATTGGGTATGAGTAAGTTGGAGGTCGGCCGTATTGTTACTCCAAGTGTAACTGTGATGGTTACACAAAGTAAGGTAGCCGTGAGGGTTACAAATTTTAAGTTAGCCAAGATGGTTACAAGATTATGTAAGTAATGCCCCAATATACCTCTATGATTATAATTATGAATGTGTGGATCTTGTGTAAATCTCATGTTACGCTAAGTAAGATTTTATGGGTGGAAAGCATGTCTTTTGAAAATGTTTCCATACGTCATGCGTATTAATGGACTAATGTGATTTTTCCTTCTTTTTCATACCTTACTGAGCTTTTGTGCTCATCCCAAGTTTTTAAATGATTTTTCATAGGTTAATGATGAGTAATACAAGGAAGGAAGACATGTTAAATGTTGAAGAATTGTCAAGGAGTCTTGTTTTGTGTTTTAATGTTTTATATTCTGAGGATAATGGAAACTGATTTTATGGTATCCACTATGTAACAATGTGTAATGTTATGAATGTTTTGTCTTAATTCTCTAAAGCTCTAAACTTGAAAAGATCCTCAATGAATAATGAAGTGTTTTCTTAAATAAATTCAAGATTATGTATGAAATAAGTGTGGGTCCTTATAGTTGGTATCAGAGGATGGTTTAGATGACTTTAGGGGTTAAGGTGATGCTAATAGAATACCATAAATAATTCTCACCCTATGTTTAATTTGTTATAGCATTTAAAGATTACCATGTTGCTTCATCTAAGAAATGTTTGTTTAGAATGGTTGTCCGCAGAAGGAACATGGATGCTGAAGAGGATAGGCACCGACAGAATGACATCCTTCCTGATCAAGAGCCCGGAATGGTAGGGATTGGAACCGAGCAGTTTGTGACAGTAATGGCTCAGCTAACACAGGCAATAAATGGTGGTGGCATCCATGCAAGAGGACAAATAGATGTACCCCAACGGAACATGACAGTGGTGGAACATTTTATGAGACAACATCCTCCTGCATTCAGTGGATCTTCTGACCCAGTGGCAGCAGAAGGATGGATTAAGGCCCTTGAAAAGATATTTGATGTTATTGGATGTTCAGACAATCAAAAGGTAAGTCTTTCCATTTATCGTTTTGAAGGGGAAGCTGATCAGTGGTGGTCAATGGTAAGGAATATCAGGGGTAGAGAGGATTTTGATGCCTTAGTATGGGATGAATTTAAAAGTCTTTTTCTTGAAAAATATTTTCCTAAGGTGGTGCGACTTAGAATGGAGAAACAATTCCTTGAACTGAAACAAAAGGAGGAAGATTCAGTGGCTATGTATGAGGCGAACTTCACCCGACTGGCGAGGTATGCTCCGAATCTTATTCTGGATCTCGATAGCAAAATCAACCGCTTTTACTCAGGATTGAAGCCAAGGTATCGAAGGGCGTTGGCCTCCCGTGAATTCAAAAGTTACGAGAAACTTGTCCGATGTGCTGAGAGGGTAGAGATGGAGTTTGCTGACGATCACATGCAATTTGGAAACAAAGAGAAGAATAGGTCAAATTGGAAAGCAATGGGTAAGAATCAACCAATGAAATCTGATGGTAAGAAAATACAGTTTCCAGTATGTGAAAAGTGTGGCAAGAAGCACCCTGGGGAATGTCTTATCAAAACTGGGAAGTGTTTTAAATGTGGTAAGTTTGGACATATGGCCCGAGATTGCAATGAAAAAGATCCAAAGACTAATCCTGATAAGCAAACTATAAAGTGTTTTAAATGTGGTGAGATGGGTCACTATGCAAATGCCTGTCCAAAGTGGGATCCAAATGATGCAAAGAAGCCAGACTACAAGCAGAAAGGTGTAGTGAGATCCTTTGCGACTACGTCAGCAGATGTTGGGCCATCCAATGAAGTTGTATCAGGTACTTTGTTTGTTCACTCAGATTTTGCTAAAGTTTTGTTTGATACGGGGTCTACACATTCCTTCATCTCTGAGAAATTTTCTAGTAAATTGGAAATATCACCTCAACAAATGATACCTGAACTTGTTGTTAAAACACCAGGGGGAAATGTTATAGCAAAGAGGAATTATAATAATATTTCTATTGTGGTATGTGGAAAGACTTTACCTGCAAACCTTGTTGTTTTACCCTTAGTCGAGTTTGAAGTTATTCTGGGGATGGACTGGCTTTCTGGTTATCATGCTAAGATTGACTGTAGAGCTAAAGAAGTTGTTTTTCAGAAAGAGTTTCAGTTTGTATACAAGAATGAACCCATACAATTGACAACATATCAAGAAGCTGAGAAACTACTGAAAGATGGAAATGAAAGTTATCTAGCTCATATTGTTGAAAACAAGGGAACTATTCAAATCAATGATGTGCCAGTGGTAAATGAATACCTTGATGTTTTTCCTGAGGAGTTACCCAGTGTCATACCTAAACGAGAAGTTGAATTCACAATTGACTTAGTCCCTGATGCTAAGCCAATTTCAAAACCCCCATATCGTATGGCTCCAATAGAACTTCTTGAATTGAAAAATCAGTTGCAGGATTTGCTTGTCAAAGGTTTCATTCGTCCCAGTACTTCACCATGGGGAGCCCCTGTTTTGTTTGTTAAAAAGAAAGATGGTTCCATGAGACTTTGCATTGATTATAGAGCTTTGAATAACATCACTGTTAAAAACAAGTATCCTTTTCCTCATATTGATGACTTGTTTGATCAGCTCCAGGGAGCTCAGTACTTTTCCAAGATTGACTTGAGATCCGGATACCATCAGTTGAAGGTGAAGGAGGATGACATCCCGAAAACAGCCTTTCGTACTAGATATGGGCATTATGAATTTGTTGTTATGCCATTTGGGTTAACTAATGCACCTGCTGTATTCATGAATCTTATGAGTAGAGTATTTCATGAGTTCTTGGATAAGTTTGTGGTGGTATTTATTGATGACATTCTGGTTTTTTCTAAAAATAACGAGGAGCATGAAAAACATCTAAGGGTTGTTTTACAAACTTTAAAAGAAAAGAAACTATATGGAAAATTCAGCAAGTGTGATTTTTGGTTGCAACAGATTTCTTTTCTTGGGCACATTGTAAATAAGGATGGAATAACAGTTGATCCTGCCAAAACAAAAGTAGTTGATGAATGGCCAAGACCCACAAATGTTACAGAGATTCGTAGTTTTCTGGGCTTAGCAAGTTATTACCGACGCTTTGTTGAGAACTTTGCACGGTTATCTAGCCCAATAACTAAGTTAACACGGAAAGGGGTTAATTTTGTTTGGACAGAGGAATGTGATGTTTGTTTTCAGGAACTAAAGAAGAGATTGGTGAATGCTCCAGTTTTGGCCTTACCATCCCGGAATGGTGAGTTTGTCATCTATAGTGATGCTTCTTTGAAGGGACTTGGTTGTGTTTTGATGCAGAATGGTCAGGTAATTGCCTATGCTTCGAGACAACTTAAACCTCATGAGATGAATTATCCCACACATGATTTGGAATTGGCAGCTGTGGTTTTTGCTTTGAAAATATGGAGGCATCATCTATACGGAACCAAATGCCAAATATATACTGACCATAAAAGTCTTAAGTATATATTCACTCAGAAGGAATTAAACATGAGGCAGAGAAGATGGATAGAACTGAGAAAGGATTATGACTGCACGATTAATTACCATCCTGGAAAAGCAAACAAAGTAGCGGATGCCTTAAGTCGGAAAAATCATGCATCATTAACCATGCTACGTTTGGAACGTGATCCCTTGATTAATGATTTGATAAATTTTGGCTTGGAAGTTGTTGGTGCAGGGAATATATCTGTTTTGTTTCAGGTTTCAGTGCAGTCTTCGTTGTCAGACAGAATTATGAAAGCGCAGAGGGAAGACTGTGAGCTACAAAAAAGGTAGAATTGGTTAAAATGGGTAAGTTTCCAGAATTTAATCTTGATAAAGATTGTGTTTTAAGGTTTGGAAAAAGGTTGTGTGTGCCTTGTGATTCCCAGTTGAAGAAAGAATTGTTGTGTGAAGCTCATAGTTCTCCATTTTCTGTTCATCCTGGAAGTACTAAGATGTACAGAGACCTTCGAGAGTATTACTGGTGGAATGGGATGAAAAGAGATATTGCTGATTTTACAATGAAATGTTTGACATGTCAGCAGGTTAAAGCAGAGCGACAGTTACCGAAGGGGATGCTTCAGCCTTTTCCGGTGCCAGAATGGAAATGGGAGAATATATCCATGGATTTTGTGGTGGGACTACCAAAGACTTCTCGAGGTAACAATGCGATATGGGTTATTGTTGATCGGCTAACAAAGTCTGCTCATTTTCTTTCTATTCGAGATACAATGACATTAGATCAGCTTTCTCGATTGTACCTCAAAGAGATTGTCAGGTTACATGGAGTTCCTCTTTCCATTGTGTCTGACCGAGATCCCAGGTTCACTTCTAAATTTTGGAAGGGACTTCAGAAGTCTTTGGGCACAGAGTTGAATTTCAGTACAGATTTTCATCCTCAATCAGATGGGCAGTCAGAGCGAACGATTCAAACTTTGGAGGATATGCTTCGAGCTTGTTCAATGGACTATCAGGGAATTTGGGATCAGCATCTTTCATTAGTTGAGTTTTCTTATAATAACAGTTTCCATTCCAGTATTCAGATGGCACCTTTTGAGGCCTTGTATGGAAAGCGGTGTCGGACTCCTGCGTTTTGGGATGAAGTCGGTGAAAGAAAGTTGATGGGGCCAGAATTAGTAGAAGAAGTGGCTAAGAAAGTGAGGATGATCCAGCAACACATGAGGATAGCTCAAAGCAGGCAGAAAAGTTATGCAGATAACAGAAGGAAAGACTTCTCTTTCAAGGTAGGTGACCATGTTTTCCTTAAAATATCTCCTTGGAAAAGTGTGATGCGTTTCGGTAAGAAAGGGAAACTAAGACCACGGTTCATCGGTCCTTTTGAAATCTTGGATAAAGTTGGAACAGTTGCGTACCGCGTAGCTTTGCCTCCGAGCTTGTTTCAGGTACACAATGTTTTTCATGTTTCGATGTTGAGAAAGTATGTTCCAGATTCATCACATGTCTTGAGGCCGGAAGAAGTTCAGCTAGCAGAGAACCTTTCTTATGAAGAAAAACGGGTTCAAATTCTTGATCGAAGAGAACAGGTATTGCGGAATAAGGTAATCCACCAGGTAAAGGTTTTGTGGAGAAACCACATGGTTGAAGAAGCAACATGGGAGTCTGAAAATGCTATGAGGGAAAAATACCCTCAGTTGTTTAATAATTATATAAAATTGCGAGGACGCAATTTCAAGAAGGTGGGGATAATGTAACATCCCAAGGTTTTCTAAAAATAAATTGAAAATGCTTGAAATTTTGTTAAAGGTATATATTTATAAGTATCCTTTAAACATAATTTTATTTCTTCTATGTTTTGAATTTCAAGAAACTATCATCTACAATTGTGTTCAGTATGTTATTTCGAGTCTGATGGAACAAACTTGTTTTTTTTGGTGAATAGTAACATGCCCTTATGAATAGTAATATGAATAGTAATATGACCTCATGAATAGTAAATAATATTATTATTTTATTTTCCCATGGAAATAGGATAATGGGATCTTAATTAATTTTCCAATGTCACATAAAACTAATTGCACTTCAATTTTGTTATTTTTCGAATTAACTGTGACCTTATTTTAAAATTAAATTAATAATATTTAGAAAATTATTTTTGAAAAATGGATTTCATTTTTGAATTCTACACGTCGAAAAATGGTTGGGGTAAATTTTTGGTATTTTTCTGAAACTCTTGAATTTTCGGTGAATAGTGAAATACGGTAAAATACCGTATAATCAATTTATCAGTAAAAATGCACTATTTATGACATCATAAGTGATGCAAGGCCACTTGCTTCGAAATCACATGATATTTTCACTAATTAAGGCCACTTGATTTGAGATTATTCATAGTCTTGATAAAAATATTATAATAATAATTAAAATAATCTAAAATACCTCCCCTCCTCCACTATAAATACCACCCTCACTCCCCTCTTCCTCCCACACCTCTCAAGCCTTGAGCATTGTCTAATTTCTACCAAATTCCCTCCTCAATCTTCTTCCCCACGTCCTAGAGCTGCTGGTCTCACCAAAAGACCAAAATCAAAGCCCTTAAGAAGGATCTCAAGGAGAAGAGATCAAGAGGTAAACATCCTCTTTCATTTTCATTCTTTCCATCCATTTTATGTTATTCTCTTCCTTTCCCTTTGTCTTTTGTTGGGATATTTCATTAAATATTTTCCCTTACAGTCCAAATTTTGTATGATTGATGATATATTCCATTCCTCTCATCAATCTTGTTTTTATGAAATTTTTAGAGGCGCCGTTAGGCTGCCGAATTTTTTGTAAGAAATTTCTCATGTTTTCTTTATTTCATGATTCCTTCCACTTCTTTCTTCACCCCCTCTTATCCAAGAGGCATGAAATCTCAAGAATCATGTATATTCTGGATGTTTTCATGTTTATGGAAAATTACAAATCATTATTCCTCTCCTCGTTCACTTATTTAAAGAATCAAAAAACATTGTCCATTTGTGTCGAATTACCGATATCGTGGACGATGTATTTTCAATTTCCATTAATTATTTCAAGTCTGGTCATGAAACCATTTATATGGTTGAACCAGGTTATAATATATGTTTTATGAATCATATAAGGTTCTGTAATTCTTTTGTACTCATGATTCAAACTTATAAGACTAAATGAAATTGTAATTATCAAAGAACCACTTAAATTATCTAAACGAACATAATTAATGTTTTAACTTATAAATCATCATCATATAAGGCACCAAAGTGATGAATGGTATAATTTATGGTACTGGAGTTATGTAACTAATACTCCATTCCAATTCTGGAGTTTCACTTCCAATCAACAAGAACGATTCATCATGAACCGATCGTGAAAATCACAAAAGACCTCACCCAAAATAATGCAAGGAACAAAATACTAACAAATAAGGGGTGAAATGAGGTTATGAAATGACCATATAAGATGTTATAAACATGAACACGTTTCATTAAAATCCTATTAACACTCCTTTAACCATTATACAGGAGGTTCAAACAATTTTGAAGTAGGACAAGCCCAAGGTAAGGGAATTCTTAACCCGATTTCCATTCTTTGGGTTAACCTTCTACTTTATAATTTATGTGCTATTTAAATTGTTTGTGTGATGGGTTCTGTTTATATTATGTTTAATTATGTGTATTTACAGAGTATATACATATTCCATCCACTCAATTAAGTATCACTTCAAGTATATGATGTTTATAAGGGACTTTTATTCTAAAATCCTCTTTTAAAATTCTGTTTTATAAGATTCAAAGGCAATGTTTTTATGCTATTATTTATGTTGAATGATTATGTTTTGGCTATTGGGCATTGTTTATGATGAAGGGTGGGACCTATATTTCCCTCCAATGCATTGGGTATGAGTATGTTGGAGGTCGGCCATATGGTTACTCCAAGTGTAACTGTGATGGTTACACAAAGTAAGGTAGCCGTGAGGGTTACAAATTTTAAGGTAGCCAAGATGGTTACAAGATTATGTAAGTAATGCCCCAATATACCTCTATGATTATAATTATGTTTGTGTGGATCTTGTGTAAATCTCATGTTACGCTAAGTAAGATTTTATGGGTGGAAAGCATGTCTTTTGAAAATGTTTCCATACGTCATGCGTATTCATGGACTAATGTGATTTTTCCTTCTTTTTCATACCTTACTGAGCTTTTGTGCTCATCCCAAGTTTTTAAATGATTTTTCACAGGTTAATGATGAGTAATACAAGGAAGTAAGACATGTTAAATGTTGAAGAATTGTCAAGGAGTCTTGTTTTGTGTTTTAATGTTTTATATTCTGAGGATAATGGAAACTGATTTTATGGTATCCACTATGTAACAATGTGTAATGTTATGAATGTTTTGTCTTAATTCTCTAAAGCTCTAAACTTGAAAAGATCCTCAATTAATAATGAAGTGTTTTCTTAAATAAATTCAAGATTATGTATGAAATAAGTGCGGGTCCTTATAGGGGATTACCTAATTAATTACTCCATTTTGAATTGGTGCCAACTCCCCAATTAATACGTACCAACACACGTGAATTAATGAGGTGGATCCTTTTAATTTAATTCACCCTTTGGAATTTGTTCCAAAGAAATAATATATTATCTAATCCATTATTTGGCACAACGATTTCATTTGGGTGGAAGCTGGGAAAGACGAGAGTTAGGGAGAAAAGCTCCCAATGAAGAACGAAGAATGCTCCACTGACGAAGAAGGACGATCCTTCTTCAACTTCTTCCCTGGAAACCTACTAACGTGGAGCTTCTTCCATAGCCGACACAACTCGGTATTGGAAGCATGTTGCGGACGTGATGAACGATGATATTCTTCGTCTACTTTACGCGACTCCGTCAACGAATGACGAACAATGAAACAAAGGTAGGGGTTATTACTTGATGATGTTATACCTTTTCTTATCTTCTTCAATGGTTAGAAAGGAATTTTTTGCGGACCTGTTATTATTCATCTACTTTTCTTGATGTTCCAATTGATACCTTCCTAAACGCGGAGGGTGTGGTCCAACCTAACATGGCCTGACATCCTCCGTCGATTTTCCTTCTCGTGGCGTTCTTCGGCATGGCGACGTAACCTTGATGTGGCCATGAAGGCGGCAACAACAAAGTTCGCGCTACCCGCGGCCTCCGCGAATCGCACCACCCCCGCGGCACTTCGTTGCTCCCAGACGAATACCACCGGCCCACGTCGGCCCTGCCTTCTGGCCTTTCAGCCTCCCAGCAGCCCGGCCTCCGAGTGCGCCCCGCTGGCCACCCCGAACCGGCCATCTGGCCACGCGCCGCCCGGCCGCTGGCCCGCCTGTCCACGCCAGAACCGGCCGCCCGCCTGGCCGTGCCCGAACCGGCTACCTGCTGGCCCGCCTAGTCGCACCCTTCCCAAACCGTGGCAGACCGCTTAGCTGCTCCCTGCCCGAACCGTGGTGGCCCGCCTGGTCGCACCCTGCCCGAACCGCGCCAGCCCGCCTGGTCGTGCCCTACCCGGCTGCCTCCCAGCCGCCCGGACTTCCGAACCGGCATGTGGTCCCCCTCGCGGCACCCTAGAAGAATCAAATTAGCTACACCCTTCGGGGTGAGCTGCGCCTTCACGACGCTCCGGGCCGAACTGGCCCCGAGCCCGGGCCGAGCCACCCTCGTGGCCTGCTGGGCTGGGCCCAGTAGGCCGGGTCAAACCTAACAGGTTGGCCCACCCAATAGACCAGGACAGACCAAATAGGCCTGACCAGATCGAACCAGACCAGGTCATCCTAGACTAAGACGGTCTGCGTCGGTCCGACTGGGTCGGACCGGACTCGGGCCCACTACCGGCCTTTACATCCTTTGGCCATATCTTTGGCACCGGATGTCTGTTTGATGAACCATCAGTGATGCTGGTAATCTTGGATTATTATGGTCCCTTGAGTATACCCCCATTGGAGTTCGGGGTAAAATTGAGTTACGGTCAGGTTGGATGGTACACAAATCCAACTGGGCCCCTAGGACTAAAAAGCTAATAACTCATAGACTGGGCGTCTGATTAACGCACTGTCAGTTGCGTCGAGACCTCTATTAAGAGGCGGACCTTTGAGATACTTCTACGTGGGACTTCGTGACAGTTAGAGTATCGACTAGCATAGTGGAACGGATCCTCCCGGAGGCGAGAGAGTATAGTGCAAAGACCTAGTAGCTGGATGAGACCTGACGACTGCTGACCGAATCGACTTAGAGTGACTCGACTAGCCCAATGGGGAGCTCCTTGGTGTCATGGAAGGCCCACGGTGGGGAGCACCTCTATGTGATGCGGAATACCCATGGTACTCGACACCTGGAGTAACTCAACAGGCTACGAGTGGGAGAGCCTCTGTGTGACGTGGCAGACCCATGGTGGGGAGCGCATTCATGCGACGCGGTAGACCCACAGTACTCGATAGGAGGAGTACCTAAGTAGTCCAAAGATAGTGGGAAGCGCCTATGTGTGATGCAGCAGCCCACTGTACTCGATAGAGGATAAGTACTCCATCAGACGAGGTTCTGACAGTGTGAATGGGGATGCTATTTTATATTACCCCTAAAATAAAATCTCGGTTTGAGCTGAGTTAGTAACTTCTGTGTTTACCTAATAATAGATATGGATTACTTGATAACATAGATATATGTATGGACATATACCTAAGTGGGGTTATCTATTGATTTCATACGTTTTGTTTTATCCTTGTTGGATTTTAGTGAGACCATGAGGGTCTTGGGGTCCCTATTGAGTATTGCTATACTCACCCATTCACAGGCTTCGCCCGCACCTCATTGTGTTTGATGCAGACGACGGACAGCGCTCACCGAGGCAGAGTGGACTGGACTGGATGGTACCCAAAGGTGGACCACACGGAGGAGAGGGACGGATGTGGAGTGTTGTAGAGGCTTTCTGTCCTACCCTTCAGGTAGTACTCCCCGGTGGACGATATGACAGCTATTTACCATTCTTCAGTTGTACTTGTTTTCATTTTCCTTGTACTTTATAGTTGGGCTTGTTTTTACAACCCCTTTACTTTTCAGCACTCCTTTTTCATACAGTTTTACTTAGTGTTTTTATTCCAACTTACTCCGTTGTGTGTGTTTATAGTTCTTAAAGGCAATGCCTTCCCAGTTTTAGGGATTTACGCCTTTGGTGCTAGTCACCAGCCACTGGCCTATGGAAGTCGGGCTTGGGGTAGTCACAGCACGGGCACTGGGGGACGGGTCGTGAAAAATTGGTATCAGAGGAGTCGGTTCTACCCCAGAACGTAGGACTCTGATCTTTCTTTTCTGTACAGCAATAGTGTTAAGGGTACTGTTTTTGGTTTTCAGTTCAGGGAGTCTAGTGTTAGTACGGTGGCCGACAAATCCATACACCAGGACCCTGACTTCTGATTTCTGACTCAGTGCATGAAAACACTGAGTGCATGTGTGTTTTCAAAAGTTTTATTTAAGTCAGCTAAACCAGGTCAACACAAAAGGTATAATCTTTTGACCGCATCACATCTTTTTCTTTCAGGATTCCTCCCCATAGACGACCAGCTAGAGCCCCGAGAGCTGTACACACAGATAGCCCCCCGAGCACGAGGCCTCGGTGTAGGGCCCTCTTCCAGCAGAGGCACCAATGGTACCACTTCCCATTGGGCCACCGATGCCACCAACCCCAGCAGCAAATGATGCGGGACACTTGAGCGTGTTTCACGAGTTCCAGCGCTAGAGTCTACCCAGGTTCAGGGGAGAGACGGACCCACAGGCAGCTGAGGATTGGCTGGAGGCTGTTGTGTGAGTCTTCAGACTTGTAGGGACACCAGCAGGCCTTGTGGTGATCCTTGCAACGAGTCTCATTCAGGAAACAGCAGGAAGATGGTGGAGCCTGATCCTCCAGGTGCATGACGAGATGACTCTACTATGGACAGACTTAGAGAGCATGTTTTGGGCGGAGTTTGTCCCAACCACCCTTCATGTGGTGCGGATACACGAGCTACTGCATCTACAGTAGGGTAGCATGACGGTATCTCAATACTCAGTGAGGTTCACCGACCTCTCGCACTACTACACAGATATGGTGCGGGACCAATTTTCTAGGGCCTGAACCTTTGAGTAGGGGTTCAGGCGAGAGATCAGGGCTTCTATGATCTCACTCATCATCCCAAAACAGGCGGGGGTGCTAGATATATCCCTCCTGGTGGAGAGTTTCTGTGCTGAGCAGTCTCTGGCAGCGATACCCACCACTAGTCGACATGGAGCGGAGTGTTCTGCAGCTGGAAGTAGACAAATGACGCATAGTTCCAAGAGAACCAGACCCACGGTTGGATTACTGCAGGACTCAGGATCAGTTTTTCAGGGCACTCGGGGCAGTGACATACATGCCAGGAGCAGACAGTGTTACAGATGCAGCGGGCAGGGTCACATTGCTCATGACTATCTGACCCGTCATACTGACGATAATAAGAAAATTGAGGGACTTCCCAGGTAGAGGTAGAGATTTGATTAAGGGGGTCCATAGGGAGAAGGTAGATGTGGCAGAGGAGCTGGTCGTGCAGCTAGCGGTGGACGGTGTTTCGAGGTGTTGCCACCACCACCACAAGGAGGTCTACCCCGACCGTAGGGTGTAGGTGGACAAGGGAGAGCTCAGCTCCAGGATCCTAAGGCCTACGATCACGACACTCTAGATATTATTAGACGTATGATCTGTGTCTACTCCACCATAGCTGTAGTTCTTATAGGCACATGTTCCAGTCACTCTTTTATTTCCACTACCCTCGTTCAGAGCTCTGAGATTCTGACGGAGTCGTTGGCTCGATCCTTACAGGTAGAGACTACTACGGGAGTAGACTCGATGAATACACACTGGTTCCGAATGTGTGAGCTTACTCTAGGAGGTGAGAGCTTCAGGTGGGATCTCTTTGTAGCGTCATTGAGGCCTTACGAAGTCATCTTGCGTATGGACTGGTTATCTATAGTCCATGCTCAGATAGAATGTATTAGGCGCAAAGTGTAGTGTGTCTACATGGATGGGACCAGGTTCACCTTCACTGGTGAGAAGGGATCCTTTGCAATGTAGGACAGACATAATCAGAGGAGGGTGCAGCCGATCACTAATCAGTTGGCATGCCTTACCCTCAGAGCAGTAGATGTGGAAAGTCCGAGCTATCATGTAGTGGTGGACCAGTGCACAGATGTTTTCCCTGAAGATGTTCTAGGACTACCTCCTTGTAGAGAGGCAGACTTCTACATTGACATATACCCCGGGACGACACTGATATCTACTCCAGCATATCGGATGGCTCCCACTGAGTTTCATGAGATGCGGGTACAGCTGGAGGACTTGCAGGGGAAGGGATTCATCCGGCCCAGTTTTTCTCCATGGGCAGCCCTGATTCTATTCTCCAAGAAGGCGGATGGGAGCATGCGGCTCTGTGTTGACTACCGTCACCTGAACCAGGTGACCATGAAAAACAAGTACCCACTCCAGAGGATTGGAGACCTCTTTGATCAGCTGAAGGGGGCACGATGGTTCTCGAGGATAGACCTCAGATCAGGTTATCACCAGCTCAGAGTTCGAGATGAGGATGTGCAGAAGAGGACCTTCAGGTGTCGGTATTGCCACTATGAGTTATTGGTTATTCCTTTTGACATGACCAACGCTCCATCATTGTTCATGGGTCTCATGAATAGGATTTTCCAGGCATACCTCAATCGCATTGTCATAGTCTTCATCGATGACATTCTGATCTACTCGACTACTGAGGAGGAAAATGCCTACCATTTGCAGGTAGTATTGGAAACACTCCGAGAGAACCATCTTTATGTTCATCTCTCAAAGTGACAGTTCTAGATCTGAGAGGTTCACTTTCTAGGTCATGTCATCTCGGAGACTGGAGTTGCAGTGGATCCAGCAAATATTGAGGCGGTAATTGCTTGGGAGCCACCCAGGAGTGTGACGGAGGTACAGAGTTTCCTGGGATTGGTTGGTTACTACCAGAGGTTCATACCAGACTTCTCCAGAGTGGAAACACTACTATCATCCTTGAAGAAGAAGGGGAAAACCTTCGTGTGGTCGAAGATATTCCAGAAGATCTTTCAGAAGCTGAGGCAGAGGCAGACTAGTGCCCCCATCATGAGGCTTCCAGAGGAAGGCGTAGGGTACATAGTTTACTGCAACACATCAGGGATTGGACTCGGGTGTGTCTTGATGCTGGAGCGAGTAGTGCTCGCTTATGTTTCTCTTCAGCTGAGACAGCATGAGCAGAACTATACTACCCATGAACTGGAGCTAGCAGCAGTGGTCTTCGCTTTGAAGATGTGGCGACACTATCTGATGGGCAAAAGTTTAATCGTGTACTCTAATCATAAGAGTCTCAGGTATATATTCTCTCAGAAGGACCAGAACCTGAGACAGTGGCAATGGCTTGAGTTCCTCCAGTACCATGACTTTGAGATAGTCTATACTTCTAGGAAGGTAAAAGTTGTTGTGGATGTGCTCAGCAGGATATTTGGTATACAGCTTCTAGGAGAGGCGACAGAGAAGCTGGATGCTTTATAGATTTCTTATGTGGACAGATATGGAGTAGAATTTCTTCAGTCTCTTATAGTCACTCCCCCACTTCTTCAGTGAGTCGTAGAGGCACGACATGGGGATGCTTACTGTGAGACACACCGTGCCCAGATATCCACCGGGCAGGCACCTGATGGATTTTATAAAGGTGGGGAGCATGTCATCCTCTTCATAGGACATACCTTGGTACCCGTGGAACTACAAGAGGAAGTGTTGAGGGAGTTCCACACTTCCCCTCTAGTGGTACATCTAGTAGTGGCGAAGATGTACCAGGACCTTTGGCGACAGCACTGGTGGCCAGGTATGAAGAAGGCGGTAGCGGAGTTTTTCTCTCGACGCCTCACTTGTCAGCAAGTGAAGGCTGAGAACCAAGTACCAGCAGGCTTGGATCAGCCTTTAAAGGTCCCATATTAGAAGTGGTATGGGATATCCATGGACTTCATGATGGGACTTCCACGTACATCCAGGTGTCACGACTCGGTTTGGGTGAGCATCGACCAACTCACCAAGTCAGCCCACTTCTTACCGATCAGAGAGCAGGGTTCTATAGAGAGATTGGGACGTCTCTATGTGTAGATGATTGTGAGTTTACATGGTCTACCATCAATTATTGTCTTCGATCATGATGCACAGTTTACTTTCCCGCTATGGAAGGGGGTGTATGAGGCTTTTGGGACGCAACATCATCTGAGCATCGCCTTCCATCCTCAGACAGATGGTCAGACCAAGTGGACTATTCATACCCTTGAGGACATATTGCGTTCTTTTTTCCTCGATTTCGGTTGTAGTTGGGAGGATCACATACCTTTGGTGGAGTTTGTGTACAACAAAATCTATCACTCCAACATCGGGATGGCACCCTTTGAGTCCTTGTATGGTCGACCTTGCAGATCGCCGCTATACCGGACAGACCTAGGGGAGTCAGCACTAGTGGGACCAGAGATGGTACTGGCTACCACAGAGAAGGTAAAAATCATCCAGGAGTGGATGAAGACTACACAGAGTAGGCAGCAGTCGTATGCTGACAGTAGACAGAGACCTCTGGAATTTGAGGATGGAGACAACGTCTTTCTACCTGTCTCACCCTGACGAGGTTTACGGAGATTCGACTGAGGTGTAAATTTATCTCCATAATTCATCAGACCTTTCCAGGTCCTTAGTAGAGTAGTCGAGGTGGCTTACCGCCTGGATCTTCCACCTCAGTTGCACTGGGTACTTGACATCTTCCATGTATCCCAACTGAGGAGATACTTGCACGGACCTTATCACATCATCGACCATGGAGAGCTAGATGTTGACGATGGGGTGACATTCACGAAGGTTCCAGTGGAGATTGAGGATCGACAGGAGTGGGTCCTACGTGGATGTTCATTACCTCTGGTGCACGTTTGCAGGAAGCACGGGGACCTCTAGGAGATCACATGGGAGCGGGAGGCTCAAATTCATGCTTTGTACGCCCATTTGTTCCCTTAGTTCGAGTTATATCTTACGGTGACGTAATACCCTTAGGTGGGTAGAATGTAACGACCCGAAATTTCCATTGAAATTTTTTTCTTAAATACATGGGAATTTTACGAGTCCGTGAAAACTGACAGCGCGTGATTCCGAGGCCCGATTTTCCCGGAATCAATTTCTAAAATTCTGATCATGTACGTTCAGTAAACGTATGAGCGGGATTTAAAAACATTTGAACCAGTGCTTGAAATTGAAATCTGAGGGCACCGTTGAACTCACAGCTCTAGTATTCGCTTAAGAAGTCTTTCACTTCGACAGTAGTGAGTCGAGGATAGAAGTTAGTTTTTGGGTTTCTTTAAAAAAAATATAATAAAATAAATTGAACTACATTTTATTTTATTGAGTCACCATGTCAGTGTTGGTGGTTAAAATCTCCTCAAGGGAGTTGGATGTGGGGCACCACACCATAACCTCCCAAGAGAGGTTATGGTGGTGGGGCCCACCCGAACTCAACCTCCCATGTGAGGATAAATGAGGTGGGGACCACCTGGGCTCTTAAACCCTTAAACTCCCCATTAAAGAGGAGAAAATTATTAAGCTTCACAATAATTTAGGGGATCCTCTTCACCTTCCTAGGCATTTAATTTTTCCCATCCTCCACAATTAAGGGGGGGCTACCTAATTAATTACTCCATTTTGAATTGGTGCCAACTCCCCAATTAATACATGCCAACACACGTGAATTAATGAGGTGGAGACATTTAATTTAATTCACCCTTTTGAATTTGTGCCAACGAAATAATAGATTAACTAATCCATTATTTGGTACAGTGATTTCATTTCGGTGGAAGTGGGGAAAGAGGAGAGTTAGGGAGACAAGATCCCAATGAATAACGAAGAACGCTACACCGACGAAGTACGTTGAACCTTCTTCAACTACTTCCCCAGACACCTACTGACATGGACCATCTTCCACAGCCAACGCAACTCGGGATTAGAAGCGTACAAAAGATGTGACAAATGACGATATTCTTCGTCTGCTTTCCGCGACTCCATCAACGAATGACGAACGACGAAACAAAGGTAGGGGGTTATTACTTGAAGATGTTACACATTTTCTTATCTTCTTCAATGATTAGAGAGAAATTTTTTTTGGATGTGTTCTTTTTCATCTGCTTTTCTTGATGAGCCAATTGATACATCCCTAAACGTGGAGGGTGTGGGCCCACCTAACATGGCCCAACAGCCTCCGTCAAATTTCGTTCTTGTGGCGTTCTTTAGCATAGAGACGTTACCTCGATGAGGAGACGAAGGCAGGGACGATAGAGGTCGCGCTACCTGTGGCCTCTGTGAATAATGCCACCACTGTGGTGCTCCGGTGCTCCTGGCCGGATACCACCAGCATGCGCCAGCCTGGCCTTCCGGCCTTTCGGCCTCCCGGCTACCAGGCCTCCGCGTGCGCCACAGTGGCCACCCTGAACTGGCCGCCTGGCCGCGCGCCACCTGGCCGCCGGCCCGCCTGGTCGCCCACCTGGTCGTGCCCTAACTGGCCGCCTACCTGGCCACGCCCAAACTGGCCGCCTGCCGGCCTGCTTGACCGCACCCTGCTCGAACCGCATCGGCCCTCCTGGTCGCGCCTTGCCCGAACCGTGCCGACCCGCCAGGTCGTGCCCTGCCCAGCCGCATCCCAGCCACCCGACATTCTAAACTGGCTCGCGGTCCTACTTGTGGCGCCCTGGATGAACCGGCTCGGCCACGCCCTCTGGTCCGAGCTGCGTCGAGCCGCGACTTCACAATGCTCTGGGCCGAACTGGACCCGAGCCCGGGCCAAGCCGCCCTCATGGCCTGCGGGGCTGGGCCCAGCGGGCCGGGTCAAACCTAATAGGATGACCCGCCTAATGGGCTAGGAAAGACCCAACAGGCCGAACAGGGTCGACCCAGACAGGGTCGACCCAAACCGGGTCAGCCTAGACTAAGACAGGCCGAGTCGGTCCGACCGGGTCCGACCGGACCCGAGCCCACTACCGGCCTTTACATACTTTGGCCATATCTTTGGCACCAGACGTCTGTTTGATGAACCATCAGTAATGCTGGTAATCTTGGAGCATGATGGTCCCTTGAGTATACCCCATTGGAATTCGAGATAATTTTGAGTTACGGTCAGGTTAGATCGTACACGAATCCAACAGGGCCCCCGAGACAAAAAAGCTAATAACTCACAGACCGGGCGTCTGATTGATGCTACGTCAATTGTGTTGAGACCTCTATGATGAGGCAGACCTTTGAGATACTTATACGTGGGACGTCATGACATTTGGAGTATCGACTTGCAGATCGTGGAGCGGATCCTCCCGGAGACGAGCGAGCATAGCGCAGAGACCTAGTAGCTGGCTGAGACCTGACGACTGCTGACCAAATCGACTCGGAGTGACTCGACTAGCCCAGTGGGGAGATCTTGGGTGTCACGGAACACCCACAGTGGGGAGCTCCCTTGTGTGATGCAAAAAACCCATGGTACTCGACACGTGGATTACCTCAGCAGGCTACGAGGTGCAGCGCCTCTATGTGACGCGGTAGACCCACGGTGGGGAGCACCACTGTGTGATGCTGTAAACCCATGGTACTTGAAAGGAGGAGTACCTTAGCAGTCCAAGGATAGTGGGAAGCATCTATGTGTGACGTGGAAGGCCTAGTTTACTCGATAGAGGAGGAGTACTCCAGCAGCTAAAGTTCTGACAGTGTGACTGCGGTTGTTACTTGATACTACCTCTAGAATAAAATCCTGGTTTGAGCTGAGTTAGTAACTTTTGTGTTTACCACATGATAGAGATGGATTACTTGATAACTTAGGTATATGTATGGTCATATACCTAAGTGGGGTTATCTCTTTATTTCATACATTATGGTTTATCCTTGTTGGATTTTGGTGAGACCTTGAGGGTCTCGGGGTCCCTAATGAATATCATTATACTCACCCTTGCACAGGCTTTTCCCGCACCTCATTGTATTGGATGCATACGACAGACAATGATGACCGAGGCTGAGTGGACAGGACTAGATGGTACCCCGGAGGTGGACCACATGGAGGAGACGGACAGACGTGGAGTGCTGGGCAGGTTTTCTTTCCTACCCTTCAGGTAGGACTCCCCGGTGGATGATCCGACAGTTGTTTACCTTTTTCTGTTGTACTTGTTTTCAGTTTCCTTGTACTTTATAGTTGGGCTTGTTTTTTCAGCCCCTTTACTTTTGATCACTTATTTTGTATACAGTTTTACTTAGTGTTTTGCTTCCATCATGCTCTGTTGTGTGTGTTTATAGTTTTTAAAGACAATGCCTTCCCAGTTTTAGAGATTTACACCATTGGTGCTAGTCACCAGCCCCTGGCCTATGGAAGGTGGGCTTGGGTTAGTCACAGAACGGGCCCCGGGGGACAGGTTGTGACAATTATCATTATATAGACTAATACAATAATATCATATTATGATGAAATTTGTGAGACTAATTCCATCTGATGTCTAGGTTTTATCCTTTTAAAGAACCGACAAACCTTAAGTCATTAATTTCTTATAGAATCTTAAGAACTAGTTTATAACCATATAATGTTACCAATATATTCCATAACATTGTCCTCTACATTTTTTGTGGGATAAAGGAATTTTATTTCCATATAAACTCATTGCTCAAAAAGAAAGTATTTCTCAAATAACATCTCCTTAAAGGTATTACATTCCATTCTCACTATCTCCTCCATGTAAATATCAATAAGTTACCACCATTGTTCAAAATATTACATTAAATAAAACATTTATGTAATAATCTTCTTCATTTTATTACATATAAAACCGAACAATAACTTTTTAATGAACTAAATCCATATTTTAACTAACAAAGGAATTGTTGTTTCATTAGCGGATGGAGGTCTCTACTACCCGAAGTTGTCCAAAATCATGATTTCAATAAATAGGTTATTTAACATGGTTAGGGTGGTTTGTTATAACCTGATTTAAATTACCTAATTTAGTCATAACCATCACATATCTAATATCATTCATATTTATTAGCATAGAAAAAATACCTACATTAATTATAGTTTTTGATTTTATTTCTATTTGTTAGACTCATAACAAGCTCTAAATAATTTCATACCCATTATTAGATAAATCTTTATGAACACTTATATGTAACATAAATAATAGATAATTTCATCTTCAAAATTTTAGGTTTTTATCTAAGTGATTGTGATAGATATATGGTTTTTAAAATATAATTCTAAGGGGTCATACAAATATTTTGGGCATATAAAATATAACATCCTGAACTATTGTTGTATAGAGTCAAAGTTTATTGTAGTACATTTGTATAAAATGGAAGAGGTTCCATCTATAAAAATAATTTTTTTATATTAATCAGAGATGGGATACATTTATTACCTTCCTAATAATTTGTAAAGAAGTCATATCATTTAAAAATCAAAAAATAAAATATCTTTTATCCTTTAGAATATCACTGCAAAAATTTGGATATCACTTATTTTTACACTCTAAAAAAATATGTAATGATTTTGAGATTAAATACTCCAAAAAGGTTGTAAAAAAGAATAAATCAGGAATAAATAAGTAATAGATAATATGGTATGTCAAATTATAATTTAATATTCCATATATTTTATAATTTTGATTAAAAAATATGTCCACGGGTAAGAATTTAAATAATCACAATGACAATAATAACTGATTTTATAATTAATAAAATTTATTAATCTATACTAAACTATTTTCATGACAATACAACCTAATTTTACCATCAAAGACTCATATGAAGACTTCATAATCTTACATCAAGTTATCCTACCAAGACATCATGGTCTATATCATACCTCCCCTCACATGTTGGATTGGAAAGTGGTGGTGGTGTTACTAGGACATATGTGACATCCACAAGTCACTAAAGGGTTTCAAAAATTATAACGGCATCAAGATCATTTGGGGATGATTTTCACATTAATGATAAAATATTTGAACTATAATAAAAAAATACACCTCTACATGAAGCATGAGTATATTTTACAACTCAAATATATATAATAATAATCATATCAGTTTACAATTGGAAAAAATACATACATAAGAGGAAAAAATTTATGAATAAAACTAAAAGACACCAAAGTGACATCAACCGATTAAAACCCAAACTGCTCCATACTCTAACTCGACAGTATAGTCCACAGTATCATGAAGTTCCACTAAATATCTATGATACTAATAATTTACATGTGTTTTTTATAGATGAAATTAGAAAAAAAACACTACATTACCCAATCATGAGGTGATATTACCTCAGTAGGATTCCCCTAATGACTTCCAAACACATTCCACTAGAAAAAAACATTATGTTTAATTTTGAAAAAATAGTTTAGATAATGATTAAATATTATTTATCAAAACTATAAAGAAATTTCCATGGAATGATACAAGAAAATAAATTAAACCATTTATAATTTTATTTTTTAATTTTCTTTCTAGGTTCCCATGTGCATGTACACAAATAATCACTCAATAGTTGTGTTCCCATTTACTTCGGGGCTTTATTTAGTAAAATTTTCCTACTTATTATGGTACATGACAACCATTATATATCACATTCACCTCACACCCAAACATTTAACAATACATATTTACATGTAATTTCAATATGAAAATTTATTTCATTAAATAATTTAAACTATTAAATTGCACGTGTCGAACAAATAATAATTTTAAAACAAAATTTTAATATTATAAACAAGGGGTTTTCCAAATACTAATAAAGTTTCCATAATTTCAAAACAAATACGAAACCAATATTTTCCTCGTGATGCATAAAATCACATAAGAATAATTTTTAGAAATTAATTTAATTAATACTAATCCTCCATGTTATAACTCATGTGGAGTTGTGATAGAAGACACCTACCATGAAACAGTGGTTGAAAATGAAGAACAGTGCTTAAAACATCTCGATATGATAACCTATAATAATTCATTCATTATATTAATAAAAATTCTTTATAAAAATTTTAAAAAACATAGATCTACCCGTAATGGAATATATATATATATAAGGTAATTAAATAGGTAATATCCTTGGATCTAGGAATAATATAGAAAAGAAATGAAGAAAAATTACAAATTAAAAAATCTGGGCCTCCAATGGACTGTAATTCAACTAAGGATTTCTCCCAAATGGAAGGGAATCATCTATAAATACTTTAGAGAAATTAAATTTTAGTTTTAGGAGGATTATGGGACAACCAATTTCTTGAGGATATAATTATATTTAGGCCCACATTTTAATGAGTTTCAATTATATTTTTCTTGGTTTTTCCACACTATTTGGGAATGTGTTCGCAATTGTTTATTGATACTATCATAAGGCCACACCTCACATGATTGGCTCACATTGTCATAAAAAAAATTCACCAACCATTATTTTCCATTAGTTTCAATAATCATAGTATATAATAGTTATTCACACGGTTTTTCCAAAACATGCACCATCAATGTGGTTCTAGTATCCTTCTTGTTAAAATACATACTATTTCCTTGATAGGGTTCAGGGTTTGAACAAAAACATACGATTTCAAAAACAACCAATAAAGCCTTATACTCATGAAAAAAATCCATAAGAACCACAATGAATTTTCCCCAATAATTATATATATTATAAATAAATAAATATGGAGGAAAATACCAAAAAATGGGGGTGATACATTCTCCCAAACAGTGGGTTTCCCTTCCTAAAAATTTTGAACCCCCTTGATATCCTATAAGAGTTCAAGTAATTTATCCACTATTTCATAATCACTTTCCCATATGTCTTCCTAAAATTGAACTTGTTTCCAAAAGAAAAAAACAAGTACAATTATTTTTCCACACAATATATTTTCCTATTCACAATATGTACATTCACATGAACAAACATAGCATATGGCTCTAGGAAAATTTGATCCCATCAAATAACACGGTCAGTATTAGACTAGTACTTTTTTTATTGATACTCATATAACACATTTTTTGCTGAATTGATCATTGGTGGAAAATTAAACTAATATTTAAAATAAAAAACTAATTCATGTATCAAAACTCTATCCATTTATCGAGAATAAAACATTCATGTCTTACCTAAAAATGATTCCTAGGCCTTTGTGATATTTCCTAGAATACATTATCACTCACAAAAAAAGGTCATCAATGATCACATATAATTTCAAAAGACTCTGATATGTCGCCATTATACTATCGATCAAATAAACCATCTCTATTGTCTCTTTTATAATGCTATATCCAATTAAATAAGTGTCACTTATTTCCTCCGAATAATGCATAGAATGACTAGGATTCCCATTAAATTATTCAAATGGAAAGGTTTTTATTGATTCATGATAATTATTATTAAATGTGAAGATAACAATTAGTAAATGCATGTCCCATGAGAAACTAAAAATCATTACACAATCCTTAGTCAAGTTATTTGACATCTATATTTTCAGTTCAAACTATCATTCTATTTATTGATATAAATACATACAAAAAGCCAATTGTGTTCCAAGGAATTCATACAAGGATTTAAAAAATTGAAATATAAACATATGGTTTATGTCTAATAAATTTGAGAATAGATCACTGTGAAACATTAGAGTTTCCTGAAAGTCAATTTTTTAAAATTCATCATCCAAATTACAATCACGAATCAGGATAATATGAGATGACATCATGATATAATAAAATATCAACCATATGGAATCATGTTTCCTTACAATCCAAGGAATATTTTTTAAAAAATACATTTTTATCTTCTCCCATTTAAAATTGGAATTGGTATAGACTTCAACATACCTTCAGGTAATTGGTTCATTTCCAACACCTAATGAAAGATGAGGCTTCTCAAAACATACTCTAAAATACATATCCACATGCCAACATACCAGAATTTTGATTAAATATATTTTATCATTTTCTAAAAACCTGGTTGAATAACCCATCTTGAATGGTGGTTCAATCAAACATATTTTATAGAAATTCCAATGGTACAAAAATATTATCTCTAAACTACACAACTATAGAACCAACCATCATGTAATCCTCAAGTCCCCCCAATATTGAGTTTTTACCCATAGAATCAAACTCTGGATCAAATATCAATGACTTTATGACATACTAATATAAATCACAATATCATAAACTGGAATTAAAACTACTACACTACATTGATTGTTAGGAACCAACCCAGGTTTCCCCTAAACCGGTCATGTGACCCTATCTGCAACAATACCATAGAGGCATTCCCAATCCTCCCAGGCTGGAGACAAGTGCCAAGGTATCAATAGAGAACAATGGGAATGATTTCTCCCAAAGAAAGAAAATGAAGCAGTATAAAAATCTAGAAAAATGAAATATAAATGAACGACATGAAAAAGAAAGAACAAATAACAACAACACACTAACCTAACCATGACCAAATCACTGTATGTATGAGTATTAGAACTCAGTAGGCATGCCCAAAAAACTATTCCCAAAGGACATCTATTAAATAACAAATTTTACTAATTTCATGTCTGAACAATAGTATATAATATATGGGGTTTCTTATAAAATATCATTTCTAAAGCATGTAACATTCCACTTCCCTTTTCAATATAAATTCATGTTTAAGGTTTGAAGGAAAAAATGCATTACATTTTAAAAACATTTTTCACCAATGATTTAAAATCCAAAATTTAGTTGTTAAATAAGAGGAAAACCATATACGACTCACAACACACATCAAGGGAAATGGAAAAGTATCACATGAGGGCCAGAAACCAATTTATGAATCTAAATCATCCTCTACATACAAAAAAGCACTAATGAAATCATGGGATGAAACTAGGAGCTTGTGAACAATCCAAAACATACTAAACATGTTACTCATCCGGAAGGAATTCCCTATTCAATGATGTCGTAACGCCCTAATGCATGGTCATCACACTACCTGGCCTAGTCAAGGGGCACAATCCCATAGTAATAATAAGAAAACATCTCTCATTCATGGTCGACTGGCCAGTGCATAATCTAAAGTAGTGCATCAATCATTCACAATAAATTCACTTACTATTCTATGTTCTCATAGCGATTACTAGGTGGGTTGACCACTGATATCAAGCAAGAAACCAATATCAAGAATAATCATAACACAAAATAACTCACACAACGTATCTCCAACATGACACCCCAAGTATTAGTCCCTTGAGTGTTTTCAATAATACTTGCCTTTTGTTAAGATCCTGACGGGCCATACGTAACTTTTAAAAGAACATCATTTCTCAAAAGAAATCAATACATTTGCGCATGCGTCATTAGAAAAAAAATTTACATTAAAATATAACCACACATGAATGTTAATGAATTATGTTCCAATGCCAAATAAGTATTCTTTCACTACTGTGTGATTATTCATCATGAAAATAATTTATGTGTAATGTATATAATAAACATCTTTTTTTTAAATCAAAAAATTATTCTAAAAAATAATTATCTAATATTATTTATGATTTACTGAAAATAAATGAAATATCATGAAATTAATAAATTCTAAATTTAATGGTGAGTGCATCGGGGGACCTACCTCGACTCAAAGTTTAAACAGGATGATGGTACACGCCTTGCATAGGCGCATAATCTTGCGCAAGTAGATGACCGCAGTATCACAGAATTTCCTTTCCAACACACTGCTACAACAGTAAAAAACAAAAAACACATAAAAGTTGATTTAACATATTCCATGTAAGAAAAAAATTAAACCTCTCCTCAGCACGGAGACGTGCTCAACCAGTGGGGTCACCTGAATGGGTGAACAGTCTGGCATGGTGCTGCGATGTACGAGGAAGGTAACTAATGTCATTAATAGTGGGGGGAAGGCTGGTGAAGTTGACGAAGAAACTGGTCAATGAAGCTATGGGGTCGCAATTCATTTCTAAATGACCTATGGATGACAAAGGGGTGGCATGGGGGTTTTACAAATGGACATGAGGTTCATGGGGCGGCTGGGACTATGCACGTCACCCCAGCGGGGGGTGGTCAAAAAAACACAGCAAGGGGGGCGTCAGATAAAGGAAGGGGTTTGGGGCATCACAGCTGGTTAGGTGGGCCAAGGGAGGCATGCCAGCTAGCATCGGGTAGCGGGATGGAAAAGCTGGGAGTGGAGGGAAGAGAGCGGCTGGAGATAGGTCGGTTGTGTGTTGCGTTGTGGTGTGTTGTGGTCCGTGATAGAATTGGGTTTTACTAACTTGAGGGGGAGACACCGATAGGGTGCCTACTGCAGGTTGCCACTACAGGAGGCTAGAAGGAAGAGATGAGGGAGAGGGAGTAGTGGAGGGATAGGGAGAGGAGGTGTGCGACGCATAGGGAGATATGGGGAGAAGGGTAAACCCCTATTGGAGAAGAGGGAAAAAAGAAAAAAAAGAATGAAAAAATGATATATAAAATAAAAAATAAAACTAATACAATAAATAAATAAAAAATAGTTAATAAAAGCATTATTCTATAATAATAATAATAATAGTAATGACCAAAATAATAATACTACACATATTAATAATATAAACAATTGTAATAATAATATAGTAATTATAAAAATAAGAATTATATTAATAACAGTTTCTGTAATAATAATAAATAAATAATAATAATAGTCATTAAAAAATAATATTATAATTATCACGTTAAGTTATTTATTTAAAAAAATTTCAATTTTTCAACTCATTAAATTTATTTTATTTGGCTGATTCAAATGCCGCAACTGCACAGGTGCTCGGGCTGACCCCACGACATCCTTTAGTCGTGTGGTGCCCGCACACCGGCCCAAAAATTAATAGTAATAATAATATTAATCAAGATGATAAAAATAAATATAATAATAGTATTCACATAATTTTAATAATAATAAAATTCCCAACAACAATAAAAAGTATAAATGACAATGAAAATTACAAAATTTACTCATTTTTATTTTTTGGAGATGGAAGGGTCGTTTAGTTTCCAGGGAGATGTTATGCGGGGTTTCAAAAACATTCTCCATCTGTGTTCCCAGTGACGTCAACTCAAAAATGTGCCCCGTTTTAACATAAGTGCTGAAAATTTCGTCTCGTACTCAATGTGAACCCCAGTAAAATTTATTTATGTCCAATGAAATAATAAAATAAAATAGTTTTATAGGTCGGGGTGTGAAAATTCTCCCCACCATAACGTTTTCCACCCCCAGAAATCCACAACAATATATAGACACAATGATAAAACTTTTTAAGGGTTACCCACATCCAAATTTGTATGTGTCTCTAGTTGATAAATCCAAACAGACACCAAACTCCAATGACACAAAACTCGTCCTAAAAACACGAACACCTTAACCGCCAACAAGGAGAACCACGACCATCCCTATCAACAAAAGAATGAACCTAAACCACCTATGACATTTATTCCTATTATCATATTCCAACTGATTTATTGGGTGTACTCCAATCCCAATGCTTACTCATGAGGAAGAACTTCAGATTTGGTTGTTCTACATGAGACCACCCACAACTAATTGATAAATGAAAAGAGAGTCTTATACTCACATGGGGAGGCCCAAATGGACTCCCCACCATAAGGATCGGGCTAAAACTATATTAATTTATGTGTAACTCTGTGATACCCACTATGGGTCTCCCCACCATAAGAAATGATGAAATTAATCGAACATGAAAACGTCCCACATGGACCAGAAACCCCCACCACGAGGTGGGAGAAGGGAAGGTCTCAACTGATAGAGCATCAAAACTACCTCCATCTCTATATCAACAACATCACACCCTCTTAAGAACACAAACCATTCCACACTAAGGAAAAAAGATTAAACCAAGGAAATTTTACTCTGTTGTGGTTCTCCTCACTAAATGCAAGATTCACTCTAGGACCTATGGGAGGAGCTCCAATGATTGGAGCATCTCCTATCTCGCAGCCATGCTATAGAAATTCATAAACATCCTACATGAACCATAATTTCCCAAAACACACTTCCAATAAAATAAAGATTTCAAAGATATTCGAAAGTAACCATTTATAAAAATGAAAGAAAAGAAACACCACATTCCTCTACAAGAGATGATCACTACATTCACGGAACACTACAATGTAGAAACCCCAAATGATCCCAATCATTTTACTACTCCTACTGACGGATTGAGTTGACCTTTGATGAGTAAGTTCTGACTTGAACGCAATTCATGGAAACACCTCTGTAGAATCACTGCACGTGACCCATATGCCCACAGGTGTGGCAGTGTCAGGGGGAATTCTGGCATGTCGGCTTCTGGTGACCCTCCTTACCACATTGGTGACAGATGTCATGAATCAACCCGGGTCGACCCTGAACCGGTCACCCAAACCAATCCGCGACAAGTCTAGAGAAGTGTTCCCAATCCTCCCGGGTTGGCGACAAGTTCCAGGGAATCAATAGAGATTATGGGAACGGTTTCACCCAAGACAAATAAAAAATTCATAGTAAATAATAAAGTGGATCACAGAATAAAATAAACCAAAAACACAGCTAAACAAGAAATGAATAAGATAACACTAACCGAACTCGACGGTCGAACTATCTCCATGTGACCTCGCATGACACTCTTGGAATCAATGATCAAGTGTTTCCCATGGCGAGTGTACCCAAGATGGAGCCTGCACAAACATTAAAAAAAGAAAAGAACTATAGGTGGGAGTATTAAAACTCAAGAGGCTAGCCTGATATCTATTCCCAATGCACTACCTTTAAAATAAAAGAAACACCATTTCAAGTTTTAACTACAATTTATAAAAGTACGTTTTTAGACATATTTTACATAAAAAAATTATGAACAATTGGCCTTAACCATTTTAAAATATATGCTCTTTTCATTAATGTTAGTAACATTTTCAAAGGGAAAGTGATGTTTACATTTTTCATATTTTTATAAAGAGGATAAAACATTTTCATTTGAAACCCAGTTCTAGAAACCCAACCAAAACCAACTCACCACCTACCAAGAACACAAATATAGGAAGGCATAATAGAAATCACACAGCAAGGGAAATGTAGGTATACATATAATCATCATAATCACTACTGCAAGAAACAAAAGATAAATAGACATGGGTGAACCTAGGAGATCAATAATAATCCAGAAGACACCAATACAAGAGACCTCATCCTCATTGACAAGTCTCACATGAGGAAATCAAAATGCCTTAATTCTCGACCATCCTTTATCAAGAAGGCAGAGGAACAATCCCATTGTAATAAACCCAAACACAGCCACCTACTATGGGTGGTTGGTCAGTACCATAACCTACCAGTGCTCAATAATTCTTAGAATATTCTCTCAATATGCCAGGTTCTCATGTCTCAAGTATTTAGAAAGGGGGTGATCCAAATGATTCCAGTTGAGCATCCAATCACAGAATATATAATATTAATTCACAATAGGTCCCACCCCAAGTCTCCCCTAGGACTCTTCTCATGACTTAAAATAAAACAATTATAACGGGATCCAACCTAATAACCCTAACATTAGATTCTGATAACCCCCCACAAGGACCACCTTTCAATTTTATGCAGTTGAGGCATGAGAAGCACCCATTGAGGGTTTTCAAAATTTTATATTTTTCACAAATCAAACCATGTTGAAAAACATGCCTTAAGTTCTATACCGAAAAACATCATTTTTAATAGAAATATACTACATTTCAGAAAGAGTGTAAACACACCATTTTACATTTCATAGCTATTCATGAAATAGTCCATTTAAATCCCTCATACCACGTCTAAAAAACAAAACCATTTTTTATTAAAATGCTAAACGGGTCACAATCCATTGTCAGATGTCAAACCACTTTAAAAGTCAAATACACACTTCTTTAAATATTAAACTAATTGAAGCACTTCCAAGAATCCATTTTAAGAAACTCAATTCACCTCTGTCTCTTCCACAACCATTTATGATATCACATTTCCTTACAAAACAAAAACCAGTTTGAAATCATTTAAGAAGCCTCAAATTACTACTTCTCATATTGCCAATATTTTTTTAAAAACAAACCAAATCATTTTCTCTCCCAAATAAACCATAAGAACCAACCGGGTAATTTTTTAGTGACACATGCAATATTTACTAAAACATTATCTAAATAAGACTCTACGTGGTGCAAACAAAAATTTCATGTAATGAACTTATATAAATTTATAAACCAGGTTCTGAGCATCACAAATCAACTTTTAGATTAATAAAAAATTTAATTGAGAAACCGACGTGTGTATGGATATCAAAATGACATCATTTTGCACACAACAAGAATTGAATTATAAATTCTCCTAATAAATGAATTAACCACATGTTGTACAATAATATTTAGCCCATTTATATAGGGCGCAAATAGTAGGAAATAGATTCAACTTAAATTCTAAATGGCAGTTCAATGGGAACCTACCTCAGAACCAAGGCGCCACGACAACGCTCGGTCGAAATCGCTCTACACGGATTCTAAAATTTCAAACCTACCTCGAACAGCCAACAAATTAACTAAAACCCCTAATCAAACAATGATAAAAACAATAATAAAATAAAATAGGTAGAATGGTATAGTGACGGGAGGGGGTTGCGACTAAAGACAGACCGTTGGAGGGCTGGTCGGGGCAACGCCGGTAAGGCGAGTTGGTCGGGGCAACGCCGGTAGGGTGTAGGCGTCAAAATGGGACAACACGGACAGGGCAGTTGCCGTGCACATGGTAAGCCAATGGGGTTGTGAGCACGCCTATAGTACGGTGTTTGGACACGCTGTAAGGGAGGAATGGTCGGGTCCAAGGGCTGCTGGGGAGAACTGTGGTGGAGGTCGAGGCCGTTGCAGTGGGCGTTGCTGCATAGGAGGAGAGAACCGATGAGGTAAGGTGCTACAGGGGGGAGACGAATCAAGGGCAGAGGCGGTGCTACATGGAAGAAATAGCACAGCGTATATAGGGAGGGGAGAAGAGGAAAGCGCATGACCCCTAAAAAAACGGTAAAACATGTCAAAAAAAACTAATTAAAATATTAGTAAAATAATAATAATAAAAATAATAAAAGGAGTAAAAAGAATAATCATAATAATAATAATAATAAAAATATTAATTCAACAATAAAAAAATTTCTAACAATTTCTTTAATTAATATAATAAAATTCATAAAAATTCATAATAATAAAATTATTAATTTAATTTTTCACCTAAATTAATATATTAACATAATATTTTTAAAAATTTATTAATGACACAATTAATGTTTGTTTTAATTAAAATATTCATTTTCATTCATTTTTCGAGAGCATACAGTCGCTTAATTACCTATGCGAAGCCACGTGGCTTCCAAATTTGTGCTCCACCCATCTGCCTGACAACATCAACACCAAAAAGTGCACATTTAAATATAACTCCAAGGAATTAATCCAGGATTGAACTCGAACCCCAACAAATATATTTAATGGCTGGAAAATAAATAAATAAATAAAACACATGGGTCGAGGTGAGATAATTCTCCCAACAATAATGCTTTCAATCCCCAAAAAACCAAAACACCATATAGCCGATCAATCAACATATAAGGACTTCACATAAACACAATCCAACCACTTTACCCTCGGATATTCTATCGACCACCAAAGAGAGTCAACCTCATTTCTCGGAAGAAATCACCAGTCGAGGGGAGGTCTGAATGGAATCTCCACCATAAGAACTAAACTAGAATTTAATAACTACTTAATATAAAACTCAAAGAGACTCACGGTGTGTTTCCCCACCATAAATAGTCACCTTGTACACCGCCAAATGGAAAACCCGACTTAGGCTTGAATCGGGCCTTACACAAGCTAGAAATATCGTAGCAAGAACATTTAAACCATTCACTCTCGTCCAAAAGGGATAAGAGTTGAACCGAAAACTTAGCACGAATAAAAAACAATAACCCCAAGGGAGGTGAGGGGGGGGGGGCAAGTATTGGATCAATGAAACTATGGAAAACAACTACTTACAACTCTTCACTTTAGGACATACACAAACTAAAGCCGCAACTGATCCACATGGGTGGTCAACGCAAGGCCACTAGTCAGAAACTCGCATCCAAAAAGGCGCAATTACTAACATTGTGCGATGGATAAGTCTGTCGCACTCTTGGCGACAATAGTAGAATTACACTGATATAGAAACCAGAACTAAAACACTAAAACTATCTCACCAAACAATTGGGGAACAACCTTAACAAAACTCCTTAAAATTACCCTAAGGTTCCTGACTACTCGTTGGCTTCACTCAGAGGTATTTTGTCTCGAGATCTAATGGATGAAGCATATCCTGTCTCACAGTTAGCTTCTAATAATCCCAATAAGAAACATACATCTTTTGATCTGACAGATGAAAGAACAGAATTTTTGGTATGAAAACCACACTGCCATTGAAAACCACACTGGCATTGAAAACCGAAGTTCATCAATAGACCCACGACATTCCCTTACATTTCAAAACCCAACACAAAATCTGTACAACTACCACGAAAAAATATAACTTACACTGAAAAAAATCACAAGAAACTTTAAAAAAATTCAAAAACACATTACTTCTGAGAACATCCTCAACAAAGCTTCCTAGTAACGCACCTACCAAAATGCAGTAGGCGACCCAAACGTCTTCAAGCATGATAGGGCTTAGGAGTTCTTGGGTAGGATGGCCTCTTGTGACCCAACATGCCACACTGATAACAAAAAATGATCTCGAGGCCTTTGTATTCCACGACCTGCTCCCTCTACTTTTGATCGCTTACTCATCTCCTTTCTAGAATATTCACCACTTCTCCTAGGAATTGAAGATTGAAGGAATAATTTGAGTGTTCCTTCCATCATGACTTCGACATGAAAATATTCTCTCACCACATCATCAAAAGAAGTTAGGTAGGGCGCTGACACCTCTGACTGTAGATCGCGGCGGAGGCCCACCTCGATGCATCGAGCCTTCATAAAGTCCTCTGTGGCATGCCCTGAATCATAAGAGACTATCTCGACAATGCACTGGAAATATACCAACACAGATCTCTCGCCCTGATGCAAATAACACATCTCCATCCCCTTCTTTGCCCTTTCTTCCTCAGAGAAATACTGACATATGAAAAAATCCTTAAAAAACTTCCAAGTAATCTCTTGACGGGGCTTGTCCCGAGATACTGACTTCCACCACATCCATGATAAACCTTCAAGCATGATGTTTGCAAACATGACATTGAATGGCTCAGGCAACTAAATGAGGTTAATGTCCCTTTCGATCTTTTGCATCCACTCCTCCTCTACAGAAGGTTCTATTTGACCATAAAAGAGAGGTGGATCTGGCTTCTGAAACTAAAGCATAAAATCCTTAGGTTGATCAACTACATTACGATCACCCATCGAAGATTCAAGGGGGAAACCAATGGACAAGAAACGTCAGGAAATCAATCAAAGCCATGTCAATAAGTGAAAATCCTCAAAATCAACCACTTCATATATGAGAAGCTCTAAACAAAAGAAAAAAAGACATAATAACTTCAAAATATTCATTTGGAAAACATCTTTAATTTAAAACAAGCTTGGTGGGTTAAACCCTCGTCATTGGTATTCTTTAGAGTATCACCACTATGCATGTTTTTGTGGCCCCTAGGCATCTATCTTCCATACCAAACATCCATTCATATTTTAACATACCACTATGCATGTGAGAACCCATAGGAATGCCATGGAAAAAAAATAAACTTCATTTTCCAAAGACAAATCATTCATCCCATTTCCTTTAAAACGATCCACAAATTAAACACGTCATTTCAAACAAATATTTGTTTTCAAAACCAACTTTTCTGATTGAATCAACTTTCAGAAATCATAGGAGACCCAAAATAACTCAAACAAGAAACTAGTGTTTGTGGGAGACAAGACCATATGGTTGGTGGCTATATTCCAAACACGTCAATAACAGAGAGAACCTTTTTGGACCATTCCCCTAGCTCCACATTGCTTGCTAGGCCGTGCGGTTTAGGAGGACTATTAGACCAACTCACTTTGTCGTATCCCAATTACAAAAAATATCATAAAAATAGAAAGAAACTAATTAAACCAGATATCCCATGGAAACCCAAGGATCAGCACGATCAAGAGTTCGCGACGATCTTCCTGTACCCACCCCTCAAGTCCCGACAACCCTACTTCATATACCTTGTCATCCCAAATAACAGAGGGCCCTATGAAAAGCAAGGTCTGCTAAGATTCGACTTCCTCTAATAGAATTTGGTCACGAAAAAACTCAGATCGACCCTGAATCGGTCACCCGAGCCGATCTGCGGTGAGGCCCAAGAGGCATTCCCGTCCTCACGGGCTGGTGACAAGCACTAGGGCATCAACAGAGACAATGAGAAAAGTTTCTCCCAAGAAAAATAAATAAATACAGTGGAAATAATAAAAATCATCACAGAATAAATAAACCAAACATACAAATAAATAAGAATTGAATATGATAACACTAACCGAACTATCTCCGGGTGACCTCGCGGGTCGCTCTCATACTCGATGATCAAGAATCACCCAAGGCTAGCGCACCCAAGCTGGAGCCTGCAATAACACTAAAAATTGAAAAGAACTATAGGCGTAAGTATTAAAACCCAGTAGGCTAGCCCGATATCTATTCCCAATGCACTACCTTTAACATAAAAGAATCATCATTTCAAGTTTGAACTACAATTTATAAAAGTATGGTTTTCGACATATTTTACTTAAATACAATGTACGAACCATTTCCCTTAATCATTTTCAAATCATGGTTTTTTTTGTTAGTGTCAATGACATTTTCAAAGGGAAAGTGATGTTTTCATTTTCATATTTATATAAAGAGCATAACACATTTTCATTTTAAAACCAGTTCTAGAAACCCAACCAAAACCAGCTCACCACTTTCCATGAAAACAAATACAGGAAGGAATAATTTAAATCACATCACAAGGGAAACGTATGTATACATATAAGCATCATAATCACTACTCAAAACAACAAAATCCAAATAGACATGGGTGAAACTAGGAGATCAAGAATAATCATGAAGATATGAATACATGAGACCTCATCCTCATTGACATGTCACACACGATGAAATCAAAATGCTCAACCGCTCGGCCATCCTTTCTCAGGAAGGCCGAGGGAAAATCCCATAGCAATGAACCCAAACACATCCACCAACTATGGGCCACTGGTCAGTACCATAACATACTGGTGTAGCAATCATTCTCAGAATATTCTCCCAGTTTTCTGGGTTCCAATGTCTCGAGTATTTAGAAAGAGGGTGAGCCAACCAATGCCAGTCTAGCATCCAATCACAGTATATATATAATAATAACTCCCAACATGTCTCACCCTGAGTTCCCCTAGGACTCTTCTCATCCATTAAAATAAAACAGTTATAACAGGTTCCAACTGAAGAACCCTAACATTAGATTCCAAGAATCCGTAACAAGGACCTCCATTCCATTGCATGTAGTCGAGGAATGATAAGAAACCAATGAGGGTTTTCATAATTAATATTTTCTACAAATCTCACAAAGGGGATAAATGATCCTTAAGTTCTATCCACAAATACATCTTTTTTAAGAGAAATAAACTATCTTTCAGAAAGAGATTAAACACACCATATTTCATTTCGTTACACTTCATAAAATTGTCCATTTAAATCCCTCATACAATGTCTAAAAACCAAAGACATTTTTATTAATACGCTAAATGGGTTAAAATACATTATCACAAGTTAAACCACTTTAATAGTCAAATACACATTACATTAAATATGAAACTGATTGTATCACTTCTAGGAAACCCTTTTAAGAAACTCAACGTTGGCGTTACGATTGAACAAGGAACTTCATGTCCATAATCAATACCATTAATGGTGGTACTTCACAACCATTTGACATCCCAATTATTATATTACCAACCATTTGTAATATATAATTACACTTAATTTCAATAAAAAATCATTATTTAAATAATTTCAAAAATTAATTTACATATGTTGAAGAAAATCATAATTTTAAAATATTGTTTTAAATTTATAAACAAGGGAGTATATAATAACCAAAAATCATTCCACAATTTTCTAACCATTAACAAAACATGATTCATAGAAAGATTCACACAATAATTTTACAATAATATCAGGAAAATAATTTAATTAAAACTATGTTTTCTTTTTCAAATCAAATATAGTTGGTAAAGACACCACCTAACTCAAAACATATGTCAAAAACAAATATTAATTATTAAAACTTATAGATATAATAAAAATTATTTTTTTCTTCATTATATCCCACAATAATACTTCATAATATAATAAAAAACCAGTAAATTTATCCATAATGGGACATTTTTATTATTATGAGTGAGATAGAAGAAATTTGGATCCAGTAAGAATAGTGAATAATGATGTAGAATGGTTACATAGTGACGAATCTATGCCTACAAAAAAATATAATTATCAATTGGATCACTTATGTAATGAAGGGGATCGTCTCTCATTCATTTGGAGAAAAGGAATTTCACTAAGGGGGTTTAGGGGATTCCAAGTGCTTAAAGATCCTATTCATATTAGATTTACTTTTTAAGGAGGGTCTCCAATATGATAAATGATTTGACTGAAGGGTTTTGGAAAACTATGTGCCAACCATGTAGGGATACTCTCTTATGGACCAAAATAAAATGGTTGGATCAAAATATTATAAAAACAATGTGAAAACCAATCTATTCCATTTATTTCAAGTATAACAGTTTGTACTAGGCCTTCGCACAGTATGTCCAAACTCTGAACCAATCATAATGATATTTTCTCTATCCTTCCCCTAACAACATTGTTTCCTAGATGGTGTTCACGGTTTATATAATCATTGCTAAACCATCAACATCTACAAAATCCTCATATCTTGCCAAAAACAAATCTCCAAACCCCCCAAAACTTAACCCGATCATTATATATACTAAAAATACATAATTAAGGGGTCATGTGCTTAAATTTTTTTTGTGCTACCTGATATCACCCTGAATGAATTATTTGAATACATAATGATATTAAAATAGTATGGAATACACCATATAAACAAGATTTTTTCTCGTGAGACCTATTGATGCATCAAGGAGCAATAAAATTGACCATATATACCGTATGCACCTCCATTGTAGTCCTAATATATTGAATGGACATTAAAATAAATAATAATTATTCCTTAACAATCTATAAATATAATTTTTGAATCAAGTATATGAAATTTTCATATTTCTCTAAATAAAAAAAATTCACAGTATGATTCCTTCATATAATACAACATGTATTAATGGAATAAGACTATGACAATACAAAACCGAAATATATATCTATGATAAAAAATAAAATGAATATATGTAAAATGACTAACAGAAAGTGATAGGGATCATAACCCAAAGGAAGTAAATAAATAAAGAATAAGCCTTATATTAGAAGAAATATATAAATCCCAAAAAAATAATAGATGTGAAATAACATCTATTGGTCATAAATTATTATTATTTTTGCATTGGAAAACATTTTAGATTTTATAGTGGAGAACCGAAGAAAAAAATTTCAATGAACATTCTTAATATATTAATGATATTACTATTGAAATGAAGATGGTAATAATTTTCCAAACTCTTAAAATATAATTTTAAAATATCAATTGTAAAATAAATTTAAATAATGTTATCATAAAAATAATCAATGAATAAGGATAAAAATATAGAGTTTTAGAAAATAATATTGATATATATATATATGTTGACACAACATTTATTCTTTTGGAGAAAATAACTTCCCTTTATTAATGGTAATATTTAAAAATGAAATATTCAATGAATAATGTCATTATGATTTTATTTAAAATTACATAGAAACTTATCAGTTAATATTGATAATTAATAGAGGTTAAGACTGTGGGAACTATCGATTAATTGGTAAATTTTAAAAGAAAAAATTCTTTAAAAAAATTAAAATTGTAAGAAATTATTTTCACAGAAAATGAATATAACACATTAATATTTTAAAATAATTTCTCATTAAATAAATTTAAATTCTTTTTCTCATTCATTACATGAATCACCGAGTATAAATGATCCTCGATATACTTATAAAATATTATTATCTACACCTCACTATTATAACCAAGCTGTTAAAATTGGTGATTTGAAAATGAATAAACAAATTATGAAAATAAAATATTTATAAAGGATTTATATAATTAAAATATATTTATTAATATATAATAAACAATTAATATTTTTTTAATGTCATTTTATCTTTTAGAAATACATTTTCTTCAGAACATTTTTTTATTGAATTTGTTAAAAAATTATTATAATTAATATATATCAATGTTTTAAATTTCATTTTATAAAATATATGTCGTTTATGTATTTATAATACCAAAATAAACATAGTATGATTTTTTTATATTTTCATAAAAGGATGAATAATTCTATGAATAGTAGAAAATTTATATTTTTATAGAAAAAATTATTTTCATTTCAAGAATATATAGTGTTCAAAAATATTAAAAAAAATTCATTATAAAATTAGATCATTAATATTACTAATAATAAAATTAATTTCTTCGAAATCAATTTTTTTACATTATTTTTTTATGAAAAATTTTTATACATAAGATGAAATCTATTCTAGAAAACTACTTTTACATTTGTTTGGTAGGTTTAATTTGAAATTAAATTCCACTAATTTTAATAATTAAATTTTATAAAATATATTCCATAATTGAAATAATAATAACAAATATATTTTAATATAGTAAAAATATTTTTTTTCCATTTTTAACAGTATCCAAGGTTAATATTTTTTTACCTCAATAAGTGTACATCACATAAAACATGGTTAAAACTATGTGGTAAAACATTAAAATATCCTTAAAATAGAATTTATTCAATTAGATGAGTTTTTTAGATATAATTCATTTTAATGGTGTTATTTTATATATTTTTTAAAAATATTTTTATTTTAGGTACCTAAGATTGGATTTTGTAAATGATAAGTTATATTTTATTCAAATTGAAAATTAATTTTGATTTTTTTCAATTAATGGAATTGTTGGAAGACTCTATTAGTTCATGGATTGATAAAAAGTATAAAAACATTAATTTTTTATTATTTTAACAATCAAATTCAAATAAAATATATTATTACATTATTTCAATATGAAATGATTTTTAATCATAAATCATTGGTTTATTTAAAATATGTTATTCACGGGTGGTGTGTTCTTATATTAAAAGTATTTTTCTCCACTTTTTGAAATTAAATCCTAAAAAATAAACACAAAATTTAAAATACTAAAGTATATTGTTTGTTATAGGTTCTTTTATATTTTACACCATATAATTATTTTATCACGAATAAAATTTAAATTATAATGATTATGGTTTTAAGGGGATTGAAGTTCCATAACTAGTATATAATGTCTATAATATATCAAAAAAATTACCATATGTGATTTTAATAGTTTATATTGACCCATAAAAAATATTATATCTATTTTTTTGTGTCGTGGTGATATTTTTCTTACATTATTACATTTATATTATATTAAGAATTGAAAAAATACAAAATGTCACTTTATTGACATTAATATCTCAAAAATATTAACTTGACGATAAAATGAGGATAGTTTTAGTTATGAATATTATTTTTATAATTAACATTATTTTTTTATAATTAATTTTTAAAATTTAGTGAGTTAATAATTTTCATTACTATTTATTAAACATTGATAGAGTTTTTATTCAATTAAAATAAAATTGAATTAAATGAATATCAAAATACTAAATAAAATAAAATTCAGATTAATCAGTGTGATAATTTATTTTTCCGATAAATATAACATACTATGGTTGTTTAAATGTATTTTCATAAAATTACAAAACATTATTGTTGAATTCAATGTTAATTTAAATATATAGGTAGAAAATGTCATTTCATTATAAAAAATATTTAGTTTATTTATTTAAATTTGATAATAATATCTTTTGAGACAATATAAATTGATCTGGTTGGTAAAATTAACCATGGTCCATTTACGGGTCACAATTCATTTTACTGTGACATTCTTGACCCTTAAATAGTAGAAAACATTTACATTGGGTTAATTTTGAAAATGATCAATGTGGTTTAAAACTAATGTATAAGGGTTAAAACATCACATAAACATGAAAGAATTATATTTTCTAATTTTATGTCAATACATAGATATCTTATAATTAAAATATTTCAATTTTGAGACACCTACTTATATATATATTAATTTATATTAATTTAATAATTTATGAAATCCCATGAGTGACACTCCAAAAACTTATAAAAGGCAATATATTTTCCACCATTCCTTTAACCCTTTAAGAAATATCTCTAAAACATATCTACCATAATACCTTAATATATTCCCTCCCCATACCCTATATCTTTTTTTCATTCCAAAAGATAAATCTTTAAGTGCTTATACAACCAGACAAAATATGTTTTTCAATAAAGAGGTACAACTCTTAACTGAAGGTTTTCAATTTTTTCTTACTATAACTACTCTAAATACATAGTATAGATTATAAAATAAATAAATAATTTATAAAATATTATTAATAGATATTATTATAAAGTGAAAACTATTATTCCACTTCAATATATCCTACATAACGAGAGAACATTAATTGTGTGTACTTATAACGTACAGTCTCAATATTGTAGTGTAATTCATTTTTCATTACGGATCTATTAAGATGTTTATAATAATGGATTTAACAAAATTTAGTGATAATGATTTTTATTGTTTAATTAATATTCACCATCCTTTTATTCCATCCATATAAATTTTAAAACAATATTTATGTGTGCATACGACCTACAACCTGTGTGAATAATGTAATTCATTTTTTTCAATATATATATTTCATGGATGTCTCTAATTATCTACATATTTAATATATATTATATTTATATCATTAATAAAATTATGGATATGATATAACAATGGTCAAGAAATAGGGAAAATAACTACTAAATACAATCATATATGAAAAATGATCTAGTCAGTACTCAAAATATGACCATAATAATAAAAAGTTATTAACAACATTTTTATAAGATTTTATAAAATGATAATATATTATATTATATTCATTCAAATAGATATATTATTGTATTTTTATAAAAATAACTTTATTACACTTGAATCTAAAATCCCTTATGGTGTGTGTCAAACTTTAGGAAAGGGGAATCTTAAAACAATTTTCATTCGTCGGATAATACATCCACATCATTGATTATGCAACACAATGATTACATGTTGAACAAAATATAATTTTAATATGTTTTATTTCCAATTATATAGGCTGGATGAAAAATTTTCAAACAAAATAACATAATTTATTAGTTCTTAGTATGATAATACAATATTTGTAAGGTATTTTTTCATAATTTCTACTCCCTAGAGACATATTTTATATTATACAAGTATGTATTTTATATGGTGTATATACTACACCTTTGAAATATTTAATATGAATATATATTTTTTCAAGATGACCAAAATTTAAATTATTCATTATTAACTTTAGGGGTTTTAGTTTTAATATTACCAATCGTGTAAGAATTTAATTTACTATCTCATTTTTTTGGGAATGTAATCATTTTAATTGGTGGAATATTTTAATAAATCATTATTAAAATAATTATTTTTTCAAAGACAATAGATGTTTAAGAATTTATAATATTTTATTCCAAAATTTCATCTCTTTGAAATATAAATCATTCAAATAATGTTTTATGGAAAATCCCAACTAATTTCTATATTAATAAGCAATATTTTTTTTCTTCATCTAGTTTTTTCAAAAAAATTTACAATATCCACTATTATATACTCAAATGTTTTATTGTGGAAATATTATTTTATTTTTTTCCTTTTACATCTCATTAATGGAATATTTTTATTTTTTTTCTAAAGGTTCATTTCTGAATCTCATGATAAATAGTAAAAAAGGTATGTTTCTTATTTATATATTGAGAATTAATGGATTTTCCAAGCACCAATAATTTTTTACATTATTAGGGTTCAAATATATGTTTTTAGTGGCCTACAATGAAAAATAATTTATAAAATATATTTTCAATACTTATATTCGATTATATATATTCATCCAAATATCATAATTTTATATAAAAACATTCATTTCAAATGAATTAATTGTCATATTTTCTATCATATTAATTTTTTTTGATTAACATCATCATGAAACTATCACATTCATATTTTGATTGGACATTTAATTTTTCTTAACCATCAATAGTATCATGGATACCATTAAACCTGAAACGATATTCCATTTATAAATATGATGTTTTACTTTGTAATATACTCTATTGATAGGTAAGATATTTATAATTCATATTCTCTACTCAACATAAACATTTGTTAATAATGGTGATTGTTTATGAATTTAAATAATCATTAAATATTAGACCCCTATATCATAAATGTGGGAAATCGTATTTGATATAATATATTCTACAAAACACCATGAATGTAATTGAATGTAAAACATATTGAAATATATATATATATATATATATTTATTATTAAATAAATTCATTCCATTTTATTATTTCAATTACCGCAACATATTGATTGATTGAAATGTTATACTCTATAAAGATAATATTATTTAAACATTAATTATAAAACATAGAGGTTAAGATAGAAGGTATGAATATTAATAAATAAATTATGAAAAATATATGTTTTAAACATGTATAAAATTAATATAATGGAAATAAAATGATTAGAAATAAAATAAAAAGCATATTAATAAAAAATAACTACTTTATAAAAAACTATATTTTTCTAAAAGTGGGAGTATTCATGCATTGCACACATAATATGATATTAATTTTTACATAATTTAAAAAACATATTTTAATAAATAAAAATAATTTTATAAATAATAATTTTGAAGTTATCTTTAGCTGAGTATTTCGTGTTTTTTGAAATTATTATATTTTTTATTGAATAGTAAAAAATATTATTTTTAATTAGAAAGTACAATTATATTTAATTTATTTCCAAAGATAAATTATATTTTAATGTATAATTGGATAAATTTTAATAAAATATAACTAAATAAATATATTTTAAGAAATTTCATTTTTAATTTTGATGTTAAAAAAATCTATATTTTTGAGAATATTGTCTTTAGAAAAAACCTCTTCCAGCACGTCTGCTGTTAAATTTTAAAATTTATTCTTCCAAATATATTAATTGAATTTGGAAATATAGATTCAATATTTTTAATAAGTACAATTTATATTATTTAATAATCTTAAAATAAATTTTAACTATATCAAATAGTGAAAAGAGAATATATTAATTTTGTGATTTATTAAAAAAGGGCTTTACCGCGTGGTTAAACTCTGAATATAAGGGTTAAAATGACCGAAAACATATCCAAAACTCATTCTATAATGATATTTAGACACAATATTCTCCATGATTTAATATTGTTCTAATATTGAGGCTTTTATCAAGTTACAATTGTGGGTATCATGTTTTGTTTTAAAAAATTTGAGGTGAGTATTCCCATCCATTTATAAAAGGCTACCCACTCTCCTCATCTATTCACACCTCTAAAACACTTTTTCTCAGAAAATACGTACCAAAATATGTTATTTTATTTCCTCCCAACATCCTGGATGATTTTTAGGAATCCCTCTAAATATTTAATTATGTACAAACCTAATGCGGCTCTCTGGAGAAGAGGTTAAATTTGTAAATGTGTGTAGTTGTTTAATTTCTTATTAAATCTACATAACACATTATTATCATTTGATTTTATAAAATCAATATTTATTTTTTTATATTTATATTTTATTTAGTTAATATAATTACTTATATCCATACTCACTTCAATCTCATGGGAATTGAAACTCTCGATGGTGTGTGTGGAGGACAACTGGCTCACGAACTAATGTAATCTATTTTCCATCAACACCTTTAAAATATTGAAATAATATTTGATTTAATGTAATTATATTATTTATATTACATTATTATAATTCTATAATTATTATATAACATATACCATATCACGTTCAATTCAATGGAGAATACGATAATGACCCGCAAGTGTATAGAGGATTACCACCTTCATGATGTGATATGATTCATTTCTCAATTACGATATACATAATGGATAGTATGGTTACATTGAATGTATTTATATGATAATTATTATCTGACCATAATTATTTAAATACAATATCAAATATTAATTTTTTTGAATACTTCAGAAACAATAATGCCAGCCATGCATACGTGTAAACTACCACCTCCACATATATATTTGAAATGTTTTTAATTTTATTTTTACATGAATTGTATTAAAATTGAATTTCAATAATATAAATTGTAAAAATTAAATATTAATTATTCTATATTGGTTAATTATTTATTATTTTACTTTTTACTCTTCCATCGTGAATAAATGGAATCAACATTTACCCATACATACATCGTACCGTCTCCATGAATAATGCAATACATTTTTTATCTCTAATTATTTAGATTACTAAAAATATAAATAAATTAAATATATATGATATATATATATAATTTTTAACATTATTTAAATGATGTTACCATGATAAAAATAAAAGGACAAAATATACTAATTTAAAATATATAAGAAAAACAAAGCAATTGTCACACAAAAGAGTGATTTTAACATGTATTTGTTTATAAATCAGAGATAAAATACTAAAATAAAATAAAATATTTTATATGCTATATGTGTATGGTTCTGTAATTTATTTGTAATAACAACTTATATTTAAATTTTTTATACACATATAGTAGAAGTCGAACAAGTATTAAGGGATTATCATCACATATTTACTTATTCCAGACATACTTCTTATTTTACACTTATTCATTTTTTGGTGTATACACTCCGCCATTTGAGATGTTTTTTCATGAACCTCTTCCTCTTTAATTTATTTAATGTTTAATTTTATGTTATTTCAATCTTCAGTATTATGATTTACAAATTAGGAATTTGGTAATGGTTTATTTCACTATCTCATCACTATTAATGATTTCATTGAAGCCTCTCATAGAGAAATTATTTTATATTTCTATCATTAACATATTATATTTTATTATTGTATGGTTACTCATGAATTTTTCAATATAATTGAACAATTATTACACTATTTGGTACTAAAAATGATTTATAACATGGGCATAAGATAATCTTACTTTATATCTATCCTCAGTAAAAAATTCAGTTTCATCCAAATCCATGTATTCTGAAAAGTACCTCGATTTTTTTTATCCTTTTAAAATTGTATAATTAAACACATTTTTAACAAACATTAATTCTTAATTTTTTAATATAATAATGTTCTTTTCAAAACATGGCATGTTTGGAATTTAACAAAAATATCATTTGAATCAATTTTTAACATGTTTGGGTTGTATGGAATTTTCCACCACCTTGGACAATCAATCTTTAAAAGAATATTTTATAATATTTAAAGGATAGTTTCGATTAAAAATATTTTCAATATTTTTTGATCATTTAAATTTAACGAATATTTTCAATGTGAAAATTTTATTTTCATAAATATTGATTTTCATGATATTTTTAGGATATTTCAACTTATAAATGACATCAACAGTTTATTGTATTTATGCTCTACCAAGACTATTTTGTATTGATATCAAAATTAATCTTTCTTTTGATCGTTTATTATCATCTTGATAGAGGATGTACAATTTTATACTCATTCTATGTATTTCTTTTGATTGTATATGATTATGTTTATTTGATTTAGGTATTTTTTAATAGTTACTATGTTAGTTTTTCAATATAAATTATTTTATTAATTAGGTTTATCCCCATTAATAAGAGGAATTCAATGAAGGTAGTAACTGATGGGTTGGCTTTGGTTATAGATATACCCTTGATGAATTGATGTGTACCATGAGATAAATTAGTTGTCCATACATAATTGTAAATTGAAGCATTTGTAGTGGTATCCTATCACAAAAAGTTATTTGTGACAGGGTTTTGTCGCAAAAAAATATTTTTGGCAGGAGAAAATCCCCTCGTAAATAGATTATCAGGTGATTTTAATAATACTTTTTGCAATGGGTCCATAGTAAATACTTATATTTGATGGGATTAACTATCAGACATAAATAAAAAAATCTAATAAAAAAACAAGAAAAATTATTATTAATATAATTTTATAAATTAATATGAATATTAATAACAATATGAAATAATACAAACATTATAAAAATATAAAAACAATAATTTACATCATAAAAAACCAATTAGACTAATAATTATATAGTAAAAAAATAAAATAATAACATAATAAAATAATAAAAACAAAAAATATTTCCAATAATATAAATTAATAATAATATTAAAGATTTAAATTAATAATAATAATAATAAATATATAATTATAAAATAATAAAAAATAATAACTAAATTTTAAAATTAAAAAAAAAATTTAAAATTTAAAATTTATAAAAAACACAATATTCGTAATAGAATAAAAACAAACTACATAGAAACATAAATATATGGGTTATGAAAAACATTATAAAAAATTTCATTCAAATTTTTATTAGAAAAAAGTAAATAAATCATTATGGGGGAGAATCATTTAGAGGAGCTAGAGGTTTTGGATAAGCTTGTTGAGGCAACTTCATCCGAAAACCAAGAGTCAGAAAAAAAATGTAATCCATCGTCAGCTAGTAATGTTGCTACAGCCATCAATGGATATTATCATGATTCTACTAGTAGAGTAAATAGAGATATTTTTTTCCTTATGCATGTTCTCTATATGTTTACCCTAAGTACACACATTATCCTCGTACTGTGTAGTAGATGGTGATGACTATACACGGCCTCCTTTAGAGCTGCACAATTAAATCACAACGATACCCTTATAAGTCTCACGATTCAATCGAGAGACCACACTAATTACTGCTATTTTTTTTACTAATTATAGATAATTTTTAATAATTATATTTATTTATAACTAATTTTTAATAATTACCACTAATTAATGCTCTTTAGTGATATTTTTAATTTATTACCATTAATTAGTATTAATCACATCTATTTTAGATAATTAGTGATAATTTTTACTAATTACCGGTAAATATTACTCAGTACTTCTAATAATTATTATTCTCCACTAATTGTTACAAATCAATGCTAATTAACAAATATTATTTCAAATTTCTATTAATTTATAAATTTTTTTTTCTAATTACTGATAATTTTAAATAATTGTGTACATTTATCCTTATTTTATTACTAATTACTAATAATTTATACTAATTACCATTTTTAACACAGTATCATTACATTTTTCGGATTATCACAAATTATAGCTATTTACCGCTAATTAAAACCAATTACTACCATTTAAAACTATTAACTTTTTAATTACATACATTACAAATATTTAAATCTAAATATAAAAAATTAAAATAACCACATTTAAATATAAATTATATTTATAATTAAAAATAATTACTTCTAACTATATAAAATTTCTTCAAATTGACTCTAATTAAAATTTAGTTATAATAATAAAATATAATAAAACTTTAAAAAATTAAAATATTACAGAATTACCAAAAAATGAAGCTTTTGAGGACTGAAAACATCAAAAATATCCTTCCCCCTAAATATTTACACATTTACTTGAAGGAGTTGAAAACTAATAAAATGGGAGCTGAATTGTTGATTGGAGAGAGAAAAAATGGTTTTTTGGGTATATAAGTTAGATTAGTTGGAATGAGAGTATTTTCAAATACAACCCATTGCAAAAGGAATAATTTGTGTAAAAAACCACCACAAATTGTTCTCGCAATAAATACTAGAGGTGGATTTTAGAAAAAAAAAATTATGATAGAACTCATCACAAATACACACATGCCAATAGAGTATTTGAGATGAGACCCATCAAAAATAGTTCACATTTTAAAAAAATATCTTTGATAGGTCCCTTCACAAATAATTACTTATAGACAGAGTATTTGTGATGGGTCCCATCACAAATACTCTTGTATCTATAAATTATTTGCGACGGGTGAATGATCTCAACATAATTACTTTTACAAGACTGATCATATTTGCGAAGATACATGGTTCATGTCACAAATTCTCATTCACTCATTTTAGAGGCAATACACACCAATAATAATAGTGATGTGTTTTGTACCCATATTAAATAAATTCATATTTAATAGTATTTTGTATGGGTATCGGTCCTGTCACAAATTACCCATCACAAAATGTCGTTTTTCCCATAGTGAATTTAGAGGGGTGTCAACCCCCTGTTTTAAATTTTATTTTGAATTATCATGATATTTTCATGTGTGCATCATTATGAATTCCCTCATTATGATATCATTTATAAATTTACAAGTTATTATTGAATTATTTAGAATATTCATGGACTACTTTCAACACCATTTGATTACTTGTATGGATTTATTTGATTATCATTTATTTCTCCTATATTATGTTTAGTATTTTAATTTAATGCGATTTTTTAGTTGTTTACCTTTCCATATATATTAATATTATTTTTTCATGATATATTCCACTATATTTTTACAATTAAAGAGCATATGTTCTCACCTCATTCTTCTATTTTATTTTCCTTATGATATATGGAAGTATATTAAATGTCACATATGAATCTAGTTTACCAATACTACTATTCTATTCTCTCATTCAAGATTCAATATATTATATCTAGTTCTTATGTAATATGATAGACACGGGCTCAATGTTACAACATTTGAGGTTGTTGCAATTGGTATTAGAGGGAAGATGAGTATAAAACACGACAACTAGATTTTGGAAAACATATAGTATAAAATGTAACATTATGAAAAACAATGACGATAAGTATAAAAGTAAATTATAATTTTTTTCGTTAGGACATATATTATGTTTTTTTCCGTGAAATACATCACTATATGTACGATACAAATGGACGTGGTCTTGGAAAATATTTACCAATTATCTATAATTCTTAAAAATTAGTGATATTTTTGACTTGATTATTACCGATTACTTAAAAAACAAGCCTTACTACGCACTCAGTTTGACAATCCTAGTGGATGTACTTATGATAATCCACATATTCATTATAAACCATTATGAAGTACTAGAAATTATTTTTGTGAAATGGGAAATTTTATAAAGAAACTATGTTTATTATTATAAGATTATCCATTCCTAAAGTATTCTATGTATGTTAATTTTGTCACTAGTGTTGGGAAAATAAATTATGATACATACATTTATGATATAATCTATCATATTCCACTTTTTATAAAAATGGACCACGAGGAAGTATTCAGAATTGTATCAATGAACATATTCTAATGTGTAATAATGATTATTTATTTGATGGGATGAAGGAAATATTTTTAATTGAACTACTCTACTAAATAATCTCTTCATATGTAGAAATAATATCATCGGGTATAAAAATAGAGAATGAATTCTTCAATTATTATTTATTTTAAGGGATGATTGTTATAGACTCAGAATTTCAGTGGAATTTTTTTCTTAAATACATGGAAAATTTATGAGTCCGCAGTTTCTGACGACGCTTGATTTCGAGGCCCAGTGTGCCCAGAATCAATTTCTGAAGTTTTGTTTGGGTATATTCAGTAAACGTACGTATGAGATTTTATAACTTTTTAACTGGTGCTCTGAACTGAAATATGAGGGCACTATTGAACTCGCAACGTCGGTAATTTCTTAGTGAGACCTTCACCGTAGTTGCGTTATAACGTCAGTGGAAGATAGTTTTTTTGGGGTTTTTAATTAAATAGAATAAAAATAAAGTATTAACTTTATTTTTATCTTGGTTGTTGAAACCTCTAAGGGGAGGTTGGAGGTGGGGGCCACCACACCCAAGCCTCCCATGGGAGGTTATGGTGGTGGGGCCCACCCGAGCATAACCTACGTTGGGAGGATGCTATAAGATGGGGCCCACCCGATCCCTTAACTCCTCTAACCCCCTTAAAATTCTCTGGAACCCCAATTAAATTGGTTAAACTCTTCACCTTCCCTCATAAGTGTTCCACTCCACATAAATTAATTAATGGTTCATTAATTAATTTTTTTTGAATCCATTTGAATTCATTCCGACCATTTAAAATAAAGTTTATGCTATTACTTTATATTGGTTGGCATAATTCTTTAGTGGAGCCTTGGAAGAATTGAGAGAACATCCTCTCAACAAAGGATACGAAGAACCGTCGCCATATTCTTTCTTCTTCAGCGAGTCAAGGAGGTGCATCATGGGGACACTAACTACGAGATGCGACGTGCTCAAATATCCATGAGACAGGCACATGATGGATTCTCTGAAGGTGGGGGGCATGCCATCCTCTTTAGAGGACGAACCATGGTACCCGTTGCATTTTAGGAGGAGGTGTTGAGGGAGTTCCACACTTCCCCTCTAGTAGTAAATCCAGGTGTGGTGAATATGTATCAGGACCTTCGACGACAGTATTGGTGGCTAGGTATGAAGAAGGAAACACCAGAGTTTGTCTCACGGTGCCTCACTTGTCAGCAAGTGAAGGCAGAACACTAGGTACCAACAGGCTTGGATCATCCTTTAGAGGTCCCAGAGTGGAAGTGGGATGGGATATCCATAGACTTCGTGATGGGTCTTCCACATACATCCAGAAGTCACGACTCGATATGGGTGATTGTTGACCGACTCACCATGTCGGCCCACTTCTTACCGATCAGAGAGCAGGGATCAGTTGAGAGATTGGGATGCCTCTATGTGCAGGAGATAGTGCATTTACATGGAGTACCTTCTTATATTGTCTCAGACCGTGATGCATGCTTTACATCCCAGCTATGGAAGGGTTTGCAGGAGGCTTTTGGGACACAGCTTCGTCTGAGCACCGCCTTCCATCCTCAAGTAGATGGTCGGACCGAGAGGACCATTCAGACCGTTGAGGACATGCTCTGTGCATGTGTCCTCGACTTCGGTCTCAGTTGGGAGGATCACTTGCCTTTGGTGGAGTTTTACTACAACAACAACTATCCCTCCACCATAGGTATGACACCTTTTTAGGTCTTGTATGGTCGACCTTGCAGATCGCCACTATGCTGGATAGACCCAGGGGAATCAGCACTAGTGGGACCAGAGATGGTACAGGCTACCACGAAGAAGGTGCAGATCATCCAGGAGCAGATGAAGACTACACAGAGCAGACAGAAGTCATATTCTGATAGAAGAAAGAGACCTCTGGAGTTCGAGGATGATGACCACATCTTCTTACGGGTCTCACCTCAACGATGACTGTGGATATTTGGCCGAGGCGGCAAGTTATCACCTCGATTCATCCGAATTTTCCAGGTCCTCAATAGAGTAGGCAAGGTGGCTTACCGCTTAGCTCTTCCACCTCAACTGCAACAGGTACATGACGTCTTCCACGTATCTCAGCTGAGGAGATACGTGCATAACCCGTTCCACATCATCAACCATGGAGAGATGGACATCGATGATGGGGAGAATTTCACGGAGGTCCCAGTGGAGATCAAGGATCAATAGAAGCGGGTCCTGCATGAACAGTCGATACCTCTGGTGCGCGTTCATTGGCAGCATGGGAACATCTAGAGAGCACATGGGAGCAGGAGGCTCAGATGCATGCTCAGTACCCCCATTTTTCCCCTTAGTTCGAGTTTTAGCTTACAGGGATGTAAAGCCCTGAGGTGGGGAGAATGTAAAGACCTGGAATCTTCATGGAATTTTTTTTTCTTAAATACATGGGAGTTTTATGATTCTTTAGTTTCTGACGGTGATTGATTCCGAGGCCCGGTGTGCCCGGAATCAATTTCTGAAATTTTATTTGGGTACATTCAGTAAATGTACGTATGAGATTTTATAAAATTTGAATGGGTGATCGGAACTAAAATTCTAGGGCACCGTTGAACTCGAATCATCGGTAATTTATTAGTGAGACCTTCACCGTAGTTGAGTTCTGACGTGAGTGGAAGATAGTTTTTTGGGGTTTTTAATTAAATTGAATAAAAATAAAGTATTAACTTTATTTTTATTTTGGTGGTTGAAACATCCAAGGGGAGGTTGGAGGTGGGGGCCACCACACCCTAACCTCCCATGGGAGGTTATTGTGGTAGGGCCCACCCGAGCATAACCTCCATTGGGAGGATGTTATTAGGTGGGGCCCACCTGAGCCCTTAACTCCTCTAACACCCTTAAACTCCCTGGAACCCCCAATTAAATTAGTGAAACTCTTCACCTTCCCTCATAAGTGTGCCACTTCACATAAATTAATTAATGTTACATTAATTAATTTTTTTTGAATCTATTTGAATTCATGCCAACCATATAAAATAAAGGTTATGCTATTACTTTATTTTGTTTGGAAAAATTATTTGGTGGAGCCTTGGAAGAATTGAGAGAACATCCTCTCAACGAAGGACATGAAGAATCTTCGCCATATTCTTCCTTCTTCAACCGGGGAAAGAAAGGGAATTGACGCCCATGAAGAACGCCCACGACATCTCCAACGAACTTCATCCGCGTCAAAGGAGAAGACGCTGCCCATGAAGAACATCACCAATGACGATGTCACCATCTTCTGCCACCAAAGAGCAACAATCGAGGTAGGGGTTATTTTACGATTGAATGTTAACCTCTGTACCCCGTCGTATGTTGTGTGATTTGAGAACCGAATGATATCACCGTAATGAGGAGGGTTCGTACCGCACAAAAATGGCCTAAACCTCCCCTTTTGTTGGTTCTTGTTTGATGACGACTGAGGAGGTTAAAGCGGCGATCGACAACGAGCCAAACACGAAGAAAGACGGCGGCGCAAGGCCGCCGGGTCTCCATAAGGGCGCGACACCGCCATGCCGTGCTGAGAACCGAGACGCGGCCAGGCGGGCCACGACGGTGCCGGAGGGGCACGGTGTTATTGCATCGCACTGAGTGGAAGGGCCGTGGCTAGGAGGGCTGCGGCAGTCGGACGATGAGCGCGGCGCTTTCAGGATGCACAGAAGAGAGGGAGGCCGCGACTAGGTCGGGCCGCAGCAGAGGGGGCGCGATGCCGTCGTGCCGTGCGGAGGCCAGAAAAAACACAGAACCATTGCACCGCGGTGGAGAAACCAGGGGTGACCAGCTCAGCCGGCCGCCGATGTGCGCTACAGGCGGGACCCAAAAGGTCCCGTGGAGAAACAGAACCGGCGCCCAGTGCCGGGTCGGATCAGAAACAGGGGGCGCAGTACCCCCTATAACGTCCCGGTTCCGGAAGCCACCTATAGGCGCTCCGTACCAGGTCGGTCACATGGCCTCAAGTGCATTTCCCAAACACTAGAGGCTTTCGACTAGCAGCGAGGGCCTTGGGTGTGATAGTGGGGAAACTATACCCTAATCGGAACAGTACACAATGGAAGTAAACAAAGCATACAATAGCGGAAGTATTAAATATCCAACAAAAATAAACAGTGGAAGACTAAAACAATAAACAACTAGAGAACACATGTATATATGAAATGATGAACGATACATATGTTTAAGAAAGCAGCCAAACAAGTCACAATGCTGAATACAATACTAAACCAAAGTACAAAAGAAAAATAGATAAATAACTCCTCAACATCACAAGCCCAAGCTTGGTCCCATGCTCTCTTGATCCAAAGTAATCAAGTACCAGATGTCGAAGGGAACTTTCCCTTGTCTATACCTGCAATAACGTAGTCTGTTTGGGCCCAAAAGCATGACCCAAACAGGGTGTGAGACTAAATACCAGTAGGCAACCACCCGAAGATCTAAGCCTAACAGTCAGTGAGCATATGGTATGTAATAATACAATATGCAGTAAACAATAACAGTAAATAGGGGGAAATAAACAGGAATCAGTAACAGGATGATATACAACAGTAATAAATCCATAGAACAACAAGCAGTAGTGAATCAATCAGCTAACCACAACAGGAACCCCTCTGGGAAGTACACGCAGCCAACCCCTCTGGTCCTATCCAAGAAGTACCAACAACCCTCTGGGTAGTGCACTCAGCCTAACCCCAATGGTTTGGTCATACGGAATTATAAGAATCTCTAGGGAAGCTCGCTTGGTCAATTACCCTTATAGTATAGGGTAGTCTGGGAATCTTGGAGGAAGATCACACGGTCTAACCCTCTTATAAACCCAAGGTCTAGAAACTCTCTAAGGAAGCTCACTCGGTCAATCCTTCTATAGTTTCAGGTCTATCACAGACTCTCTAAGGAAGCTCACTCGGTCAATTACTCCTCTAGACTGGAATGGTTTAAGGAAAAACAAACAAGTAAAGACTCTATGAGGAAGCTAACTCAGTCTACCCTCCTGTTGTCTATATAAATCCAAGACTCTCTAAGAAGCTCACTCAGTTTATCCCCTAGAGTCTATAATGTCTAAGACTCTCTGAGGAAGATCACTCAGTCTATCCCCGTATAGCCTATAATATCCAATAATTTATAAGGAAGCTCACTCGGTCTATCCCTGTATAGTCTATAATATCCAAGACTCTCTAGGAAGCTCACTCGGGCTATCCATTATAGTTTATAGAATCAGGATCTCACGGTCCCGTGCCAGTCAGTGCATAATAATGCTATAAGGCCAAAGTAAACCTATAGAGATACTTGGCTAACCAGTCTATAGAAAAACAAGCATATCAAGAACATCATTCCATCCTACAATCACAAGGAATGAAAAACGGGTATAACGGAAAAAGGATAACAAAACCCAATGGTCATAACAAGAACAAGGCATGGGAAAAACATTCAAGAACAACAAGTTTCCATAAGCATGATCAAATTACCTCTACACAAGCATACAAGCTAGGCAGGAAAACAACAAGGGAAAAATAGTAAACACGCAATACCCCGTTCACGGGTATTGGTGGAATTTTCAAATAAAACTAAAAGACATAAAAATTTAAGGCACAAACCACCTACCTTTATGCTAGGAAATCAATATACTTGAACCAAAAGGATTGATTCTCCATAGAACGTCGTAGATCTACAAAAATGCCCAAAACTTTCAACCCACGATATCTTGAGAATGAAGGAAAATCATGGAATGAAACTCAAGAAGAAGGAAGAGCTCACCACTGCGGTTCTAACACAATCGACAACGGTCGATTTGGCAAACAAACAGAGGCTCAGGGGCTTGGAGGGTGTTCACGGCCGTACGAGCGCTCTCGGTTGAAGAAACTGGAGAAGAAGGTGTTTTCATCGATTAGGCACGAACCCAGTCCGTTTAATGAAAAAAATAAAGTACACGTCATGTAATTCTGGGGTGCATGGTGTGTACTTGGCTTTTCCGTACTCCACTTTAAGCGGCCGCCACATTTCCCCTACACACCATGTGTGTGGCCCAGACATGGCCAACACATTGCCTTGCGCTGCATCAAAGTACACGACGTGTACTTCAAAAATTTCTAGATTTTCCTCTTTTTCTAAAAAACGACCATAAAAGGAAAAAAATACCTGAAACAAAGATCTGAGTTCTTACAAACTTCCCCCCTTAAAGAAATTCATCCCTGAATTTACCTAGTGAGGCGTAGAAGAAGAAACCCCGAACAGCTATGGCCACTACGATCGTACATAAACCTCCCTCTCCCAAGTCTCGTCCTGTACTCGCCCATGAAACCATAACACTCATTCTAGAGGAATAGACTGTCCATGGAGAACCTTCGTACTGTGATCGACAATCCGGATAGGATGCTTCTCAAACGATGCATCCGCTTCGAGCTCAACCTCCTCGGGTTGAAAGACATGATAAGGGTATGAAAAGTAATGTCGGAGTTGAGAGACATGGAAGAGGTCATGCATGGCCTGGTACCTCTGTGGTAACTGAAACCTATAGGAAATCGGCCCAACTCTATCCGACACCTCAAACGGCCCGACGTACCGTGGTGAAAACTTAACCTATCTCTGAATCCTCTTGTGTCCCAACATCGGTGCGACACGCAGTAAAACCTAATCCTCAAACTCGAACTCCAGAGGTCATCTCCGCTGATCAGCATAAGACTTCTGTCGAGATTGTGCTGGAGCCATCCTCTTCCGAATCAACTCTATCTGCTCGGAGGTCTCCTGAACAAGACGAGGTCCCAGCAAAGCTGCCTTTCCTGCCTCTAGCTGGAACAAAGGTGATCGGAATGGCCTACTGTACCAATCCTTGTAAGGTTCCATCTAAATAGTCACCTGAAAACTATTGTTATAGGAAAACTCCACAAGGGAGATATGCTTCTCCCAAGAACCTCCAAAGTCTAGAATGCAAGCTCGGAGCATACCCTCAAGCACCTAAATCGTACGCTCGGACTGGCCATCTTTCTGGGGATAGTATGTTGTACTTGAAAGTACCTGTATACCCAAAGCCTTCTGAAGCCCCTGCCAGAACCGAGAAGTAAAACACGCATCCCTGTCTGAAATAATGGAGTTTCGAACTCCATGCAGACGTAAAATCTCTCAGATGTAAAGCCACCCCATCTCATCAACACCAAAGGTCTCCTTGATCGACAAGAAGTGAGAAACCATCGTAAGCCTGTTGACGACAACCCAAATAGCATCACTCCCTCGAGGTGACCTTGGTAACCCAGTCACTAAGTCCATCGCGACATCGTTCCACTTCCACTCGGGAATGGGTAACTGCTGTAAAAGCCCTGTTGGTCGCTGATGCTCTGCTTTCACCTACTGAAAAGTAGAACATCTCATGACGAACCCAGCAACATCCCTCTTCATACTTGGCCACCAGTACTGGAGGTATAGATCACAATACATATTGGTGACACCAGGATGAACTGCCCAAACTGAAGAATGAAAATCCTGCATCAGATCCTTGCGTATGTCTACTGGCACCCATACGCGTCCTTGGAAATTCCAGATCTCATCCTTGACCATTGTCCATCCAGGTAGAGGGTCCTCTCCTGACACACTCTCCCGTAGGACTAGGCCTTCTGAGTCTGATATCTGTCTCATCCGTACCTGATCAAGAAGGGTGGAGGTAATAGCTACAGAAGAAATAAAATCCTGTCCCTGTCTGTCGTGCACCTCCAAGTGAATCTTAGAGAACATATCCATAAGTTTCCACTCAATGTTGGCCTCCTGAACTTCCTAAATCTGAGTTCTCTTGCTCAACGCATTAGCCACTACATTGCCTTTTCCCGACATATAGGCGAGCTCCAAATCGACGTACTGAAGATACTCGACCCACCTGCGCTGTCTCAGATTCAGATCACACTGAGTGAAGATGTACTTGAGACTCTTGTGGTCGTTGAAAACCACAAAGTTCTCTCCCATAATGTAATGTCTCCAAAAACATAAGGCATGAACAACAAATGCCAACTCCAGATCATGCTTCGGGTAGTTCCTCTCGTGTGGCCTCAACTACCGAGACCCATACGCAACGACTCCATCTCCCTACATAAGAACAGCTCCCAGTCCAACACCTGACGAATCGCAGTAGACTGTATAGCTCTTGTATGGCTCTGTCAAGACTAATATCGGTGCTGAAGTCAACCTCCACATCAACTTCTGAAAGGCCGACTCATAGAAATCTGACCATATGAACTTCGCCCCATTCTTGGTCAGACCTATCAGTAGTGCTTCTAGGCGTGAAAAGTCCTGTATGAAACACCTGTAGTATCCAGACATCCCTAGAAAAATCTGAACCTCAAAGACATTCTTCGGATGCTCCTAGGAAACTAAAGCTCTCACTTTCTCTGGGTCTACTAATACTCTTGTCTCTAAGGTAACGTGACCCAAGAAGTGAATCTAATCCATCCAAAAGTGGAATTTTGAGAGCATAGCATATAACTGATGCTCTCTCAGTGTACTCATAACAATCTCAAGATGGGTAGCATGGTCGTGTCGAGTGTGAGAGTACACCAAGATGTCTTTCATGAAAACCACCACAAAGGAATCCAAGTATGGATGGAACACTCGGTTCATCAGTTCCAAAAAAACTGCTGTCGAATTCGTGAGACCGAATGGCATGACTGTATACTCATATAGACCATACCTACTCCTGAATACTGTAAGAGGTATATCCACTGGTCTAACGCACAACTGATGATAAACGGAACTCAAATAGATCTTTGAGAACACCTGGGCTCCTCGAAGCTGATCAAAGAGGTCATCGATCCTCGGTAAGGGATATCGGTTCTTGAACATCAACTGGTTCAGCTTCCGATAATCCATGCAAAGCCTAAGGGCGACGTATGCCTTATTCGCAAATAGGACAGGCGAACACCAAAGAGAAGTACTGGGTCGGATGAAACCCTTTTCCTGCAACTCCCCAACTACTTCTTGAGCTCCTGCAACTCAGGCGTAGCCATCCTATAAAAAGGAATGGACACCGATGCCACTCCGGGCATGATCTCAATTGATAATTCTACCTCACGCTCTGGAGGAAAAACTGAAAAGTCCTCTGGAAAGGCATCCCCGAAACGATCCACCATTAGAGGAAAGTCTAACTGCGAAGTCCCCTGGTCATCCAGATAAAGACTGGAAATCTGGGATGTAACTCCTCCTAACCCAAGATGCTCTGGTCCAGCTCTACCCACATGAACATCCCACTCTCCTTTATGAATAAAATATCCTCCCTCTGGTGATATGAAACTCACCCTGCGACAATATAAATCGACGACTTCCTGAAAGGGAACTAACCAGTCCATACTGAGAATGACATCATTGCTTGTCATCTCAAGGACATAGAGGTCCCATAGTAAGTGACACCCTGTAACCTCAAGAGGGCACTCTCTACACTGACGTACACTATATGTCCTTGTTCCCAATGGTGTGTCAAGAGTCAATATATCAATAGATGAAAATATACAGAGCCTGAGGATCTCCACAAGAGTAATAGAGATAAAACTATGTGAAGCACCAGTATTGAAAAGGGATGAAGATAAAACTGAGGCTACTAAGATCGTACCTCGAACTGTGGAAGGGCCGGGATCCTGCATCTGATAGGTCTGCTCCACGACGAATGTCTGGCCTGTACTGCGACCTTGCGTCCCTGGCTGACCACTCTGGGTGGATCCAATCTGTCGTCGCTGGTAACCTGGTGACATACCACCACAGCTGCGACCTCCACCTCAGCCTGAACGGCTGGAAGAACTCCAGTTCTCGGACTGGTGAGAAACTGGCAGTACATCTCCTGTACGCGGGGTCATAGAATAACCCTTACCACCAGCTATAGGAGAGAAGATCTGAAAAAATGCAGAAGATGGCCCATCTTGCCGCAATATCGGCACTCCATCGGGTCTCTCTGGAATTGAGGCCTAGTATTCCCTCTACTACCACACTGGTAGCATACTACCTCACTGCCCAAAGATACATTCTGACAACCCTGATCTCCTCGAGAAGACTCCCTACGGAGCTTCCTGCAATCAGTAGGGGGAACGCTAACTCTGGATGTCGAACCGCCCTGGCCCACTGATCCTGAATATCTCAGATTGAGCTCAGTGATCAGCTCCTGGTTGACGATAGAGGATATCAAAGTCAACCTGAAGATATTTACATGGGAACATATCTCATACCTGAGACCATCCTCAAAATTTCTAGCAAGGAACAACTCATCACCTGCTGGAATCGGTGTAAAGCGCTGCATCTCAGTAAAGCGAGACGAGTACTCCTTAACCGAAAGAGTAACCCGCTCCAGACTCATAAACTCCCAGGATCGGTTGGCCCTCTAGGTTTCTGGATAAAAGTAATCGTAGAAGATGCATCAAAACTCATCCCAAGTTGTACTCTACTATCGCCATGACTGTGAGATCACCTATCACCGCCTCTTGGCGGTGTCTAGGAGAATATAAGTAGCAAGATTTACCCTTTTATTTAGAGGTATCTCTAGATGGTCAAAGATTGTCAGCGTGACCTTTAACCACGACTCTGTAGCCTGGGGTCCTTTATCCCCTGAGAAAGTAGGAGGATTCTGCTGCTTGAAAACCTGCGTCAACTCAGCCATCGACGGGGTAGGAGGCAGCACTCCTTGAAAGGTCTGCATCATCCTCAGGAAGTCCTCCCTGAACTGCACATTGACGCCTGCAATGGGAATAACTATTGGTGCCAAGGATGGCACAATATGAAGATCTGCAGGAGGCACCTGATCAGCCATATCTAGTGTCTGATCACCATCAAGCAGATGACGTACAACCGGAGGATGTCTCAGAGGCATAGCTCTAAAAGATCAAAAGAACACCATAGATCAAGACTATCAAGGACAAAGAACACAGGAGTTCAAAATGGGAACAGGAGAGACAAACACACAAGTTTACCAAACATGACTACACGACATGTATAAAACTACATGGTGTGTTCCTTTAAGCCATTCACATGGGCATGTACTTCTGCCACCTCTTGTCGTGTAACACCCTAGACTACACGGTGTGTTGTTCCCACACACGGCGTGTACTTGAACTCCATTCCCCTTACCGGGTCTCTTTACACGACTAACCCACATGGTCTTCTTAACCCTAGACTACACGGTGTGTTCACTAAGGACACGATGTGTATTAGACAAGGTTTTGATGACCCGTGTTGTTAGTTACACAGCCGACTACATGGCTGACCCTTACACGGTGTGTTCCGAAAAAACACGGCATGTATAGGAGAAGATAACACCGACCTGTGTTTTTTGTGACATGACTAGGTACCTAGAACAAGACTACACAGTGTGTTCATACCAAGAACGGTGTGTACTACATGATCTTCCCCAACCCTTGTTGCTAGTGACACGGCCGGGTACACGGCTCACTACTACACGGCGGGTAATGACCGTACACGACATGTTCCTGAAAACTTTTTCACCACCCCGTGTTTCTGCTCAAACAATCAGTGACACGGTTTAAAACTACACGACGTGTAGTCAAGTACATGTCGTGTATTCTGGGTTTTTCCGGGCAGTAGCTCAAAAGCTGTACCGAAGCCCAGAAAACACTGAAAAACAAACATGGAGGTGCCAAATTCCTCTCTTTGAGGGACCATACTTTCCGCGAATCAAAGTTTGGAATCTCATATAGTCATATACAAGGGAAAACAAGTCAACGATCTACCATGTTTCGATTCATGAGGGCCCATAACACCTCAAGAACCAAAATTTGATGTTCATTTAAGCAAGGTACAATACAAACAATTTCTCTATTAAACAACAGAGATTCAATCAAAGCATCTTTCACAACAGCATGCATAATCTACACAACATCTATCAGAACAACATGAAATCGCTAATGCACCCTAGATGGCATGGCAAGAATGCATGGCATGTGATTTCTAACAAGTTCATATATGATGCATGAGATGGCATACCCTCATCTCATCGGGTTACGACAGAAATAGAACCGCAATAGAAACAACAACAACAACACAAGGCATGTGAATCACTGTAGGTGAAATCATATCAACCGTAAAATCTCAAAACCATAAAACTGTGATAAATGAGGTAGATTGGCTTTTCCCTATACACGGGTTAGATACTCCCGGGAACAACTTATTACCAAGTACCGAATCCATCCTATCCCTGGATAAAGGCTCTAAAAAGTAAATCAAGAGCAAATAATTCATCTGATACCACTTTGTAACATCCTGGTTCTAGAAGCCACCTAGAGGCGCCCCATACCCAGTTGGTCACATGGCCTCAAGCGCATTTCCCCAAATGCTAGAGGCTTCCAACTGGCAGCGAGGGCCTTGGGTGAGATAGTGGGGAAACTATGCCTTCATCGGTATAGTACACAACAGAAGTAAAAAAAGCATACAATAGTGGAAGAGGTAAATATCCAACAACAATAAACATCGGAAGACTAAATCAATAAACAACTAGAGAACACATGTATATATGAAATGATGCACGATACATATGTTTAAGAAAACAGCTAAACAAGTCATAATGCTGAATACAATACTAAAACAAAGTACAAAAGAAAAACAGATAAATATCTTCTCAGGATCACAAGACCAAGCTTGGTCCCATGATCTCCTACTCCAAAGCAATAAAGTACCATTAGTCGAAGGGAAATTGACCTTGTCTATACCTGCAATAACATAGTCTATTTGGGCCCAAAATCATGACCCAAACAGGGTGTGAGACTAAATCCCAGTAGGCAACCACCTGAAGATCTATGCCTAACAGTCAGTGAGCATATGGTAGGTAATAATACAATATGCAGTAAATAGTAACTGTAAACAACATGCAATAAACAGGAAACAGTAACAGGATGATATACAATAGTAATCAATCCACAGAACAACAAGCAGTAGTGAATCAATCAGCTAACCACAACAGGAACCTCTCTGGGAAGTACACACATCCAACCCCTCTGGTCCTATCCTAGAAGTACCAACAACCCTCTAGGTAGTGAAATCCGCCTAACCCCTCTTTTTTGGTCATACAGAATTATAAGAATCTCCGGGGAAGCTCGATCGGTCAATTCCCCTTATAGTCTGGGGTAGTCAGAGACTCTCTGAGGAAGATCACACGGTCTAACCCTCATATAGCCTCAAGGTCTAAAAACTATCTTAGGAATCTCACTCGGTCAATCCTCGTAGAGTTTCAGGTCTATCAAAGACTCTCTGAGGAATCTTGCTCGGTCAATTCCTCTTCTATCCTGGAATGGTTTAAGGAATAACAAACAAGTAAAGACTCTCTAAGGAAGCTCACTCGGTCTACCCTCCTTTAGTATATAAAAACCCAAGACTACCTGGGAAGCTCACTTGGTCTATCCCCTGTAGTCTATAATGTCCAAGACTCTCTGAGGAAGCTCACTAAGTCTATCCTTGCATAGCCTATAATATCAAATACTTTCTGAGCAAGATCACTCGATCTATCCCTATATAGTCTATAATATCTAAGACTCTCTGGGAAGCTCACTCGGTCTATCCCTTATAATCTATAGCATCTGGTTATCACGATCCTGTACCAGTCAGTGCATAATAATTCTATAAGGAAAAAGTACACCTATAGAGCTATTTGGATAACCAGTCTATAGAAAAACAAGCATATCAAGAACTTCATTCCATCCTATAGTCACAAGGCATGGAAAGCAGGTATAAGGGACAAAGTCTAACAAAACCCAATGGTCATAATAAGAACAAGGCATGGGAAAAACATCCAAGCACAACAATTTTCCACAAGAATGATCAAATTACCTCTACACAAGCATACAAGAAAGGAAGGAAAACAACAAGGGAAAAACGGTAAACATGAAATACCCCGTTCACGGGTATTGGTGTAATTTGAACTTAAAAATCAAAGACTTCGAAAGGTATGGAACAAACCACCTAACTTGATGCTAGGATATCAATATACTTGAACCACGAGGCTTGATTCTCCCTAGAACGTCGTAGATCTATGAAAATGCACAAAACATTCCACCCACGATATCTTGAGAAATAGGTAAAATCATGGAATGAAACTCAAGAAGAAGGAAGAGCGCACTGCTAAAGTTCCAAAGCAATCGACAATAGTCGATTTAGAAAATATATGGAGGCTCGGGGCTCGGAGGGTGTTCGTGGCCGTACGGGTGCTCTCGGTCAAAGAACCTGGAGAAGAAGGCGTTTTCGTCGATTAGGCGCGACCCCGGTCCATTTAATGAAAAAAAAAGAAAGTCCACGACGTGTAATTCTGGGGTAAAATGTGTGTACTTGGCATTTCTGTACTCCACTTTAAGTGGTCGCCACATCACCCCTACACACCGTGTGTGTGGCCTAGACACGACCAGTACACGACCTTGTGCTGTATCAAAGCACACGGCGTGTACTTATAATGTACCCAACGTGTACTTCGAAAATTTGCAGATTTTCCTCTTTTTCTCAAAAACGACCGGAAAAGGAAAAACATACCTGAAACGAAGATTTGGGTTCTTACACCCCCTCCCACGCGTGGCCAGCTAGGCCATGCAGGCCGGCCAGCCGGGAGGCCACGGGCCGAGCCACCACCAGCCGAGCCTCCACGGGCCGGGCCGCCACGGGCCGGGCTGCCACAGGTTGGGTCGCCTTGGGTCGGGCCGTCTCGGGCTGGGCCGCCCCTTGGACTGGGTCGAACCCACGGACCGGGTCGGTCCAACAGGGTCGGACCGGACCCAGACCCACTATGGCACGTTTACACCTTTTAGGCTGCATAATGGGCTAAGGATGTCCGATTAACGAACCGTCAGTGGTGACAAAAATCTAAGAGCGAGAAGGTTCCATTGGAATACCCTATGTGATGTTTGGATACAATTGGGTTATGGTAAGGTTGGTTTGAACCTAGAAACCAACAGGGCCCCTGGAACGGAAATGCCAATAACTTACAGACATGGCGTCTGAATGATGCACCGTCTATTAGGTTGAGATCCCATTGACGAGAAGGACCATTGAGATACTTCTTAATGGCACTTCATGACAGTTGGAGTATTTCCCAGTAGCTCGTGGAGTGGATTCTTTCAGTGAAGAGTAGACAGAGTGCGGAGACCTAGTAGCTGTCAGACCTGACGACTGCTTGACTGATTCGACTAGACCAATGGGGAGTGACTGGTAGTTGGCGGCAGACCCATGGAGGTGGAGCACCTGGTTGTTAGTGGTAGACCCACGATACTCGATAGGAGGGGTACCTCTGCAGAATATTAGGGGGAGTGTCTAGTAGTTGGCGGCAGACCCACAGCGGAGGAGCGCCTAGTAGTTGGCAGCAGACCCGCATTACTCAATCGGAGGAGTACCTCAGCAGTCCAAGGTTAGTGAGAAGCACCTTGGGGTCGCGATAGGCCCACTATTCTCATCAGAGGAAGAGTTATCCAGCGGCCATGGATTCGATAATGAAAATCTTGGTTTGAGCTAAGTCAATGACCTTTGTGTTTTCTTCATGATTGAGATGGGCTACAAGATAACTGAGGTATATGTATGGGCATATACATAAGTAATGGTTATCCGTTTATTCATACTTTGTGGATTATCCTTGTTGGATTTTGTGTGACTTGAGGGTCTTCGGGTCCCTACTGAGTATCATTATACTCACCCCTGCACGGGCTATGCCCGCACCTCGTTGTGCTGGACACAGATGACAGACAACGTTGACCGAGGTAGAGTGTACGAGGACTGGATGGTACCCGGAGGTGGATCTCACTATGAGTCGGTACCCGGAGGAGACAGATAGACATGGAGCGCTGAGGAGGCTATCTCTACCTACCCTTCAGGTAGGATCCATGGTGGACGATCCAGGAGCTGCTAGACACCTTCCAGCTGTTTGTCTTTTCATTGTACATGTTTTTTCTTTTCCTTGTACTTTACTATTGGGCTTGTATTTCCGGACCCCTTTACCTTAATCACTATATTTGTATTCAGTTTTACTTAGTTTTTTTATTCTAGTTGTGTATTCTGATTGTGTGTGTCTAATTTTTATAAAGGCAATGCCTTCCAATCTTAGGGATTTACGCCTTTGGTGCTAGTTGCCAGCCCCTGGCCTATGGAAGGCGAGCTTGGGGTAGTCACGAAATGGATCTCGAGGAAGGGTCGTGAAATTATTTCAATGAATATGAAGTTAGATTAAAAAATGGATAAGTAAATTAAGGTAAATAAAACGTTTCTAACATATGATAAGTATAAAAAAATATCATTGTACAATCATAAAGGGAATGTGGGTTTTCAACAACTATGGATAGAAAGTATTCTTTGTTCATAATTTCAAGGGTTCCAAATAAATTTCAATGTTCATTGACTCATAAATATGTAGATGGGGTGATATGAGAATGATTTTACCAAGCATATAGAAAATATACCTAAAATTAATCTAAGGGATCATGGTCAATATTTTTTTATTACAACAGATGAGGTTGAATGATTAAGGTGATTGTGATTTGGTTAAATTACAATGTAATAGTAATATTTTTTCAATGATATTCTCATTATGAGAATCATAAAATATATATGGATTTTACTGCATTACTATTTCATAAGGAATTTTTAGGAATACGTTGAATGGTATCCATTATGAAGAAAATTGATTAAGTGAGAAGTTTATCCTCTTGGAAAAAACATAATTATTTTTTTAACCCTTAATATTTCTTATATTTTCACATAATAATGAGATGTTTAATATATTGTGTTGGTTACCATGTAATTTGTTAGAGGTTAAATAGTTTATTTAATTCTTGTTGGATTATATTGAATTATTGGTTTATGAATATATTAAAAAACTAGATATTTTTTAATGAGTGTGTTTTTTCATTATTGTTTTATGGTGATCATGGAATTCACATATCTAGAATTCTACATTAAGTTCCACGTTATATTTTCTTGTAAGAATAATTTTGATTTATTAACTTTCCTTAAATATTTTTGGAATATGAATTTGTAAGGACATATTTTGGAAGCGCCTTATTGTTTTTTTATATGGAATGGATTAAGATAGAGATTTGGTTTTATTGGATAATGTGTTATAACCATTTTGGATTTGTAATATATCTAGAGTTATAAGGAACAAATTTCCTTTATAATGATATATTAAATCATATTAAAGTATAAAAATTCCTTTTGTATATTCATTACATTGAATAAGAAACCATGTATGAATTGGTCTATGTACTTATGAAGGATTAAATTTTTTCTATCAAATATAGAGATATCATGTATTTATATATTCAAATTTTGTCAATATATATCTTAGTGTGATACCTCAATTCTAGGAAAACGATCCTAAAATAAAAATGTCATCTCAGTACCTTCATTTAAGATGAATGAAATAGTCCATTAACTCATTACATATTTATATTCTTTATGCTTCCTTTTTATTTATCATTCACATTAACATTATCATTGTCCTTTATCACCCTAAATCAATACTTTTGCATCATACTTTTCTACCATGTTTATATCATCAAGTTCCACCAATATTTTCCTACATAGAAACATAAATCTTTGTTTAGGCAAGATGATTTTTTTAATTACCTTTCTATATTATCATTATGATATTTTATTACCCCATCTCTTGATGTGGGATTTTTTTATGGGTATTTTCAAAATCCAAACACTTGGTTATTGAGGTCATGATTGAATTGAAAGGACGTAAATTTTTTAAGGTGGTAGAATGTAATAAACCAATATTTTAAATGACGGTAATCATATTTAATAGAATATATGACACGAAACACCAACCATATAAGAGAGTGTAATGCCCTAAAAAATAAAATATATTAATTGTTTTTAAAAATCAATCTCTTCAATATAATTATATGCATACAACACCGGGTTTGTACAAAATGTGATACTATATTAAAATATAATTAATTAATCATTTCCATTATTACATATCCTTAAAGACAGTGGTAATTATTAATAATAACTAAATTAGAAAAATTATATTTTTTACACATGTGTAAAATAATTTAAATTTTTATTCATTAATCAAGAAATAATATAAGAACCATTTGAAAAAGAATGAAATTATTTGTACTTTTTTAAATAAGGTTGTTTATTTCAACATTTATCTCGTGATTTAAAATTATTATTTTACCAATTTTATAAAAATAATTTTAAAAAACTATAATAAATTTTTATTATATATATAAAATTTATCCTTGGGTGAATATTTAGTATTTTTTCTAAAAATATTATTTTTTGACAAATAGTGAAAATAATGTTTTTATTAAAAAAATATTTTTTAAAAATTATATTACAATATTAATTATATTATAAATTGATATTAAAGATAATATAGTTCAATAATATTAAAAATTATGTAATTTACATATTTGGAATCAATTTCTAATTTAATTTTGATATTAAAGCATTTTGTACTAATGAGAATTTTCTCATTCGAAGCCTTCAATTTTAATGTGTATGGGGTTAAATTTAAAAATGAATTATGAAACATATAATTAAATTTTGTAAAATGGATACCATATTTATAATAATCTTATGTTATATGATATGATATGGTAAAATTAATTTTTAACCATACTGAATTGTGATATAACTAAAAAATATTTACTACAGTTATGGTAAATTTGGGATTACCAAGAGGGTTAAAATAAGAATAGATATGTTAAAAATGACATAAAACATATAAAAACCCTATATTAAATCTCACTACGGTCCCTATGAATAATATTTTTTGATAATATCACATTTATTATGCTTATGTATAAATAGAAATGTGGTAATCACTTTGTCTTTTAAAAAATTCAATGTGTGTCCCCCCTACTTATAAAACGACACCCCTATAATCTTTATTTCAGACATAAAAACTATTTTGGATAAATTAATAAATACCAAAATAGTTTAATATATTCTCCCCAAAATATATAGTATTATTTTTGGTTAGAAATCCTTCTTGTGAAGGATTTTCATATAATCCTACAGCCACTCACTAATAAATACGTAAAATTCCTAAGCATGCTTAGTTTGTTTCTTGTTCCACCTCCAGAAAACGTTATTTAAATATGAAAATATAATAAAACCACTTTATATTATATTTTTATATGCTATTGTGCAAATTTAATTACCCATATCTATATCTACATCCTCCAAATGGGAAACAAAACTATAAATCATGTGCATGTTAGACAACTACATCATGAACCAATGTAATAAATTTTCCATCACCAACATTCATCATGGGGTATAATGATGGTTTTATCATATTTATATTATATTAATTATATAATTATAATTATTAAATAATAATATCACATATACAATTGTAATTTTCTTTCTGTAGGGGACACGATAATTTCACTCCTGTGTCTGGAGGACTTCGGCCTCACGAAGCATTGTTATTATTTTTTGGATTGAGAAATAATTGGAAGGTAATTAAGGATAATATTAATATATATAATATCTATTTAAGATCTATAATAACATATATAAAAATAATATCACAAAAAAATTATTAATTTCCAATACATTGGAATCAATAACATCACTCGTGCGTACGTGTGGACTATCACCTCCACATTGTGATGTTGTTTTTTCATTTAATTCTTAAATGGTTGATAATATGGATTTATTTTATTAATATATATGTTATTAATGAAATAATAATGAATATGGTAAGAAACTTATAATTTATTCACCTTTTTCCAACATTTAAGAAAAAATGGAAACAACATTCATGCGTGCATACATCCAACCATCTCTATTAACGGTGTAATAATTTTTCAATATATTCATATAAAAGATTACGATAAATAAATTTATAATGAAAATATATTATATTTATGTCATGGTTAACATTATAGAGATGAATTATCCATGAACAATTTAGAGGACCAAATTACTGGCCAAAATCCTATAAGACCAATGAAACAATTATCAACCAACACAATGAATTTAAAAACGGATTATTAATAAATGGTTTATTAAAGACTATAATTAAATAATATATTGTTTTATTTACATTAATATGGTTCTATAATTATATTTTTTTAAACCTATGTTTGTTATATTTTATATTCAGACACATATAAAATACATTTAACTAGAGGTATGTGATTCTCATGAGAAATTTAATTTTTGAGATATATCACATATTAACCACTTATTTTATTGTGTGGTGTATATAATTACCTGTTTTAAATTTTATATACTAAAAATATTTATCATAATTGATTATAATGTTTAATATTAATTTTTTTCAGTATTGGGCTTATAAAATAAATGATACCAAAGTGGTAGGGGTTTATTTCATAATCTAATCATTATTTGGGATTTTTCGGATTAAGTCACTCATCATGGGAATTATTTGATATTTATATTTATAAATAAATAAATTTTCTCTCTTATATTTTTTAATATTATTTTTAAATTAATGTTTCCATTTTTATACTCTTTGGACCAAAAACTTATAGAGAAAATGTGTTTTTGAAAATTTCACAATATTTCTCTTTTCAGTCGGAAGTATTGTTCATCTAAATATATTTTTTCTAACAAAAAAATATATTATTGAATTTTTTTCCATTTTCAGTAAAAAAATACAAAGCAATATTCATTACATTTAAAAAAATCCATATGGAATTTAATAAAAAATAGAAAGAAATAATTTTTTAACGTGTCTGGAATGAATGAAATATTCCACTATCCTGAACAGTCATTATTTCAAATGTTGGTTTATAATTTATCAAACATTGTTATATAAGAAAATTATGTTCGAAATATTTTATACTTTAAAATAAATATATTTTCAATGTGAAAAGAATATTTTTCTCAACGATATATTTATTGACATTGTAATGGTATTAATATTCAATACATAAATAAACCATTTATTATAATTATGATATGTTGGGGATATATTTTATTGATAACAAACATAATCTGTCTTTGGAGGTTACTTGTTAATTTTAATGGAGGATGTACAATTGTTTAACCATTAACCTTATTACTCTGGATGGTTTATGATTATGTTTATTTGATTAGTGTGAGTATAAATATTTTTTATTCTAATTTCAAAATAATAATTTTTATGTTTATTTTGTCTACCAAATTCATATGATGAATTAATTGGACATAGTAATTGGTTGGAGGTCCAGTTATATATTTCAACACATTAAATTAAAAGGACTCAAGAGATATGTTAGTTGGGCAAATGATAAGGTTTAAACTCATAGAATTAAACTATATTCGGAAAGGCATTAAATTTTTTAGATATATGAAGTTATGAATTCTATCATTATGTGAATATTTATTTATTTCCATTTGATTATTCATTTAGTTTCAGAATCCATGTATAAAATTCAATATCATGTCATTATTTATAGGAATATATTTGATCATTAATTGTTTTTCACATATTATACTAATTTTAATGAATAAATGTATTGTGTTTTAGTTATTTACCACACCATATTGATTTTGATTATTTATTCCTCATATCTTATACTATGCACGCATCCTTCCTAAGTATCTGAGCTCACACCATTATTTGGTGTTATTCTACCAAGGATAACAAGATATGTTTTGTGATTGATATGTATGGATATTTAAAGGTTAATAATAAAGTTCAAATAGAAAACACTTTGTGAATTTTATGTATATTGTTTAATATAAAATTCACGTATGTATAAATTTTAGAAAATCATCTAAACTATTAAGTCATTTAGGATTAGAAACATAATATCTAGTTTCAATTTAAAAATGTAGGCACCATATCCATATTACTAGAGTTGGGGTCATTTTATTAGAAAATATAATATATCATTGGAAAATAGTTGATTGCTAAGGATAAGTTATATATATCCCATTGAACCATCAACATGTCTAATGATACAAATTGGTTGGTTAAAATTTTTAAATTGACTGTTATTGTATTCCAACCCATCAATTGAGTTGTCTTTCCATAAGGCCTTAATAGTAAAAGATCGTGATATATGAGAACATGATGACATAAATTAATAATTCTTTTCATTGAGTATCTTGTTAATATTATCCATGATATTACTACATTAATATAAACAAAGGATATATTCAATTCTCATGTTATTTATTAATGGTATTAATTTTTAGTTATTTACCATTCCATATGAATTATCCATTTTTTAATCTTGATATATTGTATTGTATGTAACCAATACTAGGAATTTTATAACACCATTTAATTATTTTCTTTTCCATATGGTTCCATGAAGTGTATTGTGATTGATATTCAAGGATATTCTTCAAAGAATAATGATTTTATAAATTATAATATCTTATTTTATTTTTTTCATATCAAATGTGTTTGAGATTTATATATATATCTTGTTTACAGACACTACTAAATTATCCAGTCCATTAGGAAGTGATCGATTGTATGTATTTACAATATAATAATATTAACCACTATATATATGATACTTGATTTGGGGTGTTTACTAATGGTATCTGAGCGGGAATAATAGATTATTTGGGAGTTACATTTTGGAAAACATTAAATATTGAACATAACCCTATGGTAGACCATTAAGATATGTACAATTATGAGGTAATATCATAATTAATGTTCTATTGTTGAGATTATGTTGTTTTCATAGAAATAAAATCATGCATGGATGATACAATTGGGCGTGGTTTTGGCCTTGGTTCAACTTGGGGTAATAAACATGAAAGGAGTTTGTCTAATATATATTGACGATAATTATAATTCATGGTTAGAGTTCTCTTACTGCACACAATTTTTTAAACTACTAGCCGATATTCCAAGGATAATTCACCTATTATATATGAAATATTATGATGAATTGAAGTATTGAACCAATGGAAACCTATGATATTCCATAGAGGTGTGGGATAGACATAAATTATTTAGGACGGATAAATATAAGGTTTATCATATGCTCAAAATCATATGAACCCCTTCTAATCTATTATGTTATGGGTGTCTAACATGGTTAAGGATATTTTCAGAAACATTTATGCAAATAAATACCATTAGATTCATATATATTAGTGAATTTATTATATAATGTATAATGATTCTATAATTTATAGTTATAAGTGTAATTTTATCCATAAAATTTTGGTTAATAATATCATTGATTTTAACAAAATTATTATCGACTAATATTAATTTATTTTGAGGGAAAAAAAGTATTCTCAATAACCTCAGTTGTGAAAATAAAATTTTATGATTTCTTTTAAATTTATGGATATTGATCACATGTTCTAAATGGTATAAAATATATATTAACATGGTTTTAAAAAATGAAACTTTTATGTTGTGTGAAATATCATTTTATCCCATAAGGTAGAGGGGCTTGAACCATTAATTGAAGTGAGACAAGGTGAAGTGGCCACTACTAAACAACATGATGTCCTTGATAGTATAATTTATATATATTTCAATGGATAAGGATTAACCTATTTTGGGAATCAAGTTACATCCTCCCATATTTTATAATATTGTTGGATTTTGATATGATTAATTATATTTAAATACCTGCTGTATTGTCTTGAGGCCTATATAACATATAGTTTTGAAAAATAGGATTATTTTGGGAGAGTAAAATTACATTATTTGGGATATACAATTATGATTTTGAATAACCATTGAGGTTACAATATTTTTTAATGTTTAGATAGTTGATGTTATTTTGGTATATAGGGATATTTATTAATGGAATGATCTATTTTAATCCTTTTGGTTTATTTTTTATTTTTTAATATTAATGTATTATTCCATGAATGTATGATTTATCTATATTGGAAAACCTATACTAATCATTTTTTTATTTTAAATACTTTGAGACAGAAGGAATTACTTTTCAAGTCATTAATGATCTATTGGAAAATTTTGATTTATTTTTAGTTCTTTAGGCTTGAAAAAATCATTTTGAATAATCATTTAATAGAGTAAGAGATAAAGTGAAATTGATTGATTCTAAACCGAATAATGAAATAGTAGTTATGAAATAGAAATAAAATAGGTATTTAAGTATTTTCTTTTTCTCAACCATGAATGAAAATGAATCCCTCAAAATTATGAAAAGAATATTGAAATATAAAATTTATCATTTACCTTAATTTCTAAAGAAATGATTCATTTTTAACCCCACCTGATTTGCTATTTTTTCATCATTAAACATCTCATTAATTAATTTTATATCACACACTATTTGTAAATAGTTTATATTATAATCATACAATCATATGTTATAGAATAGGAACCATTGGCTCCTTCTATGGAAACCTGATTACGTGTAATTTCTGGTAACATTTATCATTTCAACTCCTCTATTTTAAAATTTGTTTTATAATCCCCTTGTACTATGTGGGGTTTCAATAAAGGTAATACCAAATATCTATGATTTGATGAATGAGATAATATTACGAGTCTATAATTTAATTATGTGGTATATAATTTAACAAATAAATATTATATAATATATTTCCATTTAAATAAATTTTATTTCCTTGATATATTGCGTTTCACAATACACAGGGTGTAAATATTCCTTGGTATATTATTAAAGTATCATTATGTAAACAATACAACTATAATATAGCCATTAATATAGGTAATATAAATATAAATTGAACATTTATAAAAAAATATGTATAATGGATTAATATAGTTAAAATAGATAGATTAATTTATAAGAAATATGAACTCATTTTCTTGGTAAGGTAGTTTTTGGGCTTAAGATTATTATTTAACAAAAAAAGTATTTTAGGAAAAAAAATTCACATATATTACATAACAACCCATGGTTTTATAAAAAAATTTAATATAGAATTTAATGCATGCAACAATGACTCTCTGTGAAACAACACTTTTTTATTATAATTATTTAAACAATATTATAATAACCTTGGAATTAAACATATTAATATTAATAGTAATATCCTATCTTAAATTTTATCTACAATGGTTTCACATCAATAGAAAAAATTTATAATTAATTAGATATTTTTTTTGGTAAAAATCAATATTGGCAGGTTTGTTTGTATTTTTAATAAAAATTTCATTTATTTAGGAATATATAAATTTTTTATTTTTTTGTTAAAAACTGTGTTATATATTAAATAATTATTATACTTTAAATAGATTTAGAAAGTCACATTATATCAATAATACATATATAAATCCAATGCATATCATTAAAATAATTTTTATATTGATATTATATAAACAGATTTGTTGAACATTTGATATTTAATTTTACTCGTCCTCTCACCAAACATGTGGGATTAGAATTAAACATAATGTTTCTGCATCTGTAAATTTAATTTTGAAAAAATAAAATACATGGTTGCGATAAGTAATATATTTAGAGTAGGAAAGGATGAACATAATTTTCTAGTGAATAGTAACTTGACCCATTGGAATAGTAATGTTACACTTATTAATAGTAATATGAAAAAATAAATAGTAATCTCATCCATGAAATTACAAATAATTTTTTTATCTTTTAAATGATCATATGATAAAATTTTATTATAGTATAATTAAATAAATATGTTGAAAATTAATATTTATGTTTTGGTATTTTTTTGTAAGTCATAAATAATTAATAAACAATTTATAATTATTAAAATAGATCAAATGATAATTTATTTTCATAACATTTATTCATATATTAAATTTTTTATTTCTTATTATTTTAGTATATTTTTATCAGACATTAGCCAATTTTTTAAAGTGTTATAAAATCAATTATAGATTTAAAAACTGTTCATTTCGAGTAAATGATGGTTTTCAATTATAATTAAATTTCACATATTTAGAAAATTATTTCCATAAAAGTGAGTTCAATTATGATTTCAACAAATAAAAAAATAGATATGGAGAATTTTCTAGATCTTTCTAAAATACATGAATTTTTTGTGAAGAGTAAAATAAGATAATTTACAATAAATGATATAAATACATGATTTATTAAGACAAAGGTGATTTTTTGCTGATGTAAAAACCCTTAGTTTGACTCACATTCACATATTATTCTATTTATTTACAAGAATCAAAACAATAGCTAGATTTTAGAAAAATAAAAAAATTACGAATAAAATAATTAAAAATCACCTCTCTCAACCACTATAAATATCACCCATTATCACCAATTCTACCCATACCTTACAAGAATTGAGCCTTGTAAAGTATCTACCCAATACTCATTAAAGGCCTCCTCCACATGCCTTGGAGCTCTTGGTATCATAAAAAGACCAAAATAAATAATCTCAACTTGGTTCTCAAATAGAAGAATCCAAGAGGTAAAATCCACTTTGTTTTTATTTTCATTTCATTCCATGTTAATTTATTTTATTATTCTATACCCAAATACCCTAATCTAAATGGAATTAAAACCCTAGTAACATATATTCTCAATAATTTTATTATTATAATGTGTTAATCCATCATCAATCCCATTCTCCTCTCCCTTTTAATATAAAATAACGGAAACACCGTCTGTCAGGTGTTGTTTCATTGCATTCAAGGATGACATGATTTTATTTTCCTTCTCGATCATCATGGATATTCTTGAAGACATTTCAATGGTTAAAATATATTGTAAAATTTATATTATAACCCTTTTTATGTTTTTTATGTAACATATTCACATAATAATAAACAGTATAATAAAATGATTTCATTATGATCAATAACCAATGTAATAATCTAAATTATTATCACTAAATGTATAATCTAATGACTCATCATCATAACATATAACCAATATATATATATGAACATTTAAAAATATTTATGTTCTTAAAAAACATATAATTTTAAATCTAATTAATTATACCCATTTTACATGAACTTCATTAAATATAGATTAGAGAACTAATCATGAAAACCAAGGAAACCAGAACTCTTGAATTATAAAATTATATCTCACAACTTATAAAAAAGACAAAAAATAAACATAACAAGATTATACAAAGTCAATAACACGTATAAAATGTTATGAACTAATAAAATAGTTGATTTAGTTTTATTATCCATAAAATTATTCTTATGTTTAGAATAAATTTAGACATAAGTTTAGGGATTTCTTATTAAACCTCCATTTTTATACAACTTATGTTTTCTCCGAATTTAATCCAATTTAATTCATAATTATTTTTATATACTACATCAACATTCTTTTTGTATGTTCTAAAATCATGTATCTAGATTTTTACATATTTATTTTATGTGGAATTACATATTTTAAAAGGATTCCTTCTCGATTATCCTCAATAGGTAAGTCCAATTAAATAGATCTTCACAAATTATTACCAATTTTAAAGTGCACTATATAATATATTTTAACAAATATTTATTTTTCTAAAATCAAAATATTTTTCATGAAATAATATCTTGGTCTTTTTTTGTTTTTATGAAAATAAATAAGCGTTTCCACATTGAAATTAGTTTATTATTTTCAATAAACCACACTAAAATGTTTTATTTCTAAGGATTATTATAAAATCTATTATATGATTTCACTTAAATGGGACATAATTTGTTTCTCAAATATAAATTAAATTTATTACTCTTTTAGTTTTTCATATATACATGTTTAAAATATGATTTTATTAAAAATACTAATGATTTTCCAAAAGAACACATTATTTGAAAGTAAAAAGGGGTTTTCTCATCTCACTTTTACTTCTATGAGATATATTCCTTTTTCACCACGTATTCCATGAGTTTGTTTGGTGTTTACTAAAATTTGATATATCATATCATTACTCTCCTTATTATCTAGAATTTTTAACTTTAATTAAATGATTAGTTAATAGGGATTAGGATTTAAATGTATCATAGAGGTATGGGACACAATGTAATGTTTAACGATTAATTTCCTCAAGAATTTTTCAATGGTATATATTTCTAAGTAAACTTCATTTGTTGAGTATTTTAATTCATTGAGATTTATCTCTTATTATACCATATAAAATATGTTATTTAAGGGTCTATCATTAGTTTGACCTTGGATGTTCTATTTGATACCATTCATAGTTTATGGTTGATGTATTCACATTTCTTATTCTTGTTTTTCAATAAGAATGTTAATTTTATTTATGATTCATAAATTTTATATAAGGAATATATTGGACTTAATAATAGATGGGTGGGGCCCTCTATAACCCCTAGAAGTATTGGTAGGTCTCATGTCATAAGAAAGAATCGGTTTTTACCTATTCTATATGGTGACCTAGCTGAGGCTATGATAGTAGGTTTATGATGTCTATTGTTACGCATTCCATAAATATGAAACTAGTAATTGATTTTCCATTTTATTATTAAACTATTAAAATATCAAATATTATGTTTTATTATGGAATTATTTAATAATATTCTAATTATATCCATTTTATTCTCAAGATTTTGTTTTAATGGAGTGTGTACTTTTTGTAATTCACCATGCATTTGTATTTATACTTCTACTATATTATTTACCCATATTGAGAATCTGAGCTCACCCATTTATTATGGTTTATATTTCCCTACGATATTAATATGAATATTACGAATGTATTTTAGGGATTATATCAGAGTTATTAATCTCTCTAATGAATGTTTTATATATTTTTTCCATTGATATTTGTAATGTAAAATATGTCTTTATATCTGGTTTTCAAAAACTACTAAAATATTCAATCGTTTGGGATATGACATCCTTGTTTATAATTATATTGTAATGATGTAAGGAAAGGGGTCTAAGAAACTAAGGTTGGGGTCCAGAATGTTGGTTATAGAGCACGTTTTTTATAAAAAATGGAAACTGGATTTAGAAAACATAGATTGGGGAACATAACCCTAAAATAGACATTGATGGTAAGAATAGAAGAACATACTAAATTTTTTGGAATAGTAGAGATTATGTGGATCTTATTATAAATTGTTTTTTCTATATACTATAAGAATAAATGGTTCCAGGACATATGTACATAGGTTTGACGACTCAAAAAATGTGTCACATGCCTTACATGGGGTAACCTGGTACATGACAATGGTCATTACTGTACACCTAGTTTGACACTCTCAGGGGATATGTTTAGGATACTTCACAGATTTATTTAAAAACCATTATTAAAGATTTGAATATCTTATGAAAATGAATGACCTAATTAAAACCTATGGTGTTTTAGGTTGAAAATAATGAATCATGATATTCTTTAAAAGATTATAAATTTTTATCACTATGAATATTATTACATACACCATGATTTTTGGTTTCAGTTAATGGCTTCAACCCGATGGTGTCATATAAACAATGAACATGATAGAAAATGTTCTGGTGATGAACAAACAAATGGGATGTTGATAGGAGTGAATGATACCTTGTTAATTCCTATTCATTTTTCCATAAATATTAATAACAACATATACCTTATGTCACAACCCGACCCAACGGGGCTCGAGCCGCGACCCCCCAAGCCCGCCTCCAATAGGCCAGGGGCTGGCGACCAGCGCCGAGTAGGCTATCACACACATGGGAGGTATTAGCCTAAGGTACCTGTACACACGCACCCAGAAAAACCTCCATGCAACAGTGGAGAGATAAAGAAACTGAAAAGTAAATGCATGCATACAATCTATCCCAAACCAGAGTGCAACAGCAAAAGTACAAGGGCAAAACAGGTCCCACCAAAAAAAAACTACAAAGCGCGTCCAACCTGGTCTGAAGAAGGGGAACGCTACCACAAACACCCGCTGGAAAGCTCCCTCGGCACAGCTCCGGTAAACACCCTGGTCAACTCGCTCACTAAGCGCCGCCTGCTCCGGGTCCTCCTGGGACTCCGTCAAAAGGCATGTGGTCTGCACAAGACACAAACATGTGCGGGCAAAGCCCGTGCAGGGGTGAGTTTAAACATACTCAGTAGGCACCCCAAAAACCCAAAACCCAAGGGAGCAACTAAAAGGCAACAGTCCTTTCAACCCAGCCGGAGGGAACTCAGACGAGAGAGAAACTCCATCTCGTGACCATCCTCGGCTAAACACAACAAGTCATCTCAGCTCAGCTCAGGTGTATGCCCATACATACACCTTGAACAATCCAGATATACTCAGCACACGCCACAAAGCCACAAGAGGTACCGACCTCATCACCAGCAACTGTCCACAACCAGGAGAGTACACCACAAACACTGTCATACCAGATGACACTCATCCGAGAGATACAATCTATTGGATCCCAAACAAACATCTCAGAATCTCACCCGAGAGACCACGCTCGTCAGATAACATCACTGAGGAAACATCGCTGAAACAACATAACCACCAAACTCCTCGGATAGGGGATCGCCGCAAGGGTCCGCTAGGGGATATCAAGACCCACCCCGGTATACGTAGCTCACAGATAGGGGATCACTCCCAGGGTCCGTTGGGGGATACCACGACCCGATCTAGCATACGTAGTTCTCACAGATAGGGGATCACACCCAGGATCCGCTGGGGGATACCACAACCCGATCTGGCGCTCGACAGAATCTCCACACTCAGATAGAGGATCATCGTCCATATAAAGATGGTCACAACGATACCGGAACCCTATCTGGTATAACTCGCGATGTAGGGGATCGAACCGACGATGCCGCAACCCTACCGAAACCACGCGCTGAGTAGGGGATCACATAACCAACGATACCGCAACCCTACTGACACCAAGCGCTTAGTAGGGGATCGTATAACCAACGATACCACAACCCTACTATAAACCTCATGCTGAGTAGGGGATCGTATACCCGACGATGCCACAACCCTACTGAGTATGGCCCACCATGTAGGGGATCATATTTCCGATGATGCCACAAACCCTACGGGGTTAACCTGCTAGATAGGGGATCGCCGCCCGTGAATAAGCGGTCACAGCGATACCAAGAACCCGATCTAGGGTAAAGATGCTAGAGGATCCGCTCCGGGCCCACCAGAGGGATACCACAACTCTAACAGTTTAAACATTTTATCGAGAGGATCACAAACCCAAAAGAAGGTTGTGATACCACACGAACCCTCGTAGGAACAAACCAAGGGAGAACCCTCAACCATTGCTGGTCCAAATGTCGCTAACCCGAGCGACTCGCCACAACGCCACACTGCGCACCTTCGAAGCCAAAACTGAGGACACCATTGCGTTCCATGCAGAAAAACACGCAGGATAGGTTGTTTACTCGCCCGAAACGGAGCACTGGTGAAAAATGCACTATTCACCGTAGCTAGCTCATGCGGGGCCCACACAACGATCCCGAAACCCATCGAGCGGATCACACCACGGCGATCCCCTCGAAAAAACAAGCGGAAGCGACTACTCACTCGTCCAAAACGGACACCCGGTGAAAAAGGTACTATTCACCAAAGGCCCGCCTGGGTGGGGCCCACGCCTGGATTCCGAAACTCATCGAACGGAACGCACCATTGCGTTCCTCTCGGAAAAACACACATGATCGACTATTCATCCGCCAAAATCGGACTCCTGGTGCAAAAGCTGCGTTTCTCCGCAAAAGCCAAAACCCGGCCTCGTGGGGCCCGCACCCCGTTCTCAGTCCCAACACCCGAAAACCATCTCAAAAAGTCTGTCGTACCATCAGGGTCACAACACCACTGACGGCACGTCAATCGAACGCTCCGGGTAGATGTTACCACGACCCGAAGTCGTAAAATAATAAAATAATATTATTTTATACGACGTTTCTAACTCCCGGGCCACGATCCCGAACTCTTAAACCCTCAAAGTGAGTTCAAAATGTCCTTCTCGGTGCAAAGAGCGCGTCGCCGCAAACGGCTCGCAAATCGGAGTTACGGTTTGCGAGTTACGGGGGTTTAAAGAACCCCCAGAACAATCTGGCCGGACCACCGCAGGGTTGCCGGAAACCACCGCGCCGCCGTGGAACTCGCCGGAATCCGCCATGACCGCCGCGGGTCTCACCGGAAAACCGGTTTTTTCGCCGGAAAACTTCTGGGAGCCACCGGGAGCACCCCAGTGCTCCAAATTCAGATCCGAAACATGTTTCGGAAAGCTCGGGACCCGAACTATACAAATCTTATGAAAATTTGAAGAAAAACAACACAAAAACGGGATCTGGGATTTTCAAAACTTAAAACGCCTACCTCGCGGGTGAAACACCAACGATCCGCGCTCCAAAGCTTCCGTTGCACGATCCTGGAACGTCCGTCGTCAAAATCCGAGCTCGACGACACCTTGATCGCGCGATTCGGCCGCCGATTCGCCGTCGGAAGGGGAGGAGAAGGAGGAGGAACTCCTCCTCTGCGCTTCACACGTCCAACAAAGGGGGGGGGGATATTTGTTTCTAACAAATATCTGCTTAATTCCCCAGCCCGACACGCCCCCGACCCCGCACCAGATGCGAACCAGGATAAGGTCACCCCTAGGGTAAACGCGCCATTCTGAATGCAACGGTGGACTCGGATTTGCGATCTGAGACTCCGTTCAGGAGTTATTCGAGCCGACGCTCGCACACTAACTTCGCCACTTATTTACAAAAACGCCCCTGGTGGCGTTTCTCACCGCAGGCCCGCGCCCGCAATGTTTACACCCCGCCTAGGGTAAACGGCACGTTTCGGACGCAACCGTGCCCTCAGATTCCCGTTCTGAGCTACCGTTTAGGAGATATCACACCCCCGCCACGTGCATAGTATAAAAATACTTAATAATTTTATAAAATTAATTCCGGGCACACCGGGCCTCGGAATCGCATGCCGTCTACGCGCCTAGCTCTGGAATTATTTGTAGAAATATTCCAAAGTCTGATAGGGCCAAAAACCCGAGTCGCTACACCTTTCCAACTATTCGAACCTGGAAAGAAAGATAAGAATGAAGTTTTATAAGAGCACCAATGGTGTAGAACATGAAATAAATAAGGATCAATTTCCATCAAGAAATAAATGTGGATGTAGAAAAAGATAAAAATGTCACAAAATAATGGAGAAATGCTTAATTTTTGAGAAATATGGACATGAAAAATAATTATCGAGAGAAAATAAAGAGTATAATGGAAGGAAATAAAACTAATTCCAAGAATCCATTTATAGTTATTTTTTATAAATTTTTCTGACCTGTGAATTAATAGAGTCAATTTCCTATTCTATAAGACATCCTATAGACTTAGGGATTACCAATGTTGAAAAAAAACACACGATTTATTTATATATTGAGGTTGTATTAGAAATACTATTTAAAATAACGATTAGTGATTGAACTTATTTCAAGGAATTACATCATATTTATTTTGGTTGTTATATAGTATTAGAAAAATGAGAACCCCCGTGCCAGGTGATATCCCATCATGTCCATCAAGGTCATGGGGATTGATCCCATAACCGAAGGGTGACAAGGGTGCAGCTCCTACCACTAGCCTATGTGATGTAATGTTTATCATGACTTTTTTTAGTTATGAAATCTAACAGGTAAATGTTATTTTGATTTTAGGGACTATTTATTCTATCAAATAGGTAACATTGGTATATGAAAATTGTTTTTGGATTAAATGATTAATATTATTTTTAGATATTTTTGTAATTTTTGTAAACATTAATGATTTTAATAAATATAATATTTTGAGAAATAATTTTTTAATAGTATTTTGGAGAAAAAATTGACATTTTGTGGACATGGGGAATTCCACGTTGTTCATGGAAATAGAAATATTATATAATTGATTATGTGATATGGGAAATTAATTTTTTGGTATAATAAATCAATATTTATTAATGCCACTTATAAGACTATATGAACCAATCCTTCGGATTTTAAGGTCATAGACTAGAATTGTTTTTGGAATGATTTTAATATTCATAATGATCTAGATTGAACTCTGAGATTTACATTTTAATTTTAGAGTTTAAATATTTTTTTCATCAAATTAATTTTAATTATTTTTGGGTAATTATCTTATATCATTTTAACCATTTTGGTTTTGGTTAATGTATAAAGAAAAAAGGACCAAATAATTTTACTTTTATGGCATCAGTGATCCAAAATATTTGATTCAGATTCTTCTAGAGTAATAAAAATTCTTCTTTAACATTAATCTCCATGAATAAGGAATGATGTTAAGATTGATCAACTCACAACCAAAAGAAGATATTACTCTTATGACATAGAATGTAATCAAGTATGTTTAATTTCTCATGTTTATATCTAAATAGTAAGGGAATACCTGAACTCTAGGAAAATGGTTTTGAATCATAAACATTATCTGTTAATATACCTTAATAAGGTATTGGTGGTCTTTTGAATTATTAAATGAGTTATGGTTTTGTTATGATTAAATTTATAATTACCATGTTATTTTTTATTCTCCATCATAACCTGAGGGTTATTTTTTCTAATTCTTGTCCATGTTTTGACCTCCCTGTAATATTCTACTATTCAAAAACAAAATATTGGTGTGACATTTGAATTTTATCTTTTCCCCTTTTTTAAGATATTGTCTAATTAACCATATTAACAATGAGGGTTTCCCACAAGGGTATTTTCCAAAAATCAAACTATGTTATTCAATGTTCAATATCAAATTGATGTGATGCAATTTATTTAAGTAGGGGAGAATGATACAAACCATGGTTTTACAAATGAAATTTATATAGAATGTAATGCCTGAAACACTCTGTATATGAAAAACAACACATTATTATTATAATTATTTAAAAAATATTATTATACCCTTACTATTAAAGTATTAATATTAACATTAATAAGTACTATTAAATGTTATTTATAATGGTTTGATCAATTAAAACATATTTATAATGAATATATATATATATATTAAAAAATATTTTTTTTCAAAATTAACATACGGTGAATTTTTATTATTTTTCTTATAATTTTGTTTTTTATAAATAGAAAAAGTTCTAAATGTTATTTTAAAACTATGTTTTTCATTTCAATATTTATTATACATTTAATTAAAAATAGAATCTATAGTATATTAATTATAAATATGTTAATCCAATGTAGATCAATGGTATAAATTTTATATTGAAATTGGATATAAATATTTATTAACCTTTTGACTATTATTTTTACCAACCTTCTCACCACAATTGTGGGGTTACGAATAAAAATAATTTTTCCTACTTCTGTGAATTTAATTTTGAAAAAAAAGAAATATATAGTTATAGTCAATAATATATTTGGAGTTTGATATGATCAACTTAATTTTTTTTATGAATAATATCTTTACCATTTGGAATGGTAATGTAACCATTATGATAAGTAATATGACCAAATGTATAGTTTCCTCACCCATGAATTTAGAAATGATTTTTTTATCTTATAAAAATGTATTATATAATTTTATAATAGTATAAGTATGTGATTATTTAAAAACATATTATTTAAGTGATGGTATGTTTTTTATGTCATAAATATTTAATTAAAATTTTATTATTAATAAAATAAATTAAAAGAAAAGTTATTTTCATAAAATTTATTCATAACATAAAATTATATATCTTATGATTTTAGTTTAATTTTATGAGACCTTAATTAATTTCTAAAAGTGTAATAAAATCTCTTACATATTTAAAATCTACATTTTTTATGTAAATGATTTCTTTAATAAAAAATATATTTTTTATATTTAGGAAAATATTTTCATAAAATGGATTTAATTTTTGTTTTATATATGGTGATATATATTTATGGATTATTATTTTTATTTTTATAAAATTCATAGATTTTCTATGAATATTAAAATAAGATAATTTGAAATAAATGATAAATACATGATTAGTTGATTAGTTGGTTTTGTTTGGCTGGTGTAATCACCCACGGTTTGAAATCACATGTAATTATTACTTTATTTAGTATCATGAATCACCATTATTTAATATATTTATAGAATTAATAATGTAATGAATAATAGAATGAGAAATAACCCCTCTCCTCAACTATAAATATCACCCTCATCACTAGTTCTCCTCACACCTTTAAGGATTTAAAACATGCCAAATTTCTTCCCAATCCTCTTGTGAATATTCTACCCCAAATCAATGAGATCTTAGACTCATTAAAATAACAAAACCAATCCCTATAAGTAGGTTCTGAAGGGGGAAAATTCATGAGGTTAAATCCTCTTCAATTTCATTTTAATTTATTTTCATGTTCTTTAATTTTTTTATTCTATACTAAAATCTCCTTATCCAAATTGTAAGAAAAATATTGGGAATTATGTGTAATGTGTTTTTATTATTCTAATTTAATAATCCATCAATAATCAGCTTCTCATGTGCCATTTATTCTACAATAATGGAAACATCATTTGTGAGGTGTTTATCATCGCCTTCAAGGATGACAAGTTCATATTATCCTTCACCATCATTAAGGTTGTTCATGAAAACATTTTAATTTATGAAAACATTTTTAATTGGTATATTATAACCCTTTTTATGTTCTAGACGGATCATAATGACATTATACTAAATGATAAAACTTCATGATTTCATTTTGAACAATAACCATCGAAATAATACGACTGATTGTCACTAAATGTCTTATCTAATGATCAATTCTCACACAATATAAAAAAATTATATATATAATAATTTAGACTAATGTATTTTCAAAAATAACATATAATTTAAATTTTAGGGTATTATATGTATTTTACATTGACTCCATTACTAATAAATAAGGGAACCGGCCATGAAAACTAAGGAAATGAATTCTCTTAAATGATAAAATTTTCTATTATAACTCATAAAAAAGATGATAAATAAACATAATATAATGTAAAAAAATAAATTAAATGTATATAAATTTTTGAATTAATTAATTAAAGGATTTAATTTTATTATACATGAAAATAAGGTCAATGTTAAGAACACATTCATACATAATGTTACATGTTTTCTTCCCAAACATCCATTTTCATTTGTGGTATGTTTTCTCCATCCATAAAACAATTTAATTCTTAATTATTCAACATAAATATTTAAAATTCTTTTTAAATGTTCCAAAATCTGGAATCTAGATCATTACATCATAATTTTAAGGGGAATTACATATTTTAGAAGGTTTCCTTCTCATTCTTTCTCGATTCTCCTGCCTTATTAAAGGGAACTTCTCGAATTCATACCCATTTTCAAGGGAAAAATATAATCTATTTAAATCCATAAATATTTTTATAAAATAAAAAATTTATCATAGAAATATATCTTTATGAATTTATGGTTTTTTAAAAACTAATATTCCATTCTACATTAAAAACTCTTTAATATTTTCTTATAACCGTACTTAAATGTTTTATTTATAAAGATTAATAAAAATTATTTTTAAATTATTTCACATAAGTAGTACATAATTTATGCCTAAAATATAATTTAAATTTCCTTACACTTTATTTTTCTTGTGTGCACATGTTTAAAATAAGATTTTATGGAAAATACATATTATTTTAAAAAATATCTCTCCTTTAAGAAGTAAGAAAGGATTTTTCTCATCAAACTTTTACTTCTATGTAATATATGCATTGTTCACAATATATTGCTTATATATTTGGTTTAATAAAGGAACTATGATATATCATATCATGATTCTCCTTATTTTCATGACATTTTAAGTTTCATTTAGTGTTTCATTCATAAAGATTATGACTTAATTGTTTCAAAATGTTACGGGACACATTGTACGGTTTAATGATTAATTTCGTCATAAATTTTTCAATGGTTTCTCTATATATTTCAATTTCATTTGTTTAATCTTGTAATTAATTGAGGTTTATCTCTTATGATACCTTCTATATTATTTTTTAGTGATTATGATTAGTTTTTCTATGGATGTTCTATTTGATACCATTCATAGTTATGGTGGATGTATTCACATTTCGTATGATAGTTTTTTAATATGAATGATTACATTGATTATGATTCATTATTTTCATTTGAGGACTATATTGGACTTATTATGGGATGGTTGGGGCCCTTTATATCTACTCTATGCATAGGCAGGTCTCATGAGAAAAAATAGACTTTGTTTTTTCCCATTATATATGATGTCTTGGCCGAGGATGAGGTAATATGTTTATGATGTCTAGAATTTTACATTACATAATTTAAAAACTATTAATTGATTGTATATGTGATTATTAGATTATTATAATTTTCATGGTTATGTTTTATTATGGAATAATTTAATTAGAGTTTTATTCCGCCAATTTTCTGCTCAATATTTTATTTTAACAGCATGTGTACATTTAGTTATTCTCCATGCCTTATTATTTATGGTTTCTCTATATTACATACCCTTACTAAGCATTTAAGCTCCCCATTTCTTATGTTTTATTTTTCCCCATGATGATAAGATGAATATTGTAAATGACTTGTAGGGATATTATAGGTGTTATGAATGTATCAAATGAAATTATTGTATAGTTTTTTCAATTCAATGTTGTAATGTAAATTATATGTTTGTATCTAGTATTCCAAAACTACTAAACTATTTATCCTTTTAGTATAAAACTTCCTTGTTTATTATTCCAATGTAAAGAACTAAGGCACTAACTCAGGGAAAATTGGGTCAGGGTATTTACATATTATAAATAAATTATTCCATTTTTTTAATATTATTTTAAATAATGGATTTAATTTTAGGATTTAATGAGAAAATTATTATCATTGGATGTAATACATTCAGTTTCAAATTAATTATATATTTTTCAGTGATTAATAGAAAATAAAAATTTATTCAACAAATCCATATTTTTATTTCATTAAATTACAAAGTTATACACCGTTAAAATGGTTACAAAGTATATTTATTTCACTTGTATTATCAGTAACTCTTTTAAGATCATTGGATTAAATTATATGGTTTATCTTTTGTATAATAACCTTTCACACTTAAGAAGCAATTTTTATAGAAAACCATTTTCTTTCACATTTTCAAGAATTATTCTAAATTATATTTTTCTATACTTATGAATTTAAATTGATAAAATGGATTAATAAATTTAAATAATAATTACTAATATAATTTAAATAGTCAACATTTTTTGTTGTGAATTGTAACTGTATGAAATAGTTATCACCTATGAATGTGTAAAAGAGGTAAAAATTATCATAAACAATGGGATAAAACAATATAACCTTTTTAACACAAGATTTCATTTTACATGATGATTTTTTTAAAAATAAATATTTTAATTGGGTTATATAATTTATTTTAAAATATTAATATGAATTTGGGTAACCACTCATGAGTTTCTAATAGATGAGTTACATCTTAATCAAATTAAATTATATTTTTTAGTCTTTAAAATTAATGTTATTTTTTGATAATCCCATTCGGTATTGGATTTATAAAAAATTGTAAAAACATTAACATGTATATAAGTTATAAAAAAATAGTTTTTGGAAACAAATTTTATTTCATTATTTCATGGTTAAATAGTCTTTACACTTAAATCAATATTTTTCTTAAAAAATAGATTTTAATCTATTTTGTATTCTTATCTCAAAAGAAATTTCTTCTAGATGATGAAGTAAAATATGAATGAAATATTAATATTTTCAATCCTCATTGATAATCACGGTTATATCTTATGTTTTCTCTTTTGACTTATAATTATGTTATCATGGTAAAGTATTAAATATTCATTGTTATTGTTAAAATGGTTTTAACATGGTATAAGTAGATGATTATACCTTACATATATCCAAAACATGTAAAAATGAGATTTAATGATTTTTCTTTGGCTATATAACATCATTTATTTTAATTTGAGGTTCTTTGATGCCTTTTTTATTTTATTATTTCTATAATATTATTTTATGAAAACAATTAATTCAAAATGGGACCCTCTGAAAATTTAATTAACTAATGTTTTTCAATTTGTAAAAAAGGTTGATAAGTTCAGTTCAAAATTTTATTTTTATTGTTAAATTTATTTTAATATCATGGTAATTTAGATCAACTTATGGAGATTGAATAATTACATTGAATTATTATTCCACACCGACATTGTTTTTATTCCATTAATTAAAAAATAAAGTAATTTATTTCAAAAGTATTAAATATAATGCAATAAGGATGTTTTACTTTGTTCCTTGAAAATTTTAGATAAATAATAAATATTCTAGATGTTTTAAAGGTGATGATTCAAATAACACTATTATCATGATGAATTTAAAGTCAAAGTAAATGAATACTTAAAAAAATAAATTTTATAAAAATTAATATTTTATTAAACATAATAAATTTTTTAAAACTAATATGTTCAACCAAGTTAATGATATGATTTTGGAATAAATATTTTGGTTCTAATTATGTTCACTTTACATTTTATGATTTCATTCTTAAAAATTGAAATTTATAAAACATCGATATTATAGAAGATTTCAAATGTATTAACATGTGTTAAAACCATAAGATAAGTGTTAAAAAAGAATATAAATGTTTCTAAATTTTTTCAAATTGAAGTATTTTCACATTTCCATATAAAATAATAAACTATTTTCAATTTGGAGTTACATTATTATAAAAAATAAATATATTTTATTAATACTTTATGTAGTTCCTAGAGTGAACTGTCCTTCACTTATAGAGGTGTCTATCTCATACTATTTTACAAAAATAGTTTTAGGCATATGGATTTAAAAATCCATAAAATAATACCTTCATATATTCATTAAATAAATCCTTGACATTCTTGTCTTTCCAAAAGACCATCACTTCAAGGTATTTAGTGTAAGTCAAAAGAAGTTTCTCAATTAAGAGATACAACTCTTTACCATTTGTTTTTTTATTTTATTTATTCTTATATGACCAACAAATTAATGGTATATATTAAAAATGATTACATAAATATAACAAATATACATTATTTCTATTTTTATGATCAAACAACTATTGTCCACCTTATTTATATCATATGGATTGTGAATGCCTCTCTTGTTCCTATACAGGGAGCATCATCTCCATATAGGGGTGTTATTTTTTTTTGTTCATGAAATCATATATGGATTGTTATAATGATTAATTTAATATATATATATTATGATTTTAAAATATTTAATTATTTCTTATCTTTTTTGGTTTCAACTATAAAAAAGTGGAATCAACGTTATTGCATAATATGCCCAACCATCACTAGGAACAATGTTACTCAATTTTTAATCTCTATATTATAAGGGTGAATCTAAATATCTATATATTTAATATATGTGATATTTATATCATTAATAACATTATGGAGATTATATAACCATGTTAATAATTTAGGAAAAAAAATATCTAATTCAAAACATTCAAGAAAAATAAAGATTATATGGTTTAAAATCACTTATTAATTGATCATAATTTATATTTTGGAAATATATAGGGTTTTTTATTTATGAGTATAAATCTAAATTTAGTTTATGTGGTTTTAAAATGAGTTAGGAATAATGATTATTTTAGGTAAGGGGTTTCTCACCTCAATATTTATTTTATGGGGAATACTTATACTTTATTTACTATGTTACACCATGATTATTTGGGAAATGTATTATGATTGAATTATATTTTATGTCCAATTTTTTTAGTGGATTTACATTTTTCTCATGTAATAAATTAATTAATTAATTATCACTTCTAATATATGAACTTGTTAAGTGATTTCATATAGATTTTCACTCAAATTAGACATATTTTTTATTATATACCTATTTATTTAAGTGGTATATATACAAATACATTGATATATTTATCATGAATATATATTTATTAATGATGTATAATGATTCCATTAATGTTTATTATTTTAATTGGAAACATCTTCATAGTTACTAATGACGTAATAATATATTTTACAATCAAATTTATTTTGATTGCCAATATATTCATTAAAATAGCAGTTTAATATATATTTAATAAAAAAAATATTATTTTATCAAATTGTTATTTTAGTGTTTTCCATAATTTATTCCACCATTTACTTTATTTTTTAATTAAATTAAACAATGAATGTTTAAAAATTACTGTTCAACTTATTTACCTTTTGATCATATATATTGTAATTCCAAGTCCATTTCTTTCAAAATTGATTTAAAACATCTAGTGTTAATTTTTAAAATTATTTATAGAGGAAGGTTTACATTACCCTAATATTTTTTTATGGTTAGAATGGATTATTTCACATTTTATTTTAGATAGATAATTTTTGACATAATTTAAATAATTACTAATGGAATATATCTTTTTAACATATACATTGCTATCAAATATCCCTACCTTTATAACTGTTTTTTTAATTTTATTAATCAATATGTTTCTATTGTTTTAATGATGAAATTGTTTCCTTTAAATCATATTTTATATTTTAATTAATTTCATTATTTATTAAATTAAATTTATTCTATTAAAAAATCTATATTTCGGGTCAACTGGTGGCCATATTTTATCTCTTATTTATTTTTTGGTCCTTAAAATTCTTAGTGAAAAATAAATTTCTTAAGGACATTGGACATTTAATTTATCATAAATATATATATTATTAGTATCATTGATATTATTATTTGAAAAACCATATACAATTTCAATATATGTATTTTTTTTAATTTGATTGTTATTTTATTGATTAGGGAAATACTGATTTTCTATATTCTCTGCTCAATTCAATTATTTTTTTAATATGAAATACTGTTTATGGATAAATTTTTTCATTCAATATATAAAAAATGATTTGGTAAGAAGTTATAGGAAGGTCCCTATTATAGATAGCTTACTAATGCATAGACAATTCTTATAAAAAATCATATCAATAGCCTTATGAGATCTGTTTTTTGGTACAACAACCCATCAATTAAAATAAATTAGATGAAATACATGAGGGTAAGAATATCATGATTTATATTATCCTGATCTTCTACATTAAAATTTTCCTTCATTGAAAATCCAAGTATTATTATCCAATATATTACTCCAATGATATTTCCGATGATTGAATTATGTTTCCAATCTATTGAACAAACAAAATGTGTTTTCAGTTATTTAGATTTACATATTTAATATTACTAAATTAATCATGAAAGCTACAATTTTACATAACCCTTAGTGATAATTTTATCCCCCCTTGATTTTTTTATTTTACCCAAGATTCTGTAAAGTTTACAAGAACTAACATAAAATGATATGATAAAGTAAATAATTATCATCTCGATGAAAATACCATATATTATTTTATGACTTGAAATATTTTTTAGGATGTATATATGCCTATTTTTTGAGACTAAATGATGAATTAATATGGTATTTGTTCTCTTATATCTCATCCTAATATAATTTTAACATCTCATTAACAAATTGTAGTTATTTTCCTTCTCCATGTTTGATTTCCACTTAAATTGGGTGCGTCTTGGGACCCCAGAAGGTCGAGGTCATTTTTGGGGGAAAATAAGAAATTTATAAAGGCTAATGTTGGTTTAAATTAATGCAATCCAGGTAAAATTTTATATTGGATTTTTAGTATTCTCTTCAAGTTTAGATAACTCATAAGTGCATCTGGGTTTTTATGTATGAATATTTTATTTTTAAAATATACAATGGAAATAAAAACCATGTAATGGGGGTACACATTTTTTATGTTATTCAAGGAAGATTTCATGAATCTAGTGAGCACATTAATGTGAGTACACACCGTGCATATATTACACAACATATACTAATAAACGACGAGGTCAATTAAATTAGATACTTGATTTTCGGCGTATCTTCACACCAAGGATTAGAAAACATATATACAGATTACATGAAAAGTAAATTTCAATAAGTTTGATATTAGGGTATTGTATCACTTGAATTTCATATCATTCAAACATAGATACTTTAGATCCCACCCTAAAAGGATTCTCTGAAAAATTTTGGACTCTCTATTCATTCCAGATTGATTCATTCTAGGATTGATAAATATTGAATTTGGATACCTTATCTGTTGGTGAGTAATAATTTATTCTTATTCATTTCATTGTTATAAGGGGTTTCATTTAATTTTTATTTAGATAACTCGATCCATATCGATGTTTCTTCTAGTTTCCTTCTAGATCTATGTTGCAATCTTATTCTGGGGATTATTCCTCTACTGGTTGTGGTGCAGTAGGTGTATGTTCATTAGGTATGTGGCAGTTCCTCTTCTCCTCAAACCCTTTTATTAAAATCAATATTTTCTAGGATATGTAGATTGATTCTTGGTCCTCAATTTTCATTTTCTATTTCCTCTTACCAGGTTATACTTTATGGGTTTTTTTGACCCCATGTTTTGAGGTAGACAGTTTCACCTCTAGCCCATGATAGTGAACTGAATTTCTATTTTTTTGAAAAAAAATTCGTTAATGAAACTAAATTGTATTATTTATTTGATATTTTTATGTGTGGAACTTTTCTTCATAAATTATGGGTTTTCTTATTTTAGTAAATAATTTTTTTTAAATCATTGTTATTTAGTTGTGAAATGGGTTTGAAAGCATGAAATGATTAAAATAGTTTGATGAATCAGTTTTGAAAGTAGATAATGTGGGAATAAATAAGAACATACATGTAAGGTATTGTAATAGGTATCATCCACTATTTATGAATTTTTTTCATGGGTCTTATCTCTACTCCTGAGGCTCATTGTTCTATGGTGTTTTTTGACTTCTTGGTGGTTTCACTAATAGGGGTGTTCCCCATAACTCTAGTTTCAAAGCATATATCTTGTGGATTGTTGAGTATTATATTTTTTATGTTATGTTAGATTGTCCTAGATCTCCTTCCCATGTGTGATTCTTAGTTTAATCTTAAATTAGGATCTTGGACAATTTGGGTTCTTTTAGTTTTTATAGTATTGTTGTACTAGAATAACATTGATATGATATTTGATGTATGATTTTTTTAACGTGGTATATTATTTGAGATATTAGGATATTAAATTTTTTCAAACTAATTTAACTGCATTATTTTTTGGTTTGTAAAAAGATGAAATTAAATAGTCTTCTCATTCTTTTGATATAACTAATTTGTTAAATAATTACCATTCACTTTTTTTCTATAAATTTAAGAATGCTTAGATTGTTATTCAGAGATTTGATATGGAAAACAAGGGTTATACCCTATTGATCCTTTCTGATCACACCCTATCTACCTATTCAGTGGTGCACATACTAGGTTTTACCATTTTGTGTAGGGATAAGCATGATACCAGAGAGAGGTGGTGAGGTTTTCTGTCAACTATGATGGGTAGCTAGTGGTAAGATGATTAGAGTCTAGCCACATTATCACATGGAGTAGTTGGTTTTCTTGTTTTAGTTGTCCTTTTATGTTTAAATTTCATAGGGATATTTTTTACCTTGAGTTCTGTGGTTTACATTGATTGGTTTATGTTATGGAATATATTTATCATCCACTATTTATCTCTGATATATATATATATATATATATATTCCTTGACTTTTCTTCAAGTTCAGTGAAATATATCCCTCCATTTGTTTTCTGACTCCCATTTTCTAGTCTTCAGACCATAAGAATTGTGAACTCCCTTTCAGGTATGTGGCGAAACGAGTCTGGAACATGTTTTAAAGGGTATTTAGGTCGCTTTATTAATATATCGTTTTAGATACACTAGGTTTACAGATTTTTCTTATCATTGGATTCTTGATATAAAGTAGATATGATTTTCAAAACATGATAGGTAGATTATGGGATGTTTTTAGATAGGTTTTTCAGTGATGATACTCATGTTACCATGAGATGTTGGCAATTTTTTCTCTTGTTTTGAGTTCATGATGTTAATATTTGTTTTTTACTTATGGTTTGTCTTTTCTGATATGATATTATTATATTTTTTGATTATTTCTTTTGTTTTTATACCATATTATACCTCTACTATGTGTTCAGAATGTTCCATATATGGGTTTATAAAATTTTTAATGATGGAATCCTCTAATGGAATAGAACATTATTTAGAATATTATGCAAGAAATTCATTCTATTGACCAAAATGTTCTAGAAACTCATAATATAGCAATGAATCCATCACCAATTTCTCCTAGATAAATATATCTACCACCGATGTAGGTTTATGATAATCCTCCATTTTTTAATGTTAAGAATAATCCTATATAATTGGAGGACTGGATAGAAAATATGGATCAGCTCTTCGACTTCTTTGTATCACCTAAAAATATATATGTTATGTGTGTAGTGTTTATAGTTGAGGGTCCCAGTAAGTGTCGATGGGATTCCATTGAATAAGAATCTATTCACATCGTATTAAAATAAATAAATTAAAATAATCTATTCGTCTAGCATTTTTTTCTAGAGTCATTATTGATGGAAACAACTTGGGTGTTCCTCATATTGTAGTATCAAGAGTGTTTGGTTTTTTTATAACCAATAAATTTTCTAAAGTACTTTATCTAGAATAAAAGGTAGTAAATAATGGAATAATGAAATCTTATAAGTACATGATGGGTTTTAGAAAATATATTATATCAACTGTATTTATTCTAAAGCATTAATCCTTTGATGATACAGTTGATGGAGAAATGGTAGAAGAAATAAATACAACATGAAAGTATTTAAATTCTTCACCTTATAATCAACCTACGTGTGGAATCAATGGAAATCTAAGGATTAATATAATGTGGATGGATTATTATAGGAGTGGTGGATGTTGTTCTTGTAATAATTTCTCTTTAACACCCCATGTTTTATCTAGTGGTGGGCCTCTCAATTTCTACAATTTTGTCATGTTCAGACACACACATGGTTCTTGTCCTCCACATTCAACGATGTGTAATATCTATGGGATTTATGATCATATGTATAACTTCATTCAAGATATTTCCACTCATCAATATTTTCAATGATCGTGGGATAGATGGGATACTATATAATAGTTGATGCTCTAATGAATATATTTATATAGCCATAGACCTCATGAGTTTATCACCTATACATAGTAGATGATATTCCTACTGAGGTATGTGCTTGTCTAGCAATAGTGATAGGTACCATATATATTTCATTAACTATAGAAGTTGTTTTATTTGATACAGGTGCATCCCACTCATTTATATCTGGTTTTTATTGATATAAATAGCCTCAAAATGGAACTCATGTTAATTATTATGGAGGTATAAAAACCTCTGGGTATGTGGAAATAGTAGGGGTATTGATTTCCTTATTGTTCATTATATGTATTTAATAAAAATTTAGTTTCAGATTTTCTTGTTCTTGATCCATCTTTATCTCAATTCATTTTTAGTAGTTTTTATCGGTGGTAGTATGATTTATTCAAGATAAAAGAACCATAATGAGAACCATATATGTTTGGTTTTTGAAATCAAAAATATTTTCAATTTTTTGGAAGGCCTCCAAAATGAAACTTCTGGATTCTATAATTGGAATTATTGGGTCTTGGGATTTCGTTTCATGGATTATCAGTTTATCCTTATAAGGTAAGAACCATGAAACATCATTGAATTTTCGAGATTATTTTTTTGTTTGATACAAAAAACATGTTTTCAATGATTTCTAAAAGATGGGTTTACATATGTCTTTTATTCAATGTAAAGGGTTAAAACTGAATTGGGATAAAAATTCATAGTTTTCAATCAATGAGATAAAAATATTTCAGAATGTAACCCCTATTTTGATCTTACTTACACCTAATCAAGCAATTGTGGTATTTTGTGATTCTTATGGTCCTATATTGGGTTGTATGGTCATGAAAAAATTTCATGTGGTAGCTTAGGACAGTTTTCATCATTGACTACATGATAAGTATTACACCATAAATGATTTAGGACTGAAAGCATTACTAATGGTGATTATGTGTTAGGGACATTATATTTTTGGGGAATGGATCATTTTCTTTTCTGACTATAAGATTTTATGCTATCAATTTTATTAGAAACAAATAATCCTATTCAAAGAAATTTGGTGGAATAACATCATATGCTTCACATCAATATCACTTACACATTGGGGAATGAGAATTCAATTGAATAAATGTATGCTAGGAATGTTTCATTACGTGTTGATTAGGAATCAATGGAAGAGTGTAACAATATGTGTATTTTTTCGTTGTTGCATATGTAATATCTGAGGGATGTTGTTAGTGTGGTTCTAAACCATGTTCAGCTATCATCATCTTTTCTTAATTCTATTCTATATAATCAGTAGTAGGATGATGAGTTTATAGGAATTCTATAAAAAAACCCTATATAGTGGGAAGACAGTTTCTTGTTGGTCACCCTCTTCAAATTGCATTTTTAGTTTTTGGTATGTGTTTTTTGTCCCAATATATATAAGGAGATTAGTTTTGTCAAAGATTTATATTTAATAATTATATATTCATTTGAGATCTATGTAGATTTATTATACTAAGAGAAGAAAATTTTGGAGTATTAGTATGAAATGTGACATTTCTACTTTTTTCCACACATTAACACCTTCAAATAAATTTAGGCGGAGAATTTGAAACATTCTAGTTTTCTTTATCCTAGTCTAGTTATGTATTGTAAATGGGATTATGTATCCATGAAAAAATTTTATGGATATAAATGGACACCCAAGTGGACGAAGGCTATTTGGGGGGGGGTGATGGATCAGTTAATAGTGTTTACACATTTCATTTAAATCTGGGACTCTATGATATTTTATGTTCTAGGTAAGATATATGTTCAAGATTCTGGGAGGTTACATTTCGTTCCTTCTATAGATTTATTAGTCAGGGATCCAAGGATTACTTCTAGATTCTATAGAAGTCAATATGAATAATTGGGGACTCATGTTAGTTTGAGTACAACTTATTATCTAGATATAGATGTCCAAATAGAGAATAACAATCAGGTCCAAGAGGATATTATCCATGCTTGTGTATTGGAAATTTTTGGATTGTCGGATATCCATCTTAGATTGGAAGAGTTTTCATATAATAAAAATTATTAGTCACTAGTCAGAATGGATAATTTTTTGGAATTTTATGGTCACCAATGTAGAACAAATATGTGTTGGGAAGAGGTGGGTAAAGCTTCTTTTATGGGACCAATTTTTTTTCAATATACTTCTTCAAGAATTAAGGAAATAATTTGGTGTCTAATTATATCACATAGTTGAGTTAAATATTATGTAGATCATTGAATTATTTTGTTAGACTTTTCCATAGGCATTTTTGGATCTGTGAATGTTTCTCCTTAGTAGTGTCGTAATCGGCTTGGTAAATCGAGAAAGATGGATCCAAGATATGAATGACCATTCTAAGAAACTATTTTCTTTAGGAAAGTTACTTATCAGTTGGAATTTATAATTCAGTTGATAATAATTCATGAGGTTTGACATGTATTGATGCTTAGAAAATATCATCTAGGTCCTTCTCAAGTTCGGATATTGGAGGAGATTTAGTTAGTGCCATATTTTCTGTTGTTGAGGTTCTAGTTGAGATCATTGACCCTCAAATGAAATTATTATTTGGGAAGTTTATTTTGTTGGTCAGAGTGTTATGGTGACATGTATTAGATTATCATGAGTCTTGGTAATGTGGTTAATTGATGAGGGTTGTGTAGACTCATCTCTTTACAAAATTACATTCCCCCACATGACTATTTAGATATTGAATGTATTGATGTGATGAGATTGTAGCATCTGGTTACCCACTTTTAGGTATTTTTCATATAAATTATTTTTTTCATCACGACTTTAGTGAAACATGGGTATCTCAGGAATAAATGGTAATTATTAGTGATAATTAATTAAATTTTAGAGACAACGTTTATCTGAATTAATGGAGTCTTGTTATAAAAATGTGATATAATTATATGATTCTCCATGATTTTGGAGAATGCCAAAGTGGTTTTTGTGTTTTTTCATAAGAATGTATCATTCCCATAGTGTACAAGATGAATACACACTTTGTAATGGAAGTATATATCATGTATGTTCTATAGGGAATATTACTTGAATCCGGTTATAGAATGTTGTGAGTACACATCGTGTAATAAAAAATGATTTATTTTTAATAAAAAGGTGATTGGTTTTTCTATGTATCTTAACCCCGAGGATCACATGATGTGTAAAAAGATTAAAATCCAGGTAAGGTTTATGGTGTTGTATATTGGGGAACTACATCGGTTGGATTTTATTTTGTTCCACTATAAATCCTTTTGATCACAACCTCGAAGGCTTCTCAAATGATTTTTGGAGACTCCATTCATTCTAGATTGATTCTATTAGTGATTGTTCGTTTTTGTAGTTAGATTTAATCTATATATATGAGTAAGAATTTAATCTTCTTTATTGATTTGACCATGGTGGCATTGTTTCACATTTTATTGGATCCATTGACCCATGGTAATTTATCTTCTTTTTTCCTTATAGATCCATGATGTGATCATGTATTGGGATTCATTCCATTGATTTTTATTATGTGGAATGTGTGAATTCTTTAGGTATATGTCATTTTCTATTATACGCCAACCATTTTTCTAAACTAGATAAATTATAATAAGTGTATATTTATTATATAGCCTATGTTGTTTTTTTATGACTATTGTTAGTGGATCCTTTTTCGGAATGTGGGACCCCATGTTTTGATGTAGGTGGTTTTATCGCTATAATGTTTTAGTGAACTGTATTTCACTTTATATTGATAATTTTATTATTTAATGAAATAGTATTATATGATGGATTATTATTGTGTGTTTTTGGAATAAGGATTTTATAAAATATGGCATTCTACTATTTTAAATAACTAAAATGAGATTTTAAGGTATTGAAAAATGATATGTGGAATGGTTTTCAAATAATTAATTAATGAAAATGGATTCATGAATTAGTTTGGAAAATAGAGCACTAGGGATTCCATGTGTTCTTAAGTGAATGTTATAGTAATAGGTCTCCTCCTTTATATGGGGATATTATTATAGGGGTTATCATGGGTCTCTTGGTCTATTGTTCTAGGGACATGTTAGGATTGTCGGGGGTTTACTTATAGGGGCATTCCTCCAACGTTTATAATAGGTGAATATTTTGAGCAGCATGATGGGTACATGATTTTATATGTTAGGTATGAGTTTCTTACACATCATGAACATCTGAAATCCTTGGCATTATGTTAGTTGTGGTTCTTGGAAAATTCGGGATACTATGGGTTTGTATAGTTTTGTTATACTACTATGGATTATAATATGATATGGGGTGTATGATTTTTTACGTGGTATATCTTCAAGGATATTTTCATATTAAATGATTTCAAACTAATTTACCTTCATTATTTTGTAATATGGAATAAAGATAAATTAAACAATTTTTTCGATGCTTTTGATATAAGAAAACTATTAAATAATTATCATGGCTTGTTTTCATTAAAGATGAATGTAATTTTATTATTTTTCAGAGTCTATTTATGGGAAAACTATGTGAAACCCTACTAATCCTATTACCTCACACCATGCATACCTCTTTGACAGTGCGTAGACCTAATAATGTCTTTCGATGTAGGGAAATTTAAATAGGTATATTGAGGTGGTGATGTTTTCTCTCAACTAGGATGTGTATCTGATGGTGAGATGGTGGGAGCCTAACGATTATTTCATAAAGTGAAGTTGCTTTTCCAATTTTAGTATTATGTTATATTTAGAAATGTTCTTGAAATTTTTTCTTCACTTGAGTAGTTTAGTTTGTAGTAGTTGGTTTCAGTTATGGTATAAGTCAAATGTTCAAGTAGATATAGCTCATAACATAATATCATTGTGTAACATAACATATGTCCCAAAGATAACAATTTGAGATAATAACTCATTACCACATTGAAAACATTAGAATTTAAACCCTTTGATGAAATAATATGAATTATAACATTAACTACAATGAATTAAAAATGACACATGATATATCATGTCAAATTGGAATAACTAAAAACTCATAAATATAAATAAGCGAGTAACATCAAACACGTATTAATGAAATAATATTTATATGATTAACTCGTGCCTTATGTATGATAAATTTATAAGTGATGTAACATAAAGTATAATAAATTACTATTTATTATAATTAGATAATATAATTATATAAAACATTATAATATCATATATGATCCACTTATATCATTTAAACCATAGTTTATGAATATTTTTATTTTAAAAGCTACATTTTTTAGTGATAATTGTTTAGTTTTTCATGTATATTTCGGTTTGATAGTTATGGTCCATACAACATGTTCATGGTAACATAAGCTGATAATTATTAATCACATAAAATGTTCCATATTTAACACTTATTTAAAATTTTATATCTATTCATACAATGTGATGAAGAAATATGAATTACATAAATTCACTGAGGCCATAGTCTTTGTACACACATGAGTGATTCTTCCACTTTTCAATTAATGGAATGAAATACTGTTAGATAAAAATTTAGAATTAAATAGTTATTATTATATCAAAATTATCATATATATATTGATTTAATAAATCCTTATTACTATCCATGTAAAGATGAAATGAATAACGAATCACATCACTTCATGGATATGGTAGTCCATAACTATGCATGAACAAAAATATTATTTTCCAATAGATGTGATGGTAAGATGTTTGATAATATTTTATAATTAAAAGAGAATAAAAATTTAATAAATATCATATGTAAAATACACATAAATAATAATTAATATACAGGAATTATGGTTATCTATTATGAATCATATCTCTAGGTGGATATGGTAGTCCATATGTATGCAAAAAAATAATTTTTTTCCCATTTGATGGATAAGTGGTGGAAACTGCTTTTGAAATAATCACAATAAAATCGATGTATATTTATTATTATAGGATCATAATTTTATTATTTAAACAATACATATTTATAATGTTGATTAGGGAATAAAACTGAATGATATCTTTTAAAATTTATACTTATTTCTTGTGAGATAACCTTTGGCATACAAATTAAGCCTCAAAATATTTGTCTTTAGATAAAAAAACAGTCTCTAAGATGTATTAATTGAGGTAAGGAAGGTATTATGGTTTCTATTGGATATATTATAAGGATAAAAATTCACAAATAATGGTGGAGAGTAAGTTCCCTTTTATAATTTTGGGAGTGTACATACATGAAATTAATTAATACATTAAAATTTAATTAAACTCTTTATCAAGTATAATCTTTCAAAATTGAAAATATTAAAATTTAACATAACATATGGTTGAATTTTATTTGAATAGTAATAATTATACAAGTATATGTCAATATTTTACCCTTATATTTTATTTTAACCTCCGGTAAACCAAATTTAACCTTAACCCTGGTAACCAATTTTTACAGCTTTAACCTTAAATTATGAAAAACATTGAATGTGGAATCATTACTAAATATTAGAGTTCTATTTGAAACATTATAATCCATTTTATCACTTTAAATATCTTTAATTGGTTGAATGTAATTATAAAATAAGCATAAAAATGATATGAAAACCTGTCTTAAGAAAAAACTCATTTTTATGAATAAAATGAAATTTAAATTTATTCATTTCCTTGAAAAATCTATACAATGAATTTCGAAAAGATTAGATGAATAATTAAACAATATTTTTCATCAACAACATTAATAAATTGTGATTATTTATTTTATTATGATATAAACTCATTGTGAAAAATGTTTTTTATAAAAATATGTTTTTAAACATAAAAATGAAAATATTAAAAACTAAAGTAAAATGAAGATTCTTATGTAATTTTCCAGAGTATTTAATATTATAGGATACATATGTTTCTTAATAAACATGTTGAAATTATAATTACAAATTTATTTAATTATATTAAAACAAAATAAATGAATTTTTTTTCCAAAATCAATATTTTTTAACCATTAAAAAAATACTTTAAGAAAATTCCGAAAAAACCCAAGGTTAATATTGTAATTATAGTTACCCATACATTTCATACATAGATATTAAATCTTAACAGATTATTTTTCATTACATAACATTATTATCCATTCCATTATATTTGAGGTTTATTATCATTGTAAACATAGAAACATAAAAAATTGGTTTGTAAAATATCTACATGATTTCACACTTATTTATTCATAATCAAAACCATTCATAGAAATATCATACATAATACCCTTATTCATAATCGTGGTAATGAAAAAAATAAGAAAATGGTGAGATGAGGTTTCCATTAAGTGTAATTACTGGATATATAAATGATCAATAAAAATTACGTGATAAAAAGGGGATTAGAACATGATCTTCACATATGAAAATGAAACCATGCATACCATATATCATAATATCAAGTTATTTAAAAATGATTATAAGTTCATAAGACATGAATCATAATGTAATCAATGTTTAAAACCCTGAAATTATAAAATTAAAAAATGTATTCGATCGAGTGTGGTATAGGTAACATGATATTTGAATAGAATATAACACCTCAAGACATTATATTATATTTATTTTTAAATAACTAATTTCTTATTATACACACAACAACGAGTTTAAACAAAATCTAATAATCAATTAAAATATTATTATTTAAAACATTCCACTTATATCCTAAATATTACATTGGAGAGTATGAATAGTAATAACTAAATTATGAGTATTATATTTATTAAAAATTTATAAGAAAATTCATTGGTCATCTATTTATTATAAGTTAAATAAGAATCGTTTGAACAGAAAATACATGTTTTTTAAACTATATTTTTATAAAATGGGATTTAATCATGCTTTGTACATAGAAATTAAAATCAATTTTTAAATTTTTTATAAAATTTAATTAAAAAAACAAACATCATTTTTTAAATATTTCAGTAAAATTTATCTTGAGTTTATTTTAGGTTATTTGAAATGATATGTTTTTTGATGATTAATAAAATATAATTTTTTTAAAATATATGTTTTTGTTTAAAATATCTAAAAATGTAAATTATTTTTGAAATTGGATTTAAAGTAAAATATGTTAAATTATATTACTATTAAACAATCATAGTTCATTATAATAAATTTGATATTGAATTTTGATATTTCAACCATCTGTGCTTATATAGATTTTCTATTAGGGAACCTGTTAATTCGTCACATTTGTGAGTATAATATAAAAATTTATTATTAAAAATCTATGAATTGAATTTTTATAAATGTAGTTGATATTTGGAATCATTATAATTTATAATTTATAATAATATAAACATAATTTTTGACCATTATGAATAGTAAAAGCAGTAAAAAATAATTATCACGGTTAAGTTAAAAAATAATTTACCATGTGTTAAATTAATTTGATAAGTGTAAAAATGGAATAAAAACATTAAATCACTCATTTTGTTTCCATATTTATAACTTTTATTTTCTAAGGGTATATAATGACAAATATTGGGTGAATTGGTAATGATGAAAATGTAGTTTTAATTGAATATTTTAAAAACATTCATCTTTGTCTTCTCCCACACCTATAAAAAAAACTATAATTCTTCTACCCAATTCAGTCATAGAAAGACATTTGGTTCAGAAATTACATAACAAAATTATATCCTTAACCCCCTCCCAACATATAAGATCCATTTTATTGATCAAAAACGAACTTAGGAGGAATTTTAAAAAAACGTAAATAATTTGTATGAAGAAGAAGTGATGTTATCAAACGAACGTTTAAATTTTTTTCTTCTTCCACCTCTTTTATATAATATTAAACCATGATTACATAATAACCATATAATATTATATATAATGAGCTATTATTATTTTTATGTTTATCTATATCTCTATCATTTACTGTCAAATGGGAAACCAAACAATCGATCTTATGTGTGGCAGATTACTGCCTCACGAACCCAAATAATTCATTTCCCATCACCAAATTTCAATGATTGATATAATGTTAGATTTAATATATTCATAATATATTTATTATATTATTATAATGATGTAAATATTATATGACATATACCTTCATACATTCAATTCCATTTAAAATATTAAAATGTCTGTTGGTTGTACGGTGAACTACTGCCTCGCAAAGCTGTGTGATTCATTTTTAACTTCTACTTTAAATGGAAATTATTAGGGATTGATTTAATGAATATTTTTTATATATATATGAAATTTTATAGGTCATTAATGATTAATATATCACCCAATTAATTATACTTTCACTCGTTAGTGGAATTATATTTTCTCTTGTGCATACGTATGATCAACCGTCTCCACAGAGCGATAAGATTCATTTTCCATGTCCAACCTTCAAAAATGATTATGAAAATGTTTGTAATATGTGAATATTATATTAATAAAATTAATATCATTGTATATACTATGTATATATTTCATATACCTAAGAACCAAAACCTTCCTTATAATGTATAAATGAGAAAAAAGGCCATTAACACTCGAAACAATGAAAATAATGAAATATTTTTAGATAACGTGTGGTAAAATGTTACAAGAGTATCATATATGATATTATAAATATGAATATGGTTAAACAAAAAATTAATAACCTGATTAATATCATTATAATGGATCTTAAATCTCATTCAACAAAAATGAATCATGAGGTAAGGTACTTCATCTCATTTTCTCTTCATTGGTAAAAAACTTCATAAGTCAATTTCCTTCCACTAAGTTGTATGACATATTATGTTTTTTAATATTTTATATTTTTTTGTGTAATTAATGTTGAATAATAACTTATTTATTTACAATTTACTATATATATTTAAATTTTATTCTAAAAATAAACACATTTTTTTATTCCACATCAATGTTATGATCATTTTAAGGGATTTTTTCAAAATATCATATTAAACTGGATTATTTATGCACGAATTTACAAAAGGAAATTAGTTTATAATTACCAAATAAATACATTCAATTTTCCTCTCCTATGGTTATTAATTTTGTTTTCAAGTAATATTACCATTTTTCACTCTTTGGTATATAATACGATTTATAAATGTTTTTAATTAAAATCCAAATTCATTTCTCTCATATATTGAAAATGTTTTTCTTCAAAATCTATTTTTGACTATTTTTTAAAAAATATTTTAACATTATAAAAATTAATTATGAAATTAATTTTGATTCATTATTTAATTTTTAAAAAATGGTTTCATTGGAATCATCTTGTCTCTTATTGAATGATAAGTTTTTACCACTTTTAAAATAGTTTGACGGGAACATTATTTTAACATATATTGCAGGTAGTGAATTTACATATGTCATAACCTATAAATTGATTAATGAAACATTTACATGATTGAATGTTTAGTTTTAAAATAAAATAGAAATCCATGTATTTATTAAATTTTTAATTTTTAATTTTGGATTTTGAAAGTTAAGGATAATATTTTCCGCAAGAATGTTTATAAGGATCATTATATTGTATTTCTATTCATCAATGAATAAAAATCTAATTTTACATATACTACACAATGTATATGTTGTATTGAAACCATAAATATTTGTTCCATAGATCTATCATCATCATTCTTCCAAAAGAAAGTGTTGACATTCACTTTCTTGATTCATCTTTAATTTCATAATGTTTTCCTTAAAATATACCATTTTCTATTATCATTGATCATTAAATATCCCCTAAATGTACATAGTTTTTATTATGGATATAATTAATTTTAAAACCACATATCATTTATAAATATGGTGTTTTATATTGAAATTTATTTTATTTACTAGAGGGATATTGAGAATTCTATATTTAATACTCAATACAGATATTTGTTAGTAATGCATAATTTTCATGAATTAAATAGATTATTAGATATTTGTGGAATTATTTGGGCATGATAACATGGGTGGGGATATATTATAAGTTAAACCTTTATGAATAAATATTACTATGATATGAACCAGTTTTCTATCTATAGTTAAATGAGTTTCTAGTTTATACATACAATTAATTTAAAATTATCTTCGAAAAGATCTTTATAGTAGTGTTATAATAATGTTTGAGATCACGTCATCAAGTAATTGTTTATTTCCTTTTCCAATTATTTAGTAATAATTATCTATACAATCTTCACAATGAAAATATATCTAGATTAATTTTATTCTTATATTATTGATTAAATGGAATGTGTTTTATTATTTTCTGTTATATATTAATGGTTCCTTATCCAGTTGTGATAGTCATTTTATTTATTAAATTTCATATTTTTTTAATTTATTTACCTTTCCATATCACTTATGATAGTAAAATAATTTAAATAAAATTTTGGATTGGTTGTTTATATTTATATTTTGATTATACTTATTGATTCACGATAGATTAGGTTGTACATAACCCTTAGTGGGCATTTCAGATCACCCTTATTTTTTCTATCCTAGGACTTCAGAAAGTGTATTAAGAGTGATATTAAAGGATATTCTAGATGGAATAATTAAATTCTCAAAAAAATTTAATCTTTTCATTCCTATTTAATATGGGAATCATGTATCTATATAGTTTACTATGAATAAAAAAATATCAGTCCATTTGGAATGTGATAGCATGTGTATTATAAAATTATAATAATGTAAGACACCAGATTTGGGTTAATGAAGTCGGGATAACTACACAATGAACACTATACATGAGGGAATAATATTAGAATCAGACATGGAACTGTGGTATACACATAATCATAAAAAATAATTTCCTTTATAGTCAAGGCTCTTTTTTAAGACTAACATGGTTGAATGGGTTTACTTACTGATCTATCATAGTATCAATGGTTCACACCAAAGAAAATAACGGCAGAAAAATCCCCTTACAAAACTAAGTTCACTCTGCATTCCACTCCTTTTAACCTCATGTGATATCAGTATTTACCAAATGAATTGTTGGGATATATAGGTCCCACTAATCAATTAATGAAAATTATATGTACTTGTACCATATGATCGCAAAGGATTCATCATATCAGAATCCATGAATTGAAATGGATCTCATAAATATTTTATCATAGAATAACCCATGGAAAATGGATAAGTTTCTTAAGAATAATGTCATAATAAACATAATCTATCTTGATAAAGAATAAGTATTTTATTATTAGATGATAGTCCAAATACATTATAAAATACATTGATGGATTATGTCATTGATGAATGAAAAAATCATTACATAATTTTTTAGGAAAATAACCATTTCATTAAAGAATTACTTATTCAAGATATTATAATTTCCAAAATATTATGGAAAAAATTTTCATTTAAAATAACTATAATAATTTTTGAATAATGATATAAAAAATATTGTGGAAATGATAGTGATAGATTTAATTCATGCAATTTAAATTAAAAAAACATCTCATCTCTAAAATTACTGAAATGCTCATAAGGTACCTCATTCAGAAAAAAACATGAATATTAATTTCCAAATATTTTTTAAAATTGAAGCATTGTAAAAAATTGATTTAATTAATAATGTGATAATTTTAATAAATAGATTTAAATCAATTCTATAAATCCTAGATATGTATTAAAATGTGGTTTCACCTGAATAGAGAAATAAATTCGATGTTCCTTAAAAACTTATTCAAGTCTCTTTAGTAAAAAAAGTGTGGAAAATGAAGGGAAAATAAGTATTTTAAATTAATTAAGAGAGTAAATATAATTTCATTAGTATCATGAGAGTTTGATTATAATATTTCATTTTCATATATTAATCGTAAAGAATCCTGATATAAAAAGAGATTGTATCATAAACCCCCTTACCACAAGTTCACCTTTCATTAGGATCACTATAAATTCCTATATAATAAATTTTAGATTATTATAAATTTATAACAGAGTCACTTTTATAATTATAATACCATATATGATTCCTTAATAAAATTTAAATACCCCATTTTATTTTTAATTCATTATCAAAATTGTTTTTTCATGTGTTAACTATTTCGTTTATCATGAGGTTTCTGTTTCGTAGTTCTTGTATTGGAAATTTACCATGGTTACATAAACTCAAAAAAATTAATTATAATATAAATACCAAAGATATTAATTTTATTTCTATTTATATTCATTATTAAATCTTAGAGAAAAAAATAAATTACACCGTTCATGGAGACGATAGACTATACATATGTATGAACTTTATTTCCATTTTACGATGAGTGGATCAAAAGAAATATTAATAAAAATTCACCTTTAAAATTTCATTATTATTTTAAAATATATCATATATATTTATAACATTCAACTTCATTACCATCCAATCAAATTGAAAATAAAAAATGAACCACATTGCTTCATGGAAGTTGTAGTCCACACATACACCCGAGCGACATTATGATTTACGAAAGTATTTGATGGTAAAAAGGTATACATTATATTATCCTTCTAGAAGTATAATGTTTTCATAAATTTAACATATAATAATTAAACTCATCATAAAATCAATAGATAAATGATAGTGATGAAAACTGAATTGTATCTCTACATGGAGATGATGAGTCGTACATACACATGATTGATACATTTCCATATCACTTGATGGGAATGGGGGTGTATAATGATGTTTTAATAATAATAATAAAATTTATGTATATTTATTATACCTATGTTTTTTTTAATGATAAATAACATATATTTATAATAGGTAAATAAAATTATAAAACAATGTGATCTATTAAGGAAGTTAACTCTTCTTTGAAACTAATCCATTATTTCTCTTCTAAAGAGATATGGGATGGTGTTTTGGGAAGACCAAAACATCTAGATTGTTTATACAGATGATTATATGAGAAGTAATCATATTTTGGTCAATATAAAATTATCAAAGTGGTGTAAATATATGAGGTATGAGGCTCCTCATTTTAATTTGGATGAGGGGCATATTTGAATAAACTTAAAAGATTAAATTATAATAAAATCATTCTCTATCCAAATGAATCCAAATGAATATGGATTAGATTTAAAGGTAGAATTATGTTTTAATAGCATAAAAAATATAATTTAGATAAATTTATGAGTCATTTGAATCATTTTAATTTTTATTAGCCCTTATTAAACAAATTTTAATTTTGACTATAGTTGCATCATTTTCAATATTATCATGTTGTAATTTTTAAATAGTAAGTAAAAATAATACCATAAATTCCATGTTATTAAATTTTGAACTATATAATATCCATCTTGTCTTATTTCTATTTTTTTATTTTTAAATTGATTAATTTGAAATTATTTTGATAAAATAAAATTATTTTCATTTTTGATAATATTTATTTAATTTGACATAAATAATGTAAATAAAATGTAGAAATTAGAATGAAATATTTTAGAAAATATATAATATGAAATATTCACCTATAAAATTAATGTATCATTATAACATACTGAAGTTAAATAATTTTTAATATTTTTGAATTATTTTTTTTATTTTTATTCTTAATTGTATTTTTTTAATATAATAAATATACAAGAATTAAAAATAAATATATAATTTATATAAAATAGAAATAAATTTATATCTTGTAAATAATATCAATTTTACCCTAATATGAATCTATATTCCAACCAAACGTCCTTTTTTACATATGTGAACAATGAATGTATGTTAAAAACAAAGAGAGTGACTTTTTGTATCTTTCATTGATATTACAATTATAAAAGACATTTTCATGAACATTTTTCAATTCTATTAATAAATTTATTCCCTAAGTTGATAAGGATAGAATTGAATTAAGATATTAAAAATTATGATGATAAATTAGGGTCTTAACACTTAGATTCAACATATATTATCCTGATTCACCTTTTAATGAAGTGTAAAATTTTACCACAGTTTTAATTCAAATTGAATGAAAATAAAATGGCCCAATTTTCCAAATTTTAAACACATGGTTTTTAAATATTTGAGTAAATTTACATAAATAAATACAAATAAATTGATGAAATTAATTTTAATTTATTAGTGAAAATTATGAGAAAAACATCATTTTAGAAGTAAGACATTGATAATCATAAAACATGATATACTCATATCATATTCAAAGAAAAATATGTTAAGAATTTTTAAAATATTTAATAAATTAAATAATATATAGATTTATATATTTATCATTTCAATAAAGCACTAATAGTTATTAATTTTATTCATTAATAAAACTATATTTAGTGAATGAAAATTAATTTTTCATAAAAATAACCCTTTTATTTTAAAATAAATTTAATTTATTCTTATTATATGATAACTATATAAATAATTTTATTAATTTTTATACCACACATTTTTATAAATTATTTTTTATTATTAATATCTGTCAATCCAATGGCTAGAAGATAATATAAAAATAATATTTTGGTAAGGTATTCGGGTTTTTCTAAACTCAATGTTTCATGTAAGAAAGTTATCAATGTAATCAAATTAATTAAAGATAAATATTTCATAAAGGTTTTTTGGGTGTAACATTATACCATATTTATAATGAATTTCACCATTAATATTCATCACTCTAATACAAACTGATAAGAATGCCTCTGCCTCATCACATCCTCAGGTTCCCACACAACTTGCTCAAATTGGTGGTTTTACCACGAAACATCGATCACTTGAGTGGTTTTGTTTCAAAAAACATTATATTACTCAAAAAAATCTATGATGATTGTCCTTTATAAGAAATATATTACTATAATGGTTTGATCAGTGAGTTTATTACATGTGAATGATCATGTATGTAATTCCGCATGAGAGATACCAGGAAGATATCAATAACATGAGATAGATTTGGTGGAGGTAAAAATAATTAAGTATTCATTATCATATGATCAAGAATTTAAGAGGACATATTTACGTGGGTTTTAGCTTTAATTATTTACAAATCTCATGACCCTCCTCCAAGGAGATATTTATAGGAATACTTTATCACTAACTTCAAACATCAGACATTTCTAATAATTGTCAGCATAAATTTTTTATTGAATATGAGTTTTTCATATGTTCTATATGTTTTTTCAAACCCTATATACCATTTATTAAAATATATAAGGTCCCAATATTATTCTTTCAACATCTTTATTTTAGCATGTTTGTGTTTTCAATTCTTATAATAGATGGATTAATAAGACACCATTTTAATGTTGGAGTGAAAGCTATTATAGTAAGAAAATTCCTCCAAATGTATTTATTTATTCCAACCTCTATTAACATACATTGAAAAAATATATCAACATGTCTTGTATAGTTTTAATGTCCCTCTTAGACGGACCATCTATCTATGGATGATAAAAAGTGTGGAATGTTAACTATCTATCCAGAGCCTGCTAAAGGCTTATTGAAATCATGGAGAAAATAATTAGGATCCCGCAAATTTTTAACCAAGAAATATTACCACATACTCAATGTATAAGTTATATTTTTAATCAGGATATAAGTCATATCTAATGTAAATCAAAAGTACTAACTTCATAATGCAATTGAATGTAACCCAAATATCATTATTCCCTTTATATTTTTTGGAGAGTTCGAAAAAAAATACATGGATATGATTTCCAATTTCCATTCCGGTTTACATAATGGTATTAACATCCCCTTAGTGTTATATATCACCACCATAACTTATAGACATACCAAGAACCAAAAAACAAACTCTATAATATACCTCTTCTTGAAAACCAACCAAAAATACTCTTTCAAATCTCTATAAATCTTCATAATTCCCTAATAAATAATTAATGAAGTGATATGAAAAAAATTCATCCTCTACTTATTAAAATATTTTATTATTTCAACACATACACTTTTACTAAATCTTATTATTCTATCTCAACAAAGGATAAAATTAGGAACATTTCACACCATCCTTTTTAGTTGTGCATCTCCCTTCTATTATTTACTGATATTCACATGGGTTGATTGTAGAAAAAACATTTGTTAAAGATAATATTCACCCTATTATATGAATATATCATTATCCTTACATCTCATGTATTGAAATATTAGATATTTTGTGATCCTCATCAAAGAACAACATGCATGATATTTTTGACTCAGAGCATCTGCCACTTCCTGGTGGAGTTTGTGGCGTTATGTGGATGTCTTTGGTGAGGGTTATTTGGGTGGCTAGCTGGTTTTTTTTAGGATAAAATTCTTCCTACTAGATATAGTTGATTCATGATGGTTTGGTGGGTCCTGGGGGATTTCATTGACATCACCAACGTTTTTTGGGTTTGGGGATGAGTCGATTAGCACTTTAGATCATGCTACCAGTGGTTATTCTCTATCCATATTCTACTGTTAGTGATCTTAGTGGTATGGTGACTTTGAACCTTCATCAAAGATGTGATGTCCAAGCAGTGATGATCTTGGTTTCAAAGAGGTAATGGATCCTTGAATCTCACTTGTGATGACGACGTGATGGGAAATAATAATGGTGACTAGGGTGAAGCATCATTGGTGGTAATGGTTATAGGTCGGCGGTGTGATCGTGGAATCCAGTTTAAATGGATGGGCTAAGATCAGAATAATAGTATTTGGAAATTCAATTTTGATTTTTTTTAACTGGTGTGGTTTTTGATTCCATATGTTGGTGGGTTTTGTATTTTTATTTTTTTTAGGGTTATTATCTAGTGGATAATATGTTATGGACCACACTTACCCCTTAATAAGGTCATTATAAAATTAAATAATATTGACCACAACTAGAGTATCTTCAACATTGTTTTCTTTCCCAAGGTGGTAATGTATTGATAAGTTGAGATATTTAATCAGCTCTGTCCATATTCTTTATTTCATGTTCATATCTTTTTTAGTGAAAATATATTTTAATTTTTTTTTGATAATTATATATTTTAAACCTTTAACCATAGATATAATTTCTCTAATATATAATTAATAAATTACCCTACGTACCTCCAAATCATGAGTTGGGTAATTTTACTCATGGATAATCAATTATTGTGAGGCATAAATTATACCACTATCATTATTTATGAGGAAAAATACCAATAGCTTCTTTGATGAATCAATATAGATTACAAACCCATATCCACTTTAGGGTAGTGTGTGTAAAGGTTTATATACAAGCCTTTTCTTCAGTTCATTAAATCCTTGCTCAAATTTATACATCTAGGGAAATTTGGATCCTTTCTAAGTTAACATGGGGATTGAATTTTATATCCATGAATAATTATCTAAAAAGAACCAATAACATCCAGTAAAACCAAGAAAACTACGGATCTTAGTCGTAGGGATTGGTTTGGTCCAATGTTCAATGAATTTTTTCTTTCAAGGGTCTAATGGTATACCCTCACTTGATATTGTATGGAGAAATAATTAAACATTATGAAACCACAATTCACATATTGTATATTTTTCATGAATATTCTCCATGAATATGGTCTTTTTCATAATTCTTAGACTGTCTTTATGTACACCATTTCTATTTTAATAAATAATAATATTGACTATAAAGACTACAAAAATATGAAAATGGTAACCTATAAAAAATATTCATTGAATCTATCAAGATATAAGGGGTATTATCTTGACCAAAAGTCATCTCTATAAATCCATAGTTTGAATAGATTCTCATAAATTCAATCATTGGTATATCCTTCTTCTTGACCCATGATTTTTTATATATAAAATGATAATGAATCATGGAAGAATATTGATCTCCATGTGGTAAATCACACAAGTCATAAATATGGGGTAGAGGATGCATGTTCTTGATAGTGATCCAATTATGTTGTCAAAAATAATAAAAAGTCACATTCATCCATATTTACACATGAAATTACAAACATGTCCACCCTAAGGTCACACAATTGGATGAATGAATCCATTTTCACATTCCACCGGGAGTTTCTTCTTCGATTCATGAAACTCAATCGGGGTCATTCTATATAGTGTCTTGGAAATAGGTGTAGCACCAAGTATGAGTTATATTTAAAACTCAAATTCACATTTTTTTGGATTAATATGAAACTCTTCTATAAATACATCAATAGAACCTATAATAATAGGAATATATTAAATGTTGATTTTCTCCACAACCATATGAGATAAACTCTCCTTTTAAATAGGAATCGTGACCAATATGATGGATGTAATTTCAATCAGATGTTCATTTTTTCATCACAATGATTGGAAAAAATAGTTTAGTTTGAAATCTCATACAAAACATTCCTTCCATGTAAATATATTTTTTATTTATGTAATGAAATCCATTCAATGACTTGCATCAAATTCAACTAAAGGAAGTATAATAATATTTAAAGTTAACACATTCCCACAATATTCAATCAAAGAAGAATAATATACCTAGGATTAGATAATCATACCCTCATGGGTTTCAATTTCTAACTTAAAGTTTTATATCTTTGTTTTACTATCATAACCAATGAAAAGAATTTAGATATAAAAGTGTGGGTATATCAATAACCGAATAAGACATTAACAGTTATAGAGTGGATGGTTAGTGTGCCGCTCACCACGTATTTATTGAACCCATCATTAGAAATAGTGATCGCATGATATTTCCCTTTATGTCTAGGCTTTAGATCTTATTGATGCTGATTATTATCATTAAACTTTAGGTTTGGGAACTAGTTATCATAATTATAATACATCGTTCATTTAAAACACTTGTCTTTTGGTGATTCATTCTATAGTGAATTCTATATATTCACATGATCCGATAAATTATTCCCATCACATTATAATTTGATTTCAAAATGAACATCATTTAAATAATTGAAACATTTAACGGTTTTATTAAGATAATTTCCCCGTGTTTCTATCCACTATTTGAGCAAAAAATATGGCCCATCTTTATCTCTCTATATTTTTTTTAAATTCATATGAATTTTATTTTTATTTTCATACCAAAACCATGATATTGATGGGTTACTCCAATATCTATCCCCAAGAAGGGGGGAAATAAAAAAATTCTTCATAGATTCTAATGTCACTTATAGATAACAAAATATGTAGATTTTATTTTAAGGCACTGAAGAGTAAATCAAATTTAATTTTTGGTTGGATACTAATAATTTAAGTGTACCATGCATGAATTATGATTTTTTACTCATAAGTAACAATAGATTTATCATATTTCTAATTTATCACCTTGAATTCTTTATCAATTTGCATAGGTTGAATAATCCTTTTGAGAAATAATATTTTTAAACAATTAAACTACATAGATTAAATATATTTTTGTTCTTTTATGTCTTTTATAAGTGTCTACTCATGATACGATTCACCCTCCAATTGATAAATAGCTAGAATAACATCCTTATATTCCAAACACTAGAAATATAAAAATATATTTTGAAAGGTATGCATCCATTTCTCTCTGAATCATGGATTAGTGGACACAATAAATGATTGTGGATGTTGACTCATTGAATACTCAATAGAATATTGTTCCCTAATTTTGTAACTCAAGAAGCTCAGCATAAGTCAAATAATTTTAAATTTCATTGTGAATAGTAACATGATTTTTCATTCAATCTCCCATAATATTTTGTTTCATAGGAGGAAAATAATTTCATTTTCAAATGAATTTAGCATTAAAATTATTCCTTCAGGTTCCATTAGTTGTCAAAAACCAAAAAATATGAGTACGAGAAACAATATTTTTGTTTGGAAACCATAAAACCATGAACAAATAATTTTTAGGATGTATAAATTATGAGTTTGTATTCTATTAAACATTAGTTTTACCAAAGTAATTCATTATCATTACAAAAAATAGTTTTTTCACACATAGAGACTTATCATTTAGGTTATTACTAATTTTTTATCATTATAGATTCCAAAGGATTGATAAACATTGATCTGATTCCATCTATTCAGACCCATACTTTACCAACACATATGTTAAATATTAATTTATGAATACTAATTATATAACATTTCAATCCATATTATAATTTTTTATGTATAATATTATAGGAATATTGGAAACAAAAACAACTAGTTTATAAAATGTCTACATTTTTTCCCACATATTTTTTTATTACTAGTATAAATATTATACATATTATATATTATAAATTTATTCATAACATGTGAAAATTAAACATATGAAAAGGGTGATCTCAAATGCTCAATAAGGGTAAATAATGGAGATATCAATGATAATTTATTCATGACATGATAAAAAGAGTTTATGAATATGAAATTATAATTTTAAAATCGTACCCTCCATATCCTAAATCATGATATTGTGTAATGGAATAAATATTTTATATTAATAATTAATGAACCATAACTTAATTAATAAACATGAGACATGAGACCATAACATAGGAAGAAGACATGGAATTGTGACATTCATATAATCAATTAAAATTATTTCATTAATAGTCATTGTTCTTAGCCATAACTATCATAGTGGAATGTTTTCCGTCCCCAAACCAATATGTAGTCTTGTGTCACTCCCAATACCATCATGGTGTATAATTTAGCTTAATGGATTGGGTTTACTACCCAGTCTAAACATGTTTCTATCATGAGATATCAAAAATTACCCAATACATTAGGGGGGATATAATGTTTCCACCTATCACAAAATTAAAATCATATTTATGGGTGCCAAAATATGATAGTATATTCATCACATCAAAACCCATGAAAATAGATTAGTTTCACAAACATTTCATCATATCATAACTCATGGAAAATGAATGTGATTCATAAACATCATTCCATAATAAAAATTAACAACTATGTGAAATAATAATGATGGTATCCTTGGATAATATTCTTAGTATAGCATGAACTACAATAATTTTTGTTGTAATTGATGAATCAAAATACCATTCAATCATTTATGAGTAAAATAAAATTCTCATTTTGAATTTTTTTCATAAAATTCTAAAAAAACAAAAATATTCTCGTAAAAAATATATTTGAAAATAAACATTTGATCATTTAATTGAATCTTCAAAATAATTATTTCCATGAATGTGGTAAATTCCATTCATATTTTATAAGTTAATAAATCATTTCTTCCATACTTTTTTCATAAAAATCAGAAAGTACCAATTTTGGAAAAAGAAAAGAATATTTATTTCAAAATATTTTAATAAAGGTAAAACACGGGTAAAAATTACATTATAAAATAATAGGATATATTAAAAGCCTTATTCAAAATATGTTTATAAAACATGGATGTGAACAAAAAAAATTGACCAAATATTAAAATGAATTATATTTTCCATAAAAACATATTTTTGATTAGATATGTTGAAAGGTGGGTAAAATTAATTGGAATCTTTTATTTTCATAAAAATATCCTGAGGGCCGGGAAATTAATTAGTTTCTTTATAGGTTTATCATAATAGTTCATCAGAAAAATTTAATCATAAATAATATTAAAAATAATGATATTGTACCATGATACAAATTACCATTAGTTTTTCGTTCTATGAATGCATCATATCCTCCAGTATAATAAATTTAAAATTTATTATATATCCATACTATAGTAATATTAATAATCATAATATCATATATTATCTCTTTATAAAATTTCAACACCCCATTTTATAAATAATTTATAATTAAAATCACCAGTTTTAGTTGTTAACTATTTCGTATATCATGAGTATAACAATTCACTAGTTATATTACTCATACATTTATATTTTTTCCATCAACTGAAAAAATAATCGTGATATAAATTTCATATATATAAATTTTAAACATATTTTAAGTCATCTATTAAATTTTGAGATAGAAACAATAATTACATCGTTCATTGAGACGGTAAGTTATACGTACCCATGAACTCATTTTTCAATTTCAACGGATGTATCGAAAGAAATATAAATAATATTTAATCATTAAAAGGTTATATTTATATAATATATGTCATATATATTAATTAAATACTTATTAATTACCATACATGTAAAATATAAATTAAAAAATAATCACATAAATTCGTGGAGGTGGTAGTCCACATGTACACATCAGCGACGTTATCTTTTTATGAAGCATTAGATGGTATGAAGGTAGAAATGAAATTATTGTTCAAGAAGTATAACTAAGTCATTAATATTAAATATAAATAGTAAACCAATAATAATACACATTCATAAAATAAGTTGATGATTAATGAATTGTATCATTATGTGGACACATTAAGTCGCATGTATGAGCAAGATACACTTTTAGTTCTCAATTGATGGGAAAAATAGTTTAAAATGGTGTTTTAATAATCATAATAAACTTTTATAATATTTAGGATTAATAATTTTATTATATTATGATAACTACCAAATACTTTGTGGTGTTAAAAAATAGTAGAAAAGTAAGCGATCTGTTCAGGAAATTTGCACTTCTTGGAAATAAATCCTTTATATTTCCAAAAAGGTATCTATTATTGGCATTTTTAGATGACCAGAACATCTATAATGTGAATTGGGAAGTATATAAGTGAAGTTTTCTTTGGTTGGTTGAGCTAGAATACTCAATGATGAGTAAACAAGTGAGGGAAGAAGATCCCCTTTACAATTTAAGAGATGGGTTCATTAATAATTTTCCAAAATATTAATTCATAATAATCTCATTATCATGTCCAATTACACCCAAAGGGATGGAATTAAATTATAAGGTATGATAGGATTGTTCTCCCAGCATATAATTAAAATTAAAAAAATATATTTTTTTCATTTCAAAAATTATTATTTTGATTAACTTATAGTTAAAAAATTTCAATTTTAAATATGTTAAAAACTTTTTAAATATTTATGGTTTTTAATTTTCACTTATAAGTTGAATATTTGACCATAAATGATGATTTTATTACTTTTCAAACAACTCATGTAAACCGAATATTACATAATGTTTTTATTATTTTTAAATAATTATTCAATATATTATTCTGATAAATTTTCATTGCTATCAATTTTGTAACTATTTGCTTAGTTTGACTTAAATGTCTTAAATTTTTTTTAGAATTAAAATATAATGATTTAAAAAATTTATAAAATGCTATATACACCAATAAAATTTTTGGATCAGTATTACATACACCTTTTATATCACTTTATAATTTTTAAAATAATTTCTTATATTTTGTTTATTTAAATAAATATTTTAATAGATATACAAAAACATTTATGGTAGTTATATAATTTCTAAAATTAAGAAATAAATTTTTATCATGAAAATAATTTTAACACCCAAATTATAAAAAAATAATTTATTTTACCTTATTAAATACATATAAATGATTTAAATTAATTATAATCTAGGTGCTCCAATGGATTTTTAGAAAAAATACATTTTCAGACTTCAACCATAATTTCTTCTTATCATATGCCCATAAAAATATTTTTTGAATTTTTAAAAAATATTTTCATATAAATAATATTTAAATTTCATTAAAATCATTCAAAAATACTAATCTAGTAAGTTTATTAATAAAAATTTAATTCAAAGATAAAAATAATTTTCCAGAAAAAAAATCACTTTATTTTAAACTTTATTTGTGGTTCATTATAATCATTTGACAACTAACAAATTAATTGTATGAATGTATGACACATATATTTTTTATAATTTATTTTTTAATCTTCACACTTACTAATCTAATGGTTGGACAACACAAAAATATAATATTTTAATCATGTTACCAGTTTGTCTAAACTCGTTGCTTTGTTTAATGAAATATATTAGTTAAATATAACTATTTAAAAAGAAATATTTTGTAAAATTATTACGGTGTTAGATAAATGTTTAAATATAAAAATTATATTAAATAATTCAAACAAAATTTCAAAAAAACTGAGTAATTATTTATAATTTTGGGGCACAAAATGCAGTAAAAAATATTTCTAAAAAAATATATTTTTGATGAAAAATATGAATTTATTGAGATGTTATTACTCATTTATTATGAATCTAAAAATAAATTTTCATTATCTAAAATCATTGAATACATTTTACACAATGTGTTTATTTTAATTCATAACTTCCAATTTAATAACTATATTAAAATGGCCATATATAAATTATATTATTTTTAAACCATATAAAATATCTCTTAAGTCTCTTTGTTTCATGTTAAAAAATTTATCAAACCCATAAAAAGTATTTAATGAAAAACATATTCTAAAATATTTGGGGTTTATATTAACCACTCCCCTATTAATATATATTTTTCCTTTTTATGTTTTATCTCAGAAATCTTTGGTTCAATATTTGAAAATAGATTTTCAAAAATCCACATCATAAAATTGAATAAGTAAATATTTTTTTCAAAAGGGTAAGAAAGAAACATAGTTTTTTCCTGAAATAATTGATAATCATTCTCTGAGATTAGGAGTAGAATGATGATAAATTCAAATATAGTCCTGGAGGAGAAATATATTGTTAAAATCATAATAGATATTGATACCGTACATTGTGATGAGAATGATAATGACTAAAAATTAGATATTAAAGGGGTGAAAATGACCACTAATTCTTCTAAAATATTTTATAAGGGGAAAATTATAAATTTTAAGTCCATTATTCATATTTTTTTAAATTTTTTTACAATTTAATATGATAAAATAAATATTATTCATTTATTCAAATCCATAAATGTGATTTTATTATTTGGTATTTTGATTCATTCAATTTTTAGCACATTTAATCCCATTTTCAATAATAAATAAATAATATGAATTTTTACTACCTAAAATACTATGATAAACATCTCAAAGATAATTAGATCTAAAAATGAATGACATGATATTCCACCATTCTATATTCTATTTTTGATGTTAAAAAATGGAATTTTCATGGTAATATAACTAATATGAATATAAAATAATTTTAAAAATTAATCACTATGATTTCAATAATAATAACTAAATATCTACTTAAACCCATCCAAAAATATATAAATTTTATACATCCTCAATAGATTTAAAACCAGTATTTAAAATCTAAAAAATATAGAAAAAATATTATAAAATTTATAAAATCAACTTTTTAAATCCCCATGAAATATAACATAGTTACTAATGTCACATTGAAATTACATGAATACATTGATCATGTATTCACTTATAAAACATAACAACCTATATCACCAATAAAATATAACAAAAATATATATTCTTCAAAAAATTAACTCTAGCAATATTACTAAAATTAAAAAAAAAACTATTTGATATTTTTGATAAATGAAAAAAAATAAACAACATCAATGTTAACATAAAAACATTTTTCATAAAACCACTAATAAATTACTATGACCCAAATACTAACCAATTTATTTTATCATCATCAATAACATCTTTTTCCTAACTAAATATTATCATCACAACATCATGAATATACTGAGGGTTATCTTTCAATAATGCATTTTACAAAAGATTCACCATATGACTAAATCACTATATAATGTTATTGGTACCATCAAACATAATATTTAATATCATTAAAAAAATATACACTAGAAAAATACATAGATGTTTCCGGAATCTTAGAATGAGAATATCATTTATGGAAAATTTCTATAATAGAAGTCTAGAAGCCAAAAACATAAACACTTCAATAATTCTACTTCAGTAATTAGAATATAATAGGACATTCCCCGGTCTTGGATTTATCTCTTGGATTATGGATTCTACTTGAATAATACCCCCAATTCATCAAATATATTACATTAAAATATAAATGATAACATAGAATGAAAAATACTTCTATTTATTAAAAAATAATTTTTCCATAGATATTTATTTCTTTATTCCCTTATTTTTAAACTATAAATAACACCAAGATTTATTTTATATAATTACCCAAGTGATTATTCTCTCATTGATGACATGTATGAAGATGAATCATTGTTCTTATAGAGTCTTTACGAACCACCATTTTTCCCTTATTTTCTTCATTCAAGAAATCATCAATGTTTTAGTCATTAATCTTATACCATGATAGATTTTTAGGTATAAAAATAATATTTGACATTTCATCTTCCATTTAAAAAGTTTTCTCATGAGAAAAATCATTTCATTATCCTTAACATTTGGTGTTAAAATGCCTCCTTTTGGTTCCATCCATTGACTGAACAAAATAATCATAATATGAGCATATGTAATCATAGTGAGTAATATTATTTTCATGAAAAATTGTTCATATTATCACGAAATTAGGAAACATACATTTTTTTATGTGAATACTTGTGTTAAACATTGGTTTTTTAGGGTCATCATCTACATAAAATCATTTAAAATCTTGAAAAATAAAATCCTAATTGACTGAAGCATATCATCTAGGAGGGTCTATCTAGGTTTTTTATCTTATTCTTGCTCATTGGTCACCAAACATACAAAAATTTTCAACACATCTTTACAATTTCTAAGATATTTCACATTTTTACATATATTCCATAGCGGTATCCATAATCTAGTATCCAGAATGGGATGTATTTGACAGGAAAACTACACTGCATAGTTTCACATTACATAGAATGTTCTTCTATTCGTAGAGTTATCCTATTTGTTATCACTAATTTTTTCTCATCCTAGTATATAAATATAACTAAAACTAACTATGATACCATGAATTTAAACCATATAATTTCATATATAAATGAATTACATCGCTTTATGGAGGTGGTACTCCACACGAATGCATGAGCGATGCTATCATTTTCCAATAGATGGGATAATAGTATGAGAAATAATTTATTATAATTAAATGATAACACTCTGGATATAAATATAATATATTAACATAAAATCCATCATAATAAATAACCATGAGTGATGGTGAAGTAATATATATCATATATATTCATGGAGTTGGTAGTCCACACATTCACATGAGTGATACTTTTATTTCCCATTTGATAGAGAAGTGACATAAAATAGTTGTCTCAAAATCATAATAACTTAAAATTTTACTGTTTATACTTTATTAATAAATTATATAATAGATCTAAATGTTTTATATAAATATGAATATGAAACAAAAATAAATTAGATTAGTGAATATTTATACCTCTTCTTTGAGAGACCTCTATTGTCATGTATTTTATGATTTGAATTATTTTTCTTGGAAGAAGAGCATGGTATTTAAAATCATAGGATGTAATATAGGAAGATATTTTGGTTTTTATTTTATTATATAGAGGGAAACAAAATTCATGAATAATGGTTGAAATGAGATACCCATTTTGATGTGGGGGAGAGGGAATACTTGGGATTAAATAAATAATTAAATTTTAATTATTACCTTTCTCAAGTATAATAATTCCAAGTGGAAAAGAAGTCAATCTCAAGATAGTATGTGATATAAATATATTCAATAAATCATAACTATAAAATTTTATGGAGAAATATTCACCTTATCTCTTAGTTTAATCACCCATCCTAGTAAACCCATTTTTTCTCATTATGAATTTTTTAACACTATTTAAAATTAATTATGAAAAAAATGAATGTGGACTCATTATAAAACCATTACATGTTTTCTAAAAATATGGAATCCATATTGTCAAATTAAATTCAATAAGTGGTAGAAAGTAATTTTAAAATAATCATGTGAACCATAATTATTACATGATTTGTTAACAATTCAGTTTTAGCATAAAACAGAATTTTGATTTCTTCAATTCCATTTAAAATTCCACACCGCAACTTTGAGTATTGTCTATTTTAATTATTTTAATAATTTCTAGTATTAATGTTGGGTTTCTGTTGTAGAATTATCGAATTTTAAAAATTTGGAAGCCTCTTTACTATAGAATTGTGTGCCTGCAAGATTTGGAGTAAGCATGCGGTGCTTTTGCAGGTGCCCAAGTAGATCTATGTCATGGATCGTGACTTTTTCATGAATTATTAAATAGTGAAAAAAGTGTGTTTCTTGGCTGGGTAAGTTGGAAGTGTTGAGTGGCACAGTTTGACAATGGTTTTCTAAACCCTGAATTTGGCTACAGGTAACCGTGTAATGGGTGACTGGCCTTGGCAGTGGCCAGTACATGGTTAGAGAACAGTTTGTTAAACCGTGCATGAACCGTGTGGTTTCCCAATATTCAAAATAAATAAAACTAAATGAAAAATATGATGAAAATAAAATAAAATAAAATAAAATAAAAAGTATGTTTATTATTATTATTATTATTATTATTATGATTATTATTATGAGTATGTTAATATTATTATTAAAAGGTATTTATAAAAATCTTTGAAATACCCCTCCTTCCCTACCCCTTATGTGCAACCGACCCCCTCCCATTCCTCCCTTCTCTCGCATGACTCGCCTTGGATGAGGCCCTCCAGCACACCCCCTCCCTTCCCCCCTAGTGGCCAAAATTTGTCTATCTTGGTCTGTGGTCCCATATGGTGGGTTTCTTCTTCCCTCTCCTCCCATATATTGGCTGATTTCACTACCATTGGTGAGGTGTGTGTGCCTAGGTCAAACCCTAACAAGATTTTGGGATTCTTCCTCATTGATTCTTGATGATTAGGGTTCATCTTGTCATATCAAGGCTAGTTCTGGCCTCCTCCACCATGGGAAGTAGATTAAACATGGTTTTTGGGTATGGGTTATTTGAGTTCTTCATGGTGGCTTAATTTTAATTAGGTATTTTGTGGGTTTTGAGTTGTTGGAATATTTTCTGGTGTGTGTTTGGTCTCATTGATGTTTTTTAAGGTATAGGTATCAGTAACACCTATATCAACATGCATAGGTAAGTAATATATATATATATATATATATCCCCTCATGGTGATGGGAATATGTGAGATGTAGCTAGGGTTATGTATATATATATATATATGTATATGTATAAATTCATGTGTGTGCAAGCGCAAAGGGTCGGTTTGAGTGGCCATATCCAAAAGGTAGCATGTTTGAGTTAGGTCACTCTTTTCATTTTCATTTAAATTTAAATAATTATTGATTTCTTTTTTTTCACAAATTGTTTCTATAATAATTAGTGATTTGTTGTTTTTATAGTAATTGTTCGACTTGAAATGATGTGGTTTACCTCTAGCATTTTGTTCTATGAAATGGTTTAGTTCTTTTTTCACACAAAGTGTTTGATGAAATTTTTTGTTGGCCTTTATAAATGTGTTTCACATTTAAAATGGTGGAATGGGTTTTCTAAATGGGTTTCTAAGTGGACTATTGGTTTTGAAAGAGGCATGGATTGGTTCTTTTGGAATTGGTTTAGTGTTAAATGGTTTCCTATTTCCCATTTGGTACATTCGTAAAATGAATTACTATGGAAACACGCTTTGTGATGCACCTTTTTCCTTTTTGGATGATTATGGTAATGGGTGGTGCTTGGATGGGAATTCCCTCAAGTGATAATGGTTGAAGGAAAGATGGGGAAAATCCCTTGGAGTGATTTTGGGGTAATATTTTTGTGTGTATTTCTTGTGTATAATGAAAATTTATGTGTTTTATTTCTTGAGTGGTATTGGTAGACTAACCCGTTTTTTATTTTGAACATGGGTAACTGGAATAACGAGCAAATTTTTTATGAATGTTTATTTCACTAGTTTAGATTACACATTGTCTAGTGGAACATAGTATGGACTATCTGATTTGGGATTATACCCCACGTTTAGGCCATGTAAGATGTGATCAAGCGTTTTGGTGTTATGATGTCATCAGGAAAGTAATTCCATTAGGAAGAGTCACATATATATTATGTTCTATGTTATTCACAAGATCCAAGGTACACCCAAGTATTCTTGGCAATTAGATGTCTGCGGTGGACAATTGTGGTGCCTTGTTTGGATAGTTATTCATGTGAACTATTTCTTATCTCCCTTGTTGTTTGATTGTTGTTCCTTATTCCTTGTGTGGTATAATGTCTTTGATAAAGATATAGGTTGGATTGAAAATTCTTATGGAAAATAAATTTGATATTTCTTCACTTTCTTCATTTTTTTAAATGAATGAAATATTTCCCTCTCTCTAATATGTTAATGTAACTTTTTTGAAGAAGTACCCTGTATTAAATGGAAAAAGGGAAATAGATTGTGATTTTTTTAAGAGGAAAATGTTTGAAAACAGAGTTTTATAAATTTTATTTCAAACATGATATTAATGGACCATTTATTAAAAAGAAATTCAAATGGGAATAGATTTTTTGGGCATGCCTGCTGAGTTTTAATAGTGAATCCAATAGTTTTATCATTTTTTATCTTTGGTTACTGCTCTCTGTTGAGATTCGGTCACTGTAGTGTGAATTATTTTTGAGGTCAGTTGTGACCCGTAGGAATGTGTAGTTTTATTTTCATTATACTGCTTGTTTTTTAGTTGTTCAGTGTAAATTTATTTATTTTTATTTTATTTATGGGAAAAATAATTCCCACTTGATTAATACTGATTCTCGAAACTACCCTCTAGCCCATGGAGATTGGGAACGCCCTTCTGGAATTATCATGGGATGACTCGGGTGACTGGTTATGGTTTACCTGGGTTGGTTTATGAAAAAATGGTATTAGAGGAAGACCTTGTTATTTAGGTTGTTATGTTTCATAGATATTAGTAATGTCAGGACTTAATAGGTCTGTGCGAAAAGGATATCATGAACCCTTTCCCATCCTAAGCCTTGAGTTTCTAGGGAATGTCTAGAATTTAGTTTTTATTTGGATTGGTCTGTGTGGATAAGAGATGATAATGGGAGTGAGCTAATGTTATGAGATGTGATTAAATAGAGAAGTGACCCATGTGTATCCTGAGTACATGGTTCAAGATTCTTCTTATGGTGGATGATTGATCGGATCAAGGTCTTCTAGACCTTGTAACTGGGTTGGGCATATCCACTAGTTTCTTATTCTTGATGTTTTGATGTGAGTTAGGATTGGGACCAGTATTGGTTGTATTAAGTGTATTTCAAAAATGAAAATGGTTTATAAAAAAGTGATTTTCAAAATGGTACATGGTCTTTATAATGGAAAATGGTTTTTTAAATGGAAATGGTTTCTGGAAATAGTATTCTCATAATGGGTTGTGTGGTTTCAAAGGGAAAAACAAAATGTGTTTTGAAAAAAAAATTATGGATTTTGGATACAATTTTTTGAATGTGAAATGAAACTTCATGGGAATTTGGGAATTTATTTCCTTAATAATATTGGGTAACTTCAAATTGGTTCAGGATTTGGGATTAAAATTGAACGATTTGTTTTGGAAATGAGAAATGTTTTGAATTGACCCTCGGTATTTATAGGAGTGATCACATTTATAGAGGAAAACAAGTGATAATTGGAAAATTGGAAGTATGTGTGGATGGGTTCTTGAGCTATCACATGGATACATGTATGGTAGACTTCATGTAATAATAATAGAGGGTGTTTAAATCATTTTGTTTTCTGAAAAATGGTTCTCTACAAAGTTTGATTTAAATGTTTTGAAATGTGACTTAGTATTTTTTTAGTGTTTTCATTACATTTTTAGAATCCCTCTACATGGGATATTTTTTATGACATGAATACAATGAGGTCATAATGATGATATGAGTTTAGATCCTCATTTTCAATTGAAGTGTGTAATTTTGGTTTGTGATGCGTTTTGATTTGGATCCATGCTTCTTTTTTTGAGTATGAACTAGAGAATCCCTAGTAAGGAGTGGACAGTTAGAATATATGATTCTTGGCTTTGTTTTTAGGTAATAGTCAGTTTTGGGGATTGGTGTTGGTTGCCATTGTTTTTTTAATATCTCAATGTTGAGATAGTAAGTGTTTTGGAAGAAATTATGAATAAGTGTTTATATGAGTACTCCCATTAGAGACTCTACCTAAACTCTTAATTAAGTGTTGGATCTAGAGACATTCCTAACATTGGACCACACCCTAGTCTCCTTTTATTATCACCCACCATCTTTATATAAAAAGTAGAATGTCTCATTCATAGTGATGTGTGAAGATATGATTTGTTTGGTGAAATTTCTTGGGTTATTTGAAGTGTTTATGTAGGTTTCACTACTGAATGACTAAGTTCCCATTGTTAATCTTCACCTCCTGACTACAAGGTTATAGATACTTCAAGAAATTAGTGATCCAACCATAGGTCTCAGAGTGAATCTTTTCATGTTGTCAGGAATCATTGGGTGTAGAGGACCTTGTACTAGTTTTTGTCTCTAGTGTTAAGATAGAGAAAGTCGATGTTTCTCTATTCTGTCTTCTTCATCTTGAAGTTTATGTTTTATTGTAAAAGGAACAGAGTACTCTTCTCTTCATTATGGTCATTATTTTTTAAATATCCTCTTTGGTTGAAGGAATGTATTTTCGTCTCATTCTTGTGCAATTCTAGTGGTTGTACCTTCTCAAATGTGAGTCTCTAAAGGATTTTCATTATGTCTCTAGCCTTTATGGACTAGTTTTGGATTTTGTTTTTTCCCGTCATGGATATAAATTTTTATTGGTAATTAACGAATATTATAAGGCCCCAGCCTTAAGCCTTACTTAGTCATTATTTATTACAAGATTACACATTGAGGATCTTTTCAGGTTTACAGTTTTAGAGAATTAGACCATAAAACATGCATTACATCCCACATTTAAACAAAGTGGTTACAATAAAAGATATTATTCATTTTTCCCATCAACAGAAACATATTGAAAATAAAACATGGATTCGTTCTTGACACTTCCTTGACACTATCATCTTATCATGTACCTTTCCCTTAACCTGTGAAAAACATTTCAAAAACTTGGGATGAGCATAAAAAGCTCAGTAAGGGTTATAAAAATATGGAAAGGAAACATGAGTTCATATATACATAAGAATGAAATCATACTTTACCCATAAAACATAGGCACTTTAACATACCTCATCAAATCACGAATAAATCATAGAAATCATAATACATAAAGGTAACTTGAGGAATTCATAACATTCTTACGTAGGGAGTAACCCTCTTGGTTTCATTTGGAATACCCATCACAGTATATTCCCCAAATATCTTCGGCGAAACCTTAACATTTCACTCCTTCGCATTACCCAATGCATTGGAGAGCTATATCGGGATCACCTGCCCTTAGTTTATCACGGAACCACCCATCTTCATAAACAATGCCCAAGAACCATAACATAAATCGTATCACATAAAACATGCATAAAGGAAACATAACATATCCACATTTCAATCACTAGATATCAATAAAACCATGATATAATAAAAACATTATCAAAACCATTTTCAATACCAAAACAAAATAAAAGTAAAACATGGTATTTATTTTTCATTTAAAAAAAAGTTATGTCTTGTAGAGGAAGTCGAAACTCAAATAATGGTCACGGCGGCGGAGAAGTCGTTGTCGCCGCATACATACGACAATAACATTCCATTTTGTCATTTTGTAAAATGCTTCGTATAAAAAATCTTCCTTTTGGATAAACGTAAAAGTCAAAGGGGTTTATACACCGTATAAAAGATGGTTGTGTATAAAATAAAATATGCCTCAATGAAAGGAGATTGAGACGAAATCCCATACCTTGGGTCCGACCTGACTCGATCGTTCTTTAATGTCCAAAATAATAAACTTGAGTTAATTTCTACTTGTTTAAGAACCATTTTCAAGTTCATTATTCCTTTTATATCACTTATTACCATGTTATGAACATTATGTAGTCATTTAAGTTAATAACGGTCGTTTTTTCGATATTTAGTACTTGAGTCAAAAATGAACTTCTTATATTTACAAGTTGTTCACGTAGTCAAATATCCATTATCTCAAGAATTATATTCATTATTTATATGCCATATATTTAATATATATCCAGTATATACATGCATTTATAATATTACATAATCATTTAGAGGTAAGAAATGAAATGCACCGTTAATGGAGACGGTAAGCCGTACGTACGCATGAATGCTACATTCATTTCTATTTCGTATTTTATGGAATGGAATAATAATGATATAAAGGTATATTATAATTCCATTATAATATCATATATAATATCATAACTCCATCCTTTATATGTCCCACATATGGTATTAACGAATCAAATCACTTTGAGGGGGCGGTAGTCCGCACTTCCTAAAATGAAAATATCTCGTTCAACCATAATGGAAACCCTAAAGGTATGCCAAAAATTAAAAATACAGAAGCTTAAGGAAAACTTAAACATATTATATATCATATATAATTATAGTGTCATCTTAATGGCCACCTTTGAAGGTTTTAGAAGAATGTTGAACAATCTTCGTTTCGGGAGGCAGAAATTCGCCATCCACGGAAACAATATGTTCTTTAACCAATAGATGTAGGTGTGTGTAAGTGTAGCTTGAATAATTATTATAAAAAAATCCTAGTATATTTAAGATACTGGAGTTGTTACAAAAGAAATGAATAAAAAGATTTTAGGGGGTCAGAGAAGCAAAATAAAACAAAAGAGCATTAGAGAAGACTTTACCTTTTAATCGGGTAACTCCCTTTGGTTTGAACCAAAAGACTTTCTTGAAGAGATTACTGCCTAAGGAAAGGCTTCTAGGGTGAGTAGAGAGATGTGGAGAGACAAAATGAGCAGGGCTTGGCCGAACCAGAGGCTGGAGAAGTGTGGGTAAAGAGGTAGAGGTGGGGGCCTTTTATAAGAGGAGAGGAGGGGCACTCTTGGAAAGTAACGAAATGTTACTTTATTTTAAAATGAGTTTCGGATTTAAAATGTCCCACGTTGATATAATTAGATGATAAGGTGATAAAGGTTCTAAATATACCCATCCAATAGGTTTTTGACAAGTTTAGGTCTTAGATTTTACATTATCTTTTCATTTTATTTAAATCGTTAAATAATGAGGTAATCGCTGCATCATCATGATGTCATAAATAATTTAATTTAATTAATGTCTAAAAATTATAAAAAATATACTATGATGTAGGAAATATTTCTACCTTTCCAATTAATATTTATAGTTCAAAATATAATTTATGTAGACACAATTAAAAATGTTTTACTCAGGTGATACATTCTTTGTTATATTTAACTTTCTTTAAAAACATAAAAAGATAACAAGTCACTTTCCACAAAAGTGATTCCATGGGGTCCCCATGTTTGGTACAAGGAATCCCATGGTCGGACATGATACAACCAGTAGCATTAGGACACATGTTGGTGTCATTTTGTATTATTATGTTATTATTTTATTATCCTTAACTACCCGATTACTCATTAATCAAGATAATTAAAGATAATTACCGTCATTACTATTCATAATGTCCAAAAACAAAAGAGTCTTAATTACATAATTTGGACCTTTTGATTCCAAATATGGAATCCATTTTACCAAATCCAAACATAGAAATTTCAATAATTAATTTAAAAATAATTCCCGTTGTCAAAACAAATAGCGGGTTTTTTGAAACAATATCTATGAAATGTTTGGAATTATTTTATGCCCAATTCCAAAGTGAAATTAATCCTAATGACCACCATTGGATTAAATGGTAAAAATATATTCATATTACACTTTAATATAAATTAAAAAGATAATCTAACCATATAATTAAATTAGATTAAAAAGCAGTTTTGATGTAAAATGCAGTATTTTTCACTATTCATTAAAAAATGAACATTGTCAGAAAAATAACAAAAATTTATCCCATGTAAATTTCAATTTCCCAATCATAAATAATATTTTTATTTTGACAAATAGAGATTATAAAATTTTAAAAAGTTTGATTTAAAAATGGGTTTCCATCAAAAGGAAGTAAAACAATCTTTTAAAAATATTAGTGTATTCCATGCTTAAGATTGGATTTATTCTCATTTTAAGCCTCTAAAACAATATCTAATTCATAAATAGACATAGATCACTATATCTATTATTCATTACTTATTTGGGATGTTACATCCTTCCCACCTTTAGAAAATTTCATCCTCACAATTTATTTACTTATCGAATAAGTGGGGGTATTTATCCCTCATTGCATTTTCAGATTCCCACGTTGCCTCTTCAACCATATGGTTTTTCCACAAAACCTTTACCTGGTGAATTACCTTATTTTTCAACACTTTCTCCCTTCATTCAAGAATCTGGACTGGTTGTTCTTCATAAGAGATATTCTCTTCCAACTGAACTACCTCTGGGCTCAAAACATGAGATGGATCTGGCATATACTTTCTCAACATCGAAATATGAAAAACATCGTGTACCTGAGATAAACTCGGAGGTAAAGCCACTTGGTATGAAACTGATCCAACTCTCTCCAAAATTTCATATGGTCCAATGAACCTTTGACTCAGCTTTCCTTTCTTACTAAATCGCATCACACTTTTCCATGGCGAGACTTTTAGAAAAACATGATCATCTAACTCAAAAGAGAGATCCTTCCTCCTGTTGTCCGCATAACTCTTCTGCCTGCTCTGAGCTATTCTCATGTGTTTCTATATTAGATGAACTTTTTTTTCCAACTCTTCTGCCAATTCTGGTCCCATCAGCTTCCTTTCACCCACTTCATCCCAGAAAGCTAGAGTTCGACACCGCTTCCGATATAACGCCTCAAATGGTGCCATCTGTATACTCGAATGAAAATTGTTATTATATGAAAACTCAACCAAAGAAAGATGTTGGTCCCAACTTCCCTGATAATCCATAGAACAAGCACGTAGCATATCTTCCAAAGTCTGGATCATTTGTTCTGACTGCCCATCTGATTGAGGATAAAAAGATGTACTAAAATTTAATTCAGTACCCAACAACTTCTGAAGGCCTTTCCAAAAGTTAGAAGTGAACCTAGGATCACGGTCAGATACAATGGAGAGAGGAAATCCATGTAAACTGACAATCTCTTTAAGATATAAATGGGAAAGTTGATTTAGGGAAAAAGTATCTCGTATAGCGAGGAAATGAGCAGATTTGTTCAAGCGATCAACAATAACCCAGATTGCATTATTACCTCAGGGTGTCTTCGGCAATCCCACAATGAAGTCCATGGATATATTATCCCATTTCCACTCTGGCACTGGTAAAGGCTGAAGCATCCCTTTTGGTAACTACCTCTCTACTTTAACCTGTTGAAAATTCAAACACTTCATAGTAAAATCAGCAATATCTCCTTTCATTCCATCCCACCAGTAATACTCTCGCAGATCTCTGTACATCTTAGTACTGCTAGGATGAACTAAAAACGGAGAACTATGAGCTTCACATAAAAACTCTCTCTTCAACTGTGAATCACAAGGCACACACAATATATTCCCAAATCTCAAAACAAAATCATTATCAATGTTGAATTCAGGAAACTTACCCTTCTGAACGAGCTCTACCTTTTTCTGCAACTCACTGTCTTGCTTCTGTGCTTGCTTGATTCTGTCTGATAGAGAAGATTTCACTGATACCTAAAACAAAACAGAAGAACATCTTGCACCAAAAACTTCTATTCCAAAGTTCATAAAATCCTTAACCAAAGGATCACATTCCAAATGCAACATTGTTAATGAAGCATTAATTTTTCGACTCAAAGCATCAGCCACTTTATTTTCTTTTCCCAGATGGTAATGAATTGTATGATAATAATCCTTGATTAATTCTAGCCATCTCCTCTGTCTCATGTTCAATTATTTCTGAGTGAATATATACTTTAAAATTTTATGATCGGTATATATTTCATACTTTACTCCATAAAAATGATGCCTCCAAAATTTTAAAGCGAAAACAATAGCAGCTAATTCCAAATCATGTGTAGGGTAATTTACCTCATGAGTTTTCAACTGTCGTAGAGCATAAGAAATTACCTGATCATTCTGCATTAGGACACAACCAAGTCCTTTCAATTATGCATCACTGTAGATAACAAACTCCCCATTTCTGGAAGGTAGTGCCAAAACCGGAGCATTCACCAATCTTCTTTTCAGTTCCTGAAAACAATCATTACATTCTTTTGTCCAGATAAACTTAACACCCTTCCGAGTTAGCTTAGTCATTGGACTAGATAACCGTGAAAAATTTCTAACAAACCTTCGGTAATATCCTTCCAAACCAAGGAAGCTACGAATCTTAGTTACATTTGTGGGTCTTGGACATTCTTCAACAACCTTTGTTTTTGCAGGATCAACAGTTATCCAATCTTTAGAAACAATGTGACCAAGGAAAGAAATTTGTTGCAGCAAAAACTCACACTTGCTGAATTTACCATACAATTTATTTTCTTTTATGGTTTTAAAAATAACCCTTAAATGTCTTTCATGCTCCTCTTTACTTTTAGAAAACACCAAAATATCATCAATGAAAACAACCACAAACTTATCCAAGAACTCCTGGAAAATTATATTCATTAAGTCCATGAATACAGCAGGTTCATTGGTTAGCCCGAAAGGCATTACTACAAATTCATAATGGCCATATCCTGTACAAAACACGGTCTTCAGAATATCTGCTTCCTTTACCTTCAACTGATGGTACCCCGATCTCAGGTCAATCTTTGAAAAATACTGAGCTCCCTGGAGCTGATCAAACAAATCATCGATATGAGGCAAAGGATATTTGTTCCGAACAGTGATGTTATTCAAGGCTCTATAATCAATGCAAAGTCTCATAGAACCATCTTTCTTTTTAACAAATAAAATAGGAGCACCACATGGTGATGTGCTAGGTCGAATGAAACCTTTCTCTAATAAATCTTGCAATTGCTCCTTCAACTCTAAAAGTTCAATTTGAGCCATTCGATAAGGGGGTTTTGAAATTGGCTTAGCATTAGGAACTAAGTCAACAGTAAATTCAACTTCACGATCTAGTATTATTCCAGGCAACTCATTAGGAAAAACATCAGGATACTCATTTACCACTAGCACATCATTAATCTGAACAGTTCCCTTATTTTAAACAATATGTGCAAGGTAACATTCATTTCCATCTTCTAAAAGTTTCTCGGCCTCTTGATATGTTATCAACAGTAAGGGTTCATTCTTGTACACAAACATAAAGTCTTTCTGAAAAGAAACTTCTTTAGCTCTACAGTCAATATTAGCATGGTAAATAGAGAGCCAATCCATACCCAGGATAACATCAAATTCCACTAGAGGTAAAACAATAAGGTTCGCAAGTAGGTTCTTTCCACGGATAAGGATAGGAAGATTCTTATAAATTATTTTTGCCTCAACATTTCCCCTAGGTGATTTTGCCACATGTTCATGAGTCATTTCTTGAGATGGTATTCCCATTTTACTAGAAACGTTTTCAGAGATAAATGAATGTGTAGACCCTGAATCAAACAACGCACTGGCATAATCTGAAAAAACAAAAAATGTACCTGATACAACTTCATTTGATAGCCCAACATCTACTGAAGCAGTTGCAAAGGATTTCACCACCCCTTTCTTCTTGTCGTCCAACTGCTTCCCATCACTCAAGCTCTTTTTCGGACACTCATTTTCATAGTGACCCATCTCATTGCACTTAAAACATTTCACTAACTGTAAATCAAATTTGGTCTTACCATCACCCTGATCTTTTTCAGTTAAATCATGAGCCTTATGTCCCATCTTACCACATAGGTAACACTTTCCATAATTCAGAAGACATTCCTAAGCATGCCTTTTACCACATTTATCACAAACTGGAAACTTAGTTTTCTTACCATCAGACTTTTTTGAAGAATTATTTCCTTTCTCCTGCCACCTTGGTCTCTTCTTCTGATGGTTGTTATAGAACACTTGATCATCAGCAAACTCCATTTCCACCTTCTTAGCACATCGAACAAGCTTTTCATAACTTTTAAACTAACGAGAAGCTAAATCCCTTCCATATTTTGGATTTAATCCTAAGTAAAAATGATTGATTTTACTATCAAGGTCTCAGATAAAATTTGGAGCATACCTTGAAAATCGAGTGAACCTTTCTTCATAATCAGCCACTAAGTCTTCCTCTTGCCTCAATTCTAGGAATTGTTTTTCCATCCTAAGTCGAACAGCCTTAGGAAAATACTTCTCAAGAAACATACCTTTGAATTCATCCCAGTAGAGAGCATCAATCTCATCAGCGTCCTTGATATTTTTAATTATCGACCACCACTGATCTGCTTCACCCTCCAAACGGTAAATAGAAAGACTAACCTTTTGATTGTCTGAACAACCCATGACATCGAAAATCTTATCTAGTGCTTTAATCAACCCTTCAACTAGAACAGGGTCAGATGATCCTCTGAATTATGGGGGTTGTTTCCTCATGAAATGTTTCACCACTGACATGTTCCTCTACGGTTGATCTGGCTGATCCCGTGCATGGATACCACCACCATTTATCGCTTGAGTCAACTGTTCCATTACTGTAACAAACTGTTCAGTTCCAATTCTGACCATCTCAAGATGCTGATTCTGAAGGTTATTTCCTTCTGTATGCCTTCCTAGCACGGCTTCCCTGTTTCCTCTGCAGAAAACCATTCTGAACAAACATGTCTTAGATGAAGCAACATGGTAATCTTACAATGCTATATCATTTCAATTTGACCATAAAAAAAATATTTTTGGATAATCATTTAATAGAATTATAACTCCTAAATTTATCTAAACCAACCTATGATACCAACTATAAGGCCCCAGCCTTAAACCTTACTTAATCTTGATTTATTACAAGATTACACATTGAGGATCCTTTCAGGTTTAGAGTTTTAGAGAATTAGACCATAAAACATGCATTACATCCCACATTTAAACAAAGTGGTTACAATAAAAGATAGTATTCATTTTTCCCATCAATGGAAAAATATTGAAAATAGAACATGGATTATTTATTGACACTTCCTTGAAACTATCATCTTTTCATGTACCTTCCCCTTGACCTGTGAATGACATTTCAAAAACTTGGGATGAGCATAAAAAGCTTAGTAAGTGTTATAAAAATATATAAAGGAAACATGAGTTCATATATACATAAGAATGAAATCATACTTTACCCATAAAACATAGGCACATTAACATACCTCATCAAATCATGAGTAAATCATAGAAATCATAATACATAAAGGTAACTTGAGGCATTCATAACATTCTTACGTAGGGAGTAACCCTCTTGGTTACGTTTGGAATACCCATCACAGTATATTCCCAGAATCTCTTTGGAGAAACCTTAACGTTTCACTCCTTTGCGTTACCCAATGCATTGGAGAGCTATATCAGGCTCACCCACCCTTAGTTTATCACGGAACCACCCGTCTTCATAAACAATTCCCAAGAACCATAACATAAATCGTATCACATAAAACATGCATAAAGGAAACATAAAATTTCCACATTTCAATCACAAGATATCAATAACACATTGATATAATAAAAACATTATCAAAACCATTTTAAAAACCAAAAAAAAAAAAAGTAAAACATGGTATTTATTTTTCATTTTAAAAAAAGTTATGGCATGTAGAGGAAGTCGAAACTCAAATAATGGTCACAGCGGAGGAGAAGTCGTTGTCGCCGCATACGTACGACAAAAACATTCCCTTTTGTCATTTTGTATAACTCTTCGTATAAAAAAGATTCCTTTTGGATAAACATAAAAGTCAAAGGGGTTTATACACCGTATATAAGAAGGTTGTGTATAAAATAAAATATTCCTCAATGAAAGGAGATTGAGACGAAGTCCCATACCTCGAGTCCGACTTGACTCGATCGTTCTTTAATGTCCTGAATAATAAACTTGAGTTAATTTTGACTTTCTTAAGAACTTTTTTCAAGTTAATTATTCCTTTTATATCACTTATTACCATCTTATGAACATTATGTAGTCATTTAATTTAATAACGGTCATTTTGTCGATATTTGGTACTTGAGTCAAAAGTGAACTTCTTATATTTACAAGTTGTTCACGTAGTCAAATATCCATTATCTCAAGAATGATATTCATGATGTATATTACATATATTTAATATATATCCAGTATATACATGCATTTATAATATTACATAATAATTTAGAGGTAAGAAATGAAATGCACCGTTCATGGAGATGGTAAGCCGTACGTACGCATGAACGCTACATTCATTTCTATTTCATATTTTATGGAATGGAATCATAATGATATAAAAGTATATTATAATTCAAGTATAATATAATATATAATATTATAAATCAATCCTTTATATGTCCCACATATGGTATTAACGAATCAAATCACTTTGAGGGGGCGGTAGTCCGCACTTCCTAAAATGAAAATATCGCGTTTAACCATAATGGAAAACATAAAGGTGTGCCAAAAAATGAAAAATACAGAAGCTTAAAGAAAACATAAACATATTATATATCATATATAAATATAGTGTCATCTTAATGGCCACCTTTGAAGGTGTTAGAAGAATGTTGAACAATCATCGTTTCGGGAGACATAAATTCGCCATCCACGGAAACAGTATGTTCTTTAACAATTAGATGTAGGTGTGTGTAAGTGTAGATCGAATACTTCTTATAAAAACATAATAGTATATTTAAGATACTGTAGTTGTTACAAAAGAAATGAATAAAAAGATTTTAGGGGGTTGGACAAGAAAAATAAAACAAAAGATCATTAGAGAAGACTTTACCTTTTAATCGGGTAACTCCCTTTGGATTGAACCAAAAGGGTTTCTTGAAGAGCTTCCTGCCTAAGTTAAGGCTTCTAGGGTGAGGATAGGGATGTTTAGAGACAAATTGAGCATGGATTGGCCGAACCAAATGCTGGAGAAGTGTGGTTAAAGAGTTAGAGGTGGGGGCCTTTTATAAGAGGAGAGGAGGGACACTCTTGGAAAGTAAAGAAATGTTACTTTTTTTTAAAATGCGTTTCAGATTTAAAAGGTCCCAAATTGATATAATTCAATGATAAGGTAATAAGGGTTCTAAATATACCCATCCAATGGGTTTTTGAAAAGTTTAGGTCTTAGAATTTACATTATCTTTTCATTTTATTTAAATCGTTAAATAATGAGGTAATCGCTTCATCATCATGATGTCATAAATAATTTAATTTATTTAATGTATAAAAATTGTTAAAAAACTACTATGATGTAGGAAATATTTTTACCTTTCCAATGTATATTTATAGTTTAAAATATCATTTATGTAGAAAAAAGTAATTTTTTTTTACTCAGGTGATACATTCTTTGTTATATTTAACTTTCTTTAAAAAAATAAAAAGATAACAAGTCACTTTCCACAAAAGTGATTCCATGAGGTCCCCAAGTTTGGTACAAGGAATCCCATGGTCGGACATGAGACAACCAGTAGCATTAGGACACATTTTGGTGTCATTTTTTATTATTATGATATTTTTTTATTATCCTTAACTACCCGATTACTCATTAATCAAGATAATTAAAGATGATTACCGTCGTTACTATTCATAATGTCCAAAGACAAAATAGTCTTAATTACATAAGTTGGAACTTCTGATTCCAAATATGGAATCCATTTTACCAAATTACAAACATGGAAATTGCAATAATTAATTTAAAAATAATTCCCATTGTCAAAACAAATAGCGGGTTTTTTTGAAACAATATCTATGAAACGTTTGGCATTAGTTTATGCCCAATTCCAAAGTGAAATTAATCCTCATTACCACCATTGTATTAAATGGTAAAACTATATTCAGATTAAACTTTAATAAAAATTAAAAAGATAATCTAACCATATAATTAAATTATATGAAAAAGTAGTTTTGATGTAAAATGCCGTATTTTTCACTATTCATTAAAAAATGAACATTGTCAGAAAAATACCAAATATTTTCCCCATGTAAATTTAAATGTCCCAAACATAAATAATATGTTTATTTTGACAAATAGAGATTATAAAATTGTCAAAAGTTTGATTTAAAAATGGTTTTCCATCAAAAGGCAGTAAAACAATCTTTTAAAAATATTAGTGTATTTCATGCTTAAGATTGGATTTATTCTCATTTTAAGCCTCTAAAACACTATATAATTCATAAATAGACATATATAACTATATCTATTATTCATTAATCACTTGGGATGTTACAAATAGTAGGTTGGTTCACTGCGTTCTTTGAAGATTCTTCTATTGGGCCCCTTTGGTGGTTGGGTTTGGCTTATGAATAGAGTTCATGGTTTCCTTTCTGTTGGAGTTTCTATGTTCATTCCATTGATAAAGTTCAGTTATTAATGTTGGGGAAACATTTACCTCCTCTAAGTGGTTCTCCTTTTTGTGGTTTGGTATGATTCTAGTTTGATTTCCTTCAGTCAGGTTTCTATTATGCTAACAGTTTGTGGTTTGGGGTGGGGAATTCCCAATAGCTGTAATGGCTGGTCTCTATTGTTTTTTTTCTTGTGTTGGGTGTTAAAATGATGAATGTGAAATTTTGTTTCTTGTGGTGGGGATAACCCTTCTCTTCTCCCCATGTTCCCTCTTATTTTTCTTCTCTCTAGAGTTGGTCGAGTGTGAGTTGTGTAGTGAAAGGTATCACCGATTTAATGGTGTTGTGGGCCTTGTTTAGTTTTTAGCTTTTGTTTGAATCTGTGTTAGTATTGTTGAGTTTTTGGGGGTAGAATGTTTTTTGGTGGGGAGAATTGTCAAACTCCATCCTTGAATATTTGTTATCTTAATTATTTTAATTATTTCTTTTCTTTATTATTAGTTTTGATAGATGGGGGTTGAATTTTAAAATTTTGAAATCCTTTTTTCTATTGTATGGTCATCCCACGTGGTTAGGAGTAATCGTGTGGTGCCTAGGTGGGTCTAAGTTATAGTTCACAACTTTGAGAAGTTTTATTAAACCATACTAAAACAATATTTCTTAGCCGTGTATGTGGGAAATGACGAGTTGGATGATTTGAACATGGTTTTCTCAACCGTGAATCTCACTAGAGGTGACCATGCGAGGGGTGTTGGAATTTGTAGTTGTTAGTGCACAGTTAGTGCGGATTTTGGTAAACCCATCCCAAACGGTACAGTCTCCCATTATGGAAAATAAATAAAATTAATGAAAAATAATATTTAAATAAAATAAAATGAAATAAGAATTAAATATATTAATAATAATAATATTTTTATTAAAAATACTGTTATAACTACTATTAGGTTATAATTATTATTGTTAGGGTCTAAAAAACCCCCAAATACCCCACCCCCTTAACCATTATGCATAGTCAGCCCCCTTCCTCCATACTCATGCATGACCCGCCCTAGTTGAGGCCCTTCAGCACACAAACTCCCTCCCCTTTGGAGACCTTTATCCCTTTTTCTTGGTGTGTTTCCCTCCTCAGTGAGTTTCCTCTTCACTTTCCTCCTATATTTTGGTCGATTCCACTCTACCTTGTGAGGTTTTTGTGCCTATTTAGAACCCTAACCAGACATTGGGTTTCAACATCATTGCTTCTTGATGATTATGGCTATCGAGTCTCATCAAGGCAAGTTCTAGCCATCATCATCAAGGGTAGCAATTTTCCAAGGTTTATGGTTATGGTTTCTTTGAGTTCATCATTCTGGATTCTATTTCATTAGATATTTTTTTGGGTTTTTATGTTTTGGTAATTATTTTAGAGTGTGTTGGGTCTCATTGATGTTATTTCGAGCTACAGGTATCCGGAATGCCAATTTCTACATTCCTAGGTAAGGCATATTTATTTATTCCCTCTTTGTACATATTCCCACATGGTGAGGGAAATATGTGTAATTTAGTGAGAGATATATATATAAATATAAATATATGTAATAATTATTATGAGTTTAAGAAAAAAGTTCGATTCAAAAGGTCGTCTCCAAAAAAGAGGCATGTTTGAGGTAGGTCTCCTAGTGCATTGAACTTTAAATTTAATTAATTTTTTATTTATTTCTTTTCACACCATGTTTCTATACTAATTAGTGATGTACGATTTTTATAATAATTTTAAGAATTTAAATGAAGTGTTATCCCTCCTGTATTATGTTTTTTGAAATGGATTAATTGTTTTTTAATAAGTGATTGATTAAATTCACCTTGGGCCTTTATAAATGTGTTTCATATTTAAAATGGTGGCTTGGGTTTCTTATAAGGGTTTTTAAGTGGACTATTGAATTTGAATGTGTTGTGGGTTGGTTATTTTGGAAATGTTTTAGTGATAAATTGTTCTTTCAGGACTATTTGGTACCATTATAAAATGAGTTAATTTGAAAACTCTCTTTAGGATGCAACTTTTTCATTGTTGTATGTTGATGGGAATGGATGGTCCTCGGATGATACATCCCCCATGTGTTAATGGTTGATGGAATGAGGGGGGAAATCCTTTGGAGTGATTAAGGGGTGATTTTTTATGTTTTTTGATTGTGTGTGATGAAAATCCATGAGTTGTATTTCTTGGTTGGTAATGGTTAACCCACCCCCTTTTTAGTCTGAACATTATAACCTGGCATAAAGAATGAATTTTTAGTGAACGGTTTCTGAACTAGTGTAGATTAGGCACTGGTTAGTAGCCCATAGTATAGACTATCTTATTTGGTATTGTTCCCCTCAATCATACCATGTAGGGTGATATCGAGCATCTGGGTGTAATGACATCATCGGTTAAGGCATGCCTTCATAATGATTCCCATGCATAATACGTTATAGATTATTCATGATCTCCTAGGTTCTCCCATCTATTTTTGGAATTTAGTAGTCTGCAGTGGATGATTGTGGTGCCTTGTTTGGCTAGTTATTCATGTACCCTATTTTACATTTCCCTTATTATGTGGTTTTTGTTCCTGCTTCCTTGTTTGGTGTAACCTCTTAAAGAAAGTGATGGGTTGGATTGAAAATGTTTAAGGAAAATAATTTATAATTTTTTTTCCAATTTCTGTATTTTTTTTAATGAAAGAATTTTTTTTTCACTCTAATATGTTCATGTATCTTTCTTTTATAGGAACCCATATTTAAATGTAAAAAGAGAAATTGACCGTGAATCTTTTAAAGATTAAAATGTATGGAAATCATGTTTTATACATTTTATGCCAAAGTTGAAATTAATGGATATTTTATTTAAAATAAAATGAAAATGGGAATCTATTTTGGTGGCACTCCTACTTTATTTTAATACTCAAACCTATAGTTTTATCTATTTTTAGATTCAAGTGCATCTTCTTTCTTATATGCAGTCACTGTAGTGTGATGTTGGTTTGAGGTTAGTGGTGACCCATAAGATCATATGAAGGTATGTGGAGTTTAATTTTATTTTAACTGCTAGTTTTTATATTTTTGTTCATTTTATATTTATTTATTTTTATTTTATTTATGGGAAAAATCATTCCCACATATCTAATTTTGATGCATGGCACTAGTTGTGAGCCCATGGGGATCAGGGACAACCTTTGGGCCTTGTCACTAGCCGACTCGGGTAACCGATTTGGGGTTGACCCAAGTGGGTTCGTGAAATTAAAACTACAAAATGATTGTTAAATGGTTAATTTAATATATAATATGTCATTTTCATTAAAATAATTAATACATTTTTATTTTATTAATTAAGTATATTATAAACACATTGGACACATAAAAACAATTTTTTGAAAACATTTTATTTAAGAAAAAAATGAAATGATACAAAAATGAAGTATATTGTTCATTCATATGTAATTAGTTTGATTAATTTTAATTATATGATACTTATATTAATATAAGACAATATTTAATACCTAATGATCATTTTGTATTATTTTATTTAATGAAAATAAATGATTGTTTTTCAAAAATGATCACATTTCACTATTCATTAAAAAAATAAATATTTTTTAGAAAATACCAAAAATTAATATTAATAGAATCTTGGAATTATAAATGAAAAAAATTATAGTCATTCACTTAATTAAAATTATAAAATCTCTATAAATTAATTATAATTTCTATGCACGATATTCAATACAACCCATTTTTTATGAAAAAAAATCTTTTTAAAGCATAAAATTACTTTAACGAATATAGAGTAATTATTTATTAAAAAATAGTAAATAAATGTGAATTGTCTAAATATTATATAATTTTTTATTCATCTTGTGGTGATTGTTATTCATACCTCGAAATTTAATGTCTAGTATAGAATGGTCACATTTTAAAAATGTATTTTTTATATTATATCAAAGTTTTCATAATGCTCGGTGTTACATGTTAAGAAAGCTATCAAAAAAATATAATTTATTTTATTAAAAATATATTTTAAAATATAGGGTTGTTAAATTCATAATTTCAACATCCACTCCATGTTATGATACCACATGACCTTGAAAAGGTACCTCATGGGTCCGAAACAATCATTTTGTTGACTTCCCATTAAGTTGGTGGTGTTGAATCAGTAGTAAAAAAACCTAACATGATCGGAATAATCCTCCTCCCATATAAAGTATATGAGAATGTATTCATTAAAAATAAAATAAATTGATCTCAAAAATCACAAGAAAATGATATTAGAAGCCCCATGAAAATAGGTGTGGTATTCATAATAAAAAATGAAATAACTACAAACTCAAAGTTTCAATAATGACACCTCAATGAGAACTTCAAAATATTGTCTTACATTACCTTTATTAGATGGTTTGTCGACAAAAAATAATTCTTCACAAACTATATGAATCAATTCAATATATTAAAAAAATATCTTTGGATGGTGGTAACAACTTTCAACTATCACCCGATTTAGCCAATAAAAGACTATAAATAACCTTTGATCACAATCATACTTCTTGAAGAATAATTCTCACCCCCCCCCCCCAAATTTACAGATTGGGGTAGGTGAATCCATTTTTTCATCAAATCATAAACCTATACCCTCATGTAATTTGTCTAAAAATGATTCCTTTGATAATAAGTCATCAAAATAAACGAGACACCATATTTCAACTCTATCCAAAACTAAATGCCATGTAGAGGGGGGAATCATCATATAATATTCAATAAAAATATATAAAAACCCCTTAATAATATTGGAAAATTCTACCATTTTAACCTCTCCAAAATTCAAAAATAGTTCTACCAATTAATATGAATAATAAATTGAACACCTTTGACTCATATGATAACCCTCCTCACCAATAAACACAATATTTTAGCCCACATCATTATTGAGAAAAACACTCTTCAAAAAATAATGGATGAATTAACGCATGGAACTTGACTAGTAAATTCAATGTATGAAATCATATATTTTTATACAATGATTAATAAATTCATATATGATTTATGTTTCCCAATCATATGCTCAAAACCCTTACACAAATCAAGAAAATGAACTTGATCTCCAACCCACTTTTTCAACACCAGCTGAATTTGAATCCTATCCACCATGAATCCCTAGGGATATACTAAGTAAGAGTAAATGAAGTAATGTTATTTTCTATAATGAAACATGGAAAATTCATAGTATAATATAACTAAAATAGTACCTCTAATAATCTTTTCCCTATAAGGTGTTGACAACACTATTGCATGAAACATAAGAAGCCAGGATCAACTACCCCATGGATCATACTAACAATAACATCCATTAAAAAACCTATAAAAACATACCAAAGGGTGAATACATCATGGAAGTATCCATTATTAGATTTATAAACCTCTCCATGAAACAAAGGAATGATGTCCTTACTGGAGATATGACCTCTATGGTAACTGTGTCTATGGACTGAACAGAATTTGGACACCTAATCCATTCTGATCTCCATGATTGGTAGGGAACTATATCTAATGAAGTAATTGAAATACACATTAAATACACATGGGAATGATGTTGAATTCAAGAATTCTACTAGCTTTATAAATTATGGAAGAACCCTTCTATGTCTAACTACCCAACAAATAGAACCTATACTTCCCCAACATCCAATATTGTCCCAAAAAATATTGACTCCCGACTCGAGATGATATAAATTGTACATGCATCCTATAAATAACCTAAACCCTCTTTTCCACCTTCAAATATGTATTAAAAATCAACTAGGTGTCTACATACCAAGTATCTGGATGTAACGTCTCCTTAAAACATCAATATCTAGACTTGTAATTTGGGAAAATGATTAGTGTCTAAGAGGAGGTCCTCGATGTAATTACTAAGACTATATAAGCTTATGATCTCTAGCTATATGGACAGAAACTCCTACTTATTAACTTCCCCTATCCTCAAAAAATGGAATCCTATTAAAGTTACATATTAAAATCCTCATACTAAGCCTTTTCCATATTATGATCCTTGTTATTTTGAATCGACTACTAGAATGATCCTCCCCACACCAGGCTAAATAAAAATGGAAATACATTATCTACTATCCTATTGATAAAATAATGGAATGTATGAGTTCCTCCAACAAGATAAATTTATTTATAGTGATTAAATTTACCTCATACATAGTCAATCAATGATGCTAGATCATGAGTAGCCTCTTCATCCGAGCCTCATCATACCTAGCTAAATCAATCCTCTGGAGGTCTACTTAGTTATCATGTCACACGTCACAAACCAGAACCACACATGGATGGTGAAGATTATAAATCTAATAAATAAATATAAAAACACATAATAAAAATATAATGTTATTCATTTTTGGTTCTTTAAATTAAATTCTTTTCTATTCTCCCCAATATCATCCCAAGTCAAATGAAAATGAAAAATGTTTGATCCTTGAACTTATCATAGAACATTTCCCTGAAATAAATATTACTACACATAGGGTTTTTTAAAAGTATAATTCATTTTGATCATATCACAGGCTCACCAAATAAAATATTTTTTAGTCAATATCCCTTAATACATCACACACTATATCTGACTAACATTATTTCCATAAACTTTTTATAGAATCCTCAACAGTTATTATCCCTAATGTTAATCATAGAACATAAAATTCATATGATGCGAAATATCTTGAAACACCCCCAATAGGAATCCCTCCCATACCTACAATGAATATGATAGTAACCCCTCATGTGTATACAGAAATAGGGAATGGGTTAGTGATTAACACTGACATTATAAAGCTTTCAGATAGGAATACATGACGTCATATATCAATGGAATACAATAAGAAATTAAATAATAAAAAATTATATGAAAATAAAACCCAAACCCCAGAATAAATTATAATGTATTGAAATTTCTGAAAAATATAAGTCCCTAAGATAACATAAAAAAGTAATCTTTTATTAAGTAATCTGATCATCATCCCAAAGCTATGATCTTGTAGTTTCCATGTTGGCAGGAAACCACTACATGGAAACATGGAAAATATATGTATATAAATGGTTAATTATATATTCATTATCAATAAGACCCCCCTTAGTACCTCTCATTCAAATGAGGACAAATAAAACTAATTATTTAATAAATAAATAATTAAAGAAATAAAACCCAACTTGGCCAAATATCTTCTATAATTACCATGTGTAAATCATGTAATATAATATCAATGTATAATGGAATAATGATATAATAGTATCCATTAAGTTGTACCCCACAACCATATCCTCGTTAGTTTTTTTAACCTCACTCCCAAGAAATAGTATTGACCCCTAATCCCAGTTGTGGCCACAATACAACAAAAATATACTCATATTAAATACGCATATGACATACCAAAACCACATCATCATCATCATCACATATCCACCACCATATGACATGACATATTGAAATCAAAATAACATTTACTCACATCATAACCTCATCAAAAATCCATTTTATAAGGGTATCATGAACATAAAGTACATTATCATCATTCCATCCACCTTCAACGCACAAACACCACATATTATCATTACCAAATCAACAAAATCATTCAGCCATGATATATCACATAGTATAAAACACATATAAGTGAGATAATAATAGACGGAGTAGTCATCCATCCATTCCCCTACCAACCTGGGTATTATAAAAAATAATCTAAATAAGAAAAAGTTGTTTGTAAGGTTATCTAAATGTGATAGAGGGATTATAAAATCAAGATAGAATAACATATATATATAACTTAACAAATAATATGACTATAATTGGATAAAAAAACAGTACTTCCAAACTATTATAACCCACATTCTATCACCATCTAATTTTACCATTGTAGTAAATTTAAGTTTCACAAACTATCCTTATTTTTAATAAAAAAACTATATTAACCATTAAAAATAAATATTTAGTAAAATAATTTTACCATTTAAATATTTACCATTTACTAAAAATATTATGTAAAATATTTAAACATTTAATCACAATCCATTCTTAAGTTATCCCAAATGTTAATTCAATACATTTACCACATTTGATTCTAGCCATTAGAAATCTACTTATTTCATTAAAAATTCATTTAAAAACTATAGATTATGAATGTTTATCCCAATCCCATTACCATTTCCAACATTTACAATCAATTTTAATATACATTAGGAAATTATAAATAATCCCAACAATAACTAAGCAACCACTATAAAATAATCTGATAAATTGGGGAAAATCAACCCTCACCCAACAACCACCCAATACATAATCGTTTAGAAGAACCATTCATACAATAATTCCACACCAACAACACCATATCCTCTTCCTGACTATGTAAGGGATTCCACATCAACTACTATGCATTATAAATGAACACTCTAACTGGAAAAAAATATCCAAACCATTTTTTTACGATCCAAAAACTCTAATAAATTTTAAAACATAAGACAAAAAAATTGTATTTCCTCAAATGACTTCCAAAATCTCATTTTCACGACATTCTATATCAATAATTATATTCTTATACACAGTATTCATTTCAAAAATTCAATATTCTAAAAAAATCAGTTCATTAAAATATATATGTTATTTAACATTTTATGGGAGTGTATTCCAATGAGTCAATAAAATATAAAAAACATATACATATCTTAGTAGAAAAATATTTCCTCAACAAAAAAACGTTGACATTAGTTTTATACTAAATAAAAAAACACTAAATCTATTATTAGCAATCCCATTCCATTCAATTTTATTTAGCCTAATATGTTTTTGTTATTGTGTTATTTTATACTATACTCTCAATAAAAATAAATTCATGAACATTATACCATTCACACAGAAATAAATGAGATTTCTCAAATCCCCTACCTCAATCGATGAACTTCAACCACTGAACATGGTCAAGAAGAATATGAGATGACCACCTAGATAAAATTACCTAATAGAATCCTCAAAAATCATAAAAATGATAATCTCAATAAATTAAATATCCCAAATCCACTAAAACAACCCTCAAATAACGTAAAAAACCATCCAAAACACTGAAAATGGGGAAAATAAAAGAATAAAATAAAAGAAAATTACATTAAATAAACATCAATTAGTTTCCTAAAGCTAGTGAACGAATCAAATCAATTCTAACTCAAATATATCAAAGGATGAACCTACAATTTCTTGAGTATTTTTAAAAATAAATTATAAATATAATAATATATAAAGACTATAAAATTTATATTTATTAGTATAATTTAATTCTTTTTGATGTTATAAATATTGGTATTATCACTACATGGTAAATTACACCAAACATTAAAAAATTTAGCAACGAATTCCCTTATCTCGCCTCATTTAAATCATATCCAAAACTTTTAAGATGAATTTTCTCTGTAAGGGATTCATTGAATAAAAAAAACCACAACATAGGAACACTCATGGAAGGGTCCTAAAACTTAACCTCGTGGTCCTCACGACATGATAGAAGTGTCCGTACCACGATATATGATTTGTAAAACCTTAAAAAATCATCCACATTCTACATTTCATTAAAACGATGAAGTATTTTTAAGAAATATAATATAAATAAAAAGACAACACTCACATATCCTCCTCTCATTGAATGAATCATTCACACCATAACTCATAAAATGATAAAGGCAATAGTTTTGATGTCCAATCCAAACATCGGTGAATGTACTCAAATGTAAAACTATGAAATTATCCAAAAATAACCCTAGAGACCTTCATGTAATGACACTCTGCTATGATCTAGAACCATCATATGTAAATATACCACAAGACTTAGAACCATATCATCATGAAATAACTTAAATGACCATATCATGACCACTCCTCCCAGCACAATATTAGATCAATTAGAATCTCTATCACTAAGGTATCCTCTCAACACCTCTAATTATAGAAAGAAACAATGTAATAGGTCAGAAAACTCTAGTCCATTAGATTTTTTTCCTTATCCATAATAATTCATACAACATTATATGATACATAATTCCTACACTACTCATTCATGTCCATGAAAACAATAATAATCAATCCCACTATAAATTATACACACACTCCCAATAAATAATTTTACAAAAAATCATGTAAATGGAATATTATTATTATTATTTGTGTAGATTAATGGAAAACCAATCTATATAGAATATAAATAAATATTAGTCTAAAAAATATCATTATATATTTTAAAATTTTGAAAAAAATATCACTTCCAAATTGGCTGAAACTAAAAGAACAAAAATGTGGATAAAATAATTGATATCTTTTCACCATATAGATAAATTTAAATAATTAAATATGATATATAAATGACAAGTCAATCCATTCAAAATAAACTCATCCAGAAAATAAAAAATGAAATTATTAACCTTCATCTACCATGAACATCATGCTACCAAAATATTAATCATTAGATTAACATAAAAAATAATTATTATAAATAAAATAAAAGGAATAATCATTTTATAAAAGTTTTTTACAACTTATATATAATAATTTTACTAAATTTATGTACAGTTTAAAATTTATTAATATATAAACTACAACATCCCATACTTTCTATACATTAATATTACTTCAAAATTGAAGAATTTTCATTAAAATATATAACAAATCCATGACAGGATAGTATAGCTATAGTGAATTTAGAAACACAAAAACCAAAATAAATGGTTCGAAATACATCTTCATTATCTCATTCATAATACATCTTCATTATCTTCTACTAATTTCATTATAATAGGACCAGTTTTTGACATTCAAACTTAATTCCCTTCTTAATGACTTGGGGAAAAGGAACATATGAATGGGTGAGCTCAGATTATCTGTAAGGGTAAACTAGGGAGATATCAATCATCTTAAGATATAAAAACATAACTTTTGAAAATATTATCCAGTATATAAAAGATTATGATATCATGCCATTGGATAAATCATAAAAGTTCATAAGAATTAATGAACATAATCCCAAAAGGTGTAACGGAAGACATGAAATTTTTGTTTCATACAAATAATCCTAGAAATTCATTTCATATTAGTCAATCCTCATTGCAAAGCCCATCATAGCAGACAAGGTCCATTACTGAATCGAGTTCACACAAAGTCAAGCCTTACACTACAAAATCGAGATCATTTCTCATTCCATAAATGTTTATCTCATGAGATATGAATCATTACCCAATGCATTGGAGGGATATATATCTCCCACACATCTCATAATAAAATCATTCTTACATATTCTACAATAATATAAATCATTCATCATAACCCATGAAATAAAATGGGTTTCTGTAAGCATCATTCCACCATAAAATAATCTAAGTAAAGTAGATGGATTTCGTAAATATAATTACATAATAAAAACAATAAAAACATAGGAAAAATAATGATAATATACTTAAAACATAACCCTATTAAATAATTTCACCATATATGGAAAATAATTTTTATATAACACCTGAAATTAATTCTTGAGGAAAATATCCTTTCTTCTTAAAAAATGATTTCTTTTTGGAAAGTGTTAAGAAATTATAAATGAATTGAATTTTTTAGAAAATGTTTTTGAAATACTGTAGAGGAATATTCATGGAAATAAGGCATTATGAAAAAAATACATTCATGACTTATAAGTTAAAAAACATTCTCCACGTACTTTCCTAGAAGAGTTTAAAAGTACCTTGCATTGAAAACGACAATAGATTCCTTTCATACCATTTAATAAAAATTCATCAATAGGTAAAAATGGATCTAAATAATTTTATAACAATAAAAAAATATTTTTGAATAAATAATTAGGAAGCATAGACACTGATGATATATATACGCCAAGTAAATAATTACGTATAAACACTCTCGTATACTAATGAGATTGTAAAATTACCCCTTATGTTATGTATAATTTTTTTGTATATATCTGAACCTAATGTATAATGATTTTAAATGTTTCATTGAAATACAAGATAATCATATTCTTTTTTATGATTTTATATATGATCATATTATCATCCCTTTGCTAGTCACATTATTACTCATCCATCATGTGTTTTATTTTTGTACACATGTTTTGTTAGATATATTATGGTTCCTATTATTAGGATATTTTTATATCATTTATTGAATGATATTAGTATAATACATATCATATTTATTAATTATATTCATTTATATATTCATTCATTGATGAAGATACTGTAGAATGAATCACATCACATCGTGGAGATGGTAGGTCGTACGTATGCCTGAGTGACGATATCATTTCCATAATTGTTTAATGGTATTGAATTATAAGGTGTATGATATTTATAAATAAATATCATGTTCTAATAATCATATGTAGTTATTATTAATATCATTATACCCATCCATGTATGGTGGTGGTGAAAATTAGATTACACTATGATTTATAGATGGTAAGTCGTACGTACACAAGTGTGGTGATTTCATTTTTATAGGATAGATAGAAGATTGAATATGGTTGTTTCATAATAATAATAAAATATCATTAAAAAGGTGATATTTGATTTATTAATTTATAATAAATAAATAATTAAGAGGATGTAGAAGAAGAATGAAGTATGAAATTATCAATAGAGGGGGATAACTCTTCTTCGATGTGCTACCTCTAAATCTTCTCATAAAGGATTATAGTTGGAATTTAGAGAATTTTAGAACCTATAAAATGTTACTAGGGATGTTTATAATGGAAATGGTCATTGTATGTCTATGCTTGAAGGCTCAAAGTGAAGGGATGTAGTGATGGAGGAGGTGCCCTTTCATAATTTAGACGAGGGGTACTTTTAGGATCTCCAAAAATATTAATATAATATAAAATAAAAAACCCAACCAAAAATAACCAAAATGGACCATGTTTTGAGATGATATAAGATAGGGTTTTAATACCATCAACCAATAAATTTGGTTCAGCTTTTTCTGTAAATTTAAACCTTATCATTTTAATTTACACTTAGTAATTCTAATTTTTTTAACCAGGGTAACAAATAATTCAATGTTAAAAGGTAAAAATATTTAATTATATGTTGTAAATTATACAATAAATAAGTATCATATAATTTTTTTTACCATATCACAATTATTATAGTCTTTTTTAAAATTATTTTTAAATAATTCAATAAAACATTATTTGGATAAACAATCAATAATGTCAATTTTGACACTATATAAATCATTAATTCAATAGAAATATTAAGATAACAAGATAACATTGAACCATTTTTTATTATATTCCAATGTTGCCATGTTTATCTAGAAAATTCATTGGATAACCTAATTATCCTAAATTATATTTATTTTAATATTTTTAGAACATTTATTTGATATTTACCAAAATAAACTAAAAATGACAGCAATTTTGTGTAATTATTTAATAAAAATATTTTATAGGTAATAATAAAAAATAAAATTATATGACGAATAAAATAATTCTAGATTATAGAAGAATACTTCTAATTAAATATATCTTATCTAAAATCCATCATTAAAAATGGTATACTTTTTAAAACATGAATGTGACTAGTTTATCATCACTTTTAAAAATTAATATAAGTGTCATAATCTCTTCTATAAGGATCCAAATGGTCAATAAATCAACCCGTGGATGATTATAGATGAGATATACACAAAACAATAACATTAATTCAAGTTTTTAGGTATTTTGATAGATATTATCATTTTAATAATATTTATTTTATTGATTTCTCATCAATTAAAATATTTCCACATCATTAAAGTATAATTTATTAAGGTAATTTTTTGTTTCAAGAGGTTAAAAATAAATTACCATGATAAATAATAAAATTATATATTTAAAATTAGTATTTATAATCTAAATTATCTTATGTATAACCTTATATTAAAAATGGTTTAGTTATTAAAATATGAGTGAGACATATTTAACTTTTCATTAATTATAATAAATTCAATGTTCCAATATCATCAAAGTGACTAACAAAGGACACCATTTTGAGTTGAGGATGATTTAGGTTGAAATATACTCATCTAATGATATTAGGACAAGTGTTTGGGTAATATTTTTACCCTTAATTACCTGATTTAGCATTTTATCGTATTACAAAAATTACAGAAGTTACAATTCATAATGCCCAAAAATAAAAGTAATATATTTACATAAATTTTACATAATGATTTAAAATTTTGAATCTTTTTATCAAAATTCAATGAATATATGTAGCATTAATTAATTTAAAACTATTCCCATTTTGGAAAGATAGAACCATTTTTTAAAAGTTAAAACATTGCAAAAGATTGAATTTTTTTATATCTAAATTGGTTTTAAAATTTATACCAATGAAATAAAATATATTAAATTGAAAAATAATATCTATTTATACCTAAAAAACATTCATTATTTTAATTTAATCATATAAATTATTTTAATCAAGCAAGTGGTTTTCAATTAATTTTTTTTGTATTTTTAATATTTGTCAAAACCAGAAGGTTAATTGAAAATATAAAAAAATTCATCCAATGTAAATTTTTATATCCAAATTATAATGAATATGTTTATTTTGTCATATAAAAATTATTAATATGTAAAAATATTAATTTAAAATGGGTTCTCCATTAAAAGTGGTAAAATGACCATTTTGAAAAAAATATTGGGTTTTATGCATCAAATAGGGTTTATTAATACCCTATGACAAAAATATCTATTAGATAAATATAAAAAAAATTATATTAATTATATAAAAAATATATTTCATTAATTTAGCATAATAATTGTAAATCACTTATAAAAAATACAAATATATAATTGATTTTATATTTTTCATTCAGAATAAATTTTTATAAGTCAATTATATTTTTTTTGACGATCTTAATGTCTTGGTTATAATGACCATTTTATATCTGAGGCATATCTTAGTTTTATTAAACTCACAATTGTGTGTAATTAAATATATTTAAGAAAAATTATTTAAAAAAAGTATTTCTTAAAAACATCTGGGTGTTACATTCTACCCGCCTTAAATTGATTTTTCCTTGGATATTAATCATTTTTGTACAAAAATATGAGGATACCTCTTTCTTATCACATCCTCAAGTAACCATGTAGCTTCTTAAAATTGGTGGTTCCACCGTAAAACATTAACCATGCGAGTTCTCTTGATTCGTTGAACTTTTTCTCTATGATCATGAATCTCTATCGATTGATCTTTAGAAGAAAGATCTTTCTCTAGTGATACATATTTGATGTTTAGTACATGTTGATGATTAGTTATATACTTAATCATAAGATATACATGAAAGACATCATAAAAATTAGAGATATTTTGTGGAAGCACCAATTGGTAAGCTACCTTCCCAACATGTTCCATAATTTTAAATGGACAGACATACATAGGGATCAACTTTCCCTTTTTTAAAAATATAATTAATCTCTTGCAGGGAGATACTCATAGAAACACCTTTTCCCCCACCTCAAAATCAAACTAATTTCTTCAGTTATCATCATATCTTTTTTGTCGACTCGGACCTGATATTTGTGTTGTTGAATAGATCTGGCCTTTTCTACCATTTCATGACAAGGATCAGGTCCTAATAGCTTTATTTCCACAACATCATCCTAGAATGATTGAGTTCTAAACTTCATTTGATAGATGTCTTCATAGGGAGCCCTATTAATATTGGAGTGAAAACTATTATTGTAAGAAAATTCTACCAAAGGTAGTTATTGATCTCAACCGCATTTTAAATAAATAGGGGATGCTCTCATCATGTATTCAAGTGTTTGAATTTTCCTCTAAGTATGACCCTCTATCTAAGGATGATAACAACATATGAAAATTAACTTTGTATCTAGAGTCTTCTGAATACTTCTCTCTAACATTGAGGTAAACCTTGGATACTAATAAAATATAATGGAATGTGGAACTCTATGAATTATTACCACTTCCTTTACATATATCCCCGAAAGATGATCCAGAGAGAAATATTGTATAATAGTAATTAAGTGTGCCAACTTTATAAGGTGATCATCAATAACCTATATAAGATTACATACTATTGATGTTTTGGGATGTATGGTGAAAACATCCAAAATGAGTTTTTCCCTTTCCCATTCTGGTATTTGTAATAGTTATAAAATCCCCTTACACTTATGTCTCTTAGCCTTAACATGATGAAAAACCAAGCACCGAGAGACGTATTTCGAAACATATATTCTCATTCTATCACACTAGAAATACTCCTTCTAGTCCCTGTACATATTTTGGATTCTAGGATTAATAGTGAATGATGAACTATGAGCCTCATCCAAGAGCTCCTTCTTTAATTCTGGAATAGGAGGAATACATAATTCAAGAACATTGCTCACCTTATTTTGTAGCTATATATATTCCTTATCTTCCTCCTAATTCTTCACTTGTATAGATGGTTAAACATTTATTTCGGAAAGATAATATTTATCCCCTTTAAAATTTCATGATACATCATTTGAAAATCAATAAATATTGTATAATTTGTGATCCTCACCATGGATATGCTAGCAAGGTCCTTTCGACTCCAATAATCTTCCACCATGTTCATTTTACTAGGGTGGTAATGTATTGATAATTCATAATCATTAAACCACTTCAACAATCTTCTTTGAAACATATTCATCTCCTTTTATGTGAAAATATACTTTAACCCATTATGATCAGTATTAATATCACACATGTCACAATAAAGATAACACCACCATATATTTAGTGCATATATTTTCATAGCTAAATCAAAATCTTGAGTTATGTAATTTTTCTCATCGATTTTCAATTTTTGTGAGTCATAAGCTATCACCAAATAATTTTTCATGAGAACACAACCCATCCCTTTCTTGGATGAATCAGTAATGATCACAAATATTTATCCACCACATAGAAGTGTGGGAATAGGTGAATGGGATAAAATTCCTTTTAACTCATTGAAATTATTTTCTCATGACTCCATCTACACACGCATGACCACATTATGAGTCAAATTTGTGACTGGATTAGATAATCACTAAAAATATTTCACAAAACATCGATACTATCCATCCAAAATAAGAATACCTTGGATTCCAGTTACCATTTTTGGTCTTGGAAAACTATTAATAACTTTTGTTTTTGATGTATCTACATATATACATTCCATTGAGACCATGTGACCCAGAAATGAAAATTTATAAGTCCAAAATTCACACTTGGTAAAATTTTCATAAATATTAACCTTTATCAGGGTCTTCAGTACAATTCTAATGTGATATTCATAATCTTCCTTACTCTTTGAATATACAAGAATTCTATCTTTAAAAAATACCAAAACCCAATAAAGATAGTATCTAAATACTATATTCATTAGATCTATGAAGATAGTGGGGGAATTAGTAAAGCTGAAATTCATCATAATATATTCAAAGTTTCCATACCATTTATAGAATTTCATTTATGGTATGTCATTCATTATGACCCTTAATTTTTTATACCCTAGTCGATGACCAATCATGGAAATGTATCGAACTCCATGTTGTTGGTTGAATAAGTCATCAATGTGGGGAAGATGATATTTGTTCTTGATAGTGATCTTGATAAGTTCTCAATAATCGAAGAAGACTCTCACTGATCCATCATTCTTATTGACAAACAGAATAGGTTATCCCCAAGGAGATGAACTAGGGCATATGAATCCCTTATAATTATTGTCATGTAGTTTCTTCTTTCAATTAATGAAACTCATTTGGAGCCATTATATATAGTTTCTTTGAAATAGGTATAAAACCCGATATGAGTGCTATTGAAAATCATCGTCACCATTTGATTGAAGACCTGGTAATTATTCTGAAAATACAACATCAAATTTTTGTACAATGGGTCTATTATTAATTGTGAGTTTATCCCCAACCATTTTATATAGATAACCTACATTTATAAATATTATGACCCATAATATAGAATAAATTTATACATGAAAGTTATATTAATCATTACATTAATAGACGACCATAGATTGATCAAAAATATTAAATGTTACTTTCTTGACTTAGAAATTAATATGAGATCAATAGAGTGAAAGAAAATCCATGCCATGAATCACATCAAATTCTACTATGGGGTGGATTAATATATTTTTAGGAATCACATTACCATAAAATCCAACCGAAAAATAATTATAAACCTTTGATTTGACTATTGTTCCAATTAAGCTTGTCACAACTAACTCAACATATAATTGTTGAGGTAATATTAGGATATCCTTAGATAATTATTAATAAATAAATTATTTGGTGCTTTCAAAATCAAATAAACCATTTTCTACTTTAGAATAGTAATTGGACCTTTCACCACCTCATTGTCAAACTCCACATCGCTGATAGTGGTCACATGTGACATGCCTTTGTCTTTGGCCTTAAGAGTTTTCTGATGTCGATCATCATTAAAAACATTTTTATTATAGAATTGACTGGAATACTTCTCCATGCCATTAAAAATGTAATGTTGATGTGTAGGAGGTGCATTTTGTGTAGCATTTTCTCAATTTTCATAATTAGACATCTTTTTCCCATAAGATTAAATTAAACACCCCAATGAACTTATTTTTCACACATAAAACATTTTATGGAAAATTTAAGACAATTTCATCCATGTTTCTATCCACACATTGAGAATTAGGGAAAAATCATCTTATTTTCAGTGTATTCTTTAGATTTTCCCTTGAATTCCTTTTTTCTCTTCTTATAAAACCCATAGAACTGATGAGTTACTCTGATATATATCTCATCCATGAGAGAAAAACTAATGATTTCATCATAGCTATTGAAGTTCCTTATGGTTAATTCCATTCAGGGAATTGGTTCTAAGCCACTAATAAATCAATCAATTTTATACTTAGGTTGGTAAATTTTTCCTTATACATACCTTGAATGTATTTTAATTTTTTATAGGTACCAACAGATTCATTATACTTTTTATTATGTTCAAGGAACTCTTTCTCAATATTTTTTTGAAGAATACAAGGAATTTACTTATTAAAAAATAAGTTTTTAGAATCATCCCATTACATGGATTCAATTTCAAATCTTTTCCTCACATTATTGAGAAGGATCCACCATTAATTATCTTCACCATACCAATGATATATTACTAAGATTAATTTATCATGTTATGAACATTAAAGAACTAAAAATATCCTTTATGTGGTAGTGATGCATTTTTCATCCACTAATGGATCACAAGACCCGCTGAAAGAAGTTGGATGCTACCTGATAAAGGACTCAACAGAATTTTGTTCCCTCCTATTCATGTTTGGAAGTCCTGGATGATTCATATATTGAGAACATTTTGTGAGCATCGTTATAAGATATTACATTCTAGTATACATAACATTTGGTTTCTTAGGAGGAAAATCATTTCATTTCTAGTTGCTTTCAGTATTAATGTGGTTACTCTGGGTTCCAGTCATTAAAAAAAACCAAGAATCATAATGTGAGAAACACTAATCATAAAGGAAAAACACCATAATCATGAATAAAATTTTAATTTGTGACACATTACTTTTTATCCAAGTTTATTCATGATCATTTCTAAGACACTAGGATTATAAACTATACTTCAACATATCCTTTGGGTTCATACAAAGGTTTTCACATCCTAGATTCCAACGATTATGTATACATTTCCTCTGATACCAACTATAATGAACCATAATTTATATACATTGATAATAATTAATAATTGAAGAATATTCATTAAAAAATATACCAAATCCATGAAAGGATTGTATAGGTATAGTGTCATTAGAAACTGGGTAACATAAACAACTAGTTTATAATACATATTTATTGTCTACCTCATAAGAAATCTTCATTGTCTCCCACATATTTCATCATAACTAAACCCCTTTTTGAAATATCTTACTTAAAACCCTTATATATGACCCAGGGAAAAGAAACATATGAAAGTGTGAGATTATATTCTTAGTAATGGTAAACAAGGGAGATAATAATCATATCATAATCATAAGACATATGAACATAACATTTTAAAATCTTATCCTACATATAAAAGATTGCGATATCATATCAATGTATAAATAATAAAAGGTCATAAGAATACATGAATGTAATACCAATATTCATAATATAAGACATGGATTTTTTTATCATACAAATAAGTATAGAAAATCATTTAATTTTAGTCAAGTCTCATTTCCAATACCATCATAGTGGATATAGTCCATTACTGAACCCTGTTCACTTCTCGTTCCATCCCTATACTACTGAAATAATATTATTTTTCATTCCAGAAATGTCTATCTCATGAGATATAAATATTATCCCAATTCATTATAGGGGGACATATATTACATCCATATCATAATGAAATAATTCATAAGTATGTCACAATAAGATAAATCATTCATCATAACCCAAGGAATAAAACATGTTTCTCTAAACATCATTCCACCATAACATAACCTATGTAAAACAAATGGTTTTCATAAATATAATTCCATCATAAACATAGTAAAACCATAGGAACCAAAAGGATATTATACTGGAAACATTAGCCAATTAATTAATTCCAAATTATATGGAAAATAATTTTGATATTTACATGAAATTAATTCTTGAGGAAAATATCCTTTATTCTTAAAAAACATTTTCTTTTCTCAAAATGACACACAATTTTAAAAGAAAATAATTTATTTGAGAGTAAACTTGAAATAATGCAGAAGAATATTTATGGAAATAAAGAGTTACCAATAAATCTGCTCGTGATATATATGTTAAAAAACATTCTCCTTGTTCTTTTAATAGAAAAGTCTAAATGTACCTCATATCGAAAACTACAAAACATTCCTTTCATAATGTTTAATAAAAATTAACTAATGCGTAAAATTAAATCTAAATAAATTTAGAAACATTAAAACAATATTTTTGAATGCATAACTAGGAATCATGAACACAGATGATAAATATACCCTCTTAAATACTTATATATAAGAAATCTCAAATAATAATGAGATTGTAAAATTATCAATTACCTTAGGTATGATTTCATATGTATTTATCTCAACCTTTGGTATAACTATTTAAATAATTTCATTGAGTTATTTCATAATCATAGTCATTTTTATTATATCATATATGATCATACTTTCATTCGTTTGTTAGTAACAATATTACTCATCCATTGGGTGTTTAATTTTCTCACCAATATTTTATCATATAATTTCTTGTTCCTCTTCATTGGTTATAGTTATATAATTAACCTAATTATATTAGTATAATATATATCATATATATTCATTCCATTCATGAATATAATCATTCATTAATGAAGATCATGTAGAATGAATCACATCACATCATGGAGACAGTTGGTCGTACGTACGCATGAGAAACAATATCATTCCCATAATTAATGAATGGTATTTAAGTGGATGGTGTATAATATTTCAGACTCAATATAATGTTATAATAATCTTATATATTTATTATTTACATCATTATACCTATCCATGTGTGGTGGTGGTGAAAAATAGATTACACCACAGTGTGGAGATAGTAATCCATAAGTACACACACATGTTGATTTCTTTGCCAAAGGATGGATAGAAGATGTAATATGGTTTTTTCATAGTCATAATAATATCTTAGTATGTAATTGATACTAAATTTCTGACTTTATAATGAAAAAACTCATCAATAGAAAGTATAATATGAATGAAGTATGAAAGAATCAGTAGATGGAATTACCTATTCTTCAACATATTCCCACTAAATCTCCTGTTAAAGAACTAGAGATAGTCTCTGGAGAAAACAAAAACCCCTATAATGTTACTAGGGATGTTAATAATGTAAACTTTAATGGTATGGCTGAGCTTGAAGGATCAATGTGAAGTGAAGAGGTGAGGGATTATGTGCCATTCTATAAATGAGGTGAACAACACTTTTGGTATCTCTAAAAATATTTATTTACTATAAAATAAAACGCTATCCAAAAAACACAAAAATGTACAAATTTAGAATATAAGATGATATATGGTTGTAATATAATCAAAAAATTTATTTTAGACAATATTTTCTATAAATTTAAACCTTGTCATTTTAAATAACACTTAGTTATTCTATTTAATTTTTAACTAGGGTAATAAATGCTTCAATATTAAAAGGGTGTAATATTTACATATATGAGGTCAATTATACCATAAAAAACCTTTTAACATTTTAAAACATATCACAATTATACAATATTTTTTAAAAATGTTTTATTATTTTTCATTATTTTAATAAAAAATTATTTTGAAAAACAATCAATAGTGTCAACTTTGACACTATTCAATTCATTGATTTTTTAAAAATTTAAAATAATAATTTAACTTGGAAAAAATTATTTTATTATATTCATAATAGTACTAGTATATATATTAGTTTCATTCTACATTTTAATTATCCCAAATAATATTTATTATAACAATTTTAATAATATTTATTTGATATTTTCCTTAATAAATTACTACCACAATAGTTTTGTATAGTTAGTTATTACATTTATTTGTTGAATAAAAATTACAAATAAAATTATATAATGACTATAAATCTTATATAATTTTGAATAATACCTTTTGGAGAATATATATTCTGTAAAATCATTCATTAAAAATGTTATACTTTTTAAATCATGAATGTTACAAGTTTATTATCACATTAAATAAAATAATATAGTGTCATAATCCCTTATATAAGGATTCAAATGGTAAATAACTCGACCATTGTATGTTCTTGGTCGATATATACTCAAAAAATATTATTTGGTAAAGTTTTTGGATCTTTTAATAGTAATTATGATTTTAATAATTATGATTTTACTAATTTCTCCTCAATTGAATAATTTCGGCATCTTTAAAGTATATGTCTTTATGATAATTATTTATTTTATAAAAATTAAAAATAAATTACCATGATAAAGAAAAAAAATATCCTTCAAATGAGTTTTTATAATAAAATATATCTTCTGTATAACCTCATATTAAAAATAATTTAGTTATTAAAATTTGGGTGAGGCATATTAATCTTTTCTTTTAAAAAATAAATTATATCTCTGAATATCATCCATGGAGAATTTAAAGGAATCCTTTTGAACCCAAGGATGACTTAGGTTTATAAAAAGTATCTAATAACATTAGAACAAGTGTTAGGGTAATATTTTTACCCTCAATTACCTAATTTACTCATTTTAACGTATTGAAAAAAATTACAGAAGTTTTTATTCATAATCCACAAAAATAAAAGTAATTTATTTAAATTATTTTAACTTACTTATTAAAAATATATATTCTATTTTTAAAAATTCAAATTAGAGAAGTTTCATTAATTAATTTAATATTAATCTTATTTTTTGAAAGAGAGACCGTGTTTTTAAAATCTAAAACATTGCAAAAGATTGGAAAGTAATTATAAGTGCATTCAATGTAAAATTAATACTAATGAAATAAATTATATTTAATGGTAAAAATATATTCTATTTTTAATTTAATACCATTAAATATTATAATTTAACTATATAAATTAATTTTATGAAAAAGTTGTTTTTAATTAAAATTTATTCTATTTTTACTATTTATCAAAACATGAATGTAATTAGAAAATATCAGAAATTCAACCAAAGTAAATTTTTATATCCTGCATCCAAATAAAATGTTTATTTTGTCATATAAAAATTATAAATGTTTCAAAATCATAATTTAAAAGGGGTTCCCTATTAGAAGGTACAAAGTTTTCATTTTAAATAAATATGGATTTTTATACATAGAATAGGGTTTATTCATATCATATGATAAAAATAACTACTTGATGAATATAAGAAATATTTTATTAAATATATAAAAAATATATTTCATTAATTTCATTTACTAGCTATAAGTCACTTAACAAAAATAAAAACATATAATTGATTTTATATTTTACATTCACAATAAAGTATCATAAGTTAGTAATATTTGTTCCTTCTAACTGAAAGAGTGAGATATAATGGAAATTTTATACATAGGATGCTATATAGATATTTTGAACACACAATTTCAAGGAATGAAAGATATTTAAGGAAAATTAATTTTATAAAAATATTTCAAAAAAAACCACAAGTTTTTACATAAACAATATCAACTATACGAGATTTCAATAATATTCAAACAACACATCATCCATAATTACTTAAAAAATAAAAACATAATAAACATAACTTATACATTTATCCTGCTATAAAATAAACATAAAATAAAAAATTACATGTCAAAATTATAGAAACCCCCATTTGTTAGATAAAATAATTGTTATGCCTCCGGGAATAAAAAATAAAACTTCATATTTAATTTGATATAATAGATAAGATGTTTTTTCATCCAAAAATTTCATAATAGTAAAACATAACCCAACTAAATAATTAAAATAGAAAAATAAAAATAATTATTCAAATTTATAATACATTTAAAAGAACATTCAATACACAATTGGAAAAATATAAATATAAATTAGTTATTTGGAAACAAAACATAATTTATGTTACTAAAAAAATGATATAAAATTGAAAAAACTAATTATGAATCATGAATTATACCATAAAAAACTTAAAATAAAATAATGTATCTTTTAACCATAATAAAATACACTACTATAATATGAAAAATTGCATTTCAAATAAAAATTTTCTCTTTCATTAAATAAAAAAAATGTATTTCATTATACTAAAATATAATACTTTTTTTCTCACACCAAAAACCCACATAAACATAATCAATCCAAAAAATAAAAAATATAATTACACTTATGTGATGACATATATTCTCCAAATTATTTTAATTTGTTTTGTTAGATTGTTTTTATGATTTTAAAGGATTGAGAATTTTTAATGTAGACAAAATTTTATAATATATAGAATTTTAATCTTAGAGTAGTTGAATATATTGATGTTATTTTTGTATTTTTTTAAAATAAGGAAAATTATTATTTAGATTTAAATAGTTAAGGTAATTTAGTTATATATGTTTTGAAAAATAATGTAGTTTTTTGGAAAGATTATAATTTATGTAATATTTTTTTATTATTGAAATAAGAATATTTTTATATTATTGATATATATAATTAGTTATGATTGGAAATATGTGACAATAATTATCATTTTTTTATTTTTTATCATTGATGGCATTATTTACTATGCAGTGAATATTTAATATATTTAATAATTTATATAGTGATAGTTATTATTTGATATTCTATGTGGAAAATTTTAAATATGAACCTTCAATGATATATGATTCAATATAATATATATAATTAAATATTAGTGATTATACATTCAATATTTTAGTAAAGATGATTTTATATTGTTAGAAGTTATGATTATAGATTTTATTTTGATATTAATGAATTACATTTGATATATTTTTACCATTGGTGATATACTCTAATCCATGACCGATTGGAGATAGGACTGGGGTGCTATTCTTGTATTTGTTTCCAACTCAAGGTAATGGTTTAGAAAAAAAAGAAAAGGAAAAAAAGTTATAAGAGTGAAGTACATTATTATTGATTGCATAGTAAGAATAATGAGGTATTTTTAATTTTTATAGGGGAGTCACATTCCATAATTTTGGATAAAAGTAATACCATATAAAAATGAAAAAAAATTGGATTTTTGAGACACTACTATACAAGAACTTTGATCATCTATTTTCAGACCTGGTGTATGAGTGTATTTTATTTAGAATATAATTATTGATAATGGATCACACATTATATTGCTTCATATGGGTCATATGTATTTTATGTACATTTTATTTGTATCACATTTTCTAAATGTCAAGTAGTTTTAATGACCATGTATTTTCATGTCATGGTATAAGTCTATATAAAATCTCACTAGTGTTTGTAATCATCAATATTTTTTTACCCCAGAAATTAAGATTTGATTAGTGGAAATTATGTTCAATTTTTTAATTTTAATTCCCCCCATCCACTATGAATAGTGAACACACTAAATAGTTACCTGACATAAATTGTACCTTCTTGTAAGCTAGAGACCACCAACTAGTAGTGGGTGTCTAGTGTCGTATAGTGGGGAGACTCTGACCACATTTAATTTTTTTCAACAACTAGAAAATAAATCTAACATCATATATTACTAAAAATATTATTAGAGTATGTGAATAGAATAAAACATAATCAATAATTAAAACTGTCATTCTGAATCATAAAGTCCTAAAAACTCACTATCCACCCACCAATATGACCACAGATACAAAATGAAATAAAAGTTTAAAATAAATATACAAGAGACCCCACTACAATAAAAAAACTTCATATAATCATTGCATTTATGTCCCATTAGTGTAATCTGAGTCGTCCATGCTAATTTTTATCTCTACAAAACCAAAAGCTACAACCATTGAGATATTATTGACTACCCAAGATTCATGTCAACTTGAAAAGGGTGTGAGAAAAACTCAATATGGAACCACTAATGTGGTAATGTACATATCTAGTAAATTTTTTGAATACATGTGGCATTATATTCTAAAACAAATACACAATAAGAATGTGTAAATAAATAACATATTTTGATCCCCAGGTTCAACCATGGTATATATTTCATCCCAAACCTTTTTAAACTAATGTTGTTGAGTCTTTGAGATTTCCACATAATTTTATAACCAATATCAGACCGAACACTCCTATATTAGTAGGATTAAATAGTGAACATTAGAAATATTCTTAATTAATTGAAATAGTATTGATCATGACATTCAGTTACATGAACCATGTCCACAGAATCTCATTGTAGCAAGTTGCATGTCGATCCGGATGAGGTGATCCTAGTATATCAATAGTCAAAAAAATCATCATTAAATCCTATTAATAAATCATTAGTGGTCTATAGTGATCACGGATCCTCACCAAATCTCATGGGGTAATCATTTGAATTCTATATTAATCATTAATTATTGATTCCCCCCAAAAGTTAATATTCAGTGATCCATAGTCATAATTCATAGTCACCAAACACTAGGAAGTAATAATAAGAATTAAATAGTCATCAGTCATCACCATGTATTCCTAGGGAGGGACCATAGTAAATCATTCATATCAAGATAAAATATTCATTCTTGGGAGGATGACCCATTAATGGAAAATATATTAGGAATCCCATATATGTAAATACATCTTGAAATCAATTAATTTATCATATAACATCACAATAGGGGTTTCCATCTTCTCAAACCTATCTATCACAAACAAGGTTCACTTGTCAAGTGTACGAAATATAATCATCCCAACCAAAATTAAATCAAATCATCTCTTTTTGTTAAAAGGTTACACCCACAATAATCTATACCCATTCCATGCACACCCTCTCAATAAGGTTAATATGTCATCATGGAACCCAATAGAGTCCCCAAAATGTCATCTAGAATAAAAACCAATCATTGGATCCCCTCTTTAAGCATTCTTCTATGCTCAAAACCCTCCACTCAATTTGTATATTATTCCTCAGCACCATTAATGAATCATTGAGTCCTCACTAGCCTCTTAGGAAAGTCTTTCAAGGGTGATGTACTGAATCCCATCCACATTCCAAGTTAAATTAAGGTCATCTAAATACCTAAACAAATGGTCAATCCCATCAACGACTGCCCACTATGTTCATCAACAATCATTGTTGTATTGGCACTCACCCGATGACTATTTCAATCACCACAACGTGTATAAAGTCTCTCAATGTCCCCACATGACCATTCCCTAGGTCATCCATCTAAACCAATCACTCACCTCCACCTATAGTACCCTATGATATCATATTAGAGTACCATATATTTATATTCATTTAATTAATTATAATCACATAGGTTTAATGTTTCTCATGTATGAAAATTAAAATAATGACCACATCCATCAGTGATTAAAGAAGTCGATCCAGTTCTCAAGGGTCCATCATAGACCTTGTCACATCACTCAGTCCCAATGCATTTCATTTAAATAAAATGGTAAATTTTAATTAAAAATGAAAAATCACCTTAAGAAGATAGATGAAACATTAAAACCTATGGTGAAATAAATAACTACATGTTCCATAGGTCATGTGGAAGGTACATCCTACCCCAACCAGAAATCCTTAGTAAAACATTTCATTTAAACTATCTCTCATGGTCGTCCTTGTCAAATGACCATAGTCCAAATACCGAAGGCCTTACAAAAATCACTATATGAAAAATAAATTAGGTACTATATTTTTTTTATATAATTATCAATTAAGATTTATCTTAAATAATTTGAATTAATTAAACAGTTTACATCAATTAGGAACAATGCTAAAAATTTCACCGGTTTCCCTTGTGTCATCCAACTCACGATGAAATTATTCACAAAAACACATGGAACACACCAATAAACATATCGGACCAAATACAAAACATTGAAAATTTTCACATTAATTAATTTTCTCCAAAATCATGAAAAACATAAATAAAATCTATATTATGACATAACTCAATTGAAATTATGTGTAATGGAATGTTGATACCATCATGGTTAATACTCTCACCAGTCTACACTAAATACTAATAAAAAGATAAAAATAAATAATGCTATGCTGGAATAATAATCAAAACCCTAAACCTAAAAAAAATCGAGAAATATAAGAGGATATGATGAATAGTTGATGAAATAGGGAGAGACAGAACTCTAATTTCTTAAAATAATCATGCATTCAACATAAAAAAATATGGTTTAATGGAATATGAATAGGGAGAGGCCAACTAGACATATGTGATAGAGGGAGGAAGGAGAGGTTCTACCATGTTCAATCTTTTGGAGGGAAAATTCTAAATTTACCTCTTTAATGAATCATATGGTTTATATGGATAGTTAGACAAACTGTAGACAACTTTTCAGCCTTAAAAATAAATGAAATTCCATCTTGGACATTCTTAATTTATATTAATTGATTTTTTTCCTTATTTGAATTTGAAAATTTTCCATATATACTTCAAGAGATGGGTGCTAAGACAGTGTGTGATTCCAAGACTAGGTGTGCCTAGAAATAATTATGTAAAAATATTAAATTTATTTTTTATTATATGTTCAAAACTACATAAATAACCAAGGATAACTCTTAAATAAAATATTGGATAAAAAAATGGAGACAATAGATGAGTCTTGAATATATTTTTTACCCTATGTGTGACATAAAATGGTTTATTTTGGGGTGTTTGGAATCCACACTTGTTAATGATACATTCAGTGAAATAATTAATTGATAAATAAATTAATTAAATCATGTAGACCCTAAATGAATCCTATAATTGTATTTCCATTGAGATTATCCTTGGGTTAGCCTCATAACCCTATAATTTCTTACTAATATCTCCTCCCACCACCATTGGAAAATATCTTTAGATGTTGACGAAACACTATATTAGATCAAATTAGGCTGAACCGAATACAGCTGCTTCTCTCGATTATTGGAGGATCTATTTTTCCTCAACATACAATATATAATTGAGTTAAGACTTATCTATTGTTGATTTAAACACTATGATTATATTTTTTAGTCAGATCCATTATTCTTCTTGGGTCTGTTTCAATAGTTGTTTGAGCATGTGACTATATACAGGTTTTTTAATTTATTATTCAATGTTTTTGACCTAGTATCAACATTCTTGATCGTTTTCCAAGAAAGAAGGTCTATAGATCATTTAATTCTTTGTTTTTGTGATTTTATCCAATGTTTCTACACGTTATTTTCCATTTGGACCCTATAGTCTCAATTCGAATTTTTTAGGGGTATCAAGACCGATCAGACCCCTATAATCATGATGAATAAAGAAATAATGAAAAAAATGATGAACTAGGAATAGATCTGGGGTCATATTAAGTAACTAATGTTTGTTTCAGTGATATGAGATCAATAAATCAGCTATAGAAGGCTTGGGAGCATGAGGAATGAACGAAAAAACCCAGATGGATGAAAAAATCTGATTTCCTATGAGAGATATCTAGAATCTATGATCCACAAGAAGATCCATTATATTCATGTTTATTCAATATGGGATATATAGTAGAATAACCATATTCAGTTCACATATCATAGATATGTAATTTTAGAGAGAACCTGACAACATTCCATGTACAATGATTAACATGTGACATATTTCACCCTCAGAGATGCTGTATATAGTTTTGTAAAAATTAAGGATGACTTGCCCTGTTGTCCTACATCACTCTGCATAACCCTTTCTCAGATGGCCAACCCATGTGATGGATCACATGATAGAGATCTCATGTGGATGTAGATGTCTAGGTAAATGGTCATGTACTCAAGTACATGGATACATTATTAGTATAAATGGGGTCCAATGCATGGACACTAGGTCTGATACACAGACATGGCCAATAGTACACGACAAAGTCCCAATTCTCTAGAACAAGAGTTTTAGTCAACCCACATGGTGTTTAATACAACATGTGATGGGATCCATGCGCCTTCAAGGGACATGGTTAGGCCGTCATGTTGGTCCACACACTATGTAGGTCCAATCACACATCGAGAACCCCTTGAGATTATTTGGGGAAACATTAATTGTCCAATGAGTAGAATATCGTGAGTTTTTTTCACGTTGAATGTGATGGTTACATATTTTGTGTCTATCGTGATATGAAGTAAAATTTTCTAGGGACTTTTTTTAATAAGGCAATTCTAGATGATGATTGTGATGTCATAGGATCACCATGACCATTCCCCGCAGTACCCTCCACCAGGGCCAGGAATTGGAGTTCCCCAATGACCTTTCTAAGTGGTACACTCTAGTAGGGTTGGATGTGGAGTTCCCTGATTACCTTCCATGTGGTACCCCCCAGCAGTTCCGGGAAATAGAGATCCATAATTAACATCCCAAGTGGTACCCTACAGTACGGCTGGGAAGTTGAGTTCCTTGATGACCTTTCTGAAAGGTACCCATCAAAATGGATGGGCTGTGAAGCTCCTCAAATAAATTTATGAGTGGTACCCTCATGTTGGGTTGTCTAGTGGATTTCCTCGATGGTCTTTCTGAGTAGTACGATCCTACAGGGTGGGGTAGTGGAGTTCCTTGATGACCTTTCTGAGAAGTTCCATCAAATAAAGCTCATAGCTGGATTACCTTGAAGGTTATCCAAGTGAGACTCTCCTATTTTAAAAGTTAGTGGATTCATGACACAGAGTTTGTGGCCCATCGACTATGTGGAATAGTGATGAGGAGTGAATTGACATGGAATGTTACATCTGTGAAGATGTGTGAGATGTTGGGCATTGTTGGTGGACATTTAAAACTATTGGATAGTCATCTTCTTAAGATGAGTTTTAAAATAGAGATCCCCATACTCTATCTTGTGGGCATATTTTGGAATGATAATATATATATATATATTTATATCCCTCTATGTCCACACTATGTATTGGTTTACTTTCCTTCCACGAGTGGGGAAGCCATACGGGGTATTCCATGGGGTTTCTATGTTTATCTTATCGTGGTTGTATGAGTGTCCACACATACTATAGGTGGAAAAGACTCAACTTTTAGATAATCTAATAACCATTTTTTACTCCACTGTGTTTGGATAATGATGCTTTCACTCCTAGTTTCAGTTGAGTTATTCTCTTTGAATGTATCTTGAATCAACTCTATTTCCATTCCTCATGTGCCTCTTACATCTCCCCCTTCATCTTTCATGGTGTCTGAATTGGTTGTATAAACTCACCCATTCATGGGATTCTCTACATGTGTCAGGTCTTATACAAAAGATAGATAGGTTGGCGATGAATTCATAGGATCTTGGGGATACTTGTTTCTTGGACTACAAACACTGGTTATAGCTTGGTATACAAGAGTCATGATCTCTTTCATATATTTAATTTTCTAGTTTTTTCAGTTTGTGATATATTTATAGTTGGGCCAATATTTTCAAACTTTTTTTAGTTTACAGTATAATACTTTTTCACTATCTAGAAGTTCATGCTTGCTTAGTTTACTTTATAACAGTGTTCCATCATTTACTCTTTCCATTTAAACTTTTTCATCATGATGTTTTTGTGTTTTCATACATGTACTTAGGAAAAGGTCTCATTATGTTTAGTTATGAATTCTGTTCTGGTGAACACACCCAAGCCTCTGAAAGCTGGATTAGGTTAGTTTTGAATCGTGACCTGACATAGGCCAGATCATGATAGATTGGTACGACACCATATTGACTACCTGAATAAACAAGTTAAATTCCTACACACTGATGGGATAAGATTATCTTTTTATGGAAATAGTGATCTCATGGAGGGATTAATGGGTTCTCGGAGAAGGATACTAGATCCCATCACTCATTAAATTCCAAGTATATCCATTGGTTTAACATTATCTTCATGCATCTGGGTTCCTTCAGATGTTGAGGATTATATGGAAATATTCCCTAAGGATGTTTCAGAACTACCTCTAAGGTAGAATATGGAGTTTTGAATTTACTTGAATTACAACCCACTTTGATATCTTCTGTAGCATATCTGGTGGACCCTACCAAGCTCTAAGAGTTGAAATTTTAGTTGAAGGATGATCGATAGAAGAGTTTAATCCAACAATGTGTGTCCTCTTATAAAGATCAAACATTTTTCATGAAAAATGGAGATTAGAAATTGAGGATTTTCATTGATTACCATCATCAAAATCAGTACACAATAACAAAAAACTTCCCCATTCTTAGGATTGATGACTACATTGACCAGTTGTGAGGAAAGATATTGTTCTAAATGATTCATTTCAGGTGTTCCTAACCAGTTGAGGGGTTTCAAGGCTAATATTCCAATTTTTACATTTCGATGTCTCTACAAACACAATGATTTCTTAATGATGCCTTTTGGTGTGAAGAATACCACCACAATGATTATAGAGTTGATGAAACATGTCTTCTTGGAATATTTGGTCCAATTTTTTGTTCTCTTAATCAATTACATACTCAAATGAGTAGGGTTTAGACATAGACCCCAAAATGATATATTTATTACTTTCTTAGGATCCACCAAATATCATGTTAGTGGTGAAGAGATTCATTGACTTGGTGGGTTATTACATGAGGTTTGTGGAAGGCTTGTCTAGTATTGCATCCCCTTTGACATCCCTGATTCCAAAAGGGAAGATGTAAACTAGGAATGAGAAGTGTGTGATGGAATTAAAGTATTTTAGGATGAGTGTGATGATCGATGTAGTGTTTTTTGAAGTTCATAGTGTATTTTGATTCCTTAAGAGATGGGTTCGGTTATGTGTTAATGCAGTTGCAGGAAGTTATCACATACAAGTCAAGGTAGTCAAACCCCCATGAGAAGAACTACGTGACTCATGACATAAATCTGGTAGTGTTATTCTTATACCTGTGGATATGGAGGTATTTACTTTAGGGAGAGTTCATTATGGTTTACTCAGACCATTTTTGTCTCATGTATGTCTTCACACAAAGAGACTTGAACCAGAGACTATAACACTAGTTGGAGTTTTGGTAGGACTATGAATTCAAGATAGTATACTATACAGGGAAGAAATGTTTTTTCAAAGATTACCTTAGAATTAATTACGAGGTTCTCTTAATGATGGAGGGTTTAGATAAATTTCTCTCCTTGTAGTTGACCCTAGTGGAGCAGGAGGGTGCAGTTTTTCTATAGCCAATGGTGTTGATGACTCTACATCTCAAGCTGGTAAGAGAGTCCCAGTTGGGAGGAATCAACTATAACATATTATGTGATCAAATATCCATATAAGACTCCCAAAATTATATTAAAAAGGAGGTAATCATGAAATATTTTTATAGGGGTGGAAAATGGTTCTAGTCACGATGTAGGAGGAGGTGGTGCGAGTGTTCAACACTTCTTTCCATGTTGTACATCCAGGTGTGGTGAATATGTAAAGAAACATTTATCAGAAGTATCTGTGGTCTAGAATGAGATGATAGTCGATGATTTTTTCTCTCAGTTCCTCACCTATCAGTAGTTGAAAGATGATCACAATTTTTCTTCATGTTTTTTTTCATCCCATTGAGGTCTCGAAGTGGAAATGGGACGATATATACATGGACTTTGTGACAGAGATTCTATGAATTGTGAAGGGACATTATTCCATATTAGTGATATTTTACTGAATCCTGAAGTTGGGACACATCCTTGTTACTAGGGGAAAGAGTTTGGTGTATATTTTGGGGAAGTTATACATATGGGAGATCATTTTCGTTAATAGGGTTACCTTAAATATTGTCTCTAATCGTGATGTGGTTTATGTGAAGATTGTGTAGAATTCTGTGAGAGGAATTTAGGACCCAAATTAAGATTAGTAACACATTTCCACACCATACCAATGGGTGGACTGGTAACCCTATATAGGTGTCAGAGGATATGCTGAGGTCTTGCTTGTTTGACTTCATCCAGAGCAGGGAAGATCAACTATCCTTGGTAGAGATTCTATAAAAAACATCTACCACTCCATCATCAGTATAACACATTTGTAGGATTTGTAAGGGAGACCAATCAGGTCACCCATGTGATGACTACATAGCAATGAGAAATCTCTTATGGGACTAGTGATAATGTAGTTAACGATGAAAAAAATTCTATTTCATTCATGAATGGATGATGAAGGCCCAGAGAAGATAGAAATCATACGTAGATCGATATCTTAGGACCTTGGATTTCGAGTAGAGATACTGGGTTTTTCTGAGGGTCTCCCCATAATGTGGATTGTGATGTACTGGTATGGTAGGGAAGCTATCCTCAAGGTTCATCAGTCTATTTGGTGTCATATAGAGGGTTTGTGAGGTATCTTTCCACCTCTCCATACCCCCACAGCTGGAGTGGATGGATGATGGCTTCCACATGTCATAGCTGAGATCATAGGTGGGTGACCCATTGACAACATCGACTGGGGTGAGCTATAAATCAAGGATGGAGCAACCTTTTTTAAGAACCTGGTGGAGATCATGGATCAGTATGTGATAACCCTGTGGTGATGGACCATCCCCCTAGTTCGCTTGTTGTGTTAGCACATAAACCTACTAGAGAGCTCCCAGGAGTGGGAGAGCCTTGTGCGGTCTGAGTAACCAAAGTTATTTGTTTAGATTTTTCTTTTGGGGATGAAACTTTTGAAGTATGTAATGATTTAAAAAAATTTGTTTTCCCTTGTAAGACATTGAAATATTTCTATATATTTTTTCAGAGATAGGTGCTGACACGACATGCGATTATAAGGCTTGGTGTTCTTAGAATTTATTTTCTAAATATATTAAATATATTTTATATTTCTTGTAAAAATATTCTTAAATACAATGATATAATTATTAAAAGGAACATCAAATGAAAAATAAAATACCAAGGTTGAGTTTGTAATGCATTTTTTCCCTAAGCACGACATAAAATGGGTCAGTATTGGGCGTTTAGACTATTTTATCATTGAAGGTATGTTCAGTGAAATAATTAACCCTTAATTTAATTAATTAACCCATTTAAACCATAAATTTTAAATACTATGTGGGGATTCCATCGAACCCAACACCCAACCTAGTCCATGGAAAGGACTGAAGGGCATTCCCGATTCCCATGATCTGGAACTAGTTTCAAGCATCAAATAGAAACTGAGTGGGAATAATATTAGCCTAATGAATAGGATTAAATAAAAATAACTTAATAATATAAAACAAAAACTAAAAATGAATCTAAAATAAATATATAATTGTTTTAGTTAGAACAGCTGAATAAGACAGAAACTATAAATATAATTGGAAAAATAAACTATAAATGATCCATGATACCATGATATCCATGTGACCTCAGGGTCACCACCATCCTCCAACTAACATGCTCCAATAATGATCACCTGAACCAATGACCTTCAAAATAGGCCAGGTCTACCGAAACCAAATGGAACAAGTTGAGTGTGAGCTAAATAGCTCAGTAGGAAACCACCAAATAATCCATAAATTTACTTTCCCCAAAGCATTCCATTAATAGTAGTTTGAAATATAACTATAAAAATTGGGTTTTCACATTTTAATAAATAAACATGTCATTTTATAGTGTCCAAAAAAATTCACACCATATATCTATTTTTCAAATAGTCTTACATTTTAAAACCAAAACCCAAGCCATTCAATTCTGTGGTTTTTCTGAAAAGGAATAAGCAGTATAAGCTGAAAACCATGTGAATAAAAATAAAATCAAAAAAAATTATATATAGTAACCATGGGTATTTTCTAAACATCTCTAGAGAGACCCCTAGACAAACGTGGTTTGGAACCACCTACTGACATATGGTGATTATCACTCGTTTATAGCCAACTAGTCTACCTCAATTGAAAAATCCAGGGGCACATCCATCATGGCCTCTTATCAAATCCAGGGGTAATGAAGCATCTAATAGGGATATTAATCTATCACTCAATATTTTAGAAGAAACTTATAACCCCATGATAATTGTATAATGTGTTAGTAGGAGTCCCCCACCCCCATGAAACACCTTAACTAATATCACCGCACATGCCTACCCCAAACATGGACACCAAATATACAATAACCCTTTTATGAAAATACCCAACAGGAGTGATCACTATATAAGTATCACATCATCAATGGTTTCTAATGGGGTGTCACATCACATAATCTTATGAAACATTTCTTAAACATTTCAAGATTACAATTGTGCATTCACATTTTCAAAACTACACTCATTTTCTTATATTACAAGGTGTTAACTAATCCTTATGTTGTGTCTATCCAAAATACACATTCAAAAAATTTCTCTACTATTCTCAAATTTGATACAAATATCCACTTTCAAGATCACAATTTTAAACTAGCCTTTATTAAAATCCATTGTCATATCAAGACCGTGATTAAACCACACAATGCAATTAAATATGCCAAACATGCTTCTATATCATTTAGAAAATAATCCCTATTTATAAATCACCGAATGATCCATAACTTTCAATACAATCATGAGATGACTTTATGTCATGTGTGGAATCATGGAACAATTTTATAAAATTAAAGAGAAAGAGAGGATGATGGACCATTTAAAAATCCAAATGTGAAAGAGATAAACACTTCCAATGCAACATTATTTTAAATCCCATCCATGTGTGCACTTTGTGAACCCATGGATGTTCCCACATCTAACAACATGCCACATGTATTATTTTTTCAATCAATTTTAAAATAAAAAACATGTGATTTCAAACTAGTTCAACAAACCAATTTATAAAAATCACCACATTTTACATAAAAATCTCAAACAAAATCCAATAAAATTAACAAAACATTTCTATAGGCCATCACCACCACAATAATACAACTCCACCCTTAAAGGATCAGTTAACATTTTATCAAAATTATTTGGTGTGCATACACAAATGTAGAAACAAATAATCATTTTGAAACCTAATTTTGAAAAAATATACCCACAAAAAAAATATAATAAACTAACCATGTGTATTATAAAGATGAAAATAATGTTTAAAAATTAATTGAAACACCAAAACATCAAGTAGATTGCATCTGAGAGAAAATAGATGGAAACACCTACCTCAATAGTGTGTGAACTAGATGAAACTCTTGGAGAAGGGAAAATTAGGGACATTAGGATGATCTGCACACCCTAGATCAAATGAAAATTGAGATACATATCAACCATAACATCTAGGGTTCAGTCATGGGAGGGTTTACCTAGGAAAAATAAAAAATAGAGAGAGTATAGGGGGAAGAGTGGAAAAAGAGTCCAAAACCCTAAAAATCACCATGGAATTAAAGGAACATCCATAGAAGAGGATCAAGGGAGAGTGGCTTAGGAACCCTTACATGCACCAAAATAAACCAAGGAGGGTGAGGCATGATTTTTAGATAAAAAGACAGGATAGGTAAAACAAGGTTTAATATTTTAAAATATCATGGTAACGCACATGGTATGGCCATAATGTTTTCTAAATCATGCACCAACTCTGATGTATCCACTACCAAAGCAGGAACGGACCACTTGACCAACATGCAACATTTGGACTACTATGATCAAACCATGTGGTATCTTCTAATTAGGAGTGGACCGACAGCATGACCAAACCGCATGGTTTGGCCGACTATGCTCAAACCATGAAGTAGCTTATGTCTAATACTAACAACTTCCACACATGTACTTGGTCTAAACTGCATGGTTTCCAAAAACTATGCGATGCATGTGTACATGAAAATTTCCACCCAATATTCCCAAATTTCAAAAAAAAATTGGGGCTCAACCTAAACCTTGACCAAAAGATCCAAGACCACGAAAATAATAAAATGAAAGAGTATCCATGGTAGAGGTGGGTACATTCTACCCACAACATAAAATTTATTCCCCTAGAAAGGCATCTAGTTGAAAGACAATAAAAACTTGAGTCTATGCCTAATAAAATCTAAGTGAAACCATGAACTTTAGGGTGACCTTTATCTCTAGAAGTGACACTCGACCGATTCCAGTAAAAACTAAGGTATAATGGTTAATGGGATAACCCAAGAGGGTTCTTCCCACCACAATAAATCAACTAATAAAAAAATAATTTAAACACCAATCATGAAAAAACCCACACGGGATCATTAAAATACCCAACAACTTCATGACCAGGAACTCCCAACAAAATCAAACACCATAACATCACCATACCAGCTGAAAAAACACCACTAGTACTGAGAGATTGCCATTATAGTAAAAAACCATAACCTGAGGGAGAAACCCCATGAAAATGAAAACCTTTAACCCAAACTCAACAAAGATACATCGATTTCCACAAATCTTAATAATCTCCATATGAGAAAAACTAAAACCAAAACCAACTCACATAAGGTAAAAACATGATCAAGGAAAAATGAATAAATATAGATCCACATTAAAGTGAGCACAAAAACATAGATCATGAAATAACATGTTCATCACACTTTTAAAATGAAATAATAGACTCATAATTGAAACAATAACTATAACTAGGAAACGTTAAACAATTCCACCCCAATGCAGAAAACAAAACTGGTCCAAAGTTCCACACACCCCTGAAAACTCCTGACTAAGTGGGATCTTCACTCTGATGCCTGTGGCTAGAGCCTTGATGAGTGAAGCATCTCCTATCTCATAGTCATGTGCATGTTTCATTATGTAAAGAAATTTTATTTGGAGAATTATTTTAATAAAACATATCTATATGACCTAGACATCTGTAACAATGGATTTTTTGTAGAATTTTGAAAAGACGGCTTCAAATGTTCGAACCGGCCACACTAGTGGCATAAAACCAAAGAACCTGAAGAACTATAAATATGATCAAATGAAGGGGACTCTTAGGAAATAGTTTCATCTGAAACACCATTCTCACTACATGAGGAACCCTTACAATCAACAAGAGAGATCAAATTTCTAACTGCCTGCACTCTAGATACCAACTCAGCTAAAAATGATTTGTCCATCAACTTCTAAAAATTAAGATCCTTAGAGGAGAGGACTCACTCCTTGATCTCTGGATAATGACCTCCAATTAGAAGATAACACTACATTATATCTAGTGACACCACCTATGGAATAAATAAAACCATCTCCTTGAAGTGGTCAACATAGGCCTTCACCGTCCACAGGCCATGTTGAATAATCACGATCTCTTCCCTTTTCATCATATTCACCTCGCCTGGGATAAACCATAAAAAAATTTAAAACATAAAAATATCCCACCCCATCCCAAAATACATCAATTCTGGGGAAAATAACTCCCATTCACCCAAAGATGGACCATCAATCAAACCCAAAACAACACAAACTCTAACATTTTTTGGAGTTCCAAGAAATATAAAGATGTGCTCTATTTCCTCAACCTACTCCACTACCTCTAATTTACCATGATCACCATATAGAAAAAGAAAAACTAATAAGTACCATAAATTATGCAGGGATCATTTTAAACATTTGGGAACTTTTGGAGTGGCATATTTTGAATAATGAAAAGAGAAAAAAAATAAAACCAACATCAAACCGAAGCACAATCTCAAAGAACACTGTAATGTATCGGATTTTCCATTTATTATTTTTAAATATTATATGGAATAATTTTGAGGCCGGGAATGAAGACGACACATCATTACGAGGTCTAGTGAGCCCGGAATGGTGGTTTGAACTTTTTTTTAGTTAAGTGAGTTGGCACTTATGCGCGGTTGTGGTAGTTTTCAAACGGATGCCCAGATTAAAAATCTGAGCGCACCTTTGCGTCTGAGACGACGACTTTACCTAAGAATGAGGCTAACCTCAACCGGCACGAGTCGAGCAAAAAAGTTAATTTTTCGACATTTTAAGTAAAATAAAATAAAATAAATTAACCAGTTTATTTTATTTCATTTAAGGAAACATCCGCTGCAGCGCGGCAACATCGCAACTGTTTCCTAAATTAATGGCGCATCTTAATGACTTCGAAATGGAAAGTCAATGCCATTAATACTGCCATGTAATTAAATGACAACATGTTTCCATTTTTAATGGGTTAAGCAATTTTTTATCATTGGAAACGTTTGAGAGGAATCTCTGCCGAATCTGCAAGGCGTTAGAGAGAATTCTCAGCGACAAATGACGACAGATCGAGATCAAGGATCGCTGCACTGACGTTTAAGGATCTCGATGAAAATGGTAGCGCGACACCATCGTCAATGATCGATCCTTTCAAAAAGTAGGGGTTGTTATTTTGATTTCTTTTACCCATATTTTGAGTTTAAACGACGAACGCGGATCAACCACGAAAAAGTTGATCTGCGGATTCGTACGTTCTTGCGGGAGGGATTTTTCTTCGGGAAGTCTATGGGGAATTGATCCATGCTTTATGTTGTTGTTGATTCTTGCCCCATTTTAAGCCTATTAATGGGAGAGGATCAAAGCCATGACGAACGACGACAGAGGTTCATTCCTCAATTTGTTTATTTGGATTTCTTCCTCCTTTTTCCCCGCTTGTTCTTCAGGTTCTTCACGGGGCGACGAACAACGGATCATTTCACATCCGTTCAGCGACGCAACGATCCCAAAATGAAGGTTCGACACTGCAACGACCTTGTGGAGGTGCAGCGACGATGGCGGATGACGAATCGGACCGGATCAGAAAGAGCGTTCTTCATGCAGGAAGATCGGAACACGTTTTCCGAGTCGATCAGAGGCCCGAAAGTGACGAAAGTGGCTTCGTGGGGTCGGGGCGACCAGAACCTAGAAGTTTTGCAGTGATCGGATGGTCGGATTGATGATTGGAGCAGCACGGGAGGCACGCTGATGAAGAGAGCCTTTTCTGGAAATTTCTAGAATACACGACGTGTACTTCCGAAGAACACGCCGTGTAGTTCTGACGGTGGAGGCTAGGGTTTCGAGTCCAGATAAGGATCACACAGCCTGTGACCCTAGTCACACGGTGTGTTGGACCTTCCCTGAAGTTCGGCGTGTACTTTGGGGAGTACATGGACATAGGATGGTCTAAACGGCTTCAGGCGGCACGACGTGTACAGTTCGGCAGAGGCGGCTACGCGGAGCTCGGCGTGTATCCCAGGGATACACAGACACGGGATGGAGTACACGACCATGTACTCGATCACCCAGCCAGGCAAGGTAAACAGCGCGGGTCACCCAGTGTGCAGATCACACGGGTTGGAGTGCACAGGTTGGTGACCGTGTATGGGCTCATGGCCAGAATACACGGAGCCAACCCCAGTTACCCAGACATGGCGTGTACTCCGTACTACATGGCGTATAGTATGTTTTTCTACACGACCAGCCTCACGACATGGGCCGTTGTACATGGGCAGTACCCAGGGTCAGACAACACGGCGTGTATCATTTATACACACTGTGTACTTTTTGGAGAACAACTTGGTACTTTTGTTCACCGTGCCTTGAAAATCTTTCGTTTGGGTTAGTGCCCCTTCTTCTTGTTCTCCCGAAGGTCAGGCATCATTCCCTCACGCAGGATTATGATCCCTTCAGCATGAATTTTCTGTGATAGAGTCAGGCATCCATCCGAGAGGCCCGGATCAAGATCCTCTATCCATTCCAGACCCTAGGTAGAGTCAAGAATTGACATGACGAACTTTACCGGGCGTTGATCCTCTACCTAGCAGGTGAATTCTGGATGAGTCGCAGTATCCCCCATGGCCCTGGCAGTGATCCTCATCTGTGTATCGAAATCTTTCCCACTCAGGATTGTGTCTCCCGTAATGAGTATAGATATCTCTCGTGATGGTTCCCAAAGAACAGCACATCCTGAACGGACGTCATCATATCTATAAGACTCGTGGAGTGTGTTCTCCCAGAACGAGCGCATCATGGAATCTTCGAACGGAATCCCTTGTGGGGGTATGTGGTTGCGTGACTTGTATCTAGACCACGGGTCTGGGTTTTGACTATATCTGGTTTGTTTTATATGTTCGGTAAACATATAATGTACATAGCTGACTGTACCTTTACATTATATTGCTTTGTGGTTTTCAGGGTCCTCTACCGAGTATTGTTATACTCAACCCTGCACAGGCTTTTCCCGCACGTCTGGTGTCTTGTGCATACGAGCATCCTTTTGACAGGGTCCAAGGCGGACCAAGACATGACCGAGCTTTCTGAGTTCCCTACAGGCTGAGGGGTTCCTACGGCTATGATCGGCAGTCCCAATACCTTTGTGCTTATAGGTTGGACTTTGCAGTTTTTCAGACTCTTGATTTTGGTGGGCTTGTATTCTGGCCCAGTTTTCTTTTATAGTACTCTACCTTTTGTCGTACTCTGTTGGTTGGGTTTAGTTGTATGCATGCATTTTTATTCCTTAGTGTTTTACATTTCAGCATTTTTGGGCTTGGAGAAGTGTGTGTGTGTACAGGTACTTAGGAAATGCCTCCCATGTTAGTGACATGCCTACTCGGTGCTAGTCACCAGCCCTTGGCATATTGGAGGTGGGCTTGGGGAGTCACAGTGTGGGCCCCACTGGGACGGGTCGTGACAGAGTGGTATCAGAGGTGGTCGGTTCTACCTTAGGACCAAGAGTCTATGTGTTTGGTTTGGGGCAACAGTTTTGCGTGTTTCGGGTTCGGCTTTCAGGCCAGCGACTCCAGTGTTGGTGCGACGACCGACGTATCCATACACCAGGACTCTGATAACCTTCTTTTTGACCCGGTTCATGAAAACACAGGTTGCGGGGAAATAAAAAAGGTACATGCATCATATAGGAATGGGTTGTGTCTTCCATATCCTTGGTGTCAGCTATCCAGATATACTCATTGACCGTGACACATCTTGTTTCTTTACATGATACCTCCACGATGCGTACCCGCTAGGATTCAGTAGCACGATCACGAGGATGACCACCTCAGTGATGAGGCTTCGATACAAGGACCAGCCCCCAGGCATTTCCACCAGGTGGTGCACCTGCTATACCGCCAGTAGAGCATCCGGTGGTACCTGCAGTACTGACCGGCGAGGAGCGCAAGCTTAGCGCACTCCACGAGTTTTAGAGACAGAGACCCATCAGGTTCCGAGGCGAGCCCTACCCTCAGGCGGCTGAGGACTGGCTTGAGGCGGTGACCAGAGTTTTTCATCTAGTGAGGACACCAGTAGACCAAATTTTGATCCTAGGAGCGAGCCTTCTTCAGGGTTCAGTGGGGCGATGGTGGAGTCTGACCACGTAGACTCACAATGAGGAGACTCTGTCGTGGATGGAGTTTGAGCGACTCTTCAGGGAGGAGTTATCTCTATTTACGCTGAGAGCTGTGCACGTCCAGGAGCTTCTTCAGCTCTAGCAGGGTAGTATGACGATGGATGACTATTCATCGAGTTTCACCAACCTCGCCAGGTACTCAATGGATATGGTCAGGGATCAGTACTTCAGAGCTCGGACCTTCGACCGAGGTCTACGATGTGACATCTGAGCTAGTTTCGTGCCTCTATGAATTTCAACATATGATGGAGTGCTCGAGTGAGCCTTGGTGATCGAGAGCTTCTTGGAAGCACATAGACAGCTGCCGACAGTCAACAGCAGGCATACAGGTGCAGAGACACCGGCAGTAGGGAGCCAATGTCAGGCACAAGGATCTGGATGTGGGAGACATCATAGGAGGACCTAGGATAGGGGATCTACAGTCCAGGGCTCTCTGGCTGGATCCAGTCAGCCTAGGGAGAATGAATTCTACACATGCGACAGTAGGGGGCATCTCACTAGAGATTGTCCGACATGTCGATCTGCTGACAAGGAAGTGGTGGATGGACCACCGAGGTAGAGGCAGAGAATGGAGCAGGCAGATCTGCAAGGCGGCAGATGTGGCAGAGGAGCAGGGAGAGCTGCAAGTGGTGGCAGACTCTTTGACTTACTTCCACCACCACCCCCAGGAGGTCCACACCAGGCTCAGGGAGCTGGGGGATAGGGACAGGGACAACTGCATGCGGTCGAGGAATACGACCCAGGGGATCCAGGGATGATTCAAGGTATGATCTGTGTCTTTTCTACCTTAGTTACCATACTCATAGACACAGGTTCCAGTCATTCCCTTATAGCCACATTTCTTGTACAAAACCTCTAGATTCCGGTAGAACCGTTGACTCGATCCTTACGCTTGGAGACACCTACGGGAGGAGACTCAACAATCACACACCTTTGTAGATAGTGTGATATTACCCTTGGAGGCGAGAGTTTCGGTTAGAACCTCTTGGTGTTAGCGTCGGGGCCTTACGACTTCATTCTCGGTATGGATTGGTTATCTTCGGTCCATGCCCATATCGACTGTTTTAGGCGAAGAGTGCGGTGTGTCCGCCGTGATGGAACAAGGTTTCCCTTTGTCAGAGAAAAGGAAACCCAGGCATCAAAAAATAGGCTCATGCATAGGAGGGGGAAGCCTATCAGTCATGAGTTGGCTAGCCTTAACCTCGGAGCAATAGATGTTGTGAGCTCTCAGTTCCCAGCAGTGGTGGCGGAGTATGAGGACGTATTTCCGGAATATGTTCTAGAGTTACCTCCCTGCCAGGAAATTGACTTCTGCATCGACTTACACCCTAGGATGACACCTATTTCTTCATCAGCTTATTGGATGGCTCCCGCGGAGCTTCGCGAGATGGGGGTGCAGTTGGAGGATTTGCAGAGCAAGGGTTTCCTAAGACCCAGCGTCTCACCATGGCTGGCCCCAGTCTTGTTTTCCAAGAAGGCAGATGGGAGTCTGAGGTTGTGCATGGATTATTGGCGCCTGAACCAGGTGACAGTGAAGAAAAATATCCACTACCGAGGATCGACAACCTCTTTGATCATCTAAGAGGGGCACAATGGTTCTCGAAGGTTGACCTTCGATCAGGCTATCACCAGCTACGTGTACGGGAAGAGGATATACCAAAAACGTCTTTCATATGTCGCTATAGTCACTATGAGTACTTGGTGATTCCCTTTGGCGTGATGAATTCCCCTGCAGTGTTCATGGGGTTGATGAACCGGATCTTCCAGCCATACTTGGACTGGTTTGTAGTAGTCTTCATCGACACAATCCTTAGGTACTCGGAGTCAGAGGAGGAGCACACGAGACACCTGCGGATGGTTCTGGACGTACTTCGGGAGCACCAGCTTTATGGGAAGCTCTCAAAGTGTCAGTTCTAGATTCGGGAGGTCCACTTTCTGGGACATGTCATCTCAGAAGATGGAGTAGCTGTGGACCCAGCCATGGTGGAGGCTATGTTAGCATGGGAGCCACCTCGGAGCGTGACAGAGGTGTGAATCTTCCTTGTGTTGGAAGGATATTACCGGAGATTCATCCCTGATTTCTCCTGGATATCAGCACCGATGACAGCCTTGACCAGGATGGGGTGACCCTTCGTGTGGACAGAAAAGTTCCAGCAGGATTTTGAGCAGCTAAGACCGAGTTTGACGAGCGCCCCAGTCTTGAGATTGCCGGAGGAGGGTGTCGAGTGCATAGTTTTCTGCAACGCATCAGGGACCGAGCTCGGCTGTGTCCTGATGCAGCGGCACGCGGTGATTGCTTATGGTTCCCACCAGCTTAGGCCGCATGAGCAGAACTATGCGACCCATGATCTCAAGTTAGCAGCGGTAGTCTTTGCATTGAATATGTGGTGACACTACCTTATGGTCGAGAGGTTCATTGTCTACTCTGACCAAAAGAGCCTCAAGTACATATTCTCACAGAAGGATCTGAATCTGAGGTAGAGGCGTTGGCTAGAGTTCCTCCAGGACTATGATTTTGAGATTATCTATACTCCTGGAAAGGGGAAAAAGGTGTCAAATTCCCTCAGCAGAAGGTCGAGCTTGCAGTTGTTGAGTGAGGTGACACAGCAATTAGCCACGTTACAGTTATCCTTCATGGATGGAGAGGATACAGCTTACCTACAGTCAATGGTTGTCACCCCTCCACTCTTACAACGAGTTAGGGAGGCACAACTTGGGGATGTCGACTGTGTGACCTTACGTGCTCAGTTATCCACAGGACATGCTCCTGATGGATATTCGCAAGGTGGGGAGAACGTACTTCTTTTCAAGGGACGCACTGTTGTACCAATGGAATTGCAGGGGGAGGTCCTGAGGGAGTTCTATACATCCCCTTTGGCGGTACATCCTGGAGTGGAAAAGATGTACCAGGACCTTTGATGTCAGTTCTGGTGGTCAGGAATGAAGAAGGCAGTGGCAGAGTTCGTTTCTCGATGCCTCAATGCCAGTAGGTGAAGGCTGAGCACCAGGTTCCAGCAGGGTTAGCTCACCCCCTGGAAGTTCCAGAGTGGAAGTGGGATGGAATATCGATGGACTTCGTGACGGGCTTACCACGGACGTCCAAGGGGCACATTTCCATCTGGGTGATCATTGACCGACTCACCAAGTCGGCCCACTTCCTAGCTATCAGGGAGAAGAGTTCCGTAGAGAGCTTGGGACGCCTCTACGTATAGGAGATAGTTCGGCTTCATGGTGTCCCCTCGACTATAGTCTCAGACCGAGATTCCTACTTCAAATCCCGGTTGTGGAAGGGATGGTAGGAGGATTTTGGGGCTCAGTTGCGCTTGAGCATAGTGTTTCATCCCTAGACAGATGGTCAGACGGAGAGGTCCACTCAGGTTCTAGAGGATATGTTGCGGGCATGTATCATGGACTTTGTTCGCAGCTGGGAGGACCACCTACCACTGGTGGAGTTTTCATACAACAAGAGCTACCACTCCACCATCAGTATGGCACCATTAGAGGCCTTGTATAGGAGACCCTACCGGTCACCGCTTTGCTGGACCGACCCCTAAGATTCAGCACTCATGGGTCAAGATTTAGTTTGAGCTACTACAGAGAAGCTGTAGATCATCCGGGAGAGGATGAAGACTGCACAGAGCCGGAAAAATTCTTATGCTGATAGGCGACGGACACCTCTGGAGTTTGAAGAGGGAGACCATGTCTTCCTTCGAGTCTCACCTCGATGAGGGTTGCAGAGATTTGGCCGAGGCGGCAAGCTATCTCCAAGGTTCATCGGACCTTTCCAGATCCTGGGAAGAGTTGGCAAGGTGGCGTACTGCCTGGCTCTACCACCACAGTTGCATCGGGTACATGATGTCTTCCACGTGTCGCAGTTGAGGAGGTACGTGCATGACCCATTGCACATCATCAACTGGGGAGAGTTGGACATTAAGGATGGAGTGACCTTTTCTGAGTACCCGATGGTGATCGAGGATCGGCAGGAGAGGATCCTTCATGGGTGATCGATTCCCTTAGTGCGCATCCGGTGGCAGCACGGGAATCTTCAGGAGAGCACGTGGGAGCGGGAGTCTCAGATTCGTGCCCAGTACCCTCAACAATTTTAATAGCCTTTGTTTTTTCTTTTCGGGGATGTAAATCCCCAAGGTGGGGAGAATGTAATGTCTCAGATTTTCCGTTTATTATTTTTAAATATTATATGGAATTATTTCGAGACCAGGTGTGAAAAAGGCACATCATTCCGAGGTCCAGTGAGCCCAGAATGGTGGTTTGAACTTTTTTTTAGTTAAGTGAGTCGGTAATTGTGCGCGGTTGTGGCAGTTTCCAAACGGATGCCCGGATTAAAAATTTGAGTGCACTGTTGCGTCCGGGACGACGACTTTACCTAAGAATGAGGCTAACCTCGACCAGCGCGAGTCAAGGGAAAAATTTAATTTTTGGACATTTTAAGTAAAATAAAATAAAATAAAATAACAATTTTATTATTTTTCATTTAAGGAAACAGCCGCTGTAGCGCGGCAACGATGCAACTATTTCCTAAATTAGTGGCGCGTTTTAATGACTTAGAAATGGAATGTCAACGCCATTAATACTGCCGCGTAATTAAACGACAACATGTTTCCCTTTTTAATGGTTTAAGAAATTGTTGATCATTGGAAACGTTTGAGAGGAATCTCTGCCGAATCTGCAAGGCGTTAGAGAGAATTCTCGACGACGAACAACGACAGATTGAGATCGAGGATCGCTACACTGACGTTGAAGGATCTCGACGACAATGGCAGCGTGACACCTTCGTCAATGATAGATCCTTTCTAAAAGTAGGGGTTGTTATTTCGATTTCTTTTCCCCATATTTTGAGTTTAAACGACGAACGTAGATCAACCACGAACAAGTTGATCAGCGGATTCGTACGTTCTTGCGGGAGGGATTTTTCTTCGGGAAGTCTATGGGGAATTGATCTATGCTTTATGTTGTTGTTGATTCTTGTCCCATTTTCAGCCTATTAACGGGAGCAGATCAACGCCGTGAAGAACGACGGTGGAGGTTCGTTCCTCAATTTTTTTATTTGGATTTATTCCTCCTTTTTTCCCGCGCGTTATTCGCGTTATTCGCGGGGCGATGAACAATGGATCATTGTGCATCCGTTCTACGATGCAATGATCGCAAAACGAAGGTTCGACACCACAACGACCTTGTGGTGGTGCAACGACGATGGAGGACGGCGAATCATATCGGATCAGAAAGAGATTTATTTGAGCGTTCTTCGTGCGGGAAGATCGGAACACGTTTTCGGAGCCGATCAGAGGCCCGAAAGCGACAGAAGAGGCTTCGTGGGGTCGGGACGACCAGAACCTGGAAGTTTTGTAGCGATCGGATGGCCGGATTGATGATCAGAGCAGCACGGGAGGCGCGCTGGCGAAGATCGCCGTTTCTGGAAATTTATAGAATACATGACCTGTACTTCTGAAGAACACGCCGTGTAGTTCTGACGGTGGCAGCTAGGGTTTCGGGGTCAGAGAAGGATCACACAGCATGTGACCCTAGTCACACGGCGTGTTGGACCTTCCCTGAAGCTCGACCTATAATTTGGGGAGTACACGGACATGAGATGGTCTACACGGATTCAGGCGGCACGACGTGTACAACTCGGCAGAGGCAGCTACGCGGAGCTCGGCGTGTATCCCAGGGATACATGGACATGGGATGGAGTACACGACCGTGTACTCCATCACCCGGCCAGGCGAGGTAAACAGCGCAGGTCACCCCGTGTGCGGATCGCACGGGTTGGAGTGCACAGGTTGGTGACTGTGTACGGGATCATGGAAAGAATACACGGAGACAACCCCAGTTACCCAGACATGGCGTGTACTCCGTACTACACGCAGTGTACTAAGTTTTTCTACATGACCAGCCTCACGACACGGGCCGTTGTACATGGGCAGTACCCGGGGTCGGACAACACGGCGTGTATCATTTCTACACGCCATGTAATTTTTGGAGAACAGCTTGGTCCTTTTGTTCACCATGCCTTGAACATCTTTAATTTGGGTTAGTACCCCTTCTTCTTGTTCCCCTGAAGGTCATACATCATTCCCTCACGCAGGATTATGATCCCTTCAGCAGGACATTTCTATGATAGAGTCAGGCATCTATACGAGAGGCCCGGATCGAGATCCTCTATCCATTCCAGACCCTAGGTAGAGTCAGGCATCGGTGTGACAAACTTTACCGGGCGTTGATCCTCTACCTACCAGGTGAATTCCTGATGAGTCGCGGTATCCGCCATGGCCCTGACAGTGATCCTCATCTGTGTATCGAAATATTTCCCACTCGGGAGTGTGTCTGCCGTAATGAGTGTAGTTATCTCTTGTGACAGTTCCCGACGAACAACACTTCCCGGACGGACGTCATCCGAGCTATAAGACTTGTGGAGTGTGTTCTCCCAGAATGAGCACATCACGGAATCTTCGAACGGAATCCCTTACAGGGGTATGCGGTTGTGTGACTTGTCTCTAGACCACGGGTCTGAGTTTTGAGTATATCTGGTTTGTTTTATATGTTCAGTAAACATATACTGTGCATAGCTGACTGTACCTTTACTTTTGTATTTCTTTGTGGTTTTCAGGGTCCTCTACTGAGTATTGTTATACTCACCCCTGCACGGGCTTTGCCTGCACGTCTGGTGTCTTGTGCAGATGAGCAGCCTTTTGACAGGGTCCAGGGAAGACTAGGACAGGACCGAGCTTTCTGAGTTCCATATAGGCTGAGGCGTTCCTACAGCTACGAGCGTCAGTCCCAATACCTTTGTGATTACAGGTTGGACTTTGCAGTTTTTCAGACTCTTGCTTTTGGTGGGCTTGTATTCTGGCCCCGTTTGCTTTTATAGTACTCTACCTTTCATCATACTCTGTTGGTTGGGTTTAGTTGTATGCATGCATTTTTGTTCCTTAGTATTTTACATATCATCATTTGTGGGCTTGGAGATGTGTGTGTGTACAGGTACTTAGGCAATGCCTCCCATGTTAGTGACATGCCTACTCGGTGCAAGTCACTAGCCCCTGGCCTATTGGAGGCAGGCTTGGGGAGTCACGACACAGGCCCCACTGGGACGGGTCGTGATAAACAACTTGACCCAAAAAAACAAGCTCACAAGCCTGAAAAATAAAACTAGAAATTCCCTTTTTTAGAAATCTCATTTCAATCATAATTTTCAAAACAACCTTCTTCCAAGGTTACTTTCCAAATTCTCATACACAATTTTTAAACCAAATTCAATTTACGAAATCATTTCCTCCTGAAAAATAAATTTAGAAATATGATTCCATGCTATCAATTTCAAATACACCCCCACATCATCCAATGAACCATCACATATGTGTCCGTAAATTTCCATCCACACATGATAAACCACACTTTCCAAACATACTGACACATATACAAACACTCATAAGGGACACCAAGGGTTTCACCTAATCCCCTTTTCAAAACCTAATCATTTACCAAAGTCTAAATCCAAAAAAATACCTTTAAAACCCATTTTCCAACCCAAAACCACTTGAATTAAATCCTTTTCCATTTAAAAACATCATCTCAAAAACTTAATCACACCAACCAGAACTAAAGAAAACCTCAGCATACACCAAGAAACTATAATGAAGAACTAGTTTCCATACCGAACTCAGCAACATGGTAGTGGCCCTTCCCCCATTTAGGTAGTAACAACTAAGAGGACCTTAAACCGTGCACATGGGATCCACATGTGTCAGTACTCCATGTGATATCACAACAGGACACTGGTTTGCCTCCACTATCATCCATCCATCCAAAATAAAGTCAAAAGACTCAAATCTCAGACTACCCTTGGAAACTCAGGTATCCTCATTGGTAGTGGTGATCAATAACCAACCCATAAACTACCTCATGATCCCCATAAATCATAATCTCTAACTACTTGCAACCCTAAATTTTAAGGGCCTTCTCTCATACCAAATTTTCACAATCTATGTTAGGATTCCATCTGACATGAAACCTAATCTGGTCCGCGGAAAGGAATGAAGGGCATCCTCAATCCCCATGGGATGGAAACTAGTACCGAGCATCAAATGTTAGAAGAGTGGGAATGATTTTATAATAGTATCCTAGATCAAATAAATTAAACTGAACAAGAAAAAAATGAACCACAACTGAATCTCAAATATATATAGAACTAATTTATTTACAAAAACTGAACAAGGTAGAAACTAAAAAAATGAGGACCAAAACCACAACTGAGCCACACTACCATGATCTAAATGTGTTCTCTAGACACCACCATCCACTGACCTAATCCAACAATGAGAACATGAACCAAGGATCTACAAAATAGATTGGGTCTACCGAAACTGATGGGAACATGTAGAGTGTGATCTAAATATCTTAGTTGGGAAACACCAATAAATATATATGTTCCCTTTCCCAAAAAAAGTCCATCAACACTATTTAGAAATACATTTAAAAAAATAGGGTACTCACATTTTAAAAAATAACCTTATTTATCCTTCTATCAAAACAATTCACACCATATTTCCATTTCAAAAATAGATTGTAATTTTAAAACCAAAACCCAAGACATACAATACCAAGGCTATACTAAAAAGGAATAAGTAGTATAAACAGAAAACCATGGGAAAAAAATAAAAACAATTATAGATAGAAACCATGGGAATTTCCTAAAAATATCTAGAGTAACCCCTAGATGTACTCGGTTTATAGCCACCTATAAGCGTATGGTGAAGCTCCCTAATCAAAAACGAATTGGCCCCATCAACTAACCAAACCAATTTCACAACCCACTTGTCCTCTAAACAAATCCAGGGGTACCAAACCATCTAATCAGGTCTAATAAGAAACCATCACTCAATCCTCTTGAAGACTCATTGAAACCCATGGTAATAGTATACTATCTATGTAGGAGTTCCTTGCACACATGACTCCCCAAACTTATTTTCACATGGATTTCCTACCCCATACATGGACCCCACATATACAATAACCCTTATAGGGAAATACCCAATTTGTTTTCCCAATATATATGTATCACGTATTCAAATGTTCCAACCATGCCATCACATCACCTAGGCTTATTAATCCTTTCATAAAAATTTCATGATGCCAATCGGGCATTCACATTTTGGAAACTATGTTCATTTTCTATTATTAAATGGTTCGAACTAGGCCTTATATCATGCCAATCCCAAAAAAAATTTCCATAGATTTCTCATATATTCTCATAATCGATACAAAAATCCACTTTCAAGAGCATAATTCCAAATCATACTTTAAATCGAGACCGAGATGAAAACACACATCAATTTAAAGATTCCAAATGGGCTTCCATATCATTTAGAAACCAATCCCCCATTATAAAACACCCAACATGACATAACATTCAATAAAATCATGAAAATAGTTTATGTCATTTGGGGAATCATGGAATCATCTTATTAAAATAAGGAGAAAGAGAATACGAGGAACCTTTTAAGAAAACCAAAATCAAAGAGGGAATCACTTTAAATTCCATAATCATTTGAAAACCCATCCATGTCTGAACTTCGTTCACCCAAGGATGTGCCCACATCCACTAGAACACTGCAAGTAATTTTTCCTCAAAAAATGATAAATTAAACAACATGTTCTTTCCAACTAGAACAAAAAAACCATTTTGTAAAAATCACCATGTTTGACCTAAAAATCCAAAACATAATCTAATAAATTAAATATATATATATATGAAAACTCCACCCAAATCATCCAATTATACCCTCAATGGATCTATTAACATTTTATCAAAAACTTTTGGTGTGCATACACATAAGTAGAAACAAAGAATCACTTTGAAACCAATTTTTTAAAAAATATTCCAACAATATAACACCACAATAAACTAAAATTTTGAATTATAAAAATGAAAATAATGTTTAAAAATTAATTAAAACACCCAAGAATCAAGTTGATTGAATTGGAATGGAAATGAAGTGAAATACCTACCTCAATTTTGTGCCCATTCAATGTAACTTCTGAAGAAGGAAACCTTAGGACCCAAAGGAAGTTTTGAACACACTAGATCCCAAGAAAACCAAGCTAGAAAACAACACTAATGAATAGGGTTTTTCTAAGAGATGGTTTACTAAATGAAGACCAATAAATTGGGAGAGAGTATGAGGAATAGGGGAAAACGAGGCCAAAACCCAAAATACTCACCTTGGATTTGAAGGTGGAGAATCCATGAGAGAGTAGGATCAATGGATAGGGGTTCGAGAACCCTCCCATGTGAAAATATCAATAGAGGATGTTGAGGCCCGATTTTGGGTAAAAAAATAGGAGAGATGGGAAAAGGGATTTTAACTTTTAAAAATTTGGGTCATCTCAGAAGATTTTCCCCTAGAGATTGATAAAACATGCACCAACCATGTATTAGCACCTTCCAAAGTAGGAACAAACTACACAAACAATGGAAATGGTTTAAACTACCATACTCAAACCGTGAAGGAGCTTCTTCCTAGGAGAGGAACGACTGCATGACCAGACTGCACAGTGTGACTGACCATGCTAAAAAATTGTGGTATCTTCTATAAAAAACTGGACCTATTGAATGGTTACCTAGGTGGAAGAAAATTTTTTCCACTAACCATATGGTGACTGTTGACATGAAAAAATCCACCAAACATCCAAAATTTTGAAAATTTTGACCGAGGCTCAACTATAACCTCAATGAAAATATCCATGACTAAGAGAAGAATAATATAAGTGGGTATCCATGGATGGGGTGTGAAAATAAATCATTTCTCCAAATGTATTTCAATGGAGCTTCACCACGATTTATCATCATAAACATAGAATATCCAATGATACTCTCCTCCCTCTATTGGTAAATATTATCATACGATGATGATAAGACAGATTAGATCAGATGAAAATGTAGGGAATGCAATAGATTCTCTCAATCATTAGAGAACATATTTTTCATCTTAATAATTGGTGATTTCTTCCCTTATATTAAATTATTGGTGTAGATCAATCATTATTCTCGGTTCTACACAAATTATGGTTTGAGAATGTTCCTATAATCTTGTTTTTAAATCGATTATTTAATTTGTCTTGCATGGTTTCACCATTCTTGATTGTTGGTGAAGAATTATTGTCCAATGATAATTTAATCCTTTGTTTTTTTCTTTTCTCACTCGTTTCTTTTCATACTTATTATCTTTGAATCGAAAATCTGGGTTTGACTTTTTTGGGTGGTACCACGCCCAATCGGACCCCTGAAACCATAAAAGGTTAATAAATAAAGTAAAAATTGATGATGTAAGACAAAATATGGGATCACTGAAATACATGGATATTGGATTTAGTGATTTTAGATAAAGTATTTAATGGTATAAGTATAGGTTGTGTGTATAATTAACTATGAAACCAAAACAGATGAATGATTCCAATTTATGGTGAGAGATGACCAGAATCCATGATCAACACCCTAATCCATAAAATTCTGGTCAATTCGGGGTGGGATAAATGGGAGAAAGAATGTATTAAATGTAAAAATCCCAAAACTATAATTCGGTAAACACACTAACCACATGCCTTGTACACTGTTGAACACAAGGCATGCATCCCCCTTAGTAGTGATGATTAGGGTGTTGGAAAAGGTAATGATTATATGGCGTGTAGTCATCCAGCAAGCCATGTACCCCTTTCCCTAAAGGAGAACCCCTATGATGAATCACACATGAAGGAAACCATGTGGATGAATATGTCCAGGTACATGGTTGGGTACCCGATTACACATACATGGGGACCAGTACACGGACATGGGGTTCTGTACATAGACAAGATCAGTAGAACACAGTCCAGTCCCATTTATCATGAGCATGTTTTGTATTCAACCAACATAGTGTGTACTACTACATGGGATGAGTACCATGTTCTATCTAGGGACATTACTAGATGGTTAAGTAGGACCACAGATTTTGTGGGTCCCCTCACATTCCATGTACACCTTGATCTCTTTTGAGTAAACTTTAATATTCCATATCTCTTTCATCTGAACACGGATGTTAGCCTGTAAGTAGCCTATCTATAGGGGTTTTTTACGTAGAATGCAATGGTTCCCTAAGATTTGTGTTTAGATATATGATGTGAAATGTTTTAGAAACTGTACATATTAATTCAATGCTTTATGACATGAGTGATCACATAGAATCCCCAGGACCTTTCTAAGTGGAAAAATTTTGTAGGGATGTCTAGTTGATTTCCATGATGAAATTTATGAGCGGTACCCTCTAAAAGTCTTGGGAAGTATATTTCCATGATGAAATTTATATGAGGTACCCTCTTGTATAGTTGGATAGAGGATTTCATTGAATATATTTCTAAGCGGTTCCATCAAGAAGGGCCGGGTAGTGGAGTTCCTAAATAAATATCCAGTGGTGCCCTCAAAAAGGGCTGGGCAGTGGTGTTCGTCGATAAAATTTCTATGTGGTACCCTCTTATAGAGACGGGTAGTGGATTATCTTGAAGGAATTTTTAGGTGGTAACTTCTATCAAGGTGGTGAAGTTGATTTTTTCTAATACCCTTCTGAGTGGTACACTTCTATAGGGTTGGGAAATGGATTTCATTAACAACCATTATGATGGTACCCACCAGCAGAGAAAGGTAGTTTCATCCCTCGAATTATATTGTAGGGGGAATATCCTATTTTACTAGTTCTTGGGTTCCCTACCAAGAGTTTTTATCCCATCGGCCGTGTGGCACAGTGATGATGCTTGTATTGACTTAGAGTATTACATCTAAGCAGACACATGAGATTCTAGGCATCATTGATGGACTTTTCAAAATGTTTCACACTCTTATTCTCGGGTTTAGCTATGATATGGGGATCCCATTACTCTCTAGTTTAGTATTAGTTTTAATGATTATATATACATATACTTTTTAATACACATCTTGTATTTGGTTACACACTTTCCAAACCAGGTGAATATACATGGGGTATGCCACGTGAATTCTGTGTTTAGCTTTATGTGGTTGGATGAGTCTAATATCCTAATATAGTTTGAGAAGACTTAACAGTTAGTTCATCTACTCATTGTGTTTATCCCGTTGTGTTTGGGCAATGTTACATTCAATATTTATTTGGGTTGAGCTATTCTCTTTGACTGTATCCTGTATATACTATCTTTCTATTGCTCTGGTATCTCTTATTATTCCCCCTTCAACTTTTTGGGTGTCTCACTAGGTAGGTATATACTCACCCCTACACAGGCTTTTCCTTTATGTGTCATGTATTATGTAGATGAAGGTTATCTCTATAGTGAATTCATAGTATCTTGTGGATACTAGATACTTGGACCATGTACGGTGGTCATATATTGGAATTCAGGAGATGATCTATCTTTTAGCTATTTACAATTTCAATATTTTTAGTTTAGGATATATTTCTGGTTGTGCAAGTGTTTTTCTCTAGTACTCTTTATTTTATACTACTATAATTTTATACTATGTAGAGGTTCATGCATGCTTGGTTTACTTTATAATAGTAATGAATCTTTTACTCTATCCCTCTTCACCTTTATGTAGACATGGATGTGTGTGTGTGTGTGTAATGTTACATAAGAAAATCCCTCCCAAGTTTTGTTATGACTTCATTACATGTCTCCACCCCTTTGACTATCGAGGTGGGTGTGGGGATATTTTTTCTTAAGCACCACCTTGGAATGGGTTTTTACATTATAGTTCAATAAAGAATGCCCCAAACTCCTAAAATACCCCTACAAACATCTAAAACATTTCACATAGGTTGTTTGAAACCTTGAAAAAACTATAAGTCAATCCATAGGTATAAGACACCTCAAAATATTTCTACTAATATCTAAATGTTTTAATTTAATCTATTTTGAAACTATTCCAGAAAACCATGAACCTTATAAAATGAACTTAAATGGGACCCAGTGTAATAATGCCACACGGTTTATCCTATAATGGGAACACTAAACCATGAACCCTAGAAAAAACCCACAAAACTACCAGATTTTTACTCGGATTCCAGGAGACTCTATTGAGCCCCAAGACCACCCCTTTGGCTTGAAACCATATATAAGAAATCTTCATTACATTGAAACTCTTATAATTAATATCTAAATCTCAAAATAAATATGAACCATTCCAAAGAATATCAAAATAATAATTTTTTTACGAATAATCTTAAGTAAAACAAGAGAGGTAGTTTACAAACTCCCTCATATAGTTCTTATTGTCCTATAAATTAATCATTATGAATCATAATGCATATCCCAACCAACCAATTTCATCAATTCGAAACCATCATTCTATGTTCTACTTATGAATGTGAAACACACACCCACTATTCATATTCTTCCATAAGGGGATGAAATCTATGAAAAAAATACCACTAATCATCATTACTATATTATTAAGACAGTGAATACACACACTCATATCACCCAGCAAACCATGGTTTCATTTACTAATTCACCCATAGAAATATGTAATTTCATTCCATAGTAATTATCCATCAGATAAAATTTTTGATTCATATTTCTCCCCAACATCATAATTTCATATCAAAATGAAATACCAATGTTTTAGTAACCATCTCGTATCTATTTCTAACTCACCACACCATATTTTTTTAAAAAAAATCAAAATTTGGTAGTGCTTCTTGTATCTGATTCCAAACCAAACCAAATGAGTCCCTACCTCCCATGTACAGAAGATGTGTTTACCTTAAATTCCTCAAACATACTGACTGGTCAATATAATACTTTTATTTAACTAAATAGATAATTTTTTATTGAGTACCAATATTTCCTTATTCAATGTCATGTAAAATGAATGGTAAAAAATTACCTGGCTCACCATTTCCAAAGAATCATGGTCACAACTATTAATCCACTACTTCATCACCTACTCCCATTTAATTTAATTCCAAATGCATTTAGTGAAAGTTTCATTATCCCCGTCAAATTCAAAACTCAACTCTTAGTGAAATTCCATGTTTGTTTCCTAGAAAAAATAAAATAGATGTCATTCCCACACACATATACCATCACATTACCTATCTATTCCACCCTCATAATATATTAAAATCATCCCAAGACTCACTATACTGCCTTAAATCCATCCAATATCACTTCCAAATCTCATATCAATCACTATTTATGGAACTACTTCTGATTAGATTCACATTCCCACAAGCACACTAGTGCCACCTCGACTATCCAATGACTAGTCTAATCATTCCAATTACCATTATATCATTTTGTTCATACATACATGTCTCATTCTCCATAATTTAACACACATGATGAATATAAATGGTCATATTATTCATAACTGAGTTTCAATCATAAAATACATACTTTTTTGTGATCCGAAATAATTTGAACATCATATAAGACATTCAAAAAAATTCCTATAATAATGAATGGGATTCCCACAATCAACCAATGGGGAAATCCCCACCATATGGAATGTATTATAATACTCCATAATCACAACCAAAATAGGTTACATCATCACACATATATATATATATCTAATCTCGATTCATTTAAATAAATCCTAATAAAGACTAAATTAGGATCATCAATAGGATCGTACATGATAGAACAATTAATCCTTTCAAAATATCTCATATACCATGGAGGAAAATTACCAATACATTTAAAAATCATGAGAAACCAAGCATATGGTATCTAAAAATATCCATAAATCATTGTCCTACAAATGGAAACTCTATAACATAAAATTTATAATAGCAGGTGTAACTAGTGAACAAACTTCCTCAATATTATTTGTAAAGAAAGATTCATACACTTTTATACCACACCAGTCACTTATATCGACTAAAATTCAATGAGTCACTTATTACCAACCCATTTTAAAATACCATATTCTTGATTTATATTCAAATTTAACTAAACTATTAATTGTTTGACATGTGCCTCATGAAACTACAAGAGTCACCCAAAAAATTTCTATCAATAGACCTAATTACAAACTTGATACCTATTCATACATGCCTAAATCTACGTGTTACCCTACCATATCATTAGACTCGAAATAACCCAAGTCTAAGCTAATTTGTGCGAGGATCCATGGCTTGTAACATTGACCATTATCTAGGGGATGTCAATATTCTCAAAATAGAGAACCAACATGCACTATTAAATGACATCCAAATAAACATCACAAGTTGAGGTAAACCACACAATCACCTAACATACCAACGTCATTCAAGTATCATAAGAACCAAACCAATCTATATCTTTAAATTAAAAAAATCCAAAATAAATAGGCCTATAAATTATGTTGATCCTTCCATTTAATTCCATCTTCAATAAAATATCACAAGAACATAATCTACTTCCATCATGAAGAGATAATTCATAAAAATTAACATAAAATATTATTAGTTCTAGATCTTCAACACTAAACTCAATACATGGAACATACATTTTCTATTCAAGATCATGATATTTATGTAATTAGTATGCATATATCCTATGTTCAATATCATATCACACACATAAATATTTTAATCTAGATTATCTCTATATGATTCGCATATCTAAGGAAACTCACAATCTTGGGATAACCACGGTCTCGGGTCACTATCATATATTATAGATCATCATAATAATAATACATAGAAAACTGTTGTTAAGACACTACCTAGAATAACTATGATTTCCTACCTAACCCATTGGTCACATCTCAAAAATAACACAACTCACATGAAACATCCATGTTCCCATTCCAGAATTCACCAGGTAACTCATGAGACAAACTACCCACTCGTGGGGTCACATAAATGTATCATGCATCACAGTCCAAATCAACACATACTAGGGAACTTATTCTCACCAAGGATATATATATGAGACTATTCCCCCAAGTATCATGATATAACCACACATATATACACCAACATCATTTTCCAAATTCTCATCCATACTATGTAACTAATTCTCATAAAGAAACCTCATATGAGACTTCCCCCTTGAGAATCATTATCTCAGGTCGATCCTCTATGGGTATCAATGTATGGGATTCACAAATTTCAGTATTAAAATCTCATTAGTTATCACATATGTATAATAACATTGATCTACCATGATCCATGTCAATTATATATCAGCCATCAGTATTTTATATATAATGACACCAAAAAGCTACATAAGAAAAAAAAATAGAGTTGATACTGAAAAATTATTCAATTTAGATAATTAATTTTTGGATGGATTGTCGTATATTACAAAAAATATGCATAACACTGAGGAATATCATTTCTATAACAACCTACCAAGATCACTGTATATCCCCTAAATCAATAGATTTCTTATATGTCATCATGATGAATACTTCCATAGGTCCTCTAGATATATCATTAATTCAAACCATTTTATTCTCTAAATATGTATAATTCCGCAAAAAATAAATATTTTTAAACACTTTTTAGGTGGTAAATAGCTCTTCAATCAAATAGACATTTCATTGGTAATATCTATTAAAACATGAATGTGAATGTCATGTGAAACCTACATTAAAAAATATGATACAATAAGATGAACAACTCTAATGAATCCAAGGAAAAAACACATGTAAAACAAAAAACTAAAAAAATAGTTCTTTTACAGTAGTTGAAAATCATACACCTATAACATTGAATTCCATGAAAATATATCCCATCTCATTCATAACCAGAACCTCCTATCATAAATGGAGTTGTTGATGACCTAGTCAGATATCCGTCACACCCTAGGACACTTTCCTTTATTTCTTATCTACCCTATCTCCAATTTGTTTTGAAAATAAAATTACTATTATATCCTTCACATAGATCTCTTATACCACTTTTTAGGATCCCCACCTTATTACTATATAAACAATGATTATACTAGTGAGTTATGTGACTTAATGTTCACCTCCCAATATTCCAGATGTGACCAACTATCACCAAGGGATGAGGATAGTATTGTGGGAGACTATTACACCATATTAAAGTGAAATAATAGGAAAATAACCCATAAAATAGTGATGAAAAATAATCATCTGACATAATGCACCAATGAAATATAATAAAATCAATTAAAATAAATGTCATGTGGAAGCATACATACTCACTTACCAACCACCAATCCAACTGTTTATACAAGATGGAATATAATAATAAAATAAATTCATAGGAGTAACAACAAAACCCCCAATCCTCAACACATCTTTGTCTCCATTTCCCTTCCTGGTGATCTCACTCGATCAAACAAATCCGTGTATCTAACAATCATGAACAAAAAACTAGTGAGATCTGATCCGGAACCTAAGTGGGTTGTTTACCGAAGAATAGTGTGAGTAAAATGTATTTATGTACAAAAAATTCATTCCTAAATAAGAGTTTTATATTAATTTTATAGATGTGTCATGATCGTCTAAATAAATAAACATGACATGGTGTGGAATCATAAAGAAATAACCATTGATGATCCTAAAGATATTAAATAGAACCCTGATCAACCCAAACCTAATATGACTAGTGTTGGATTGTATATAAGTATTTCATGTAATAATAACAACAAAAACTTGGGTCAATGGTTATATAGTGTTAGGCATAAATTCTTGGTCTTTGGTTGTATCTAGGAAATCCAAATCTGATTAGGCAGAACTTCCATATCTAAGTAGTATGTAAAACCCATTACATTGTTTCTAGTAGCATGTTGGTTCATAGAAGGTGATTCTAGGAGATAAATAGAACAAATAAATTATCATTTAATGATAGGATATAGTCTGGAAAATTCATTAGTGGGTAGGTGTTGATTTCATGCCCAAAGTGGTAATCATGAAAATTCTACAGTCATTAGGCATCATCTTTGATTCCAATGGGATGTCCCTAGAAAATAAATCATGCCAATAATAACTACCAATTATAATGGGAATAACCCTATTAAATAATAAACACTAGTCTAAGATTAATTTTCTATGGATAAAATCAATTTAATTGTATTAATTTAAATACATATCTTAGGGTAGTAATTCCTCAAAGACCATCTAATCAGGGGTGGCCATGTTCCTGATCCCATGTCACATAAACAAGGAAATATTATTAAGTGTATGTAATATTATCATCATAGAAATAACTATACAGAATTTCAATTTATGTGAAAATGTGACAACCATAATCATCTCTACCAATCCCATCAAATCCATCTCACTATGGTCAACATGACACTAGGGAACCCACTGGGGTACAATATGTCTCCTCAAGCATATACACTATTCTGATATTTATGGAGGAATGAACACATGGAATAAAACTATCAATTTAATCTATGAAATTTTAGTGTTTTATTCATATATATAATAAATGTATAGATGATTCATGTCACCACATTATAAGCTCATAACCCCAACACAAATCACGAGAATAAATATAATCTCCAAGTGAAGTCTTCATCGCTATCAATAATGGTATCCTCTACACATTAAATCCCAATGAATTAATAAAGAGTATGAAAATAATGAATGTTATGATCATGAATAAAAAAAAGAAAATAATATAATATAATATAATAATGAATTGCACAAAATGATATCTATACCACCTAGTGTTGACATCTATATAACATTCCACTAATAGTGCCCAGCTCCACTGCTCTTATCCATGCCATTTTACTTTGATAACCACACTCATCCCTACGTTCCTAAGAGTGGGGGAAATCCTAAGGATATTTTAAATTAGTTTCTACTCATTGCTGTGGGAAGAATGGAATGATATCCCATCTACTGATATCGATTCTGAGGAATATATGTCTGAGGATGAGTTGGAATGTGACAACTTAATCCCTGAATAAATAATTGAAAGGTTGGGCATTGTAATTGACATTGACCTTGATCTCCAAAAGAAATGAAATAGGAAAAATATATATAAGAGGGAATGATAGACACTATCTTTAGATATATAGGAATAAAACTACTTTGGATAACTATAAAATGACCCAATCCTTATCTTACCTAACATCCAAGATCCTACCACAATTTCTTGACTCCCCTCTCATGATGATATCAATTTCCAATTCATCTTATCGATCACCTAGAAATTATTTTTCACCGCTAAATACATATGAAATGTTAAAGGGTTAAGTACATATCAAATTAATGGGTGTTTCACCTCCTTAAAACATCATTCCATAGACTCATTATTTTATAAATGATTAGGGGCCATTAGAAGGTGGTCAATGATGTAATATGGAACTCCCACATGATCAGGATCCCCTACTAGAGGTCAAAAAAATACTACTATCATAACTGGAACCAATAGGGCTCGATCTGAAACTAATCTAATACCACTTCCATAGGCTAGGGGATGGAGAAAAGCACCAAAATGAATAAATAATATAGTATAAATTTTCTTAGTGTACCTATACTCACACAGGAAACCATCTCTATGCATAAGTGTATAAAAATAACAATACAAGATTCCACATCTATAGAATAATCATCTATGTAAAACCCCTTGGGAGTACAAGATTATGACAACCTAATCAGAAAAGTGAAATGGGTAAAAATTCATGTGCATCCAAAATGTTGGCACTACCTAAAAAATGAAAATATAATTTGGTGAGTGAGTCGAGATATATATATCCTAGAGTCAACCATGGTAAATTGTCAAATTCATCAGGGTATCACTATTATCCTTTGTAATCATTGTCGACCTATCTGTCTTCCTCATAAGATATGACATGTGTAAGTGAATCCCATGTAGGGGTTAGTATATACATACTGAGTAGGATGTCTCAAAACATAAAGGTGGAGAAATAAGAGACATGATAAGAATAAATAGCTCAACCCCTAGAAGGAGTAAAACCAAAATCAATGAACATGGAGATATTCTCTTAAAAGAAACCCATATGGGAGAGAATGCGGATATACATCTCACAACCAGCCTAGGAAAAGTGTCTTCCATCACATCAAGTGGTCCACCAAAAATTCCTAACATATTGCCTCTCTTTCAAGTTGAAGAATCCATGTTAGGGAATAATATAATACTTTGTTGCATAGCCAAGGGGAGAAATATCTAGGTAGAGGACCTATGCACTGGTACAGTAGGATGGTTCCTCTCAATAAATATAGGACCCTTACCCTATTTATGTAGGATTGTTCCACTATAATGGTTGAGGAAACATTCCCTAACACTCCAAAGGGTTCCACTCAGTAGATATTAGAGGACACAAAACCTAACTCCATTGGAGGGTTCACTATGATAGTAGATAGTGGACACATTCCCTACCCCAACATGATCGTTTCCCTCTAATAGGTTATAGGGGACTCATGTTATGTTCTAAATGGAGGCTTCCACTCTAATAGTCGATAGAGGGCCAATACCACTTCCTAGAATGAGGGTGTCTCTTCAATATTAGAAAAACCATTTACCTAACATCCCAAGAGGGTTCCACTCTAATGGTTGAGGACCCATGTACAAGCTTTTAAAGAGGGTTCCACTTTGATGGATAGAAGATAAATTCAATGTGTTATAGGAGGGTTCCACTCTAATGTATTTTTTTATCATTCCCGATCATTATCATCATCACGAATCACCAAAAAAATAATTCTACCCATAAAATATTGTATCTCATATAGAAAAGAAAATAATAATTCTTCCATCACACTCTTTGTAGAAAAAAAATCATGGCGGGATACCTGTTTTCCAAATTCCATGCCTAAAAGAATTATATTTGGGAGGTATAAGTGTCATCAGAATGAATTGTGCACAACGTGTAAGGGGAACCACACTACATGTGTTCCCTCCCAACTACTTGATTGTTCCCCCTCTAGTAAATGTATCAATCCACTTTTATCCCTACACAACATGTCAAGGTACTATAGGTCGTTCCTCAACTATAATAGGTCTGGCCCAGGCTCCTATCCATTCTCGTGTAATATTTAATGTGATGGTGTACTCCGATACATGAAATGTTCTCTTGCATGGTGTCCTACATGTGTCTTCTGGGCCATGTTCGGGTTCCCTGGTTGTGTTCCATTACACATTATGTTCTTTTCTGTTCCTATGTTTGTGTACTCCTAGAGTACATGTTGGGTATCAATCACTAGGTTAAATTGAATGTGGTGTCCCACAAATTGTTTTATACTTAACTCACTAAGAAAACCAAGATGTCGTAGCCAGGGACTACATGTCTTGAGTTCATTATACTACATAGAGTGTAGTCATGTTTTTTTGGAGAAATCGAGATATTCTCCATGTTTTCAAGATATAGCTTCTCTAATACTATTTTCAAATTATACTTCTTTGAAATAGATGGTAAACACCTTTAGAATTAATTTTCATCAATTAGTTAGCCAAAAATGGAATTCCAATTTAGCATCACGCAGAATGTTCACTATCGGTGATGTTTGTTTCATCCCTTATCATTTAACACTATAACTAAGATCCCATATCCAGTAGTAACATCACCCTTATCCATAAGTCGTCCCAATCCATAATTGATTCTCCATTTTTTTCACCAGCCATGAATATGATGCATATATAGGTATCCAATAATGGTCAATCCAAACTGAAAATGTCGAACTATGGTCTCCCTATACCAATGATAATGATTTCAAAGAACTATGGGGAAAAATAACATGAAAAACATGTAAATATAATTTTCCACGCATTCTTGGAAAAATAATACAAGTAGAGAATATCGATGATTATAATCATTGAATAATAAAGAATAATCATATAAATAAATAAATTTAATACAAGGGCTCCTATAAAGTTTCAAAATGAAAGTTGATCATTGGAAAAGAATTGATCTTGCTCAATAATATAAAGATAATGGGGGAAATCCACATATGTCAAGTCCTACCTCGATTTAGATTTTTCTTTGGTGAAGAATGTTGCTTCAAAATGAAGGAGGAAGATATGTTGTCTTCATTTCACCATAATTTACCTTGATCTGTAGTCTCATCGTTGTCAGATCTCAACCATAAAATAAAGAACATGGAATTACACAATCAATGATAAATGGGTGAGGCTACTAAGCCTAGTGTTTACTATAATTTCATATTTATAGATACTTTATGATTAATAAATTTAAATTAAAGAATGAATTTAATTTAAATTCACATTACAGGGGTCTCTCTATAAGGACGACCACACAAACCAACTTCTGGTCTCTACTAGGGTAATATGTTCTTTCTAAATTCATCCATGTTCTTATATTTCAGATTCGATTAATTTTTATGAGTTATAATTTTTTTTATGAAAAATATCATGATCTCATGATATGAAATAGTTTAAATATTTTTATAAAATTAATTTCCAGCACATTGTGCCTCATAATCGAATTTTGTATCTATTCATAAAGTTAAAATTATTTCAAGATATATTTCAAATTCATACATGTAAAAAAATCATTACCACATTATTCTCTATAATAATATTTTCTCCTAGAGAAAGCATAATTGTTTGTAAAGGTTGGGATACAGGGCATGCATCTTGCTCTCCCACACCTAGGATCTCTCTAGCATGCTCTTATGCTTCCATAATATAAAAACCATGTGGATGATCAATCCCCATAGGATCCTCTCTTGCATATCCTTGATCACTAATGGTTACTCCATGAATGTTTCTTGGTCCTCAATATTTGGCTCACCCCAGTCAATAACATGTGTAGGTTTATACACATTTCTCCTTAGTTATGACATGTGGAAGATGTTGTACAGCCGCTCTGACTTTTGGGGTAAGGAGAGGTGGTAATAAACCTCTCTTAACCTCTGAAAGATCTAAAATTCCTTACTGAATCTTAGTGATATCTTTACTCCTTAGAAAAACCAATGAATTACTCATCATGGGGATACTATATGGAAATCACGGTCTCGCTTCATGAACTCCAAGGGACTATGATGTCATATTTTTTAAGATTTCTACCAACTCTAGGTTGTCCTCATCCTCTTAACGATCATTTGGACATTATTCATTGTTTATAGCACCATATCCAACCCAAAAAGAGGTGCCTCTCCAATCTTAGTGTATTATAATGGTTAAATGTACGGTGTCTCATATTTGGCCTTTAATGGTGCCATGAAAATTTTATATAGTTAGATTTTTTTGTATGAAAACTTCATCAAGAGAAATTATTCCTCCCATCTCTAGTAAATGTCTAACACTAAGGCCCTCAGTATATCATACAACATTTTTAGAGTGAACATGTTTTTCCATGTTTTTGGGGGTGAAAGGATACACACAGCCCCATATAGGTCCTAAATTCCTCTTGTAGGAAACTCCAAAACTATGATGTAAAATGTGTATCAAAGTCATAGAGAATTTTCAAGGGAACCCCATAATGTCAAAGAATCCCCCATACATATAACTTCTCTAAACACTCCACTGAACTCTTATTTTCAATAGAAATAAATTTTAATGAATTCACATATTGATTAGCTATTAATTTGAGGGAATAATGGCCTCTCATTGTCCCTGAATCCCTCTTAGAAATTCACCATATATTTCATCCCATTTTAACTCTAGGATCCCAAGAGGCTTTAGAAAAACTACCAAACCAAGATCTCAACATTTTCCTACTAACACACGAGGCATCGATAGATTAACTTAGTTAAAATATTCCTCATGAAACTTCAAAAAAACATCCCCAAATGATATCTAAATATTTTCCCAAAACCAGGATGTAAATAAAATTAAGAATCATGAAACTCCCTCGTCACTTCCTTTTCATCGTGTTTCGGACCACCGTTTATACTTGGACAACGATGAAATGATTTCCTCCATCAAAGAATTCATTGGGTGAATACCTTGAGGATATCTAGTCCTATAAACCACACAATCAATTTCAGTAACAAGATTCTCTCACATGATATAGAAGAAGAGTGATCAACAAAATATGCTAAATAAAAGTTGCACCACCTCCTCATCTAGGGCTCGATGCAGGGAAACCAACATATGTGGCACCACCAACACCAAACAATCCTGGAAATACCTTATATGAGAATCTACCACTACGTTTTTCTTTTTATGAGTATAGACTATCTCAAATTCACAGTCCCTTAGGATCTCTAATAAGTACCATTGTCTTAGGTTCAAGTCTCTCTATATGAAGACATAACTGAGACTCGGATGGATTGAATTAATAAAAAGTGCATTATCCAATAATATAATGCATCCACATACTCAGAGAGAAGACTGCCATTTACAACTAAAGGTTGTGATTTTCATAGTTCTATTAATGGGGTATCAACTACCTCAACCCATATATAATAATTTCATACCAATAAATCAATAGGAATCCAATCACAGATCCCGAGACATAAAATTACACTACATACTCCACTCCCTCATCCGCTAGTCCAAAAACTAAATTAGTCATCATCAATAACCTAATCGTCTCCAAGACTATCTGACACTGCTTAGTTAAAGAAAATGTATTCCCCTTTCTATATCTGGGTAGACAATGAAGCTAGAATCCAATATAATTATTCCACATGAAATTGATAGTACCCCTCAATGGAAATAAAACTCTACACCTCCAACACTATATTCAGTGGCTCCCATGAATGAACTAAAATAGTCATTTTCAGGTCCAAAGGTAACCCAAGATAAAAAATTACATGCCCCTAGTTGTGTACCAAGTTGATATAGAACTATGAAATTTAGGGAATTCTATAATTCTATTTATCCTAAATAAAATATAAGACCATCCTCAACTTCTTTATAGGATCCTCCTCTAATGTAATTTATATGATTATGTCGTTAATGGAAACCAAAAAAATCATACCAAGTATGGCTTGAATATCAGGTTAATGCAATACATAAAAATAGAATATGAATTAATAATATCATAAGGTTTTACCAAGAAATTATATTGTCTATAGAGACTTTGGAATTCCATATTTGGATTATCATACTCATGAAATCTAAACTGGCAGAACCTAGAACTGAGATCAATCTTAGAATATGATGTCCCACATCGCTACTAATCAAAGAGTTCATCAATCCTACACAATTGATACTTGATATTTATCATATTACAGTTTTGGCAATGATAATCCAAAAAAATCATAAGATCATTTCCACATTTTTCACGAAAAACACCAGAGATTCTTAGGGGAAAACACTGGGTATGAAAAATCCATTATATAGAATTCCCTCCAACTACAACCACAATTCTTGGATCTTTGTAATGGCTATTTTATATTCTGTAGAAGATATAAAAGTGTTTCCATGAAATTTTTTGATAAAAAAACTAATCTAAAACCTTGGAGGTAGTCCCATAATATTCTCAATGAATACATCAACATAATCCTTTAGAACTGATGGAATCCAGATGCCTAAATATCTTTATGCACTAAGGGTTACACTTTGAAACTAATTGGTCATGGGTTGTTGTTAGATTCTCATAAAACCAAATATTACATCCATGAGATCTCTCTCTCCCACAAAGTATAATCTCATCCCCTTGGTGTGAAGGCATCAGACTATACTACAATGATTGTAAATAGGGTTACAGACCATGTTAAACCAATCCATATTCAAGATGATTTCATATGGTGTAATTTTTACAACCAAAATGTCTCATAAGAAACTCTATCCACCAGGATATGGTTCACACTACTAGAATATAAAATATACTGAACAAGAATTCCTTATAGAAACCCCATGGAAAAGGTGACGGGATGACATCTCAATTGGGATCTCCATCTGTCGCACAAAGAGTAAAGAGATGAAGGAATGACATACACATGTGTCAACTAGTGTAAATAAATAGTATAATAAACACATAGTGGACATATTATCATATTTTGGTCCACTAGTTCATACTAATTAATTGAATACATTTCCACTTCCTATATGGATAGATCCTTGAGACTTATGTATTCCACCTGGTGGTGGCTATGGTTGGAGAAAAAATGTCGTCCACCACCCACAACTTCACAACCTGGATACCCACCCGCACCTTTAATAGCTCCACCTCCCATGGGGCCACTATAACCTCTTCTAGGAGGTCAAGAATCATGGATTTTCCTCTTTCATGGTAGTCCATATACTATCTTCCTTCCTTATTCACAAATTCTTGCTGGGAAATCACATGCCATGTGTGATCAACCATGACATGAATAACACCACCACTCTCCAAGATTCCTTTCTCATCTGTATAGTCCATGTGTTGTCTAAAAAAATGCTTGAGTTTGATATTTGGAAGATATAATTCATCGATATCCTATATAATGGAACCTTCTAACTCATGCATATGACATGCCCCTATAACAACCACCACTATCTTCAGCTACATGGAATCCATATTACATGAATCTTTTCATCAATAGATTCTACTTCAACACTCCAGCATATGATCGAATTCATAGGGGTGCCAAACTGGAACATATACCTCTTCAGAGAACCTTCTAAAATGTTCTATCATGGAAGTTTCCACCCCGGATCATGTCAGGGGAGTACTACATAAGGTTTGGGAAAAACAAAACAAATTGAACAATAGTCACCCCTCCCTATTGTTTCTCTCGATACTCCAAAATATAATATGATTACAGACATGATTGGTAATACTCATTATGAAATATATATTAAAAGTTATTACATGAGAGTGTTGAATCATCAAGCATTTATGTGAAAAAAGACCACTAGAACACAAATATTCTGTGGAAAAGACTAGCTAAGTGAAATCCACCTGATCATTTTGTGTCTGGATAATCCAAATAACATGGATCACCAACTATATGTAATTCTCCACTAAATTGGAATATATATCACTATGTAACCTCATAGGCATATGGAATTGAAATTATAGTGTGTTATAATCTTGTGAAAATCCTTATAATACTTTGTGGCACCATATGATTCTCAACATGTTTGGGTGATTCTACCTTTCCACGTGAAGGAAAGACAACCCATGATGGACCTTTAATTAAGGCCTCATCACTCATCAGATCAACATCACAATTTAGAATCGGTAACCTAGCCTTCTATATTCATAGAGTCATCCTAAAAATTTAATTATATTGTTCCCATATCAGATGAGAATACATATATGGGGAGATGAATTAATAAGGATAATTAATGACTCAATCCTATATGATGCATTTACCATTGATCCTTACAACCAATGTCTTAGTATGGTTAGTTGAAAAATAAGTAGTGAGTGTCCTAGTGAATTTATACATCATCTGTCACACCAACATTGGGTTCCCTATACTAAAATTCACACTCAAAACAAATTGAATCTATAGCCTTAAATCCAAACAAAATTCTCAAAAAGGTCAAAATACAGACACTGTCTAAATAAATTATCTTACATGATACAGATTAGTCATCACCTAACCTAATGTGGATTAAGCCGAAATTACCCTAAGCTAGCCAGTATAGGCTAGGGGCTGGTGAAAAGTGAATAAAAGAAAATCTAATACATTATGAAATTTGTTAGTGTACCATTACACACACACCCAACCATCTCAAAGCTAATTTTTAGAGGAATAATAATAAAATGTTAAACATCTTAGAATTCACAATTTATGTAACACCTTTAGGGAGTACAATAATATAGAAACATAATATAGAATATAGAAATGGTAAAATTTCACACACAACAAGAAATATGTCCCTTCCTGAAAAAATGAGATAAGTAATGCACTAAGAGACCCTAACTATATATTTCAAAGTCCCAACCACCATATATAGCCAAATACCCCTGAGAAATCATCTATAATCATCATAAACCTATAGGACTTCTTCATAATACTTGTCATATGTGGGAAATCCCGTTTAGTTTTGGGTATATACATACCAAGTAGGATTCCCAGAAAGTCGAAGGGGGATTAAGAGATGGTAGGAATAAAATCCCCAACCCATTGATATAGTGAAATGAATACCATTCAATAGGGATATATGACCAAAAATTATTCATTGATGAGAGAGAAGGAGAATATCCATATCACACACTAGCCCATAAAAAGAGTATTTTATTAGTTCTAGAGGTCCATCAACAATGACAAGCATCTCACACATTTGTCCAGTAGAAGCATCTTTTTCCAACCATAGCTCGCCACTATACTACAATGTATTAAGGAAAAAATCTCAAGGTATAATATCTATGGCCTGGAAAAATAGGAGGTTTCCACCCAATATATAGAGAAATCATACTGTAAATCCATTTGAGGTTTCTTCTATAATGGTAGAGGTCCGATTACATGACTCTGTATGAGGGTTCCAGTCATTAGTAAGTAGTGGACCCATACCATGATTCTACAGGTTGGTGGAACTCTAATAGTATATAGAGAACCCATTCCCTTTCCAAACAGCAGTCTACCACTCCAATAGTCGATATAGGACCCATTCCATGTCCCAGTAGGAGGGTTCCCCTCATATAATTTATAGAAGACCCATTCCATATCCAAGTAAAAGGGTTCTACTCTTATAATCACTAGAGGAACCATTCCTTGACATCGTATGAGGGTTCCACCAAGATGTTTGAGGACCTATACCCTTTCCCAATGTGAGGGTTCCACTCTAAATTTTCTGATGATTCTAGTGATGACATTCATCATCTAGAAACACCTAAAGATGTATCACACCTAGTTATCTCTCATATTATCTCTAAATCCCCTATGATGTACAACATAGAGTTATACATGAAAAAAACTCAGGATAAGATAATCATGTTCCATAATATGTGTTTGTGTGAGGGTGATTATAGGTAAAATTATCCTAAAAATAAATGGTACACGACATGTTAGGGGACCTACATGGCATGTGGTTCCTCCTTGATTCCTGCTTGGGTCACTGCCAATACATTTCTCACCACCCATGTATCCGTACATGTTGTTCCTCATTCACATGAGGTCTCATATGTGTTCTCATCTTTTACCATGCTCATGTACTCTAACACACAATGTTTCCTCTAGTACGGAGTCCTGGCCATGTTTTTTAGACTTTTTTTTGTGTACCTTGGTTGTGTGCTAATAAAATACATTTTCCAGGTTGTTCTCATGTTTGTGTACTATCAGAGTGCAAGCTCAGTCACCCAATAGAGTTATGTGTTTTTTGGGATTCCCATAAGTCCTGTGATATTTAACTAACATGGAAATCCTATCCTCCATGGCCAAGTAGCTACTTGTTGTGTTTTCGTTATACCACACATTATGTAGTCATATTTTTCTCCTAAACCCAAATTTTATCCAAAAGTTCCAAATCTTGCTTCTCCATGGATATTTAGACTAAATACTCACTTTAGATAAATGATAAACTCATCCAACCATCATTTATGGTCATCTGTTAGCTACAAATGATGTTCTAATTCACCCACATGATACTCGTTCATTGTTGATCAAACATGGTTCCTCCCACACTGCTACACACATAATTTTGTATCCCAAATCCATGAGTAATATCACCAATATCTAAACAACATCCCAATAAATTATCTATTTTTTGATCCATTCGATGAATGTGAATCTACGACATATTTGAGTGTCCAATCATGCTCAATCACACCTAGAAATGTAGAATTGTGGTCCCCAAGGACAATAGAGAAGATCGTGAAGAACTATGGGTGAAAAGCACATAAAATAGAGGTGGGAAAATTATTAGACAATATTTCATTGATATTGAATACAAAATTTTTATATTTGGGGTGAGAAACGTGGTACAACATGGATTAATCGAATAAATATATAAACCTAATATGTGGGCACATGAAAAGGCTGAAAATGAAAGTATATCAAATGAAATGAATTGATCATGATCAAAAATATAATCATTAGGATAGAAATATACATATTATGAGTTCTCTATGGATTTATTCTAAAATTGGTGATGAGTTCTACAACACAATGAAATATCAAGTCCTATTGCATTTTCTTCACATCATTTCTGTTTGATCTGGAGTCTCATTATTATCTTCTCTAAATACACCAATGAATTAAGTGGAATTATCATCTTGAAGATCCATAGGTTAGGCGGATAAGAATATAAACTTTCTATAATAGAATATTTATAAAGGTTTTGATATTAGATTATTTATATTAAATAAATAAATTGATTAATTAATTTAATATAATAACACCTTTAATGGTCACTCGATCAGAACACCCCACACAAACCATCTATAGATTTCTCAAAGGGTAAACCTTGTGATATATATTCTTTAGTGGTCTCATATTTCTTATCGAAGACTTCTAATAAGGGTTATCCATTTATTTATGAAAATATGTGCGCCCATGATATAGAATATAATTAATATTTTTATTAAATTAATTCTGGTAACACCAGAACATGGATCAAGTTACATCAATGTGCCTGGCTTTGAAAAAAATTATACATATATTTTAAAATGTCTTATATGGGGAAACAGTTATTTATAAATACCTATTAACATATCTCAAAATCATAGAAATTTAATTTGTGTCAATGTTCCTTTAAAAATCCTTCCTCTAAACATTCACCTCTTCTACTCCTCAAGATATTGAATCCATAATGGAATGTTACTCCTAAAATATGGACAACTTCAAAAGTATCTTCATACCATACATTTCCATAAAAAATAAATAAATGAAATCATGATCTCCTCTAACTAGTTCTCTACCACAAGAATGGAGGCATTCCCATCATACTTATTCAAAACAAATTGATGTATATCATGTAGTCACTTACTCCGAGCCTCATCCCCATCCGAAAGATCAATCCAATGGTGTTCAACCTAATTATCATTTTAAACCATTCCAACCATAACCTAACATGTATAGTGAACATTATGGAATAATACATGAGAAATTAAAATAATTATTCCCAATTTTCTATAATTTATTTATGAATAATTTAATTATAATTATTTTAATTCTCCCCAATATCACCCTAATTCAAACACAAGTGAAAAATACATGATGCATTGACCAATAATATGTATTGAAACCATAATATTCATTATCATACAAAGGGTTTTCTATAAGTATTGAATCATATTATAGGGATCCCAAATATCATATGTTTATTTAGTATCCCATGGTACTTCACAAACTAAATCTGACTATCACTATTTCACTATCATTCCCATTAAATTCACACTAGTTTAGAACTCAATACTATATCCTAACTCTTAGAATTAATTTATTATCACTTTTTTCAAGAACCACCCCAATTTGGAACCCCTCTTAGACCTACAGTAAATATTAGAGTGACCCACATGTCAACCCAAAATCATGGCTCAGGTTGGTGCCTAACATTGTGTGTATACAAAATTCAAATGGTAGGAATATCCCTCATATATCCCATTAATATATTTATAATTCCTCTAATATAAACTATAATATAATAATTAAACCAAAATATCATAATTAAACATAGTTTATTAATATTTCAGAAAAATTAAAGTCACCAAGATAAAATAAAAAATAAAATTCTCCGAAAAAATTCCCACATCATCCCCAAGACCTGAGTTAGCATTGTCCATCCTAGCTACCATGTATTCCTCTAAAATCATAATATATATATATATATATATATTGGTATTTATACATTTATACTCAATAAAATCCCCCATAAGGCCTCTAATAATAATTTGTAATAATTATATTAATTGTTTAGTGAAAAAATTACATAACCAAGAATAACCTACTAGGTAAAATATCCCCCAACATCACTATGACTCACTCATATAATTTCACATAAATGTAAAATAACATAACAATATATGAATATACATTAATACATACACCACAACAACCTATCAAATAGTTTTTCACCCTCACGCCACAAAGACAAATGATTTTTCCCTCCAATCACTTCTATAATCATAAAACAACACACTAAATCTCATATCGCATCAACATATTTCACAATACAACCTCATCATATTCATCATGACATATCCAACACCACATTCCATTCTATATTAATAAAACCATAAAAAATCACATTATAACAACATCATCGATACTTATTAATGGGGTATGATGAATATAACATATATTAACCTATTTCCATCTTACTATGCACAAACCCAACCATGTATCATTTCCACATAAATAAACCATGTCAAATATGATATATCACAGTCCACAACAAACCAGTATGGGGGATTAATTAATAGGGAGTAGTCATCCATCAATTACAATAACAAAATGGATGTTAGGGATAATAAATAAGACACAAAATGTTGGGTTTGGGTAGGGTTATATAAATATTATAGGGTTCATATGAAAGAATGAGAAAATATATATATATATATATAGCTACACAAAATCTCATCCTAATAGGTTCACATCAAAAAAGTACCACCACACCATCATAACCACCACACCATCACAATTTCATGGTACCATCCCTTCCAATTTATATATCATAAAATAACATATCTTTTCCCAGAAAACAACAACAACAACAATTATATACTTCATATTTAACCACATAATTTAATATTCTCAAGATTTACCATTTACCAACCATATTATAATAATTTTTTCATATAATTATATTTTTAATCCCAACCTATTCCACTTCAAGACCAAACTAATTCAATTCATTATCCAAATTGGATTCAAGACATTAAACATACATTTAATTCCTTAAAAATTACATTACAACATATACAGTAAGAAATTAAATCCATGATCCATTACCATTACTATGGAGACACATTTATTCTCTTATAATACATTTAAAATTTTATATATTTATTTTCGAAGATAGGAACTCAGATGACATGTGATTTAGTATCTTGGTGTGCCCATATTTTATTTTATAAAAATATTAAATATATTTTATACTCTGCAAAAGAATTTTCTCAAATAAAATTATATAACATGTAAATAAAATAATAGATCCTAAATATGAGACCATGGTTGAGTCCAGAATGTGATGGTCACCCCAAGAATGACTTAAAATAGCTTAACGTGGGGTCTTCAGATGAAAGGACCATTAGAGGTACATTTATTGAAATAATTAGAAGTTTAAATCTGATTAATTTAATTGAATTAAATATTTAGGAATTTCTATAAATATATACATATTTTGAATTTCCCAAGATTAGCATTCTAATCCTTGAACCATTGAGAGCATCTCCTCCGCTCCTTTTGTTTGTGAATCGCATCCAACAATGACGAAACATCCGAGGAATGAAAATCAAGATGCATAAAAAACAACAACCTCTCTTAATCAATAGCGGGTGTGTTACTCAACAATGAATGGTCTAATATCCTAGTAAAACATTAAAATTCATGGATATCACAAGTTTGAATAAATTGATAGAAAATACTATTTACTTATTTTAAATTTTCCAATTTTTGAACTTTGATATGCACATATGTACCAGTTAAATTGGGTTTTAATTTTTTTTCTAAAATGATTATCCGAATTTCATTTTTTTTCCTAGTACTCTTGAAAAATTACTGATAAAATTTTTCTTATTGTGCATTCATCCCAAAATATCATCACGTTTTTCACAGATAGGACTATGGGGAATTGATTTGACATTTTCTGGTAGGACTGAACATGATCCGACCATGGGGTTCACGATATATTCATGATATTGGGATATATCAACAAATAAAGTATTCTTTATATTGGATTGTGGGTTGTGGGTGATAATTTTTTAACATCATTCAAATATTTAATGGTGGTGGAACTCAAGGTGTTCGGTGTGTATGGTGAACACCAATGGGTTGACAGAACTAATTTCTAGCCAACAGACGGCTAAAAACGAAGAATTAGGACTAGATCCATGAATTTCAAATGAAGGTGGGGATGAAATCAATGTATAGAATTCTGATCTAGATTCCCAAATAATGATCTAGAATTTATGGAAAATCTTAAATACACACCATGTCTCATGATGAACACACAGCGTGTAGACCCAATGTTGTGGTGTCTAGGGTTTCAAAAATTTATACATAGGGAATGGCATGTACCCCACCTACTTGTTGTATACCTCTTCCCTTGGTGGACGAGTCATTAGTAGAAGAACACTGATAGGACCCTATGTGGAAAGACGTGTCCATACACATGTTGTGTAACAATGTAAAAAGACATTTCCAAGAATACATCATGTACTGAAGTATTTATACATAGGGAAAAAGAACATGGAAATGACCTGGAGGACCCAACCCAATACTCGATATATTAAACATTCCAAGCACACCACCTGCAAATCATGTACTTATACATGGACTTGGAGTTTTTTTCTATCCAGGTACATGACCAAGAGATGGAGTAGTACCACATGCAGTGTTGAAACAATAAAGGTCATTTTCCCCACATTTATCTTTTATGAATGTTCAAACTATCATATCTCATTTGTTTTGACTCAAATATTTTCTCTCATGTAGCATATCTAATGTCTTCTTCAACGTAGAATGAGATTGTTCCCTCTATAGTGGGTTTTAGTATAAGATTTGAGATGTTCCAGACAGGGAAATTATTTAAGTGGTTCTAGAAGATGACATTTATCGGGTAGAAGACCAATGGACCCCCATCATGGAATTAGAATTTGGGTCATCGAAATACTGGGAGGAACACCTCCATTGGATAGGGAGTGTGTCCTTAATGACTAGAGTGGAATCCCCTATCTCACTAGGGTGTGGGTCCATGAATTACCATGTGGTTCCCCTATCAGATTGGACTCAAGTCCTTGATGACTAGACTGGATTCCCCCCTTTTTAACTACAGTGTGGTATCTTGACTTTCCATGTGAAGCCACCAATTATATAGGTTTGGGTTCAATATGATAATAATTGAATACACATATCACACCAGGGCACATGTAATCTCCTTTCCATGTGGAACCCCCTATTGGATAATGAAAAGGTCTTCGATGACCAGATTGGACCCACCTAGACTCATCAGGGTGCAGGTCCAATACAGGTTCTTAGAGAGTGGAAACTCCATAACTCACTAGTGTTCATTTCCTATACATAGATATTATGCCCCCTTGACTTTGTCACACATTTTTGTGGTGTGTTACTTTTCATAAGTAATTCTATGTAGATTCATATGACATTGTACATCGTTTGTGGACTTTTAGTACTATTGGATGCTCTTTTTCTGGGATGGGTTGTGAGATAGAGATCCAAATCCTCTCATGTTTGGGATTCCTTTTCTGGGAATATATATATATATATATATCCCTAACTTTGGATTTGGTTACTCTCTTTTGATGGGTTTTTGAGATGAGCAGGGCATCCCACATACTCACAATGCTGATAACATCATTGTGTGATGAGGTCACTCTCCTACTATGTATGGTGAAGACTCAATGTGTAGTCCACCTACACACTGTGTTGTTCCCCATATGTTTTTATGAGGTTACTTTATACTAATTTGGGATGCGAATCATCCTTTTTACTATCTATTATCTTTTTCTTTTGTGTCTCTTGTTGTTCCCCATTCAGATTTCATGTATTCCTACTGGGTATATATATAGTCAACCATGAATGGGAGTTTCTCACACATGTTGTATCTTATGAATATGACAGATTGGTCAGCAGTGAATATAGGGGAGATTTGGGATACTGGGTACTTAGGATCACATACATTAGTCATATTACAGATATCAGTTGGTGGGCTCTCTCAGTAATTTACTTTCCATTTTTATCATGTTGGGACATTTTTTTAGTTTGAAGTGTATTTCTTCCCCTTTATAGTTAAGTTTTCACGATCATACTCTTGTACAAAATATAATTTTTTCATGATTAGTTTATATTACAGTGGTTTGATATTATTAAAATTAATCCTCTTTACTTCCATGTTGATCTGGCCGAGTGCATGTGTATAGGTAAATTAGAAAACTTTCTCTCATTTAGCCTGTGATTTTTGGTACTTGTGTCCATTCCCGGTTATATGGATAAGGGCTTGGGGTTGTTTTGGATTGAGCCTCGGTTAGGGGTTGGTCATGAAGAAATGGTATAAGATAATTTCATTACATGGGGAATTTTTTTGTAGTAGTCCACTTATGAGGATTTTTGTTGCGATTTATAGAAACAATGACAAAGCGTTTCAAGTGGGGCACTTAGGTCAGGTAATATGGAAATGGTATGGGTGGCTGACATATCCATTCTCTTGGACCTTTACTACATTCTTGTTGACTTATAAAACCAATACATTGGTTGAAGGAGTCAATATTACATGAATCATATAAAATATATTCGTATAATATCATTCTATATTCATCTACACACACATATATATATATATATATATATTATTTCATCTGAACATTGTACATCATGATAAAAATTTAAGTATGCCTCTATGATGATATCCTTCAAGGATTTAATTTCTTTTTCATCACAATGATCTGATGAGTGATGAGGAATCTATTTAGGGTCCATCCCATGAGCTTCCTTCTCTAGGTAGACAGGTAGCAGCACCCCACCTATTGAGCAGATGAACATCCCAGTATAACAGGCTAACAACATGCACTGGATTGGACCACTTAATAGGTTTTATTTCAAGAGTTCATTGAGGTTTTGCAGTGATCTGGTTTCCCATGCATCAGAGGAATTTCTAGAGTCAGTGGTCTGTATCCTCATACATATCTGAACAACAAAGGATCTGGTGGTTTTTCTAACATCTAGCATTTAACCCAAACCAATTGGGAGATGGTGGGGTCTTATTACCTGGATGCATGGTTAGTCGACACTATCATGTACCAACATCTTGTAATAGTTCAATGATTAATACAACTACATTTTTCTATCCATTCAGATTTAATAGATTCTAGAGATATTCAAAGGAGGGAAGATAGTGGATGAGTACACAATGAGGTTCACAGACCTTTTTCAATAATCCCTCAACATGATCTTGGGTGGCTACTCCTAGAATGGGAGTTTGATAAGGGACTCCACCGATATATTCAATCGATTTTGTTACCTGTATACATCCCCCACCTATGTCGGGGTGTTGGAGTGACATTAGTTACATAGAGATTCCTTTCAGAGGGTTCTAGGAAGCTGGAGTTAGTAGAGGAGGAGGAGGAGGATGTATGGGTTGTGGATAATGCTATAAAATATTTACACCACCACCACCTGGTGGGAAAAATCATTATTCGGGATCATGAGGTTGGGCCCATAGATAATTACATTATTTAGACACTTATAACCTAGAGATGCGTTAGAAGATCATAGGTTTTTTTGTATTTCTTCACTTTCTTCAGTATTGGTAGACACAGTTTTTAGAAATTCCTCCTCCATTATAATCCTGGTAGGAGAGCTAGTGTTCCAAGTTGAGGATCTAGACCAATAGATTAATAATGATATTCCTAAAGGGAACCTTTAATAAGTATATCTTATCTAAAAACCATGAAAACTATTTATTAGTTGAGATAGGTTCACGTGGGACCTTTCTATTATAACAATGGAACTCTGTGAAATCTTATTTGTTATGGATTGGTTATCCGTTTTTCAATCCTAGAATGAATATCACCATAAAAGATTCATATGACTTCACACTGATGGTATGAGATTTTAGTTTATTGGCGATAGTTAACTCATGGTAGAGAAAATAGCAGTTACCAGTAGGATGATTGATCCCATAACCTATCAATTTTTGAGTATATCCATTGGTGCAGAAGAATCTTCAGGAATTTTAATTCATGAATTCATAGAGTATTATATGGATTTCATTCAAAATTATATTTTTGGACTTCTGATGAGGTGGGATATTGAGTTTTACATAATTTGGAATACCTGGACTACTATAATATCTTTTGTGTCATATCGAATAGCATGTATAGAACATTGAGATCCAAAATTATAGTTGGAAGAATACTGAGAGAATGGATTTATCAGTCTGATTATTTCTCATTGGGAAGTTATAGTTTTTTTGCGAGAAAGGATAATTGGAGATTGCATCTTTACATAGAGTATCATCACATAGATAAGGCAATGAAATAGAAAAAGTTCTCCTTACCAAGTATTAATGACCACTTTGACCTGTTGTAATGAATTTTATGGTAATCCAAGATCAATATTAGGTCCATCAACCACCAGTTGATTATTTGCGTGACTGATATTCCAAATAAGAAGTTATTGTGTATCTATGGACACAATGTGATATTACTAATTCCCTTTGGTGTAATCGATTGACCCCACCATGTTTATGGATTTTATGAACCAGATCATCAAGCCTTACAAAGAAAATTTTGTGGTTGTATTCATCAATTACATGATCATATACTCAGCATCATTTGACAATCCTAAAAATAACATGATTATGGTTATATATTTTCTTCAAGATAACTGGTGGTATTGTAATATCTCAAGGTTCTTGTTCGAGATTCTTAAGGTTCAATTTTTTGGGTATGTCACTTTCAATCATGATTTAGCTGTGGACCCGAAAATGACCAAGGTAGTTATTGTTTGTGATCCACCCTTATGTCTGTCATTGGTGTCGAAAATTTACAAAATAGAGAGGTACTACAAGTGGTTTTTAGGAAAGTTCTAATATTTGAAATACCCATTGATCTCCTTGATGAGGAAAAGGTAGCCTTCTGCCAAGACTCAGTAGAGCTAGAGGGCCATTAATGAGATGAGGTGGAGGAAAATGTGTGATTATTTATTGAGACTACTAGAGGAGGTAATGATGTTCTTAGTTTATTTTGATTCCTTTTGAGTTTGGCTTAACTGCATGTTGATGTAGCGATAGGATGTTATCACATAAAATTGAAGTCATTTGAGAAATCATTAGTAGAACTACACAACTCATGACATAGATATGGCATCAGTAGTCTTCTCCATGAGGGTGTGTATTAACTAACTTTTTGGGGACCACATTTTCATTAAATTATACTATCAATGATTTAGGTATATCTTCACATAGAGAGACTTGAAACTTTGAAATACGTGATAGTTGGTGTTTCTATCAGAATATGACTTTCAGATAGGTTATAATCCATGGAAGGGAAACATGGAAGTAGATTCCATTAAGATGAAGTCACATGATTTCATGTTATAGGTGGCTTCTGAGAACCTATCTCCCTTGAAGCTAACCCTGGTGGATTAGGAGGGTGAAACATTACTTCAGTAGACAGTGTTGACTTCTCTATTTCTCGAGCATCTGAGAGAGTCCCTACAAGGAGATAAAAAACAAGAGGGATTTTGTGACCATATATCAATAGTAGAGTCAAATAATGGTTATTATAATGGTGTGAATCACTTTATCTTTTTTCTGGGGATGGATAGTGGTCCTAGTCACTAATGGGAGGAGGTGATGTGAGAGTTCCACACTTCTACTATACCGGTATATCTAGGCATGGGGACGATTTATAGAGACCTTCAATTGTAGTTTTTTGTTTTCTATCATGAGATAGAGAATGTATGGGTTCATCAAATGGTGCCTCACCTATTGACTGGTGAAGTTTGATCATCAGGTTATGGTATGTTTGTTTCATCCCCTTGAGATTCTGGAGTTGAAGTGGAATGACATATCAATGGACATTGTGACATTGATTCCACATAAAGTGAAGGACATGATGCCATCTAAGTGGTAGTTAACTGATGAATAAAGTCAACACACTCTCTTTCTATCAGGTAGTAGATTACAGTGGTGGTTATTGGGAAATTTTATATATGAGAGGTTTTTCTTCTTGATGGAGTTCCCTTGACTATTGTGTCCAGTCATCATGCATGGTTACTATCATGGTTGTGGAGAGTCCTGTAAGAGGAATTCAGGAACCGTATGAGGATGAGTGTAGACTTTAACCCCCTAAAATATTGTTAGAAAATGTGAAATATATAGTTGTAGATGATAAAATAAGGTATTTTGTGTTAGATTTAGGCTAGAACTGGGAGGATCACTTTCCCATTATAGTGCTTGAGTATAACAACAAAGACCACTCTACATTCGGTATAGTATATTTTGATGACTTTTATTGGATACCCTACAGGTTACCCTTATGTTGTAATGATATCATGAGACATATATTATAGGTCCATATATGGTTGAGGTGATGATAGATATGGTGTAGGTCACTCACAAACAAATGTGGACTGCTTAGAGAAGGAAGAAATCTTATGCAAACCACCATAGCAGGTGCTTTTAGTTTGAGTAGGGAGAACAAATTTTCTAGAGTGGATCCACATTATGAGAATTGTGGTGGTTTGACTATAAAGTCAATATGTCCCTAAGGATCATCAAGATGGTTGTGATACTGTAGAGGTTTGGTGATGCAGCCTACCACCTCACTGTAAGCCCACAGTTGGATTGGGTGCACTCCGGATTTCATGTCTCATAGCTGATGAGATAGAAGTATAAACAAATTCTTGTCCTTGACTGGGGAGAATATGAAATTGAGTATATTTCCACCTTTACAGAGTATCGTGTGGATATTACAGATTTATAAGAGGGTACCCAATGTGGATGGACCATCCCCTTGTATTATATGTTGTGGTAGCACATGAATGTTCATGAGATCTCCAAGGAGCAGTAGTGCTAGATGTCATCTCCAAATCCCAATTTTTTTGTAGTTTTTCTTCTTTGGGATGAAAATATTGATGTATGTAATGATTTAGAATCACATTATTCCATTTCAAGATATTTACATATTTCTACATATGTTTTTAGATCCATGTCCTGAGACGACATGGTATTCTTATTCCCCATATTCCTTGAAATTATTTTCTAAAAATATTAAATTAATAGTCTATTTAAAGTAAATAGATTATAAAATAAAATGATGTAAATATTAAAAGGAAACTCATATTAGAACTATGAGATAATGGTTGAGTCCAAAACGTTATTGTTACATGTGACGCCCCAAAAAATTAAAGAACTTTGTATTTGATAGCATATATGACATGTGATAGCAAGCACATAAGGTAATATAATACCTAGATACATTATAATATATTGAAAATTTAAAATTGATTATTTGTAATTCAATTCTGGAAACATCGAGTTTTCTTGTGTTATATGTATGAGATACCTTCCACTATATTTTTCGTTACACACAAAAGCGTCTTTCTTCAATGGCTTGTTCTATATGCAATATCGAGTCTTGCTGAGAAACAATCTATAAATAAAGCATTGTTATTTAATACAACAATATATAATATAGAGGTGATATTAGAGGTTATGAATAGTATTAACTAACATATAAAAATATATGGTTTATAATAATATATTACTAATTTATAGGTTTAAAATTATTTAGAAATTAATATAAGAACATTTTAAAAATAAAAAGAATATTTTTAAAGAAACCTTTTTTTATGTCCCCAAAGATGTTCTACCCAAATAGATTAAATTAATTAAAATTAGTGAGTTATATTAATGTAATAATTATGTTAAAAATTAAATAAAATGTTTTTTATATTCATCCATTTGATTTGGTAAGCATAAGATAAGACCAACCCCAATATTTCACATAAGAACCTATATTATAATTTTTGCATTTTTACCGTCTTTTAATGGAGAACATAATTTAAATCATAATTTTAACACTATAATAAATTTAATTTGATAAAATATACTTTATTTTCTAGTTCAAAATGTCAAAATTAGATTCGGATGATTTTTGATGGATTTTTCTAACAAACATCATTTTTAGTGAATAGTGAAAAATACTCAGTTTTAGTTAAAAACTACCTTTCCATTTAAATAATTATTAATGTTAAATTATATTATAATTTGTTTAAAAGAAAATTGGATAAATTATAAATCTATTAATACAATTTTGTTCATTAGTATAATTTTTCTAATTTAAATTGTATATAAAAACAGAACAATGTTTGGAACATTTTTCTACTAAAACCAAATTATCTGTTTGTGTGCGAGATTAACGTTATTCATAATTTTTCTTCTTCTGTGTCTTGAATTTTTAAAATCCAAGATAATTTTTTTTAATAAATATAATATTTTGTTATAATATGATCAAATTAATTTTTGACAAAAATGATTACTGAAAGTGATTAAAATTAATTACAATGATTAAGGTTTAATTAGGCTTAAAAGGGACTAAAACCCTACGTTTAAGGGACCAAATGAACTAGAAACTTTTCTGAAACTCATTTTACCAAAATATTGAGGCAATTAACCTTCCATTAATGATTTTTTTTCGTTTTTTATTCCTTTTTTAGGTAATAACAAGTGCACTCCCAACGTCTTTTCAAGAATACCACGTGATTACTTTTCCTTTCCAATAAAAGGCACCACCTATTCCCATTCCTCACACCTCTCAAACCTCTTAAATTTGGAATATATGTGACTCAATTGTCTCCATAAATCCATCCCATCAATCTATAATCCTCCCTTTGTTCATAATACCTACCATGGATCCCTTTTTGGATTAAACCAAAAGATGTTACTTGATGAACATGTAATGTCTTTTTTCAATCTCTCTAGTTTCATTTCCATGTTCCAACCCCTATAATCATCTCATTATGTTCTTGTATAATAAAATTGGTATCCACAATATACTATTATTTTTTATACTGAGATTTTACCTACACTTACACACACCACCATCTACTGGGTAATGAAAATAATGTTTCTAAACATAGCGAACTACTTCCTCACGAAACGATGATTGTTCATTCTTCCACTACCACCTCTCATGGTGGCCATTATTATGGAAAATATGTTTATATTTATATTACATGATATTTATTTTTTTATATTTTTTATTCATTTTATTACACCAACCTTTAATACTTTTCATTTTCTGTTAATACGATAACACTGTTTGAGGAAAAGTGGACTACCACGCCCTCAAAACGTTGTGATTCGTTCACACTAAACATAGAATGTATAAATGAAGGGTTTAATAAGAAATAAGTGACATAAATAATAAATAATATATTCATGATATAATTAAATTTATATATATATATATATATCATTTTCATTATGACCCTTCACACACTTTAAATCTGATAACGTTATTCAAGGACGTGTGGGCTACAGCCTCCTCGACATGATGTGATTAATCTTACACAAAATAATTATATATATAAGTTTATTTGATTAAATAATATTATATTTATTATATAATGATAATTCTAGAAACGTTTTAGTTACTTACCTTGTTTCCACAATGATCACTTAAAATGGGAATGTTACAAATTTGTACGTATGACCTACCGTCTCAATGATTACAACACATTCTCATTTTAAACACCATATTTAATGATTTATATTAAAAGTATAATTGATTTAAAAATATGAGCATTAGGTCATGGTTTTTATTATGGGTATGTAATACAATGAACCCGATGACCATAGTTGACAAAAAATAGTTTTTTTGTCACTTAAACTGAATTTGGTCCAGAACACCCGATTTAAACTTAATTGTATAAGTAGCTGTAAAAAATTTTAATAAGGTAAATAAAAGTAATTATAAACATTAAAAAGGATATGAAGATTTTATTTTGTTAACATAATTTTATTATATAGTAATTTAAAGGACATTCACCATAATGGAAACACAAGTTAAGGGATTCTTTTCACATATTCATTACATGAGGCATACTTAATTATTGTACACAAAATTTATTATATATGGTGTACATACTACCAAATTTACGTCTAATATACTGAATTATATTATGTTCATAGAATTTAAAAGTTTTATTTAAGAATTATTACCTTTTATTCTTCCAATCCATTAGTTACTACATTTGTAAGGGACATTCATCTCAAATTTTTACATTCGTGAGATAAATTTCTTATTTGATACTTACATGTTTTGTGTGGTGTATATACTACCAACTTTTTATATTATATCATGAATTACTTTTCTTTAATAGTATTAAATTCCTCCATTTAATATTATTCATTCATATGTTTTATGATTTAAAAATGTTTCAATTTTGTGTGGGACACTTTGGAATGTTTAATAATTGTTTTATCATGACTAATACTAATGATCATTAAATGGAATTTAAATTATAGGAAATTATATAACCATTGTACAACAAACCCTTTCATTATTCTCGGTTTATTCATCACCATTTCAAGTGTTTGTACCATTTTTCCACTCTTTGGTGCTAAGATGTTTTTATAAAATATTTCATTCTAGAAACCCATCTTTATATCCTTTTTTAGTTAGAGAACCATTTTTATTCTAAAAAACATGTTTTATTAAATGGTTTTCAAAATATTTTTATAATTATTTGGTAAAGGCATTTTTATCCTTTTTTTCTTTAACCAATGTTTTGAATGGAATATTTTTTTTTCTTTCCTGACGAGTAATATTCTATCTTTTTCCCATACAAAACAAATATTTTTTACCTCATATAACATGGAATGATCTATATATATTTATTTCTTTGATGCCTCCTTATTAATTTTAAAAGGATTATTTTTAATGAAAATGTTTTTAAAAGTTTTTTTCAATGAAAAATATATTTCAATTTTTTTTAAATGAAAATGATATTTTCCACAAGAATATTTGTAAAAGATATTATTTTATTTTATCAATGAAAACAACCCTATATTTTTACTCCATATGGTATTTTTTGTATTAATATTATCCTTAATATTACTATGGATGGTTTGTGATCTATGTTTTCAAGGATTGTATTAATATTCACTACCTTGAATTAATTTTTAGTCCCCTTTAAATATTCAATCCCCAATGAACATTGAACATTGAATTTACCCTAAATTATACATTTTATTTATCATGGACATTACAATTTTCTAAAACATATACTATTTTACATACGACGTCTACTTTTATATTTATTTGATTATTTGCGGAAATATTGATAAATCTTTATACTTTATTAAATATGGATATTTGATAAGGTAAATTATTTATATGATATATGAAGAATGATTTGGACATGAAATACATGGGTTGGGGACCGGTGAATGAAATCCACTCAATGCATCGTCAGTCTCATGAGATGAATTAGTTGTGAAAATTGGTGTGGTTAAACTATCTTTTGTTGGTACTGGTTCCATTAACCAAGGAAACATGATGTCCAATAATTATGTGTTTCTATCATATTGGTTTTTGTTAGTATTCATCTGTGAGATTTTTCTTTGACATATCTATAGACACATTTCATATCTGTTCATTGAATAATGGCATATGTTTTAGTTTCCTACCTTTACATATTTATTTTTTCTTATCTTGTTATTTTAATGGCATGTTTTTTCTGTTATTTCCATTCCCTATTTCTTATGTTCTTCCTTTTCGTTTATTGATTACATGGAATGCATGTTCAGTTATTTTCCTTTCCATATTTACTATTTTCATTGATTCATTACGACTTCCTCTATACTTTTCCCTTATGAAAAATTTATGCTCACCATTATTATGTTACTTTCCCCAAGAATCTATGAAGTGTACTATTAATTATTTTAAGGAATATACTAGATGGATTCAAGTTATACTCGATGTTTTTTAATTTTTTAAAGGAAAAAATGTTGTAATTTGTTTATTGATTTTAATGCAATTATCATTTATGTATCTGGTTATCCATGACTGCTAAATTGATCATCCCTTCAGGGCTTGATTCCTTGTATTCCTGATAATGTAATTGATAACAGTTACTAGCTCAATGATTTTTGGGGCCGGGATGCTACAATTATTATCAAAGGATGTTTTTTAGCAACCTTGGGAACTAGATTTAGGAAAACATAGATTATAAAACCTAACCCTGAAGTAGAATTTTAATATGTTAAGACAAAAACCCAATATTTTGGTAAATTATATATTATGTGGGTCTTTATAGGAACACATCTCTTTCTGGATACTAAAAATGGATATAGTTCTGGTATATGTGTTCCTTGGAGTAAATACAATGACAATGTGTTCTAGTCTTGACTTTGGGTAACCTTGTACATGACAATGAGCCTTAGTGCGCACCTGTTTTGACAGTCCAAGGGGATATTCATAGGATAATCCACTTTTTCTTTACAAACCATTACGAAGGATTTTGATATATAATAGGTATCCAAGGTTAAAACTAAGGAGTTTTAGATTGAATATAAGGTGTCTTGATTTAGAAAGCTAACTAATGATATTATAGATAAAACATAGACCAAGGAAAGACCTATGTTGAAAGAAATTAATGTCGTATTTATGTGTTGAGGTTGTATTAAAAACCGTAGTTAAAATGATACTTACAGATTAAGCTAATTTCATAGATTTACATCATATTTATATTTATAAGGTATATTAATATGTTTTAATAAAAGTACAACCTATAGGATGGGTGAAAACAAATAAAATCTATTAAGTTTTTGATACTTGAACCCATGATCGAAGGACGATAAGGGTTTCACAAAAACCACTGACCTTCACAATGTAATTGTTTAATTTTATTGTTTTTAGTTAAACAATTTAACAAATAAATATTAATCTTGAACTAGATATAAGAATTTTGAGGATTAGAAATTAATATATTTCCCATATTTATATTTGGACATAGTTAACAAAAAATAGTTATACTTTTCACTCTTTGATAGGCCTTATGATCCTTTTAAATTTTCTTTTAGTGCTTCTTGCATAATTGTTTTTAGTAATTATATTTTTGAGAGTAAAGGGATGAATTATAATTTGATCAAGGCCCAATCAAAATTTAGGATTGTTCTTATGAGATTGAAACATTTCCTGCAACAATATTTTGTAATGTGTATGAATTACCCATAATTAGTAATATTACATAGAAATAAAATATTTTCCTAATACCTAAAATTCTATTGAACCAATGGACTTCTAAATCAACAAATATTTAAATATTTGAGGCCCTCAACATTCAATTGATCATTAATTTTTTTGTGATTGATGAACTCGTCACTCCCTATTAATATTTATAATATTTCTATAAGTTCATATCTCTAATTTCCACTAATGTTATCATACATAGAAACCTTGTTACATGGTAGTTCATGTGACCTTTTTTACTTTCCATTTTCTATTTTATAAAGAATGACTTATGAACCATCCCACGATGGGGGATTTTAAACATAGGAAGTATCAAACAGAATATCACCATGAATAATTTTAAATTGTGAGGATATAATTTAAATAAGGTTTGGAGAATATTTCCCTTTAAAAAAAAGTAAGAACCTTGTATTTGATAGCATGTATGACCCGCAGTAAAAAGTTAATAAGGTAATATAATACCAAGAAACATTATATTATATTTAATATTTAAAATAGAATATTTTTATTTCAATTCACACAAAACTGAGTAGGCTTGTGTTACATGCTTGATATACCTACCTCTAAAGCATTCATTACACACAAAAGAAACTTTCTTTTATGGATCTCCCTATAAAAAATATCGAATCTAACCGAGAATCAATTTTTAAATAATTCATTATTACTTAATAAAATAATATATAACCTAGATGTTATATTAGTGGTTATAAATTTTATTAACTAACTTATTAAAATATATTTTTTACAATAATATATTTTTAATTCATTGGTCTTAAATTAATTACAAATGAATGTAATAAACAATTTAATAAAAAAAGAATATTTTTATAGAAAACCATTTGTATGTTCATAAAGTTGTTTTACCATAATAGATTAAATTAATTAAAATTAGTTATTTATATTAAATTCATAAATATGTTACATATTCAGTAAATTATTTTATATATCCATACAATACATTTCGTAAGCATAATATAAGAGGAAACCCAATATTCCACATAAAAAACATATATTTTTATTAAGGTATTTTTACCACCTTTTAAGGGAGAACCTATTTCGAATATTATTTTTAACACTATTATCAATTTAATTTGATAAGTTAAATTTATTTTTTAATTAATAATTTCAAAATTTTCTTATTATTAATTTTTGGGATTTTTCTGAGAAACATCATTTATAAGTGAATGGTTAAAAATACTACATTTTAGTTAAAAACTGCCTTTTCGTTTAAATAATTACTAATGATAAAATATATTATAATTCTTTTAAAATAAAATTTTATCAATTATAGATCTATTAATAATATTTAGTTCATTATAATCAATTTATCTTTTTAAAATTGAATATAAAAACATATCAATCTTTTGAGAATTTTTCTACTAAAAACAGTTAATCGGTTTGTCTATGAGATTACCATTAATCCTAAATTTTCCACTTCTATGATTTCAATTTTGAAAATCCCACATACTCCATTGTAATAAAGATTATATTTTTGTACTAATAATGTCAACTTATTTTTTGAAAAAGATTTTTAGTGAATATTATTAAAATTAATTATAGTTTTTAAGCTGTAAATAGGCTTAAAATGGTCTGAGGCCCTCATTTTATGGGCCAACATGACCTAGTAACATGTTCAAAACTCATTGGCTAGAAATATTTCTTCCATTAATCTTCAATTAATGTGTTTGGGTTATTTTTAGTACTTTTGTTTGTAATAAAAAATTATCACCTAACATCATTTCAAGAATACCAAGTGAGTCCTTTTCCTTCCCTATAAATGGCCATCTCCTCTACCCATTCCTCACACCTATGAAACCTCATATTTTCAGACAATATTCGAAAAAACGGCCTCTAAAAATCACTCCTATATACCTATAATCCTTATATTGGGTATAATAATTTACATTGATGCCTTTTGGTTTAAACCAAATGAAGTTACCTGATTAAAAGTTAATATCTTTTCTAAATCTCTCTATTTTCATTTCCATTTTACAACCCCTAAATTCTCCTTATTATGTTATTGTATAACTACAATAGTATCCTCAATATAATAGGATTTCCTTATGATAATATTAGTACTACACATGCACACACCCCCATTTAGTGGGTAACAAGCATAATATTTCTGTGGATGATGAATTGTTTCCACACAAAACAATAATTGTTTATTTTTCCATTAATGCCTCTCATGGTGGCCATTATGATGAAAAATATGTTTATATATATTATATATGATATTTATAGTGTATTTATACTTTTGTTTCCTTTTATTACTCCTAAAATTAATAATTTCAATTTTATGTCAATACGATAACATCATTTGAGGAAGTGTGGATTATCGTCCCCTCAAAGCGTCGTGATCCATTCACAGTAAACATGGAATATATAAAGGAAGATCTTAATTAAAAATAAGTTATCTAAAAAACATCAATAATATATTAATGTAATAATTACATCTCTTTATATATATATATATCATTTTATTTATTACCCATTCACACAAATCAAAAGAGATAACGTCGTTCATGGAAGTGTGGACTACCACCTCCTCGACATGATGTGAGTCATTTAAAAAATAATAATTATATATTTAAGTATATATTATTAAATAATATTATATTTATTTTATAATGAACATTTTGGAAATATTTTATTTACTTACCTTCTTTCCATGATGGTCATTTAAAAAATGGAATGCTACTCATGCATACGTATGACCTACGGTCTCCATGATTGTAATATATTATCATTTTCATGACCATATTTGATGATTGATTTTAAAAGTATAATTGATTTAAAAATATGAAAAATATACTAAGGTTAATATTTGGTAGAATTTTTTTAATGAATCCCATGACCATAGTTGACCAATAATAGTTGTTTTGACATAAAAACCGAAGTTTTTCAAAAACACAGGATGTTAACATATTTGTTTGTGTTGTTTTACACAACATGGTATTAAGTTAAATAAAAGTTATTATAAATATATAAAATGTTACAAATCATGTATAATGTTAACATAAGTTTATAATATTTTAATTTAAGGAACTTTATCCCTAAAGGAAACACATGGTAGGGGATTCTTTTCTCTTTTTATTTATGTGAGGAATACCTAATTGTTGTACACCTAATTTCATGTATATGACGTACATATTACAAAAATTACATATTATATAATGAATTATATAATAATCATGTTATTTATATATTTTTTTTATAGATTATTAACTGTGGGTTTTCTAATTCATTTGTTACTACATTACTAAGGGACATACATCTCACTTTTTTACATTTGTGAGATAAATGTTGTGTTTTCTACATACATATTTTGTGTTGTGTATCTACTTCCAATTTTTATATATTATACCATGAATTCATTTTACATAATTATATTTAAAACTATTATTTAATATTATTCTTCATGAGGTTTATTATTTAAAAATGTTTCAAAGGGATGTGAGACACTTTGAAAAGTTTAAAGATAATATTCCTCAAGACTAATCCAAATGATAATTCAATGGAATTTTCATTTGAATAAATTATATAATCGTTGTAAAAAAAACATATCATTATTCTCTGGTTATTCAAGACCATTTCATGTGTTTGTGCTGTTTTTAGAATCTTTGGTACTACGATGTTTTTAGGAAATGTTTCATTCATAAAACACGAATTTATATCTATCTTTAGTCAAAGAACTTATTTTAATATAAAACCCATGTTTTATTAAATAGTTTTCAATTTTTTTAAAATAATTTAGTAAAGACATATTTACTAATTTTTTATTTTACCAATGTATTCAAAGGAATAATGTTGTCACTTTCCTAATGAGGGATTTTCAAACCTTCTTCCATTCAAAATAAAAAATATTTTTATATCGTATGAAATTTACAATTCTATCTACAATATATTCATTAAACCCTACTCCCCAATATCAAAAGGGTTTCTAATGAAAATATTTTTTAAAGGTTTTTTAAATGAAAAGTATTTTGAAAATCAAAGTATAATTTTCTCAAGAATATTTTTAAAAGTAAATATTTTATTTTATCTATGACAACAACCCTCCATTTTTACTCAAGAAGGTATTTTTTGTCTCTTTACCATCCTTAATATTCGTCTAGATGGTTTATGATTTATTTGGCCACTGATAATATCAACATTCACATCCATGATTTATTTTTTAGTTCTCGTGAAATATTTAATCCCACTATTTACATTGAACATTTAATTTCCTCTAAACTATGCATTTAATTTTTCATGGATATTACTAGTGCCTAAATCATATTAGATTTTACATACGGTATCTACATTGAAATTTATATGATTATTTGGAGAAATATTCATAAATCTATATAGTTAATTTAGTAGAGATGTTTAATATGAGACGTTATTTATATGATATATGAGGAATTCTTTGGACATGAAATACACGGATTGTGGACTATTTAAGGAAATACCAACAAGTTTTGAACTGGTTAATGAAATCTCCTCAATGCATTGGTAGTCTCGTGGGATGAAATAGTTGTAAAAATTGGTATGGTTAAACTGTCTTTTGATGGTTCTAGTTCAATGTACCTAGGAAACATGGAATCCAATAATTACGTATTGCTCTCATCTTATTTTTTATTAATCCGTGAGATTTTTGGTTGGAATTTTTATTGATATATTTCTCTTAAGTTCATTTTTTAATAGAATGTGTTTCAGTTTCATACCATGTTGTATTTATTTTTCTTTATCAAGTTATTTGAATGGAATTTATTTCCAGTTATCACCTTTCCATTTTTCTTATGTACTTATTTTCAATTTATTGATTATAGGGAATGTGTGTTTGGTTATTTACCTTTCCATATTGAATATTCTCATTGATTCATTATGTATTAAGTTATACATTCCCCTTAATGAGATTTTTTAGACAACCTTTTTTATGTTTCTTTCCCTAGGAATTTAGTAAGCATAAAATTAATGATATCCCATGATATACTAGATATATTAGAGTTACCCTTGAGGTTTTTTATTTTTTTAGAATAATTTTTTTTTTTGTAATTAGAGTATCCATTTGTAATAAAATTCTCTTTTATGTGTCTAGTATTCCTTGAATACTAAACTGAGCAGGCCTTCGGGGCTTCATTCCTTATAATCAGGAAAATGTAATTAATAGAAGACACTGACTCTAGGCTACCAGATGTCAGGTCACTAAGTTACCATAGGAAAAACCAAACATAACTCATCATGGGGTGTTCATATAAAATGACCATAGGTGGTACATTATATTAAATAACTAAAATTAAAATTTGAATAATTTATTCAAATAAATTAATTATAAATTCATAAAAATATATCTTTATGTATATTTTCCCAGGTTTAGTCTCATAATCCTGTGACAATTAAGAGAATCTCATCCTCCCATTCAGTAAGAGAATTGCATCCAATGATGATTAAACACATGATCCCTATAGAATGAGACACAAGAAGCAAAAAAACCACAATCAATTTTTAACGAGTTCTTTCATCGAAAATGAACGATCCAATATCGAGGTATGATTCATAAATTCTCAGATTTTTTCCATTTTGATTTAATTTATTGGGAACAATCATGCCTTCTTTTATCTGCGCTAATTTTTCAACCTTGGAATGTTCATATCTACAAATTTAATTAGAATTTCATTTATATTTAACCCAGATAAACCAATTATGTTCTTTGGAAAATAAATATTGATGAACGATTGATAAACCATTGTTTATTATTCTCTTCTCTGAAAATTTCTTCATGTTATTCTACGATCAACCTCTAAGGCATTGGTTCGACATTTGTAGGTGGGAAAGAACCAAAGTGGACCACTAGATTCATGATTTATTTAGAGTCAAGTGACACATCAGAAAATCATTGATATTATTTGTTAGATTGTGGGTTTTTGTTAATAGTTTTGATGATGGAGGTCCAATTCAATAATGGTGGGGGAACCCAAGGATTGAAATGTTTATAGTGAACCCATACAGGTTTAAAGAATTTATTTTTGTAAAATAGATGGATATAAACAAGGAATTAAGACTATATTCACCAATTTAAGATAATATTGAGGCTCAGTTCAAAGTTATGAAGTCAGGTTTGGAGACTGAAGCACAGTTATGAAATTATGAAAAAATTATGAAAACACACTATGTATCATGATGAAAAAATATAGTGTAGCCTATATATTGTGGCTCCTAGGATTTGGGAATTTATAAATATGACACTGTGTATATCCCTCCTACATGACATGTACCTCTTCACCAAATGGATTAGTCGTGTGGTAAAGCATGTGGAATGAACCCATTCGGGAAAACACGACTAGGTGCTGAACATACACTGAAGTAAATGGACACAAATAGGTGCACACCATATACTGATGTACACGAACACTGGGTAAAGAACAAGGATGATGCTAGGACGACACTACCCAATCCTTGGTAGCTTGGACATGTTGTGTATTCCACCTACACAACAAGAGATTCTATATGGACATGAGTTGTGTACTGGCCATGGGAGCTATAAGGTGAAGGAGTGGGAGCAGACAACATGTGGGACCCCCTAAATGATATATACCCCCAGTACCTTTTTAAGAAACATAAAACTATATTATCTATTTTATTTGGACTCAAAATATAGATCATGAGTATCCTATCCTTAGTGTTTCTATTAATAGAACATGTTGGTTCCCACTTTTGTTTTTTTTCAGGATATGATGTGTGATGTTTTTTTCATTGAACCTATTTAGGAAGTTCACAATGACAATAGTGATTAAGAATAGGATCACTATAGAAACTAGAGTGGATCCCCCATTTTAATTAGAGAATAGGTCCTTGACATAATGAGTATAACCGCCTATCTGATTGTGTGTGGGTCCTCATCTTACTGAGTGTGACCCCACCATTGGAATGGGATCATGTCCATGTTATACAGAGTGAAACCCCCCAGTCACACCATGGAGAAGGACTTAGACTACCAAGTGTAACCCCCTATGGGATAAGGAGGGGGTCCTCAATGACCAGAGTGGAACCCCTATCACACAAGGGAATAGGTCCTCAACACACCGAGTGGCACTCGTATTAGATTTGTTGAGGGTAATTGATGAGTATAGTGGACCGCCCCCCTAAAAAAACAGAATGTGCTTCCCCTAAACATACATATTGAGTAGAACCCCACTATCACACTTGGTCATATGTGTCACGAACCAGATCTGGTCGCCATCAAACCGGAACCAAACCTGGCCCCTGACAAGGCCCGAAGGGCGTTCCCGATCCCCACGAGCTGGCACAAGTTCCCGGGTATCATATCACGATAATTGGGAATGATTTACCCGATTATATAAACATTAAACAACAACAAACTCAATAGAACAAATCTGGATTTTTTTAACTAAAATCATCTTTTACAAAATTTCAGAACTGAAATACATAAGTTAAAACTATGTTTAAAGAAAATTACAGAGGTACAAAACCAAATAAGGACAGCCCAATAACCTCTACATGGAAAGAGGAACTGCCCTCAAGCCATATCCACGACACTACATCCCAATGGATAGCTAAAAACCTGAACCAATGACATAACACCTGTACCCAAACCTGTGACATAAAATAAGCAAGTCTACTTACACCCAAAGGTGTAAGTAGGGTGTGAGCGAAAGCCCAGTAGGATACCACCTCTAAGAGATTCCATGTGATGAACATTTCATGACAAAAAGCATTGCAAGTTTTGTAAATAAGAAATGCTAGTTACAATTTTCTAAAGGATGCAATAATAAATGAAAACAGTTTTCATGTGGGATAATTTTAAAGGACCAAAAATTTTAAAATAAATAACAAAGCTATTTAATTTTCTAGCCAACAATACCGTATACCGACGGTAAGTACAAAGGATCTAATGAGCACAAGTAATAGGAAATAACCCCTAGGCACTAGCTAGCTGTGGGTCCCAGTTTCCTCGTATCTCGGTGATAGTAACCACAAATAATATATGTTCCCGTGCACGAGCCACTAGTAGGGATCATATCCATAACCTAGTGGTCCCCAATCATCATAATCATAGTTTAGTTAGAGTTGTAAGCATCAATCTTGCTAAGTGAAATTGAGGCCAAACCCCACGGATTCACTAGCATACTAGTACACATCCCCCCACCTAGATACCTGGGTTTTCCCTTTGTGCTCATACAAGTTCAACAATCCAAGAAGTATAGTTTTCACATGAAAATATCACTTCCACATAACACATTAACCAAATAGCCCCATGTACATCACACAAGTCAAAAATTCCACTTTTCATTCAAATGCATTTTGAAATCAAACTCACACCAAAATTGCCTAAAACACTTTTCACATTCTTTAACACTTCCACAAATCCTTTAAATGATTTTATAAAACCATTACAAGATATTCAATTCACATAACAACCCACACACATGTCACATAATACCCTTCTCAACTCCATAATTCATTTTATCAATAAACTCACACGAAACATCTCACACTCGTGTTTCGCACACAAAACACAATTTAGTAAAACATCTCGGCAATTTTTAAAACATTCTAAAAATATTTGACATCTCAAATAACCACTTTACCATTAAAAAAACCTACATTAGGTTAACACACTCACCCAAACAGTACATATACACCCTTTCCAATCTTTGTTTAACCAAATAAAGCATTTGAAATTTTTATAAAACAAACTCAAGAGGTATAACCATTGTTTGCACACTAAACCCATTTCAAACCCCTCATTCAAAACCAAAATCATAACAATAACAATCCAAAACATAATTTTCAGCCCTAAAACAATTATTAAAGCACCCCCAAGTGTTATAAAATTACTTCAAATAATACCACAAAGATACACATGAAAAACACAGGTTTTCATAAATCACCTTTAAGAAGTACAACACAGTTTTACACCTTAAACTCAATCAAAAATCTCTTTTCAAGGCCCTCATGATAATAAGGAATTACCAAACCAAAATTGTAAGCCCCTTTCAAGACTAATAAATCACTTTCATATGTTATAAACTAAACCCAAACATTACCCCAAGGGTCACACATGAAAAGTACCCAATTTCAAGCTAAAATACAACTAAAAATTAAATGTTTAACCAAATTCATCAAAAACAGTTTTCACACCACACAAAACAGATTATAAACATACTAGATTAATAAACCAAGCAATCTAACTCATCATAAAATGGTTACACATAGAATCACCTACCTTTTGAGTCGAAACCCTCAAAACATGGTGCGAAATCATAAGCGCACCACCGCCGCACCACAAGGAATATAAATCCAGACCTAGACCACAAAAAATTGACCCAAAAGATACCAAATCATACCTTAGGATCGAACCCTAACTTCTGGAAATTTTAGAACATAATGAAAGAGGGAGGAAACCCTAAGGAGAATGAAAAATTGAAGAGAGAAACACTTACTCAAAACCATCATGAATAAAACGACCCAAAATCCACCAGAATCTGAATCTGAAAACATCCAACCATTCAAGGGATGTTTGAACAAGGATTATTAGACCATGTAGGAATTTTAATGGGGAAACAAGAGTGAGAATTGAAGGATTTATGAAGGAAACAAATTACTTTTATTAATCTGCCCGAAATGTGAGTGCTTCAGATGTTTCGACCTAAACCGCACTGCTAATGAGCTGAAAAGAGGGTGGGAGGATATGGGACGCGCGTCTGGGTTCAAGGGGCGTGTTTGGGGCTTGGAATCACCGAAAAAACCTTAATATTGGATAAGTTATTAATTAAGAAAAATTTATTTTTAAAACTGGAATTGGGCATTCGGGCAGGCCCAATCCCTTAAATAAAAACCCATATACAACTTGTTTATGGTTTTATAAAGGCTCCAAACTACAATTGTGGTGTTTCTATATCAGGGGAGACCATTTAGGAACTTTAATGGGTGAAAAATAGTAAAAATTGAAAAAGTTATAAAAGAAACTAAATTTATTTTTAAATCTGGAATTGGGCTCACGGTTTGGCTCAATTCATGAAAACTCACCCATTCCACCATAAAAGCTTGACAAACCCCAAAAACAATGCATAAATGAAAATTAAATGAAATTTAACTTTAAAAGAAGTCATGTATGTGACAATTCTCCCCACCATAAAAACTTTCCGTCCCCGGAAAGCGACCACAAGGCCAGATACCAAAACCACGCCCAACCGATAAACCAAGATGTAATTCTTTGACAAGCATTGCCCCCAAGGGCCAAAACACCTCCAGTGATCAATTAAGGAATGATTAATCTCACAACCGAAACTTACACCTCTTTAGTGAAATGATCAAGCACATTCATACATTATCCCAAATTGAAACTCCTCGAATGCTATCTGAACAAGACTCAAGCAATTCACCCAAACGAACAACAACTTCAAACATGGTTACACTTACCTAACATTAACTAAACCATTGGGAGCTATCCAATCCAAACATTTACTCAAGGAAGATATTGGTATCTAGACAGTTCCGAATGAGACTACCTACCATCAATCCAATACCATGGATAAATCTGATCTATTGGTGTGGGGGGACACAAATAGGCACCCCACCATAAGCGGCAACCTATATTATTTTCTGAGATAAAATGAAGACACTAACAGGGGAAGGCCTGAACAAACTCCCTAGTACAAAAGGTAGAATTCCATTCACAGTTTATGAAGGAACGTATATGAGAATAATTGTGGGTCTCCCCACCATAGGAACCAACAATCTTAACTGACCAGTATGGGCCGACACAGAAAGACCCAATTTTTTTTTAAAGATTTGGGAAGGGCGCAGGGTCAGTCCGCATGGTTTGGGAACCATGCAATAACTATGCAGATCATTCTTTTCACGTGGCTTCCTAGCACACTGTCACTGCTAATCGTGCGCAAAATGTGTGCTCAAACTGTCTAGCCAAATTTCCAACCATTATTTAATGACTCAATGGAAACCAACAAGGGAGGGAATGAAATTAGGTGATGACATGGGTACAGGGCCCTCCACCTATTTCCACCGAATGAGAACAACAGAAGGAATATGATGACACCATAGGTTTAAACACTTCCTATCTTTCACACTGAGGATATAAAATTGTACAAGGGTTTAAATGACCAAGGGATTTCCCCTAACTACGAACCAACTACTCTCTGAGACCTATGGCTGGAGCTCAAATGATCGAAGCATCTTCGACCTCACAGTTAGTCCTTGGAAATCCCTTTAACGAGAATTATTCTTTCAATGCTACCAAAAACTACACTGCAATCCCCGATAAGACTTCCAAGACATAACAGATTCCGAACTCACTTTACACTAACCCAATATTTCAATGAAACAAGGGCTTAGAAGATGAACACAAATCACACCTTGTTTCTTCGGGTTATAACAATAGAAGTAAATAACACCTATACTCACCTTCCTAAAAAAATGGATGATTTTGAAGTTTTTACAAGGGATGCATTCTCCCAACATAATAGAGACTCTCAAAGTATTGCATGAATTTCACCTTTAGGGTCAATCGAGCACATGGCATCACAAGGAGTCAACAAACATGACCATTGCAACTAATATAAGAAATTAATGGAAAGGGACCTTATACGACATCCCCAAACAACACACAATTCTAGAAAGTTGCTACAATATCCTATCATGAAAATATTTCCCACAATGATGGTTTAACATGAACTCATGCTTCATAGAAACTTTGAAGAACCCAAAGGCACTCTTAGACACCATCGAGACACTCATCCACACTAATAACCGTAGACCACATCCACCTTCACCGAATCAGGAAACTTAAGAAACTAAGGTATCTTTCAACCTTCCACGAGAACTCTCTCATTATAAGAGGATCTAAAAATCAAAGAAAGAAATGGGTGTAGACTCAATCTATATATCTCGAGAAAAAAAATATTCCTTATATTGATCAACTGGAGGATTTTCAAATGGAAAAATAATCTGGGTTGCACTTCAGTTGTGCATTAACCCTTAATGGGGTGTACCTTATACAATGATTGAACCCAAGGACCCAACCAAGATGGTTCATTGGTAAAAATATACCACAAACCAGATCCAAACACATGAAGGGAACCATCCTAAAGGCGCACCAAAACATTTTTCAAAAGAGACCACTAACTGTCCCTATAACACAACTTACTGACCAAACCAAACCCAAAACATAGTTCAAACAGGATGGGTTCTTGGACTCAAAACATCCCGCACCATCAACATTTTCCAAAAACACATAATATAAACCATTCCAGACAATTCATCAAGTATTCATGTTTCTCTTTAAAAACATTTCTTTAAAAACACATGGTTCATTGGTTAGCACATCCACCAATGGTACCCCATTGGCCTTACACATGCATGTTTCTGTGCAACACCAGGCACCCTCCTCATATCCATCTCGACACTCATCCAGTCATTTCATCAACCATCCATCTTCCCATATAACCCCATCCATGTGGTTGCTCACGAAAATACCAAAGGTTAAAACAAAAATTATTTCCACTTTTCAAAACCAAAACGATCAACCAACACATCCTTTTTTCTCAAAACCACTAACCACGAGATCAAAATCCCAACTCACATCTTACAAAAATTTTCAGAAAGTCACAACCATTTATAAAATAACTCACTTTCAAGATATTCACATCAATTTCAAAACATCTCATCCCATTAAAACACACTCTGATTATTTATAAAACACTATTGGAAAAACTTTTCAAAACCAACTTCAATATAGTTCCTGCTTTCAAAGATGTGTAAGAACACCATTTTATATTTCAAAACAATTCTGAAAATTTAGTTCCACCATTTCATAAACCAAACAATTCCCTCTTTATTTGAAAATCATTTCATAAAAACTTTACGCTTCTTAAAACCAAGTCACCTTAAAACCAAAGTGCTAAGATTTCAAAACTAAAGCACAAAACAATGCGAGAGGAAACTAGTTTCAGTGGGTGACTTGGAAATATGGTTGGCAGCCATATTCCAATCACTTGACTATCACAAAGAGTGTTCTAGGGAATATCCCCGGCTTCACATGGCTTTCCAGGCCCTGCGAGCTCACTGAGACCATTATCCCAACTCTCTTTTCATTTCCCCTAATCATCATCAATCCAAGAAAACCAAAGGAATCCGAAAGGTCCCAACTTCTCTGAGAGACTTGAATCCCGTCGTGAGGTGTGGTGATCATCCATACTACTCATAAAAAAAATTCCAAGTCCCAAAAATCCTAACTCTAGACTATCTCGACTGTTCCCCAAATAACATGACCCAAAGAGAGCAAACCTGCTCTGATACCATTTTGTCACAAACCAGATCTGTTCGCCGTCAAACCGGCACCAAACCCGGCCCCTGACAAGGCCCGAAGGGCGTTCCCAATCCCCACGGGATGGCACAAGTGCCCGGGTATCATATCATGATAATTGGGACCGATTTACCCGATTATATAAACATTAAACAACAACAAACTCAATAGAACAAATCTGGATTTTTTTAACTAAAACCATCTTTTACAAAATTTAAGAACTGAAATACATAAGTTAAAATTATGTTTAAAGAACATTAAAGAGGTACAAAACCAAATAAGGACATCCCAATAACCTCTACATGGAAAGAGGAACCGCCCTCAAGCCATCTCCATGACACTACATCCCAATGGACAACTAAAAACTTGAACCAATGGCATAACACCTGTACTCAAACCTGTGACATAAAATAAGCTAGTCTACTTACACCCAAAGGTGTAATTAGGGTGTGAGCGAAAGCCCAGTAGGATAACACCTCTAAGAGATTCCATGTGATAAACATTTTATGACAAAAAGCATTGCAAGTTTTGTAAATAAGAAATGGTAGTTACAATTTTCTAAAGGATGCAATAATAAATGAAAACAGTTTTCGTGTTGGATAATTTTAAAGGACCAAAAATATTAAAATAAATAACAAAGATATTGAATTTTCCAGCCAACAATACCGTATACCGACGGTAAGTACAAAGGATCTAATGAGCACAAGTAATAGGAAATAACCCCTAGGCACTAGCTAGCTATGAGTCCCAGGTACCTCGTTTCTCGGTGATAGTAACCACAAATAATATCTGTTCTCGTGCACGAGCCACTAGTAGGGATCATACCCATAACCTAGTGGTCCCCAATAATCATCATCATAGTTTAGTTAGAGTTGTAATCATCAATCTTGCTATGTGAAACTGAGGCCAAACCCCACAGATTCACTAGCATACTAGTACACGTCCACCCACCTAGATACCCGGGTTTTCCCTTTGTGCTCAAACAAGTTCAAAAATCCAAGAAGTATAGTTTTCACATGCAAAAATCACTTCCACATAACACATTAACCAAACATCCCCATGTACATCACACAAGTCAAAAATTCCACTTTTCATTTAAATGCATTTTGAAATCAAACTCACCCCAAAATTTCCTACAACACTTTTCACATTCTTTAACACTTACACAAATCCTCTAAATGATTTTATAAAACCATTACAAGATATTCAACTCACATAACAGCCCACACACATGTCACATAATACCCTTATCAACTCCACAATTAATTTTATCAATAAACTCACATGAAACATCCCACACCCGTGTTTCGCACACAAAACACAATTTAGTAAAACATCTCGGCAATTTATAAAACATTCTAAAAATGTTTGACATATCAAATCACCAATTTACCATTAAAAAAACCCACATTAGGTGAACAAACTCACCCAAACAGTACATATACAACCTTTCCAAACTTTTTTTAACCAAATAAAGCATTTGAAATTTTTATAAAAGAAACCCAAGAGGTATAACCATTGTTTGCACACTAAACCCATTTCAAACCCCTCATTCAAAACCAAAATCATAACAATAAAAATACAAAACAGAATTTTCAACCCTAAAACAATTATTAAAGCACCCCAAAGTGTTATAAAAATACATCAAATAATAACACAAAGATACACATGAAAAACACAGGTTTTCATAAATCACCTTCAAGAAGTACAACACAGTTTTACACCTTAAACTCAATCAAAAATATCTTTTCAAGGCCCACATGATAATAAGGAATTACCAAACCAGAATTTTCATCCACTTTCAAGACTAATAAATCACTTTCATATGTTATAAACTAAACCCGAACATTACCCCAAGGGTCACACATGAAAAGTACCCAATTTCAAGCTAAAATACAACTAAAAATTAAATGTTTAACCAAATTCATCAAAAACAGTTTTCACACCACAAAAACCGGATTATAAACATACTAGATTAATAAACCAAGCAATCTAACACATCATAAAATGGTTACATATGGAATCACCTACCTTTTGAGTCGAAACCCTCAAAACTTGGTGCGAAACCATAAGCACACCACCGCCGCACCACAAGGAATATAAATCCAGACCTAGACCACAAAAAATTGACCCAAAAGATACCAAATCAGACCTTAGGATCGAAACCTAACTTCTGGACATTTTATAACATAATGAAAGAGGGAGGAAACCCTAAGGAGAATGAAAAATTGAAGAGAGAAACACTTACTTAAAACAATCATGAATAAAACGACCCAAAATCCACCAGAATCTGAATCTGAAAACATCCAACCATTCAAGGGATGTTCGAACAAGGATTATGAGACCATTTAGGAATTTTAATGGGGAAACAAGAGTGAGAATTGAAGGATTTAATAAGGAAACAAATTACCTTTATTAATCTGCCCGAAATGTGAGTGCTTCAGAAGTTTCGACCTAAACTGCACTACAAATGAGCTGCAAAGATGGTGGGAGGATATGGGATGCGCGACTCGGATCAAGGGGCGTGTTTGGGGCTTGGAATCACCGAAAAATCCTTAATATTGGATAAGTTATTAATTAAACAAAATTTATTTTTGAAACTGGAATTGGGCATTCGGGCAGGCCCAATCTCTTAAATAAAAACCCATATACAACTTGTTTATGGTTTTATAAAGGCTCCAAATTACAATGGTGGTGTTTCTATATCAGGGGAGACCATTTAAAAACTTGAATGGGTGAAAAATATTAAAAATTGAAAAAGTTATAAAACAAACAAAATTTATTTTTAAATCTGGAATTGGGCTCACGGTTTGGCCCAATTCATGAAAACTCACCCATTCCACCATAAAAGCTTGAAAAACCCCAAAAACAAAGCATAAATGAAAATTAAATGAAATTTAACGTTAAAATAAGTCATGTATGTGACAATATGTCATATATATGGATATTTACCCCTAGACTATGCAACACAGTGGTGAAGAGTGGGCCTTCACATAGTTACTTATGGGAGGATGTATCAGATGATGCACATCGTTGATTAACATTTGGAACTATTGGTGAATCTTTTCCTTGGATGGATAGTGAGACAGAGGTGCCATTTCTCTTCTATATGGGATTATTATAAAGAGAATATATATATATCAATACCTTTGTATATTTTTACTCTCCTTCCATGGGTTTTTAAGATGCTAAGGGTAGTCATCCTACTCGTTTTGTTGATTACAAAATGGTCGGATGAGGTTACACTCTTACAATAGGAAGCGAAGACTCAATGTTTAGTCCACCTACACACTGTGTTTAGATTCTTCTGTTTGGAATTGGTTACTTTTTATTTATTTGGGTTGAGATACATCGTTTTTACCATCTACATTATTTTCCATATTTTTATCTTACTTCTCCCCCTTTCAACATCCAGGGTGTCTTATTGGGTATGCATAAACTAACCCCTATATGGGATTTTCTCATATGTGTTGTGTCCTATGAAGATGAAAGATATGTTAGTGGAGACTTTATAGAATCTCAAGGGATCTTAGGGCTTGGGACCACATACAGTGGTCATTGAAAGAAGATCAAGTATAGGGATCTCTCAAAATTTGATGTTCCAACTTTTTTATGTTGGGAAATATTTCTGGTTGGTCTACAATTTTTCCCCATTACTTTTACATTTTCACTATTTTACTCATATTAAAATTATATGTTTTTCATGCTTGGAATATATTATATTCCCTGAATTATTTTTATTATTCCTCCACAATTATACATTGAGATGTCCCGATGTCTGCATACATGTACATTAGGAAAATTCCTCCCATTTAGTTTATTATTTTGGATTCTTATCAAAACCCCATGCCTATGGAGGTGGTCATGGGGTAGTTCTATCTCTATCTCTGGTTAGGGTTGGGTCATTACTATTTTCATCATTAATAATCAAATTTTATATCCACCCATAAATTATAAAAAATATCCACAACAACCAACCAACAAATATAAAATCAAACATTCACAAGGGACAATATCACACCCAACTGCCACCCAAAACATCTTCTTTCTACACTACTAATCATTCCATTTTTCAACATCATCAAAAAAATATCCTCTTTCCAAACAATGAATGGAAGCCCCAAAAACTAGTACACATTCCAAACAAATAGACCAACCTAACACAAATAAAATCCTATAACCAAGACCATAAAAAAAGAATTAGAAGAATTATTCCAAAATCACACAAAAAATAATTTCACCCCACAAATAATTTCCATAAACCCTTTTTTAAAAAATCATTATCATCAATTAAATTAGTCAACACAATAATTACAACTTCAATTATATTTTGCAGAAAATTGATTCATTAATATATATATATATACATACATATATACATACATATATATATATATATAATTTAATTTCATGTGGATGGGGGATTCTATTTCTTCAATCCATGAAATAAATTTTTTTCAAATATCAATAAAAAATATTTTCTGCAATAGAGAAGGAATTAATTAGTCACATAAGAATAAAATAGAAACATGTAAGCCCATATGAGTTACCCCATTCCATTCAATTTCCATTTTTCCATTTTTTTTCTTTATTATTTTAATTTATAACATCTAATAAATGAAAATAAAATCATGTGAAGTCCATAATTCACACATAAATAGAGGATATCTCTTAAATCCCCTACATCAATAAAACCTATTCAAACAATGTAAATGTTCAATATGAAGGAAATGTGATCAATTGGAAGAAATCACAATAGTGAATACACATCAATCATAAAAATGATAATCTCTATCAAATAGATTTCTTTAATCCACCAAAAAAACGTTAAATGACTACTATAGCCATCCAGAACAAAGGACAATGTGAAAATCATTGTGGAAAGAAGAGGAAGTCATATAAAGTTATTTATATTTTATCTCATCACTCTAAGGGATAATCAAAAAAATTAAATCAAATATATATAAAGATGAGCCTCTAATCATTGCTTTTTTGATATAAGTCATATTCAAATAGATTAATATAAATATACTACCAAATTTATATTTAATACTAGAATTTAATTTTTTATAGAATTATAGATAATTATAATGTCACTATAGGTTTAATTACAATAAAACCTAGAATATCACACTATGAATTATTATATATCCCCTATTTGAAGTCATTATCAACATTTCTTAGAAGATATTATAAAGGAAGATATGTGATGTGACCAAAATTCCATAGCATAATAACACATAAAGTTGATGCCTAAAACTCTATGTCTACATCATTGAATCATGATATCAGAATTCATTGTTCATACTTTGATAGTAGTATCCTATATTCAGAGGTTACATTATTATATTGGTACTTAATATAAGAGATTTCATCCCAAATAACTGACAATTATAGTAGAATTGTAATCTAAACACATGGTTGAATCCAAAATTAAATTTGTAAAAATTAAGTACCACAAAGTATTTTCTACATGAAAACCATTATTCCCAATATAATTTTATATATTTAAATCACAATAAAAAAAATTAAATATAATAAATTTGATAGCTGAGATTCTCAGTAGGGGTATGCATAAACTATAATCTAATAAGTATTGAAGAATAAAAAAATTAATTGTGGTGAAATAATTCTAAATAAATAATCAAATGAGTTATAATGCTATCCATTGATATAATAAATATTAGAATAATTACATATAAATACATAACTAATTTAATAATTATGGATTAAATAATGTTTTAAATATGAATTATATCTTCTAGGAATCATGCCATTATATCTTACAAGAATTTTATTAGCTTGAAAAAATACACAATTTATTTTTTCTCTATATAGATAGAAATTCATCAATGGGATATTTAATTCCAAGTCCCATCCATCACATAATAATTTCAGTGTAATCATAATATGAATAAACAATATAACTTAATGAATATGTATTAATAATGAATCATTGTATGTATGAAAGAACTAGCATACCAAATATCAATTCATTCCTAGGTCCAAATTCTCATAAACCATCTAGATGAATGAGGTGGATGTTATCATGAAACGATAAAATTAGTAAATCAAAATATTCAATAGAGGATGCTGAAATTCATGAAAATACATTCAAAATATAAAAATCAAATTTCATGAGAAAAATACTATCTTAACATTTAAATCACTTATTTGAAATCTAAAAATTCACTAAATTTAATTAAAACATTAAATATGGAATTAAAAATTAAAACTATTAACGTAATCTTGAATGAAAATAGATATAAAGATTATAGGAAATTCCATTCAAGCCATATCAGTTAAAAATAATTCTTTTAACTCCTTTTTAACAGGGTCATAAAAATTATACATTAAAAATATGACCAAATGACACCTTTTAAAAAATAATTTATAAGGTTGAAAAGTCAATCTATAATGATAAAAAAAATCATTTTGGTATTTTATGGAAATTATTTTCCTTGAAGAGAAACATTTCACATTGAGTAGAAAAAAAATGCTGGGATTCCTTAAAAACTATATTTTTGTATCATGGGTACATAAATAGAGTAAAATTGTAGAAAAAAAACCAAAATAATAGAAATAAAAAACGGAGATTAAAAAATATTAGGTGTATGATATAATTATTAAGTAATCACTTAAGAAGAGACTAAAACATAAATAGTCCCGAATAATGATGAGATTGTGAAATAAACTCTTACCACTGGTTCAACTTTCTTCAAAAGTGTTTGAGAATCACATATAAATAATATATAATTAATATAAATCTTTTACATAACCATATTAATATATATCATACTGTATATAAGTTACTTATAATCATTTATCAATAGTTTGTTAATAATTCATTGTTAAAATCACCAGTTTGGGCAATATCTGATTCATTTTTTTCATGTATTTTTCTTTCGGTAGTCTTTTTCATGTACATTGATCATTCTTACATGAAGAAAATGAAAAAAAAATATAAATATCATATATATTCATAACATATTTATTTATTGTAATATATAGTATATAGAGATATAAAATGAATCACACCCTTTATGGTGATGATTGAAAATTATAAACTTTTATTAAAAGAAAGAGAAATACAGGAAATAACACAAGATAACAAGTTCACGGGGGCCGAAAATGATGAAGACTAAGGACATACCCTTGGAAAGTCATAGAACACTCAATAGGAAGAGATCCTATGCTAGAAAAAAACTGAATCCTTTCATCTTGATTGCCTTTAAAATCCAGGAAGTCTTCTAGCATATTAACTTCATGCCGTGTATGGAGAACCGACATGTTTGAATGAATGAAAGCCTTGCAAGCATGGATTGAATAAGTAATATTCCAGGGGAAATCCACTTTACCTTTTAGGGAATTAATCACAATAGCATAATCTTATTCAATTTCACATAGATGGATAGATCTTTCCCTACACATTTTGAGACCTTGAAGAAGCGTTAGTGCCTCAGCCACCACCGAATTACCCTCCCCAAAGAAAGAAGAAAAATACACAACAACCAAACCACGATCAACTCGAACAACACCACCACCACGCATAACTCCTTGCACACAAGAACCATTAGTATTTAATTTAAGCTAATCTATAGGAGAATTCCATCGCACCCATACACCAGTAGACCTCCTCCTAGAAATTGTTGTATCTGTCAAAGTATCTGATGAAACAAAAGAATGAAGAACCAGAGAAATACTTGCACATTTATTCTATTGCACAAATGAAGAGAGAAGGTTAAAAAATTTAAATTTTATGTACTACAAGTTTGGATGGGTTCCATGATGACCAGCAGCATTCCACATTTCCCATAATGTCCAACAAGCATCAAGGATGGGTAAAGACCACCCCTTGGATTGCGCAGAACCACTCTCCTGAGAATTCCAACATGCTTGAAGAAATTCTTACACTGTATCCACACACCCACTAAAATCCGGAAAACTAGCTATATGATCCCACAGATGAACAACCAAATCACTTTTTCAAAAAAGATGAAAAATAGTATCAGAATGATAAAATAATCAGCATTTATATTTTGAAATAAGAGAAATTGAAATCCGTTGAATATTATCATCAGTAGGAATAGAACCATTACAGATTATCCAGATAAGAAAACTAAATTTAGGAAAAAGGTCTTTACACCAAAGTCTATTGCCCAAACAGTCCAAAATAGGTGAAGGATGAACCATAGAATGAAAATATGAGCATGACATATGACCTGTGGAAGAAGATGTAATGTAACATTTGAATGGATCCTAAAAAAATAGATATTACGCATCAGACCCTTTTGAACCTCATTCAACACTGCACCAGTGAACAGTGGGTATGTACTTGCCTACCTAATAGTGATATTCAAGGATGGACAGCTTGGATAAAACAGACTGGAACTAGGCCAATTATGTTTGCAGAAAGAAAAGTCACCACACCCTGCAATCCAGCGAGAATTCTCCAAAATAGGAGAAATAATACTTTTTAAAAAATTACAATGGTGGGAACCTTTACCACTATCAACCCAATCAAAAGGGCATTCCCCATACTTCCTCTTGATAAAATTAGACCAAATAGAAACCTCATAAATATCCTCCCATGCCAGTTTATCCTGCATACACTGCATATTATCATCAATACCTTTGAGATTAAATCCACCCTCTTTAAAAGGTCTTGCTAGTCTGGACTAACTAGCCCAATTATGATGTCCTTCATGATGTGAGTCCCATATGAAGCAATTTATAAGCCTTTCAATATTCCTAATCACTACTTTATGAAGTCTACACACAGATAACACATGCATAGGAATGGAAGAGAGCACACTTCTGACCGAAGTGATCCTTCCCCTAAAGGATAAAAAACGAATCTTCCAATTATGGATCCTTCCCATAATTCTAGACACAATGAAATCAAAATGGAAAATTCTGAATCTCCCATTAGATAAAAGGGAACCCAAATATTCCTTAAAAAAACATTGCTTGGCCCAACCAAATCTATTCTGAATGAGCACAGATGCCCTAGAAGAATGCTTGTTGGAGATAAAAACACCACTTTTGTTTGTATTGACACACTGACCAGCTTTATTGAAATAATCAGAAAGAGTCAAATTGAAATTTTGAATAGAATTGGCACTACCATTGAGGAAAAATAACATATCATCGGCAAAAAATATATGAGAGATACCAGAGAATCCATATCGCCCTTTAAAGAGATGAATCAAGCCTTTATCAAGACTCTTGTTAAGATTTCGGTTGAGAACATCCTGGTCCAAAATGAACAAGCTTGGAGATATAGGATCACCTTGTCTCAAGCCCCTTGATGATTTGAAGAAACCCAAACTTTTCTCCATTAAGGAAATAGAGAACCAAGGAGAAGAAAAGAACCTGAATAAGAGATCACCAACCGAAACGGAAAAACCGCATCTTCTGAGAATTTTAATGAGAAAAGACCAATCCATCCAATCATAGGCTTTTTCTATGTCAATCTTAACCATAACATTAGTTCCAATCACTCTTTTATCAAGATCAGTAATCATTTCCTGTGAAAGACCAATAGCACCCTGAATATCTCTCCCTTTAATAAATCCATGTTGTTCTTTAGATACCCAGAGTGGAAGATGGAGGGACAAACTTTTGTTGAGAATATTGGCCAACACATTATAAGAAAAAGTACACATACTAATGGGCCTAAATTTCCCAAAACCACTCGGTTGTTGGACTTTAGGAATAAGAGCCAAGATTGTAGCCGAACCAACTCTAGGTAAAGGGCCACCCTGAAAAAATATTGAATAGCACACACCACATCCTATTTGATAATAAGACAAGAATCAGAATAAAAATCTCTAGGAAAACCATCAGGACCAAGGTCGCTTTCTGGATTAAGAGTCCTGATGGCCTCAAGAACCTCCTCCTCTCCCGGAAGAGACTCCAACCTTTGATTATCTAAATCAGAGAAAAAAGAAGGAACATTTTCAAAAATATAATCAGGGGATGACAAAGCCTGAGAAGAAGTCTCAAGATCCAGCCACTGTCCCGAAAGAGCCTCAGAGAAGTGAGACTTAGCCAAAGGGCCCACCACACCAGCATCATTGGAAAAGGACCCATCAGGGAGAGTAAGATTAATTTTACCAAAAAACCTTTTCTCCCTAATACATACATAGAAGAAGGAAGTATTCTTGTCACCTAACTTAAGCCAATTAATTTTTTCTCTCTCTCTAAAAGAAGTTTCAAGATCAACAAAAATCGTTTCCAGTCATTGAATATTACTAGAGAAAAGGATATGCTTGTCATCATCCCATTGAAGTTGTAAATGAAGATCAAGAAGTTTTTTCTACACCTGAATAGTTTTCAAGACAATATCCTAATCATGAATCCGAAGGAGGCATAAGAGAATGGTGTCCTTAAGTATTCTTAGTTTGTTATGAAGAGAAACCCAAGAAAAACCCTGAACATGAATATTCCAAGAATCCTGAACCAGCTCTCTAAAGCATTTCTGTTGCCACCAACGACTAGAATAAAAGAAACCCTTCCTGATCTCACCAGCAACATGAACATGAATAAGGAGAGGAGAATGATCAGATAAGGATCTAGAAAGACGAGTGATAGAGGAACCAGAGAAAGCATAGATAGCCTGAAAATTCCCTAGACACCTATCATGTCTACTCCGAATTTTTCTACTGACCCAACGATTATTGCAACAAGTAAAAGCATCTCCAAAGAAACCCAAGTCTAAAATCTGGTTGGATGTGATAAAGGAATGAAAATATTGAATACCATTACTAGGATATAATCCTACCCCTTCTTTTCAGACGAATCAATAATAGTGTTGAAATATCCTCCAATAAACCAAGAATTTGAACCAGAGTCAAATGCAGAAAGAGAGGCCCATAAATCATTCCTGAGAATAGGATCACAACTGGCATAAACAATAGACATAAAGTAATAAACCTCATTGCTACTAACTTTAATAGAAAGATGCTAACTGGAGGTCTCGATTAAATAAACACTGATGGAATCATTCCAAAATATCCAAATATTCTTATTATTAGGATAACCATGCATAAAATGATTAAAATACAGACCAAGTGCCAATTCCTTGCTAAAATCGGGTTTAAACTTTGGCTTAATGATGGCTAATAAAGAAACGTTTTTCTTTTGAACAGTCTTTAAAAGAAATTTCATCTTGGACAAGGATCCCAGACCCTTGACATTCCATATAATATATTTAGTCATTAAGAAAATGATAAGCCTTCAATTATTGACTTGGATCTGGAATGAGTTTCAATGCTAATGGGATGAAGATTGTGCTTGACTTACTTAAAAACACCCAGAACTGATGATGGTTTTACAGAGTCCTCTCCAAAATCCTCCAATGCCTTGAAATAATTCAGAATAGGAGTACTGTCATCAGGAATAGAGGAATTTTCCAAGCCATTAAGAGGGATTGGGGAAACAAAAACCAGAGCCTTAGAATCCATATCAAAAGAATTAACCACTGGGAAATACTAAATACAAAATAAAGTAGGGGAGAAAACCACTTGATCCACTGAACACGAGGGAACACCCACTACATCAATGCCAAAACTAGCCAAAATATCATGAGGAACCACCAGTGGATGAGCAAGAGTTGCAGTATCAATCCCAACAGGAATAAAATTACCCTTCTCACACAGAAGCATTTGGCCAAGAGAATAAAAATGCGTAACCAAAACATTATCTTTGACCGAATGCCCAACACCAGACACCTCCTCTAGCAAAGAAACATCCTCCAAAATCCCAAAAGACACAAGGTTCTGAACCACAGAAGAAATCGAAGGTGGATGCTCACGCACTTGAAGATGAGGTTCATCTAACTACCTAACACGAACCACTTGATTTCTTCATAAAGAATCATAATTCCCTTGAATTTTTCATTGAGAACAACAACTAGGAGACTGAGGGAAATTAATATTTTTCCATAACTAGAAATCAGTTCCCGCACTCAGATGAATTCTACGAGGAAGAGGAGATGCCAAATCAAACTCCACACAAATACGAGCTGCCATAGTATGATCCATCCTGAGAGTAGCAATATCAGCACAAAGAAAGTGACCCAAAGCATTTCTGATTGATTTCAGGACTGCAGGATTCTGGAAGAGAAGAGGAATCCCAGATAGACGAATCCAAAGGGCTGCCAAAGAAGAGTCATTTCCCCAATGAGCATCTAGAGACCACCGAAGGAGAAGGAATCTCTGATGTCCACAAGAACGGCCATCCCTGGACCAGGCCCGAGTGAAGTCCAATTCAGAGAATAAATGGATACAGAAGGATTTCTTGGAGAGAATAGAAACCACTTCCACACCAGTAAGATCCCGCGATTCAAGAAAACTTGAAAAACCACCAAGGAAGGACGGTCATTTTCAAACTTTGCAATAAGGGAAAAGCGGTGATAATTAGATTCTTCAGATTGTTCCACTTGCAAAAGTGAGATGGCTGGAAATCCTTCCACCAAATCTCGTTTCTTCAGATCTAGAGATATAGGGGGAACCATAAGAAGAGGGGGTCCAGGAACTGACCGAAACTCACCAGTCACTGCTGATCTAAAGGACAAAGCTGACGCCGGAAAACCTGAGAAAACTGGAAAAGAAGGATGAGAGGAAACTCTAGTTGAAATAGAGGCTTAAGGACCTACCATAGACGACCGAGACAGGCCAGAGGGAAGCGCCGAAAAATCCCCAAACCACAGCCCCAAAGCAACACTCTTCGGATGAGAAGCTGAAGTAGTAGGAACCATAATTGTTCCACCAGACAGAAAACCGATGGAAGGCAAAAAATTTGAAAAAATGAGAGGTGTGTGAGGTGCATACTTCCAAGAAGAATCGTCCATAATTTTTTGTAGTCTGGATGCCTAACCCTTTATGGTGATGATAGGTTGAAAAAATGCATGAATGATGTTTTCACTTTTCAAGGGAAAAAATGAAATAAATATAAATAAAAGTTGCCTTTAAAGAATAATTATTATATAATATATATCATATTTATTTAATATATCAACCAATATTACCATCCTTGTAATGTGGAAATGAAAAATTAATCAGATGGCTTCATGGAGGTGGTAGTCCACACGTACACATAAGACCTATTACCATTTTTTGTTTTATTTAAATAGATTAGATAATGGTTGTATAATAATCATAATAATATTTCAATACTTTAAAGACACTTAAAATTTTAAATTATGAAAAATTTCTTATATTTAAAAGAGTTAAAAGAGGAATTAAAAAAATTATTTGATTGGTTAAGGAGTTTACCAATTCTTTGAATGAACTCCTTTGAAACACATCTTAAGAACCATAAGGCTGGAATTTTGGGAATATAATTTGTAATGGATTTAGTAACACCACATGTATATATTTAAAATAAATTAAATTTCATTGATATATTATTTTATATGCAAAAAATGAGTTTAGCTTGCATTTTAGGTAACACTGAGTTTAGATTTCTTTACACACGGCAATATATTTTAACAACCCATCATATAATATTAATATTTTTATTTAAATGTAACATTTATAACACAACTACTAAAATTATTTATATGAATAGTAATAATTTATTTTTAAATATAAATTATATAGGTTTTATATTATTAAATCATATAGATAAAAAAACATTTAATTTTTAAAAAATTCTCTATAGGTTTTAAAAATATGATTTTCTTAAAAAAACGATTTCATTAAACTTTTGGAGAAAAATATAAAAGGTAATTTTTCCCAATTTTAGAATTTTTTTATTAAATTTTTAAATTTTTAAATATATAGATCATAATTATATTTCAATGTATTTTTTATAATTTTATAAAAATTAGATTTTTCAATTAATAGTGAATATAAAAGTTTATTATTGGAAAAAAAATTATATAGAGAATTTAAAAGGTTAATTTTTGTTTTAAAATGTTTTTTAAAGAAAATATGTTTCGTTATATATTTATTAATCAAATTTAGGTCATTTTAATCAATTTCATGTTGAATCATGATATAAAAACTTTTCAAAATTTTGAACATTTTTGTATTGAAGAAACATTTTTTCCATCACAACTACGACTTTAATTAGAAATGAAATCACTATTGTGAGATGAATTTATAAAAACGGAATAAATATTAGGAATAAAATTAATTTATATTATTTAATATGTTCTCAATTGTTTTATATGATAATTAAAAGTAAAAACCAAAAACTAATTTATTGCGTTTAAGGTTAAAATGGGTTTTTGTTTGATAAACTATATTGATAAGGGTTAAAATGACCAAAACCGAGTCAAAACCCATTTCTAGCCATATATCGACCTTATAACATATAAGGATCACCAATGAGAAATTTTTGAGTTGTTTTTATTATTAATAATTTGGGTACATGCTATTCTTTTTAAAAATAACTAGTGTGTCCTATGTTGCACATATAAACTATCACCACATCTCCTCTACCCATTACACATAAAAATACTTTGGGAATAACCAAAACATTAAAAAACAAACTCCTTATTACCATCCTCTTATCATATTATCACAATATTGATAAAAAATCTTTGGAAGTATTTTGGTGAAAATAAGGGGAGGTTTCCTGGAGAAAATGTAATGTTCTTCAATGAGTGTTTTTGTAACACCCTGATATTTTTTGAATTTACCTTCAAATTAATTTAAAAACAATAATATTTTTATTTTCATGCAACACCGAATATTTATTGTGTTATATGAAAGAACAATTTAATTCTTGATTTTATGATACAAAAATTTATGATTATGTTATATGTTACACCAAGTTAAGCTTCCACTACAGGCAACAGTAACTTGGCTTGCATTACATGCAACAAAGTGTCTCTATGAAACAACATTTAATTATTATAATTACTTAAAAAAGATAGTTATGAAATATATGTTATACATATTAATACTAATAGTAATTACTAATTTTTAAAAACTATTTTTAGTAGTTTTATATAAATAAAACATATTGATAATAAAACATATATTGGTTGGTAAAGTCACAATATCATTGAATATACTATTTATTCAAGTGAATTGATTTTTACGTCAATTTGTGAAAAATTATAAAATTAATTTTAGAAACTTTTAAGAATTCAATTTTATAAAATAATATTTATTTTAAAATTAGAAAATTCAAAATTATCTTTATGGTGATTTTTTGGGTATTTTGAAAAAAAAACATTTTTGAATGAATAATTGTTTTTTGAATTTTAATTCAAAACAGTTTTTTCATCAAATTTACTTATATATTAAAATAATATTTTGAATATTTTGAATTTTAATTAGATAAATTTTAAAAATACTAATAAAATATTTTTCATTGTAACCAATTTCATATTTAAATTTGTTATAAAAAATCTATTAACTCTTAAATATTTTATCTTAACAAACCCTGTATTCAGGACACATCTTTGGGATTTATTTTAAACTATTTTATGCCCCTTTAGTTTTTTTAATGTAGAAAAATTTATTCTATATTTTAAATAAGAATAATTTATACATTTATTATGGTCAACATAGTTTTAGACCAAAAATATTTGTGAAATTAATTAATATCGATTAAATCAATTATGGAGAAAATTAGTTTACATAGTTGTTTAACATCAATTATAAGAGGAAAAATGATCTATAAACTTGTCCAAAATCCATTGGATGAAAATATTAAGACCATATACCATCTTGGTTCTAATTAAATTAGTTAATGGGACACTATTTCTTTAAACTAACCTATATAATATGTTATGTATTGAAAAATAAAAAAAATGAACCATCCTTAACTTTTATATTTGTAAAGCCTTAATATGTGGACAAAAAAAATTAGTTAAGGTGTAAAAATTATTTTCAGAGGTAAAAGAGTTTTCATTATAATATTAATATATAATTAATATTTATAGATGAATTATTTAGATTAACTTCTTAAGAAATGGAAAATGAAATAACTATTTAGTTAGAAATTTAATAATGTAAATGATATTAAATATATAAACATTGAAATAAATTTATTTAATTATCAACTTTCATTTCTTTAGATTAATATATAATGGTAAAAATGAGGGAAAATAGACTAAAATTTCACCAATTTATTGGTATTTTAAATTTTAAATATGTAAGGAAAGTTAGAATGGAATTAAATTTATTTAATAATAAATGATATTTTATTGAAATATTTAAAATTTACTAAAAATATTATATTTGTCCAATTTTTTTAATTTTTTAATAAATATATTATATTTTCTTGTCATGGATATATTGATCTTTTAAAATTACCATATTTATATTTAAATAAAAAAATGTAACACTGTTCAGGATAAAGTAGTGTTTTTTCATGTCACATGTGCTTATTTTAAAATTAATTTTCAACACCAATGAAATTTATTATTTTTATAAATTAGATATAATATTTTGAATTCATTCAGTCTATATTGTATAATCAATCTCACTTTAATTTTTTATTAATGTTAAAATTAGTTAGTTTTGAAAACTAGTTAGCTTAAATTAAATTGAAATTATAAAAGTGGTGAAACATTGTAATTAAGGAACAAAATTATATAAATGCACATCTTTTTGTGTGGTGGAGGTTTTCTTGGACCACATATCCCATTTAATATATAATTTATACATTTTTAAGTACATGAGGTATGTGAGAACTCCTAATAGTGTTTACCTTGTAGTATTTACAAGAATTTCATTCATCCTCCTCTATAAAAAGACATTCACTCATCCCCTTCCTCACACCTCTCAAGCCACTTTGGATCATCCACACCCTACCGAAATAATCCTTAAACATATACCCCTTCAAACTAGAAGCCTCCATTTGGGATTATATTCAACCAAGGAATTCCTTTGGTGAAATATAAAAGTATTTACCCAAAAAATATTAGATTTTAACATGTACAAAGAATTCCCAAACTTAAGGTAATGGGTTTTCCCATACCACTTTTTATATTTATGAGATACATCCCATGTTAACCACATGCTAATTTTTTGTTGTGTATATACTGGTGATGAATTTATTCTATGATATGTATACTTAAATTTATTGGTATTTAAATATCCAATTGGAAATCTCTTTTTCATGGGGGTTTTCATCTCAAAAGTTATCAAATCGTTAAGGTAATTTGGCCTCAATTATCCATCTTTGAGACACATGTTTTTCTATTCACCTATATTATTTTATTAGGTGTATTTTCTTTACCATTGACATTTTGTCCCATGAATCTCCATATGTCTAGATATCTTAGGCTTTATATAATCTTATTATCTCATTTGGATTATGAATCAATGTTACCAAAGTGGTAATATTTTTTTCAACCATCTCATCATTTATCAGGATTATTTATGATTATGCTTCCATTGATGAGATCTTATGTTATAACTCTCAAAAAAATTCAATAATTTTATTCTCCCATATTTTTTCATGATATATTAATGTATTGGTTCCATTTTAAAACTCATTACAACATAAGATAATTAAGAATGTGTTTTTAATAAAATATGAAATTATCTATATCACTGGTCATAAATTTGTGTTCCAACAAAACCATGTTTTCTAAAAATTATTTCAAAAATTATTAGGTTTAAATTTTTTTAAAATTATTTCAATCTTATTATATATTTTATAATTTAAATTTTATAAAAAAATATATTCAAGAATTCATTTATGTTCGTAATTTTTTTTAAATGGAAATGTTTTTAAAAATGATTTCATGGTTTCTTAACGAGTTTCCAATGTGTTTTCAAAGAAATAGTGATTCAAAATATTTTTAATATTTCATTATATGTTTTATAATAAATTTTAAAAGAAAAATATTTTCCAAATTATTTGTGTTTTAAAAATAATTTTTCAAATTATAAAATATATTTTTCCAAAGAAATTTATTCAATGTAATTGTAATGAAATCTATATAAGAAAAGTAATTTTGAATTTTTTTTATGAAAATGATTTTCATATAAATTGTATTATTTATATTATATTTTCCATGTGGTCTTTCAAAATAATCGTCAGCTAATATGAAATAAATTGTTATAGTTTATTCTTGACTGAGGATATAGTCAATGTATACAATTCATATTATTTCATGAATGGTTTATGTTTTTATGGAATGTTGTCAATGGAACCTATTTATCTTATATGGGCAATATGTTTTTTAAACCTGATTATTTTCATGGATTATGCTTTTATAAAATTATTATCATAGCTATCTACTTTTTATAGGTAATGATAAGATGAAATTTTTATAATACCCATTTTATTTCAGGGGTGATGATATGATGTTTGTGAAAACCATCTATTTTTATGGGTCATGATATGATGAATATTTTGTTTTCTTGTGTCACATGTATTCATGGTTTTGTTATGTGATGGGTGAGACATATATCTCCCTCAAATTATTTGGGTTGAGAGTAATATATCATGAGAATATTATCATAATCAACTTAAGATTCTTGTTTCATACTAGAATATGGAGAAAAACATTCCACTTTGGAAGATTGGTAAACTCAATCCACTACGATTATATGGAGAAACACAATCACATATGTAATGGTTGGGAACCCAGATCCCCTATGGTAAGATGTTGAAACATAATACCTTATAAAGAAAGGATTGTAATTGGGGATGGTGGTGTGTCCCACCCAGATGGTGTTGTCCCCATTAAGTGACCTAGTATTTTTATGAAATGATCTTTGACTTATAGGTAATGATATTACATGTTTACATGTATCCAAATAATTACATGTCTTGTTCCTATGTTTGTATTTCATACCTTGTGCTCCAGTTTTCCCCATGATTTAGGCCTTATGAAATTCCATTATATATGCCATGGCTCATGTATATGATCTTTTACATGCTTAGTTTGGTCATATAATATTATGATCATGTTCTCATACCCTTATGTTCACGATTGTAATTACAAATCCCAATTTTTTACCCTAATCATCTGACATCACACTTTTAAAATGTTTTATTTTCCCTAGGTTATAATGAAATGTTTCAGGTAGGGTTAATAATGGGGAATATCTTAATGAAAAACATTGAATATCTTTCTCTAGATAAGAAGTTTGTGTTCCATGTTTCCAAATAATCTAAACCGTTATAGTCTTTGTGATTTTTTTATTTTGAAAAAATGATATAATGTCCTTGTATGATAATCTCGGTTCTTTATAATAAATAGAAATGAAATGGTTTAATCAATGTTTGTAAAATCATATGAGAAAAAATTAGTGAGATCCCAAGGTATATTATTAATAATATGTCTTGGGATTTCCTTGATTATAAGCCTAAAAAGTACGATATATAAATGGAGGTTTCATTTTTTAGGCATAAAATAATTAATTTTTCATTATTATGTAGTTCTACACTATGATAAATTATCCTCAGACAATGATTTCTAGTTTTTTCAATGGAAGGCACCAAAATAAACTATGTTAACATAAAATGTGACAAACTATTTGTTAATGTTCAGTGAAATGGAACTACCATTGGAGTAAATGTTGTTGTGATCATACCTAATCAGTTTTTAGGGGCCATGATTAACAAAGTTTACCTTATACAACTCTCAGACTCACTAAAGAAGAGAAGGAGTGAGTTATTTGAGATTTTTGGTAATGGAAGCCAAGGAGGAAAGAAGATTCAGTTTCCTTTGTCTCAAGAATGTGGAATGAATCACCCATGTGAATGGCATAGAGAAACACAAATATTTTTTGAAATTGGAATTGAAAGAATCAATCCAAGTAACTATAATGAAAATATAAATAGTTCAGTTAATGCAATAGAATATCATATTTACCTCTATAAGACATCATCTGAGGTTAAATTCTTTAAGTGTCGGATTTATGGTCATTATACAAATCAATGTCCTAATTAGATAGAACATAATTAGAGTCAACAAGGTGGTATGTGTAATGTCTATATTTCTTCTAATAGTGAGACTACTATGAAATATGAAATAAAAGAGTTATTAATTAATTTAATAATGTAGTATTAGTAATGTATTAATGGTGAAGTGTAAGAATGTTGGTTTTTTATATATGTTCATTCATTAATTTTATATAAGGATTTTTTAGCTTATGTTTTTTCATATGGATTTAAAGAATTCTGTCAATGGATCTAAGTGACTAGAAAATATGCTTAATGGAAAGGTGATGTTCATGAAAAACACATGATTAAGTTAAATATAACCCTTAATATTTTCTTTATTCTATGATAATGATTTTTGGATAAAGATATTTTGGATATGAATAATTAAATGGGAATGTATTTATTACCTTTGAACTAATTAAGGATCTACTGAAAATTGGTTTTGGCAATAATTTATTATGTTTACAACAATTTTGGATTTAAGGAATATATCCAATATAATTTTGAATAATAAAACATTCTTTTTTCAACAAGGATTTTTTGAAATTAAATTTATTACCATTTAACAAGCGAATACATTATTAATGTAATCATATGCATGGTATTTCCCAAATTATAGCTACATTATGATGTACAACAGATCAATGCTATTTTTTTTGAAAACTTTAGTGGCCCTATTTAAAATGAGTTTGACTTTATTCTTTCACATGAGTTATAAGGTTGATGATTTATTGAATGTTTTATGTTAAAATTTTTATGGGGATTTAGAGATTAATGTATTATCTCACTAGATGAGGATTTGTGCACATTAGATAACATATGGTATCCTTTTTTGTAAAAATTTCAGATAAAATGACCTATCATTCTATTTATGGATCTCATGATCTTCTAATACTTTAGGAATTAAAAATTGACCTTCATTTCATGGAATAATAGATGAAGTAGAAATTGATAAAGTTACAATAGAGGGTGATGTCATCCTGAAATCATGTAAGTATATAATCTCTAGCAGATGAACAAATTTTGGGAAAAAATGGCCTTGAAATAAATTGTTTTCCTATTATCATCTTTTCTTTTGACATCAATGACATTTTTTAAGAGTCTTTGGGTTTTGGATTTGTGATAGTTTATTTTCCATTGACCATGTCCTCTAACACTCTCCATCATAACTTTACAATTATATTTTTCTTCAATGTTCTTGTTTTTACTTTCAACCTATGACCTCCTATAAAGAAAACTAAATATGAGTTACATTGGGTAAACATTATGTTTCCAACTTCTTTTATTTAATGTAAGAGATAATATTAATTTTTATGATGTGGGTTTATATAAAAGTAACTTTCTAGTATTAAAAAATTTTTACCCTAGAAGAATTTCATGGGTTAATTTTTTAACGGGGTAGAATATAAAACCATGAGATTTTGTGAATTTTTTTCTAATTTATTTAATTTTTTTTATATTTTTTATTTCATGAAACACTAAATATAGATTTTATTACAAAAAATAACCATGTTATTTATTATTTTTGTGAAACAAAATATTACGATTTTTTTATATGCTACACCAAGATAACCTTGCGCAACACGAAACACTGACTTATTGTGTGTTATATACAACACTAAAGTGAAGACAGAGTATACAAGAATACCTCTATTCTATGAATGTTGACAAATAATAGGTCATTAAATACTAAACTATTGAGAGGTTAATAAACATGTCTCCAAACTAAATGCCACTAAATGAAACGAGTCTAAGAGGAAGAAAACAGATAAGGGTCCTACCATAGATTAAACAACCACTCTAGGAAAAAATATTAAAAAATGGGTTTTTAAAACCAAAATCATGAATCCCATAGGGGTTCAAGTAATAAAATATTGATCATATTTAGTGGAAGACCATGAAAATTAAGTTGAATAACAACAAATAATTAAAGATTTTAAATCTATTATCATGGATGTCTTCAAGATATCTCAGTTGGAGTCTAAAATTAAAATTTATGAATTAATCTTGGGACCCCCTAGAATCTAAGGGAATTTTATTGATCCTCCATGGATTCTAATTAAAGAACATGAGTGTGAACTGTATAGTCCACTGCCCCTACTGGTGTTTTGAGTGGTTTCCCAAAGCTCACACTGAGTGGAGAAAAGGGAACAACTGTTAACACTACTATCTCTATCCATGATGAGTGTAAAAACAGACCCCCTAAAAATCGTAATATCCAAAATAGAAGCATCAATTGGTCTGACCAATAATTCACTAGGAAGACTGATCAGGAATGTAGTTCTGTTTCTCATGATAAAATCATCACTTATGGTATCCGAAATTAATGTACTGATAATGGAAAACATAATTTTTTATTTATATAAGAAACTAATATAATGAAACACACTTCAAATTATGATTCTCTTATATCCATCTCTGATATGTTTTACATGAATGGGATTCCATTGACTGAAAACAAAACTCAATAAGTTTCTCCTTCAAACACAAAAATCATGTGATCCAAATTCTGTTGAATATATTTCAAGTGTTACCAATCTTCTATGTGTTTATACATTGTGAAAGTAGGAAAATATAACAAGCCCTTCCATGGACAAAAATCCAAGAATATCATCTAGAAAGAAGGTATCCGAAAATAAGAAAAAAGGGGGGCTCCAGTCCTAGGAACAAGTTTTATGAAAAGATTATTTTGGAATTTTCAGGATATAGAAAACCCTGGCCCCCTTACTATTTTAAAAATGTTCATCAATAGTCATCATCCTAATGTTTTTACAAATACTGAACTAAAAATTAGTTTTGGGTATCATTTTTTGGCATCTAAGCCAGTAGGGTTTTACTTTTCTAGGAGCATGTAAAAATGTCTCATCTATTGAAACTCTCTATATTATTCCTCACACAGCTTTACAGAATGTTAATATTTTAAACATTTTTTATCACTCCTTTACCTGTGATTTTATATTTTAGAAAACACGTATTTACTCTACATTTATCCATTCTAAGAATAGATACCACGAGAAGATACCCTATTGGAAAAATCTCTCTCATCTTATCAATAGTATTCATGATACTTTATTTGTTGTTGGGGACTTTAATTCCATCCTTTCCCCATGTGATAAATTGGGAAAATTAAACTCCAATATTTATTTAAAGTATTTTATAGCCTCTATTGAGAATAATAATTTCATTGAAATAAATCTCACTAGTGGCAAATTTAAATTGTATAGACACCATTACAACAGGGTGGCTGCTAGAAAATTAGATAAAGCTTTCACTAATGTTTTAGCCATTGAGAATGGGACAACATTTCTAGAATCACCATTCCCAAACATACTTTGTATCACCATCCCATCTTGGTAAATATATCTTTCAATATCAACAATCTTTTCTTACCTTTTAGGTTTAACATATCTTGGTCTTTCTATCCTGATTCTTCAAACATCAAAACAAATTCATGGAATCCCAAAACAATTGCAATGATTCTTTTCCTTGAGGATTGGTGTATATCAAAATTTAGAAAAATGGACAATGACATAATTCTTTTGGAAGAGGAACCTTCACAAATTTAGAATACCACTACATTTTTTCTAATTTTACTTTTGATTCTCAACATGAAATCAACATTTCAACTAAACTTGTTTCTATTCTCAACTTTAAGGATAAAATTCCAAATAAAATATTTAAAACTAAATATCTCACTAATGGTGACAAAAATAATAAATTTTACAACACCTTTCAATGAACTAGGAAAGTATGTCGACCTCTAGATTTCCTAAGAATTGGGTATAACCTCATTGATACCGATGAAGGTATTTATAATTATTTCATCTCTAACATTGACAATATCTCCAATGTAGATTACATTAATATCGTCATTTTACCTGATGTCATCTCGGTTTTGGTGAATTCAGAGGATATGTATTTTCTCAGTAGCATTCCTCAAGACCATGAGATTAATTACACGATCTTTAGTTTAAATCATAATAGTGCTCTATGACCGGACAGATTCAATAATGGTTTCTATATACAATTTTGGGATGTGATCAAAGATGAGGTTTTCAGATTGATCAGGACATTTTTTCAAAAGGAATTATCCTTAATGGGATGAAATCCCAATTCCTCACCCTAATCCCTAATGTGGATAATTCTACCGAGATTCATCTCATCCGACCTATTTCCCTTACCAATTCTATTTATAAGATCATTACCAAGATTCTTGCAAATTAACTTTCTTATTTCATCAATAAAATTTTTTCTTATAACCAATTTAGTTTTTTTAAGGAATATCCATGAAATATTATATTTTCCTTTCCATAGAATGCACTAATATTTTGAATATATCTAGTAGTGGTGGAAATGTTTCCATCAAACTTTTCCTTTAAAAAGCTTTTAATACCATGGACTGGAGTTTTATTTTCAATGATCTAGGGATATATGGATTTAATGAATCTTTAATCAACATAATTAAATCCATTTTCAATCCATCCTTCATCACAATACTTGATAATGGATATCCTAAGTGTTATTTTATGTTCAAAAAAGGGGTTAGAAAGGGTGACCCCCTCTCCGCTATTCTTTTCTCAATTGTAAAGGACTGCATAAGAATATTTCTCATTCATATTGTGGATATAAACAAGATTATATTGATTCATTATTTCAAGAATTTTAAGGCCCCCACACATCTCTTATATGATGATGAAATCATTCTTTTTTACAAGGTGACAAGTGAAATATAAAAAATATCAAAGGTGGCCTACCGTACTATGAAGATATTTCTGGGAAAAATAACATTTGGAGAAAATCATATATCTTTTTTGGGATCATATTTCAATTCAATAAAAAAATCCAATATCATCAATGTTTTAGGAATTAAGGAAGGGTCCCTCCCTGTCACCTATATTAGTGTTCTAATTTTTTAGGGAAGACCCAAATATAGTTAATTTTCTACCATTGATGAACAAATTCCTCACAAAATCTCCTCATGGAAAGGTAAATCCCTATCAATGGTTAGAAAGATCTGTTTAGTCAAGTCCACGATTGATTCTAAAATAGTTTATTGCATGATGGTTTACAGATGGCCTGATGGTCTCTTAAAAATAATTAAAATTCCCATTGAAATTTTTTTGTGGGGTGGGATAACTCTTGAATGTAAATTGTTGATTCTTCCATGGTCTAACTATTGCAGACTTTGGATAAATTTCGTATCGTTCTCAAAAATATCAAACAATTCAATGATTCCATATAAGACAAGCTTATGTAGAATATTATTTATAATAAATCATCCTCCATCTCTTTCCTAAAAAATTACTTCCTTGATAAACTAAATAAATAAAAAAATATATTATATGATATCATTCATATGGCCTTCAATTAGAAATGATTTTTACAAAATCATGTCTATCTCTAGATGGATGGGGGGAAAATACACTACCTTGAACTGCTGGGTTGAAAAATTGAATTGTACTCCTCTCATCTCTATGATTTCCCCCACTCAACCTACTGAACACACTAATATTAACATTAATGATATGTTAAGTTCTCAATGCTCAAATTTACCTGACGATATTAAGTATGTCATTGAAAACAATCCCTTTTCCACCATTGATGATTTTTAATTTGGGAATCTGCACATAATGGCATGATTGACTCAAAAAAATTTAGGACCATCTTCTTTGAAACTATGAAAATAATCTGATCCAGCTTAAAAACATTAATAAATTATGGTTAAAGACAGTGAGATTCACTCTTTTTTGGCATATTACACATAAAAGGGTTTCAACAGAAACATTACATCAAAATTTTGGGATTCATCACTTTTCTAAATGTCATCTTTGTTACCAACAAAGAGAAAAAATTAATCACCAATTTCTATCTTGTGCTATGACCAATTTCCTTTGGAATTATGTATTTGACATTTTTGAGTCTATATGGATTCTTTACGACTCTATCAACTCTCAACTACAACTTTGTCTGGATATTAAAGGCTCATAGAAAATTTAGATTCTCTTCATAACTTATATAGATGAGCTACTCCATGTGATCTAGTATGATAGAAATTCTCATATTCATAACAAGTACTCTTTTAGTCTAAATTTAGGTAATTTTATAATCTTAATTTCAATTTGGGAATCTTACTTGATTCAGAAGGATGTATGAAACAACACTGTTAGAGGATTTGGGTTCTCTGGCGGCTTGGGGTGAAGGAAAATTATCCCCAGTATAGATGCACTTTTGATGTTTTTTGGCATGTTGTGCCCCTAGGTTGGATTAAAGTTAATTTTTGTAGAGATTATAAAGGAAAACTGGGCCCATCTAGTTGTGGTTCTATCTATAAAATCCAATATGGTCAAACTCTAGTGTTCTTATATGGAATATGTGGATTTGCCTGATCTCTAGAAGATAAAATTATAAGTGTGATTCATACGATCTCTTTTTCAAATCATCTTGTCTAGAAAAATATCTGGATCGAAAGATATTTAATGACCATTACGCATGCTATTTTGTATGGCATAGTGATCGTTGCATGAATGATCACTTCAATTTTGATGGAATTTCTGTATTCAATCATGGCTACCAACTATATTGTCACTCGTAATTATTGTGAAGTAAAAAAATGTAGAGGATAGCCCCCACTAATATGGGAGTCAATCATGACATCACATAGCTGAATAATCTCCCTTTTGAGTTACTTTCTCTTTATGTTATAGAATCCAAAAAAATTCCAACCTTCAGACTCAGGTAATTCTTTTCCATAATAAGTGTTTTCGTCTTTGACCAGAACACCCCCATTTTAAAAAAATACTGATAATAAAACATCAAATTTTTTATAGGTTTTATATGTTTGAAAAAATTATTTTCCAAAATGAAAAAAAATTTGTGTCCTATCATTAAAAATAATAAAATTATTTTTATAAACCTTTATAAAATTAATATGATAAACTGAACATCATTTTTTAATTTATATGTCAAAATTATCTTTGGGTGAATTCTTGGGTCTTCTTTGAAAAACGTCATTTCTATTTAATTTATTCATACAATTGAATTTTATTTTATTTTATTTATAAATTTCAATTATATTAATATTATAAAAATTAATCTAATTAATCTGATTAAATCCAATATTATAGTGAAATTTATTATAAAAGCATTTCGATTTTTTGAAAAGTTTCTCTTTAAACCCCATTTTTGAGACACGTCTTTAGGAATAATTTTAAATTAATTTCTATAAAAATTGTCTTTAGATTTTTGAAATATGGATTCAATATTTGGAATAATTATAATTTATAATATCTAATAAGTTGAACATTGATTTTGACCAAAAAAATATTCATGAAATTAATTAAAAATAAATATTGTAATTAAGGTAATTTTTTTCACATAGTGGTTAAAATTTAATGATAAGGGGAAAATGGCCTAGAATCCATTATAAAATCCATTATCTACCCATATATAGGCCATATGACCTTTTCACATCTTATTCTCTGAGTTTTTGGAGAATATTTCATGAAATATACCTATAAAATACTTTTTGTAATGAAATGAAAAACAAATAACATTCCTCATGATTAAAATTTATAAATCATTGAGATATTGATAAAAATACACATTAGTTCGGGTTTACACATTATTTGGAAATTTAATTTCTTTTTTCTCATCATATAAATTTATATTTAGTTTTTATAGATGAATTATTTAGCATAACTACTTAAGGAATTCCAAATACATTTATTATCATGTTAATAATTTAATAAAATAAATTATAATAAAAATTAAAAAAGTTAATTAAATATTTAATAATAATGGACCAATTGGTATTTTATAATTAAAGTATTTTCATTTAAATATAAAATGAATTGTTATAATGGTTTGGTAGAAATTATTATTTTTTCACATTACATGTGTTTGTTTTAAAATTAATTATTAACCCACATAGGATTTATTTATTTATTTGTAAATTAGATATCATATTTACAATTCAATCAGTCTATATTGTCTAATTAATATCACATTAATTTGTTATTAATTGTTAAATTTCATAGTTAATAATAGTATTTACCTTAAAAATGAAAATTATAAAAGTGGGGGAACATAGAAGTTAAAGAACAAAATTATATAAAATAACTTATTTTTATGGTGGAGTTTTGGTTCATCCTTAATTTCAAATTAATATTTTAGATTTCAATCTTTAAGTACATAATGTAAGTTACAAAACTAAATATGGTTTACCTTTAGGTATTTACTATAATTCCTCCCCTCATCCACTATAAAAAGGCGTTCAGTCTTCCCCTTCCTAACACCACTCAAGCCACATCGGCTCATCCAACCGCTACCTAGATAAGTTCTCAAATTCACTAACTTCATCCTAGAAGACTCCCTACAGGAATAAATCCAACAAAGGATTCCCTTTGGTGGAAAAAAAAAGTAGTTACCCAAATTATCATAGATTTGAATGTGTATATTGAATGTTAAGACAAAATGTATGGGTTTTCACATCTCACAATTTACATCTATGAGATACATTCCATGTTCACCACTATCTTATTTTTTGTGGTGTATATACTTCCCATGAATTTATTATATTATACATATACTTAAATATATGTTTATTTACATATACATTTTATGATCTCTCTTTAATTGGTTTTATGGTTCAAAAGTTATCAAATCAGTAAGTTAATTTTGTCTCAATTTTCCTTCATCGAGTCCCATGTTATTCTTTGAACCTATAATATTTCATTAGGTGTATTCACTATAATTTTTACAAGTTATATCATGAATATAATTTATTCAAGATATTTTTTGATTTTTTTAATATTATTATCTCATGTAGATTATGAATCAATGTTACTAATGTGGTAATAGTGTGTTGCTGCAATAACATCATTTATCAGGTTTATTTATGATTATGCTTCCATTGATGAAATATTATGATCCATATCTCAATAAAACTCATTAATTTAATTATCCTCATGTTATTCATGATGTATTCATTTATAAGTATCATTTTATTACTATTTGGTACTTATGGTTAATATTAAAATAATCTTATGAGAATCTGACTTTATCTATCTCTTCATTCAGAAATTACTGTTCTATTTAACCAATGTATATAAAAAAGGATTTGAAAAAAAATTATTGTTAAAATAGTTATTAAATGTTCTCTATCTATTTTTTTATGTTTTCAATGAAAATGGTTTTCAAAATTTTTACTAGTATTCTATTTTTATTTTAAATTTATTTTCTAATAAAATGGTTTTCAAAATTATTTGATGCTTTTATTAAGAGTTTTCAGTGTGTTTTTAAAGAAATAGGTTTTCCAAATAAGATTAGGATTAATTTATAATTTTTCAATTGTATTTTAAAATAATAATTTATTAAGAATGATCTATGTCTTAAAAATATTTTTTTTAAATTGAAAAATATGTTTTTATCATGAAATATTTTAAACAAAATTATAATGATTTCTTTATAAAAAAATTATTTTAAAATCGTTTTATGAAAAATATTTTCAATGAAAGGATATCTTGTTAAAAAATGTTGCATTTGATCCTTAAAAATCTACATCCCTCTATTATGGCTTACATTGTTATAGTTTATTATTTACATGGGACATTATCTGAGAATACCATTCATATTCATTCCTGAATGGATTATGTTTTGATAGAATGTTGTTTATGATTTTTGTTTCTCTTCAAGTTTTTATATTCTTTTGAAACATGCTTATTATCATGGATAATGATCTAATTAAATTATTTTCAAAATTATACCTTTTCTGTATCTATGTATATGGTGAAATTTTTATGATACCTATTTCATTTAATGGGTTAGGATATGATGTCTATGAAACCAAACTTTTATTATTTTATATGATATGATGTATGTTTTATTACCTTATTTAACTTGTATGTATGATTTTATTATGGATTAGGTGAGACCTATATAACCCTCCAATGCATTGGGTAGTGATTTATATCTCATGAGATATTGATACGAATCAAGTTGACAGAATTGTTCCACTAGGGAAGATGGGAAATCCTGAACCACTATAGAGGATGATGAAACCAGATACCCTAGGGGAAGATAGGGAAACACAATCCACTTTGGGAATGTGGGGATATCCGATACACTATGTGAAGATAGGGAAAAATTATCCATTATAGGGAAAATATTGTGTCTGGGGATGTTGTTATATCTTTCCCTAGTAGGTTTCTTCCCCATAATGATTCCTGATTTTTTTTGGAAATGAAACTTGACATATAAGAAATGATTTTACATGTTTATGTGTACTCCCCAAATTCCATTTCTTATTCATAGGTTATTCATTCATGGGTAATGCTTTTGATTTACTCATTATTCATGTCATATGAAAAACAATTATTTATTTCATGACTCATGTATATGATCTTTGATATGCATGGATTGATCTTTTGATATTATGATCATGTTATCATAACATTATTTTGATTACCCTTAATAGTCATCTAAGCTCACACTTTTCATATATTTTTTCCCTATGTAACAGAAAAAGGTTTTAGATAGTGGTACTAAAGTGGATGTTCTTTTTGGGATCCATTTAAGATCATTTAGATGACTAAAATTTTTTATAGAAAATATTCAATGGAACTATATTGTTATGTTCTTTGGTAACGTGTTTTTGTATTCCACAAAAATGATGTAATGTCTATGTATGTTAAGGTTAGGTAGTTATTGTTTTTATTTTATTTCATCCTCAACTATAATAAAATGTTATCATTCCATAAAAATATGATAATATAAGTATATTATAGGAACTAATATTTTAATATTTTATAATAATGACCTATATCCATCTCATATTCCCTGAAATGGGAAATGATAATGTCACTCTTGTGTGTGGTGGACTGCTGCCTCATTAATAGATGTGACACGTTTTTAATCAACACCTCTCATGAATGAATATGATGATGGGTGTAATGTGTTTTAATGATACTAAATGAATAAACTTAATTCATTAAATATATTATCTCATATACCTTTTTTCATTCCATTTAGTGGGGATAGGATGATGTTGATTGTGTGTATGGCGAACTACCGCCTCACGAAGTGACCTAATTGTTTCGACATAAATATTACATGAAAGGTAATAAAGGATATATATGATGAATATATGTGATATATATTATATAAAATTTCTTTTATATCGGTAATTTTTTATTTTCCTTTCTTAATTTCAACCTGTCAAGAAAATGGAAACAACATTCATGTTTATGTACGGACAACCATTTCCATAAACGGTTTATTTAATTTCCTATATCCAAAATTTATAGATTATACTTAATAATTATATACATAATATAAATTATATTTATATTATTTTTAAAATTTTGGAGATTGTGGAACCATGATAATATTTTGATGAAAAAAATAAATAATATAAAAAATACAAAAAATTAAGTAGTTATTGTTAGAAATGTGACGATATCATGGAATTATTAATAAAAAAGTAATAAAGGTTAATAAGTAAATCATATATAGTTTGATATATATAACAATGGTTTTTAATTGAATTATTAATAAAATATAATTACTATACAATAGGTTTAAATGTGTATAAAGGAAGTCGATACTTATGGTAAGGGATTTTTGTCTCAATTTTACTTCTTTTAGACATATGTTATGTTATGTAACTATCTCATTTTATGAGGTTCATATAGATCCCCTTTTACATTTAATATACTTAATTAATTTATTATAATTATATTATAAGTATCATTTATTGTTCTTCTTTCATGGGGCTTATGAATCAATGATACCAAGGTGGTAAGGGTTTTATGTTACAATTTGATCATTTATAAAAAATATTCATTACTATGCTTCCAATGATGAAATATTATGATATATCTCTGATGAAACTCATTAACTTTCATCTCTTAAGGTTATTTATCAAGAATACATGTTTTCCTTTCATTATTTTCACTTTAGGTATTAAATATTAGAAATGATTGATTTTAAGAAAATATCTTCTATTTCTTTATACGGTCGAAAAACCTTTTCCATCCATAACAATTCATTCTAATTTTTTTTAATTTGTTAATATTTATTTAAATGATTTATAAATAAATTTTTTTCTCAATTTTAAAATTTTAAAAAATGTTCTAAATGGAATATTCATGTCATTTTCTGAAAAATGATTTTTTAAATTTTACTGAAAAAATGAATGTAATCATAGTTTTAACATGTACTACATGAACAGAATTTACCAATGACAGGAAAATTATTTTATTTGAAGACTGCATTAGATGAATTTTATTTTATTTTCGAATAAAATTATTTCCATAGTATCTTATGATTTTTAAATTTAAAAAAGAAGGTATTTTGAATGAATATATATTTTCCTCAAGAAACATTGCATGTGATTTATCATAAAAATTAATTTTCCTTATTAGATTACATCATTTGATGCAACTTATGGTTTAATAAGGATATGTTCCAAGGACACCATTCCTATTATATAACCGAATGGTATATTTTTATGAAGAAAAGATGTTTACTCAACCTATTTTTATTCTGTGGATCATACCATGATAATTTTTTTGGAACCCACATCTTCTTTTCATGGGTAGCACATTGATGAAATGGTGAAGTGACTATTAAAAAAGTGTTTATTACACAATATATGGTATGAAGAAGTGTTAAAACCCCATTTATTTTCATGGGATATAAAATGTATACTGTTTTATGATATTATTGGACACATGTATATAATATTTTCATTATATGATCAGTAGGGCCAATATATTCCTCAAATTCATTGGGTAATGATTGATATCAATTGATATAAAAAGAAATGAAATGTGGAGTGAACTAAGTTCACTAAGGGAATTTTTCCACTATGAAAGTATTGAGAGTGAACCTTGACTACTATGATGGTTTAGGGAGTGAACCCATTCCACTATGATAGGCTTAAAAATAACCTGTTGACTAATAATGATATTATTTTCTATGATTTTGTGTCTAACAAAAATATATGACATATTCCAATGATATTTTCTCATAGTTATTGTCTTTTATTACATTGGTATTCATGTCTTATAATCTTCCATGATTTATTCTTGGTATCACAATTATAATTTATGATATTTATGGTATGTTTTTTAAATGTTAGTTTCAGGTTCTCGTACATTTTTGTTAATTATATGTTTATAAATCCCTAATTTTAAATTATTGAGTAACTGATCTCACCCTTATTATGTTTTCTTTTTCCATATTATGAATCAATGTATTGTGTATAATATTCTTAAGAAGGGTTATAGTTATGAAGAACATAGTTGGATATGATTTAGTTAACTTATAAATCAATTGATTACGTGTCCATGCTTCCAAAGGTAGTATACATTTTATTTCTCCTCACATGTATTTTTTTTAATGTAACTAATATTCATCTAAGAATACATAATAGATATGTATAGTAATTTTTATTATTTGTGGATTATATCATAGAATATTTTTAGTTAACCCTTTGAATATAGAATAAGAAAAAATTATTGTGATCCCTCTAGATATTTCTAAAAAAATTTATATGGATATCTCTAAGGTTGAGTAAATGTACAAGAAACTTTCCTTTAATTTTGTTATATGATTTATTAAGTGGTTTCCGTAAAATTAAACCTTATTCTGGATACTAATAGTGACTGTTGATCTAAAAACATGTAAATATGGGTAATAATGTAGAAAATGATACATTGATCTAGAATCAATTTTCACCCATTGCATGAATATAGGACTTAATGAAAACCTGTTTTTACGATCATAGAGAATTTTTATTGAGAATTCAAAAAAAATTATAAACCATCATAATGGATTTAAATAATGACCATGAATGACATTTTTGAACCCTATAGATTCACATATTAAAAATAATGTTTCATGATTTTGACATCGTATCAGATATTTTTATTATTTTTTGGTTCCCCACTATGATTATTGTTTCTTACACTATGTTTTTTTGTTGTATTAAATGGATGGGTCTCTAAGGAACCACGATAATGTTAAGTTAAATGAATAATTAAATGATTTTCTTCCTGATAATCTAAACATTATTGGTGTTGGAATACAAAATCTCATTGATATTCTCATACAAAATTATCAAGATGTGAGTCATGACGAACTTCCAAATAAAAAAAAGAGGGATCAGCATTCTATAGAGTCCTTCAGTTGGAAATCTACACCTTTATTCAGTCGTTCAGTTAATCTTCTAGTTGATAATAAATGGATTCATACCATAATAAATATTTTTTATTATCTCTAGTGTTGAAAACCGGAAAAATAAATTTTGTTTTTTTATTATTAAGAAGTAAAAGTTTATCAATTTAGAAATATCATGAATAATACAATGTAAAATGATAGTATTAAATCCATTGAATGGTATGAGTTTATGAACTTATTTTTTTATATGTAATTCCATATTATTATTCACATGAAAATAGAGAAGGAATTACTAGAGATAAATATAAAGGATGATGAATCTGTCAATACATGTGAGTAAAGGATTACTAGGTTTATGATGTACGCTAATGGTATTATCATCAATCAAGAAGTTATGGTAGATTGATTCTTTGGTGACATAAATCATAGCCTCTAAAGGGAGATAACCAAAAAATAATTTAGCTGATATTTAGAATTCATTTTATGTTCTCTCGTTGTGTAATATAATATCATATTTACCCATAAATATCAATGGGTTGACATGAAAAGGGATATATAATTCAAAGGAAACTATAACACCCATTGAGAGAAGAAGATGAAACATCCTTTATTCTCAAAGCGTGGAAGGAACCATATAGAAAATTTTCTAATGGGGATTGGTAAATGTTATATGTATTAAAAGTAAGATCATCATAAAATAAAATACTGATGTGATGGAAATAGGTTAGATAATGATTTGAATATAGATAAATCTCTACAGAATACACCACTTATACTCTAATGTTTCAAATTCAAAGAGTATGGGAACTATTATAACGAGTTCCAAAATATGATGGTTAATTTTGATGATCCAACTTAGAAACATTTTATGATAAGGGACAAGTGGAAATCAAATTTTATCACTTTTTCAGATGTGGGGTTTGATAACAACATGGTAAAAAGTACACTTACCATCCACAATAAAACTGCTAATGTATTATTTGACTATATATGTACTCATTCTTCTATATCTAAAGAATTTTATATGGGTATCAAGATAACACCCACATGATTAGATATATAATTATAATTGAAAATACCTAATGTAATTATGATCAAATATAAACTATATATTTCCTTTTTGAATGAAATTGTTTGGAACATGAATTCTACAACTCATTTCATTTTCCTATAGTTGAATTTGATATTTTCATAGGAATGGATTGAATTTATCTACATAAACTCCAGATCAATTTTTATGGATGGGATATCATGTTTGGTATTGAAAACCATCCCATGATCCTCTATTATTGTGATTATATATATGATCCTACGATGGAGATAACATCCATTACATTGGTCTTGATTAAAATTTATAAGTTGTGTTTATCTCAGATGGTTGGGGAGAAACATGACATTTATGATATGCCTAATCATTAGTAATTTTTTATGTCTTAAAATAAAAGTTTCTTAGACTTCCAAAAATATGTGAAGGCCAGTTATTATTAAAACATATACCTGATACATCAAAAATTTCAAAGACAAATTCTATAATTTCACCGATTATGTTGCAGGAATTGAAAAATAAACTCTAGGAGAAAATTGAAAAGGGATTAATTCAACCACGTGTTACACCTTGGGGTTTTCCATTTAATTTGTGAAATATAAATATGGATCACTGATGATCTAAAATTATTATTAAAAGTTGAATAAGATCGTGATTAAGAAAAATTATACCATACCTCATATTGATGAACAATTTGATTAACTGCACAGATATCAATACTTTTTCAAAATTGACCTTAATTTTGGATATCATAAATTTAGCTTCAAGAAGTATGATATACCAAATATATAATTAAATGAAATATATGGAGACTATAAATATATAGTGATTCTATATGGTCATACAAAACCCCCCTGAATGATCGTGAATTTAAAAGGTTCTTTATTGATCACCTTAATCAGTTTATTGTAGTCGTTATAAAGGATATTATTATTTAGTAAATGATAATGTAATAGAATTAAGATCAATTGGTAATTTTAATAATGAATCAATGGAAGGATATACTTTATTATAAATATTAAAGGTGTAAATTTTGGGAAAAATGATTAATTTTTTGGTCATACAATCTCAAGAGAGGGTATATCTGTAGTTTGATCAAAGACATAGGCTATTGAATGTTGTCCTAGACAAACCCTAGTGATTGAGATTAGTATTTTCCTTTATTTATAAGGATATGTTTTATTTTTTGTGGAAATATTATAATGAATACATAAACCATTCAACAATTTCACTTGTAAGGGAGACACGTTCCCCCACATACTTGACTGGGAGTAAAATTTCAATGAATTGAAGAGAATATTAGTACGTGTGCATGTGTTTACCTTACCCTGCATTAAAGAATGGTTTTTAATGTATATTGATTCATCCAAAAGGGATTAAGATTTGTTCCCATGAAAAATTTAATGTTTATAGCATAATCCTCATGAAAATTAATGGGTCATGAAAATAGTTACTCAACATAGGATTTGGAGTCTCATGTTGCAATTTTCTCTATTAAAGATATGATGGTATTATCATTATTAATAATTTAAGTATATATATAAAGATAATAAAATTTAGAGTACATAAAAACCTAGATGGAGTAGAATATTTTCTAGAGAAGATGGTTTGAGTTAATTTATGTTTTATACTTATCAATAGATTACCACCAGGGGAAAGGTAACTAGTTGTTTGGTTCTCTTGGTCGAAAGGATAATTCTAGATTTTCCTTCAAGAGGATAAAAAAGGATCCAATATTTATATATTTTCAGTGGATATATCTATTAATCCATAAATAAGGGGTTAAATATTGTCTTTCTAACATGAATATTCTATCAACTATATAAGTGAAGAATACATTGGAAATGAATGATGATATTGAGATGAAAAAGAATGTGAGAAATGATCTAAAATTTAACCTTGATTTTTATGGAATGATAAGGTTCAAGAACTATTTAATTAATTAATACATACTGAATTTAAATATGTATTTGTTATAGGAGGATTATATTTTTCCATTCTCTATTAATTCTAGAAGTAAAAAAGATATATAGTTATATGAAAGAGTATTTATTATGGGGTTGTAGGAAGAAAGATATCACATATTCTATATCTCGATTCTTAGTCTATTAGAAAGTAAATTCTTAGATAAAAAAGTATACGGTGATGTAATATTCATAAACCATAAAAGATTTCAAATGGGAAATCAATTGATGTTTTTTTTAGTTTCCCAAAAAGTATAATGGGAACAATTCTATATGGGTTTAAGTCGATCTCCAAAAGAATAGTAATCTTCCTCAAAATCAAATAAGATTTACCATTGGGTGAGATTTATAGGGTATACATTAATGATGTGTAATGGTTGAATGGATTTCCAAATTCAAATGCATATGATCAATATTTGCGGTTTACCTCAAAATCCAGGAGATCTCTTCAGTGATATCTTGATATAATAATGAGTTTTATCACAACATATCATTTTGACATATATTGTCAATCTGAGGAACAATTAAAACCCTATAGGATATTGTAAAATATTTTTTATCGGGATTGAGAAGTTTTTTGCGTTCAATACTTCCTCATGTTGCATTTTTATACAACAATATCATCCACTCGATCATTCTAGGTGGAACTATAAGAAGACCTTTATGGAATGAAATATATATCTCCAACTTGCTATAATGATTTTGAGGAAAGAAATTTATTGGACCCGAGATATATGAAGAAATTTAAGAGAAGTTTATATCAATTAAATAATTCGTAATGGAGAATTAATGTTGATACAAATTTTATGATAACAATAATTAACCTGATCTGGATTTTGTAGTTGGTGATGATGTGTTTATAAGATTTTATAAATATAATATGTTTATTAGATTCCTGAATAATTGAAAACTAAATCCAAATCATGTTGGTTCCACTGATATTAATGATTGTATCATAACCATATATTCTCTCTAAGTGAACCCAATAAACATCTATCATGTCTACAATGTGTTCTGTGCATCTCTTTGGAAAAAGTATATACCTGATTCTTCACATGCACTGAACTCAGAAGTCATCTAGCTATAAAATGATATTTTATTTTAGGAAATACAAATAGAGATTATATATTAAATAGGGAAATATCTTAAAAACAAATACACTATCCTATTATATTTATTTTGGTGAAATCTCATGTTTGGGGATGCGACATGAGAACCTAAGGAAATAACAAAGTATAAGTATCCCCATTTTTTGTATTAGAGTGTTGAATTTAGAGGGAGAAATTATTTTAATAAGGGTTATAATATTACAATTAGAGTTTTTTAATTCAAATAAAATATATTTATTATATATCCTTTATTATAGACAACACCATTTCTAAATTGTTTTATACTCAACACCATGTTTATATCGCGTTACATGAGACATTGATTTTTATGAAACTGTGATATATTATTAATATAACTAATAAAATGTTATCATTAGAACCTATCTATTAAAAATAGTGATATTAATAGTTACAAATAATTTTTAAATATTATATATAATGTTATTATATAATGAAGAAATTGATGAAACATGTGCTTTGTTTTGAGATAACTCATTATGTGTTTCAAAAATAATATCTTATCAAAATAATATTATTATATTTTTAGATAAAAAATTTTGATAAGAAATTTTTACCACTTTAAGAAAATTTATTTTAAAAATAAATTATTTTTTAAAATGTATAAGTCCAAATATTATTGGATTTAAATTTTTTATAATTTATTGAAAATACAAAATTTTAAATAAGTAGTGAAAAATAATAGTTTTGTTTTAAATGTGGCTATTCATTTAAAGAAATAAAAAGTTTATATTATGTTTTAAAATATGTTTAAAAGTAAAATTATTTCCAAAATATATTTTTTTAATTCAATTTAGGATATTGGAATCAAATTCATATTGAACTTTGGTAATAATTTTTTTTAACTTTTGAGTATTTTCTCATTGGAAACCCACTTTCTCGTCACATATTCATATTTAATTTACTATTCTGCCAATTTTGCGAGTTTAATTTTGAAAAATGGATGCCATATATGTATTAAACATGAGTTATATTATCAAATAGGTTGTTAATACTTCTTTTCCATAATTAATTGTAAAAATAGTAATAAATATTTACTCTGGTTAAGGTAAAAATGGGATTACCATTGGTTAAACTAAAAATATAATGGTTAGAAATGACCATAAAACGTTCCAACAATGAGTTTATATAAATATTTATACATTTTAGTAACTACGGTTCATGTATTTTTCATTTTAGATTTTTTTGGAATAATAACAATGTGGGTAGACTTTATTCCATGAAAAAATACCAAGTGTGTCATGTCTCCCACTTATAAAAGGGCAGCCCTCTCCCCTCCTTTTAACATACTCAAAACCATTATTTTCTACCTATTCATGAAGAAATAATTTCCTTACATACCTCCTAAAATCCTATAATCCTTATTCTTATCATAAATCCACTATATGAAGAATTTTGTTGAAAACCAAAGGTGGCTACCTTAAGAAGATGTAACATTATTCAATGAGACTTTTTATTTTATTGTTCCCCCACCTCCTTCAAATATTATTAAACAATGCCAATATAATAACCTTTGTATCTTCAATATACTAGTATATCATTATTTTATTATCATGACCTCCAATATTAACCTCTTTTCTCAAATGGGAAATCATAATGTCGCTAATGTGTATGAAAGATTAACACCTCAATAACAGATTTGGCACATTTTCCACGAGAACCTCTAATTGTAGGGTATGTTGATGGATATAATGTATTAGTAATATATTTTTATAATAAATATTCTTTGATAAATCTATCATCACATATAAATTTTTTCATTTCATCCCATGGGTGAAATGATAATGTCGATCATGTGTATAGAATACTACCACCTCGTAAAGCTATGTGATATTTTTATCACTAAAATTTACTTAGAAGGAAAAATGGTTAATTTAAATTAATATCTGATATATTTATGATATTTAATTGATTATGTAAAATTAATATATTATTAACATGTATTTCATTCAATTCACAAAGAAAATGGAAAGAATGTTATTGTGTACGTATGACCTACCATATCCATGAATATTGTATTTAATTTAATATCAATGAAAATTATTGATTAAATTAAAAAAATATATACATTATATATATGATTTTGAAAACTTGGATAAAAATGGTGATGAAGGTTCCACGATCAACATAAGAGGACCAAAAATAACAAATCAATACATACACAAAATATAAAACTATTATGTCCTGAAATGTTTCTTTAACATGGTAATGTTAATAATGAGATCATAAAATGTCCTAAGTAAATCACATATAGTATGATATTTTTAATGATGTATCATGAATATATTTAAAATAAACCAATATTTTTTATACATGAAGTTCAAATGTTTATGAAGAAATTTGAGAGTTATGATAAGGAATTTTGTTCTTAATTATCCTTAATTGATACATTTGTTACATTATGAACATATATTATATTATGAGGTTCATGTACATACCCTTTAGCATATAATAAATTGGATTTTTTTATTATCATGATTTTATATGATTCATATAATAATATTAATCATTGGAGCTTATGATTCGAATTTACTGATGGGGAATGTGCATTATGTTATAATCTCATTACTTATTGCGATTGATCACGATTATGAATCCAATGTTGAATAATTATGATCTATCTCCCAATAAACTCATGAATTTTCATCTATTATTTTAATTTCATAAGAATAATTTCTTCCTTTTCATTTTACACTCTTTATGAGATTAGGAGTTCCGTATAATGTTTTTTGAAAACCATTCATTATTTATATCTTCGGTAAAAAAACTATTTTCATCAAAAACCAAGTTCTCTAAAAATGTTTTCCAAAAATTCATTAACATTCCCCAAATTGAATCATAAATGAAAATATTAACCATTTTTACCTTTTAATATATATATTTTTGAATGGATCCTTCATGTTGTTTTCTATTCAAGGCACCTTGGTGTTTTTTCGAAAACGAAAAATGAATCTTTATTTTCACCTGTATGGGATGAACAGAATTTTACCTCATCATGACCATTATTCTATTTTACAATTATTTTATAAATTTTCAAGGATATTTTCAATGAATTTTATGACCACAATAATATATGAATTTTTAATTTAAAAAAATTATTTTCAATGAGAGGATATTTTTCTAGACAATCATTCCAAATGATTTATAATTCAAAATCATTTCCCATATAAGATGAAATATTTTGATGTAACATATTGTTTTTTGGTGGTAACATCCAACGATAAAATTTTTATGCATTCTATTAATTGTTTATATTAATGAAGAAAATATTTTTTACAAACCCTCCTCTCATCAATAAATTATACTTTGATAAATTTCATAGGAAACTTGTATCATTTTCATTGGTTTGTGCTTTCCAGAAATGATGACATGACCATGAAACTTAGTTACTTTCCATAGGATATTTTATAAAGAAATTATTATGAAACCCATTTCTTTTCATTATATATGATATGATGGTTTTTTTATCTTTTATAACACATATTAAGTGTCTTTATGATAAGACATGTGGGACCAATAAATCTATCAAATACATTGTGTGAATACTAATAGCTCATGAGAAAAATAGTATTAGAATGGGATGTGAAGCCAATTTAATAAGGGACACTATCCACTTTTATAGAATTGGGATTGAAACATGAAAAATAAAATTACTATGTTTTTGGGAGTGAACACATTCAGCTATAATAGTTCAAGAAATGATCCATGAACTACCAAAAAAATGATTTTTTTTGCTTCTAGGTATACGAAAAATATATTTATTATTCCAATTAAATATTCTCATTGTTAACGTTCATTGGATACAATACGATTAGTTTCTTCTAAAATGTAATGATTTATTTCATGACTATTTTTTATGTTCTATGATATACAGGGTATGGTTTTCAAATATTATTATCAATTTCTCACGCAATTTTTGTCATGAAATGTTGATATCTCTCTAGTTTATTATTACCAGGAATATATGCTCAACCATTCTTATGTTTTCCTTTCCACAGAGTATTATGGATGGTATTATATATGATAATCCTATTAAGGGTTATAGTTATAAAGAAATTCGTAGGAGATGATGTATCTCACTCATGGACTAGTGGTTTATGTGTTTTTGTTTATGAAGGAACTATATCTTTAAGATCATCAAGTGTGTGTTTCTGTAATTTTATTAATATTCATATATAAAAGTGTAATATTTATGTATGATATGTTTTTTTCTTCTTTTTTCACATTCAGAGACTTAATGTGGTGAAAGTAATAGAGGGATGGGGTGTTCATTTATATGTGAGGTGACTAATACCCAGGGAATTTATCAAAATAGAAAACAAAAAACTCATTCTATTGAAGAATGATTTTAAATGGAAATACATTCAATGAAATTGTAATATTTTTTTTCAAATACCATCATATAGTAAAATTTGGATATATTTAAGTGGTTTTTTCACCATGTCATTTTGTTTAATCCCATGTTTACTGATTTTAACCTTTACGCCACTAAAGATATTTTTAATCAGAAAGGGGTATAATTGTACATATAAGATAAAAATTGTCTCATAAGGGGAAAATATATGAAATATAGAACCATATATTACTCCTCATATTTAATGAATTCTATAATTGTTAATTAATTTAATCAAATATTCTTTTCATCAAATACCATTAATGTCATTTTTGTTAAAATAAAATAAATTTGACATTAGATACATCAAGAAAAATATGAGATTTGGATATATTACATTAGCACATATCTAATGAATTATATTAACTTATAAATTTTCTGAATACTATAACTCTCTCAAGTTATATTACATTTAATAATTTTAAATTCATATATTTTATTTTCATATTGACATATGAAATACTGTATTAGGGTTGTGTAGATATTTAAGTAAATTATTTAATCACTAAAATTATAAAAAAATTACCATCAATAAAATAATTTCATTATCCCCAAAGTATCCATTTATATTCATTTAGAATATTTAATTGTCCCTCTGTGAACAAATAAGTGATATTTAAAAGCATGAGGGTGACATTATTTTTTCTGATTTCATTTAAATATTATATATGCAATATTCATTAACATGTATCCCTTAGATCACAAAATGTTGATAATACGTCTACAAGGGTCGAATTACATTCATCCATGAAGAATTAAGACGAGATATGGTGACCTTATCACATATATTTAACCTAGTTTAACTCCATTTAAAATTTAATGATGTGATAAATTTTACCAAAATTATTATTCATAATTTTTAAAAATAAAAGTGTAATATGTAATAAATTTTAACTCAAAATTCATAATATGGGACCCTTTTTAACAATTTAATGTCTATTTATGGTATATATTAACTCTAAAATATGTTCACAAAATGTGATAGAATGTTTTTTAAGAAAAATAAAAATATTAAGAATATAAATGGATTTATTCTTAACCAGTTCCAAGAAAACGTATTAGATGAATGAAAAAAATTTCTGTGCAGATATCATTTATAAATTTCATTAAAATCATTCATAATAGGGTTAAAATTAATTAATTAAAATTAAATAAAATTATTTATATATATAAATAGTTTTTCACAAAAAAAATTATTAATTTAAAATTATTTCAATTTTAATTTCTAATCAATTAATTAGAAATGAATTTATTTTATACATGTAGACTATGAATTTATAATGATTTAATTAGTCATATTAATAAACTCAAATTTTATTTCCTAAGTTATAATGGTGACATAATATTTTAATATTATATTTCAGTTCATTTAATCTCTCTATTTCATGTAACAGAAATTATCAGAGAATGTAAAATTATTTAAAATTAAGTATATCGTTAAATAATTGAATGTTAAATTCTACCCCAATTAAAATTATTTTTTCTATGAAAATCCATTACCCTATTACAAATAATGATGATATCTCTACCTCATCAAATCCTCAAACTCCTACATAACATCTTTGAATATCTGATTCCTCTATTGATCTTTAATAAGAATGGTATTCCATATCAAAAGAAATTTACATCTAAGATCCATGATATCAAATTTATTTCTTCATAGGAAGGATCATTATTCAGTATTGTTTCCTATTAATTTAGTACTTGATGCATATTAGGTATGCACTTCCATGTGAGACATAAATAGAAGACATTATAAACTTCAATGTGGTTCGGTGGAAGTTTTATATCATAATCTACCATCCCTACTTGAAAAATTCACACCCATGTTCTTCATTAAAGGTACTAATATTTCATTTATTTTTATCTTAACATACCCCCTATGTCCCCCCTAAGCCCCCACAAATTTATGTGGCAATTGAATATGTTTTGAGGGGAGAAAGGTGGGTCCACATTTTAGGTTCACGGTTTTCCAAACCGTGCACACAAACCATGTTCCTAGGTACATGTCATTAAAAATGTGTAAAATTACTTCATTTCCCTCATGGTATTTATCCAAACTCAGAAATGTATTCCCCCATTCGGCCATTTCAACCATGGCAGCCTCCCAAGAACTTCAAAACTTCATTTGAACTCTATTTTGAAGGGGTATTTGGTGGAGGAACTTCACTTAACTCAAGTAAGTGTCTCTACCTCTTAGTTCCTGCCCTTTACATGAAGTTTTGCCTATTTTTTATTAATATCCCAAATGTACAGAGGGTAGGGTTTTAAAACTTAGGGGTTAACATTGGGTTTTCTTGGTCTATTTTTTTTTTAGTCTTGATCTAACTTCCTTGAGGTGTGGTAGTGGTGTGATTTAATTTTTGCACAAAGGGTTCAAAGTTTTAACAATTTTGGTAGGTGATTCACTTTTATATGAAATAATTGTGACTTATATTTCTTTTTTGATGGTTTTTTATATTTATTTCATTTGATTATTGGTGGTAAAAATGGTTTTAGAGGTGTTTGTACAGAAAAATAATTTTTTGTGCCATTATCTTGTGAAATTTGGGGTTTTTCATAAAAATATTCTATTGGTTTTTTTTGGGATTCCCTATAACTACTTATGTGATTTTATTGGGCTGTATTAGGGATTAAAATACAATTTATAATGTTTATATCCTTTGGTTTTTGTTTCAAAAATCTATTTTAATGGTTTTTGTGAAGCATATGAACTTTAAGTGCCATGTTTGTGTGAAAATGGAGATTTTACAATGATATCACTTCTTAAACAATATGAGGATGCCCTAAAACAGATTAGTTGGTTTCATTTAAAGGTTTTGGGATTCCATTTCTGTTTCAGATACCTATAATAATGTACATGATGTGCAAAGTGGGGATTTCAAGGAGTTTTGGGTGGAAAACAATGTGAGAATTTGAGAAGTTGTTCTGTTGAAAATAAAAATGTTTTGTCATGTGGTTTAAATGGTATAAAGTGTGTATACATATTTTATTATTTATATGTGACCATTAGTGGAGTTTTTATATGAAAAGGGATCTGTGTTCCTTGCTAAAATAGTTTGATCACAAAGAGGGAAGCCCGTGTACCTAGGAGGGCGGATATGTACAATTATGACTAGTGATCTGGATGGGTTTTGTCCCTGTTTCACTGAGAAAATGGATAACTAAAACTCTAAATAAACTATGTTGATGATTTTTGGGGACCAATAGGTTATGGTTATATTCCCTACTATTGGCTCATTCATGGTAAAATATTGGGACATGGATACTTTACACTAAGGTACAAGGTATATAGGGCCCGAGACTATCTAGTGCCTAGGGGTGTTCTCAGTTTTGGTGCTCATTGGATTTGTGGTATTTGCCCTTATCTTATATAGTGTTTGGATATTAATTAAATTATCTAACATGTCTTTTATAAATGTGTTAACATTCTGTAATTTTTATTGTGAAAACTGTTTTCAATTGAAAGTTTCATTTATTGGAATTTATCACCACTTTTCTTTACATATTAAAAATTCTTGATTTTTCACCGGTATTGCATACTATTTAGAATATTTGGGTGGTATTTTATTGGTATTGGGATCAAAACCTACTCACACCCCTTGGGTGTAAGTAAACTTGGTTATGTTTGACTTAGGTAAAGGCAAAGCCTCATGTAAAGGTGATTCAGGTTGTTAGTCCCCTCCTACGGTGCGGTGTTGTGGAGATTGCTCAGGGGTGATGCCCCCTTGTAATGTGAAGTCTTTGTGGATGATTTTATTCTATTTTTATTTATGTTTAGACCTAATGTGATTTATTTAAAACCATTTATTCTATTCTGGGTTTTTCTAAGTCTTGTTTCGAATGCAAATTTCATATTCATATTATTGATTATTTTTATGGTCATACTCGAGTAAATTGTTCTCAAAACTAATTTATTGATACTCGGGAACTTGTTACAACCCGTGGGGATAGATAATTCCCTTAGGTCCTTGTCATGGGCTGGATTTTTTTTGGGTAATAGTGGCGACCCGATTCAGTTCGTGAAAAAAATGGTATTAGAGGCAGCCAATGTTTTTGGGCTATATTACTATTTTGGAATGAGTCTGGATAGACATGAGCTAGGAATGTCAGGGATCTAGGTTTTGGTCATGAGTAGGGTGCATGAACCACAAATCTCATGGAAGACCTTGAGTCACCAGGGGACATTTGAATTGACTGATTGACTTCACTTCTAGGTGAGACATGTGGGCTGCATACCACAAATGGACATCGAGCGGGGTAGGAGTAGTTGTTTCTTTTATCATTGTAATGTGTTTGGATTTATTATATTTGATTTACTTGATTAAAATTTTCATATTTGTGGTATTGACTTTTTTTTTGACTATTTCATTTTGTAGCAATATGCCTCCCCAGAAAGCTCCCTTGCACCCACAGGATGAAGCCGAAGAGAGTTCTCCCACACCAATTATTCATACGCTAGTCGAGGCCATGGTCTAGGCTATCCAGGCTATAGGACAGAGGCTGAATCCTGTTCCATATCCTATTAGAGAGGATGAGGTTGGTCCTAGGAAGGACAAGGCCTATGAGTTCCTAAAAAATAAACCTCATTCCTTCCGAGGAAGTATATAATCCCAAGAAGAAGAAGAATGTCTCGAGAAGATCTACTACATGTTCAAGTTCCTGGATACAACAATGTATCCCAGGGTGAAATGTGCCTCCTTTCTATTAGAGGGTCCCAACCGCAGGTGGTGGGAATCGGTACATCAGACTGGGAAGAATGAGCAGATGCACTGGGGAGATTTCAAGACTGTCTTCAATGAGCTGTACTACCCTGAGGTCTTGGCATATTCTAGGTCCCGAGAGTTTATGGATATTTTTTAGGGGAATCTATCTATGATGGAGTATGCCTACTACTGAAATCATCTTCAATGAGCAAGAGAAGGCCCATAGGTTTGCGAATGGCTTGCGGCCAGAGATATACTCACAGGTGTTCTTGTTTAAGCTGAGGACCTATACTTAGGTGGTTGATTGGGTGTGAATGGTGGATATTGACCGGAATGGAAGGGATGGTTTCTCTTGGTCAGTATCAATAGTGGGTAGTGTAAGCTATTAAACAAGAAAATGAAGTGGGAGGAATCAGTGAAGAAGGGAGGTGGTAGTTTAGGCTACTCTTCTATGCAGTTTTTTTCTGCAGATTCTGATGCGAGATCTGTCATATACCCCCAGTGTGGAAAGTTGGGGAACATCCGACTAGCATGCCCACTTCCTCCGATTCCTTGTTACTAGTGTGGCGGTATGGGGCATTTTCAGCACTTCTGTGGGGTGGCACATCCACTTCCAAGTGGGGCAGGATCAGTAGCTTCAGGAGGAGTGCCAGCACAGTCCGAGCCATTGAGGACTGGGAGATATCTCTTTGGTGGCTATGTTGGTAGGGCTAGATAATCTTCTGGGAAGAGATAGTTAGGGAACAACCACATTCTAGTGGTCATCCTTAGGGAGAGATTGGACATCTCCATGCATTGGATCAGGCACTAACAGGATCAGAGGCGGGACTATCGACAGTTAGAGGAAATGTTCTTATCACATCTTCTATTGTTACATCTCTTTTTATACTTGTTCCTATGTTTCCTTCATTTGTGACCGTTTTATGGACCCTTTTAATATTCCAACTGATTTTCTATCTTTTGCGATGGATTTGGTGATGCCGCTAGGAAAGAAGAAGGATCAGGGTCTTTGGTTCCCATCATGTGCGCTCACTGTGTTAGTGATTGAGATAGAGTGGGACCTCTAGGTCATAGATATAGATATTTTTGTTGTGATACTTTACATGGAATGACATGTACATTTCCAGGAACACATCGATTGCAACAGGTGGTGAGTGAGTTTCATATAACCTAATGGGAGTCACCAAGTTTTTCATGGATAATGGGATCCTCAGCCGGGTCGTGCAGGACCTCCACTCCCAGATTTGGGAAGTCATATCATCCAGTTATTTTCTCTTGTACAAGAGTATAATGGTGTTTCTCCTAACATTTCACTACCTCATGTATTAAATGAGTTTTCAGAGGTATTTCTAGATGATTTTTTTGGTTTCCCCCTAGAGCGGGGTGTGGATTTCTCGATTGATTAGGCACCGAGAACACAACCGATATCGCTTCCCTCACATTTCAAGGCACCTGATGACCTAATGGAATTAAAGATACAACTGGATGACATGGAATCCAATTGATTCATTCTCCCAAGCATCTCCCCTTGTGTCTCTCTTATGTTGTTTGTGAAAAAGGCGGACGGATCCCTCCGGTAGTTCATTGACTATCAGAAGTTTAATAAGGTAAACATTAAGAACAAATACCCTTTTCCCCAAAATAGATTATTTGTTCGATCAGTTGATGGGGGAAAATTGGTTCTAAAAATTAGATTTACGTTTGTGATACCATCAACTCAGGGTGAAAGAGGCAGATATCCCGAAGGAATCCTTTTGAAGTAGGTACAACCACTTTGAGTATTTGGTCATGCCCTTCGGATTGACCAATGATACAGTTGTATTTATGGAACTCATGAATAGGTTGTTCCATTAGTATCTTGATTCCTTCATTGTGGTGTTTTCGGATGACATCCTAGTTTTCTCAGGATCTAAGGAGGAACATGATCATCACTTGCATATCATTCTGGGAACATTATGGGATCACCGCATCTATGAAAAGTTGTCAAAGAGCACCTTCTGGATCAAAGAAGTGATATTTCTAGGGAATTCAATCTCAGACCAAGGGGTTTTAGTGGACCCTGATAAGAACAGTGTGGTCACGTCATGGGAGAAAAAGAAGAATGTGTTCGAGATTAGGAGTTTCCTTGGCCTTGCTGGTTATTACATGAAATTAATTTGGGATTTCTCCCAGATTGCTTCACTGATGACCACGCTCACCCCAAAAGGGGTGAAGTTTGTTTGGGCCCCATAATTTCAGGAATCATTCAAGGAACTGAAGAGTAGATTGACTACCACCCTCGTTCTTATTTTTCTAGAGGCTAAAAATGGGTATGTGGTGTATTGCGATGCAACATGTATGGTTCTTGGGTGTGTTCTTATGCTGGAAGATCACGTGGCGGCGTATGGATCTCTAAAACTCAAGCCACACAAAAATAATTACCCAAACCATTACTTGGAGTTAGAAACTGTGATTCACGATTTGCAGACATGGCATCATTATCTATTTGTGGAGAAGATTATGGTGTACCCTGATCACAAAATCTTGGCCTATATCTTCTCATAGAAAAACCTCAACTCTAGGAAGTGTCGTGTGATCAAGTACATGTAGGGGTTCAAATTTGATATTGTCTATACCAAAAAAAGGGTAATGTAGTGGCCAATGCCTTAAGCTGAAGAGTTCTAGTGTAGGCTTTGAGGAAGAATAGTGATGAGTGGACTTTTATGGGGCACTTTTCTGTGATGCATGTGGAGACTCGAGAGAAAAATGGGGGTCTGTTCTTGGTGGGTGTTCAGTTGAATCCTTCTCTCTTGGAGTTGATTTAGTAGGAAGAACCTAGTGATGGGATTTTTTAGTGGTCGAAGTAGTTTCTTCATGGTGGGGAGAAGTCATCTAATTGGTCATCGTCTCCCAAGGGCATCATGTGCTTCAAGGGCCATTCGGCAGTGTCGTTAACTCTACGGAATGTGGTGATGTAGGATAGCCACCATTCTTAGTGGGAAATCCATCAGGGTGCCACCAAGATATATTATGATGTTCGATGGAAAATCCGGTGGACAAGTTTGAGACGGGACATAGAAGACATTGTGTTGAGATTCTATACATGCTAGGAGGAGAAATTAGAGCATCAGAGGCCCTCCAGTTTGCTCCATCCATTACCCATTCCTACCAAGAAGTGGGACGAGCTCGCCATGTACTTCATTATTTGTTTAAATCGTACACCTTAGGGTATGAAATCTATTTGGGTGGTGATTTACATCCGGACCAAATCAACCAACTTCATTCCAACCAGAGATATTGTTAAAGTGGATGAGTTGGGTCATTTGTATCTTCCGTAGGTGGTAAGGATCCATGGTGTGCCATCAGTAGTTGTCTCAGATAGATACCCCTATTTTACTTCTCTCTTTTGGGAATTCCATCATAAAGCCTTGTGGTCTCAGATTAAGATGAACATGGCATACCATCCTCAAACAAATGGTTATACGGAGTGGGAGAATCAGATTTTGGAGGACATGCTTCGTGCATGTGTTTTGGACTTTGGTGGTTCCTTGGATAGCCATTTGGGATTGGTTGAGTTGTATTATAGTAAATATTATCAATGATCGATTCGAATGGATCCTTTTTATGCGCTTTATGGTCAGCCTTGTCGGTCCCCATTGTGTTGGTTTGAGGTAGGTGAGATGTCCCTGTTGGGGCCGAGTTTGGTGAAGGAGACATCTAAGAAGGTCAAGTTGATCAGGAAGAACTTATTGACAGCTCATAGTCTCCATAAATATTATGATGAAAAGAGGTTTTGAGACCTATAGTTTTCTGTGGGTGACAAGATATTCTTGAAAGTGGCCCCTCATCTCGGCCATCGTCGATTGGGAAAGCAAGGGAAGCTGACACCGCGGTATGTCGGACCTTTTGAGATCACTGAGTGTATTGGAAAGGTGGAATACAGGTTGGATTTACCTTCTCATTTTAAATCCATAAATGATGGCTTCAATGTCTCCTAGTTGAATAAATACATCCTAAATATGTCTCATGTGCTGAGTTAGGATGAACTAGAGATAGGGTCTAACTTGTAAGTTTTTGAGTGGCCAGTGAAAATAGTGGACTCTCAAGAGAAGGTTCTTTGAGAGAAGTCTATTCTGATGGTCCGGGTTTTTTGGAAGCATGGTGGTGATAAACATGAGACCTATGAGAGGATGTAATGGGTTGAGGAATAGTACCCATTCTTGTTTTCCGATCATGCCTCTAGTCGACTTTCTGGGACAAAAAGTTTACATGGTCGGGAGAATTGTCACACCAAAATTATTTATTAAAAGTACTTATATTTCTTATATTTTTATCATAACATCCAACCTAAGTCACGACAATTCCCCCACAAATTTTGGTGTATTTTGAAAATGTTTTTAGGAGATAAAGGAGGGTGAAAAGTTTCTCAAATTGTGCACACAAACTGTGCACCCAGGTCTAGGTCATTAAAAATGTGTAAACATTACTTGATTTCCCTCCTGAGGTTTATTCAGACTCATCCCTTTATTCCCCCATTCGACCATTTCATCCATGGTAGCCTCCCAAGATCTTCAAACCTTAATTTAAACCCCATTTGTAAGGGGGATTTGGTTGAGGAACTTCACACAACCTCAAGTAAGTGTCTCTCCCTCTTAGTTCCTCCCCTTTCCATGAAGTTTCTTCTATTTTTTTTATTAAAGTCAAAAATTACCAGAGTTTGGGGATTCGAACTATAAGGACTCAGCCTTAAACATTAATTATTATTGAATTAAATGAATAATTTACATTGAGGATCATTTCAGGTTTAGATTTTTAGAGAATTAGGACATAACTATTATATCTCAAAGATTACAAAGTAGACACATCTACTCAGCTTCCATTTTTTTCACAAAATAAAAACTCTTGAACATAAGAGTCATGTCTAGTTCCTTGTTTTAGACAGCTTGACATTTCCTTGATCCCATCCTTGATTTTATTCATCTTTATGTCCTGTGAAAAACAATTCAAAAACATGGGATGATCATAAAAAGCTCAGTAAGGGTTATAACAATACGGAAAGAAAACATTAGTCCATGTGTACATAAGAATCAAGGAAATCATAATATTTATGCATAACTCAATAAAAATCATAAGACATAAAGGTAACTTGAGGCATTCATAACATTCTTACATAGGGAGTAACCCTCATGGTTACGTTTGGAATACCCATCATAGTATATTCCCTAAATCTCTTCAGAGATACCTTAATGTTTAACCCCTTCGCGTTACCCAATGCATTGAAGAGCTATATCAGGCTCACCCGCCCTTAGTTTATCACGGAACCACTCGTCTTCATAACAATGCCCAAGAACCATAACATAATCGTATCACATAAAACATGCATAAAGGAAACATAACATTTCCACATTTCAATCACAAGATATCAATACAACACATTTATATAATAAAAACATTATGAAAACCATTTTCAATACCAAAATAAAATAAAAGTAAAACATGGTATTTATTTTTCATTTTAAAAAAATTTATGGCTTGTAGAGGAAGCCGAAACTCAAATAATGGTCACGGCGGCAGAGAAGTTTTTGTCGCCGCATACGTACGACAAAAACATTCCCTTTTTTCTTTTAGTAAAACGCTTCGTATAAAAAAGATTCCTTTTGAATAAACATAAAAGTCAAAGGGGTTTGTACACCGTATAAAAGAAAGTTGTGTATAAAACAAAATATTCCCCAATTAAAGGAGATTGAGATGAAGTCCCATACCACTTTGAAGCTTTTAACATTTTAAACCATTAATATCCATATAAATATATCCTTAAAACCATTTTGAGAACATGGATATTAATGATAAATATTTATAAGAATAAATCATTAAAACATTTAAAACTATATTTCAGTTAAAGGGTTTTTAACAAAATGAGAGACACTTGAATACAATAATTAAGGAATAACATTTAATCAGAACTTTATAATATCATGAGAATAAAGGGATTCATGATATAATATTCCAAAGGATAGTATATACACCATATAAGAGTGAATTAGTGCATAACAACAATGAAGTCTCAATAGAAATGTAAAATGAGATGAAATCCCTTATAAAGAAAGTATCCTTAAATTAAGGATAAATCAATCTCATAATTATGTGTGACAAATATAAATACACAAAATATAAGTGGATATTAATTGTAAAACAACCAGAGGTCATTTATACATATTCATAGGATTAGATATTCAATAACTACATGTTGAACCCAAAGAAATCGAAACTGGGTTAAGAAGTTCCCTTGTAAAAATTTGATAGCCTAACAGCGTCACTTTAAAATTCAGAAAACGAGTTGATGAGACAAAAAGGGAATCTCATTACTTGGAAATAAATTTTACATAAATAATTATATATAATAACATATCCTAACATAATAAGATGTAAATTAAAATACCTAACAAAAATAAGTCTTTTAAAAAGAGGAGGATGAAAGGTTCACTTACCGATTTGGAAAACTTTCGAAACGTAAGCCCCATGAAAGAAGGGTCATACAATGAAGCTGTAAATACCCATAAATGAAATTATATTATACAAATAGTAAAATAATGGGCAGTACATAAACCACACAAAAAGAAAAGAGTGGCCAATGTAGCATAAATATCACGGGAATAAAAAGTGAGATGAAAATCCCCTTATGAAAAATTCGGCAGCCTAACGGCGCCACATAAAACTTCCAAAAATGGATTGATGAGATAAAATAGGATTTTCAATCATATTAAAATAAAATTTAAAGAAAGATAAATACAAAATAACATCCCCCAACATAATAAAGAGGAGCTTAAAGTAAGTTACATAAAAAGAGTACTTAAAAAGAAAGAGAGAGGTGGGATCCCTTACCTCAACTCCGACTTGTCTTGTTCGTTTCTTTATATTCCTGAATAATACACTTTGGTAAATTTATAATTTCTTAAGGTCCTCCTTTAAATATTACTATTCAGTTCATATCACATATTATAATGTTATAATAATTGGTTAATAATGTGGGTTCATATCAGACGTTTTTGTCGATGTTTGGTACATGAGTCAAAAATGAACTTGTTTGAAAATGATTGTCCATGTAGTTATAAGAAAATCATCTCCAGAGTAGTATTAATGAATTAAATATCATATATATCTAGTACATATTCATTTTATACTATTCCATAACATTTGGAGATAAAAAGAAATGAAATGCACAGTTCATGGAGACGGTAGGCCGTACGTACGCATGAACGCTACTTTCATTTCTTTGTCATATTAATGGAATTAAAAAAAATTGAGAGGTATATATATTATAATTAAAGTATAATAAATATGTTATATAGGTCACATAATTTCATTAATTTCATCCTTTATACATTCCATGTCTTTCATGAACGAGTCACATCACTTGAGGGGGCGGTAGTCCACACTTCCTCGTATGAAATTATCGCATTTTCACAAAATGAAAAGCATAAAGGTATGTTATAAATATGAAATACAAAAGCATATGGAAAAAATAAATACCATATATATCATATATAAAATACAGTAACATCAAAATTTTCACCACGAAAGGTGTTAAGAGAAGACTGAACAATCATCGTTTCGTGAGGCAGTAATTCACCATCCACAGAAACCGTATGTTCTTTAACCATTAGACGGAGGTGTGTGTAAGTGTAGATCTAATACTTCACATAACAACATCCTAGTATATTTAAGATACTAGTTTTCTTACAAAATAAAGGAATAAAAAGAGTTTAGGGGTTTGGAAAAGCAAAATAAAACAAAAGAAGACAAGTGAAGGAATTACCTTTAAATCGGGTAACTCTCCTTGGTTTGAACCAAAAGGGTTTCTTGAAGAGAATTATGCCAATGGTGAGGCATCAATGATGAAGAGAGGGATTTGTAGAGATAAAATGGGTAGGTTTTTTCCGAGCCAAAGTCTTGCGAGGTGTGGGTAAGGTGGTAGAGGTGGGTGCCTTTTATAAGAGAAGAGGAGTGGCACTCTTGGAAAGTTAAAAAATATTACATTATTATAAAATGATTTTCGGTTTTTAAAGGTCCCAAAAGGATATGTTTCAAGGATAAGGTGATAAGGTTTCGAAATACACCCATCCAATAGGTTTGTGACAAGTGTAAGAATTATATTGTACCCTATCATCTCATTTTATTTAAATCGTTCATTTATGAGGTAATCACTGCATCATCACGGTGTCATAAATAAATTAATTTATTTAATGTCTAAAAATTATAAAAAAATATCATGATGTAGGAAATATTTTTAGATTTATAATGAATATTTATAGTCAAAAATATGACTTGTATAACCCCATGTAAAAATGGTTTTAGTAAAACAATACATGTTTGTGACATTTTAATTTTAACTTTAAAGAAAAAGTTATTAATGTCATTTTCCAACCAAAGTGGCTCCATGGGGTCTCCAAGTTGACCCGTGGATTTTCTTGGTCTGCCATGACTCATCAAATAAGGGTAGGACATGTGTCAAGGTCGTTTCATATTATTATAACATTATCTTTACCTTAAATTACACTAATTACCTTTAATCGCGATTAATAAAACATAAAAGTTACTATTCACCAAAAAATTATTTTATTCTCATTGAACCACATTTTACTTCCTAATGACAACCATGTATGTCGGATTTTTGAAAATCAAATCACAGAAGTTGTAATGTTTCATTTAAATGAAAAATCAGTTTCTTTAACTACCACTTAGTGGTTTCACTATTCATCAAAAATTGACGTTTTTCAGAAAAATACCAAAAATTCACCCTAAGCTATATTTGATATTCCGAATTCAAAAATGATGTCTATTTTAAAAAATTCAAAACATATAAGTTGCATTAATTAATTTAATAATTAATTCCCGCTGTCAAAACAAATAGCGTGTTTTTAAGAAACAGTATCTATTAAAAGATTGACACTAGTTTAAGTCCAATTTCAATGTGAAATTAATTCCAATGAACACCATTGGATTAAATGGTAAAAATATATTATAATTGGACTTTAAGAAAATTCAAAATATAATATAATCATATAAATAAATTAGATTAAAAATATGTTTTGAATTAAAATACAACATTTTTCACTATTCATTTAAAAAAATTAACTTTATCGGAAAAAATACCAAAAATTTACACAAAGTAAATTTTGATGTCCCGATTCTAAATAAGAATTTTATTTGGTCCAATAGAATGTATAAAAGTGACCAAAACTATATTAAAGAGTATTCACCATCAAAAGGTGATAAATCGACCTTTTAGTGAATTCTAGAGTATTTATGCTAAAATTGAATTCTTTTCATATTCTTAGACTTTATCTTTTATTGGATAAATGTAAAAACATTTAACAAACATATATAATCATATTTTAGTTATTTCCATTCATTTCCGCCAATACAATGGTTAGGCGTTAACTACCATATAAAATAATATTATTTTTTTATTAGAGTGCAACGTATGATTTCAAAGAAACTCGTTGTTGCGTATTGGGTACGCCATCGAGCATAGCATTACCTTTAAAGTAATATTAATATTTTATTCACAAATATTAATAAATATGAAAAATTGGTATTCTTTATTTACCTGGGATGTTACATCCTTCCCCCCTTTTTGGAATTGCATCCTCGCAATATTAAAATTGGGCTTGGAAACTTCATTGAAAGCCCCACATCAGAAAAGGAGTAAATTTAACTGTCACTTTAAAAGAAAGAAAGGGAAGTTCAAAGGTCACCCTAGTTAATCCATACTAGGATTCCATGTAGGAAAACATGGATATGGAAGAAAAAACAAAGGACCATGTTCTGAGGGAGAGTGATAGAAAACATGTTTAGGAGAATGTTAACCACCAGAAAATCACAAACTGTTGATGGGTTAAACGGTATTTGATTCCCCAGTAGGAAAAGTTAACAGACAAATTTTTTGTTTTTAAGTCACTTTTCATGGAGGAATTTATTTATGATCCTAACTAAATCATAAGGAAACATACTTACTTTTCGTGTAGACTCTCATCTCATACTAGATTTCTTACACAAACTCATATTTTCTCCAAAAGACGAGTATTTAGGATGACTTTTTAATGTTAAGAGTGTTATAATCAACATCTATAGAATCACAAAATCCAAAAAAGAGAACTATATATTTCCCATGTATTTAGACAAAAACCAAAACCAAAATTGTTAGCACAAGATCAGATAATACCCAAAAAGGATAATCCTTTATAAAAATAAAATATATTCTTAATCTCCAAAATTTGTCCAACAAAACCCAAAGTTCAACGAAGACCATTCGATAAAAAATTTGTCCATAAAATTCATCAAAGTAAACCGAACTAAGATTGAAACCCAAATATTTGAAGGATTTAATCACATAGTCTTCTAAGGGACAAATTAACATTTATCTCCAAATAACATCAGTTGCTCTTAAAGTCTCATACTGAAAATGTATTAACCTAATCACATATCCTCCATGATAGGTTAATAATTTCCATAGATAACCCAAAATAAACTTATTATAGATTCCTAAGATCATCTAACAAAAAAGAATTAGTCAAACTAACCAGGGACTTCACGTAGTCCAGTGGTAGGCGATAAATACCAGTCGCACATTGATTGTGGGTTCGATTCCTGTAGCTTCGTCAGACGTGACAGGTTGTCACACGGTCTACGTGTTGTCCTTTTTCCAAAACTACATAATTCTTATAACATTCCCCAAAAATCTATAAAATCATCAAAAATAACCGTAACATAATTTAACCTCATGTTTTTCTCATGTCGTTCATATTTCATCATAACATATAGTAACCCATAATTACCTCAAAAGTAAGGATCATATAAACCCTAATGGTTACCTTTATAATTATTACCTAAACTTCCACGTCGAGTTTTTTCTCTCATACATGATGCATTAGAGAACTCACCAAGGTTCAAGTGGTTTATCATGACTATTGATAGTTGGTTTAGAATAACCATGAGATTTTTCATTGAATCCCTCATTTCATCCAGTCTCTTAATCAGAGAACCACCACAGTTTCATTCAAACCCATTGTCTCTTTGGTGCCTGCTAGATCCATCCATTTACTAAAACCAAAAATGTCAGTGTCAGTATATCAACAAAATCATCATGTACTAATGAGGAAGATAAACACTAAGATATACTTACTCATTCACTTTATCTAAAAACTATGACTCTTTCTGAAATCAAAGCCATTATGGTAATGTCACTTATGCTTAAAGAATACCCTAACCTCTAAAGTTATCTAAACCGACCTATGATACCAACTATAAGCACCCAGACTTAAACATTACTTATTATTGAATTAAATGAATAATTCACATTGAGGATCTTTTCAGGTTTAGAGTTTTAGATAATTAAGACATAACTATTACATCTCAAAGATTTCAAAGTAGACACATCTACTCATCTTCCATTTTTTTCACAAAATAAAAACTCTTGAACATAAGAGTCATGTCTAGTTCCTTTTTTTAGATAGCGTGGCATTTCCTTGATCCCATCCTTGACCCTCTTCATCTTTATGTCCTGTGAAAAACATTTCAAAAACTTGGGATGAGCATAAAAAAGCTCAGTAAGGGTTATAACAATACGGAAAGAAAACATTAGTCCACATGTACATAAGAATCAAGGAAATCATAATATTTATGCATAACTCCATAGAAATAATAAGACATAAAGGTAACTTGAGGCATTCATAACATTCTTATGTAGGGAGTAACCCTAATTGTTACGTTTGGAATACCATCACAGTATATTCCTTAAATCTCTTCGGAGAAACCTTAATGTTTAACCCCTTCGCATTACCCAATGCATTGGAGAGCTATATCGGGCTCACCCGCCCTTAGTTTATCACGGAACCACCCGTCTTCATAACAATTCCCAAGAACCATAACATAATCGTATCACATAAAACATGAATAAAGGAAACATAAAATTTCCACATTTCAATCACAAGATATCAATACAACACATTGATATAATAAAAAAAATTATGAAAACCATTTTCAATACCAAAATAAAAAAAAGTAAAACATGGTATTTATTTTCCATTTTAAAAAATGTTATGTCTAGTAGAGGAAGCCAAAACTCAAATAATGGTCACGGAAGCGGAGAAGTCATTGTCGCCGCATACATACGATAAAAAAATTCCCTTTTTTCTTTTAGTAAAACGCTTCGTATAAAAAAGATTCCTTTTGAATAAACGTAAAAGTCAAAGGGGTTTATACACCGTATAAAAGAATGTTGTGTATAAAACAAAATATTCCTCAATTAAATGATATTGAGACGAAGTCTCATACCACTTTGAAGATTTTAACATTTTAAACCATTAATATCCATAGAAATAAATCCTTAAAACCATTTTGAGAACATGGATATTAATGAGAAATATTTATAAGAATAAATCATTAAAACATTTAAAACGATATTTTTGTTAAATGGTTTTTAACAAAATGAGAGACACTTGAATACAATAATTGAGGAATAACATTTATTCAGAACTTTATAATATCATGAGAATAAAGGGATTCATGATATAATATGCCAAAGGACAGTATATACACCATATAAGAGTGAATTTGTGCATAACAACAATGAAGTCTCAATAGAAATGTAAAATGAGATGAAATCCCTTATAAAGAAGGTATCCTTAAATTAAGGATAAATCAAACTCATAATTATGTGTGAAAAATATAAATACACCCAATATAAGTGGATATTAAGTTTAAAACAACCAGATTTCATTTACACATATTCATAGGATTATATATTCAATAACTACAAGTTGAACCCAAAGAAATCAAAACTGGGTTAAGAAGTTCCCTTGTAAAAATTCGACAGCCTAACGGTGTCACATTAAAATTCAGAAAACGAGTTGATGAGACAAAAAGGGAATCTCTTAACTTGTAAATAAATTTTACATAAATAAAGATATAGAATAACATATCCTAACATAATACGATGTAAATTAAAAGACCTAACAAAAAGGAGTCTTTTAAAAAGAGGAGGGTGAAAGGTTCCCTTACCGATTTGGGCAACTTTCGAAACGTACACCCCATGAAAGAAGGCTAATAAAATGAAGATGTAAATACCCATAAATGAGATTATATTATACAAATAGTAAAATAATGGTCAGTACATACACCACACAAAATTAAAGAGTGGCCAATGTAGCATGAATCTCACGGGAATAAAAAGTGAGATGAAAATCCCCTTATGAAAAATTCGGCAGCCTAACGGCGCCACATAAAACTTTCAAAAATGGATTGATGAGATAAAATAGGGTCTCTAATCATATTAACATAAAAATTAAATAAATATTAATATAAAATAACATCCCCCAACATAAGAAATATGAGCTTAAAGTAAGTTACATAAAAAGAGTACTTAAAAAAGAAAGAGAGAGGTGGGATCCCTTACCTCAAGTCTGACTTGTCTTGTTCGTTTCTTTATATTCCTGAATAATAAACTTTGGTAAATTTATAATTTCTTATGTTCCTCTTCTAAATATTATTATTCAGTTCATATCACATATTATAATTTTATAATAATTGGTTAATAATTTGGGTTCATATCAGACGTTTTTGTCGATGTTTGGTACATGAGTCAAAAATGAACTTGTTTGAAAATGATTGTCCATGTAGTTATAAGTAAATAATCTCCAGAATAGTATTAATGATTTAAATATCATATATATCCAGTACATATTCATTTTATACTATTACATAACATTTGGAGATAAAAAGAAATTAAATGCACCGTTCACGGAGATGATAGGCCGTACGTACGCATGAACGCTACTTTCATTTCTTTGTCATATTAATGGAATTAAAAATAATTTAGAGGTATATAAATTATAATTCCAGTATAATATATATGTTATATAGGTCACATAAGTTCATTAATTTCATTCTTTATAGATTACATGTATTTCATGAACGAGTCACATCACTTGAGGGGGCGGTAGTCCACACTTCCTCGTATGAAATTATCGCATTTGGACAACATGAAAAGCATAAAGGTATGTTTTAAATATAAAATACAGAAGCATATGGAAAAAAATAATACCATATATATCATATATAAAATACAATTTAATCATAATGGCCACCATGAAAGGTGTTAATAGATTATTGAACAATCATCGTTTCGTGAGGGCAGTAATTCACCATCCACAGAAACAGTATGTTCTTTAACCATTAGACGGAGGTGTGTGTAAGGTTAGATTGAATCATTCACATAAAAACATCATATTATATTTATTATACTGGTTTTGTTACAAAATAAAGTAATAAAAAGAGTTTATGGGTGTGGAGAAGAAAAATAAAACAAAAGAACACAAGTGAATGCATTACCTTTAAATCGGGTAACTCAGATTCGTTTCAACCAAAAGGGTTTCTTGAAGAGAATTCTCCCAAAGGTGAGGCATCAATGATGAAGATAGGTATGTGGAGAGATTAAATGGGTAGGTTTTTTCTAATCCAAAGTATTTAGAGGTGTGGGTAATGTGGTAGAGGTGGGGGCCTTTTATAAGAGAAGAGGAGAGGCACTCTTGGAAAGTTATAAAATATTACTTTATTATAAAATGATTTTCGGATTTTAAAGGTCCCAAAAGGATATGTGTCGAGGCTAAGGTGATAAGGTTTCGAAATCCACCAATGAAATAGGTTTGTGACAAGTGTAATACTTAGAGTTTACCCTATCTTCTCATTTTATTTAAATCGTTCATTTATGAGGTAATCACTGCATCATCACGGTGTCATAAATAAATTATTTTATTTAATGTCTAAAATTATAAAAAATATATCATGATATAGGAAATCATTTTATATTTCTAATTATTATTTATAGTAAAAAATATGACTTGTATAACCCCATGTAAAAATTGTTTTAGTAAAACAATACATGTTTGTGACATTTTAATTTTAACATTAAATAAAAAGTTATCAATGTCATTTTCAAACCAATGTGGCTCCATGGGGTCCCCATGTTGACCCATGGATTGTCTTGGTCGGCCATGACTCATCCAATAAGGTTAGGACATGTGTCATGGTCGTTTGATATTATTATAACATTATCTTTACCTTAAATTACACTAATTACCTTTAATCGCGATTAATAAAACATAAAAGTTACTATTCACCAAAAAATTATTTTAATCTCATTGAACCACATTTTACTTCCTAATGACAACCATGTATGTCGGATTTTTGAAAATAAAATCACAGAAGTTGTAAACTTTCATTTAAACGAAAAATCAGTTTCTTTAACTACCACTTAGTGGTTTCACTATTCATCAAAAATTGACAATTTTCAGAAAAATACAAAAAATTCACCCTAAGATATATTTGATATTCTGAATTCAAAAATGATGTCTATTTTACAAAATTAAAAACATATAATTTGAATTAATTAATTTAATAATTAATTCCCGCTGTCAAAACAAATAACGTGTTTTTAAGAAAGAGTATCTATTAAAAGATTGACACTAGTTTAAGTCCAATTTCAATGTGAAATTAATTCCAATGACCACCATTGGATTAAATGGTAAAAATATATTATAATTGTACTTTAAAAAATTCAAAAGATAATCTAGTCATATAAATAAATTAGATTAAAAATATTTTTTGAATTAAAATACAACATTTTTCACTATTCATTAAAACAATTAACTTTATCGGAAAAATACCAAAAATTTACACAAAGTAAAATTTGATGTCCCGATTCTCAAGAAGAATTTTATTTGGTCCAATAGAATTTATAAGAGTGACCAAAACTATATTAAATAGTATTCACCATCAAAAGGCGATAAATCGACCTTTTAGATAATTCTAGAGTATTTATGCTTAAAATTGAATTCTTTTCATATTTTAAGCCTTTATCTTTTATTGGATAAATGTAAAAACATTTAACAAACATATATAATCATATTTTAGTTATTTGCATTCATTATCGCCAATACAATGGTTAGGTGTTAACTACCATATAAAATAATATTATTTTATTATTAGAGTGCAACGTAAGATTTCAAAGAAACTCGTTGTTGCGTATTGGGTACGCCATCGAGCATAGCATTACCTTCAAAGTAATATTAATATTTTATTCACAAATACTAATAAATATGAAAAAGTGATATTCTTTATTTACCTGGGATGTTACATCCTTCCCCCCTTTTGTAAATTGCGTCCTCACAATTTTAAAATTGGGATTGGAAACTTCATTGAAATCCCCACATCAGAAAAGGAGTAAATTAAACTGTCACTTTAAAAGAAAGAAAGGGAAGTTCAAAGGTCACCCGAGTTAAACAATACCCGGATTCCATGTAGGAAAACATGGATATAGAAGAAAAAAACAAAGGGTCATGTTCTGAGGGAGAGTGATAGAAAACATGTTTAGGAGAAAGTTAACCACCAGAAAATCACAAACTGGTGATGGGTTAAATGGTATTTGATTCCCCAGTAGGAAAAGTTAACAGACAAAATTTTTGTTTTTAAGTCACTTTTTATTGAAGAATTTATTTATGATCCTAACTAAATCATAAGTAAACATACTTACTTGTCGTGTAGACTCTCATCTCCTACTAGATTTCTTACACAAACTCATATTTTTCCAAAAGACGAGTATTTAGGATGACTTTTTCACATTAAGAGTGATATAATCAACATCTAGAAAATCACTTAATCCACAAAAGAGAACTATATATTTCACATGTCTTTAGACAAAAACCAAAACCAAAATTGTTAGTACGAGATCAGATAATACCCAAAAAGTATAATCCTTTATAAAATTAAAATATATTATTAATCTCCAAAATTTGTCCAGCAAAACCCAAAGTTCAACGAAGACCATTCGATAAAAAAATTTTCCATAAAATTCATCACAGTAAACCAAACTAAGATTGAAACCCAAATATTTGAAGTATTTAATCACATAGTCTTCCAAGTTACAAATTAACATTTATCTCCAGATAACATCAGTTCCTCGTAAAGTCTCATACTGAAAAGTAATTATCCTAATCACATATCCTCCATGATAGGTTAATAATTTCCATAGATAACCCAGAATCATCTTATTCTAGATTCATAAGATCATCTAACAAAAAAGAATTAGTCAAACTAACCAGGGACTTCACGTAGTCCAGTGGTAGGCGATAAATACCAGTCGCACTTTGGTTGTGGGTTTGATTCCCGTAGCTTCGTCAGACGCGATAGGATGTAAAACGGTCTACGTGTTGTCCTTTTTCCAAAACTACATAATTCTTATAAAATTCCCCAAAAAGCGATAAAATCTTCAAAAATAACCATAAAATAATTTAACCTCATGTTTTTCTCATGTCGTTCATATTCCATCATAACATATAGTAACCCATAATTACCTCAACAGTAAGTATCATATAAACATTAATGGTTACCTTTATAATTATTACCTGAACTTCCACATCGAGTTGGTTCTCTCGTACATGATGCATTAGAGAAATCACCAAGGTTAAAGTGGTTTATCATGACTCCTGATAGTTGGTTTAGAATAACCACGAGATTTCTCATTGAATCCCCCATTTCATCCAGTCTCTTAATTAGAGAACCACCACAGTTTCCTTCAAACCCATTGTCACTTTGGTGCCTGCTAGATCCATCCATTTAGTAAAACCAAAAATGTCAGTGTGAGTATATCAAAAAAATCATCATGTACTAATGAGGAAGATAAACACTAAGATATACTTACTCATTCACTTTATCTAAAAACTATGACTCTTTCTGAAATCCTAGCCACTATGGTAATGTCACTTATGCTTAAAGAATACCCTAACCTCTAAAGTTATCTAAATCGACCTCTAATACCAATTATAAGGACCCAGCCTTAAACATTAATGATTATTGAATTAAATGAATAATACACATTGAGGATCTTTTTAGGTTTAGATTTTTAGAGAATTAGGACATAACTATTACATCTCAAAGATTACAAAGTAGACACATCTACTCAGCTTCCATTTTTTTCACAAAATAAAAACTCTTAAACATAAGAGTCATGTCTAGTTCCTTGTTTTAGACAGCTTGACATTTCCTTGATCCCATCCTTGATCATATTCATCTTTATGTCCTGTGAAAAACATTTCAAAAACTTGGGATGAGCATAAAAAGCTCAGTAAGGGTTATAACAATATGGAAAGAAAAAATTAGTCCATGTGTACATAAGAATCAAGGAAATCATAAAATTTATGCATAACTCAGTAGAAATAATAAGACATAAAGGTAACTTGATGCATTCATAACATTCCTACGTTGGGAGTAACCCTCATGGTTACATTTGGAATACCCATCACAGTATATTCCCTAAATCTCTTCAGAGAAAATTTAACGTTTAACCCCTTTGTGTTAACCAATGCATTGGAGATCTATATCAGGCTCACCCGCCCTTAGTTTATCACGGAACCACCCATCATCATAACAATTCCCAAGAACCATAACATAATCATATCACATAAAACATGCATAAAGGAAACATAAAATTTCCACATTTCAATCACAAGATATCAATACAACACATTGATATAATAAAAACATTATGAAAACCATTTTCAATACCAAAATAAAAGAAAAGTAAAACATCGTATTTATTTTCCATTTTAAAAAAAGTTATGGCTTGTAGAGGAAGCCGAAACTCAAATAATGGTTATGGCGGAGGGGAAGTCGTTGTCGCTACATATGTACGACAAAAACATTCCCTTTTGTATTTTAGTAAAACGCTTCATATAAAAAATATTCCTTTTGAATAAATGTAAAAGTCAAATGGGTTTATACACCGTATAAAAAAAGTTGTGTATAAAACAAAATATGCCTCAATTAAAGGAGATTGAGACGAAGTCCCATACCACTTTGAAGATTTTAACATTTTAAACCATTAATATCCATATAAATAAATCCTTAAAACCATTCTGAGAACATAGATACTAATGAGAAATATTTATAAGAATAAATCATTAAAACATTTAAAATGATATTTTAGTTAAAGGGTTTTTAACAAAATGAGAGACACTTGAATATAATAATTGAGGAAAAACATTTACTCAGAACTTTATAATATCATGAGAATAAAGGGATTCATGATGTAATATTCCAAAAAACATTATATACACCATATAAGAGTGAATTGGTGCATAACAACAATGAAGTCTCAATAGAAATGTAAAATTAGATGAAATCCATTTTAAAGAAGTTATCCTTAAATTAAGGATAAAGCAATCTAATAATTATGTGTGAAAAATATAAATACACCCAATATAAGTGGATATTAAGTGTAAAACAACCAGAGGTCATTTACACATATTTATAGGATGACATATTCAATAACTACAAGTTGAACCCAAAGAAATCGAAATTGGGTTAAGAAGTTCCCTTGTAAAAATTCGACAGCCTAACGGTATCACTTTAAAATTCAGAAAACGAGTTGATGAGACAAAAAGGGAATCTCATAACTTGGAAATAAATTTTACATAAATAAGGACATAGAATAACAAATCCTAACATTATAAGATGTAAATTAAAAGACCTAACAAAAATAAGTCTTTTAAAAAGGGGAGGGTGAACGGTACCCTTACCGATTGGGGCAACTTTCGAAACGTACACCCCCTGAAAGAAGGGTCATACAATAAAGATGTAAATACCCATAAATGAGATTATATTATACAAGTAGTAAAATAATGGGCAGTAAATACACCACACAAAAGGAAATAGTTTCCAATGTAGCATGAATCTCACGAGAATAAAAAGTGAGATGAAAATCCCCTTATGAAAAAATCGGCAGCCTAACGGCACCACATAAAACTTCCAAAAATGGATTGATGAGATAAAATAGGGTCTCTAATCATATTAAAATAAAATTTAAATAAATATGAATATAAAATAACATCCCCCAATATACAAAGATGATCTTAAAGTAATTTACATAAAAAGAGTACTTAAAAAGAAAGAGAGAGGTGGGATCCCTTACCTCAAGTCCGACTTGTCTTGTTCGTTTCTTTATATTACTGAATAATAAACTTTGGTCAATTTATAATTTCTTAAAGTCCTCATTTAAATATTATTATTCATTTTATATCACATATTATAATGTTATAATAATTGGATAATAATGTGGGTTCATATCAGACGTTTTTGTCGATGTTTGGTACATGAGTCAAAAATGAACTTGTTTGAAAATGATTGTCCATGTAGTTATAAGTAAATCATCTACAGAATAGTATTAATTATTTAAATATCATATATATCCAGTAAATATTCATTTTATAATATTCCAGAACATTTTCAGATAAAAATAAATGAAATGAACCGTTCATGGAGATGGTAGGTCGTACGTACGCATGAACGCTACTTTCATTTCTTTGTCATATAAATAGAATTAAAAATAATTGAGAGGTATATATATTATAATTAAAGTATAATATATATGTTATATAGGTCACATAATTTCATTAATTGCATTATTTATACATTCCATGTATTGCATGAACGAGTCACATCACTTGAGGGGTCGGTAGTCCACACTTCCTCGTATGAAATTATCGCATTTGCACAACTTTCAAATCATAAAGGTATGTTTTAAATATAAAATACAGAAGGATATGGAAAACATAAATACCATATATATCATATATAAAATACAGTGACATCATAATGGCCACCATGAAAGGTGTTAAGAGAATATTGAACAATCATCGTTTCGTGAGGCCGTAATTCACCATCCACAGAAACCGTATGTTCTTTAACCATTAGACGGAGGTGTGTGTAAGTTTAGCTAGAATCCTTCACATAAAAACATCCTAGTATATTTAAGATACTGTTTTTGTTACAAAATAAAGGAATAAAAAGAGTTTAGGGGTTTGGAGAAGCAAAATAAAACACAAGAAGACAAGTGAAGGCATTACCTTTAAATCGGGTAACTCCCCTTGGTTTGAACCAAAAGGGTTTCTTGAAGAGCATTATGCCAAAGGTGAGGCATCAATGATGAAGAGAGGGATGTGTAGAGATAAAATGGGTAGGTTTGGTTCGAGCCAAAGGCTTGAGAGGTGTGGGTAAGGTGGTAGAGGTGGGGACCTTTTATAAGAGAAGAGGAGGGGCACTCTTGGAAAGTTATAAAATATTACATTATTATAAAATGATTTTAGGATTTTAAAGGTCCCAAAAGGATATGTTTCGAGTCTAAGGTGATAAAGTTTCTAAATCCACCCATCGAATAGGTTTTTGATAAGTTTAATACTTAGATTGTACCCTATCTTCTCATTTTATTTAAATCGTTCATTTATGAGGTAATCACTGCATCATCACGGTGTCATAAATAAATTAATTTATTTAATGTCTAAAAATTATAAAAAAAATATCATGATGTAGGAAATATTTTTAGATTTCTAATAAATATTTATAGTAATAAATATGACTTGTATAACCCCATGTAAAAATTGTTTTAGTAAAAAAATACATGTTTGTGACATTTTAATTTTAACTTTAAATAAAAAGTTATTAATGTCATTTTCCTACCAAAGTGCTACATGGGGTCCCCAAGTTGACCCATGGATTGTCATGGTCGCCCATGAATCATTAAATAAGGGTAGGACATGTGTCAAGGTCATTTAATATTATTATAACATTATCTATACCTTAAATTACATTAATTACCTTTAATCGCGATTAATAAAACATAAAAGTTACTATTCACCAAAAAATTATTTTAATCTCATTGAACCAAATTTTACTTACTAATGAAAACCTTGTATGTCGGATTTTTGAAAGTCAAATCACAGAAGTTGTAAAGATTCATTTAAATGAAAAATCAGTTTCTTTAACTACCACTTAGTGGTTTCACTATTCATCAAAAATTGACGTTTTTCAGAAAAATACCAAAAATTCACCCTAAGATATATTTGATATTCCGAAATCAAAAATGATGTCTATTTTAAAAAATTAAAAACATATAAGTTGCATTAATTAATTTAATAATTAATTCCCGCTGTCAAAACAAATAGTGTGTTTTTAAGAAACGGTATCTATTAAAAGATTGACACTAGTTTAAGTCCAATTTCAATGTGAAATTAATTCCCATTACCACCATTGGATTAAATGGTAAAAATATATTATAATTGGACTTTAAAAAATTCAAAAGATAATATAATCATATAAATAAATTAGATTAAAAAGAGGTTTTGAATTAAAATACAACATTTTTCACTATTCATTAAAAAAATTAACATTATCGGAAAAATACCAAAAATTTAAACAAAGTAAAGTTTGATTTCCCGATTCTAAAGAAGAATTTTATTTAGTCCAATAGAATTTATATGAGTGACCAAAACTATATTAAAGAGGATTCACCATCAAAAGGCGATAAATCGACCTTTTAGTGAATTCTAGAGTATTTATGCTTAAAATTGATTTATTTTCATATTTTAATCCATTATCTTTTATTAGATAAATGTAAAAACATTTAACAAACATATATAATCATATTTTAGTTATTTCCATTCATTCCTGCAATACAATGGTTAGGCGTTAACTACCATATAAAATAATATTATTTAATTATTAGAGTGCAACGTAAGATTTCAAAGAAAATCGTTGTTGCGTATTGGGTACCCCATCGAGCATAGCATTCCCTTTAAAGTAATATTAATATTTTATTCAAAAATATTAATAAATATGAAAAAGTGATATTATTTATTTACCTGGGATGTTACACTAACCTAGGGTTTATCTTTGGGATTTCTTGGTCTATTATTCTAGTTTTAGGCTTTATCTACCTTCCTTGATGTGCGGCGGTGGTACGATTGAATTTTTTCACAATAGATTCAAGATTTTAACAATTTTGGTAGGTGATTTATTTGTGTTTGAAATCCTTGTGACATATATTTCTATGTTCAGGGTATTTTCATGTCTATTTGATTTGATTATTGGTGAAAAAATGGTTTTAGGGGTGTTTGTAATGCAAATGAATTTTTAGTACCATTTTCATGTGAAATTGGGGGTTTTCAAAGAAATATTTTATTGGTTCGTTTTAGGCTGCCCTATAACTACTTATTTGATTTTATTGAGGTGTATTATGGCTGAAAATACTGTTTTTAGTGTTTATATATTTTGGTTGTTGCTGTGAAAATCTGTTTTAATGGTGTTTGTGAAGCATATGAAATATAAGTGCCATGTTTCTGTGAAAATTGAGGGTTTGCAATGATATCACTTCTTAAACAATATGGGGCTTCCCTAAAACAGATTTTTTGGTTTCATTGAAAGTTGTCTTGCTTCTATTTCTATTTTTGGGACTTTTATGTATGCACATGGTGTGGAAAGTGGAGATTTTAAGGAGTTTTGGGTGCAAAACGATGTGATATTTTGAGAAGTTGTTCTATTGATAATCAAGATGTTTTGTCGTGTGTTTTAAGTGGAATAATGTTTGTATAGATAATATATTTTTTTTATGTGACCATTAGTGGAATTGTTATATTAAATGGGATGTCTTTTTCTTACTAAAATTGTTTGATCACAAAGGGGTAAGCCCGGGTACCTCGGTGGTCGGATATGTACCAGTACGGCTAGTGATCCGGATGGGTTTTGTCCCTATTTCACCGAGAAAATGGATAACGACAACACTATCTATACTATGTGGATAGTGTTTGGGGACCAATAGGTTATGTTTATGTTCCCCACTAGTGGCTCATGCATTGGAATGTATTATGACATGGATACATTACACTGAGGTACGAGGTACATAAGGCCCGAGACTATCTAGATCCAAGGGTTGTTCCTTTTTAGTACTCATTGGATTTGTGGTATTTAACCTTGTATTAGGGTGTGTTCAGATATTCATTACATTAGCTAACAAGTCTTATTAAAATGTTATAACATTCTCAAAGTTTTATTGTGGAAACTAATTTCAATTGGATGATGAATTCATTGGAATTTATCACCGCTTTTCTTTTAATATTAAAATTTCATTCTTTTTCACCTTGTATTGCATACTCTTTGGAATATTTGGTTGGTATCTTATTGGTATTAGTCTCAAAACCTACTTATAGCCCTTGGGTGAAAGTAGACTTGGTTATGTTTGATGCAGGTAAAGGAAAAGCCTTGGGTGAAGGCTGTTCGGGTTGTTAGTCCCCTCCTACGGTGCAGTGTTGTGGAGACGGCTCAGGGGTGACACCCCCTTATCATGTGGAGTCCTTGTGGATGATTTTATTTTATTTTTATTTATGTTTGGACCACTTATACATTATTTAAATCAATTTATTTTGTGCTGGATTTTTCTTATGTCTTGTTTGGCATGAAAATTTCAGATTCTTTTTATTGATTGTTTTTAAGGTTTTATACCTTCATACTCAGGTAAATTGTTTCCAAACCAAATTTATTTATACCTGGGCACTTGTGCTAGCCCATGGGGATAGGGAACACCCTTCGGGCGTTGTCATGGGATAGATTCGGTGCCGGTAATAGTGGTGGCCAGATTCAGTTCATGACCGAAAATGGATCTCAAAGGGTTTGATATACATTTTTATTACATTTACCTTATTTTCATGTCCAATAACCTTAATCAATATTTAAAATCACATCAACACCTTCTTTGAAATTTCAAACACCAGATGTCACTGAATATTATAATAATATCTTTTCTATCAACTATGGCAATTGTTGATGTGATGTTGAATGTCTATGAAATTATTTTCTACATCCTCATCTTGATAAGGTCACAATAGATTTATTTATCTAAATCCATCCTAGAATATTAGAGTTCTAAATCACATTATATATATTTCATTACAAGAACACATTTGAATGATCAACTAAAATCTATTATTGTAAGAGAACATAAACGAATGAAGGCATTGATCCAAAATAACTTTTAAATGGATAGAGAAAAATAGATATATGTCTTAATGAGTTTAAATAGTCCCCTCAGACTGACCATCAATATGAGGATGATAAGAAATATCAAAACTAAACTCTTTATCTTGATTATTCAGAATACTTTTGATAAAATCAAGGTAATCCTTAAAGCCTGATTAGATTCAATAGAATTTGGTACTCTATGAAAGCCTTTCAATTATATGATTTATATTATAGGAAGAAAATGAAGGGTGAAATATTATATTCTGGAAATTAAGCTCTCTGAATTTTAATGTTGATCAACTACAAACCATACATCATTATGTAAATTTAATGTTTTATGGAGTCTGAAAAAAAAATACATGGTTATTTTTCCCATTTATATTCTAGTATGAGAAAATGAGTAATTATCACCTTATATTTCTATCTCTCATCCATAAATTTCATAAATACTTGAAAATGAGGTATATCCTTTTAAATTCATCTCTTCTTGTTGTCACACAAAAATATACTATTTCATATTTATTTATATTTCATACTTCTAGGATGAATATTGAATGATGTACTATACTCCCCATCAACCAAATCCTAATTCAAATATAGTATGTGTCGGACACATACATTGATCCTTATCTTTATCATTCAATAACAATAAATGTTAAACTCAATAACATTTTTCACATTCTTTTGTAACACCACATATTTCTTTTTCACCTCATTAATCCTCGCATGGATAGTAGGTATGAAAATAATTTGAGTAAGATATGATTTCTCACCTTACATAAATATCTCTATATCCATCTGTTTCAAATCCATAAATATTAGAATTTTTTTATTCTCGTCATAGATTTGTTAACATTATCCTATTGACTCAAAGAATATATCTCATTATTCTATTTCTAACACTGATAATGTATTGAGTAGTCCTAATCTTTAATCAACTCCAACCCTCACCTTTGGTTTATATTAACCTATCTTTGATTGAATAAATATTTTAAAATTTTGTGATAATTATATATATAACATATTTCTCCACATATATATAATTCATATATATTTTAAGTGAAAAAATACCAAAATTAACTCTAAATCATCACTTTGAAAATTTTTCTTATGAGCGTCCAATTAGCTTATGGCACCAGCTATAACCCTATAATTTTACATGAGAAAATATTTTATTCACATATTTAATGAAACATTATATATTAAAACCTCTTATCCATTTTAGGGTAGTGTAAGAACATTCATACTACCCAGAATAATATTTAGTTCTTTAAAACACTCTTCATATTAATATATCCTTACAAACATAACCACAATCCATAGAAACATGGAAAATTGATTAAATATTAATTAGATATTTCCCACAAATCATTGTAAGTATCCTAAAAACCCAATAAAACTACAAATTTTAGTTACCGTGTTTGGTCTTAGCCACTTTACATTAACCCCCACCTCTAAAGGATTCATTAATATACCCTCATTTGATATTATAAGACCCATGAATTGATCTTTGCAAATCCAAAACTCACACATGTTTAATTTATCATACAAATTATCCTTCCTTAGGATCATCAGAAAAATTCTCAAATGTTCTTAATGCACTTCCTTTATCATTGAATATCAATGAATATCATCAATAAATCCTTCCACAATATAGTAAAGGTAATCTATAAAAAAACTATTCATTAAAAAATTAATATTGTATAAACATTGGAAATCCAAATGGAATTAAAAAAATTCATAATGGCCATACATTGTAAAGAAGGATGTCGTTGCTACATATATCTTCTTTATCATTACCTCATGATTTATAGCCTGAATTTCAATCTAGGAAACAAGTAAATCTTCTCATAATTGATCAAATATGTCATAAATATTAGATAGATGATACTTGTTCTTAAATTTCATCTTCTTAGGTGTTTGATAATCATTGTAATGATTCATTAAAAAAACATTATTCTTAGAAAAATTACAAGTGAACCATATCAAAGAGAAGTAGGCTAAATTAATACATTATCTACAACTCATTGGAGTTTCTTTATCAATTCCTACAACTCAATTAGGTGCATTCTATATATTTTCTTTGTAACAGGTGTAGCTCTAGGTAAGGGATCTATTGAAAACTAAAATTCACAATTAGGTGGAAGAATAAGAACATATTTTGTAAATATATCATCACATTCATAAACAAAAAAATGTATTTAATTTTTAGTATCCCCTAAACTAATTCTGGTAAATTTCCCTCATTAAAATGTAGAAAATCCATATGAATAAATTTATTTACATTTTGTGTTCAGGTACATCTCTGTATAGATAGATGATTGAAAATGGATTTTGAATAATGAATGTAACATAATTTACCTAAAAATTAATATTTTCAACATACTAGGAGAACCAATCCATTACCATAATTACTTCAAATTCAACTACGGGAAATATAAAAATATTTGGAGTAAAAATAATCCCAAAAACTTCTATCAGAGATGATTTATAACATCAATATAATGTCATCCTACAATTATGATTATTCACATATAATTAAATAAATAATTGTTGAGCTAGTGATATGGTACACTTATAAAATTATTCAGATATAAAAGAGTGGGAAAAATTGTAATCAAGTAAAAAATTTCCCATTCTCAAGTGGATGATTGGTGTACATTTTATCATACTACTAGTAACTTTCATGACCACTATAGTAATTGTATAAGCTCATCCTTCTCCCCTTGGCACTTTTGTGTTAAATTCACTTGAAATTTAGAATCATATATATAATAATACCCCATTTATTTTTAGTTAATGAAATATATATTCATGGATTCTTCTTTATACTATAATTTTTAAGAATTGTGGCCTTTTTCAACAATATTATTCCAAAATTATTTTCATTTTAGGTATGTATCATAGTGTTTCTTACCAAAAGTATCACATGTTGGAAAATTGTTTTTACTCTTCTTCCCCTTATCTATATTTTAACTATTTACAATTATTCTATTTTATTCATTTGATTCCATATAGTTTTTTGAATTTCTTGTCAATATCTAGATAAAATGTAATAATATATCCTTATATGACAAGAATGTTTTGAATACAAGTTACCTATGAAAGTATTTTATAATACCATCAAATAAAAAATCAGTGTTTCTCTATATATTTCATATGTATTACATTTTATTAGTTGTTACAATTTTAATTATAGATTCATACATAGAAAAATTCTCCATATACTTTTGCCTTAGTCTCTTGAATCAAACCTCCATATCCATTTTTTATATTCGAGGAAAATATTTTTCTAAGAAAAGATCCAAACAAATATTCCTTTCAATGATTTATATTTACTACTCATCCTTAGTTTTTTGAATCAATGACCAATATTGATCTAAATATCCAAATAGATAGCAATCTACCATGAAGACCTTGAATATTTCATGACTTCCCAATGTGATAAATATCTTATCTAAGGAACATATAAATTTGTCAAATATAAATGGATTTTTAGTCGCATTGAATGTTGAAGTATCCTTACACATAAATATTTCTAACATTGATACACTATTAGGTAATTATTAAGGTTTATAACTTGAGTTAGCTTCCCCAATATAGTTATAATTTGATCTTCTCTAGTTGGATAACCATCCCCAGATTCATTATCTTTCCCTGGAGGGAAATACCTATATGGATTATGTGTATTGATATATATCTCATTTCATACACTAGATACCATTTTAAATAATGGAATACACTATATAATATTACAAAATTATGAATCATAATGAATAATTTTGAAACTATTGGAAAAATATAAAACAAATTTAAGGTATTTTCAAAGGTAAATTGAGAATCATAAAAACTTTTCCTTGACAATAATCTAAAATCAAAAATATTTATTCAAATGCATCATAATGTTTTCTGAAGAAAATGTGAATTAACCCATGAATACCCTCTAATCATGTCAAACTAGGTGTGAAGTATGGGAAAATGAACTGTGCACTAGAATAATGTTTGATATATACTCTAAAAACATTTCAGGTTTATTACCCCTCGATTCATAAATCCCAAAACTATGTCCATGGATTGTATCCATATAGGGATGTATTTTAAAGAATTATATATAATCTATACCTTACCAAGTCTTTTGGATGTTATCTTATGCATATAGTTATCCTCAAAGTCAGTCATAGGTTTATATTCCATAATCCATGTGTTCTTAAATCCAATTCACATGGTTCATACAAATATTCCACGTATACCAATAATAAAGACATTGTCCATTGTAGGAACGATTAAATGATTTCTTTTTATATTTTTTACAATATAGAAGGGATCACATCCAAAATTATTGAATTGTTTAGTAGTATTGGTAAACTAGATAAATTTTTGAAGCCTAAATTAATATTGAAAAAAATAAAGCATATAATTTTTATTGATAACACCATTATTCCATTTAGAATATCCCCATATAATAATCATAATAAAATCCCTAGAATCCTATTAAAAATAAACATAAAAAATATCTCAGATGCTCAGAAATGGTATGTGTAAAGCGAAAGTTAATTAACCATGAATAATATGGAAAGAATAAATTATTATCCAACAATTCCATATAGAAAACCACATGATCTAGAAACATATCCATGAATATAATAAAAATTAAAATAATCAAATGGGAATTAATAATTGATTTTATAAGGATGGAATTCATAATTATGGACACGTGAAACTTATCATTTAAGCCTCTTGAGAAGACATTATACACAAGTGGGTAAGGCCTTGAATAAATAGTAAAGCATGTTTACCCCACAAGACCTACCAATTCATGGGAGTTCTATGTAACATTAGATCCCACACATCAAATATCATTTCTAATGCATTAATCAGATAAATAAATAACATAACATAATCACGATGAATTAAAAATCAATAACAATTCATATTGGAAGAACTGACATATGAAATATCAATACATTCCCCCTAGTAAAATTGATCATTAAAAATAAATATAAATATAGTGTATTTTATTATAATATTATATTCTTAGTAGTGAATAATAATCAACTAGGTGTGTTGAAATAGTTGATAATTTTTTCTAAAGATCATTGGAAAATCTACCAAGGAAAGTACATGTTTTTTTTTTGAAATCACTTATTTACAATATAAAAATATAGAAAATATTAAGGAAAAAATTTTCTTAGAAAATAAAATTGAAAACATATAATTTATGATTCATTGAAATTATTTTTCATGATGATGGGAAATTTATTTCATATCTTATTTGTTAAAAAAATATTTTCTCACACTTTTGAAAAATGGTTAAAAATAAAATATTTAGAAAACAACCAAATGTTTCATTATAAATATTTTTTTTAAATAAAATAATCTATTAAAATTTAAATAATAAATAAATATAAAATTTTAAAAAAATAATGTTGGATGTATTATGAAATATATAGACATGGATGAGAAAGATTCCTGATCGAGTAGAAAAACATGGTGTATTTTCCTTAAAAACATAATTCCATTATACTGACTACTTAAATATAAAAAGAAGTATAAAAAATTTAATTTATTAAAATAAAAATAGAAGAATAATATACATTTGGATTATTATTGAATGATCAAATAATTCATCTAATGGATACTTGAACGTAAAAAATCCTGAATAATGATGACATTTTGGAATAAATCCTTACCTCAGGTCTGAATTCCTACAAACTTGTTTGAACCTCCATATAATAAATATATATTCCTATAATTAAAATATTAGTGCTTACCCATATATATCATACCATATATTTTTTTACCTATAATCATTTATCACCCATTTATTAACACTACTTGGTAAATATAACTCTTATGGGAAATAAGAACTTTATTTTTATGTATATTCTTTTTCAGTAGCTTGGATCATTATATATTGATTATTATTCATTTATATATCAAGTTTTAACCATGATATAAGTATCATATATATTTATTATATATTTATTTATACTAAAAAATCATATATCGATAAAGAAATACAATTACACCATTCATGGGGATGGTTGGCCATACATTTGCTTGAACACTATTATCCCTTTGTGATGGATGGAATGAGAGAAAGGTAAATAGTAATTTTTAATTTGAAAATAATTATTATATAATATATATTTGATAAATTTTACCTTATTAACATCCATTTAATTTATAAATTAAATATATATCACATCGCTTCCTGGAGGTGGTAGTGAACACGTGCACTTGATTGATGTTATAATTTTTCATTTTTTAAAAGAGGTTGGATAATTTTGATTTCATAATATTAGTAACATTTTGGTATATTAAGGTTAATGAATTTATTATTTTTTTTATAAATATAATGGATATATAAGAGGTTAATAAAGATGTAAAATAAAAGTGATCAGTTAATGTGATTAACACTTATTTGAACGAACTACTTTAGATATCCTCTTAAAGACCCTAGGTATAAATTTTTTGAAAAAAACTCTAAAATATGGATAATTAGGGTTTGAAGATAAATTTGACCTTATTGTTTGATCTAGGTTTCTTAATTTTGTGTAATTAAGATATTGAAGGGTTGTAATTTCTTATGCTAGGGGATAGGCACTCACGTAATTTATTAAAAGAATAAAATATTAAATTTTTGTTCTTTATCGAAATGATTCAAAATAGACATATATTAAAATATATGGTATTATTTTGTTTAAATTTAAATCATCTGGTAAAATTTTCGTGGGTTTATATTGTTTTGAAAAAAAATATCTTTTTTTAACCACTTAGTTATCTTATTTTACCCTTAACCACATAAACATTATTTTTCATTAATAAATTATTATAATTTTAATTATAATATTAAAATGGGATAAAATTTGATAAGGGGTATATGTTTATTCCATAGATTATCTAATTTATCTATTTCATGAATTTTAAAATTTTATAAAATTTAAAATTATATTATTTTCACAAAATATCATTAATGTAAATTTTGGAACTATTCATTTAATATTAATTGTAATACACCATGAAGAAAATTTAATTTGATTATACTTCTTTGAAACATCACTAATATGTTACATTTAACTAAATTTTTTTTGAAAAAAAATAAATCAATGAAATTATAGTACTTTTAATATTTTTATTATCATTTACTTTATTTCTCATTTAATTGAAGAAAAATTATCTCATTATTTTGTAAGAATATGATTTAATTATATTATCATTAAAATTATAAATTAATTAAAATCGTAGATATAATTTTACTATCCTCAAAATTACTCTTTATTTTTCATTATAGTATGTTTTTCCCATGTGAACACATAATATACATTTAAAAGTAATGTTGTGACATTTTTCATTTTTCATTACATTAATTATTATATATTTCATTTTCATGTACAATTATCCATTAAAAAACTAAATTTAAATCTCCAGCTGACATGGGTCAAATTAAATTCATCCAATAATAATTAATATGAAATATAAAGACCATAATTCTTAGTTTTAACCTAGGTTGACATTTTTTTTACTTACCGAGGTGATAAATTTTACCATGGTTATTATTCAAATTGCCTAAAAATAAAAGTGACCTATATAAAAAAAATTATCAGCTAATTAGAAATATAGAATTAATTTTTCACATTTCCATGTCTATAAGTGGAAGGGATAAATTTAAAAATAAGTACGTAAAAAATATGAAATTGTTTTTTAGAAAAATATTGTTTTAAGTTTAAAACTGGATTTTTTTCATATCCCAAGAATAGAAATAATATTATATGAATGGTTCAATATTTGAAAGAATATATAACATATAAATTTTATTAAATTATTTCACTAATAGTGAATAATTTAATTTTTTATAAGAAAAACACATTTCTAGCATAAAAATAACTTTACAAAAAACATTTATTTTTCATCCATAAGATTTTTCCTTCTCATTTATAATAAATTTTTTAAAAAATGAATTCATTATATATATATATAAACTAATTTTTTTATAATTTGGTTATTCTTATTTATACATTCTACTTTTAACTTCTTTGATACAATGGTTACATAATATTTTTGAAGTGGATTTCAGTTCGTCTAAACTTCATATTGTGTGTTACATAAGACATCAAATAAATTAAATTTACATAAAAAAGAAATATATAATGAAATATACGGTTATTATATTCATATGGGGAAATACAACTGTTATAGCCCTAGAAATTATTCTCCCACACTCCATATCATGATAACCATGAACCATGATGTGATGAACTCTCAATTAAATAATTTTTTTTTCAAACCACCTTCTCAACATGTATGAATATTCCACACCACAATCAAAAAACATATACATGAAATTAGAATGAAGTCTAACCCAAAAATTGGATAAAATACTCAAATATATTATTTTAAACATAAGTATAAATACCCCTATAATAGGTTATGAAGTTACAATCTACATTGTTATATAATTTCCATATTTAAAATACCCCTATACTCCAACCAACTCATCATGATTTAATTTAGATGACCCTATCATGGAAAAATCCTCCTAGTTAAATAATATCTCCAAATGAATCTATATCCCCTACAAAATACTATCACCACGTCTGTTGTTAGTGAGGAGCTATTTAATGGGTTGGGATTCCCTACCAAATTACATTTTTTCTTCTCTACAAAAGATATTAAAATATTAAATTATATGAACTTCCTATATTTTTCGTTCATTTCCATGATAACATTAACTTAATGAATCATATTAATTGATTGAGTTTTTTTATAAATTTAACTAGTAAGAAACCACAATATACACTTAATAATTTATATTAAAAAACATCATATAAATGGAATACTAATATCATTATTGGTGTAAATGGATTGAATTCTAATATATATAGAATATTAATAAAATCCACTGTATTCTAAAACATATATGTACATCATTTAAATATTTAACCAACGTCAATAGTATCATTAAATTATTGAATTAAAAAAATATAATAATCTTGATTCTAAAATTAATTGGAAACATTTCAACCACATTGAGAAATTTAACATTACCACATAGGATATATAAATGATATTTAATTATTTTTTAAATAAACATATCCAAAAAATATACAATAGAATTCATATACTTAAAACCCAGGGAAAAAAATATCATTATCTTACCTTAATGAATATTTATTATAAATAAAATAAAAGAAACAAAATTCTTATTCTAAAAGTTTATTCCAACTTATATATAATAATGTTAAAAAATCTGTGTATATGTTCGAATTTTTCAACATTAAAATAGTATCAACATTATCATGTTTAAATATAATTCAAAAAACAAATCACATGTAATAACAAAATTATAAATAAATTAATACATAATAATATTAATTTATATAGTTATCATGCATTAAAAAATACAAAAAAAATTAAAAACAATTAACAAAAAACACTTTTATCACATAGAATATGTGTTCTCTCTTTGGAAATAAAATATGAACATTAATTCTAATTTTTATATAATAGAACGCATGATTTTTCAACTGAAATTTTCACAATCCTAAAAAAATAATATCCTAGAAAATATAAAATTTGTTCAATTAAATAATATAATGAAAGAAAAAAAATCAATATATGGCTATAAAAAATACAAATATCACCTGATTATTTTTTAAAAAAATAGATTATTTGGCTAAAAAGGTGACATTAAAAATAAAAATTAATTATAAATCTTGAATAAAACTATATAAAATGTAAAAAAAAGAATATTTCTAGTAAAATTAAATAATATTTATCCAGAAAGACCTAAAATATATATTATTTCACAAAACACATGTTTTGTCTCTATAGATTTAACAAAACCAAAAATTTCATTATACTAAAATATAAAACATTTCCTATATCCCATAAATCTACATAAACATCACTATCCACCAAAAAATATAACAAAAAACTATTAAAATGGATTGATTTATATTCTATAAAATATTTTTTTATCATTTTATTATGATTATAATATTATAGGACTGAAAATTTTGAATGTGTGTATAATGTTAAAATATATAACATTAATATTTTTGATGTTTTCAAAATTATGATGTTAGTTTTTTATTTATTCAAATTTCAAAAAAAGGAAGTTTTAATTTATTTTATTATGAAAAATTAATTTTTTATAGAACTATTATAATGTAAAAAATTATTTTTTTATTGAAATATTGAAATTTAGAAATTAAATACATATATAATTACTTATAATTGGAACTTTTATATTAATAATTATTTTATAATATTAATGCTTTGATAATAATATTTATTAAATGGTGAATAATAAATATATTTAGAGATTTATATGTAGGATATGTATAATTTTATATTTTCTATGGAATATTTTAAATATGGAACTATGATGATATATGTTTCAATATATAGTGTTGAATGAATAATGATGATTTGATATTTTATATGTTAGTATTGAATATTTTATACTAATGTAAGTCAATATTATAGATTACAGTTTGATATGAATTCCTTATAGTTGATAGATATCTAACATTTCCGGTACATACTAACCCCATACTAACTTTAGAACAAGTTTTGGTTCTATTCTCAACTTCGTTTCCATCATAGGGTGGGAATTTAGTAAAATTAGATCTTGAAAATGTTCTATAAATATGTAGTCATAAATTATTGATTTTTGAATATAAATATATGGGGATTTTGTATTATTTTTAGGGGAGTTCCATGCATGAATACATATAAAAAGTTGACCAAATAAAATAGTAAAAAAATATGGTGATCGAGACATTCACGCACAATAACATTAATAATTTATTGTCTATAACTAGGGGATGTGTGTATATTATAAATGATTCATATATAGATAATGGATCATTAATTATATAGATTCATGTATGTCTAATGTATTTCATGTACTATTGTTTTCTGTTAAATTTTATCTCTATCTAGTCGAAGTATAGATGCATTATTTTAATGTGGTGGTATCTGTCTATATCAAATTTATATAGGGGTTACACACATCAAATTTATGATTCTACCATTGAAATTAGGGTCTCTACAATGTAAATTTTTGTGGAATTGTGAAATGAACCATCTATACCCTATCCATTAAGAATACTGTCTAGACCAGAGGGTTATGTAACCTCTACACACATCCCCACATGTCAGCGGGTGCAAACTAGTAGTGGGGTCCAATGGTAGCACCGTTCGGAAAATCAACAACTATTTCATAGTTCTCTATAACATGAAAATAAGAAAACATCACCTATTAACAGACAACATCATCACAGTATGTGGAATTAATAAAACTGAACCAATAATAATAAAATTCACATTGGGGAATATAGTCATAGAGATTCATTAGCCTCCAACTAGGGTGACCATAAATAAAACATTAAATAAAAAAATAAAATAATTGGATAATATGATCCACTAAAACTGCCAAGGTATTCCTCATCATTTCCTCTATGTCCTCTAGGAGAAATTAAACATGAATAAGCTCATCTATGCCTCTACACAATCAGAACATGCAACAAGTGAGGTATTCTCAACTACCCAATTTTTTTGGGCCGCTTGAGCGAGATTTGAGAACAACTCAAAAGGGTCCTACTAATTCAGTCCTATAAAAGACCAGTAATTCTACTTTAGACATGTGAAATTAATAATTTACTTAAAAATTAAAACATATTATGACTTTGTAAACAAATAAAAAACCATAAGTCTGTGAGTTCAACCATATTACTTTGATTGACCCAAAACTACTTCAGCTAGTGTCAGAGTGTCTCTAAACTTCTCATATAATTATACCTCCAACATCTAGTCCCAATTACCATATAGTCGTGGGAGTAAATAATTTTATTTGGGAATTTTCTGACGAAATCTACATTGTATCAAGCATAGATATAAGATCCATGCAGTATGTCCACTGTATCTCATTATATAAAATTTCAAGATATCCCTATGTTGTGATCTTTAGAGATTAATAGTCAGAAGGTATTATCACCAAACTCCATTTGTTAATACTAATTTTTCCACATTAATCATTCATCATCACCTAACACTACTAGGTAATCAAAATAATTCCATAGTAATCAGACATCATTGATTAACACTATTAGGTAATCTCCAATTTTTCATATTCATTAGGCATAATCACCAAACCCTATGTGGAAATCATGACCATCCCTTCAATCATTGAACCTCATTAATAATACCTATGGGATATCCCATGTAAATTAATTATGTTATAAAAAACAATTGATTCTTATGGGTGACCCTAATAAATAATCAACATTAGTCATAGTGACTAGATCTAATGAGAAAAACATACAGAGCCCTTGTATGTAAGTACATCTTGGAGGCCATTACATGCTCTGATGATATCTCTACATGATTGGGCCTTTAACCAATCCTATATCATATAAATATGGTCTACTTATCATGTATATTCATTGTAATCATCATAGAAAAAAATGATATCATCAATTCATTTTCTATTGTGACCACCTAAATCATCAATACCCAACCATAAAAATGCTCTCACTAGGGTCAATATTTCACTGAGGTGACACCATATTCCCAATTTTATCATTACTAAAAAAATATTAATGAATTCCCTTAACTCAATATGTTAATTGTTTCAACATGCATCACTTAAGGGGAGTATCATTCATCTGCACCACAAATGTCTCATTAAGGCCTTACCTACCTCCTAGGAAAGTATCACAAGATATATGACATCATTACTATCCAATTTTTATGTCACACTAGGTTGGTATATACACCCAATCTAATCATAAATATCATCATGTTCGACAGAAAAAATCATCATCTCTCAGTAGAAGATAAATTGTCCCCCCATGACTATCCTAATTAATAGAATGGATTTATATCCTCTCATGTCCCCCACATATCCAATACATTGGCTTCTCATATCCACCCATCACTCACCTCTACCTATAGGTCTCTAAGAGATCATTTGTAATAACCCGCCAATTCTCATTATCTTGAGAGCTCAACGAGTCATTACTAGGCCTTAAGCGACGTCCCCAAGACGCCAAAGGCTGGCAATAAATGTCGAAGGGTTTCAAATACAAGTTGGGGGGACGATTCACCCTTAAATAAATAACCCATAAACCAACCAATAATAACCAAAAATTCACTGTATGATGCATGAACAAATGAACGGCCACTAAACAACTTCATTTATGTCAAACCACATCAAGTACACAATAGCGAAAGACCAAACTAAGCATCAAGGTACAAAACTTATGAACAACTCAAGACTCTCAAAAGACACCATGGCTTTGTGCTCCACAAGCTCCAAGCTCCACAACATCTACCAAGCATCACCACGATCCAGTAGAAATAAGATGCTTTACCTTTAACTGTGTCCTAGAACACGACATCTAAAAAAGCACCAAAGGGCCAACACATGGGTGAGTATAAAACTCAGTAGGTTTTCCCAATGAATTCCTTACTCACGCCACTAGGATAGAAGAGTTAGCAACATTTATATAAAAACAGTTTATATAAAATATTTTCTCAAAAGCAATTTATAACTAAATATAAACAAGTTTCCAAAACCATTCATAACCAAAGGCATTCCAAGAGCAATTGAAACTAATTTTCCAGCAAGTTATTTTTTTCCAGAAAAAAAAAACCAAACAAGCTTTAGAACCATTTCACAACCATTCTTTTTTGGCATACATAACCATTACACAAATCCATGCAACCAACCATGCATGCTACCTAGAAGAAGGGAGAAGACTTAACCCTTATCCATACCAACCATGATGGGGGAGACTTCTTACCCTTATCCAACCCAAATGCACATGAATATTTGACGGGGCAGAGCCCTAACCCTTATCCATCCCAACACTGATGGGGGAGACCCCTAACCCTTATATGTCCCAAATGCAATACAAATGCTTGATGGGTGAGAGCCCTAACCCTTATCCATCCCAACACTGATGGGGGAGACCCCTAACCCTTATCTGTTTCACATGCTCATGAACACACACAACCATCATGTCAAAAACCAAGTGTGTTCAACCAATTCAAACCATTCCAATAAAACCGTACTTTTATTGAAAATAAAGAATAACTGAATTTCAAATAGTCATTTCACTTCAATAAAACATTCCATTTTATTGAAAACATTTTATCCGAACCATGTGTCACAATTCCAGAAAATCCCCATTTTAAAATCTCAATTTTAAAATTAATAACCAAAGCACTCATCCAAAATCCACAATTTTCTAGATTTCACAACCAACAATCAAGAAGGTTTCCAAAAAGTGTTCAAAAACTAAATCACAATCAATTCATCACCACACACTCAATTTGAAAGCATTCCAATTATTTCTACTAAGTGGAGTTAAGAAAGAATCCTCCTACCTTAAAGTTTTTGACGAAACCCACAATGGTCGAAGAACGCTAAAGAAACCCAGGTCAATTCTCCAAGAACCCTCCTTAGATCTCTTTTCCTAAAAAACTAAGACCAAAACACAACATATTTGGCATCCACACACTTAGATCTACCCATAACAGGTGTAGATCTAAGAAACCGAGAGAAGAGAATAAGTAGATCTATATAGATCTAAGAAACCAATCAAGAACGATGAAGAACAATCACATACCTCAAGAAAATGGCTTTTATTCACCAAGAAAAGCCTTCAGATCACCTATGGAACGATGGGAGAACCTTATCTGACCTAAGGAGAAGCAAAATCCCGAGTTAGGGCCACATAGGAGGAAAAAAGAGCCACTTAGAGGCAAAAACTCATGAGATCCACCTTTATAGGATCTCGTTTAACTGGTCGCATGGTTTGCTCGCATGGTTAGACAAGTCGTTCGCTAACTGTGTGTTAGCCACTACCTCCGGAGACACTCTGTAACGACCCAAAGTTTCATTAATGGAAAATCCCTCTTGATCCAGTTAAATGTTTCTTTATGATTTTTTTTTTATAAGATGTCAACTTCTTTAGTTTTACGTTAAGATTTGTGACCGTTACTTTTTAGCCGTTGAGCAGTGATCATCTGAGTAGTATAAATATAAGGCTTTAACGAACCCATTTCTACTTAGACAAAGGAAGCGATAGCCTCATCCAGTAGAATTGCCCCTTACGAAGCCCATTTGTCAGAGCTCGGAAAAGAGGTGGCGTCTTTGGGATTTGCCCTTGACCAAGCCCAAGCTAAGCTTCATCAAGTCAAGCTCGAACGTGATCGTCTACGGGAAAAATGGAAGTTGATAGAGATTACCACTCGAGCGATGTTATCCGAGCAACCCCAAGAGTCTATCACCATCGCACACCTTACCCTTAGGTCTTATGCGGCTATTTTAAGGGGTTATGTAACAAATAAGTAGCACCATGTTCGTGTACATTATTTTTTTATATAATAATGAATATAATTTCTAGCCCTTTTTGATACATTGTAATTAGTTTTTAAAGTACAAATGGTGTTTTTAGTTATTATTTAATTAAGAATTGTATTTTATTAAATTAAAGGATTTTTGAATTAAATAATATTTTAATAAAATATTATTATTAATATTAAATTAATTTTTATTAAATATAAATGATCTTATAATTTTATGAATACAATTAAAATTTTTATTAAGGTTTGAAATCCATTTCTGTCAAAACCCGTGAATTTTTTTTATAAATGTCGGTTTTTATTTTAAAAGTGAAAATTCACATATTTAGAAAATTATTTAGATAAAATAAATATTATTTTTGGAATCAGGACGTCGAAATTATCCAACGGTGAATTTTTCATAATTTTCTGAGACAGTCAAATTTTTGGGTAAAAATTAAATACCATTTAAATATATAATGTGTTTTTTGACATCATAATGACCCAATGGTGATGTAATAAAATACCATAATCCTTATGTTCGGAAAATATGTGTTTTATCATTAAAATAATGAGGTTTTGGGTTTTTTTGAGTTATTTTTCAAAGCATTAATGGAGCCCTCAAGACTTATTCAACACTTTGCCTTTTTAAATTAATTTCCATGGGAGTGTGACTCACCTCCACATAAGAAATCCTATTTTTTTAATAAGTTGGGACCTTGGACTTGTAAAATATTGTTTTCCTCTTTCCTTTTCCAGAAACCATGGGTAAATACCATGGGATGGTTTGTGGTTTGGATTATTTTAATATAAGGGGTCCCAAACCTAAATAATAAATAATTCTCTCACCTTTCCTATATAAACCCACCCAAGCTCCCACTTCCTCCTCACTAAAATCCCTTGGAGTTCGTCCAACCTCTTCCCTACTCTCTCTAGAATCCTCTCAAGGTTCCCCAAGCTCCCAAGAAGCCTCTCACAAGCCTCTCTCTAGCCTTTGGAAGCACACTTCCAAGTAAGGGGTTTTCTTCCTTTCTCATTTTTTTTCAATTTTCTTTAAGTTGTATTGCCCTTTTTATTTCAATTATGAATGTTGGGGTATGGTTTTGCACCTCCCCCATACTGCCCTCTTATTGTTTGAATGATGGGAGAACCCTTTATCTCTCATTAAATGCCTCCCATGTACACCCGTTACTATGCCGAAATTCCGAAAGGAACTTCTCTCTCTTCTTTTACATTCAAGCAATACTTTTGTATCATGAATCTAAATTCCATTTCAATTGTTGGGACATGTATATATATGATCTCCTTAATGTCCATGACATGTAAATATGACGAGTAACCCCTTTCTCTCTCATCAACCTTTTTTATGAATTCTTATGTCACGCCGTTACGCTGCCGAAATCGCACCGATTTTCTAAGCCAATGTCTCTGTGTAGTGAATACCATGTCCATTTCTCCATCAAGGGTATTAACCTTTATGCACATTTACATATTGATTATAAAGTTTCATGTATGAATTCCACATTCCTTTATCGTGAAAGAAATGATTATGTTTTATGAATCCATGTTTTATGATCCATGTGGCACACTTATGCATGAAAAGAAATGTTTAAGAAGGGTGCGCCCTTTATAGCGCTCCAATGCATTGGGTAAAGTATAGTATCATGATACGTCATGTGCAATGAGTGTTGACTCGTGCTAATTCAAGTGCAACGAGGGTTTACTCGTGCTTCAAGTGCAATGAGGGTTTACTTATGCTTCATGTGCAATGAGCCTTGGCTCATGCTAATTCAATGTTAAGTGTTGTTGCCACATTTCCATGTTATGATTATCATGCTTTATCATGCCTTTATGTTCATGTTTCTATTATGCTCTATTGATATGCCTATTGCCTAACATGTATTTCACTCCTCATGTTATTCATTGTTTACTCCTTTACTGGGCTTTATAGCTCACCTTTTTCTTATGCATGTCCTCAGGTTATCCCATGCAATGATAAGTACGAAGGAATGTAGTGGTCATGTAAAGGAAGTATCCAATAAAGATGTTCTATTTCAAGTTTAAAGTTTTTATGTAATGATCCTAAGCCCCAAAGACAGTAAACCTCTCGATCTTCTTTGTTGGATCAAGTGAAGTTTTATGTAATAAAGCATGTTTAAGTTGTAATAAAAAGCAGGGTTGTCATAGTTGGTATCAGAGGATAGGTTTAGTTATTTTTGGGATTAGGAAACCCTAGAAAAGCCTTAGATACAAGACTAAGAATAATAAAAACATCCCTAAGTTTTGGTAAATACTAAGTAAGTGTTTTATCAAACAAATACATCCCTGTCTGGATACGAGGAGGTAGAGGCGGCTCTGGCACAGATGTATCCTAGGAGTAAAACCCGAAAACACCGCTTTGAGCTAGACTCCAACGGGAACTGGTGCACGACAACGGGCCTTGCTACACTCTTGGTTACGACACTCCTGGGGGATATGTTTTGATAAATTCACAATCTTAGTATGAACCCTTATTAAGGGAAAAAATGCCCCTAAGAATATATGTTAAAAGGAAGATCATGAAAAGCCTGGATTGAATCCTATAGACTCATGAGTTAAATAGATTAATGTTTATTTATAAGTCATCAACTTTTGTCTTTGGATTACCCTTTATGTGTTACCCCTAACTTTCCTTTTATTCCAGCCAATGGCCGGTAATAGGAGAACTCGGGCTAACAACCGTTGTGAAGATCAGTGTGATGATTGTACTTATGAGATGCCCAATCCAATGGGAGCGGGAATCGCGAACTTTGTCACGCTTCTCTCTCAGCTAACTCAAGTTTTGAATAGAAACACTGGTCAAGAGGAACGTTCAACCCCCCCTAAGAAAGAACAAGTCGCTATTGAAAGCTTCATGAGACAAAGGCCTCCTACTTTTAGTGGATCATCCGATCCCACGATTGCTGAACAATGGATCAACTCCATTGAAAAGATATTCTCCATCCTCCAATGCTCTGAAAAAGAGAAGGTTCTCCTGGCGGCTTATCGTATGGAGGGTGAAGCTGATCAATGGTGGACATTGATCAAAAATACGAAGCCTGAGGAGGAGATCGAGGCTTTGGAATGGAAGGTATTCTGGAAGATGTTTTTCGATAAATATTTTCCACGCACCCTCCGTCTTAAGATGGAAAGGGACTTCCTTTCCCTCAAGTAGAATGATGAGGAATCTGTGGGAGCGTACGAGGAAAACTTCACAAGTCTTGCACGATACGCTTCCGGCTTTGTCGTTACCCCCGAATGCAAGGTTGACCGCTTCTTTTGTGGGCTGAAGCCTAGCTTGCGGAAAGAATTAGCGATCCGTGACTTCGACAGCTATGAGGAAATTGTCCGATGTGCCCTCAAGGTTGAAATGGAGATCGGAGAATCACAGGGGTATCATGGGGACAAGAAGCGTAAGGTGGACTTCAATGCTGGTGGTCCGATGGATAAATCCAATGGCGCTAAGAAATTCCAGCACCCCACTTGCCAAAAGTGTGGAAAGAAGCACCCTGGAAATTGCCTTAGGGGGACAAGAAAATGCTTCAAGTGTGGAAGAGAAGGGCACCTAGCTGTTAACTGTCAGCAAGAAGGACCCGCGGCTGTGACAGAGGAGAGTAATGCTCCGTTCGAACCTCAACGCGTTGTTCAATGCTTCAAATGCAAAGAACCGGGTCATTTTGCGAATCAATTCCCTAATCCAAGGGTTATCGGAGGTAATCAACAACCTCCAAGACAGCAAGGAAGAGCTTTTGCAATCACTTCTGCCGAAGTGAACCCCGACAACGAAGTGGTGATAGGTACGCTAGTTATTCATTCAAGAATAGCGAACATACATTTTGATTCAGTTTCTACGCATTCTTTTATATCTCAAAAGTTTAGTAGAACAATCCCTGCACCACCACAAATCATGGAAGTAAAGATGTTGGTGAGTACGGCAAATGGGGAAATCATTGCATCCAATGAGTATAAGTCCTCCCCTGTTATAATATGTGGATTGAATTTCCCGGCGAACCTCGTCATACTCCCTTTGGTGGAATTTGATGCAATTCTTGGCATGGATTGGCTTTCCTTATATAGAGCCAACATAAATTGTCGGGAGAGGGAAATCACACTCCATATGGAGAATCGACCCCCGATTCTTTACAAGTGTCAGGAGGAAGATGAATCTCCTTTAGCTCCATCATCTCAAGCATGGATATTACTACCTTATGAGCATGCATATCTGGATCAGATGATTAAATCCAAGGAAGAAACCACCCTTGAAGAAATGCCTATTGTGAGGGAATTTGCTGAAGTATTTCCCGAGGAATTTCCTGGTCTTCCTCCAAGAAGAGATGTTGAGTTCTCAATTGAACTTATACCTGGGGCGCTACCAATATCCAAGACTCCATATAGAATGGTTGTTGTTGAGCTTGAAGAGCTGAAGAAACAACTACAGGAGAATCTGGATAAAGGGTTTATACACCCAAGTGCATCACCATTGGGTGCACCAGTCCTCTTCATCAAGAAGAAGGATGGGTCAATGCGGCTTTGCATCGATTATCGTGAACTTAACAAAATCACGATAAAGAACAAGTATCCTCTCCCAAGAATCGCTGACTTGTTTGATCAGCTGCGTGGAGCACAATACTTCTCCAAGGTCGACTTGCGGTCGGGATATTATCAAGTAAGGGTGAAGAAGGAAGATATCCCCAAGACTGCTTTTCGTACAAGGTACGGGCACTATGAATTCATAGTAATGCCTTTCGGACTCACCAATGCTCCAGCAATATTCATGGACTTGATGAATAGAGTCTTTATAGATTACCTAAAAAAATTTATGGTAGTCTTTATATATGATATTCTAATATAATCCAAAACCATGGAGGACCATGAGGAGCATTTAAGAACTGTACTGGAGACTTTGCGCAAGGAGAAGCTCTATGCCAAGTACAGAAAGTGTGAGTTCTGGTTGAAGGAGGTCTCATTCTTGGGCCATATCATCACAAGCAATGGGATATCTGTGGACCCCTCCAAAACAGATTCAATTGAGGTATGGCCGAGGCCAACATCGGTAACTGATATCCGTAGCTTCTTGGGGTTAGCTGGATATTATCGACGATTTGTGAGAAATTTCTCACGATTGTCCAACCCTCTTACCAAGCTAACTCGAAAGGGAGTAATGTTTTCTTGGAGTGATGAATGCGAAGAAAGCTTCATGGAGTTGAAAAGGAGGCTTATCACTGCACCCGTGCTCACTTTACCCACAAGTGGGGAGCTTTTTGTGGTATTCAGTGATGCTTCGAAGAAGGGCTTAGGATGTGTGCTGATGCAGAATGATAAAGTGATATCCTATGCCTCAAGACAGTTGAAAATCCATGAGCGAAATTATCCAACGCATGATCTGGAGTTGGCGGTGGTGATCTTTGCCTTGAAAATCTGGCGGCATTATCTCTATGGAGAGAAATGTGAGATATATACTGACCACAAGAGTCTTAAATATATATTCACACAGAAAGAGCTTAATATGCGCCAGAGAAGATGGATAGAGATCATCAAGGATTATGACTGTTCAATACATTACCACCCTGGGAAAGCGAACAAGGTGGCAGATGCCCTAAGTAGAAAGGATCCAGCTATTCTATCAATGATGAGAATTGAGAAGGATCCAATCTTCTTAGACTTGATGAAGATGGATGTGGGAATCATAAAGAAGGGAACATCATCAATCCTTTCACAAATGATTTATCAACCATCTCTTTTGGAAAGGATAAAGGATGCTCAAAAGGATGATTCAGGAATCCAAGAAAAAGTGGAAGCTATCAAAAAGGGAAAATCCTCAGAGTTTAATGTTAATGAAGAAGGAATTGTCCGGTTTGGGAAAAGACTATGTGTTCCATCAAGTTAGGAGCTGAAGAAGGAACTTTTGGATGATGCACATAGTTCAAATTTCTCTATTCACCCAGGGAGCAAAAAGATGTATCGAGATCTCCGAGAAAACTTTTGGTGGGATAATATGAATAAGGAGATCGCTGAATATACATCAAAGTGCCTGGTGTGTCAGCATGTGAAGGCAGAGAGGCAGAAGTCTAAGGGGATGATGCAACCATTGCCCATACCAAAATGGAAATGGGAAAACCTCACCATGGACTTTGTCACCGGACTTCCAAGGACATCCAAAGGCAACAATGCAATCTGGGTTGTTGTGGATCGTCTTACAAAGACTGCACACTTCATTGCTATTCGAGAGGATTTCTCTTTGGATCAACTGGAACGGATATATATCAGGGAAGTGGTACGGTTGCATGGAGTACCACTATCTATTGTGTCTGACCGAGATCCAAGATTTACCTCTATGTTTTGGAAGAGTCTTCAACATGCTCTGAATACTGAACTAAACTTCAGTACGGCCTATCATCCTCAAACTGATGGCCAATCCGAGCAGACTATCCAAACACTTGAGGATATGTTGAGAGTGTGCTCAATGGACTTTAAAAGAGGATGGGATCAACATATAACTCTGGTTGAGTTCTCTTATAATAATAGTTTCCACTCAAGCATCCAAATGGCACCATATGAAGCCCTGTATTGGAAAAGGTGTAGAACACCGGCATGTTGGGATGAGGTCGGTGAACGTAAGCTACTTGGACTAGAAATGGTCGAAGAAATGGTGGAGAAGGTGAAAACCATTCAGCAGCATATCAAGGCAGCCCAAAGTCGACAGAAGAGTTATGCAGATAATCATCGACGAGACCTTGAGTTTAAAGTCGGAGACATGGTGTTTTTACGCATATCTCCGTGGAAGAAGGTCATGAGGTTTGGAAAGAAAGGGAAGTTAAGTCCAAGGTACATCGGCCCCTTCGATATTCTTGATCGTGTTGGGGCTGTGGCCTATCTACTAGCACTTCCACCTACTATGGCCAAGGTGCATGATGTCTTCCATGTATCCCTCTTAAGGAAGTACATACCAGACCCTTCACATGTACTCTCTTCTGAGGTGGTACAATTAGAAGACGATCTTTCTTATGAGGAGCAACCAGTGAAGATATTAGATCGTAGAGAAAAAGTTCTATGAAATAAGACAATGCCCCTCGTCAAGGTGTTGTGGAGAAACCACAAGTTTGAAGAAGCAACTTGGGAGTCGGAGGATATGATGAAGCTGAGTTACCCACATTTTTTTTAGTGTGGGAAAAGGAAAATTTCGAGGGCGAAATTTCTTAAGGGGGGAATGTTGTAACGACCCAAAGATTCATTAATGGAAAATCCCTCTTGATCCAGTTAAATTTTTCTTTATGAATTTTTTTTATAAGATGTCAACTTCTTTAGTTTTACGTTAAGATTTGTGACCGTTACTTTTTAGCCGTTGAGCAGTGATCATCTGAGTAGTATAAATATAAGGCTTTAACGAACCCATTTCTACTTAGACAAAGGAAGCGATAGCCTCATCCAGTAGAATTTCCCCTTACGAAGCCCATTTGTCGGAGCTAGGAAAAGAGGTGGCATCTTTGGGATTTGCCCTTGACCAAGCCCAAGCTGAGCTTCATCAAGTCAAGCTCGAACATGATCGTCTACGGGAAAAATGGAAGTTGATAGAGATTACCACTCGAGCGATGTTATCCGAGCAACCCCAAGAGTCTGTCACCATCGCACACCTTACCCTTAGGTCTTATGCAGCTATTTTAAGGGGTTATGTAACAAATAAGTAGCACCATGTTCATGTACATTATTTTTGTATATAATAATGAATATAATTTCTAGCCATTTTTGATACATTGTAATTAGTTTTTAAAGTACAAATGGTGTTTTTAGTTATTATTTAATTAAGAATTATATTTTATTAAATTAAAGGATTTTTGAATTAAATAATTTTTTAATAAAATATTATTATTAATATTAAATTAATTTTTATTAAATATAAATGATCTTATAATTTTATGAATACAATTAAAATTTTTATTAAGGTTTGAAAGCCATTTCTGTCAAAACCCGTGATTTTTTTTTATAAATGTCGGTTTTTAGTTTAAAAGTGAAAATTCACATATTTAGAAAATTATTTAGATAAAATAAATATTATTTTTGGAATCAGGACGTCGAAATTATCCAACGGTGAATTTTCCATAATTTTCTGAGACAGTCAAATTTTTGGGTAAAAATTAAATACCATTTAAATATATAATGTGTTTTATGACATCATAATGACCCAATGGTGATGTAATAAAATACCATAATCCTTATGTTCGGCCAATATGTGTTTTATCATTAAAATAATGAGGTTTTGGGTTTGTTTGACTTACTTTTCAAAGCATTAATGGAGCCCTCAAGACTTATTCAACACTTTGCCTTTTTAAATTAATTTCCATGGAAGTGTGACTCACCTCTACATAATCAATCCTATTTTTTTAATAAGTTCGGACCTTGGACTTGTAAAATATTTTTTTCCTCGTTCCTTTTCTAGAAACCATGGGCAAATACCATGGGATGGTTTGTGGTTTGGATTATTTTAATATAAGGGGTCCCAAACCTAAATAATAAAGAATTCTCTCACCTTTTCTATATAAACCCACCCAAGATCCCACTTCCTCCTCACTAAAATCCCTTGGAGTTCGTCCAACCTCTGCCCTACTATCTCTAGAATCCTCTCAAGGTGCCCCAAGCTCCCAAGAAGCCTCTCACAAGCCTCTCTCTAGCCTTTGGAAGCACACTTCCAAGTAAGGGGTTTTCTTCCTTTCTCATTTTTTGTCAATTTTCTTTAAGTTGTATTGCCCTTTTTATTTCAATTATGAATGTTGGGGTATGGTTTTGCACATCCCCCATACTGCCCTCTTATTGTTTTAATGATGGGAGAACCATTTCTCTCTCATTAAATGCCTCCCATGTACACCCGTTACTATGCCGAAATTCCGAAAGGAACTTCTCTCTCTTCTTTTACATTCAAGCAATACTTTTGTATCATGAATCTAAATTCCATTTCAATTGTTGGGACATGTATATATATGATCTCTTTACTTTCCATTACATGTAAATATGATGAGTAACCCCTTTCTCTCTCATCAACCTTTTTTATGAATTCTTATGTCACGCCGTTACGCTGCCGAAATCGCGCCGATTTTCTAAGCCAATGTCTTTGTGTAGTGAATACCATGCCCATTTCTCCATCAAGGGTATTCACATTTATGCACATTTACATATTGATTATAAAGTTTCATGTATGAATTCCACATTCCTTTATCGTGGAAGAAATGATTATGTTTTATGAATCCATGTTTTATGATCTATGTGGCACACTTATGCATGAAAAGAAATGTTTAAGAAGGGTGCGCCCTTTATAGCGCTCCAATGCATTGGGTAAAGTATAGTATCATGATACGTCATGTGTAATGAGTGTTTAATCATGATAATTTAAGTGCAACTAGGGTTTACTCGTGCTTCAAGTGCAATGAGGGTTTACTCATGCTCCATGTGCAATGAGCCTTGTCTCATGCTAATTCAATGTTAAGTGTTGTTGCCACATTTCCATGTTATGATTATCATGCTTTATCATGACTTTATGTTCATGTTTCTATTATGCTCTATTGATATGAATATTGCCTAACATGTATTTCACTCCTCATGTTATTCATTGTTTACTCCCTTACTGGGCTTTATAGCTCACCCTTTTCTTATGCATGTCCTCAAGTTATCCCATGCAATGCTAAGTACGAAAGAATATAGTGGTCATGTAAAGGAAGTTTTCAATAAAGATGTTGTATTTCAAGTTTAAAGTTTTTAGGTAATGATCCTAAGCCCCAAAGACACTAAACCTCTCGATCTTCTTTGTTGGATCAAGTGAAGTTTTATGTAATAAAGCATGTTTAAGTTGTAATAAAAAAGCAGGGTTGTCATACACTCCACACAGGGTTTGGCCACATGGTTAGACAAACCATGTGCCACCCGTGTGGAAGCTACTACCTCAAGGTCCAACTACACATGGTTTGGCCTCATGGTTTAGACAACCTGTGTGCCACCCATGCGACTTCCCCTTTGCCTCAAACATCATTTAAAGTCCTCCAGACTCTCCCATTCAACACCCTTCACTTTAAAACCATTAAAATAATCAATAAAGGGTTACATACCAGAAACTAGGGCTACTACATTCTCCCCACCATTGGTGTTTTTTTCCTCGGAAAGTAGAATACCTTCACCCAACTGAAAGAGTTCCGGCCACTGCTCTTTCATTTCCTTTTCAAGTTCCCAAGTCTCTTTCTAAATATGACCATGCTACCATATAACCCGCACTAGACCGATGTTTTTTCCATGAAATACTTTCTCTTTCCTATCCAAAATCCGTACTGGGATATGTATCAACAAAGCATCCGGCTCTAGGTCAACGTGATCCAATCTGATCACATGGTTAGGATCAGGCCGATACTTTCAAAATGAGATACATAGAACACATTATGCACCAAACTGAACCGTGGTGGTAAGGCCAACCAATATTCCACCTCTCCAACCCATTACAGTATCTCAAAAGTTCCAATGTATCTATGAGATAACTTTACCTGCTTCCCGAAATGATGATTTCCAACCCTTGTAGAGATCCTCAAGAAGACATGATCACCCACAATGAATGACAACGGTCTTTGATGGTGATCTGCATAAGATTTCTGACGACTCTGAGTTGTCTTCATCCACTTTCTAATCAACTAGATCTTCTCTGTTGTTTCTTGGACAAGGCTTGGTCCGACTAGTGAAGTTTCACCCGTTTCCACCCAGCATAGTGGAGAATGACAAGGACGCCCATACAATGCTTCAAATAGAGCCATGCGTATCGAGGCTTGATATCTGTTATTGTATAAGAACTCCACTAAGTATATATTCTCCTCTCCTGAGCCACCAAAATCCATTATACAAGACTCCAACATGTCTTCCAATATTTGTATTGTTTACTCAGATTTCCCATCAGTCTAAGGATGATATGTCGTGCTAATAGTCAACTGAGTCCCAAGGTATTGCTGTAATGATTTCCAAAAACGAGATGTGAACCTCGGATCTCTATTTGAGACTATAGACACTAGTACACCATTCCTCTTTACCACTTCTCAGAGATAGATTTTTAAAAGATCTTCCACCTTATGAGTTTCACGAATAGGGATGAAATGAGCTGACTTGGTTAGACGATCCACTATCACCCAAATGGCATCGTGTTTCCAAACCATTCTTGGAATACCTGTAACAAAGTCCATTTTTATTTGATCCTATTTCCAAACATGGATGGGAAATGATTGTAACATACCAGCTGGTCTCTGATGCTCTGCTTTAACCTGCTGACAAGTTAAGTACTGTGAGACGAACTCGGCCACCTTCCTTTTCATGCCACTCCACCAAAACTACGCCTTCAATTACTTGTACATCATCTGTGCACCTAGATGTACTACCCATATTGAATGGTGGTAATCATGAAGGATTTGTTCGTGGAAAACCATAGGTACAACCATCTGATCTCTGAAACACAAAACTGAACCCCCATCAAGTTTCCTGCCATCAAAGGTCTCCCCACCATTGAGTATTGAACTTACAACCAGACATTCTGCATCAGATGTTTTCACTTCTTTGATTGTCTTTACTAAATCCAAAACAAGTGTAGTTGAAAATAAAATAGAAACATCACCTCAGTCTTCACATTCCACATGCATGTCGGCTAAGACCAACATCAATTGCCATTCATTTGAAGCTTCTTTCTCTAACTGAGCATATGACTTTCTACTCAATGAATCAGCCCCCGAATTTCCTTTCCCAAGTGTGTACATCAAGTCAAAGTCAATCATTTGGAGATACTCCATCCACCTCCTTTGCCTCAGGTTCAAATCTCGTTGTGAGAAAATGTGTTTCAAGAATTTTTGATTGATAAACACAACGAATTTCTCACCAAAGAGATAATTTATCCATGTTTTCAATGCATGGACCACTACAGCTAACTTCAAATAATGTGTTGGGTAATTCTTCTCATGCACCCTCAACTGCCTTGAGCTATAAGCAACCACATGATCTCTTTGCATGAGAACACAACCCAACCCAGATCTCGAAGCATCACAATAAACCACATACCCCTGTCCTGATTCTGGAAATATCAATATAGTTGCCGATGTAAGCTGAAATTTCATCTCCTAAAAGGATTTATGACATTCTTATATCCATTGGAAGAGAGCATTATTCTTAGTTAGAGCTGTCATTGGTAAAGCTAGTCATGAGAAATCACGCACAAAGCATCAGTAGTAACAAACTAGACCAAGAAAACTTTGTATCTCAATCACATTCTTCGGTGGTTTCCACGAGATAAAGACTTCTATCTTTTTAGGATCAACAGAAATGACCTTCTCAGAAATGACAAGGCCAAGGAAATGTACTTCTTGTATCCAAGAATCACACTTTGATAATTTGGAAAACAAACGATGATCTCTCAAGATTTGTAACATTGTTTCCAGGTGGACCTCATGATCAACCCTTGTCTTTGAATACACTAAAAAGTTGTATAAAAACACCACCACAAAAGAATCTAGATATTGTTGAAATATCTGATTAATCAAATCCATGAAGACTAATAGTGCATTCGTTAGACCGAAAGGCATGACTACATATTCACAGTGGCCATATATTCTTCTGAAAGCTGTCTTTGAAATATCCTCCTTCCGAACTTGAAATTGGGGATATCCTGATCGCAAGTCAATTTGGGAGAACCACTGAGCTCCCCTTAATTTATCGAATAGATCATCAATACGTGGAAGTGGATATCTATTCTTTATCATAACTTGATTAAGCTTATGAAAATCAACACACAGCCGAATATTTCCATGTACCTTCTTCACTAACAACATCGGTGTTGCCCATGGAGAAGTACTTGGTCGAATGAAACCCTTGCTTTCTAGCTCCTCTAACTACACTTTCAATTATCGTAACTCTATTTGTGTCATCCTATAAGACGGAAGGGAAATAGGACTGGTCCCTAGAAGGAGATCAATCATAAACTCCACTTCCCTTAGAGGTGTTAACCCTAAGAAGTTCTTGGAAAAAACATCTAGAAATTGATCCACAATAGCTGGACAACTATTTTCCTCAATATCTGGCATTGATTCCAAAGTCAATGCTTCTAATTGGTAAGAGATCATTCCCACCATTGTTTCTAACAAGCTCTTTGCACCTTTCTTTACCATCCTCCCTCCTATAAGGAGATGGTTGATGATGTCCTCAGTCGTGAAACTAGCCGTTCTCCTATAACAATCAATGTGATCCTTAAACATATTCAACCTATCCATACCCAGGATTATGTCATAGACATCCATGTCCAACATCGAGAAGTACAATTTTAACTCAGCTCCATCAATAGTTATAGAACATTCACTACACACAAAGGCTAGAAATTTTCATTCACCAAGAGGGGTTTTTAGTTTCAAAACGGAAGGCATCATTTCTAGTTTTAAACATAGAAAGTCAACAGCATGAGAAGAAATTAAGGAATGTGATGAACCAGTATCTAAGAGCACTTGCATAAGGGTAGAATTCAAAATAATCATACCTCTCAACATATATTGTCCAGCCTGATCATCGACCATCATCAGCTCAACTCTATACAATTGATTCATCGTTGAATTGTTCTCCTTGTTTCCTTGCTAAGATTTCCCTAGTTGAGGAGTCTTGGTATTTCAAGAATCACTATGTCTAGCTCTATTATGTTGACGATACTGACTCTTCCATCCACATCCTTTCAAAGAATATGATGCTTGAGATGCCTGAGGAGTTTCATGTGCACCCGACCTCGGTGCATTCCTACAATAGTGCTGTAGATGCCCAATATTCATACAATTGTGACATGCTCTCGGTTGCGACATACAATCTCGCCTTTTGTGGTCAACCGAGCCACATTGAAAACAACCTTCTTTGCTCTGGGGTCACAGAGGAAGGTTCACTGATCTTGTTGTCTGATACTGATTTCCACTTGCACCATGGAAATAGGTGTCCCTTTTTTCTCTTCTTCCCAGAGGTTGAGTTCCCACCATTTCTCATAGGTATTATCATATATCCTCCTATAGATCCTGAGATATCACATTTAGAAATAGTCACTCTATTCACCATCTCTGTATAATCCGTAATACATAGCACTGCAATCTTCGATCGAATATTCTACCTTATCCCCGATTCGAAGATGCATTCGTTCAACGATGCACTTTCCACGACCTCTGGTGAAAAACGGACTAAATTCATGAACTTATCCGCATACTCTATGACAGAGAGGCTCTCCAGCTTCAACCTGAAGAAGTACATTGTTTTCTGGATCTTGAACGTGTGAGGATAGAATTGTTTGTTGAAAAATTCTTCAAATTCATCTTATGTATGTCCTTCGTCCAATTTATCCTACACCGCTAAATCCGACAACTGACGTGCAAGATCCTTGAGAATATATGTTTCCATATTGACCTTGATCTCTGATGGTGTGTCGATGAAATCCAAGATATGATTCATCCTACTTAGCCACACCTCTACCTTTTTGGGTTCAGCATCACCCCGAAAGTTCGGTGGATTCTGCTTCATGAACCGGATGGTATGATCCACATCCCTTGGTTCATTCCTCTGGTTCCCCATATCCATAGCATGAAAAGCCTGGACAAAACTCTGAACATGCTCTTGGTTCACACGTGGTTCTGGTGCAACCACATTCTCCGCAGCCTCTTCAGGTTGGTTCCGATGACGCCTACCGGGTGCCATTTTCTAAACCAACAACAAACTCCATCAAACTCACTCTCTAGAAATTGATGGCTTAGCATTTCAAATTCTATCACATCATCTATCACAACATTGTTTTCAAAATGACCTTTTTCCCATGTTCAAACATTTTTTAAAACATTCCTCATGCCTTTTAAAAATCAACCCATTTTCAAAATACACCAAATATCTTGTTTTCAAAATCATTCATTAAAAAAAATTCTGCATTTTTTCGAAAATTCACACCTTGCAAAAAATCACAAATCATTCCTCACAATGAGATATGAAATCCTAGTGGGAATTCATTCCTCTAAAATTCATGTCATGCTTATATAATTGGGTAAATCCATGACAATGAGACTTCCAACATTCTAGAAGTGTATCCAAAACACTTATGTACCCAACACCCTGGTAACTAGATGTTCAGCATAAATGAGTTAGCAACATCCTTTTATGCTATACATATCAAGTTCTGACAATCCCACTCCTGTCTAATATTTCAACCTAACGAATAAACAAGAATGAATTTCAACTCCAAGACCAAGAACATCGATGACCACTTGTTAGGGAAGGACCGAACAAGCTGATACCATTTGTAATGACCCGATAATTATCATTGGCTTGAGATATCAATGAGTCATTACTAGGCCTTAAGAGACATCCCCAAGACTCCAAAGGCTGGCAATAAATACCGAATGGTTTCAAATACAAGTTGGGGGACGATTTAGCCTTTAAGAAATAACACATAATCCAACAAAGAAAAACCAAACATTCACTATATAATGCATGAACAAATGAATGACCAATAAACAACATCATTAATGTTAAACCACATCATGTACACAACAACAAAAGACTAATCTAAGCATCAAGGTACATAGCATATGAACAACTCAAGACTCTCAAAAGACACCATGACTCCGTGCTCCACAATCTCCAAGATCCACAACATCTCCAAAGAATCACCACGAGCCACTAGCAATAGAATGCTTTAACTTTACCTGTGTCCTAGAACACGAAATTTTTTAAATCACCAAAGTGACAATACAAGGGTGAGTATAAAACTCAGTCGGTTTTCCCAATGACTTCTCTACTCATGCCACTAGGATATTAGAGTTAGCAAAATTTATATAAAAACATTTTATATAAAACATTTTCTCGAAATAAATTCATAACTAAATATAAACAAGTTTCCCAAACCATTTATAACCAAAGGCATTCCAAGAGCAATTGAAACCAAATTTCCAGCAAGTTATTTTTTTCCAGAAAAATAACCAAACAAGCTTTAGAACCATTTCACAACCATTCCTTTTTGACATACCCAACCATTCCACAAACCCATGAAACCAACCTTTCATGCTACCTAGAAGAAGGGAGAATCCCTAACCCTTATCTATCCCAACCATGATGGGGGAGACTTCTTACCCTTATCTGACCCAAATGCATGTTAATGTTTGACGGGGATGAGCCCTAACCCTTATCCATCCCAACACTGATGGGGGAGACCCCTAACACTTATCCGTCTCGAATGCAATACAGATGTTTGATGGGGGAGAGCCCTGAACCTTATCCATCCCAACACTGATGGGGGAGACCCCTAACCCTTATCCACCCCACATGCCCGTGAACACACACAACCATAATGTCAAAAACCAAGTGTGTTCAACCAATTCAAACCATTCCAATAAAACTGTGCTTTTATTGAAAACAAAATAATAATACAATTTCAAACAGTCATTTCACTTCAATAAAATATTCCCTTTTATTGAAAAAATTTAATCTGAGCCATGTGTCACAATTCTAGAAAATCCCTATTTTAAAATCTCAATTTTAAAATTACGAACCAAAGCACTCATCCAAAATCTCCAATTTTCCAGATTTCTCAACCATCACTCAAGAAGGTTTCCAAAAAGTGTTCCAAAACCAAATAACAATAAATGAAACACCACACACTCAATTTGAAAGCATTCAAATCAGTTCTACTAAGTGGAGTCGATAAATAAGCCTCCTTCCTTAAAGGTTTTGACGAAAACCACAACGGTCGAAGAATGCTCAAGAAACCTGGGTCGATTCTCCTTGAACCCTCCTTATATTTCTTCTCCTAAAAAAACTGATACCAAAACTCAACATATTTGGAATCCACACACATATATATACCCATAACGGGTGTAGATCTAAGAAAACGAGATAAGAGAAGAAGTAGATCTAAGTAGATCTAAGAAACCGATCAAGAACGACCACATACCTCAAGAAACCGACTTCGATTCCCCAAGAGAAGCCTTCGGATCGCCTCCAGAATGATGGGAGAACCTTCTATGACCTAAGGAGAAGAAAAATCCCAAGTTAAGTCCACTTAGAAGGAAAAAGGAGCCACTTAGAGGAAAAAAATGCGTGAGATCCAACTTTATATGATCTCGTTTATGTGGTCGTGTGGTTTACTCGCACAGTTAGACAACTCGTGCGCTAACCGTGCATTAGCCACTGCCTCCACAGACACTCCATTCATGGTTTGGCCACATGGTTAGACAAAACATGCACCGCCCATGCGGAAGCTACTGCCTCAAGGGCCAACTACGCACAGTTTGGCCGCATGGTTTAGACAACCTGTGCACTGCCCGTGCGACTTCAACTTTGCCTCAAACATCATTTAATGTTCTCTCGACTCTACCATTCATTAACCTTAACTTTAAAACCATTAAAAGTATCAAGAAAGTGTTACATACCAGAAAATGGGGGTACTACATCATGAGATATGAAATCTAAATTATATTCATTTAATTTAATTGACATCCCATAGGGTGTAAATATGAAATGGAAAACAATTATTATAATTGATTCAATAAACTCATAAGGTTTAAATATATCATGGTTGAGGAATCCATCATGGACTTAGAACTTTTTTCAGTTGATGGTCAATTCATTTAAATAATTTGATTTTGTTAAATTTAAAATGTTTGATCAACCTAAGTGGATATATGTGAAATTAAAATATATGGACAATTAAGTAACATCAAGAACCATAGAAACTATATGAGGTACCACCATCCTCATTAGAAAATACAATTTATAACATTATACATAATCTCTCTTTCATGCCCATTGAAGTACCAAAACTATCAACCAAACATTAAAGGCCCTAAATAACATCAAAATATCAATTATTAATTTTATATAATAAAATTTTAAATTATTAATAAGTTAATCTATATCTTAAGCAGTTTGAATTACATAAAAAATTTATAAAAATTGTCCCTGATTTCATAAATATCATTGGAGGCCTTTTCCATATCCAAACTAGAACTGAAGGCATTCCAGTGCCAACTGGAATGCATCCATCGTCATTCTGGGCCAAATCCCAAACCCACTACAACAACTAATGAATAAATATTATATAAATCAACTAAATCCTCATGAAAATACATATGTTTAAATTCTTCATTTGAAATAATGTGTGAACATGTGTAGATACCATATCAACTCTTCCTCTTAGAAGAATGTATGAAATATCAAAAAAAAAATTGATTCCCCCATTATCTTTTGGAATCAAAATAAAAATTGTATACCAGAGAAACAAATATACATAAATAATATGAAAAAATGTTTTTTGGAAGAAATATGGTGAGACAAAAATATAAATTATAGAAAATACAATACAGTTACCCTAGTATTAAGAGGTTTTCATATAAGGAAAAGGGTGAGAGGACATATGGCCACACATGTGATAGGGAGGAGGGAGAGGGGATGGACCATTAATCCATTTGCACAAAAAACTTGTAAATTTCCCTTGTCAATGAGTTTTTTTGGATTTCATTCACTTTTTACAAATCCACGCCTCAATCGTGAAACCATTTATTTCTAAGCATATCTATCTGACCTAGATTTTTTTTACAATTCACCAATCTATGCACCAACCATGAAGATTGCCGCTATACACATTTTTAACATTTCTCATAGATTGTCTGTAACCATAACCAAACTATGAACCATGTTCCATGTCAAAGGCACATCATATGATTTCCTCTAGAACAATATGGTATCCTCCAAAATATTCTCTAATAATTATAGAAAACCATTTAATTTATAAAATCAATTGAAAATGACCAATGTTAAGGGTACTAAATGACTTCACATTTACATCTTATAAGAAATCATAAACCCTTGTAAAAATATTCAAGAACATCTTTAAATTTACTAGAATCTTATATGACTCACTCTATCACTGAAAGAACCTCTTGGGAAACAAAATGTATTTCAAAAAACATCTTTGAGGCACTCCAACACTTAGAATTATAATTCGATTCATAGATTAAAAATTCATCATTTATCTATATTTTAAAATAATTCAAATTTCCTCAGATTTTCCTTAATCATAATTTAATATGATTTTTCATCCTCTCTGACATAGTTCCTCTCACCCATCATATGTCTCAGTATCCCCAAAACCACATATCCGAACCTACCCTTGTCATCAACTGATAACCATCTCATCATTTTCTACCTTTGAATTCCAAACATGATACCACTATGAAACTCTTACTATACTAGGATAAAATCAATGAAAAATCATCCACCACTCATCACCATCCTTATGTTATCGATATTGTGATTACCCTCACTCGTATAACTAGTGAAAACAAGGTTTTTTCAGTCAATTAAACCTATTACATATTTGGTTTCCCACTATAGTGTATAAACAATATGTGAAGATTTTGATCCACTGTGGTCCCCACCAACAGAATCCCCCATTGAAATGAAATCCCAGTGGTCAAACGAACATATCTATGTGGTTTCTAACTCAACATATATAAATATATATGAAAAAACAGATATAATATGGTACTGAATCACAACATTGATTCAGAATCATCCTTGCCATGTCCCTAAAACGAGTTCATAGGTCCCATATACAATAAAAATTCATGGAAATATCCTTTCCAAAGCACATAATTCATCTTTGGAACTCAATATTACATTCCTAATTTAATTACATACATTCCACATATAATCTTGAGGAAAAAATGGTATGAACATCCTTTATTAAAACATTCCCACAAATATTAGTCACGCCTACTAGAACACTATATTATAACCCACTTTCAATGTACAAAATCATAAATGCATTTAGTTATTGTCTCAATGATGATAGTATATTACAAAACTGTCTCATAATGGAATTCTAGGACTAGTTCCTTGGCCAACTAAAAATAATTTTCCCCCACCAGAGCCCCAATGCATTACCTATTTGGTCCACCCATCGAGGACATAAAAATCATCACTAGTCACACATCAATTCCAAGAATCCAACTGATACCAAATCATAATTTAATATATGGAAATCATTATAGAATCCAATAATATTTTATTCATCTTCCCTCTAGAATCCCAGTGCTACCTCAATCATCCAATGAATGGTATAATGATTCCCTCGAGCTTTCCAAGATGTGGTTCATGTTTCCATGGCCCATGATCTATTTATTGACACAAATAATAACTATACATGAATTCTCTTCCCATAAGTAAGTGAAAATCCTAAAATTTCAACTATTTTGTTCTACTAAATAACTAGAATTTCATCCAAAACATTGACTAAAATTCCAATCATAACAAGGGTCATATCCTAAATCAACTAATGTCACAATCCCCAATATATGAAAAAAATTATACAACTCATTGAGAACAATCTAGACATGTTTTATTGTTATATACCTGTATCATATATTAATATTGGGTCATACATTCTATGTAACACTTGTTTAGGATCATGTATTTAGTTGGTCATGTCATCCCACCTAATCCATTTTTGACGCCTCATTTATAGAATGATATTTCACATTCAATGAAAAATACTGAGAAACCTTGAATATGGAGTAGCATAAAATACAATATCCCTCATCTTCCATAATTACACTCTATGAACAAGGTTTTATAGTAACATGCATAACCATTTTTTACGCTAGCTAGATAACATTTTTAAATAATGGTAATACACTATTTTACTACTCTAGTCACTTTACATGTTTTATCCTCAATGAGTTACACATCACCAACCCATTTGAAAATAAGTTCTATATAATTTATTTCCAAATTTAACAAAATTATTAAATAACATTCACGCATATCATGATGATACAAGAGTCACCCTTTAGAATGGTCTCAACATCCTCAATTAACCATAAGAAACATATCTATATAGGCAATCAATCCAGTGTAAACCTTATATATCATTATACTTGGAATAAACTAGGGAATACCTCATTAATTCTAGTATAATTGTATTATAAAACAAAGAATTCACCATGGCATGTTAATCTCATCAAAACGTATCACCCCTATGCTATATTCCACGAATTCCATCACACCTCACAAGTTGAGGAAACAAAACAATCATCCAACATCCCAGCATCATTATAAAATTGAAAACACAGACCCACACTCCATAATGATCCTAAAATCATATCTAAGATTTATATATGTCCAAGCATCACATAGATAATTCCCATGAATTTCTACTTCGATACAAAAACACTCGTACTCTTGGTGTTTTCCTCATTAAAAAGTAATGAATAAAGATAACCATACAATATACCAAGTAGCACCTATTGTGAATTGATTTCAAAAAAGGCTTGTACTAATATGATTGATGTTCATAACATTTAAGAAACCACCAAACATATATCCCTTATTCAATATCACATCCTATGCTTCTAGATTTTAATCTAATTATCTTTCCATGATGCATGTATCTAAGAGAACTAAAAAACACGGGATAATCAAGGTCTTGGGTCACAATCATATATTATAGATCATTAGAATAATATTTTATAAAACACATATCCTATGATTCATGTAATAAGAATTATGATTTCCCTTCTAATAAATATGTCACATCCCATATAGACCGCAACTCAGGAGAAACGTCCATATTTACATTCCAAGTATCACCTTGTAAACCACGTGAAAAACTAGAATGTATAAGGTTTATATATATATAAAGGATCACATTCCAAGTCACAAGATATTTGGGAACAAAAACTAATTAGGTATCCTCATATGGGAATATACCCCACAAGGATCTTGATCTCATCAACCATATACACACTAACAAGATGTGTTGAATTCTCCTCCATATTAAAGAACTGATTGTCACTAACTATCCTCACTGGGGAATACCCCCTCAAGTATCACTATCTCTAGATGAACCTAATTTGGACTCAATATATGACATTAAACACACTTTTTTACCACACCCTCATTTGTCAACACCTATATATAATGACATAAATTTAAAACAATCCACGTCAATTATAGCATATCCATAAGGTTTTATTATGTAGAATACCACAACTATTCCATATAGGAAGACAAAAAATAGTATGACACAGATCCTTTAAATAGATTATCCCATTAATTTTTTAGAATAAGAATAAAATACCCACAAAATATCTACCACTTAGACAAATCATGTATGTAATGACCTGCCAGGGTTGCTACACATCCCATAAATCAGGGGGTTTCCAACATGTCATTATCAAAAGTCACATTATAATATCACAAGAAATTTTATTTAATGAAAACACACTATGGTCTAGATTAGTATAATGACACCAAGAGGCTATGTTTCAAAGTATAAATTTGGTTTTTAAAAATAATTTAAATAGATTAACATGTAATTGGTAATGCTAACTACACACATTCGTCAAAATTTCATGGGAATCATAAATGTCGAATAAGATGCATGAATGTTGACTATTCCCATTATCCAAAGAATAATAAACACACAAATTATATACCTTAGAAATATAGTTTTGTTAATCTATTAGGATATCCATTGAAATTTATAACACATCCCTATGTCACATATCTACATTTTCCAAAAATAGAATTAAATAATAAATATTTGGTAAAGATGATGTTATCAACCACCCATACTTTTCAAATCACATTGTAACATCTCTACCCTAGTTCATTATAAATATTGACTAGATTAGAGTGTTACATGACCACAAGTGAACCTCACCATATTCTAGTCACTTCAACTAACAATGGAGTTCCATTATAGTACCATGGGGGGATATATATTCATATCAAATTTTGAGATGACAAAATAATCAACTAGACATCATTTATTAAACATTATCAACAATGATAATACATAGGAGAAATAAAACCATATAAATAATAATAAATGTCATGTGCAAGGATACATATTCACTATTCACCCATTGATTCAACCATACATGTATTATTTAATAATAAGTTAATGAAATTTATTGGAGTGAACACTAAAATCCCTGATCCTAACATCATCTTGGTCTCCATGTCCCATTAGAGTGATCATTCTTGACCAAACAAAGATGGGTTTCTACCTTACAAGAAATTATAACCATTTTGATCTACATAGGAACCTATATGTCAAGTCTACCTAAGAAAGGTGTTATTACAACTCATCTGGTCACCAACAATGTTTTCTTGTAAATAACAAGTATATTCATTTGATAGATCAGACATGATCATTGGAATCAAAAAATAAAACACAATGAAGAATCATAAATATATAACCACCATTGATCCTCATGTTTTTTCATGGAACAATAATTATCATAAAAATACCTTATATCCTACTAGATTGTTTGTGAATATTTCCTATAATAATGAAAACTAATTCCATTCACAATAGTAATATAGTAGTAATAATAAATAACTGATCATAGATAGTTTCATAGGGAAACTAAAAGATATATGGAGTGTGTTTAATGAATCCCATAGTTTCTTGCAAGAAAGAAATCCCTTTTAGGGGATCATAGTATATCAATATTCTTTTGGAATCATCGTTTAACCTCTAGAGGTAGTCCAAATATTTCTATAGTCATCAGACATCAATGATAAAACACATGATGTAATTCTTATCCTCCACATCAATAGAGTTTCATCGACGATTCCAAGGGTTTGATGTTAGTAATATAGTTATATTAATCATAAATACTAATTAAAATATTGATAACCCTAGGAAATAAACATCATTGTCATAATAGTCTAGGTCAAAGGGGATAATCCAAATAATCACATTTTTTAATATATATATATATATAATTTGTTTTTAATTATTCACATTTATTTTTGATTGGAAAGTCTATATGTAAAATCAGATATTGAAAAAAATTGGCCAACATATTATGTGTATGTTGAGTAATCATCATAGAATTAGCTAGAATAAATCATAGATTTTGGTTCTAAGGTGACATAAGAATTAATCTCTACTATTCCAAAACATACCCTCTCACTATGTTCACCATGTCAGTATGGAATCTATTGGGGCCCCAAGGTCTCATAAAGTGTGTAAATAATGTATTTTCTCCCTTATATAAATATGTTTCTTGGGACACCACATAAAACTAAGGTGTCATATAATCTTTCAATACTATCATGGTCTTATTGAGGCCTCACTAGCCTCTTTAGAAAGTCTTTTCATAGAGATAGAATAAATCCCATCCCCTTTAAATGTCAATATAGGTTGGCTCAAACACCAATTTCTACCATCAATATTATTATCTTCTACCCACATAGTTCATCAATTCTGAGTGGGGAATGATTTCTCAATCCACAAACATATTAGCTATCATGAAGGATATAAATCCTCTCAAGGTCTCCACATGGCCTATCCCTAGGATCCCTACACCACTCATCACACACATCTAGATACATGTCTCTAAGGGGTCAAAATATAGTTTCATTATGTTATGTTTAGCTAATTTTAGTTACATCCCTTATAGTACATTAGGATCAAACAAAACAACTTTATTCAAGGCCTCATCCAACAATGACTTGGGTAATTGTTCTTGTGATGAAAGGTACATCATGTCCCATTTTAATATTTTCCATTCCACATGATATTCATTTAAATAATAAATTTACTTAATTTAAAAATAATTGATCTCCCACAATGGAGACACCTCAAAAAAAATTCCATGTACCAGCAAATATGTTGAAATATACTATGGTATGTACAAGGGACCACCTACCTCAGCTAAGAAGTTATAAACTTTTATAAAACCACTAAAAAGATCTCACAAATTCATTTTCTATACAATTACTATCATCCAAAGAAATTAGTACCTAACATGAATCAAAATACTGAAAATAAATAAATTAATATCAAATGAAAATTTATTATGTAACTATAATTTATCTTAAACAATTCAAAATTGTTATACATTTTTTTTAAATAATAAAAAGTTCCTAAAATATTATTAGATACACCAATAAAATAAAAACAATATCCAAAGGCACTCAAACACTCCATTTCATGATCCATACACCATATAAGAAAAAATAATTAACATGAAACAATAAAAAATCTGTAACATTTATCAAAATATCGCTAAAAATATCAATAAAAATCATATGTCGGTGTACCTCAATTGAAATGATCTCTGATGAAAGGAATATATTGTCATTTGTCCTCCACATAATTGGTTACACAAAATAACATTCATAAACAGTGATTCCACTATAAAATATTGGAATCATAATGAAACCACTAAAATAGAGAAAACAAAAACTGATATAAAAAAATTGAAATGTTGAGTTGGGGAATGTATAGGGAGAGAACAAACTCTAATCATAAGAAATATATTATGTCACCAAAAATGAAGGGAGTGTTATGGATTGATAAGGGAGGGAAGGACCATTTCCACACCTGATATAGGGATAATGTAGAGGGGACAAATCCAATAAAATTAATGAAGGAAAAAAGAGTGATTTTATGAATTTATTGAGTGGAAAAGTTTGGTCAAAAGGTTTCCAAAACCATTCAATAATCATGAAAACATCACAATCATTGGTAAACAATATCACATAGTTTTCAAACAAAATTTGAAAAAATATTCACAAACTATGCATATCAGATTGATAACCATCTACAAATAATTTCACAATTTTTCAATAATCATACACAAACCATGGGATAAGCCCAAGGTCCAAGAACCCACACATAGTTTCCACTATGATAAAAATGGTTTACATTATACCATTATATAGAAACTATAGAAAAAATTTTGGTTCAAAAATAATGTTATCCATAGTCAAGGTGTTACATGGTTTCCCAAAATCTATGCACACAAAGACTCACAACTTCAGAAGAGTCCTCCAAATATACCTGAAAGTTTATATAAAATCCCCATGACTCACTAAATCACTTTAAGAAACTCTTCAACCTCAAACCATATAAAAAATGTCTTAATGAATCTCCAATTTTTCTAATTTTAATATGAATCAAAATTTTAAAAATGATTCCAGTATTAGATTTTCCAAAAAAAATTATTTTTTAATGAAATTCAGAACTCACAAATGAGATGTTTTTTACATGAATGGATTTTATCCCTCTTAGAATTCAAATATATGTCATATAGAACTTTTTCCAAATAATTCAGTTATAATGTATAATTTATGGATTTTTTTATAGATTAATATTATAATTTAGATACCTTATGATTTAATTCTAGATGTTGTTTTCATATAGATCCTTTATTCAGGTGTTTATGGGAAATCCAAAGAATATCAATTTTGGAGTATTTTCAGAAAAATAACTTTCTTTAATAATGAAATATTATGATCATTAATATGATATCTATTTCTATTATGTTTATAATTGTGTAATAAATTCATGGATATTTTTAATTAAACTTCAAATTAAAAATTCTTCAAGGTGATGTCAAATTGAGTACAGTAAATTTTTGTTTAATTGTATGAAAATAGATATCACTATTTCATTAAAATATTATTTTTTGTTTTCATGGCCTAGAAGATTTACATGCATAAAATATGAAATGATTTATAAGAATCTAAATTATTTATTCATATGATTATGATTAAGATTTTCTTTGTTAGAAAATTGATGAATCTGAGACAATTTAATAACCAGTCTTATTAATATTTTTTTATTTTAAAATCTTTAAAGGTATTGATTTTTTTTCAAATTTTGGAAAATAAATATTATAATTTTTATCCCAATAAATATTTTTTAAAGGATTTTATAATAACTCATATAAACATGGTTTAGAGGGAATTCTTATAAGACCGAGAGGCCTATAGAGATGAATCCATTAATTAAATGATCCCAAGACCCAATGGCACAAAACACTTAACACTAATTTGAAATGACACCATTGGAACAAGCCCTCCTCAGTACCACTTCATGTGAGCACCCATCCCCCTCCTAAAATTTCTAATGACTTTGTATATTCAATCAATGATCCACGTGTTGATTGTTTGGGTTCTATATCCCTCTATTCATGGTATAGTATTTCTCATCCCAGTAGCTACCACATCTGTAATTCATAATTTTAGTATTTATTTAGTAGGATTACTCTTCATACATGGCCCATAGGCCCCTATGGTTCAAATTCCCATGCATTTCCATGAGGCCCTGTGGCTTTAATACTATTGGTGTCCAAAATTTTGCATTGTATAATCACCCAATTAGATGACTCAAGAGCCCAATTTGGGTTAATAGTTCCTCTAAAATTTTACTACTAGAACACTAGACTCATTACTACTATAGAAACTCGAAAATAATCCATAAATTATATTTGATTCTTAGTTTAAAAGTAGTATTGCATGGTTTTTACTCCTCGAAGACAACCCAGACTATATATTTGATTTACTTAAAGGATTTCATCTATGACATTTTGAAAATAATTTATTCATAATGGTAGTATATTTACTTAAAAAATAATTAATTTCTTTTAGAAATAATATTGTTATCGTAATTATTATATATAATTTATTATAATGGTAAAAATTTCTAAATATTTAAAATTTTATTATTTTTTAGGTTTTCATAAAATTATTTGTCAATAGATAAATTAAAAATATATTTAGACTATTATGTGGAAAATAAATATTTTTTAGGAAATGTTCATTTTTAGTAAATCCTATATCACTAGCATTAGTATTCCTTATATCTATTTATTTGATTTAGGTAGTTATAGTTTGTGATATTAATATCATACACCACTTCCTAAGAATTAATTTTTCATTTATGTGAGCTATTAATTATCATCTAATACATTATGAATTTTTTAAAGGGTTATAATATACAACAAAAATTTATATGCAATAAAAATGGTTGAATTTTAGGAATGAATTAATACTTTATATTGAATTTTGTTGTAAAACATTCATTAATGGTAGAATACGGTTTGAAATTTTACACCAATATCAAAACACGCATTATAATAATTGAGATACTTATGTAACATGGTAAACATTAATAAGAGATAATATGAATGTGATAATACATAGCTAAATCACTATTCCATCCATTATTTTCTAAACCGAAGGAGATAACATACAATAAAATGGTGGTATTTTAGCTTTTTTGAACAATCCACATGACTATTGATTAATTGGTTAATTAAGAGTCTTTTTTGTTTTCTTCCCATGGATTTTCATTATGTAAAATAAATTTTGATGCCCAGATGATTCCTTGTTTATACATATCACAATTTTGATATTATAGAACCTTATGACCAACCAAAAGGTAAAATCATATATATACCCAATAATATCCCATCCCTAATATTTTATGATGGATTTATTGATTTCATGGTTCATTATTTTCCCTTGGTCTAGTTTTGTGTTATTTTTCAAGTTCATTTAATTTTTTTTGGGGGGGATTAGATTCATTAAATAAAAAGATAATTATCTCATTTTCATGTATTGTGATATCTTTGAGACCTAGGATTTTCTATTTTCAACATATGTGAATATTCTTATAATATTACTGATGTTATGCATTAACTCATTTCCATTTTTTTCATCCGGTGTAGTTAATAAAATAATATTTTTTAAAAAATAACATATTAGTTTTAGTCATTCTTGTGCGTGTGATTTAGGGATTTTGTTAAATAATTGGATTTTAATGTCATTGTAAACACCATAATTATGTTGAAAGTGGTGGTGTTACCCCAGATGTGATATATTTATTGATCTTATCTATGATTCTTGGAATCATTCCATCATAGGTAGAATTAAATAAATAAATTTTTTGATAGATAGAATGATCATATCAGCAATCCTAATATAACTTATATTGGTATTCATACATTATATGACTAGGTTCAATCATCATAAGCCCTATATCAAGGGAGAGGTAAAGAGAGAGATTTGTATTGGGAGGGTTATCCTTTGATGGGGGGAAGAAATAAAATTGAATCAAAGTTGAGTACATCATAGGATCATTGATCATATTTTACAACATCGATGAATGGAACCATAGATTCCATGGAAGATTAAATTAGAGACCTTTTTATATATGTTATTGATAATTGTTTTATTTCTAATTATTTTTTCTATGTTAATTTCAATAATGTGAGACTTATTATGAATTATTTAATTCCAAAATAATCTCATTGTGATTTTATTTTATTTTCTAGAAAACATACCGGATCATATGCTTCATAATTTATATTCAAAAAATTTTAAGCACAATTATTGGTATTCTTTCTTCAAATAATTTGTTTCTAAATTCTATCTATGATTCTACTTTGATTTTATTTCCTTGTTAATTTCATATTCTTCATTTACCTACTCTATATCTATTCATTTAATTAATTTTAGTCCTAGAAGATAGAAAATTGATATCTACATCCATGAATGATTGATTTTGTTTTAGAAAAAAATGTCGGAGGCATATAGAATTATCATTATGTGATGTAATAATATTGAAATGTGAAATGATATGGGATATTTATGGTAATACTATGTAGTGGAATCGACACTAAGTGTGAACCACTTACAAATAATTTTTCCTATGAACAATGACAAGAAATCAACATTTAGAGGCATGGATGTGAGAAATGGGTTTTTAGTGGTGTTTTGTGTAATGTATAAGTCAAAAATTGTGATGAAAGGATAATTTCTATCATTCGATATAGTTTTGGATTGACTATTTGATCATGTGACATGTGATCCTAAGAGAAGCATTATGTATCACTGAATAAGTGATGGTTAGGGTTTGAATGGAAGATAAATATCATACATTTTGTACCCATGTTTATACATAGTGTATTCCTCACCTTATGGAGTGGGTATGTATAAGTAATACATACCTATGTATTTTGATAGAAATACACTTTGGATAGTTCATAACCACTTGTCTTGTATCATTGGTTGTACAAAACTCAACATCCTTGGTAGTACACACCAAGTGAGCCATCCAAGTCAACATGTCTTGTATCCTCTAGGGCATTACATATATTTTTTCCCTGAAAAGTAACCATCTAAGGTGTCACACACTAATTATCCCATAAAACCCACACATAATTAACCCAATAACATTCTTCATGTAAGAAGAACCATACATTCCATATGGTGATGAAGTACATGACCATACTATTATTGAGGGGATATATGTCGTGTACCCCTACATTACATGCCATAAATATATTCTATGCTTATTGGATGTTTGCATATATTTTGGTCAAGAGATGGATTTTCTTATATGTATAACCACCATAAGTTTTTTTTCACATATAATATAGTGATACACTCCTCTTAGACATTAGAGGATATTGGAAAGGTGATACATGTAGTTTGTTGTCATTATATCTATAGGACATACAATGTGGATCAATAGTGAATATGTAACCCTTCATAGGGTATAATTCCCCCTGGTCAATGGTTTATGACAGGTCAAGGGTACCCTATATTCATCATAGAGAAATGTAAATTCCTAAATAAATAATGTATGAGTCCTCTAGATTGGTAATTTTCTCGGTACCCACTTGAAGTAAATGAGGTGTGAATCCCCCACACAAAATTAATAAAGTTTTGTACTCTAGAAATTATATAGTGAATATGTCCTTTATCTATGTATCTTAATAATCCCACTTATCATGAACAAACTCATTGAGTTGAGGGTCCTCTATTATGGATAATCATTCCCTTGATTGATTCAAATAATTTAGTCAATCATTGGTCCCCTCCTATTATTTCTATGAAGTGAAATTATATTTCTCATAACTATATAGTTTTGATAGAATGATTCGGTACTACCATTATATAAATCTATCCTTGGACCAGAAGAATATTCCACAATTGGATTCTGTAATAGTTGATTAGTGATGTTGGATAGTAGGGGGTGTTGATCCCATTACTGATGAACTTAAATTAGCATGTAGTTGGTTCCCCTTAATGGATTTTAGTGGAATTGTGGAAGAATGGTTGGGTAGAATTGGATTCTTTGATGCTTGGACTCCTAGAAAAACCATTATTGTTCAACATGATGTGACATAAAACTCGATATTAACATCATATTTTGTGGAATTTTTACGTATCCTAGAATCCATATTTTCTCATGAGATGATACCTTCATAGATTTTAGTGTAGATACTTCAAACATATATAACTCCTTGATACATATATTAATAGAGCACATCAATATATTTTCATATCATCTTATCAATGATATTTCATTAATGCAGGTGGAGATGCATGATTTCATTTATTTCCATTATTTTTTCAAGTTATCATACATTGTATTTTTATACATACACCTGTGTGGAAATTAAAACCATAAATGTTGTGTCAATAAATATAATGTTTGTTTTGGTGGTAGTTTTATAGGTCATGGAGATGGTAAATAATTTCTAGAGCCGGTTCATCATGGAACCTAGTCTATCATGTTATTTCATGATGATTGAGGTGGCCATTGTAATATTAGAACAATCTAAGAGTTCTTACACCGTGTATGATTTGTCCCTTGTTCCATTCTTGTCAAGTTTGAAGTCCCTATCAGATATACATGTTAGTTATGTATATAAGTATATAATTACATGTTTTTGATTATTTTATACATTGTAGATATAATTTTATTGTAAGATCATATAGTTGAAATAATCTCATATTTTGTGAAATTCCTTTTAATTTTTTTTAATGTCCCCTAACCTAATATATGTGGGCCTTGGGTGCTTCATTATGATTACTACTTTCCTAGGATGGTCCCATGGCAGCTCACTCAAATCGGTGTAGTATTTGAGAAATGTTGAGTCTTAGTGATAGATTTCAAAGTTATAAGTCATGAATGATCATGTTTGAGAATTTTTTGAAATAATATTAAGAGGGGTTTGGTGTCTAGTTATTTGTAAAGACAACCTACTTAGGAGGAACAGTTGATCTATCATTTCTTCTGGGAACAAAAAATATTTTTTTATGTGGGAGTCAGACAATCTGACATTCCTTGTTTAGCTTTCTGTACCAGGTATGGTCTGTATGAGTACCTTGTTAAGTCGTTCAGTCTTATGAATGTGCCTACCATTTTCATGGATTTGATGAATAGGGTATTCAACCCCTATTTCACCCCATTTTTCATGGTCTTTGTGGAAGACATATTGGAGTATTCTCACACTCGTACCGACCATGCCAAAAATCTTGAGATCATTCTGGGTACACTGAGATAGCATAAGATTTATTCCACACATGCTATGCTCCATTTATGGATCGATAAAGTTCAGTTATTGGGTCATATAATATCAGAATAAGAAGTATTAGTTGACCTAAAAAATGTTAGTGTTATAGTTTCCTAGGACCATCTCGAGAACATGTTTGATATCAGGAGTTTCTTGGGGCTGGATTAATATTTCATGTGTTTCATAAAATAATTGTATCTCCTTGATTCACCTCTTAATAGTCTTATAAATAAGGGTTTCATGCTCATATGGTCAGAAGAATGTGAGGAAGACTTTCAAGAGCTAAAAGGGAGGCTTGTATCATCACTTATTCTGACTCTTTCAGATCCAGGTGTAGGTTATACCATCTACTTTGATACATCAGGCATTGTCCATGGAGCAATTTTTATCTTGGAATACATATTCAATGCATATGGATCTGGGCCGAAGGGTCCTCATGAGAGAAATTACCCAATGCATGGCCATGAGATAGTATTAGTTGTCCATGCCTTACATTTCTGGAGACATTATCTATTGGGTGAGCCCTTTTTGGTGTACACAGACCCCAAGAGCTTAAAATATATCATTTCTCAATGTGACTTGAACCTCAGATAGTATTGATTGGTCAAATATCTACAATCCTTTTATTTTGAGCATGCCTATATTCCTGGTAAGGGCAATGTCATTGAAGATGCACTGAGTAGGAAAACTCAACCACATGCCATATGAGAAGCAAGTGATGAATGGAAGTTAATGGCCATCTTTTATAAGGTAAATCTAGAGTTTCAATGTAGTCATGAGTAGCCTTACCTAACATCCTTGACAGTTACCTATTCCCTCCTTGATAGGGTGATGAGTAGGAAGTTTCCGGATCTTGAAGGCTTGGTTCTCCTTGAGCTTATATTAGGAGATTACTAACATTCAGGTTGGTCTATGGATAGAGTGTTGGAGTTGGTGGCCTAGAACCAACTACTTTGTACTTTATTCATTAATAAATATCTTATCACATCTTGATTATTCTTCTGCATGACAATGCATGTGATAATTTCCAAAGGACAGTTGTTGCATTAAAGGTTCATAGCGGATCCCTGCTATGATGAGAACCCGGAAGTTCCATAACAATATTCTTGAATATTGTTATATGGCCGGATGATATTATTTGAGGGACACAAATAATACAGGCCAATATGGGTGAGGACTCATAAAACTTTGAGGCACCTTCTCATGGTGTGCGCCCTTGGTAACATACAGGAGGATATTATGAGAACGAGACCCGCCAATAGGAAATCCACATTTCATAGTGTCATTGGATGTTTCAATCTGCAGACGTGTGTATTGGTCCTTAGACATTAAGATTATTATTAATGGGTATTAAAACTCACGCACTTAGAGGTATTGACAAAAATTATGACGTCACACTATTTATAGCAAGGTAGGATATATTGGGTGCATCACGAGTAATACTGCATTAATAGATAATGCGAGAAAGCATTTGTCCCTTCTATTCCATAATAGAAGAAGATATCTTAGGCCCTTTGATGGAATTGATATAGCCTAAATAAATCCATGTCCATGGTAAGGTCTGGGCGAGTTTAATTCTGGAAAGTCAAAGAAAAGATAATCGAGCACATGGGTTGATGGCACTAGAATGCAACCCCATTGATTCGAGATATCATGAAAAATGGATTATATTACATGGTAAGCATTCATATGAGGTGACACGTCAATGCGGCATCAACCTCTTTCTCTTGGGTGCCTTGACCCATTTCTAGATAGTAATCTTAGACTTTAGGCAAGCCCGCATAATGCCAATGAGAAAGAGACCTAGAGGGTCACACACTAAGTGTGTCCATATATCTCAGTTAAATATTAATTTAAGAAGTTAAATAAAGATTATTCCCAACTGTGGTTTAATAATTATTTAAGGATGTCGAATCGCATGTATTTCAACACTAGTTATTCGAGAGAATATATTGTGGGTGAAATAATATATATTTATTAGCAAGTAATGCGTTTACAATTATTTAAAAAATAAATAGCCATTACTAAAGGTCTAATAAATGTGGTGGAGGAAATAAAGAAAAATGGAAAATAAAAGTACACGTCTTGTATATTGAATATACATGTCATGTAGCTTTCATGGAAAATGAGTACACACCGTGTATTAATGATTACACGCCGTGTCATTTTTCCAGTCGGGATTTTGAGGAAATAATATTCTTTTATTAAATGATATTTATTATAATCATCATGGGTGCATGTCAAGGAATTAATCATTTAACATGGGGGTTTTCAATGAGAGTTAATGAAATAAATAAAACACGTAACGTTTTTATTTATTGTCATAACTCTATAACCTCAAACCCGATTATAAATATCCTCACAACCCCAACAATTTTCCATCAATCATTGTGCACAACAGTTCTAGAGAGTTCTCTCAAGGCTGAAAGAACCCCTTCCTCCAAGAATACTCTCAATACCAAGAGAGATCCACCACCACCAGATCAAGGCAATCGAATGCGGACATCACAAGTGAAGGTTCTTTCATGATAGCACCCGTAGATCCCTCCGGTGATGTCCAGAGATACGTGGATCATGTGTGGATCACCGCTAGAGGAATCCTACACTTGGATTCTATGACGCAACGACGGATCACACTGGATCGTGACCGGAGACATCAACCAAGAAATAATTACATCAAATTATTTATTTTCAATTAATTAAATTTATTATAACCAACATATGATGATCCTATATCTATGGTTCTAAGACTCCCTCTTTTTTTCATTCTTTTTTTTATTCCGAAGATCCGGTGTTTTACATCATGATGGATCTCGGATTGATGGTTCTTAATGCTAAAATCAAAGTTGGGCACCCCCACAAACTCGCTTCCGCTACGCCCGGAACCTACAAGTGGTATAGGAGGGTTCATATCATTGATTATAATTATTTAGTTTTTCATTGGTGATTTACGCATTTAATAATTTAGTTGTTTCAATTCAAGTTAATCATTCTTTAAAATCTGAATCTTGATATTTGTTCCTCTCCTCTCGTTTTTCATTCACCTTATAAAAACGAATTTTTATTTTAATTTTGATTAAAATAAAATAGAGGAACTCATCTGGAGGTGCCAAACGTTCCTGGCCATACAACACCAGAATACACAGTGTGTATTCGGAAGTGCACGCCATGTAGTCTAGGTTCAACGCATTTGACTGGTTTGCCAAATCAGGTCATGTATTGGATCCTATCTAAGTCATTTATGACACCATGTGTTGACTAGGAACATGTGGCACACAGTTTCTAGATTACACGTCGTGTGGTCCACTGAACACGGCATGTAGTCCCTTTGGGCTGGGATTGAACCGTGTACCCCGTACACAGCTTTCCCAGTTGGAAACTATGTAATGCGGACACTACATGGCGTGTGTCCAACTGAACACGCCGTGTACTCCGAAACCTTTTGAAGTACATCAACACGCCATGTCCCCGGGCGTGTACTTCAGATGGACGGTGAAGAAAATTACACGCCGTGTAGTCAGAATTACACATCGTGTACTCACCCAAATTACATAGATTTATTAAAATTTATTATTATATTATAAAAACCCTTGATACGTGTACCATGGTGCGGGCGTAAATCTTATTCACAACACGTGATAGGTGTTTTATATATATGTGTTTAATTTAACATTTGTGTAATGAACGGGAATTCACCTGGTTTCCTCCAAGGTACAAGTTACGTACAAGGATAATTTTAATTTATTTAAAATTATGATGGATGAGAATCTCCAGGAAATTCAGAAAAGGGTTTAAGATAAAAGGATTGATTAATTAAAGATAATTAATTGATTTGAGTGTGATTTATCTTAAATAAGAATGATTAAAGAATTGAATGCTAGTTTTATTTATGCGTAAATATCATTGCATGTATGGATGATCATGATCTAGACCAAGACCTTTTTATGTGAATGGTTTCTTTAATTTATTTATTTAAATTAAATTTGTTGGCATGTGCGCCTTCTCCTCATTAATATGTAGGGACTGCGTGCCCAATGATTATTTTCTATAAAAACCACTTTTTACCCCTCACCTGCATGTGAGATAAATGCATAAGTAAGGATAGAGGTCCCAAGCTAGTGGAGGTGGCTCAAGTCAGAAGCCAAGGTGAAACCAATCCAATGAGATACAAAGGTGGACAGGTGGAAAGCTGTAAACACGAACCCGAAAGGTTCAAGGTGTTTCTCCCCTAGGTCTTGGGTTAGTTTATGAACTACTAGATAAACTAACCAATAGAACAAGCTCATGATCATACCATTTATATTATTTCTGTCATTTGCATGGTTTATTTATTGTGGGTGTGTTTTCACGATCACACAATTAATGAATTAAAAAATCATGCAAGATGGAACTAAAATAAAAACCGGATTATGCGTAAATATTATCTTAGACATGGTTAATCACTTAAGTGTATCCCAGTTAATATTAAGAATCATGTAATCAAAGATAATAAAATCAAAATTTATGTATAAGGATAAAATCCCTCAAAGAAATATTAAGTCAGTATATCCTTCCATAATATTGGTAAGAATCAAACCATAGTTCAAAGTGCTTGACCAACCCTAGTTGGGGTGCTTTCAATTATCGAGGAATTCTAATTAAATTTTTTGGACTGACTTGGCTTGGTTCGCATCAAGGGTTGACTTCCACATCTAGACATGGTGTGACCAAGAGGAAAAGGTTGAGGAAATCAAAAATAAAAGGATTTCAGGATTGTGGAGTCCACTCAGCAGATCAAGGAGATGTGAGTAAATGCAGTTGAAATTTGGAATGCCTGCCTAAAACGCTTCAAGTTGCTTGACCAACCCTAGTTGGGGTAATGTGAAGGGAAATATGGATCCTTGCCACTAGAATATTCAGGCAACAGAATATTCCACAGTCAATAGTGAGGGATATTGGATTTCAATAAAATAGTGGGAGACTAATAATTATTAATTTATTTATTTGTCTTAGTTTTTATAATAAAGTACTAAAACTTTGCTAATTTTAATTTGTAGAAATGTCAAGAAAAATGACTTCAAACAAATCATTGCAAACCATGCTCAAGAAGGAAAACCTTCTCACCGGAACCAATTTCCAAGAGTGGCAGAGGTGTTTACCCATCATCCTTCACCACGAGAGGAAATTGTATCTGCTAGAAGATCCTATTCCAGTTGTGCCTGGAAACGAGACCAGTGATGAGGAAATATCTCTTTATATGAACATATGGATGATGCCAAATATGTACAATGTTTCATGTTATTGTCCATGTGAAATGAGCTCTTGAGGCAACATGAAAACAAGGACGCATATAGCATGATGTCTCACCTTAAGGATCTCTACCAAGAGAAGGCGAGACAAGAGAGATATGAGATCTCCAATGCTTTGTTTACAACTAATCTTGGAGATTCTACACCAGCTTGGCCTCATGTAGTCATGTTTATTGGCTACATCAAACACCTGGACATCTTAGGGATTAAATTCCCGGATGAGTTGCGTACAGATCTCTTCCTATCATCACTGCCCAAGACCTTCTCAAGCATTATTGTCAACTACAACATGAGAAACAATGAGAAGAGTCTATCAGAACTTATGAACTTAATTCTCTAGGTATATAAGGACATGGGGTGTGACAAACCCGTAGTCCTTATGGGGAATAAGAAAAGGAAGGACAAGGCAAATGGGCCAAATACTTATGAACGGTCTGAAGCCCCCGAGAGTCATCATTCCATGAAGGGGAATATCCAGAGGCAGGGCAAGGAACGAGAGGCAGTATGTTTTTCATGTGGCAAGCAAGACCACTAGAAGAGGAACTGCACCCAGAAGCAGGGGGATGTTAAAGGTGTGTTCGTTATCAAGTGTAATCTTTCTATTTATACACATTGAGTATTAGATACAACTTATGGGGCTCACATATGTATTCAAATGCTGGAACCAAGTAGATTTAGAAAGATTTCTAGAGGAGAGGTGGATCTTCGAGCTGCCATGGCGCAAGGCTGGTTGTGTTGGCTATTGGCGATTACCACCTCTCATTGTCGACAGGGATGATTTTGGTTTAGCATAACTGTTATTATGTGCCTAGTGTTACCAAGAACATAATTTCTGTATCTTTTTTGGATATTGATGGATTTATTTTAATGTTTGGAAATAAGGGTTGTCTCTTTTATAAGAACAACATATTTTATGGTATAAAACATTTAAATAATGGTTTGTATGTATTAAATTACGAAAACCAAGTGTTGGAAATTGATAATGAAACAAACTCGCATGACTCATACATCACCCAGATGTGGGATCACCGTCTCCGTCATGTAAACGAGAAGATCTTGACAAAGCTCTGTCAAGATGGATATTTAGACTCTACTGATCTAAAACCACTTGATAGATGTCACGCTTGTTTACAAGGTAAAATGACCAAGCCACCTTTTGGTGGATATGGTGAAAGGGCCAGAGAGCTTCTAGGATTGGTGCACACGGATTTATGTAGACCATTTTTAGTAGAGGAAAGAGGTGGATATTCTTAGTTCATTACTTTTACGGATGATTTAAGTAGATATGGCTATGTCAACTTAATGAGGTATAAGGCAGAGTCCTTTGATAAATTTAAGGAATTTAGGAATGAAGTGGAGAATCATCTTGGTAAGAAGATAAAGAAACTTCGATCGGATCAAGGTGGAGAATATCTGAACAAAGAGTTCATTGATCTTCTACGTGAGTCTTTAATTCTATCTCAGCTCACTCCTCCTCATACACCACAGTGGATTGGTGTTATTGAAGGAGGAACCGCACCTTGTTGAACATGGTGAGGTCGATGATGAGTCATGCAGATCTTCTATTATCCGTTTGAGGATATGCATTACAAACTGCAGCATACACATTAAACTGAGTACCAACTAAGGCGTAAAATGGAATTCCATCCGAGTTATGGAATAGAAAGAAACCCATTTGGTTTCACACACGTGTATGGGGATGTGAGGCATTTGTTAAGGCCTTCTCATGCAACAAACTAGCACCCCGGGGCACAAAGTGTATCTTTTTGTGATATCCTAAGGAAACGAAAGGATATTACCTACATAACCCTTCAGACAAGAAAGTGATTGTCACCAGACAAGACGTCTTTCTCAAGAGGGAGCACATCCTCAAAAATGATAGTGGGAGAAAGATTGACTTCGATGAAGTTGATGCTCAAGATACACAGGTGTTGGTACAAGAGCAAGTTCCATGGGTCCCCGCGGAAGAGGTTCCAGAAACACAAGTACTACGTAGGAGCTCAAGAGAGGTAAGGGAACCAGAGAGATTTGGTTTCCTAGTAACCGAGGATGGTGAATCATTATTGTTGGAAAATGATGAACCTCTCTCCTAAAAGGAAGCAGTAGAAAGCTCAGAAGCTGTAAGATGGCTAGAAGCTATGAATTCTGAGATGGATTCCATGTATCACAACCATGTCTGGGTTCTGGTCGATGAGCTAGTTGATGTAAATCCTATTGGATGCAAATGGGTATTCAAGAGAAAACTGGACATGGAAGGTCAAGTTAGAACCTATAAAGCAAGGCTAGTGCCTAAAGGATTCAGATAGTGTCAAGGAATTGACTATGATGAAACCTTCTCACTAGTTTCCATGTTTAAATCCATAAGAATCATACTTGCCATAGCATCTTTCCATGACTACGAGATTTGAAAAATGGATGTCAAAACAGCATTTCTTAATGGGAACCTTCAGGAAGATGTCTATATGACACAACCAGAAGGGTTTTTGACACCAAATGAAGCCAAATGGGTTTGAAAATTGTAGAAATCCATTTATGGATTAAAGCAAGCATCCAGGTCATGGAACATTTGATTTGATGAAGACATAAAGGAATTTGGTTTCATTAAGAATGAATGTGAGCCATGTGTTTATAAGTGGTTTAATGGAAATGCAATCGTTATCCTAGTAGTATATGTTAATGACATATTGCTTATTGGAAACGATATACCAGTCTTACAGTCAGTTAAGGACTAGTTGAATAAGTGTTTATACATGAAGTACTAGGGTGAAGAAGCCTACATTCTAGGGATCAAGATCATTCGTGATAGATCCAAGAGGTTTCTTGGACTAAGTCAGGGTACATACATTGACCAGATACTAAAGAGATTTAGTATGGAACAATCCAAGAGGGGATTAGTTCCAGTGTCACATGGCCTACATATTTCTAAGAAAATGTGTCCACAGACACAACCAGAGAAAGATATAATGAGTAAGATACCATATTCTTAGGCTATAGGATCCATCATGTAATCCATGTTATGTACCAAGCTTGATGTTTCCCATGCACTGCTTTTGTTAGACAGATATCAAGCAGATCCAGGAGAACAGCATTGGACTGATGTTAAGACTATCATTAAGTATCTGATTAGAACTAAGGATATGTTCTCAGTGTATGGAGGATATGAGGATATTTTCATCAGAGGGTATGATGATGCTGGTTTTCATATAGATCAGAACAATCTAAAGTAACAATCTGGATACTTTTTCTATCTTAATGGAGGAGCTATGAGTTGGAAGAGTTAAAAGAAGCCAGTTGTCGCCGATTCTACAGCGGAGTCTAAATATATAGCAGCTTCTGATGCAGCCAAGGAAGCCGTCTGGATTCAGAACATTGTCCAGAAGCTTGATGTGGTGCCTAGTAGTAAATACCCTATCACATTGTATTACGATAATACTACAACGGTGGCTCTTGAAAAAGAACCAAGTTCACATCAACGGAAAAAGCACATACTCTGGAAGTATCACCTCTTGATGGATTTCTATCAGAGGGGGGAAGTTTCAATGAGTAGAGTGTCCAAGGAAGATAATGTGGCAGAACCCATGACTAAAGGCCTATCTCAGCAGAAGCATGAATATCATGTGAGAGATAGCGGGTTAAAGGTTGTTAGCAGTTGGCTCTAGTACAAGTGGTATTCTTGTTGGAGTTGGTGGCCTATAACCAACTACTTTGTACTTTATTCATTAATAAATACCTTATCACATCTTTATTGTTCTTCTACGTGAAAATTCATGTGATAATATCCTAAGGACAGTTGTTGCATTAAAGGGTCATAGCGGATTCCTGCTATGATAAGAACCTGGAAGTGCCATAACATTGTTATTGAATATATGTTCTATGGCTGGATGATGTTTTTTGAGGGACACAAATAATATAGGTCATTAGGGTTAAGGACTCATAAAACTTTGAGGTACCTTCTCATGGTGTGTGCCCTTAGTAATATCCAGGAGGATATTATGAGAACGAGACCCGCCAGTAGGAAATCCACATTTCATACTGTCATTGGATGTTCCTATCTGTGGATTATTGTATTGGTCCTTAGACTTTAAGATTATTATTAATGGGTATTACAACTCGCGAACTTACATGTATTGAAAAAAAATCATGAAGACACACTATTCGCAGCGAGGTAGGATACGTTGTGTGTGTTACGAGTAATACTGCATTAATAGATAATGCGAGAAAGGATTTGTCCCTTCTGTTCCATAATATAAGAAGATATATTAGGACCATTGATGGAATTGATATATCCTAAATAAATCCATGGCCATGGTAAGGTATGGGTGAGTTCAATTCCAGAAAGTCAAAGAGAAGATAATCGAGCACATGGGTTGATGGCACTAGCATGCAACCCGCTTGATTCAAGATATCGTGAAAAAGGGATTATATTACACGATAAGTATTCGTATGAGGTGACATGTCAATGCGGCATCAACCTCTTTCTCTTGGGTGCCTTGACTCGTTTCTAGACAGTAATCTTGGACTTTAGGCAAGCCCGCCTATTGCGAACGAGAAAGAGACCTAGAGGGTCACACACTAAGTGTGTCCATGTATCTCAGTTAAATTTTAATTTAACAAGTTAAATAAAGATTATTCTAGACTGTGGTTTAATAATTATTTAAGGATTCCTGATCGCATTTATTTAGACACTAGTTATTTGAGAGAATATATTATGGGCAAAATAATATGTATTTATTTGCGTGTAATGCAGTTACATTTATTGAACAAATAAATTTCCATTACTCAAGGTCTAATAAATGTGGTGGAGGAAATAAAGAAAAAATAGAAAATAAAAGTACATGTCGTGTATATTGAATATACACGTTGTGTAGTTTTCATGGAAAACGAGTACACGCCATGTATTAATGATTACACGTTGTGTAGTTTTTTCAGTCGGGATTTTGAGGAAATAATATCTTTTTATTAAATGATATTTATCATAATTAGTGTGGGCGCATTTAAAGAAATTAATCATTCAACATGGGGGTTTTCAATGACAGTTAATGAAATAAATAAAATGTGTAACACATTTATTTATTGTCATAACTCTATAACCTAAAACCAGATTATAAATATCCTCACAACCCCAACACTTTTCCATCAATCATTGTTCTCAAAAATTCTGGAGAGTTCTCTCAAGGATGAAAGAACTCCTTCCTCCAAGAACACTCTCAAGACCAAGAGAGATCCACCACCACCAGATCAAGGTGACCGAAGGAGGACATTGCAAGCGAAGGTTCTTAAGCGCTAGCACCCGGAGATCCCTTCGGCGACGTCCAGAGATACGTGGAGCATGTGTAGATCACTACTAGAGGAATCATACACTTGGATTTTACAATGCAACGATGGATCACACAAGATCGTGACTGGATACATCAATGAAGAAGGAATTCCATCAAGGTAATTCTTTTCAATTAATTAAATTAATTATAACGAACATATGAAGATCCTGTCTCTATGGTTCTGGGACTCCCTCTTTTGTTTTTTATTCTTCATTATATTCTGAAGATCTGGTGTTTTACAGCGTGACAGATCTCGGATTGATCATTTTTAACGCTAAAATTAATATTGGGAACTCCCACCAACGTGCTTCTGCTACACCTAGAACCTACACAGAGATGGCGTCTCGCGTCTACATTGATGTATCTGGGTTCTTAAAGATATTGGATAGTAGTTGATGAAGGCATACCACACTTTTTATTGAGGATTTCATCAAGGAATATATAATATGTATCATGATATGAAATTCCAGTATTAGAGGCCTAGTATGAAATGTTAGATAACTGGATTTATCACTTGGTGATCCACCTATCTACCGGTGAAGTCAGAGCACCATAGACCAACATGATTCTTACATCCACTTCCATTCCTGAGATGGATTTAGAAATATGTTTCAATGGATTCATAGTTATCTTACCTAGTATTTACGAGGGGTAGAGATTCTATATGGGTAGTCATTGACTAACTAACTAAATCATCCCACATCATTCATTTCATGAGACATTATTAGTCGATTATATGGGAATACTGTATTCTCATGAGATCATATGACTTCATGGGGTTCCACGTTATATAATTTCTGTTAGGGATGTCCATTTCACATCATGGTTCTAGCAGGGATTATAGAACGAAATGGGAACACATGTGTTTCTAAGAACAACATTTCACCTTCAGACTGATGGAAACTCAGAAAAGGAAATACAGGTTCTAGAGGATATGCTTTGAGCATGTGTCCATGATTTCTACAGTTCTTGGGAAAATAATATCCCTCCCATCGAGTTATCCTATAATAATAGTTTTCAGGAAACAATTCAGATGGATCTTTCTAAGTACATACTTGGTAGGCCATGACATTCACCCTTGTGTAGGCTAGAGGTAAGAGAGGCATGCCTACTGGGTTCTCTTCTCATTCAAGAGACTTGAGAAAAAGTTAAGATGATTATAAAGTGTATGACTAATACTCAGTATAGACATAAATCATATGTTTCTCTTTGTCGATGACCTCTTTAGTTCAAGGTTAGGGATAGTGTTTTTCTGCAGGTATCACACATGCTTGGGAATAGATGTTTATAAAACAAGGGTAAGATGTCACCTTGTTTAGTAGGACCTTTTGAAATTATAGAGATAGTCCGACCAGTATCCTATCGGTTGCTACTAACGCAAAGGTATCATTCCATGCATGATATCTTTCATGTTTCAAATATTCGCCAATATCATGACAACCCTTCTCATACATTTGAACCTGAGGAATTTGAGTTTTATTCTGATGATACCTTTATGGATTATCCAGTACACATCGTCAATGGGAGTATAAAGGCTCTCTGAGGCCAGTCTATCCCTCTAGTTTGGGTGTTATGGTAGCACCGTCGAGTATAGAATGAGACATAGAAGAGGGAATATTTCATACATTCCCAATGGGTGGAGTTGTTCATAGGCAATTCTTCTCCAACATTGGAAGGTGGACTCAAGGATGAGTTTTTTTATATGGGGAAGATTGTAAGAACCCAGTTTTTCACACTGGTATGTATCCTTTAATTTTCACTCTAAATCTTTTCTTTGGACCTAAGAAAATTCCTAATGGGTTAGTAAAGGTCTCACAAGTGTTCGGGGAATGTTTGAAGCCATGAACCCATCATTTTGGGAAAACAGGCTTGGATCATAGTTTAGAGTAAACCATGTGGATTGTGTGTTTTTTTTATAGAGCCACCTCACATAGATAGTTCATGGACATGCATACTATCCATGAATATAGCCCTTTTCCCATGTAACTATGCACAGTTTGTCAAAATGTGTGGAAAAACCATGCACATGCTAATTATTGTAAAAATTTAAAGTGTTTCCCTTAATGATATATTAAGCCACCTCCATCTTCCATTATCTGGGCTTATGCGGGACTAATCTATTTCTCTCTCGATTTTGAGATTTTTGAAGATCTAACATTGGAATCAAGAGATATCCTTCATCCAGGAACTGATCAAGCATCTTTTCATCACGTTGGATGTGGAATGGTAAGTAATTCAGTCCTCTTGATCCATTAACTTTCACTTTTTCTCTCAACTGAGATATCAATGTATGATAATTTTTCTCATTTTATTAGATCTACACCGATCCAATCCAAATAAAGGGCCAATACCAAAGGAGAAGGATCACAAAACCCCATGGTGGGTGGTCTATAACTCATCCCTAATATTTTTTTATTTTTTATTTTTCATGTGGGGGAAACCAATTTCATCGACTGACATTTATAGAATTAATATGACATGCTTATACCTGTAAGAACGATATAGATATTCACTTCCCATATATGTTATTAATTGTTGGGGGTTATGAACACAACAACATCCCTTCCATGTCAATGGTTATTCCATTGTTTTTTCTTAGTGTTTGATACATTTGCTCCACCGTTCGGGTGTGCCTTGGCTTGACCACATTAAGGGTGATCTTTCCTATATTAATTGGATGGATTTATATTATTAATTTCATAATAGAAACTACCATGTATGAAAACCACTTTACCAACTTAAGGGAAGTGCTTAAAATTTATAATTAATTTTTAATAATTAATTTGTTGATAATCCATAGCACCCCTTTCCACATTAATGGAAGGTAGAAGAATGAACCATAAATTATGGAATATTCCTTAGAGGAATTAAATGAATGGTTTCATTCCATATGGAATTGTCACACTAATAAAAAGAGAGGCTTGAACCAAATGAGTTGATAACAAGGTTGGATGCTACTTGAACTTATCATACTATTGAAAGGCAAGGCTTGAACAGAATGAAGTATTAAATGTCTTAATAATAAAATAGGAATGTCATAACTCAATGTCTCCTTCGATTCTGATCGGAGAATTCCATGAGAACATGGGAACCCCATTCTGAGTCAAAGATATGGCTTGCATAGGTTGAGACCCACATAGATCCTGATACATTTCTATTCATGGATGTCCAATATGATGTCGTAGGATCCATCATGTAGTATTATAGGATTCCAGGGATACACTCCATGGATCCCTTTAATATAATTACAAGATGCCTTGGATATACTCCTTGGATCCAGTATTGAAAAGTAGGTGCCATAGTTAAAGCACATCGGGCCCTATCATTCCATAGCCCTGTTTTACCTTGGTAAATCACCTTGGACTTGGTAAGTGACTCGTTGTGGATTTCCTTGGATTATACTCCTTGGATTACACTCTTACCCAATGCTAGAATATCGTTATTATTGAGTTGGAGACCCTTGATTTCTACGCCACATTGGTTATTACCTTGGGACATCACTATTAAATATCATTAATCATGGTTTTCATGTTACATATTAGAACCTTCACTACTTATAATATCACGAGGTGATGTTAGTGTTAGATATTCCTCAGAAGACATATCAATATAAATTGGTAAATTAATAATTAAATGAACTGGTTTCATGTTCAAACACCATCCAAGGGATGAAGCAGGTAATTGGGTATTTAGATGCATTTTACTACTTCACTTTATTTATGCATGCCTACACATTGTAACATTTCCATTACACGGGATGAATGTTATAGAAACTGTTGGTGTTGGTGCACTGATATTTATCTAACACCCTCTCCATGTTACATTTTTGTATATGGAGTAGATTACATGGTTGCAGGTGTTGAAAAAGGGAATCATACTGCTTCAAACACATGATTTCTTGTTGTTTAGTATGGTGCTTCATATAAGAGGACCAAGTTGGAACTCGAGATGCTTCAGATAGTATATTATTTCCATAATACTTTTGTGGAACATGTTATGCTTGTTTTCATGTATCCACATTTTCTTGTATTCTAGTACCTGACATATCATCAGTTGTTGTTGAATGTTATTCCAGTGGTTTTAGTTATTTTTTCTATTTTCACTATTTTACATTATGCCTTCAGTTTATATATATTTCTTCCAATATTTACCCATGTTTACTCTCACCCACTATGTCACTCTTTTCTAATTAGGGCATTGTTTCCCTTACACACACACACTAGGCCCTCACTTCTAGTTGGAAACTACTTTCAATCGAGGAGATGCACTTGAGGCCATGTGTCCCATCAGGACTGAGGCACCCATCATGTGGAATCTGGGTTTGGGATGTCACATTTTACCTTTCATATTAAGTAATATGAAACTATCATTTGTTCATTGTGTGAGGTACCACTTCCACAAAGAAATAGAATTTGTCTTCCTTCACCCCACTAATCATCATTGATTGGAAGTTTTAAATTGAATAAAAAATGATAAATAATTCATATAATTATGATTATAATGGGAAGAATTATAATATACCATATTTCCTAATTATTGCTTGATAAATGAAAACATTAATCATGCATTAGGCAAACTACCTCCTCCACCAAATAAAATGTCTCATTTATCATATAGTTTCATTATTATTTATAAAAAACAAAAATTTTGATTTAGAAAAAGAAATTAAAAATATAATATCATTATTATTTGATAATAATGATATTATTTTAAAATTAACCACATTAATTATCATAATCATTCATTATTTATGGTATGTTTTTGTTCGCGTAAGTCTAAAAAACTATTTTTGAAATTCTATAAAATAATTATATGTATTAAAATGAGAAATAAATTACTAAATTTTTTTTATATAAATTATTAGCTAATTATTTATTTTTTTAGAAATTAGGACATAAATATCAAACTCATTATTTATGATACCAAAATCTATTCATTGAAAATATCTGAAGCATTATAATCCCCAATTTAAAATTTATGGAAAATTACCAAAACTACCATAAAATATGATTATAAAAATTTTAATAATTTCAATGCATCATTATCTAGACATTTTATGATATGGGAATGATAAAAATTTGGATTATGATTGAAAAAAACTCTATTATTATGAAACTAGTTAAAAATGATCAAGATTCCTCAGTCCCAATATTGAGAAGATAAAATATTTACCTAATATAGATGTTGGGAATAATTATAATTAAATATTAAAAAAAATTTAAACATGAATGTGGTTTTGAAATATATGATTAATATGGCTATATTTAAAATATAAAATGTTGGAGTGTGACCAACTAATTGGGAATTCAAGGTAAGGTCTTAATAGAAATAATTTTCTATTCATTTTGTAATAGTATTTGTTATATGAATATTTTTTCAACATCATTGATAATATTTATTGAAATATTAAATAATAGTGTTTGTAAGAATAACTCACATTCATACTATCGAATACTTCCATCCATGTCCATGATTTCCCATTTAAAATTATTTTCTGTAATGAAATCAAAATATGTTTTTTTATATTGTTTATAGATTATTTTTTATCATTTATAAAATGAATTTACTTGAAATTTTCTATAACATCATTATTTTATTTCAATATATGATATATTCCAATTATTTTAAATCTAAATTCCCCCTTTTCCCTCTATGATATGTATAATTTAAAACATGGATTTCCTAGGATATGTAACTATTAATTGGTTATTAAATATTCAGTGAAGGGTTCAACCATGGTGTGACTAGAAAACTACCATTAGTTGAATAGTTGAATCCACCTGGTAGCTAGTGTGGTTCCAATATGTGTGATGGATACAAAATACTAAATTTACCCTCTTATACACCCAATATATTGATAGAATTAACAAACCCCATATAAATTTAATTTCATGAGGTTTTAATCCCACCTCATGTCCAAAATATGAACCTTATAGCCTAAAATTCAGATAAAAAATTTCATTTATTTGATATTGTCACACTCATCCAACTCTCATAGTCCCTCCTTCAATGTAAAAATTTGAAAATTCTTAATCAGTCTGTTCCTAAATGATATATGTTGAACTATTTATCCTTCATGTGTGATGTGCATAGATCTATATTAGATATATGTTTTATATCATGAACGAATGATGAATTCTCACTTGATCTACAGAACTGTGGAAGATCTATCGGGTTTACATCATTCCTCAATTGAAACATAATCTAAAAATATATATGAGCATTCTTCAATGATGTGTTTGAGAATCATATTTTAAAAAGACATATTTATCATGGTTTGATGATATAACCTTGATACATTTAAAACTACTTGGTAGATTAGAGGAGGTTTAGATGAATAAATGATTCCTCATTGACCAGAGCTTGATTCTTAATGAATGATGAATTTTCAATCTAACTATCTTAGAACAGTCATCATGAGATATCATTATTCTTTAATGACATATTTAATAAATTTTTTGTTGATCAATTTTTAACGGAGCGATGATTATTGTCTAGAACTGAGGCCCTCTTTTTGAATTGAACAAGAATACACACTCCATTAATCGATCAATGATTTAATCTGGGACATCAAATATCTTCCTTCAACATATGTTTTAATTAACTCTATTAATGGAATACACAAGGTATAATTTTCTAGAATGACATTATTCACATGGAATTATCTTGGGTCTCAATTCTATAACTCTGTATTGATGAATCAGTACCCAGGATAGGAATTTCATGATGTGTGATACATTTTACAAGGGTGTGTGAATCGGTTTGGTCTTCGATCCATTGATGTAATTTGGAGGTATTCTAAAATAACATTAAGGTAGGTATTTTCTTATCATTTTTGTATCCATTTTACAAATATTTACCTAGTATAATCATTATGTCTTCATACAATTTCCATAATGCTTTATTGTGATCACATGTGGGTGTGTCTCAAACCCATAAAACCTATTTACAATACATGAATTCATGAGTATGATAATTTAGCTCATTATACATGTTTTATTTCAATAAATTGTATTTTATGATTCTATAATAATCTCAAAATGATATTATATGACTAAATTGTATGGTTTATATTATTTTGTTTTTAACTATTCCCTAGTACATTATTCTTGGTTCTCAAAATAGGTGGACTATTAGGATGTGATTATCCCATTGGAATGTGATTATGACTAGAATGTACCTAAGCACTGGGTTGGGGAATGATGTATTAGAGGCCTAACATAAAGAATTGGTGATATAATCTTGATTACTTTGAGGAATATCCTAAGGAATAGATGTTGTCTGACATCCTAGAGTCTCAAATATGATAGAGTTGGGATATGACCATCTAGGAGCGTGAAATTAATTGATTTCTTGAGTAAAATGAGAGACATTATTTTGATAATTGTGTGTTATTTATTCTCATTTATAATACCCTATAACTATCCTTCCTACATTGAGTCGAAACATTTATGAACATGTTTCTACATTGATATAGTTAGTGTCGGACATCTTGGTATGCAATTTCATATTTATCATTCTAATTGATCATTTATTATTATCTTGGAATACAACTGTTATAATAGATAAATAATGATAAAGATTTATTGGTGGTTTCTATCTATTTTTTAATACTCACACCTTTAAAAATAATGTAAATGAATTTAAAGGATTCAGGTAAGAAGATCTTAGTAATGTAATGGGACCCATTTCAGATGGTTTAGTAGAGGACCATGGAGATGGAGTGGTATTATGTTCTACTCAAAAGGATTCAACTATTTTATTTTTTATTTATCTCCCTTTACTTATAATCTAGTTTGTATTTCTAGTTGGAAGCCATTTTATTATTTGTATAAAATGTATTCCATTCGATATTATTTTAGTTCACATGTTATGTTTATTTTTTATATTTTATTACTACTTATACAAGGATATGATATTGAAGATATAGACTCTCCAATTATGGAATGAGACCCCCATTGTTAGTCAACATTATCTTGTATATGGGGATGAATGGTATAAGGACCCATACTTTACATACATTGATATCACTTAAGAATTTAAAAATATTTATTACAATATATAACAAAACCATGACAGGACCATATAGGTATAGTGTCTTTAGAAACTGGGAATCATAAACAACTAGTTCATAAAACACCTATATTGTCTCCAATTTATTTCATCATAACTATAATTCTTTTTGGAATATCATACTTAATACCCTTCTTCATGACCTATAAAAATGAAAAATATAAAAGGGTGATCTCAAATACTCAGTAAGGGTAAACAAAGGAAATATCAATCACATCATATTCATAAGAACATAACATTGGAAAATCTTATTCTGCATATAAAAGATCACAATATCATGTCATAGGATAAATCATAAAAGTGAAATGTTATCCCAATAGTTATAACATAGGAGATGAAATTTTTTGTCATGCACACATAAGTATAAGAAATCATTTCATGTTGGTTAAGGCTCATTTCCAAGACCATCATAGCTGATAGAGCTCATTACTGAACCGAGTTCACTCCTCATTCCACCCTTATATTACTGAACTGAATTTACAATCCATTCCATCCATGTCAATCTATAGAGATATAAATCATTACCCAATGCGTTGGAGGGAGATATAGGTCCCACAAATCTCATAATGAAACCATTTTTAAGTGTTCCACAAAAACATAGAAACATTAACCATATCATTACCCATGAAATATAATGGGGTTATTAAACATCATTCTATCATAATTGATATAAAACAAATGGATTTAGTTAATAACATTAAATCATAAACACAATAAAATCATAGTAATGATAGGGATATAAACCTAAACCTATGTAATCTTATATGTAATTTTTTTTTGATAAAACACTTGAGCTTCATTCCTGAGGAAAATATCATTTATTTTTCAAAAACGTTTTCTTTCTTCAAAATGTCATGAAATTTTAAAAGAAAAGAATTTAGTTGAAAATAAACTTGTAAATGTGTATAGTAAGCTTCATTGAAATAAGGAATTATTAATATTCTAAAACCCATTCATTCCGTATATGTCAAAAAACATTCTCCTCGTACTTTTCCCAGAAAAGTCAAAAGTACCTCATATGTTAAAAAAAAGAAATATTCCTTCAAAACCATGTATTTAAAGTAAAAATGGAAATAAATAAATTTAAACATACATAAGATAATATTAAAGAATTTATGAGAATATTTTTATAAAACATGGACATGGATGATAAATATGCCCCTAGTAAATACTTACAAATAAAAAATCTTGGATAAAAAGAGATTAGAATAGTTATCCCTTACCATAGGTATGATATCCTTAATATGTATCCAAACCTACTGTATGATTATTTAAATAATGTTAATTTTTTATTCTAGAATCATCGTCATTTTTATGATAACATTTATGATCATATTTGCATCTGTTTGTTAGTATCATTTCATTGTTACTCATTATTCAGGTATTAACTGCTTTATGTTCTTATATCTGTTTTGTCTGATATGTTCTTATTCCTATTTTTAAGATATAGTTAAATCATTTAAATCATGTTATTATAATAATATATATAATATTTATTCATTCAATTCATTTATATAATCATGATTTAATGAGGATTAGGTAGAACAAATCACATCGTACCGTAGAGACAGTAAGTCGTACGTACGCACGTACAATGATATCATTACCATAATTGTTGAATGGTATTAAAGTGTATGGTATATATTATCTTATAATTATTATCATATTATATTAATCATTTATATATATTATTTCCACCATTATACTCATCCAAGTAAGGTAGTGGTGAAAAAAATATTACACTACGGCATGGAGACGGTAAGTCGTACGTACGCACGCGCTGTGATTTCATTTTTTGTAGGATGGTTAGAAGGTGAAATAGGGTTTCTTTATATTTATAATAACATATCACAATATTAGTGATACTAATGTTATTACTTTAGAATGAAACAATGAAATAAGAGGAAGTAGAGGAAGAAAGAAACCTGAAAGAATTGGTAGAAGAAATTACCTCTTCCTTAACGTTCCTCCTTTAAATTTCCTATTAGGGAATAAGAGTTGGTCTTTTGAGAATACAATAACCTAAAAAATGTTACTAGGTATGTGTAGAATTAAAATTTTCTAGTTTTGGAAATGTTTTAATGTTCAAAATAGAGTGAAGAGGAGATGGAGGAGGTTCCCTTTTATAAGAGAAGAGGGGCACTTTTGGAAACTCTCAAAATATTAATTTATTATAATTTAAATTTTGACTAAAAATGGTAAAAAACTTATATAACTCAAATATAAGATGATTTTGGTTCTAATACCCATAATACAATATTTTTTAGACAAGTTTTTTATATATTTTTTATCCTTATCTTTTTGGTTTAACCCTTATTTTAACCTTTTTAATATTACTGGGATATCATGTTGTTTACAAATTATGGGTTAATTTAATTACCATTTAATGTAAAACAAACCAAAAAAGTAATTTATTATATATTTGGACTTATATTATCCATTTTTTAGGATATTATATTTTTATGAATTTAATATCATTTAATAAACCATTTTATGTTTTAAGTTATGAATTGTGTCAATTTTAGACAATATTCATAATTGACATTTTAAAAATTTATAACAACATGATTACTTGGAAACTATGGAATTATATAAAATATAATATATTAATATAATCCATAAAATTCTTGGATGACATCAAAATAACCAAATTACATTTTTTTAATATTTATAAATTCATTTATTTGAGTTTTTCCTTAATGAGGTAATCACTACATCATAATTATGTTATAAATAAATATATTTATCTAATGTATAAAAATTGTAAATAAAATTTCATGATTTATGAAATATTTATATATTTATAATTAATATTTATAGAGATAAAGATCAGTTATATAAACCTATATTAAAATATATTTAATAAAAATATTTGTTTAGGTTACAATTATCTTTACTTTAAATTAATTCTTACAAAATGTCATTTTCACATCAAATTGAATCCATGGGGTCCCAAAATAGACCCAAGGATGACCAGGGTTGAAAATATCTCATAAAATAATATTATAAAACGTTTTAGTGTGTTTTTATATTACTAAATTATTATCTTTTTACCCTTATTTACCAGATTTTCCCTTTAACCATGGTAAATAAAATAATTACTTAAGTTTTTGTTCATAATGTTGAAAAATAAAAGATACATATTCAACCAATATAGACATTATGATTCCAAATATGGAATCCATTTTTCCAAATTTAAAAAAAAAAAAAATTTGTTAATTAATTTAAAAAATATTCCCATTGTGGAAATGAGAAAATGTGTTTTAAAATTTAAAACATTGGAAAAAATTGAAATGTATTTAACAATGAATTCAATGTAAAATTAATGATAATGATATAAAATATATTAAATGATAAAAATATATTCTATTTATTCTTTAAAACCATTCAATATTATAATTTAACCATTTAAATTATCTCAATGATAAAAGTTGTTTTTAATTAAAATTTATCGTATTTTTACTATTCATAAAAACATGGAAGTTATCAAAAAAATATCAAAAACATATCCAAAGTAAATTTTTATATCCCGATTCAAAATAACGTTTTTATTTTTTCATATATAAATTATTAATTTGTCAAAAATCTTAATTTAAAATGGGTTCTCCTTTCAAAGGTAAAAATTAACCTTAAAATGGGTTCAAATAAATAAAATAGGGTTTTATTCATACCCTATAACTAAAATATCCATTGGATGAATATAAAAAATATTTTATTAAGTATATAACACACATATATTTTATTAATTTAATTTAAAAAATTACTTCTCTCATAAATACAAATATCAAATTGATTTATATTTTTCATAAATAATTAATAGCCAATGAACTCATAATGCATTTTCATAAGTTAGTTATAATTACTTCGGATAAACTAACGGCTATGCTATAAAAGTAATTTTATATTAATGGAATCTATTGGTTTATTTAATCTCACGATTGTGTTCTAAGTGAAGTACTGAAGAATAAAAATTATTTGAAGAAAATGTTTTAATAAAAACATCTAGGTGTTACATTTTACCCCCCTTAAACTGAATTTTTCCCACAAAATTTATCACTTGGAAACAAAAAGTTGAGGATACCTCTCCTTCATCACATCCTCAAGTTCCCATGTAGCTTCTTCAAATTCGTGGTTCCTCTATAAGACATTAACCAAGCAAGTGGTCTTGTTTTGTAGAAAAATTTCTCTATGATCTAGAATCTCTATCAGTTGTTATTCATAAGAAAGATCTTGCTTCAGTGGTACAACTTCTGAGATTAGTACATGTGGAGGATCAGGTTTTTACATTCTTATGAGAGATACATGGAACACATCATGAACTTGAGAGATATTTGGTGGAAGTTCTAATTGGTAAGCTACCTTCCCAAAACAATCTATAATTTCAAAAGGACTGATATACCTAGGGCTTACCTTTCCCTTCATTCCAAATCTCATTAATCTCTTCTAGGGAGATATTCGTAAGAACACATTATCACCCACTTCAAACTATAGGACTTTTATTCAATTATCATCATAACGTTTTTGTCAACTCTAAGATGCTCTTATATATTGTTGAATAGATCTGACATGTTCTTCCATTTCATCAACAATATCAGGTCATAATAGCTTTCTTTCCCCAACTTCATCCCAGCATGTTGGAGTTCTACACTTCATTCCATAGAGGGATTCATAAGGATACATCTGAATACTGGAGTGAAAGATGTGATTGTAATAAAATTCGACTAATGGTAGGTTTTGATCCCAACCACCTTTGAATTCCCTAGAGAAAGCTCCCAACAAGTCTTCCAAAGTTAGAATTCTCCTCTTAGACTGACCATATGTCTGAGGATGATAAGCAGTGCTTAAATTTAACTCTGTATCCAGAGAATGATGAAGGCATCGCCAAAACTTTGAGGTAAACCTCGGATCCTAATTAGATATAATGGAAAGTGGTACTCCATGAAATATTACCAGTTCCTTTACATATATCATGGAAATATGATCAATATAGAAATCCTCTCTAATAACAATGAAGTGTGCCGACTTCATATGACGATCCACTATAACCCAGATAACATTATTGCTTTTGGATGTTTTGGGAAGTCCGATGATAAAGTCCATATTGATGTTTTAACATTTCCATTTCAGTATGGGTAATGGTTGTAACATCCCCTTAGAATTTTGTCTCTCAGCCTTAACTTGCTAAAAAAAGCATTAAGAGACATATTCAGTGACATCTCTTTTCATGTCATCCCACTATAAGTGATCCTTCAGGTATGTGTATTTATTTTTTCTTCCATAGTAAATAGAGAACGAAGAACTATGAGAATAATCCAATAGATCCTTATTAATTCTTATATTAGAGGAATAGAATCCCAGTTCTTGAACCTTATTATTTCATCACAATCAAGGTTGAATTCTGGAATGTTTCTCACCTTATTTTTTAATGCTACATTGTCTGTATGTGCCTCTTTAATCTTCACATGTATAAATGGTTGAACATTAATTTGATAAAGATTATATTTCTCCCCTTCTATTATAATTTCAAGATCCATCCTTTCCAAATCCAGAAATATTGGATCTTTCATGATCCTCATAATGGATAAGCTAGCATGGTCTTGTCGACTTAATCAATCTTCCACATTTTTTGCTTTTATAGAGTGGTAATGTATTGAGAATTCATAATCTTTAATCAACTCTAATCATCTTCTTTGGTGCATATTCTGATCTTTTTGTGTGAAAATATACATTGAACTTTTATGATCAGTATAAATATTATACCTTTCATCATAAAGATAATTCCTCCATATTTTTAATGTGAGGATTACCGCAGCTAACTCCAAATAAAGAGTTGGGAAATGTTTCTCATGGATTTTCAAATTTTGTGAGGCTTAAGCTATCGCCATATCATTTTTTAGGAGAACACATCCCAAACCCTTCTTGGATGCATCATTGTATATCACAATCCTTTCTCCACTACAAGGTAGTGTGAGCACAGGTGCACTAGGTAACCTTCTTTTTAGCTCTTTGAAATTATCTTTACATTCCTCTATCCAAACAAACATAACTTCTTTCCTAGTCACTTTGGTTATTAGATTAGATAACTTTGAAAAAAATTCATAAAACGTCAATAAAACCCTGCCAAACCAAAAAAACATTATATCTTAGTTATTGTTGTCAGTCTCGACCATCATTCAACAAAAAAAAATTTGTAGGATCCATAGATATCCCGTCTCTTGAGATCATGTGACCCAAAAATGAAACTTTTTAAAGCCAAAATTTACCCTTGGTAAATTTGTCATAAATCTTCTCCTTTCTTAGGGGCATTGTTACAATTCTCAAGTGATCTTAATGTTCTTACTTTCTCTTTTAATAGACTAGAATATCTTCTATAAAGACTACTAAAAACTGATCAAGAGAGTATCTAAAGTCTCTATTCATTAGATCCATGAAAATAGAAGGGGCATTGATAAGAAAAAAAAGAATCACTATAAATTCATAGTGTCCATAACTTGTACAGAATTTCATCTTTGGTATATCCTCCTTTTTGAACCTCAATTGATGATATCATGAATGGAGATTAATCTTGGAATATTATTGAGCTCCGCGTAGTTAGTCAAATAAGTCATCAATGCATGGGAGAGGATATTTGTTCTTTATAGTGATCTTGTTATGTTCTTGATAATAAATGCAGAGTCTCATTGATCCATATTTCTTCTTAAAAAATAGAACAAGTGATCCCCAAGGTGATTTACTAGGGAATATTAATCCCTTATAAATATTCTATTGGGGTTTATTCTTCAATTCCTACATCTCAATTGGGAACATTTTATAAGGTGTATTTGAAATAGGCATAGCACCCGGTATGAGTTTTATTGAAACTCAACTTCACGAATTAGTGGAAGACCAAAAAATCCATCTAGAAAGATATCATAAAAGTCTCATAAAATTGGAATATTATTAATTATGAGTTTCTCCCCAACCATTTGAGATAAATAACCTCCATTTATTGGAATCAAGACCCATAAGATTGAATAAATTTCTACTGGAAGGTTATATTCATATTTACATCGATAGATGATCATAGATTGATTTAGAATGTGAAATGTGACTTCCCTTCTTTGGAAATTGATATGATCTCCATATAAATAATTCCAGTCAATGCCAAGAATCACATCAAGCTCCACTATAGGAAGAATCACAAGATTTGAAGGAAGCACTTTCCCACAATCTTCAATTGGAGAAGAATTGTAAACTTTTGATGTGAATGTTGTGTCATTAATTGTTGTCACAACTAACTCAACATCTAATTGATGATGTAATATGACGATGCCCTTATAAAATTCTTCAGAAATAAATGAGTGGGTGGATCAAAAATCAAAATAAAACATTTTCTACATTAGAGTGTATGGTAAATGTACCTTTAAACACTTCATTATCGCACTCCACATCACCGATAGTGGTTTCATGTAACTTTCCTTTTTATTTTTCCTTATGATTTTGTTGACGTCGATCATCATCAATCACCCTGGGATTAGGTAATTGATTGGAATAATGCCACATTTCCTTGTACTTGTAACATTGATGTGTAGGAGGTGCATTCTACAGATCCTTTTCTTTGTTCGCATCATTAGACATATTTTTTCCATCACTTTGACATTCAATTTCCCAATGGCCTTGTTTTCCACAGTTAAAACATTTACTTTCCCCTTTAATAAAATTCCCTTCAAGTTTATTTCCACACATTGTGCATAAGGGAAAACTCATCTTATTTTCAGTGTGGTATTTATATTTTCAATTGAATTCCATTTTTATCTTATTATCAAACCCATATGACTGATGTGTTACTCTAATCTCCATCTCAACCTTGAGAGCACATAGAACAATTTCTTTATAGCTATTGAAGCCTATTATGGATAATTCCCTTTGGAGACTTGGTTTTAAGCCACTAAGGAATCAATCAATCTTACACTATGGTTGGATAATAATTTTAGAAGTGTACCTTGCAAGTCTTGTAAAATTTTCTTTGTAGGTACCATCAGATTCATCATCCTTTTTCTTAAGTTCAGGGAACTCCTTCTCCATATTTTTTTTTGAAGAATATAAGAAAAGTACATATTGAAAAATAAGTTCGTGAACTTGTCCCATTCCATGGACTCAATTTCATCTCTTTGCCTTATATTCCGTATAATATTCCACCATTGATCTGCTTCACCTTCCAAATGATAAATTATAAGATGTCTTTATCATGTTTAGAACATTGTATAACTTAAAATATTTTTTCAGTGGTATTGGTCCATTGTTCAGCCAATAATAGATTAGAGGACCCGCTGAATAAAGGTGGACACTGCCTTATGAAGGATTCAACAGAATGTTGCTCCCTCCTTTGTTCGTTTGGAATTCTGACATGATTCATAGCTTGAGAAAGTTGTGTGATCATGGATAAAAGATTTTTCATTCCAACTCCCATAAAATTGGTTTTCTCTAGAGTACAATCATTACATTGCCCATCACATTCAACATTAACGTAGTTCCTTTGGGTTCCATCCATTGACTAAAAATAAGAAGCATAGTGTGAGAAACACTAATAATAATAGGAGAACCACATAATCAAGAATAGAATTTCAATTTAGGAAACTTTAGGATTTATCCTAGGTTATTCATGGTCATTTATAAAACACTAGGGTTGTATCCTATACTTAGACATATCCTTAAGGTAATCTCATCCTATTTTCCAAAGGTAAACTATACCTTTCCTATAATACCAACTATAATGACCCGTACATTTACATACATTGATATCACTTCATAATTGAAGTATATTTATTACAACATATAACAAAACCACGATAGGAGTGTATAAGTATAGTGTCTTTAGAAACTAGTAAACATAACAAACTGGTTCATAAAACATCTACATTGTCTCGTGTTTATTTCATCGTAACTAGACTCCTTTGTAGAATATCATACTCAACACCCTTCTTCATGACCTATGGAAAATAAACATATAAATGGGTGATCTCAAATGCTCGGTAAGGGTAAACGGTGAAAATATCGATCATATCATATTCATAAGAACATAACATTTGAAAATATTAGCCTGCATTTAAAAGATCACAATATCATGTCATGGGATAAATCATAAATGTGAAATGTAATCAAAATATTCATAACATAAGACATGAAATTTTGTGTCATACACACATAAGCATATAAGTTCATTTCATGTTAGTCAAGGCTCATTTCCAAGACCATCATAGCGGAAAAAGCCCATTACTGAACTGGGTTCACTCCTTGTTCTAGCCCCATATCACTGAACTGGATTTACATTCCATTCCATCCATGTCTATATCTACATATATAAATATTTATTCAATTCATTGGATGGATATATAGGTCCCACCCATCTCAAAATTAAACCACTTTTACATGTGCCACAAAAACATAGAAACATTCACTATAGCATAACCCATGAATCAAATGGGTTTCTTAAGTATCATTCCATCAAAATTGACATAAAACAAATGGATTTCCTAAAAAATATTAAATAATAAACACAATAAAGTCATAGTAATAATAGGTATATAATGATAAACCAATGTAATCTTAGATGGAAAATAATTTTGATAAAACACTTGAGCTTCATTTCAAAAAAAATATGTTTTCTTCTTCAAAAACACTTTCTTTCCTCAAAATGTCATGAAAATTTATATTAAAAGAATTTAGTTGAAAATAAACTTATAAATGTGTAAAGTAAGCTTCATGTAAATAAGTCATTATAAATATTAAAAAAAAATCATGTTCATGCTGTATAAGTTAAAAAAACATTCTCCCGGTACTTTTTCTAGAAAAGTCAAAAAGTACCTCATATGGTAAACAAAAAAATTATTCCTTCCAAACCATGTAGTAAAAGTAAAAATAGGTAGAAATGATGATTGTAAAATTTATGAATAATCAATCTCGAATAAAAGAAGATTGGAAAATTTATCCCTTGCCTTAGGTGCGATATTCAATATATGTATCTAAAACTATTGTATGATGACTTAAATTATGTTAATTATTTATTATAGAATCATAAAAATTTCATGATAACATTTATGTTCATATTTTTCTCCATTTGTCATTAACATTTCATTGTTACTCATTATTCAGGTATTAACTACTTTATGTTCTTATGTATGTTTTGTCGAATAAGTTCTTATTCCTATTTTTAGGTTATAGTTATATAATTTATAGAATGTTATTATTATAATATATATCATATTTATTAAATAAATTAATTTATATAAACATGGTTTAATGAAGATTATGTAAAATTAATCACATCACACTGTGGAGACAGTAAGCCTTACGTACGCACGAGTGACAATATCGTTCCCATAATTGTTAAATGGTATTGAAGTGGATGGTGTATAGTATCTCAGAATTATTATATTGTTATATTAATAGTATAGAGTTAATATTTCCACCATTATTCCCATACAATTATGGGGGTGGTGAAAAACAGATCACACCATGGCGTGGAGATGGTATTCTGTATGTACGCACACATGGTGATTTCGTTTTTCATAGGATAAATAGAAGGTGAAATATGGTTATTTAATATTTATAATAACATATAAGTATATTAGGTATACTGATTTTATTACTATATAATTATACAACTAAATAATATTATGTATAAGAAAAATAAACTTGAAAGAATTAGTAGAAGATATTACCTCTTCTTTGACGTGCCTCCTTTAAATTTCACCATAAGGAACTAGAGTTGGTCTTCTAAAAAACCCAAAACCTATAAAATATAACTAGGTGAGTTGAGAATAGAAATGAGAAGTTTTAGGCCGAGATTGAAGGCTAAAAATATAGTGAATTGAAGAGGGAGGAGGTGCCCTTTTATAAGAGAGGGGAGGGGCACTTTTGGAAACTCTCAAAATATTAATTTATTATAAATTAAATTTCTACTAAAAATGGTCCAAAACTTATTTAATTCAAATATAATATGATTTTGGTTATAATAACCATCATAACATAACTTTTATACATGTTTATAATACTTTTTTATCCTTATGGTTTTGTTTTAACCTTTATTTTATCATTTTTAATCTTACTGTGATATCATGTTATTTACACATTGCGGGTTAATGTAATTACCATATCATGTCAAACGACCCCAAAAAAGTTATTTATGATATATTTTGACTTATATTAAACTTTTAGATGATTCATATCTTTTATGGAATTTAATCTAATTTAATAAACTATTTTTTGTTTAAGTTATGAATTGTGTAAATTTTAGACACTATTCATAATTGACTTTTTAAATAATAATAAAAACCTAATTCCATTTAAATTAAGGAATTAAATGAAATTTAATGTGTTAATAGCATCCAAAACATTCTTTTATGACATCAATATAACCAAATTAAATTTTTTTAATATTTATAAATTCAATTATTTGATTGTTTCTTTAATGAGGTAATCACTACATCATAATTCTATCATAAATAAATATATTTATCTAATGTATAAAAATTATAAATAAAATGCAATGATGTAGGAAATATTTTTATATTTGTAATTTAGATTTATATACATGGATATAAGTTTTATAACCCTATATTAAAATCGATTTAGTAAAATATATATCTTTAGGTTATAATTATATTTACTTTAAATTAATTCTTATAAAATGTCATTTTAAAATCCAAGTGAATCCATGGGGTCCCAAAATCGACCCAAGGATGACTAGGGTCGTAAATATCTCATCCAATAGGATTGTGAAACATTTTAGGTTATTTTAATATAACTAAATTATTATTTGGTTTAACTTTATTTACCAAATTTACCTTTTAACCATGGTAAATAAAATAATTACTGAATTTACTATTCATAATGACAAAAAATAAAGTGTAACTGTTAAAACAATTTGGAACTTATGATTACAAATATGGAATTAATTTTTTAAAATTCAAAACATAGAATTTTTAGTAATTAATTTAAAAATTATTCTTGTTGTTGAAATGAGAAAATGGGTTTTAAATGTTAAAACATTGCAAAAGATTGAAATTTTTTTGACTACGTATTCAATGAAAAATTAATTATAATGATATAAAATATATTAAATGATTAAAATATATTCTATTTATAATTAAAAACCATTAAATATTATAATTTCACCATATAAAATATATCTATCAAAAAAGTTGTTTTTAATTAAAATTTAGCGTATTTTTATTATTCATCAAAACATGAAAGTTATCAGAAAAATATCAGAAATTTATCCATAGTAAATTTTTATATCCAACTTCAAAATAACATGTTTATGTTTTTATATTTAAATTATTAATGTGTCAAAATATTAATTTAAAATGGGTTCAACATTCAAAGGTAAACATTAACATTTTAAAAAATAGGTTCTTGTACATAAAATAGGGTTTTATTTATACCCTATGACTAAAATATCCATTGGATAAATATCAAAAAAAATGTTATTAAGTATATAACACATTTATATATTCTTAATTTCATTACCAAAACTAATTAAATCAAAAATAAAAATATCTAATTGATTTATATTTTTCATAAATAATTAATTTCCAATGAATTCATAATGCATTTTCATAAGTTAGTTATAATTACTCCTGCTAACAAAATAGCTAGTCTATAATGGTAATTTTATATTAAGGTCATCTCACAGTTCATTTAAAATCACTATTGCATGCGAAGTAAGATACTGAATAATAATAGTTATTTAAAGAAAATATTTCATAAAAACATCTGGGTGTTACAAATGGAGTATGTTAGGTGACTCTCCAGCCTAGACCTAACAGTTTTGGTTGGGGTGCTAAAAAATTATATCGAAGTATAGTTTTCATTTATTAATTTTTATAAATATGGGAAATTTTTTAGAGGAGATTGTTCTTGTTGGAATCATTTAGTGGATTTCTAATGTTTCTAGACTGTATAATAGTAAGGAAACAATAGTTACTATTTAATGGATTATTATTAATCATTTATGGGATTTTAGATGGGGTTATTCCTAATAAATATAAATGTTGGATTATATGAAATTGATATATATGATTTATGGTGTTTTATTTTAGTTCAATTTTTATATACATTGATTTAGTGTATCTTTTGGGGATATACACTTACTTTTTTTTGATATTCCATATTTTTTTATATATCTTAGTGGGAAGTAATTAGTTGAACTGATAATATTGTTACACTATTTTATATATGATATTGTGACTAACTTGTACGGATTAAGACCTTAGATAGTGATATTTGGTTTATACCTTGTATTTGGGTATATGTTGATAATAACCTTATGTGATCCCATATAATAGTTAATATATATCATTAATGTTGTTAATTTTTCCCTTCATATTGTAAAAGTTTCCTCTTCATAGAAGATTAATGGGACCTCCAGCTGACGTTGGTCAAGGTAAACCCATTGAAGATGACACGCCAATTCCACTACCTATTATACATGAGTTTGTTATAGTTAATCATCGTATATAATATCAAGTTTCATAGAATATAGTCCCACTCCAATTGGTATTCCATTAACTTTCTCCTACCTAGAATAAAGGACCACCTAGGTCTATGTTCTTCAATTCTTGTGACTTCTCTATCAAGCATAAAACATCCTTTTAGTTTACTAGAAATCAAATGATTATAAGGGATAAATATTAATCATATAGGTTTTTTTAACTAGTTTAAGATAGTTAAGGATCATTTGGTGAAGTTATAATTGTTTATGATATAGGGACCCACTAGCAGTATGTGAGGAATTACGGGATAAGAGAGAGATGTGAGGTTCAAACCCATGATATTTATAAGATACCATTCATCAAGGAACTGTTTATAGAGTCATTGAATCTAAATCCAGAAGAGGATTTTAGGGATCTATAGTAGGTATACATGACTTTATGAGCATACTTTTCTCATTTCAATGTGCTTCTCCCCTTTTCTCTACACATGGCTATAGATAAGTCTCACGATAATATGAATTTAAATATCAAACATTATTCCGAAACTATATTTATGTTATGGGTATTGAACCAATTGATATACATAGAGGTTATTTTCATGGACTTGACCATTGTGAAGGTACTCAAGGAGGATCAACTAGTTGGCCTTCTTCTACGCTTCAGTGATTAGGATGGTAGATATTACACTACTCCAATGACAACATTTTCTTGTATTAATAATTGGAATACCATAAGCATGAATTATGGTACTAGTATGTATGTAGAGTGGAGTTTTTATTATTTGGATCCCATATGAGGTAACCCATTGTTCTTCAACTATTGAATGATTGGACACTACCATAGGAATTTTTTGTACCTTAAAGAATGAATATGAAATATTGAATGATAATCCATCTATAACTATTTTTACAAAGATATTTCAGCTCAAGATTTTAAAATGTATCTAGAAAGAGATAATCCCAAACCAGTGAATTGGATGAGGTCCAATATAGTAGTCTTAGGACAAGATGACTCTGGCTATCACACGTCTCAGGGAATGGTTTGGGGAACTATGTTAGGTCATTCTTATGTAGTGGATTAGAATCCATAAAAATATGGTTTCACAACATATTGCGTTTGAGTAACTATTTTTCCCACCTCTACATTATTTACTACATTTTTATATTGATTTTCTCATTCATTTATATATAGAATATTTTTAGCTGGACATGACTTACCAGTCAATTTATCCTTTGAGATACTTTTCCATCACATATCGTTATCCCTAAAAGCAGATATTAATTAGTTATTAATAGTGTTTAATATAGTCATTTATAGTTATGTAAATCCTATAACATCATGATTATGTATTTGATGAATTTTATGTGATCAAAGGAATATACTAGTTGAGAATTCTTTGACCTCACATCATCTTCTATCAAGGAAATGTATCATTTTTCACTGAAAGGATAGAAGTATGTGATGAAAGAATAATGGAATTAGAGAGTAGGTAGAGTTAGTTTAGAATTTTTTTGGATTACGACAATCACAACACATATGGAGGGATTTTATTTGTTAATATGATTAGTGTCATCCCCCGCATATTTTTCTCCAGTCATAGATATTTATCATGATATTATCCAAGAAAACTACCTTGGGATTCACCTTGATAGAAGAGATGACTTTGAGATAGAAAACGTACCTATTGAGAATCTTATTTTGATTCCACCTTAGCATATAACACTATCCAAGTTGAATATATTATAAAAAATAACAATAAATTAAAGAGGAAGGGATTTATTTGGCCAAGTACTTTATCATGGGGTGCACCTATCTTGTTCACTGTGATGATGGATGTTGTATTTTAATCTTCAAAGTGTACTATAATATAAACAAGTTTATAGTGTTTAATAGACATTCATTACTTAGTATTAATGATATATTTCATCATTTGTATGATGATTGGTGGTTTAACAATATTGATCGTCAATATTGATACCACTAGTTGTGGTTTACATAGGAGGACATTGTAAAGATAGAATTTCAATGAAGGTATGGGATATACTAGTATATGGATTTTCTATTTGGACTAATAAATGAACTTTATGTTTTCATGGATCTCAATAATGTTTTCTTTAAAAAGGATGTAGACTCTTTCATCATTTTTTTCATTAATGATTTCCTCATATACTCATAGACCCTAGAGTAGTGCGATATTCATCACAAGAACATCCAATGTACTCTTCATGCACACCATATTAACCCCAATATTTTATAATGTAACTTTTATATTCATGAGGTGAAACTTGTTGGTTATGTGGTGTTTGAGATAGGTGTATCATTTAACCAAGAGTAATTAGAGGCAGTGATGTCCAAGACATGTCAACAAAACATGTTTCAAAACTTCAGTTTTATAGGATTAAAAAATATTATCAATATTTTATCCATGACTTGTCCCATATATGATCACACATAAATCTAATGATAATGAATAGAGTGATTTTTTATGGGTAAAGGAAGTGTGAATAGGGTTTTCATGTGATAAAGAGGATATTGAATATTACTCTAGTATTGATATTTCCTGATCTAGGGAACAATTATGATGTACACAATGACACATAAGGTGTTGGATTTGGAAATGTATTGACACAGAGGGAGCATGAATAATCATATGGGTGACATATGTTAAGACCCCATGAGAATAACTACCCCCTTGACAATTATCCATTCAATAGTAGAATTTTTGTTTAAACTAACCACAAGATCATTCACTATATCATCACATTGTGAGACCTGAACATGAGGTAGGGTAAGTAAGTATAACATCTATAGACATTAAAATTTGATATGGATAATGAAATTGGTAAGGGTATCATATTTGATGATTCTCATAGCCATAAGACACGTGAAGATTATGAGCATGGTGAATGGCCATTAGAGTAACAATAGTGCTTGATGAGTATGTTGGATTACATGATCATAGATGATTCTAATGTTCAAGGATCAATTCCATGTGATCCATTCATGATCACATATTTCTTAGTATAACAAGTTATGTTGGGACAAGAGACTGACCATGAGTGTGATGTGATGTATGAAAAACTAACTTGAGGTGACATGATACTTAAATGGTTATTGGATGAGGGAGATTTGATCATTATACCTTGGATGTTTATAGTCCCTTCTTACTTTCTTGATGAAGTGATGAGAAAATTAAAATCCTCGATGATGATGGAAAATCATAGGGTGAAAAATATGTAACATTACATTAGGGGACACTTCTTATGGATATGGACAAAGAGGGGCATTACAAGATATGTTTCCAGGTGGATTTACTTCTAGAGGATAAAGGCTAAGAATCAGAATCCTGGTGGTTGGATTCAAGAACTGCTAGTAACCATGTGAAAGTGGGATAAAACAAAAAATCCCCTTATGAATGGTTTTCCAAGGACATCACAGAGGTGTGACATTTTTTGGGTGATTTTCAATCTACTAAAGAATTTTTATTATTTATTACTGATCAAGGAGACTCATTTAGTAGTTGATACAGTAGTATTGTTTTTCCATGAGATATTATGATTACATGGATTTGACTTCATCATAATATCTAATAAAATACACATTTCACATCATGGTTTTGTCAGGGTTTGAAGAAAACCATAGGGACACAATTGATATTGAGCACAAATTACCATTCCCAGACTAATGGAAAATATGATTGGATGATTCAGATACTGGATTTTATGCATCATACTTGTTCTCTAAAAATTAGTGGAGCATAGGATGATCACCGAGCCTTGGATTATTACTCATAAAAAAATAACAACCGGTATTATATTCATATAGCTTCTTATGAGGTATTATAGCATTGTACGTATTAGTCACTTATTTATTGGTATAAGGATAGTGAGGTAGTAGGCATGGGACCCAATTTGATACAAGAGAACTTTGAGATAGTTATTCTTATTAAGAAGTGTTTGATAATATCTCATAGTAGTCATAAATAATTTTTCAACAATAGGAGGATACCTTTATAGTTTTTTAGTTAATAATTTCATTCATTTAGTGACCCCTAGATTAGGCATCTTCATTTTATGAATAAAGTGGAGATATATTTGTTCTATACAAGACCCTTCATGATTATTTTACACATTGTAATAGTTAAATGTCATCAATATCATCCCTATTTATACTGAGTTATACATGATGTTTTCCATGTTTTATATCTCCTAAGACATATGTACGATTATATTCATGTCATAAATTTTGATTTTGTTGAGATAGAGCTTAAGAAATCATACATGGAGATCCATGTGTATATTTTAGACTAGAGTGGGAATTTCTCATCAGGTAAGATGGTACCAAAAGTTTATATTAAATAGTTTCATGGATTATTATCATAGGATACACGACTGTTTTATGATAGTATTCATGATTATTCCAAAAAGTAGTTTGATTCAATCATTTCAATATACATTTTTAGGATGATATGTTATTAGGGGGATATAATTGTAACATCATAATTTTCTTTTGGTATACAATTTCATTAAAAGTTATTGAAAAAATTACCAATTTTTCATCACTAATATTTATGTAGATTAATTACATAGGTTAAGGGTTTGAGAACATGTGGATAGTTTTTTAGTTAAGGGATGGACATATTATTTTTTATAAATCATCCATCGGATAATGGTTAGAACCCACTAAACTCCATTGGGGTTCTAATAGGTCAGTTCGCTACATCAGAACTCATCATCCATCCTGTGGTTCCACCATATCTCTAATGAGTCCCACTGGGTAACTAGTGTTCCCTTCATGGTGGTGAAATTAATTCACCCAATGATATTTCATTAACACTTTATTCTAACACCCTTAATATAAAAAATCCAAACCTGATGTCCTTAAAAAAATATTAAATCTACAGTATTGGATCTTAGAACTCCCATTAATATCTTATAGTATCACTTTCATTTCAATGATCTGAAAATTAATAATCATTGTGTTATTCTTAAATATATGATGAATTATTTATCCTTATTATGTTAATAAAGTTTATCTTTAGTTGTTCATTGATTTTTACCATGATATGATGATAAGTTATCCATTTCTTCATATAATGGGGGTGAATCTACCATGATGATGTCATTTAGTGATCAAATCGAGAACTATAAACTTATATGAGTATTATTTATGTAATTTTTTGAGAATAATATTCTAGTACAACTTATATATTGAGATTAGATGTGATAAATATAATCCATTGAAATTTCATGTAATATTAATGTGGGTTTCAATGTATTAATGAAATCTCATTGAATAGTGCTTCATTGTTCCAAAACCGATGAATTTTTTTAATGTATGTTTCTTAGAACAGTCATCATGAGACCTCTTTATTCATGAATATCATATTCAAACTCATTTTTGTTAAACATTTATGATGTATTGATGATCATTGTCTAAAATTACAGTCTTCAACTAGAATCAACAATGATTTCACAATTCATTCTTTTATTAACAATGGATTATGTAATTTTGAATTCATTCTATCATCATATCTCAAAATTCAATCAATTTATGTAATCCAGATGTTATTAAATTCTATAAAAACATTATTGATTTTTAATTCAATTGACTCACAATTTAAAATAATGTTCTTAATTAACCAGAACCTAAGATAGGGTTTCCATGTCATTTAATACATTCTCCAAGGGTGTGGTAAGTGGTTTCGACTTTGATGAATTGATTTATTTTAGTATTTGTGGTGAAAAACCTTGAGGTAGGATGTTAATTACTATATAGGTCTCTTATTTATGCATTTGAGGAGAAAAATCCATGTGTAAAAAAATTTGATTACAATTCATGATTATAGTTACATGTGGGTGTTTGTGTAACCCATAGGAACCATTTAGGGTTGATGAATACATGAGTATGATTATATAGATTATTATCCATGTTTCATATTGATCTTATGTATTGGTATGTTACTTATATAATATCATGATGATATGTTAATCTTATATTGTATTATTTATCTTTTAATTGTTATTGTTCATATAGAGGTCGTTCTTGGTACTCAGGATGGTTGACTATCATTATATTCATATCTTGTAAAGGGTATTGAAAATTTCTTATGAAGATGATGATGATGTATCTAAGAATAGGGTTTTATCATGAATCCATGGTGTCCTAACATGTGGTAGCGGTGCTATGGGCATAATGTCCTAAAGTCATAACTTTAGGTATAATCGGGGTGCGAAGGATTTAAGTATTGAACGGTGATGAATATGGGATACTAAAATCAGGGGAATGACCTTTCTGTATTAAATGAGATAATTTAGAAATTTTATTATTAGTATTTTTGATATATTCATATCTTATAATAAATCATTAAACTATTCATCTAGCATTGAGAAAAAGTAGGTACAATCGGTGGTTTGAGGTAGCTTAGATATAAAATGACTACTTGATACCTAATTTTATATTTTGTATGCCTCTTGTGAAAGTATTATTATCATGGAGCACACATGTTACAATCATGAAATACTTATTAGGGTGAATTGGTACTTTCATAATAGGATTTATTACTCACACGCTACACTAACGTCTGATATACATGAAAAATTTATTTATAGGGATCTAACATAGGGAATCAAGCCTATGGATTATGGTTGAACAGATGAGCAAGGTTATAGGTATATATGGGGATGTAATCCATATGATAACCCCATTTTATTAATTTATTTTTATTCCATCAATTAGACTATGGTTTGTTATTCAAATTTGGAAGAACACCTTTTTATTTTCATGACATGTATTCAATTTGATATTAAATTATTTTGAATGTTTCTCTATGTTATTTTATTTCTTTATTATTTTTGTAAATATATCATACTGATGTTAAATTGTTCTCAAATAAAAACATATATCCCCAATACAACAGGAAATCCAATTTTGTACAAGGGGGCACAAATAAGGTCATTTATGTCTTTAGATCAGACTCAACGGGTTGGGTTAGGGAGTTACAATTTCATTATTGTGGATATTTTTATTGAAATGACATAATTGTTTTATATAAATTCATTTGTATTGATTATTAAATATTATATATTTATGATATTAATTAATAATTCTTTTCAAGAATCCATTTTTAGGAACTATTTATTTATTGTTTTAAGATTTTTCCCCTTCCTATTTCAAAACATTTTTTGAATGTAAATTTTTTTTAACTATTAAAAAAATGTTTAGAAAATATTTTAAACATTTTTATTTTCAGTTTTATATTTCCTAGAATGTTTATTATACATCATGTTATGTTTTTAGCACCCTCTATATTATAAAAATTTTCTCTTCCTTTTGAAAAATTAGCTTTTGGATATCCTAATATTTTTTTCAACTTATGTTATGTTATTGAAACGTTTTAGATACCCATCAATTTTCAATGTTTTTATTAGGATACATATATGATTTTTAATTGGAACACATATATATGGATGATGATGTTTGATTTCTTTTTTGTCCCAATAATGTTTCGGTTTATGTTTATATAATATGAGATATTCATGGAGGGATATAGTTATTTTTTCATATATTTATAACAATAATGAATTGGATTACATTTTAAATTGTGGAAATAATGAGTATTTTCTGATAGGGTGGCAAAAGTTGAGTTTTATGAAAATGTTATTCCAATTATTATTCTTGTTCCACATTCAAATATTATTTATTTATTTATTCCAAATTTAATTCACTATTTTTCATTCAATGATATGCCAAGATTTCATTTTATACCTTGTTTTTATAATATTCTACGCTATTATGTTAGGATCACATGTTTTATGATAATTGAAATGTATTTTTATTCATTTCATAACTTTAATTCTTCAATAACGATCTTTTTTTGAACTTAAATTTCAGTATCATATTTTATTATTATCATATATATTCTTATCATCTATTATTAACATATTTTATCAATCTTCATGACATCCTTAATTTTTATTACCTGATTTATTATGATACATTTTCAATTATCTAGCATTTGATATCAACCATTTCTTATGGTTCCGTTCATAATTTTATAAATATGATCAGAATATATGAGATGTCATGTTGTGGGATTATTTTTGAGAAGTTTTGAAGAAATATTGAAAATAATTTTAGAATATTATTTTTATAGTTAAAATATTCCAAGACACACAAACAATATTTTTCAAGTATGTGATATTTTTTATTAGATGTATTTTTAAAACCATAAATAAATTCATTAGTTATTTTTTTACTTAGCTCATAGTAATCAACATATAAGTCAGTGAAATGATTAGTAAATATGTTAGAAGGGTAAGATTTGATCTCATTGAGAGAATATTAAACTAAAATATTTTCACTCAATAATTATTATTTCAAAATTGTTCTAACAAACGAAATATTTGGTTTAAAAAATGTATTTGTAGAAATACCATTCACAATATTAGATAAGTATTCTAAATTCCAAAAAACATCCCTTGTAAACCCCACCAACAGATCTTATAAAATCCATTAATAATAATAATATTTCGTTGGTCTCTATGAAAAATAGCTTATTAATGATGTTTTAAAAGAGAAAAAAATTATACATTGAACACCACTTGATAACTATTAAATATAATGATACATTATAGATTCTAGCTCATTGAGCACTATATATTTAATCTCAAATAATATAGTGATCATCCTTTCATAGGTGTAAAAATTGAGCTTATTTTTTCCTTTGACTATAATGATACATATATCATTTCATATATCTTGGAATATTACCTTTAATCTCATTTATTAGAAGGTTAATCATGTGTTGTTTTATAAAGAAATAACTTTTTTAAAAGTATTGTATCCTATGATCTATTCCATTCTGAATGAATTTCATTAGAACTATTTCTTGGGGTCCTATATCGATTAAAAGTACCTTCTTAATAGTAAATGTTCTAAATAAATATAAGATAATGCCTTCAGGTCATATAGGATCTTCACATTCCAATTTTGGACTAAAAAAACTTCATCCACAAGGAAAATTAAATTCATCAGCCATCTCTGTAATCAAAATAAATATTCCATTAACATATAACTTTGATAAAAATTGGTCAATATTACATGATAAATTTAAATATGATGTTTGACTTAACTCACATAAATATTTTTCAAGCACAATATAGGTTTTTTTCATAAAATATACATACCCATCCGTGAAGAAAAATATTTTCACCAAAATGAATATATGATTTATCTAGGAAAAATCAACGGACTTCCCTATTATAGTATATATTTTTTAACAAAAATTTCTATCATTCATTGATATTTTTTTAGAATAATTATCCAATAAATTTTTCCCCATTTCTTATGTAATTATAATGTTTTGAAATATAGTGGTTTGAATTGTGAGAACTACTCTGAATCATTTTAGTTGACTGTAATTTGATCCAAATTGATTTATTATCTATAAGAAATTCATAAACATATACAATACATAATTAATGTAACATTGAATTCCAAATATTAAAAATAATGGAAAGTATGAAAATTTAAAAAAGAAATAAAATTATGATGCACCTAAAATATAATGTTTATGAATTTATTTGAATATGAGTAAAATATTTAAAAAAACATGGTGAAAATTAATAAATTCATAAAAACATAGATGAAACAAATTCGCTATTAATAAAATAAAAAATATAAAAAAATCAGCCTCATTAAAAAATCAGCTATGTGATTTCTATTGTTAGTTATTTTATGTGAAATATAAACATTTTATCTTTGATATCTCACAAATGATGCCTAAAATCAGTGTTCTATGTCCATGAATGGCTTATCTGTTTTTAAATGTTGATAACTATAATATTATTTGATTTTAAATAAAGACATCTTTTAAATTGAAATTAAAATATTTTGTGTTGTGTTTTTTCCAAAATACTTGTGCATCAAAATAACCAACTAAAATATATTATACACTATAATTATAAAATGCGATAGAATTTTTTTCTAGACCAATAAAAATAATTATTTCCCAAAAACATGGATGTTTTCTTTGGTACTCATCATATGTAATACAAAATCCCTTGAATTAAATTCAGAATATGAATTGTAGTTAAATTTTGGGGTTTTTAAAAATATATGTAAAGAGATTAATAAAATTTAAATCACCTAAAAATTATTTTTGTTTCTTTTAAATAAACTTAATTTTGATAGGTAAAATCCATTAATAGATATATACAGAAAACATTATTCCTAGATTAATAGTAGTTTTTATAACAATATCCCAATTATTCCTTTATATAAACAGTTTTACACTTCTTCCCATCATAAAACATATTTGGTTTAATATTAGAACTCATTTATTTTATATATAATTCATAATTTTCATGTGAAAATATTTATAGTTTGTCAAGTATGTCCCATAATTAATTTCAATCATTCAAAAAATATTTATAAATGAACATAAAACTAAGAATGAAATTAAACTCTAATGTCATAGTTTATTCAACCACATTTTTAAAATGTTTTGAAAATTCATTACAAAATTTCTAGTTAGTATAATAGAAAATTAAATCATCAAAAAAATTAGCAAGTTAAATAATTATAGATGATGACATAATAAACAGTTTAGGATATTCCATGTATAATAAATAAAATTTAAAGTAAATAAATATTTCTTTTATAACATGATATATTTTATTTATTAAGTCCATATAATACTTTTTTATGTTTTATAAAAGATGGTTTAAAATGTGATGTTTCAAAAATAGCACATTGGATAATATAAAATTTATCCAAAAGATAACCATTCATAAAATAAGATTTATCATCCTTCTAAAATATTTAAAAATATATTTTATACACATAAGATATTATAATTCTAAAGGCCTCTAGTATTGGTATAGGTGAAAATGATTATGGATAATCTATAACTTTTTAATGATGAAAATAATTTGCCACTAATTATCTATATTCCTAGAAATCAGTCCTAGGTCATCAACAATTTAATGATAATTAGAGGGTCTATCGAATAATTTCTAAACCTTGTCACTTTTAATTAGATTTAACTCTTCTTACATAGATAAAAACATAATCCCATCACTCATGGATTAATATATGGTTAACTAATTAATATTTTATATAATGGTGGAGAACTAAAAAACATTTCAAAAAATTATTTTAGTTCATACTCATTTAAATAAATATTCAATAATAGTTTCTAAGGGATTACATTTTATATTTTTGTGATATCTAGGTGGAAAACTATTTGTTTTTTTATTTCCATCACATTTTAAAATGGTTTATTAGTGAACCTATTTTCATCATCATCCCTATCAGTTTCAATTGAAATACCTACTCTCAAGTTATTCAAAGATTCATCATGGTCATCAATATGATATTTCATATTATCAAATGGAATCCTTTCTTAAATAATTATATTATTTGAATCTTTAACCACCCATGACTTTATTTGAATAATATAAAATCTTTAAAATATATACATTAACTAATAAATATGGTTTCATACACATTATAATCAAACATACCTAGATCAACATTTGAGTTTAATAAATAAAAAATACTTCTAACAATTATTAAGTATAAAAACATTGTTTCTCTACTATTTCAGAACTCATATTGAGTTTTTTTAGGATAGGTCTCACTAAAACTCCTTTAATGAAATATAATGTTGGGTTTAATACTTCATCACAAAAAAGAGTATTCCTACTATAGTCACGTAATATGTATCTATAAATTTCATACAATATCTTATTCATAATTTATTAAACTTCATTATATTGGGGTTCTATAAGGGAATAAAATTTGTGTATATAACCATGATTTGAATGAAATGGATAAAATTTATTACATTGAAATTCACCACCATAGTCACTAGTGATAGAAATTTTTTAGATTCATTTTCATTTTCGTTTACTTTTTAGAAAATTTATAATGACATAAAAATATTATAATTTAAACCTCAAAATGTAAACACATGTAAATATAGTAAAGTAATCAACCCATGAAAAAATAATATATTTCATCGTGTTATTTTTTATATGGTCTAAAAATTACATGTGGATTATTTCTAGTAGATATAACTAGAATAGTCATTAATTAATTTAAATGAATATTTGGGTTTATTTCTCCTTTTGTGTGCATCACATAGCCATTTTTGAAAAGAAATTTATAATTTAAAAGGAAAGATCAAATGCTTTAATAGTTTAACAACACATGTACTTATAAAATAATGTATATTAATTTTAAAATTAAATAGAAAAATTATTTTTAAATATATAATGAAATAATTTGTATATATAGAAATTAAGAAATTTATACTTATGGAACAGTAACTTGACCTTAAGAACAGTAAAATGACCATTAGGAATAAAAATCTCTCCAATGTAATAGTAATCTATCCAATGAGAGTATAATTAATTTTTTTTAATCTTATATGTGTAATAATGATATATTACTATCATGGGAAAAGTAAATAAATGTTTTTGAAATGATAAATTAAGTGATGGTATTTTTATAATTCATAAATATTTAATTTCAATTTTATAATTAATGTAATTATTTAAATAAAATTTATTTTTATAATATTTATTCATAATTTATTATTATTTCTTATTATTATTATATAATAATTTTATGATACTTTAATTCAATTTTCAATGAGTTCTAAATATATATTTTTTTTAAATAGGTAGTTGTGAAAAAATTATTATGTTAATTAAAAATTAGATTTCTCATATTTAGAAAAATATTTTAAAAAAACAGAGTTCATTTTTAAATTCTATATTTCAATAAATGGTTAGGGTTAATTTTTGGGATTTTTTTGAAATACATTAATTTATGGTGAATTGTGAAATACAGTAATTTACGATATGTGGTAAATTCAAGATTTATTGATTCATAGATGATGTAAGGATGATATAAGCACAAAATATAGAAATTTACTTTATTTTTTAATATATTTGATGAAAATTTTCAAACTATTCACAGTCTTGATCCAAATAAATAAACTAATGAATATAATAATGAGAAAACACCTCTCTCCTCCACTATAAATACCTCCTCACAACACCTCATTCATTCACACATCAAATCCTTGTATATTTCTTAATATCTTCTCAAATACCTTACCAAGCCTATTCTCTACATCCAAGACTGTCACGACCCCCTCCCACCAGAGATGCCCCTCCTGAGCTGGCAATGGTGAAAAGGAGATAATGACCCCCGAGTCCCGCCTCCAGTAGGCCCCGAGGTGGCGATTAGCACCAAGTATATGAGTTTTCATAAATATGAGAGGCATTACCCTTTTTATTATTTAAGATCGGGTAATAGGACAAGTCAACCACCAAAAAGGAAAAGAACAAGAGTATAGAAATAAACCCAAACCAATCCCACATGCATGTTTTAATAGTTCTGAAATAAGGTACAAGTAAAAGAAAGCTCAAAGTACAATACCAAAAGAAAAAAGTGTGCAGCAACTGCAACAACTCTAACTGTCCTGACTAGTAGGGTCCCGCACAGACCTGGTAGTCCTCCTGGAAACCTGAAAGTAAACGTAGGGTGAGCATACAAGTATACTCAGGAGGGAAACCTAAAGCTCTCGTGCACAGGTGGGGAGACATCCTAATGTCCCGTGAGAACAATAGAAGAAACCTAGCAGGGAAATCTATCCACCCAACCTCACCAGCCACACTCACCAAAAACACAATCACAACAGGTAGTATTAGTATATAAGAACAAGAGTATCGGGTACCCCACACCATTCCCCATTAGTTAGATGCTCTTTCAAACGACGAACGTCCTAACGTTACCACACTCTCCCCACCTGCACACACCTGGGCCTCACAAACCACACATCCCGCCCGAACACACCTAGGCCTCACAACCACATATCCCGCCCACACACACCTGGGCCTCACAACCACACATCCCGCTCGCACACACCTAGGCCTCACAACCACATATCCTTCACGCACACACCTGAGCCTCATCCCGAAGATTCTTGAGAAATAGTAAAACCGGTCCGAAGAGTCTTGGGCTAAAACCTCCCCAATCGAAACCTACTTGAAGGGTCTTTGGTGTAAGGTCGCCTCAAGCCACCACATCCTAGGGAAGAAGGAGCAGGAAAGAGCTAGTAACTAAGGGGAAAACACCCTCTCCCATGAAATGGGAGTGTTCGGCACTAAGTGCTCAACATGGGTCAGGTGCGATAAAACACAAAAGATATAGATATATATATATGTATACCAAACACACAGCCCAACCTATGGCTTCTAAACAGAGAAACTAAGCACGTGCCTCAACACTGCAACTACGAATCATGCATACAATAAACAACCGCAACCCCATTTAGGTTTTCACGTTTCAGAAAAATTAGTTTATTAGTTTCTTAACTACTGGGAAACTATCCAAAACCAACCACATCGATCGTTCGTAAAACATATCCCTGCCATCCACTAATCAAGTTAGGAAAACACAAGCAGCACAACAAATCCTTCCATATTAACCAACCAACCCATTGATTATTAACCTCATTCCATTACCATGACCCACCATTCATTAAATCTTCCACTTTTTATTTATTATTCACAACCCATATTTCATTCACATTCCAACACATAGTCTGTTCACATTCTAACCCATATTCTGTTCACATTCAAGCCCATCCCTGCAGCCCCGTTGCCAACCACCATAACCACAATCACACTAAAACCCATACATCATTATCCCTTAAATACCATTTATTGCATCCCGCTGCCTGTCACCGACATAGCATTCAAACCAACCCACAACCAAGACAACCGCATCCCCACTACTCACCCGATCCACAACAACCTTCAAACAAGATTCGTGCCACATCATCACCCCTTTAACATCATTTACAACAGCCCTATTACCCGTTCTATTCATAACAACCCAGGATTCACCCCTCCCTTTCACACACTAGTAACCAATCCAAAACCCACATGTTCATTATTCCATTTTGTTTAACCGGGGTGATCACACAAGGGTTCTAGATTTTAATCAGCCAACTTTACATAATTACCCAAATTCCACATTCCACAAGGTTCCATTCACAAAAACGGTCTAGAAGATAGGGAAAATTTTAATTGCACAATCAAAGGCCCCCAACGACCGTGATTTTCTGTAGGCATAATCCTATTCAATTCACAAGAAAAAATCACAGGATATAAGATAAACATAACAACTTCCCCATCCCCGTTCTTTAACAATTTATTATCTTTATTTAATGGTTCAACTGTTTCTCATGAAAATAAGAGGATACCCACCACGCATGATGCACAATTTATGAGAGACGAAGGTAAGATCCCTACCTCAATAGGTTCTAATCCCAACGCTCCCCCGGATCAACCTTAGAAGACGTCCATCGGCATCCGTCACCTCTGTCGAGTCCCAAAAAAACCTCCTCGGGTGGAAGTTGGAAAGTAAAGGCCGAAGGAAAGACAACAGATAAAATCTCGGAAGTTCTGCCTCATTGTTAATATCTCGTGGCTGCTGACGAATCGAAAATCAGAGCTCGGATGAAGAAGTTATGGAAGAAAAGGAGCCTTCAAGTCTCTTGGCAGAGCTCTGCTCAGAGGAATGGGGATGAGAGTGGTGAGTCGAAAAGGAGGAGGGGAACCCTCTTTTTATAGGAAAGAAAATAAAAAGTAAACGACATGTACTTTATAGTACACGATGTGTACTCGACCATTTCACAGGGTCACCACGCGGCTTCCAACACGGCTTCGCGGCCCTTGACTGGTCAACACATGGTTTGAGGGTAACGCGTACGCAGGGAAGGACTACACGGCGTGTAGTATTGGATACACGGAGTGTACTAATTTATTTCACATGGCAAGGACATAGCTCCAACATGGCACACGACCGTTGTCTGGTCAACACACGGTAACGCATACGTGGGGAGGGACTATACGGCGTGTAGTATTGGATACATGGCATGTACTCATTTATTTCACATGGCAAGGACATGGCCTTCAACACGGGGTATACCCGACAAGGTGGTACACGGCGTGTACTCACACTACATGGCGTGTACTTACAAAATTCGGGAAAGTGTGGGAAAAGTCCATTTTACCCTCCAGAACACTTCGTGACCTTTTTTTTGACAAAGGAATGGGCCAGAGAGGTCCGGGCCATTACATCAGATACCTCTTAAAACATTATCATCCCCGAGAATTCAAAAACCAACCCAGAGGAACCCAACAAGATACCTCTTAGGGTTCTCATTATAACAGGAACCCAACCAACAACCCTTATCATAGGTGTTAGGAATTCCCTTTCCTATGTCAAGATATTATCCGCTTTAGGCGGCACTGACTCGCCTGCACAGGTTCAATCGCATCCGCATTAATGTGCCTCTATTAATGATTGGGACTTCCCACTTCCATATATTAAGATTTTCAAACTTACACTGCCCCCAACACTATACAACCCACACACTACCCGAACACATGGCTTGGGGAATTCCTTCATCCATGTCGAGATATTATCCACTTTAGGCGGCACTGACTCACCCGCAGGGGTTCAATCTCATCCACATTAATGCGTCTCGATTAAGGATTGGGTTTCCCCTTTTCTCCACATATCCGGACATGTTACACACTTCCAGAGAACAAGGAAAACAAAACGTATCACAACCGACAATCCAAGTATTGCATATATCAAAGGTACAGAGTATAACATCAACACAAATCTCAGAAGAACAAGGAAAAACACAAGTCAAAAAAACTTCGGGTACTGAGCGTGCATCTAGGCCTCTCGCTCCCAAGTGCTCTTCTTGAGGCCGTCGTGCCTCCACAACACACGAACCAAGACGATGTTTCTTCCACGGAGCACCTTCTCCTTATGATCCTCGATTCTGACTGGTCGTTCCTCGAAGGTCACGTCGTCTCCCATATCTACCTCTCCATAGTCGATAATGTGAGATTCTTCGTGAAAGTATCGACGTAGTTGGGAGATGTGGAAGATGTCATGAACCTTCTCCAACTGAGGTGGCAGGGCTAGCTGATATGCCACCTCGCCAACTCGCCTCAGCACCTCAAAAGGTCTGATGAACCTAGGTGAGAGCATGCTCCCTCTCCCAAACCTCTGCTTCCCCCGTCGAGGGGAAACCTTCAAGAACACATGATCTCCCACCTCAAACTCCAAGGTCCTCCTCCGAAAATCAGCATAAGACTTCTGTCGGTCCTTATCCGCTTTCATCCTCTCATGTATAAGATGGACTTTCTCTGTGGTGCTCTACACTACCTCTGGCCTAAGAGCACATGTCTCACCAACCTTTTCCCAGAAAATGGATGAACGACATGGTCTTCCACACAGAGCCTCAAATGGTGTCATTCCAATAGTAGAGTGGAAGTTGTTGTTGTTGGAAAACTCTACTAAAGGCAAGTGTCGTACCCATGATCCTCCGAAATCCAAAACGCATGCTTGCAGCATGTCCTCCAACGTCTGGAGAGTCCACTCTGTCTGTCCATCGGTCTGGGGGTGGACAGCAGTGATAACGTGTGGCTGGGTGCCAAAATCATGTTGTAACCCCCTCCAGACTCGTGAGGTGAACCAAGTATCCCGATCTGAGATGATAGTCTTCGGAATTCCATGTAAACGCACCACCTCATCTACGTACCTCTGTGCTAAGGTACTCACTGGGCTCGACTCCTTAATTGCTAAGAAGTGAGCTGATTTTTTCAATCGATCCACCACTAACCAGATAGCATCATAACCACCCTGAGATCTGGGTATTCCTGTGATGAAGTCCATTGATATGTCATCCCACTTCCACTCGGGGACATCTAAATGATGAAACAAACCAATGGGAACACGGTGTTCAGCCTTCACTTGCTGACACACTAAGCATTTAGCCACAAACTCTGCCAGTGCCCGTTTCACCCCAGGCCACCAAAACTGTTCCCTTAGGCCTCGGTACATTTTTGAAACTCATGGATGTACCACCAAGGCTGAGATATGGAACTCACGGAGAACTCCCTCATGTATCGCCTCTGGAACAAACAACCTTCCATGGAAAAGCATCCGATGTCGGTTGTCCTCTGACCATCCTTCTGGAGCGTTTCCCTGATCAACACGATCCCGCATTACTTCCGCCTCGGAGTCCCCCCACTGAGACTCTTCCACCTGCTGAAACAAGGAGGACTGCACCGTCATCTGAAACAAACAGCCTCTAACACCTTCTACCCTTGCATCCATGTGTAAGGCAGCCAACTCCCCCATCATCTTCCAAGCATCAGCAGATTCCCAAACCACTTCCTGATGCGACTTCCTGCTTAGGGAATCAGCCACAATGTTTTCCTTACCTTCAGTGTAAGAGATTTAAAAGTCATAGTCTTGGAGAAACTCGACCCATCTCTACTGTCGCAGGTTCAGGTCACACTGGGAGAAGATATAACGCAGGCTCTTTTGATCTGAGAAGACCACAAAGCGCTCCCCAAGGAGGTAATGTCGCCACAACTTTAGTGCGAACACTACTACTGCAAGCTCTAGGTCATGGGTGGCATAGTTACGCTGGTCTGGCCTCTAACTGGTGTACTCAGAACCGGTGGTACAAAAAGTCTCTCTACGTCTAGTTCCAAAGCATGGGCTATACCAGGTGCAACAAATGAGTGTGAAGATCCTGAATCGAACAAAGCAGAAACAAGAGTGCTGAACAAAAAATCATACCTCGCACCACCTCTGGTCCTGTCAGAGTTGTCAACTCTACTGCGTGAAACTATCCACGCCCAGCTCCTCTGACTCTCTGATGTCGCCCACCACCCTGACCATGCCCCGGTCGAGGTCCCTGAGGAGCACCCTGAGGTCGGCCTCCTCCCGCAACGTCTGCCCTCAGAGGAGCGTGAACCTTCTGCTGCTGGAAGGGCCTCACCGGTAACTGGTGCTGCTGACGTGGGTGCTGAACCTGCCCACCTCCACCATACTGATCTTGGGTCGGGAACCGAATCTGAATGTGCCCGAAACCTCCACAAGAAAAACAGTTCGGTCTTAGGCTCATGAAGAAGGGACGAGGACCTGAAGATATGAACTGGAACTGTTGGGGTCTGCTCTCCATTGGCCTGAACCTGGAAGGTCCCGTCGTAGGAGACCTGCTGTTGGCTGCCTTCCCATTTGATGAGCCCAGCTGGATCCCCTCTCGTGGTGAACCTCCCAGTGAGTGCATCCTCTCTACAACCTATGCCTTCTTCTGTACTACCATGTACGTCGGAAGGGTAAAGGGGGTAACAACATACTGGAGCAAAGGACGAAGCGCCTCCTCCAATCGTCTCTCCTAAGACTCCTTATCCAGAAAGAGATCCTGAGCAAAGTACAGGAGATCCTTGAACTTGATCGCCAACTCTCATACTGACATACTCCCCTACTGAAAGGAGAGTAACTCCTGCTGCTTCTCTGCCTTGATCATAGAAGAAAGGAATTCCTATCGGAATTCCTTCTCAAAGTCAGCCCACGAAACCTCTACCTCTATCCTCTCTCCGAGGTAGAGCGTCCACCACTGTCGCGCCGCACTTCTCACCTGACTGACTGCTAGGGGAACCCAATACTCTCTCGGAGCACGAATCAAGGTAAAAGAGATCCCTAGCTCCTCAAGCCAACCCTCTATCTCCGTATCCAAAGTACTACCCTCATACTTCTTGAGGGTATGCCGTTGGAAAGAACAGAGAGTCTTCTGCCACTGTCTATCTTCCTCCTCTCAGTCAATCCTCAACTGATCAACCGCCTGAATCTGCAGGGCCTCGGCTGTCTGAGCCTCCCGGGGACGATGTCTAGGTGCCATCGTTGTACGGTAAAAAAAGATCGTCTAATCCCAAGTAGTAAGGAAAATTATCAAGGTTATAATTTATCATTTTTATTTCAATTTCTTCACCGGAACATTAAAATCAAGTAAAACACAATCATGATGATGCATGTACCTTCCCTAGGGTCTCTACCCTACAATCAATGTAGTCTCACATGGTTGTTTGGTAGGCTTAGAGTCCTTGCATTGAATCACGGGGGGCCCTAAAATACCATGTCCTAGCCGGTCCTCCCTGACCTATGTCACACACCAAGATTAACAAACATTTTTGGTCTATCATCCCATGCAATCCTCACTATTCCTAAATCCAGACTCCATCCTATCTCTCAACCATCAGCCTCTGATACCATTCTGTCATGACCCCATCCCACCAGAGATGCCCCTCCTGAGCTGTCAATGGTGAAAGGGACATAATGACCCCCCAAGTCCCGCCTCCAGTAGGCCCCGGGGTGACGACTAGCACCAAGGGTATGAGTTTTCATAAATATGGGAGGCATTACCCTTTTTATTATTTAAGATCGGGAAATAGGAAAAGTCAACCACCAAAAAGGAAAAGAACAAGAGTATAGAAATAAACCCAAACCAATCCCACATGCATGTTTAAATAGTTCTGAAACAAGTTACAAGTAAAAGAAAGCTCAAAGTACAATACCAAAAGAAACAAGTGTGAAGAAACTGCAAAAACTCTAACTGTACAGACTAGTAGGGTCCTGCACGGCCCTGGTAGTCCTCATGGAAACCTGAAAGTTAATGTAGGGTGAGCATACAAGTATACTCAGTAGGGAAACCTAAATCTCTAGTACCAGGTGGGGAGACATCCTAATGTCCCATGAGAACAATAGAAGAAACCTAGAAGGGAAATATATCCACCCAACCTCACTAGCCACACTCACCAAAAACACAATCACAACATGTAGTAGTAGTATATAAGAACACGAGTATTGGGTACCCCGCACCATTCCCCATTAGTTAGCTGCTCTTCTTAACGGCGAACATCCTGATGCTGCCACACTCTCCCTGCCCGCACACACCTGGGCCTCACAAACCACACATCTCTCCTGCACACACCTGAGCCTCACAACCACGTATCCCACCCACACACACCTGGGCCTCACAACCACACATCCCGCCCGCACACACCTAGTCCTCACAACCATGTATCCCGCCCGCACACACCTGGGCCTCATCCCGAAGATTCTTGGGAAACAGTAAAACATGCCCGAAGAGTATTGGGCTAAAACCTCCCTAATTGAAACCTACCTAAAGGGTCTTAGGTGTAAGGTCGCCTCAATCCATCACAGCCTGGGTAAGAAGGAGCAGGAAGGATCTAGTAACTAAGGGTAAAACACCCTCTCCCATGAAATGGGAGTGTTTAGCACTAAGTGCTCAACATGGGTGGGGTGCGATAAAACACAAAAGATACAGATATATATATGTATACTAAACACACAGCCCAACCTATGGCTTCTAAACAGAGAAACTGAGCACGTTCCTCGGCACTTCTACTACGAAGCATGCATACAATAAACAACCCCAAACCCATTTAGGTTTTCACGTTTTAGAAGAATTAGTTTATTAGTTCCTTAACTACTGGGAAACTATCCACAACCAACCACATCGATCGTTCGTAAAACATATCCCTTCCATCCACAAATCAAGTTAGGAAAACACAAGCAGCACAACAATTCTTTCTTTATTAACCAACCAACCCATTTATTATTAATCCTATTCCATTACCATGACCCATCATTCATTAACTATTCCACTTTTTATTTATTATTCAAAACCCATAGTTCGTTCACATTCCAACCCATAGTCCGTTCACATTCGAACCCATAGTTCATTCACATTCAAGCCCATCCCTGCAGTCCCACTGCCAACCACCATAACCACAATCACAACAAAACCCGTACATAATTATCCCTTAAATACCATTTATCTTAGCCCCGCTGCCCGTTACCGACATAGAATTCAAACCAACCCACAATCAAGCCAACCACAGCCCCGCTGCTCACCCGATCCACAAAAACCTACAAACAAGATTCATGCCACATCATATCCCCTTTAACATCATTTATCGTAGCCCTGATGCCTGTTCTATTCGTAACAACCCAGTATTCAGCCCTCCCTTTCACACACCAGTAACCAATCCAAAACCCACATGTTCATTATTCCATTTTGTTTAACCGGGGTGATCACAAAAGGGTTCCAGATTTTAATCAGCCAACTTTACGTGATTAACCAAATTCCACATTACACAAGGTTCCATTCACAAAAACGGTCTAGAAGATAGGGCAACATTTAATTGCGCAAGAAAAGGCCCCCAACGACCGTGATTTTCAGTAGGCATAAGCCTATTCAATTCACAAGATAATATCACAGGATATAAGATAAACATAACAACTTCCCCATCCCTATTCTTTAACCAGTTATTATATTTATTTAATGGTTCAACTATTTCTCATGAAAACAAGAGGATACCCACCCCACATGATGCACAATTTAGAGAGACGAAGGTAAGATCCATACCTCAACAGGTTCTGATCACAATGTTCTCCTAGATCAACCTTAGAAGACGTCTGTCGGCGTCCGTCACCTCTGTCGAGTCCTGGAAAAACCTCCTCGGGTGTAAGTTGGAAAGGAAAGGCCGAAGGAAAGATAACAGATCCAAGATCGGAAGTTCCGACTCGTCGTTAAAATCCCGTGGTCGCTGACGGATCGTAAATCGGAGCTCAGACAAAGAAGTTATGGAAGAAAAGGAGCCTTTGAGTCTCTTGGGAGAGCTCTGCTCAGAGGAATGGGGAGGAGAGGGTGAGTTGAAAAGGGGGAGGGGACCCCTCTTTTTGTAGGTGAGAAAAGAAAAAGTACACAGCGTGTACTTTATGGTATATGGTGTGTACTTGGCCATTTCGCACGGTCACCACGCGGCTTCCAACACGGCTCTGCGGCCGTTGACTGGTCAACACACGGTTTGAGGGTAACGCATATGCGGGGAAGGACTACACGGCGTGTAGTATTGGATACATGGCGTGTACTCATTTATTTTACATGGCAAGGACATGGATCCAACACGGTACACGACCGTTGTCTAGTCAACACACGGTAACGTGTACACGGGGAGGGACTACATGGCCTGTAGTATTGGATACACGGACTGTACTCATTTATTTCACATGTCAAGGACACGGACTTCAATACGGGGTATACCCGGCAAGGTGGTACACAAGGTGTACTCACACTACACGGCGTGTACTTACAAAATTCTGGAAAGTGTGGGAAAAGTCCATTTTACCCTCTAAAACACTTTGTGACCTTCTTTTTGAAAAAGGAATGGGCCGGAGAGGTCCGGGCCATTACAAAGACCTATTGGTCTAAACAAAAGACCAAAAAAGGCCTTTAAGAGGTTCTCAAGGAAGATAAATCAAGAGGTAAAAATCCACTTTCATTTTATTTTATTTTTTTTAGATTCTTTTTATTTTCATATACTATCATCACATACCCTTATACAAGTGGGATGAAAACACTATTATATTATATATATTGTAATGGTATCATTTTTATGGAAAAATACTTCATCATACTTCTTCTTCTCTATCTCTTATTCTAAAAATAAATACACCATACAAGATTTGTCGACTTACTGAAATCATGTATGATGTGTTATCAATTTCCATTACCACCTTCATGGATGGTCATAAAAACATTATAATGGTTTAAAATGATTTTCATGTGTATTATATAGACACTTTTATGTTCTTAAATTAACATATACTCATATTATTAAATTCTGTAACGAAACTAGTTTGTGATTGTTGAATAACCCCCAAAATGATCTAAATGAATATCATTAATGTTTTATTTAATGATTTATCATCATATAAAAAAATGGTAAATGGTATCCTTTAAAATTATGGAAATATGTTAAAACCATTTCATTCCACATCTGGAGTTTTTCTTCCATTCGAAATGTGAATCCACTATGTTTCAACCATGGAAACCGTGAAATAAATGCACCTGAAAAAATGAAAGTAACAAAATATTTTTAATAAATTAGTGTAATAATATTATACTAATATCATATAATTAATTATAAACATTAATATGGTTCTATAATGAATTAATAACACTTTTTAATCCATTATATTGGATTTTTCAACACGTATGAAGTAATACAAACCTGAGGTATGTGAATTCTTAACCCAATTTCCCTTCTTTTGGTTAACCTTTTACATCAATGATTATGTGGTTCTATGATTATTTGTGAATTTTTTTTATAATACTATTTTTTATTATGTGGATTTATAATTCATACACATATTCTTATCTTTTAATCAATTATTACTTCAAATATATGATATTTGTAAGGGACTTGTATTTAAAAATCGTCTTTTAATTCCATTTATTTTTTTAAATGGAATGAATTATATGATGTAAATATTATTTTGTATGGTTATGTTATGGTTAATTTAATTTTTTATGAGGAATTTTGTAAACTATATCTCCATCCAATTCTTTGGGTATTTTTACATTGGAGTTGGGACAAATAGATATTCCAATTGTAACTTCGATGGTTACACCATAAGTTCGTCGTGAGGGTTACACTGTAAGGTAACCGCGAGGGTTTAAAATCATAAGGTAGATGAAAGGGATATAATATAATGTAATTAATTAACCACTTTACCATTATGGTGTTATTTTTTTTTTAATAATTTTTTTAAATATCATGTTTTCACAGAGAATATATATGATACGTATTGGGTGAGAATCATGTATTTGTGAGAATGATTTCATATGTTTATAAGTATTCATGTACTAATGGTTTATATCCTTTTTCTATATCCCTTACTGATATTTTCATGCTCATCCAAAGATTTAAATTTTTTCACATGGTTTCATGATGGGTAATTGAAAATGAGAATCCATGATGAATGTTGTAAATACTTATCATGAAAATATTTCAAGTTTTCATTAAAAACTTATGCATTATGAAAAAATGGATATTGTTTTATTTGTAACCACTTTTTATGATTTTAAGATGATATGCATGAATTGTGTCCAAATTATATAAAACTATAAACCTACAAGTTATTTGGAAATGTAAATAAGTTAATTCAAAATGAATTTAATAGATTAAGTAATGTTTGAGGTCAGGTCCTTATAGTAGGTATTAGAGCATAGTTTAGATAACAATTGGGGTTAGGATGATTTTAATAGATTACTATAAATTATTTTCTACATTATGGTTAATTTAAAATGATATATAATTTTAGTATTAATATGTTTCTTCTTCTAAGATATGTCTGTTTAGAATGGTTTTTGGAAGACAAAAAAGGGAAGCTGAAGTAGGAATACAACAAGGGATGATATCTATCCAAATATACAACCAGGAATGGTGGGAATTGGAACTGAACAGGTATTTATAATAATGGATTAGTTGAAATAGGATACAAATGGTTGTGTAATTAATGCAAGAGAACAACTAGATCTACCACAATAAAACATGATGATAGGGGACCATTTTATGAGGCATCTCCCTCTTTCCTTAAGTGTATCTTCTGACCCAATGGTGAATGAAGGATATATTAAAGACATAGAAAAGGTATTCGATGCATGGGGTGTTCATATAATCAATTTTTTAATATTTACATTTATCATTTTGATGGTGGAGCTAGGAAGTAGTGGTAAATGGTCATGAATATCATGGATAATGATGATATTGATTCCTTTGAATGAGATGAATTTATAAAACTTGTCCTTAAAAATTATTTTCTTAAGGTAGTTCAATATAGTATGGAAATTAAATTCCATTAATTAAAACATAATTAGGGTATTCATTGGAATTGTTTGAATACAACATCACACTCTTGTCAAGGTATGCTCCAAATCTTATCTGGGATCTTGATTGAAAATCTATCATTTTTTATTTGGATTGATGGAAATATATTGAGAAGAATTGAATTCCCATGAATTAATAAGTTATGAAAAACTTGTTTGATCTGTTGATAGGGTATAAATGTTGTTTTTGAATAATCACATGTACTATGAAAATTTTTAGAAGAAGAGTTATATATGGAAAGAAATGGTTAATAATCAATTAATGAAATCTAAAGGTATGAAATTTCTTTCTTCCAGTTTTTGAAAAGTGTGGTAAAAATAACCCTAGAGAATGCCTTAACATAACATGGATGTGTTTTCAATATGGTAAGTTTTGAAATATTTCTATGTATTATAATGAAAATGATCTTCATATTAATTCTGATAAGAAAACTATAATGTGTTTTAAATGTAGTGAGATGGGTCATTATAAAAATATATACCCATAGAGAGATCTAAATGATGGAAAGAAACTAGATTATAAGCAGACTAGTGGAGTGATATCCTTTTCACTATGCTAGTTGATTTCTGTCCATATAATGATGTGGTATCATGTAATTTTTTTTATTCATATTTTTATTAATGTATTTTTTGAAATAGGATGTTGTTTTTCTTGGCTTGTGATGTTTTTGCTACACTTTTCATTTATTTTAATAAACGGTCAGAGACCTTGTCTTTGGCTGAGATTTCTGGTATTTTTTGAAATAGGATATATAGATTCCTTTATTTATGATAAAATTTCTAGTAAATTTTGAAATTTCACCCCAAGAAATGAGACTAAAACATATATTTAAAACACTAAGGTGAATATTACACTAAAAAGGAATTATAATAATATTCCTCTTATTGTTAGTGGAAATACATTACCTAAAAACCTTGTTGTTTTTACATTAGTGGTGGATTTTGTTATTATGGGTATGTATTGGATTTCAAATTATCATTCTAAGATTGATTGTAGAGCTAAAGAAGTTGTTTTTAGAAAGAGTTTCAGCTAGTATACAATAATTAACCCATGGATTTGATAAAATATCAGGAATGTTAGAAAATATTAAAGAATAGAAATGATAATTATCTTTCTCATATTGTTGATAAAAGTGGAACCATTTAAATTAATTATGTGACAGTGGTAGATGAATACCTTGATGTTTTTTCTGAAAAGTTTCCATGTGTTATTCCTGATTTGATAGTTGAATTAACTATTTATTTGGTTCCTGATACTAAGACAATTTCAAACACCCCTTATCGAATGGCTCAATTTTATCTACTTTAATTGAAAAATCAATTGTAGGAGTTTCTTGATAAATAATTTATTCATTATATCACTTTACCATGGGGTGATCATATTTGGTTCAATAAAAAGAAGCATGGTTTCATGATACTTTTCATTGATTATAGATATTTGAAATAGATTAATGTTCAGAATAAGTTCAATTTGCTTCATATTGATGACTTTTTTATCAGCTCTAGGGATATCTATATTTTCCATGACTTTCTTGAGATTAGGATACAACTATCTAAAGGTGAAGAAGGATGACATCCTAAAAATAGTTCTATGTACTAGATATAGAAATTATGAGTGTGATTTTATTCCCTTTGGTTTGAAAAAATCCCCTACTGTATTCATGGATCTTGTGAATAGAATATTTCTTTAATATTTGGATATGTTTTTTGTTGTTTTAATTAATAATATCTTGGTATTTTCAATATGTTTTGAGGATCATGACAAACATTTAAGGATTTTATTTCAAACTCTAAAATAAAATAAGTTATAAGGAAAATGTAAAAAATATGATTTTTTATTACAACTAATTTATTTTCATAGGCACATTATAAATAAAGATGGAAAATAGTTGATACTACCAAAATAGAAGTGGTTAATGAATGAAAAATACCTATAAATGGTATATAAATTCATAGTTTTCTTGGAGTAGTATGTTATTACCCTTATATTTTAAAAAAAAGCTCATTGTTATCTATCTCTATAACTATGTTAAAATGAAAACGGGTTAAATTTATTTGGATAGAAGAATGTGATGACTGTTTTCATGAACTAATGAAGGGATTGGTGAATTCTCCAGTTTGGCCCTGCCCTCTAGAAATGGTGAATTTATAATATATCGTGATGCTTCATTGAAGGGATGTTGTTGTGTTGTGATATTAAATGATCAGGTAATTTCTTATTCTTCAAGAAGACTAAACCCTCATGAGTTAAGTTATCCCATGCATGATTTGGAATTAGCAGATGTGTTTTTTTTTAAAAAAATTACAGGAATTATTTATAGAGAACCAAATATGAAATATATAGTGACCACAAAAGTTTGAAGTACTATTCATACGCAACGAATTAAAAATTAGGTAGAGAAGATGAATTGAACAGATAAGGTATTATTATTGCACAATTAATTACCATTCTGTAAAATTATACAATGTGGTGGATTCCTTGAGTCAAAAACATCATGCATTAGTAAATTTGTTACATTTGGAACATGAACCCTCAATTAATGATTTGAAGAATTTTGATAGGATGTTGTAGGAGTAGAAAATTAATCTATTTAGTTTTAGGGCTCAATGTAGTCATCTCTGTGTGAAATAATTAATAAAGCATAGAAGGAATACCATGAGTAACAGAAAAAAGGTAGAATTTGTGAAAATGGGTAAGTTGGTAGAATTTAATATGGATAAGTATTAGGTTTTAATATTTATAAAGAGATTATGTGTGAAATGTAATTCCTGGATAAAGAAATAATTGTTATATAAAGCTCATAGTTCTCTATTTTTAGTTCATCCCGGTGGTACAGTGATGTATAGAGTTCTTCGGTAGTATTACATGTGGGATGGAATGAAAAAATATTTTATAGATTTTACCATGGAATTTTTGACTTATTAATAGGTTAAAGAAGAGGGAAAATAACCCAAGGGTGTGTTATATCCTTTTCTAGTGGTAGATTAGAAATTGGAAAATATATATTTGGAATTCATGGTGGATCTACCAAAAAATTATCAAGGTAAAAATGTGATTTGGGTTATTTTTGATCGGCTGACTATATCCACACATTACCTTCCTATTCGAGATACTATGTATTTGGATAATATTTCTTGATTGTACCTGAAATAGGTTATTTGGTTACATGGAGTTCCTGTTTCTATTATATCTGACGGTGATCCAAGATTCACTTATATCTTTTGAAAAGGCCTACAGAAGTCTTTGGTCATAGAATTAAACTTCAACACTACATTCATCCTGAATATGATGGATAGACTAAGAAAATAATTTAGAATTTGGAGGATATCCTTTGATATTTTTCTATTAACTACCACAGAAGGTCATATCAAAACAATTCTGTAGTTGAGATTTCTTATAATGATAGATTTCATTCTAGTATAAAGATGGAACCTTTTGTTTCATTATATGGAATGTGGTTTCAAACTCTAGTTTTTTGGGTTGAATTCAGGCAAAGGAAGATGATGGGACCAAAATTAATTGAGGAAGTGGTTGAAAAACTAAATATGTTTCACCAACACACGTGGCAAGCTCAGATCAGTCAGAAATTTTATGTAAATAAGGGGAGTAAAGATGTATTTTTTGAGGTAGGAGATCATGTTTTTATTAGAATCTCACCATGTAAAAGTGTTATGATTTTTGATAAGTAAATTAAAGATAAGTTTGTGATTATTTGGACAATATGAAATCCTATAAAAGTTTGACAAATTTCTTACTGATTTGATTTTCCTCTAATTTTATCTCATGTACACAATGATTGTCATGTTTTGATGTTGATAAATTATGTGCGAAGTTCATATCATGTTTTGATCCCATAAGTATTCCAACTAGAAGAGAACCTTTGTTTATGAAAAGAACTTGTTTAGATTATGGATCGTAGAGAGAATATATTTTGGAATAAGGTATTCCACCAGGTTAAGGTTTTTTTTAAAAAAAACCACATGGTTCAAGAAGAAACATATGAATATGAAAATGTTGTGAGGGAAAGGTACCCTCACTTTTTTTATTAGAAAATGAAAATTGTGAGGACACACTTTCTAGAAGGATGGGAAAATGCAACAACCATGTTACTTAACAATCAATTTATTTTCATTCTTTAATTACGTTGTCAGTTTTTTTTAAATACATAATGAAATGAGTGGAAATTATTGAAATTAAATAAATTTTACTTGTGGAATAGTAACATGATCTTAGTAATAGTAACATAACCATTTGGAATAACAATATAGACAATGGAAGTGTAACATCGCATAAGAGAGTATATTTGTTTTTGGAATCTTATATGTGTAATCATGATATATTTATATCATGAAAGAAGTAAATAAATGTTTATCAAATGATAAATTATATTGTAGTATTTTTATAATTCATAAATATTTAATTACAATTTTATAATCAATTTAATTATTTTAAAGAATTTTTTTCATTAAATAGATTCATATATTTTCATTTTGTTTTATTATGCTTATAAGATAATTTTATGAGACTTTAAGATAATTTTAAATGTGTTATAAAATTAGTTATAATTTTAAAATTGGTATTTTTCTATTAAATTATGATTTTAGTTAAAAATTATATTTCTCATATTTAGAAAGAAAATTAAAAAATTTGGAGTTCATTTTAATATTATACATGTCAAAAAATGGCTACGGTGAATTTTTAATATTTTTCTGAAATACATAAATTTTTTGTGAATACTGAAATATAATAATTTATTATAGAAACTAAATTCATTTTTTATTGATTCATAAATTATGTAAGGATTATGAAATTAGAAAATCTAAAACTCTCCTATTTCATATTAATTATAAAACTATTCATAGTTTTGAGTAAAATTAATCGACTAGTGAATATAATAATGAGAAAACACCTCTCTCATCCACCATAAATACATCCCCTAACCACCTCATCCCCTCAAATCTCAAAGCCTTGAATATTTCTTAATTTTTTCCCAAATATCTTCCCAATTATATTCTCCGCGAAGAAGACCCATTGGTATAACCAAAACACCCAAACCAAATTCTTTAATGAGGTTATCAAATATAATAATTCAAGAGGTAAAAATTCACTTTAAGTTTCATTTATTTTATTTTCAATTTTTTTCTTTTCTTATACTTTCTTCACCTATCCTTACCCAATAGGAAGGAAAAATACAGTATCTTATACATACTGAAATGTTACAATTTTTATGGAAAAATTAGTCATCAAACTTTTTCACCTGTAATGTCCTCGACCTGAAATCCACTAACTGGTGCCCTAATCTGATTCGTCACATGACCTCAAGTGTGCCCCCCCATATGCCAGAGGTTTCCGACTACCGGTGAGGGTATAATATGTCATGTGGTGAGACTATACCCTCTTTAACAAAGTAGGCCACAACAGAACACGATATAAATAATGGAAACAGTATGAAACAACAAATAAACATGCACAACCAAATGTTTCCTAAACAGGGTACAAACTACTAATCAAATACAACAGTTCCATGCCAAACTAGTAGTGCGAGTGAATAAATCCCAAAATAAAACATATGGAAAAATCTCCAACAGGTCCTGAATCTATGTCCAGATCCTTCTCCATGTACATCCTGATCCCAACACAACACCTTAGTGTAGGGCCTCTACCCTTTCCCTAACCTGCAAACAAGAGATCTACATGGGTGTCCAACAGTGGCCTGAGCAAGGTGTGAGTACAAAACTCAGTATTCCACCACCAATGATGTCTAAAAAATATCTATTCTAATATACATTGCATTCAAGTACAAAATAATGGTATGTAAACAAAGGGAAACTCGAGTGTCGTTAGATATCCAAGGTTCAATTAATTACTCCTAGAATTTATCCCAATTTTAGTTTTTTTACCATCTTCATTTCTTAATACATTTTGATCACATGTTCCATGGGTTAGGTGTAACACCCCATGTTTTACATAAAAGAATCAATGTTAGTAATTATAATAAATCAAAATTTGTAACTAAATATAAAAATATTATTATTATTATTTTCTTCTAATTAAAAACTACTCTTCTAAATGTGGTATTATTATTAATAAATATATATAAATACATGCTATAATTAAAATGAATAATAAAAAATATGTTTTAATAAAATCATTTTTTTAAATGATTTTTTTAAGCACTATTGACATAAAAATTTATTAAATTAATAATATTTAGAAAAAAGTTCTATTTAAGAAAATTAAAACATGAATTGTAAGTTTGTAATGATGATTAAAAAATACAATATTTAATATTTCATAATAATAATATTTGGTAATAAATTAATAAATGATGCTTTTATAAACAAATTTTTATTTAAAATAATATTTTATTTTTGGAGTTTAGTTTTTATCTGAAATAATTATGAACTATTATAATTACTCATATTACTTTAAAAACAATAATTCATTTTTGAAATTAAAATAATTAATAATAATATTTTAACATATAAAATCACATATATGTTTTAAATATAAATACTATGTTTTGAAAATTATGTTAATTTAAAAATATATATATAAATCTTTATATATATATATATGTGTATAACAAAATATTAAGATAATCATTTTATTTAAATAAAACTAAAAATGATAAACGATTTTAATGAAAAGAATAAATAAAATAATAAATCAAATTAAAAAAATGGGAATAATCGGGGAAATAGTTTTTAGGGGTCGTGATTATCCTTCGACAGATCTATTCGATCCGTTTTCATTGGAGTGATCACGAGGCCTTCAGGTCGAAACCAAGGGGAGGGAAGGTCGAAGACGAGTGGTGTTTCGTCTTTGAGAGTTGAGGTGGAAGCAGGTTCAGAGCGAGGTCATAAGGCGAGTGTGAGTCTTATCAGAAGTCGAGAGTAACATTGGATGAGGGTTTTGATTAATTCCAAGCTCTAAGTGGAGCTTCGACCATCGGATGACGAAATCGAAGTGTGTTGTTACAGTTAGGGTTACGAATTTATGGTTCGAGTTTATCAGATCTTGTAGGTTAGTGTCTGATTTTTCAATCCAAAGTTGTTTCCAATGAATTAACTTACTGATTTGTCTTATTTCTATATCTCCTTCTTCAAAATCATATCAGTTGTATTCTTGTCTGTAATTTAATTTCTTCAAGTTGCATTTGGCTTATTAAATATCAAATTATTGATTTTTGTCCCAATCTGTTTTTTTTTTGAATGTTTAACCACGATTGATTACTGGAATTATTGGGTATTATATATCAATCGATATCTACAAAAAATGGTTGTCATTTTCTAGTATTATGTGTGATCTATTTTGTCAACATTTTCTGATTCAGTTTTTATTAATTGTGGATGAAGTTTAATGCATATTTGACAATTTTCTTCAAAAGAAGTGGTCCTATTATCATTTACTTTCATTTTGGTATTTTTTATTGCGCACAGAAAAAAAGTTTTATTAATTGATTTGAATCCATTGAATTTATTCTGGTTTATCAATGTTATATCAATTTAATATAAAAATTTGGGGACTCACTTTTTGTTTTATTTATTAGGATAAACCAATTGTATAAAATATTTATATATCACTGTTTTGGCTTGACATTGAACAGCTTGCTATGCAAGCTCATTTGCAAGTCGAAATAAAATATACTAATATATTGAACTTTCCAAATTGCATAAATAGAAGGGTCAAGGGGGGGATTATGGAATATATTTTTCCTTGTTATATGTTGTGTTTTTGGGTTCTGAGAGTATGAGATATGAGTAGAAGATTGAAGGAGAAAAGTTATTGCATCCATCTTCCAAAATGAGTAAGGGATTTATTATTGTTCTTTTAACAACTAATTTTTTCTTCCTAAAATTATAATTCTGTGTATGCATAAGTTATTTTAAAATTTTATAATTCCTTCCCTTTTTATTCTTTTCTTCATCTAAAATTGGTAATATATTTCTTTGTTTAAAACCATTCAATACTATGATGCAATACTTGAACATAATTTATATATTCAATTATGGTTATCGGTTTTCAAATTGTAAATAAATGAATATATCAAGGTTTTTGTTCTTTTGTAAGGATTTATTTTACAACAACATGTTTTATTTAAGGTTGTGTAAGGATCTTTTTATGAATATTATTTATGATTTTTGTTCATCTAAATTATATTTTAGAAACCTCATGTAAATGTTATTTTTTATTCCAAAATTATTGATTTAATTTTATAGTTTGGGGTAAGGGAGTATTAAATTTCAAATATATAGTATGCAATTCTATTTTACTTTAGGTAAGGGGAAAATATTTATTTTCAAGCTTTTGGTAATTTTGAACTCTTATTTCCAAAGGGATTATGTATTTTCAAAATTACTTTCTATGTATTCCCATATTATTGTTTTTGAAAGTGTGAAACATTTATTTCCTATATTTATTTATTTTGATATTTTATTTCTATAAGATATAGTTTAATTTTGTTTTAAAATACCTATCTTCTTTAATTTTTAATTGTAATCGATTTATTAAATTAAATCATTCATGTTTTTCTTTATCAAAATTATGTTCAAATTTGGTTTATTATAATGGGTTAAGGGACTATTTTTTATCATGATTTTAACATTATGGGTTTGTGTGTAAGGGGGATTTTTCTACACTTTTAAATCCTCATATAAATAGATTATTATTATTCTTTTTAATTTATTTCAAGGTAGATTTGCTTATGTTAAATAATATGGTTTATATTTTGTGGTTTTGGGTATTGGAAAATTATTGCTACAAAAGTTTCTTTAATGTTTCTCTTAAACCAAAATCAACATGTTTGCAGTTTTGGACATATTTTGATAAGATTTAGTAAACCGTTCTCAATGTTTTTTAAAAACAATTTAATTATTTTAAATTTATGATTCTATTTGTATAATTAAAATTTATTTTATAAGGGACATCGCATATAAAATCCAGTGAATAATATATATATATATATATAACTTCATGATGTGAAAATATATAATTGTTTTAAATAAATTAATAGTCAAGTAATAATTCACATATGAATTAATAAATTAAAAATATCATAATTTTATTATATCACATACAAGTCATATAAAAATTAAGGTTATTCCTATATATCGATGATCATTTATAAAACTTCATACATGAATATGAATATATTGGTATATACACATATTCATGAACGTTGGATAAACTTTACAAAGAAATGAATTTTTAATGGAATTGGATGAAATGTTTATAGACATGTTATAATTTTAAGTTGTCTTGTACATGTTTATATTATAATTTTACTCATGAATGAAATTTTGATTTTAAAAAAAATATATCATTTATAATCTTTAGTGCATGATCATTATTATTTTATGATTTTGAATTAAAAGAATGTTTTAAGTCATTTAATCATGAAAACAAATCATTGGTATTTCTTTTTTTTATTTAACAATGGAAGATCGGGTATGTTGGTTTTTATGTACATGCCAAGTGACATGAGTTTTTGGGAATCAATAATCACTAGTGTTTTTTCAATAAAAATTCACATTTATATATATACCTATATATAGTTATTAGTGGAAATTATTATTTAAATGCATTTACATGTTTAAGGGTAAAAACTCTAGTGAGAAATACTAGTATATATATATATGTAAATCAAACTTTAAACATTTTCAAAAAAAATATCGGTGCTTGTTCGTTGTAAAAATGGAAGGTCATTGGGGAGTGAACCCATCCTTCGTTAATTGGGTAGGCCCAAGACAGCCTTCAACGAATTAAGTTGCCTCAAAATGATGTTTTGTTTTAATGAATTTTTCTTAATATTTTCCAAAGAAAATCACTGGATTAGTTTAAAATTTATTTCAAAGTATAATTATTTTTCAAAATCATTACATTATTTTTTAAAGGTTGTTTTACAAATGAATTTACAAGTAAAAATTTTCAAATGTATTATCGAAATGATATTTTTAAAAGGTATTTATCAAAAGTTTTCAAAACCCCTTACTGGGCATCTTTTGTGCTCACACTTACGTTTTTGAAATGTTTTTCACAGGTTGGCTTGAATTCCATAGTTGGTCATCTGTGTTGTAGTGTGCGCAGAAGTGTAGTGGAAAATTGTTTTATTTTTGTTTCAACTCTGATCAATGTAAGGTTATGTCCAATCTTCCATAACCTAGACCGGTAAAATATCCTCGTTTGTTTAAAGTGTTGTGTAATTGTTAAGTTTCATTTTAAAATAAATGACACAGCATTTTCAAGCATCGAGTCCAGAAGAGCGGGCTCGGGGTGTTATAATTGGTATCAGAGGAACAATCTAGAAAACTTTGGAGATTAGATGTTTTCTTTTGAGGAATACAAAATCTACGCATTAAAATTTTCTTTCGATAGTTTAGTCCCCTTAGATATTCTTTAATTATGATGATGGAAATTCATAATTTTTTTGTAAGACGAAAGAATTGTGAGGGCACAATTCATTTAAGGGGGGAGAATGTAACACCCCGAGTTTTACATAAAATAATCAATGTTAATAATTATAATAAATAAAATTTGTAACTAAATATAAAATTATTATTATTATTATTATTATTTTCATCTAATTAAAAACTACTCTTCTAAATGTGGTATTATTATTAATAATAAATATATATAAATACATGCTATAATTAAAACGAATAATAAAAAATATGTTTTAATAAAATCATTTTTTTAAATGATATTTTTAAGCACTATTGACATAAACATTTATTAAATAAATAATCTTTTAAAAAAAGAAGTGTTGTTTAAGAAAATTAAAATATGAGTTGTCATTTTGTTTTGATTATTAAAAAATAAAATATTTAATATTTAATAATAATAATATTTGGTAATAAATTAATAAATAATGCTTTTATAAACAAAGTTTTATTAAAAATAATATTTGTTTTGGAGTTTAGTTTTTATCTGAAAGATTTATGAACTATTATGATTACTTATATTACATTAAAAACAATAAATCATATTTGAAAATAAAATAATTAATAATAATATTTTAACATATAAAATCACATATATATTTTAAATATAAAAACTATGTTTTGAAAATTATGTTAATTAAAAAAAAATATTTACATATATATATATATATAATGAAATATTAAGATAATAATTTTATTTAAATAAAAATAAAAATGACAAAAAATTTCAATGAAAAGAATAAAAAATGATAAATCAAATTTAAAAAATGGGAATAATCGGGAAAATATTTTTTAGGGATAGTGATTATCCTTTGACAGATCTATTCAAGCCGTTTTCAAAGGAGAGACACAAGGCCTTTAGGTCGAAACCAGGGGGAGGGCAGGTCGAAGCCGAGTGGTGTTTCATCTTTGGGAGTTGAGGCGGAAGCAGGTTCGGAGCGAGGTCATATGGCGAGCGCGAGTCTTAGCAGAAGTCGAGAGTATCTTTGGATGAGGGTTTTGATTAATTCCAAGCTCGAAGTAGAGCTTCGACCATCGGATGACGAAATCGAAGTGTGCTGTTACGGTTAGGGTTTCGAATTTATGGTTCGAGTTTATCACTGTTTTGGCATGACTTTGAATAGCTTGCTATGAAAGCTCATTTTCAAGTGGAAATAAAATATACTAATAGATTATACTTTCCAAATTGCATAAATAGAAGGGTCTGGGAGGGAGTATGGGATATATTTGTCCTTATGATATGTTGTGTTTTTTGGGTTCTGAGAGTATGAGATATGAGTATAAGATTAAAGGAGTAAAGTTATTTCATCCATCTTCCAAAATGAGTAAGGGATTAATTAATGTTCTTTTAACAACTCATTTTTCGTTCCTAAAATTATAATTGTGTGTATGCATAAGTTATTTTCAAATTTTATAATTCCTTCCCTTTTCATTCTTTTCTTCTTCTAAAATCGGAAATAGATTTCTTTGTTTAAAACCATTCAATACTATGATGCAATACTCAAACATAATTTATATATTCAATTACATTAATCGGTTTTCATATTGTAAAAAAAATGAATTTATCATGGTTTTGGTTCTTCCGTAAGGATTTATTTTACAAAAACATGTTTTATTTAAGGTTGTGTAAGGATCTTTTTATTAATATGATTTATGATTTATGTTCATCTAAATTATATTTTATAAACCTCATGTAAATGTTATTTTTTATTCCAAAATTATTGATTTAATTTTATAGTTTGGGTTAAAGGACTATTTAATTTCAAATACATAGTATGCAATTGTATTTTACTTTAGGTAAGGGGAAAATATTTATTTTCAAGATTTAGGTTATTTTGAACTCTTATTTCCGTAAGTGATTATGTATTTTCAAAATTCATTTCTATGCATTCCCATATTATTATTTGTGTAAGTGTGAAACATTTATTTCCAACATTTATTTATTTTGAAATTTTATTTCTGTAAGAGATAGTTTAATTTTGTTTTCAAATACCTCTCTTATTTAATTTTTAATTGTAATTGATTTATTCAATTAAATCATTCATGTTTATGTTTATCAAAATTATATTTAAATTTGGTATAGTATAATGGATTAAGGGACTATTTTTTTATCATGATTTTAACATTATTGTTTTGTGTGTAAGGGGGATTTTTCTACACTTTTAAGTCCTCATAGAAATAGATTATTATTCTTCTTTTTATTTTATTTCAAGGCAGATTTTCTTATGTTAAATAATATGGTTTATATTTTGTGGTTTTTGGTATTGGAAAATTATTGCTACAAAAGTATCTTTAATGGTTATCTTAAACCAAAATCAACATGTTTGCAGTTTTGGACATATTTTGATAAGCTTTAGTATACCGTTCTAAAATTATTTGAACAATTTAATTATTTTAAATAAATGATTCTATTTGTATAATTAAAATTTATTTTAGAAGGGACATCGCATATAAAATCAAGTGAATAATATATATATATATACCTTCATGATGTGAAAATATATAATTGTTTTAAAGAAATTAATAGTCAAGTAATAATTCACATATGAATTAATAAATTAAGAATATCATAATTTTATTATGTCATATACAAGTCATATAAAAATCAAGGTTATGGCCATATATCAATGATCATTTATAAAACTTCGTACATGCATATGCATATATTGGTATATACACATATTCATGAATGTTGGATAAACATTTCAAAGAAATGAATTTTTAATGGAATTGGATGAAATATTTATAGACATGTTATAATTTTAAGTTTTCTTGTACATGTTTACATTATAATTTTACTCATGAATGAAATGTTGATTTAAAAAATATATATATATATTATTTATAATCTTCGGTGCATGATCATTATTATTTTATGATTTTGAATTAAAAGAATGGTTTAAGTCATTTAATCATGAAAACAAATCATTGATATTTCTTTTTATTATTTAACAATGGAAGATTGGGTATGTTGGTTTTTATGTACATGCCAAGTGACATGAGTTTTTGGGAATCAATACTCACTAGTGTTTTTTCAATAAAAATTCACATTTATATATATACCTATATATAGATATAAGTGGAAATTATTATTTAAATTCATTGACATGTTTAAGGGTAAAAAATCTAGTGAGCAATACTAGTATATATATATATATATATATATGTATATATATAAAGAAAAATTTAAACGTTTTCAAAAAAATATTGGTGCTTGTTCGTTGTAAAAATAGAAGGTCATTGGGGAGTGATCCCATCCTTCGTTAAGTGGGTATGCCCAAGACAGCCTTCAAAGAATTAAGTTGCCTCAAAATGTTGTTTTGTTTTAATGAAGTTTGCTTAATATTTTCTAAATAAAATCACTGGATTAGTTTAAAAGTGATTTCAAAGTATAATTATTTTTCAAAATCATTACATTATTTTGTAAAGGTTATTTTACAAATGCATTTACAAGTGAAAATTTTCAAATGTATTATCAAAATGATATTTTTAAAAGCGATTTATCAAAAGTTTTCAAAACCCCTTACTAGCATCTTTTGTGCTCACACCTACGTTTTTGAAATGTTTTTCACAGGTTGGCTTGAATTCCAGAGTTGGTCATTTGTGTTGTAGTGCGCGCGAAACTGTAGTGGAAATTTTTTTTATTTTTGTTTCAACTCTGATAAATGTATGGTTATGTCTAATCTTCCAGAACCTAGACCAGTAAAATATCCTCGTTTGTTTAAATTGTTGTGTAATTGTTAAGTTTCATTTTTTAAAAAAATTACACAGCATTTTCAAGCATCGAGTCCGGAAGAGCGGGCTCGAGGCGTTATATTAGGTACAATTATCATCCACACAAGGGTCTATGGAAGTAAATCACAATGCATAGGGGAAATAATTCATGTCCATATCTCACTATGGATACACATATCACATCAAAACAATATCCTCACCTCGAAAAAACGATTCGGGTGGAATGAAACTATTAGGGGAATAGAGCCTCTATCCCCTTCCCTAACCCATTCATTTATAAGGTGGAGTTTAGAGCCTCAGTCTAACTCGACCCATGGGTGTAGATCCTTAATTAAATACCCCTCTCTACAAATCCATGTGCACATTCTTGTTTATCAAATCACCACAACCATACCATAACACAACATAACATAACCAATGCTAGTGAAAATCATCAATCACAAAGTATAAAAAATAATATGGGAATTAATACTATTATATAACCCATTGACACATTAACCAATTTCAATTCATATTACTATATCTAAATTCTCATTCTCGTTCCTTAACCCTTTAAGTTTATTCCACAACCCCAATTCCTTGGTCAATATTCATCAATGACCATACATTAACGCATTTATCAGCTCAATTACATTTCTCATGTATTAACTCATTCCATATTTATCATTTTCCCCATTCAACCATTTACATGTTCTCAATTCACAAGCCATTTATAATTTAACAAGGTCATCAATTCATGTGTACTAGTCCTATTTGGCATTCCAACATAAATCATATATCATTCAACACATTCCCATGTAACCTAATTAACCCATTACTAATCCAAGAAACACCACACCTTAATCCATAATAAAACCTAGGTCAAACATAGACATTCCTTATTTGATCCAACTAGACATACCAACATGTTCAACATTCGCTATATGTTATTATGCATCAATCCCACATGTGACCTTTTCAATTTCTAGGTTAGGAAAGGTCGACACACCCCATGGGTGGCCCCAAATTGGTAAAATCATCCTCGACGCATCCCACGTGGATCATGAGGGTTTCAAATCATTATTTTTATGATCATTCTACCAAATCCCACCAAAGGCATCCAACGAAAAACAAGAGGAAAACAATAACACATACTCATATGCACAAATCTTCTTAAAAACTATGGGATATAACTTGTAGACAACCTACCTCAAATATGATTTTTAATGAAATCCCAATCAAGGCCATATATCTAGATTCAACCACCCTTTGAATCATCAACCTAAATCTCTCTGAAAAAGAAAGGATATAAATATTTGGATAGAGAGAAGGAAGAGTTGAAATCCCTAAACCAAACATGAGAAGAAAGATTTGGATTAGCCTTACCCAGATATTTGATCCGCAATTGAAGGGACTCCAAAATACTAATAAATGAAGTACATCAATCCTTGGGTAATTATTGAGGTCATGGTTCATCACTAGGATTGAGAGGGGAAGAATGGATGAAAATCACGAGATTGGTTTTAAAAACCTAAAGTGGAAATTATGTAAATTTTCCAACATTTCTAGGCTTCCCGGTTTACCCACACGGTTTTCCAAACCGTGCACAAACTGTGTGGAAGCTACTGCCCAAAAATCACCTTCGTTTCATGGTTTCCTAGGGATTTCACACGGTTCTCTTAACCATGTGCCAACCATGTGTAAGGTTTTTTCCATTGTTGTATGGTTACCTGAGATACTCTACATGGTTTGCACTAACCGTGCGCAAACCGTGCAATATGCCCATGAACTCCCTTTTTCCTCAACTTTTCATGTCTCGAACCCCTGGAACACCCTCTAGTCTCCACATGAATGTGATAAACACTTATTTATACCAAAGTAAGGGAGATAAACAAATATATATACAAGAACATATCTTATGGAGAAACTGGGATCTTACAACCTCCCCCTTATAATAGCTCATCCTCGAGATGCTCTTCTGAGCATCATCAAACTTCCGTAATAAGAGATCATTCCAAATGGATTGACTCTCCCATCACACATCCCATTTTTATGGTTTCACATCATAAGGTAAGTGGAAATAGATCAAGGGAACAGACTTTCCCCTCATGACTTCCTCAACACAACCCACAACACGAACCAGAAAACTCCTCAAGAATGCATCCACTTCATCCTTACCCAACCACTAGAAAATCCCAGATAAAACATAATCAACATTTCCTGACACTATACACAATAAAAATTCACACACAACATCACATCATCGTGGAGGAACCAATCGGCACCTCATCGGTCTGACCCTCTATACAATTCATGACCCAAATCACTTGGCATCATTTTCTGTTCTCCCAACTCTAATGGTAACAAAACTCATTATCAACTGAAGGTAACATATGATCCTTCCAACCAAATTTCCTGACAATTCACTCCAAAACGGTACAACCAAATGAATCCCAGAACTCTCAGGTACTCGACAAACTAAATTCATGTCAAATATCTCTATTAGGTCTATCTCACCCAAACAGTGACCACATGAGTCATTATAACCTGAAACTCTGGTCAGGTCGTCAACCAACCATTTATCAAGTATGGTTCCTTCCAAAATATTCTTTTAGTTATCACCTCCACTTTCTAAGAAATACCAATCAAACCTCGACCCAACTTCCACATCACCTAACATGTTCTAAATAACTATGCCCCAACATCCATAGGGGCATCTCTATGCTTTGGATTCTAGTTGAACCATGAAAACCATTTAGAAGGACATTACAACACTATACATTAAAGGAATAAGATCACCTTAACCTCACTTAAGAACACTTAATTTCCAAGAAGGTACTTTCTGCCACAGCATCATCCCATAGGTTGGTCACTCTCACCACACCAATTCATGTTTACCACTTCAGGTCAGACCACAACTGACTAGTTTGTCCATAAACACCCAACTTCCATTGATCTTACGCTATCACTTCCTCCCCTTCCCAAGGTTCTTACTAACATAAATCCTACCATTACCATCCCATGCACCTACTAAGTTTGGTCCTTGAAATCTAGTATAATTACATCATCATGGCTTCACCACCCTCTAGACCATCATCAGGAATCAGCCTTGGCATGACACTACATCACATGGGCATGGATCCCTCAACCTCAAGATGTCCTAATACCACCTAAGGAGAAATTATCTGAGTCTAAACCCTATATTATTTGGAGTTATATAACCCAAACTCTCTTGCCACAACCTATTTTCATATCCAACCACACCCTTCTATGACTTCATCACTGGAATCACAAGCTTCTAATTGACCCACCCTGAGCTCGAAGATAACACTTGGCTCATCAGTCACCACACCCAAGTCCCACATTACCTCCCTGAGGGACCTAACATACACCTTACATGTTCCTCATTAGAATCCTGGTTCCACTACGTCGACTCAATGTTCTCTTTTTCACAATGAGGACAGAATTATCACTCCCCACCTTAGGATTATGATTACCATTCATCACCATGAGGTATTCCAACCACTGCCACTTATACCTGATCAAACACTGAACCCCAAACTTAGACATGGACATCTAGATTTTTTCCAAAACAAGATGACAAACATCACCCAGTGCATGTTCCTGGCTTCCATGAACGTCACCCCTAGCATGTATCGACATTCAATCCATCCTAAGTACCTCACCCCAAGCCATAGAGGGTGTACATCCCATCATCAAGATCCATGCATACAGTTTCTATGAGTGGAAACTCCATGATGTCCCTCATCCAACCAAACACCTTCATGTCTAGTGGCATGATCAAGAGATTCTCAATATACCTAGGAAGATGTCAAGATATTGGGAATTCTCATCAATAGATGAGGTATGCTAAGAAGATTTTGAAGAACACGACCACCAACTTATCCATTTCTAATGTTGAACTATGGTACACCATTACCTGCCAATGATTTCAGGCCTCCCTGCCAAACGCATCTCATCAACACTTAACCATCACCACTTGGGTGTGATTGCCAACCAAGTTTAACCATCGCTCCACGATCGAACCACCATGAATCCATGAACCAATGTTTCATGTGGAACTACTTCCACCACACCTCTCAAGTTCTTCTGATGTGTCCCTAATAGCTAACAACTGAAACATTATGGTATATCCCACCAATCAAACCATGAGTCTCTCACAAAAAAACCTCTATCCATGTGTGTCCCATCGCTCGCTTACTTAACTAACCATGTATCGTGGTTATTCAACCTCATCAGCCCTGAGGCGGCCTCTGCATCTCACCTAACAACCAAAACCATTCATACAAACACGTTTATCAATTTGACCAGTCTCACCCCGACTGTCACCATCGAGTGAAAGAATATAAACACGCTTCAGCCACCCTTGTCTCTTCTTCTCAAAAACAACTTCGAGACCTCCATTAATCATCATCCAAATAGGTGAGTCAGGAATCTTTACAATAAAACCCTTAAAAAAAAACCACACCTCTTATCACAAACAATAGGGGTCACACATGAAGGAACCAGGCAAAACTATACCATTCACTAAAACTTAGAGTTCATAGTATGCATTGACGCCACCCCTGAAGAATATTTCATGATTCATATTCCAAGGTACTTTCACCACTGTTCTAACCTCCAACAAGGTCACCCTTGATTTCCTGAAACTATCATCGTGTAACAAAAACATGACTTGCACCACCAGCCATCAACCATCCCACTTATCCTTCTATGAAAAATCTATACCATGAAGCACTCTATGTATCACTATAAAAGTATTGAATATCCAAAAGAATGAAAAACACCCAAAAGTACTAGAAACCCCATTCGACCTTTCTCATAGCTCACCTTGAAGTTTAGATGTTACAAACTCACTAAACTTGAGTCACAACAAGAAAAATGCCTTAGACCTCTCTCCAAACCATACATATCATGACACGAACAAGAAATTTGTGGAAAAGGAACTCTCACCCCCATTCTAATGCACACTTTTCCTAATTTACCAGGAGACCATTTACTCTAGGTTTTGTACCAAAGGTATAAACATTCATTGATACTACGAGAAAAACAACCTCTCTAGGATTCAAAATGCAACTCACCAGGTCTTTACTCACAAGGTCACAAAGACTCAGGCACCATCCTTAGGGTCCAACATGCACTTTATATGGTCAAAAACCATTATATTTTCCTTAATCACATTACCAAACAATTCCTTGCAACCCAAATTCCACAACCCCATGAAGGGTTCCCTAAACAAACCACCTAGGCCACATCATCACCAGATAGGCCTCACAATCCAAATACAAAGTATCAAAATAGGGAACTCTCACTCCCCCAACCCACACCTACAAGGGTAAAATCAACAACATAGGGGATACCCACCTTTGAACGCAATCATTCTCATTTTAAACTTATCTTTCACCAAACACTTCAAAGAACGACCGACAGGATTTAACACATATGGAAAAGACCTCACACTATCAAACATTAACGAACCATTCTTCATACTCTATCCTAACGGTCAACATCACACTTTGAACACTACCCTCTATGATACCTACCATAGGTCATGGTGAACATGGGGTAACAAATTTACTTAATCAAAAGTCTTTCATCAACAACTCTTCAAAACAATTATTCTTTTACAACATGATCCATTCCTCTTAGGCACATTTCTAATTTCACAACTTATTATAATCATCATTTTATCTCATTTACACCCTTCATTAGGAAAAAATAATTAAAAATGTTACCATTGTTATATAATATTTGTCTTTTAGACACCGAATCAACCATTACAATTTATTACAACCCAAATTTGGAACTCGATCATAACATTTATTTATACATGATATTCCTTGACTATTCATTTTCATTATTTTCATTCACCCACTTACATTACCATTATTAAGAATCATTTTATTTAGATTTATCAAGTAAATGAATTCTAATCTCTATGCCCTGCACACCCATCCCATGTGTGTGCCTATAATGATGCATGCCGCCTATATCCTTAGGTGCCTAAAATGATGCATGAATGCACAACCTCATGTAATTCTGACAATGAGAAAAATATTATAAATAATTCAAATCACATAACATGTACATTACCCAATGGTGAAATATCATTCAACTATAACAACACATATAAGAAACAACAATTCCCAACTAGGGTGACTTTAGTTTTCCCTTATACATTTGTTAGTTACTCCCAAGCACGAGCTCATTATTAAGGCCCAACACATTCTAATCTCATGTATACCATCCCCAAATATTAAGAATGTGAAAAGAACTCCTCTGAAACTACTTTGTAATTCCCCTGACCAGAAATCCACTAATTGGTACCCTGAGGTGAGTTGTCACATCAGCTCAAGTGCGCCCCCCCCATATGCCAAAAGATGTCGACTAGCAGCGAGGGTCTAATACATCATGTGGGGAGACTATACCCTCTTTACCAAAGTAAGCAACAATAGAACACAATATAAAAAACCAAAACAATATGAAACATCCAATAAATGTGCAAAACCCAACGTTCCCCAAATAGGGTAAAAACCACTAATCAAATACAACCATTACTTGCCATACAAATAGTGCAAGTGAATAAATACAAAAATAAAACAAACAACCAAATCTATAATAGGTCCAGACTCTATGACCGGATCCATTTCCATGTACATCCCAATCCCAACTCAACACCTTAGTGTAGGGCCTCTGCCCTTGCCCTGACCTATAACCAAGAGATCTTCTCGGGTACCCAATTGCGGTCTATGCAGGGTGTGAGTACAAAACTCAGTAGGCCACCAGTAACGGTGTCTAAAAAATATCCACTCTAATAGATAGTGCATGAAAGTACGAAATAATTGTAAGTAAACAAAGGGAAACTCAAGTGCCATTAGATATCCAAGGTTCACAAAATTAATCCTTTCATTTATCCCAATTTTAGGGTTTTTTACCATCTTCATTCCTTAATCCATTTTTATCACATGTTCCACAGGTTAGGTATACTTATCATTCATACAAGGGTCTAAGGCAACAATCAAAATGCATAGGGGAAATAAATCAAGTCCCTATCTCACTAGGGATACACATACAACATCAACACATTATCCTCACCTCGAAGACTCAGTCCAAGTGGAATGAAATAGTTAGCGGAATAGAGCCTATGTCCCCTTCCCTAAACTGTGAATTTTTGAGGTGGAGTTTAAAGCCTCAGTCTAACTCGACCCGTGGGCATAGATCCTCAAGTCAATACCCCACTCTAGAAATACTTTTGCACATTATTTTTTATCAAATCACCACAACCATACCATAACACAACATAATATAACCAATGCCATTGGAAATCATCAATCATAAATAATAACAAACAATATGGTAATTCATACTATGACATAATCCATTAACACATTCACCAAATACAATTCATATTAATTTGGATAAATTTTAATTCTTATGCCTTAACCCTTTATGTTTATTCAAAAACTGTTATGCCTTGGTCAATATTCATCAATGGTTATACTTTGACCCATTTATCTGCTCAAGTAAATTTCTCATGAATTAACACATTCTATATTTATAATTTCCCCCATGAAACCATTTACATGTTCTCAATTCACAATACATTTCCAATTTAACAAGATCATCAATTCATGTGTACTAGTTCTATTTGGACTTTCAACATAAATCATATACCATTCAACAAAACCCATTTAAGCTGATTAACCCATTACTAAGCCAAGAGACACCACTCCTCCAGCCATAATAAAAACTATATCAGACATAGAAATTCCGTATTATATCCTTTTAACCATACAAACATGTTCATCATTGGATCTATGTTATTACACATCAATTACACATGTGACCTTGTCAATTTCTAGGTTTGGAATGGTCGACACACCCCATGGGTGGCCCCAAATTTGTCAAATCATCCTCGACGCTTCCCACATGGATCATGAGAGTTTAAAATCATTATTTATATGCTCATTCTACCAAATCCCACCAATAAAATACAAATCACAATAATAAGAAAGAAATAAAACATACTCATATGCACAAATCTACTTTAAAACTATGTGATATAACTTGTAGACTGTCTACCTAAAATATGAGGATGAATGCACTCCCAATCGAGGACCTAGATCTGGATTCAACCACCATTTTAAGAGTCAACCAAAATATATAACAAAGAGAAAGGACTTAGAGATTCAAAAAAAAATAAGGAGAAGGTGAAATCCTGAAACCAAAAAGGATAAAATGAGTGGGATTAGCCTTACCTGTATCTTCGATCCAAAACTGATGACACTCCATCTGACGAAGAAATGAAGGAGATTGATCCTTGGGAGATATTGGAGGTCTTTCTTTGTCACTAGGGATGAGAGGCGAATAATGGGGGAAAATATCTAGTTGGGGTTTAAAAACCCAAAGTGGCAATTTTGTAAATTTTCCAACTTTTTGGGGTCGCACGGTTTACTCGCACGGTTTTCCAAACCGTTTGCAAACCGTGTGGAAGATACTACCTGAAAATCACCCCCTTCAAACGTTTTAATGGGGATTCCTCACATTTTTCTTAAATGTGTGACAACTGTGCATAAGGATTTTTCAATGGGTGCATTGTTACTAGGGATACTCCATACGATTTCCACTAATCATGTGCAAACTGTGCAATTTTCCCAGGAACTCCCTTTTTTCATCCACTTTTCATGTCCCGACCCCTTGAAACACCCTCGAGTCTTCACATTAATGTGGGAAACACTTATTTATCCCAAAATAGGGGATAAAATGAAACATAAACAAGCACATATATTATAGAGAAAATGAGTTTTTACAACAACTCTCCCTCCTATTCTAAAATTCAAAACACATTCCTTGATGTGTTGATTTACCGATATCATTGATGATGTGTTTTCAATTTCCTTTACCAAATTCATGTATAGTCATAAAACAATTTTAAGGGATGAAATATATTTTAATTTGTTTCATATATCCTCTATTATGTAATGGAATTATCTTATATACATAATATTAAATTATATAATGAAACTATTTTGTGATTATAGAATAATCACCAAAATGATCTAAACAAATATCAATAAAGATTTATCCAAATATTCATCATAATGTTTGAAAAAATGATAAATGGTATCATTTAAATATATGGAATCTTTTTAACACCATTTCATTCCACTTTTTGAGTTTTTCTTCCATTCTACAAGAGAATCCATAATGAACCATCCAGGGAAACCATGAAATAAATGTACTAGAAATAATGATAATAAAAATCTATTATTAATTAATGGGTGTAAATAAGATATAATAATATAATAAAAGTAATTATAAAAAGTAATTTGGTTCATTAATATATTAATAACACTCTATAAACTATTATACATGTGGTTTGAACACGTTTTAAGTAAGACAATCTCGAGGTAAGGCAATTCTTAATCCAATCTCTATTCTTTAGGTTAACCTTATACTTAATCTATTATGTGGTACTAATATTATTTTTGAAAATAATTTTTATTATATAATTTTTTATTTTATGTATTTATAATGTATACACATATTCCATTCTTTTTATCAACTCTCACTTCAAATATATGATATTTTAAAGGACTTTTCATTAAAATTCTATTTTACGTTCTTTTACATTTTTAAAGGAGTGAACTATATCATGTAAGTATTGATGTTTTATGAGTTTTTCATGGTTAATGGGAATTTTTTATGAAAAATTCTAGGACCTATATCTCCCTAAAAATATTTTTTTATGTTTATGTTGGAGGTCATCTGTATGGTTAGTCCCATTGTAACGACAACGTTAACATCATAATGTATCCATGAGGGTTTCATTGATAGGTCTCTGTGAGGGATACAAATCATAAGGTAGTGATGAGGGTTACAATATTATGTATGTAATGACTAAATATTCTTTTATGGTTTTATTTATGTTTTCTATATTTTATGGAAATTTCATTTTTTTCACAAAGTAACTATACAATACTTTTTGGGTGAGAAGTGTGTCTTGGTGAAAATGATTTTACATGTTTATAAGTATTCATATACTAACAGATTACCTCATTATTTTTATATCCCTTACTGATCTTTTTCTGATCGTCTAGAGTTTTACAATTTTTTTCATAGGGTTTAAGGTTGGGTAAGAGAAAAGGAGAAGCCAATATGAATATGGTGAATAATTCTCATGAAAATATATCACGTTTTTATTTAAAACTTTAATATTATGAAAAAAGGGATATTCTTTTAGTCAAACCCACTTTTTATGATTGTGGGTTTCTATTTATAAATTGTATCCAAAATTTCTAAAAATAAAAACTGTAAAGATATTAGGAATGTAAAGAAGTGTATTCTAAAGAAATTTACTAGATTATGTAATGTTTAAAACTATGTCCTTGTAAATATCCAATATCCATGTACAATAATGAATTAAAATTTTATCAATTTCATCCCAATAAAAATATCACAAAACTAAATATTTTGGTAATAATGAACATTTGGATCAATCAATGTTAGGAAATAATAAAATAGGTAACCAAATTTTTTTACCTAAAGTAAAAAATCATTTCCTTTAGTATTGATAACTGAATAGAAATATAGGTATTATTAATAATATCAAGTGGTGGAATTCAAAAGAAATGATAATTAGATAAAATTTAAATAATAAAAAATGATTTTTTTTTATAAAAAACAAATTTGAATAGTTGGACCATGTAAAAAACAATTCCATTGCAACATTTTTTTCATCATTGCTTCAAATCCCAATATTACCATAATATACATTATTAAATTTATGTATATTGTTATGTTAATCCTAATTATAATGACCCATAAATTATATACATTGTTATTACTTCAGAATTGAAGCATACTTATTACAACATATAACAAAACCATGATAGGATCGTATAGGTATAGTGTCTTTAGAAACTGGGAAACATAAACAACTGGTTCATAAATCATCTACATTGTCTCCCTCTTATTTCATCATATCTAGAGTCCTTTTTTTGAATTTCCTACTTAATACCCTTCTTCCTAACCTGGGGAAAAGAAAACGTACAAAACGGTGAGCTCAAATGCTCAGTAACGGTAAACAAAGGAAATATCAATCATCTCATATTCATAAGAACATAACATTTTGAAAATCTTAACCTGCAAAAGAGATCATAATATCATGAAATGGGATGAATCATAGTAGTGAAATACAATCCCAATAATCATAACATAAAACATGAAACTTGGTGGAATACACATATAATCATATAAAATCATTTCATATTATTCAAGACTCATTTCCTAGACCATCATAGCGGACAAAGTCCATTGCTGAACTGAGTTCACTCCTCGTTCCAGTCCCATATCACTGAACCAGATTAACTTTTCGTTCCATCCATGTCTATCTCATGAGATATAAATCTTTACCCAATACATTGGAGGGAGATATAGGTCCCACCCATCTCATAATGAAACCATTATTATGTTTGCCACAAAATCATAAACCATACATCATAGCATAACCCATGTAATTGAATGGGATTCTATAACATAATCTATATAAGATAAAAGGACTTAATAAAAATAATTCCATCATAAAATAAGAAAATAAATATAATAATATGTATATAAACAAAACCCTATATCATCTTATATGGAAAATAATTATGATAAATCACTTGAACTTAGTTCTTGAGGAAAAAATCATTTCTTCTTCAAAAATATTTTATGTTCTCAACATGTTATGCAATTAAAAAATAAAATAAGTTAATTAAAAATAAACTTGAAAACTTATAAATGAAGCTTCATGGAAATAATGTTCTATGAAATAATAAAAAACTGTTCATGTCGTATAAGTTAAAAAAACATTATTCTCATAATTTGGTCGGAAAAGTCAAAAAGTACCTTGTACTGAAAACGACAAAAGATTCCTTTCATATCTTTTACTAAAAACTCACCAATTGGTAAAATTGGATTTAAACAATTGTAAGAGTATATAAATAAAATTAAATATTCAGGAAACATGGATGTGGATTATAAATATGCCCTAGTAAATACCGAAGTATAAACAATCTCGGATAAAAATTGAGATTTGCGAGATTTTCCCTTACCTTAGATCCGATATGCTTTGTACATATCTGAACCCCCTATATAATGATTTAATTAATTTCATTGACTTATTACAGAATCATACTCATTGTTATGATATAATATATGGTCATATTCCTATCATCTTATTAGTAATATTTCATTGCTACTTGTTATTCGGGTGTTCATTGCTTTATGTTCTTATGCATGTTTTGTCAAATAAATTCTTATTCCTCTTTTTAGGTTATAGATACATTATTTAAAAAATGGTATTAGTATAATATATATCAGATTTATTCATTAAATTATTTTATATAATCATGTTTTAATGACGATCATGTAGAACGAATCACCTCGCATTGTGGAGACGGTAAGCCGTACGTACGCACGAGCGACGATATTGTTCCCATAATTATTGAATGGTATTGGAGTTGATGATATAATATCTCAGAATTAGTATCATGTTATAATAATCATATATAGTTTTTCATTACACCATTATACCCATCCAAGTAAGGTGGTGATGGAAAAATAGATTACACCACGGCGTGGAGACGGTATTCCGTACAAACGCACGCGCGGTGATTTCATTTTCCGTAGGATGGATAGAAGGTGAAATGATTTTGTTTCATATTTATAATAACATATCAGTATATTAGTGATACTGATGTTATTAATTTATAATTAAACAAATAAATAATAAGAAGTATAAGAAGAAATAAATTTGAAAGGATTGGTAAAGGATATTACCTCTTCTTCGACGCGCCTCTTCTAAACCTTCTATTAGGGCACTAATGTTGGTATTTGAAGAAGACCAAGACCTATATTAGATTTATAGGGAAGTTTATAAGATAAATGGATATGGTTTGGCCGATATTGAAGGCTCAAAATGTTGTGAAGAGGATAGGGAGGAGGTTCTCTTTTATAAGAGAGGAGAGGGGCACCTTTGGAAACATAAGAAATATTAATATATAATAAATTTAAACCCCACATAAAACCCTGCAAAAATGACTCAATTATAATATGAGATGAGATAGGGTTGTAATCTCATCAACTAATAAAATTTATACATTTTGGGAATTTATTTTAAACCTTATCAAATAGATTTATCCTTATTTAATCTATTTAATTTTCTTTGCGGTAATAATATTCTAAATACTAAATTGTTATAAATAATTAATTATGTGTTTATAATTGTCCATAATTGGATAACTTATGACATTTTATACCATTTAAAATTCAATTTATAATTTTTAAACATTTTTGTGATTTTTAAACAATTTTATAATATGTTATTTTTATAAAATAACAATAGTGTCAATTTTGACACTATTCATTTATTTGAATTTAAATAAAATCCAAAAAAAGGATATATTCGAAACAAAATATTTAATATATTCCTAACTTTCTTTATTAATCTTTAAAATTCTTGTATCACATTAAATAGTTCATATAATATTTATTTTAATATTTTTAAAACCATTTATTTGATATTTCAATCAATAAAATAATTTCAACATCACTATTGTGTCATAATTATTGATATTTATTTAATACCTAAAAATTATAAATAAATTCACATGATGTAGATAATTTTATTAGCTTTCTGGATACTATTCATGTTCGAAGTTTTATGAAGTTTATCACTAAATTAAAATTATTACACTTATAAGATATAAGAGAGTGACATGTTGTCACTTTCTTTGGTTTTAATTATAATTATATCATTTTCATGGTCAATAATCCATGAAACGAATCTATTCCGAACCTTAGGTGATATGGTTCTACTTTTATTCATCCAATAGAATTTTTTTAGGTGTTAGGGTAATTTTATAATCTTATTTTTACCCTTAATTACCCGATTTAACTTTAACTGTAGTGAATAAAAATTACAGTTGTTACTATTCATAATATCAAAAAAAAGTAACCTATTAACATAATTTTAACCCAATGAATAAAAATATGGAATCCATTTTTCAAAATTCAAAACACAAAAGTTTCAGTAATTAATTTAAAATTAATCTCGTTGTTAAGAAAATGAGTTTTAAAAGTTAAAACATTACCAAAGATTGAAATGTTTTTACCTATGAATTCAATGTAAAATTAATGGTAATGAAATAAATTATATTAAATGGTAAAAATATATTATATTTATACTTTAAAACTATTAAATTTTATCATTTAACCATATAAATTATCTTGATGAAAAATTTGTTTTTAAGAAAAATTTAGCGTGTTTTTACTATTCATCAAAATAAGAACGTTGTCATAAAAATATCAAAAATTTATCCAATGTAAATTTTTATATCCTAATTCAAAAGAATAAGTTTATTTTGTAAAATTGAACTTATAAACTTGTAAAAAATTATATTTAAAATGGGTGCACCAACAAAAGGCGGTAAAACTGCATTTTTTGAAAAATACTTCTTTTATCCGAAAAAATTTGATTTTGTTTTCATATCTCATTTTAGAAAATGTGTAAGATGAATTATAATGTTATAAAATAAAAAATTCGGTTAATACTATTCATAACGTCTAGTTCATAATATTATAATAATATATCATTGTTTAGTGAAACTCAGTATTGCGTACAAGGCAAGCTATCGAGGAAGGTTGCTCTTGCATGTAACGCAAGCCAAGCCTGTGTTGTGTGCAGTGAAATATTCATTTGGTGTTTCATATAACATAAGACATAAAAAAATTAAAAGGAACAATTCTCATAAAATCTTGGGGTATTACATTCTACCACCATTAAAATGAATTTCTCCCTCGAAATTCGTCAGGGTTATAAATGGTTTTATACTTGAAAGTTTCTTTCATAGAAACCCATATTGTAAAAAGGAATACTAAAATATAATTTTAAAAAGGAACGTTAGAAACATAACGGATACCCAAAGTAACTCATCACTGGGTTTCCACATAGTATAACATAGGTGAAAATATGGACATGGAAGAGAAATCTAACCATCAAGTTCTGATGGAGAGTGGTAGAGAACATGGCTATGAAAAAACCACCAATCACAAAGCCATAAATTTGTGTTGATCTAAGGTACCATCTGATTCATTAGGTATGAGGGTACTAGGAAAACATTTTTGGTTTTCAATATCATTTCCCTAAAGTTGGATAATTTGAATTAGAAGAAATACTTACTTGATTTTGGTACAATATCATTGTTGTTTGTGCCTTGAATAGTTTCCACTTAATCTTTTAAAGAAATGAAGTTGAATTTTTCTTCCGTTAAGTGTTAGAAGATCATGCGATAGAATGATAGGTCATTCCATATTTCTCAAACATAAGTTTAGAAAAAGTTATATACATAAGTACATCTTATGGTGACATTAATCGTATATGGTTCCAAAAATGGACTTATACTTCATCTATCATACCACTTAATAAAATAAAACTAGTTTCTACTAACCAGGGACTTCCTGTAGGTCAGTGATAGGCAATAAAGGTCTGTCACACTTCGGTTGTGGGTTCGATTCCCGTAACCTTGTCCGACGCGACGGGTTGTCACCGATCCTGCAGGTTGTCCTTTTTCTAAAACTATACTATTATAACATTTCAGAAATAATAAAAAAGTTTTATCCTTAAACAAAACTATCTGATGTCTAACTTAATCCATTCCAATATTTAGTCTTATCCAAAATTCTTTTGTCCAATCTCATAGTATAAAGAAAATGATTTTTAGAAATTTCACCTACCAAGCATGTGAATACCATCATCTATCCCCCATATATCATAAGATATATCTTGTTGGTCACATTCCAAACATGTGAATACCTTAATCATGTATTCTCTTGAAACATGAATTACCATAAAACCTTACTGAAAACATTAATTTTGTCAAAAGTTAACTCTTTCCACATACCAAAATCCCAAAAACTCTATATACTCAAACCATGATATCACTTTGTCCTTATATCAGTAATGATCTCATTTAATAATATCAAACATATTATTTTCTCCTTGTCCCTTCATTATGCGCATATCATCTACTTTACAAAAATATTTCAATCACTTTTCATGGTTACCGGTACCATATTTTTATGGAAAACCAAAATGGACCAATACATAGATATTCCAATATACCATAAAATTACCTCAACAACATTATTCTTGAATACTAATACAATAACACTTCAATCCATCCTCTTCAATGATTGTCATGGAATAAGTCCTTCCATGATTTAGAAGTAACCTCTTAGGTCAGGGCATTTAGTTGGGTAATGCCCATGTTCTCCATAGATAGGACATTGAACTCCATAATAGTCTATCACTCTATGACCCTTCTCCCCACACAGATAACATCTTCCCCTCCATTTGATGTATTCATCAAGGTTCTTCTTCCCTTATTTAGAAATCTCAATTTTACTTTCTCTATGCTCCTCACTATGCGAACATGCATAAAAGTCCATCTTCCTCTTCTTTGTTGAATTAGAAATACCACTAAATTTTACCTAGTTAATCATATATCGTGATGACTGATTTGACATAATCACAATGTCTTTCTTTATAGGCATTACACAATTTTTTTGCTCATAGTCACCAATTTTTCCATTGGATTAAATGTTGACCCAATTCCTTCTACTTACCACTATTGACTAAAATCAAAAACCATGGTGTAAGAAATAGTTAAAATAATGAGGAACCGCAAAATCATAAAAAGTCTAACTTATCATACATTCTTTAATCCATGACACCTTAGGTTCGCCCTAGGTTTTCATGATCGTCAACATAATTCTAGGATTGTATCCTATAGTTATAGTAAACCTTAGGGACATCCCTAGATATACCTTATAAATATCTCTAGGGATCTCACTAAAGTTTTCGCATCCTAGTTTCCAAAGGTTAATTAAACCTTTGCTCCGATACCAACTATAACGAGACATACATTACATACATTGTCATTAATTTAGAATTGAATAATACTTATTACAACATATAACAAAACCATTATAGGACCGTATAAGTATAGTGTCTTTAGAAACTGGGAAACATAAACAACTTTTTCATAAATAATCTACATTGTCTCCCACTTATTTCATCATATATAGAGTCCCTTTTGGAATATCCTACTTAATACCCTTCTTCCTGACCTGGGGAAAACAAAACATACAAAAGGGTGAGTTCAAATGCTCAGTAAGGGTAAACAAAGGAAATATCAATCATATCATATTCATAAGAATATAACATTTTGAAAATCTTAACCTACAAAAGAGATCATAATATCATGACATGGGATGAATCATAGTAGTGAAATTAAATCCCAATAATCATAACATAAAACATGAAATTTTGATTAATACACATATAGTCATATAAAATCATTTCATATTAGTCAATACTCATTTCCAAGACCATCATAGCAGATAAAGTCCATTACGGAACCAAGTTCACTCCTCGTTCCAATCCTGTATCACTGAACTGGATTAACTTGTCATTCCATCCATGTCTATCTCATGATATATAAATCTTTACTCAATGGATTGGATGTAGATATAGGTCCCACCCATCTCATAATGAAACCATTCTTATGTGTGCCACAAAATCATAAACCATACATCATAGCATAACCCATGTAATAGAATGGGATTCTATAACATAATCCATATAAGATAAAAGGACTTCATAAAAATAATTCCATCATAACAGAAGAAAATAAATGTAATAATAGGGATAGAAATAAAACCCTATATCATCTTAGATGGAAAATAATTTTGATAAATTATTTGAACTTAGTTCTTGAGGAAAATATCCTTTCTTCTTCAAAAACATTATCTGTTATCAACATTTCATGCAATTATAAAATAAAAAAATTTAATTGAAAATAAACTTGAAAACTTGTAAAGGAAGCTTCATGGAAATAATGTTCTATGAAATCATAAAAAACTGTTCATGCTTTATAAGTTAAAAAAACATTCTTCTCATACTTTGGCTTGAAAAGTAAAAAAGTATCTCGTACTGAAAATGAAAAAAGATTCATTTCATATCTTTTACTAAAAATTAACCAATATGTAAAATTAGATTTAAACAATTTTAGGAGGATATAAATAAAATTACATATTCAGGAAACATTGATGTGGATGATAAATATGCCCCAGTAAATACCAAAGTATAAACAATCTCAGATAAAAATTGATATTTGTGATATTTTCCCTTACCTTAGGCCTGATATGTTTTGTACATATCCGAACCTCCAGTATAATGATTTAAATAATTTCATTGACTTATTCCAGAATCATAATCATTGTTATGATATCATATATGGTCATATTCCTATCTTCTTATTAGTAATATTTCTTTGCTACTTGTTATTCGGGTGTTCATTGCTTTATGTTCTTATGCCTGTTTTGTCGAATAAATTCTTATTCCACTTTTTAGGTTATAGCTACATCATTTACAGAATGGTATTAGTATAATATATATCATATTTATTCATTCAATTCATTTATAAAATCATGGTTTAATGAAGATCATGTAGAACGAATCACATCGCATCGTGGAGACGGTAAGCCGTACGTACGCACGAGCGAGGATATTGTTCCCATAATTATTGAATGGTATTGGAGTGGATGATAGAATATATCATAATTAGTATCATGTTATAATAATAATATATAGTTATTCTTTACACCATTATACCCATCCAAGTAAGGTGGTGGTGGAAAAATAGATTACACCACGGCGTGGAGACGGTATTCCGTAAGTACGCATGCGCGGTGATTTCATTTTTCATAGGATGGATAGAAGATTAAATGGGGTTGTTTCATATTTATAATAATATATTAGTATATGAGTGATACTGATGTTATTAATTTATTATGAAACAAATAAATAAGAATAAGTAGAAGAAGAAATAAATTTTAAAGGATTTGTAAAGGATATTACCTCTTCTTCGACGCGCCTCTTTTAAACCTTCTATTAGGGAACTAATGTTGGTCTTTGAAGCATAAAAAGACCTATAGTAGGTTTCTAGAGAGGTGTAGAATAGAAATGGACAGGTTTTGGCCGATCTTGAAGGATCAAAAAGTTGTGAAGAGAAGAGGGAGGAGGTGCCCTTTTATAAGGGAGGAGAGGTGCACCTTTGGAAACATAAGAAATATTAATTTATAATAAATTCAAACCCCACATAAAACCCTCCAAAAATGACTCAATTCGAAGATGAGATTATCTAGGGTTTTAATATCATCAACCAATCAAATTTATACATGTTGGTAATTTATTTTAAACCTTATCAAATAGATTTATCCTTGTTTAATCTATTTAATTTTCTTTACAGAGATAATATTCTAAATTTTAAATTGTTATAAATAATTACTTATGTGTTTTTAATTGTCCATAATTGGATCATTTATGAAATTTTATACCATTTAAATTTCAATTTATAATTTTTAAATATTTTTTTGATTTTTAAACAATTTTATAATATGTTATTTTATAAAAGAACAATAGTGTCAATTTTGACACTATTAATTTATTTGAATTTAAAAAAAATACACAGAGAGGATATATTGGAACCAAAATATTTAATATATTCATAAAATGTCATATTCATCTAGAAAATTAGTGTATCACATTAAATAGTACATATAATATTTATTTTAATATTTTTAAAACCATTTATTTGATATTTCAATCAATAAAATAATTTCAACATCACTATTGTGTCTTCATTAATGATAATTATTTAATATTTTAATATTATAAATAAATTTACATGATGTATATAATTTTATTATATTTCTGGAGACTATTCATGTTTGAAATTTTATGAATTTTATCACTAAATTAAAATTATTACAATTATAAGATATAAGAGAGTGACGTGTTGTCACTTTCTTTGGTTTTAATTATAATTATATCATTTTCATGGTCAATAATCCATGAAACAAATATATTCCGACCCTTAGGTGATATGGGTCGACTTCTATTCATTTAATAGAATTTTGGCAGTTGTTAGGGTAATTTTATAATCTTATTTTTACCCTTAATTACCCGATTTACCTTTAACTGTAGTAAATAAAAATTACCATAGTTACAATTCATAATATCAAAAAAAAGTAACCTATTAACATAATTTAGACCCACTGAATCTAAATTTGGAATCCATTTTTCAAAATTTAAAACACATAAGTTGTAATAATTAATTTTAAATTAATCTCATTGTTAAGAAAACGAGTTTTATAAGTTAAAACACTACTAAGGATTGAAATGTTTTTACCTATGAATTCAATGTAAAATTAAGGGTAATGAAATACATTATATTAAATGGTAAAAATATATTCTATTTATACTTTAAAACCATTAAATTTTATCATTTAACCGTATAAATTATCTTGATGAAAAAGTTGTTTTTAAGAAAAATTTAGTGTGTTTTTACTGTTCATCAAAATAAGAACTTTGTCAGAAAAATATCAAAAATTTATCCAATGTAAATTTTTATATCCTGATTCAAAATAAAAAGTTTATTTTCTAAAATTGAACTTATAAACTTGTCAAAAATTAAATTTCAAATGGGTGTGCCATCAAAAGGCAGTAAAACTGCATTTTTTGAAAAATACTTCTTTTATCCGAAAAATTGATTTTGTTTTCATATTTCATTCTATAAAATGTGTAAGATGAATTATAATGTTATACAATTTAAAATTCAATTAATACTATTCAAAATGTCTAGTTCATAATATTATAATAATATATCATTGTTTAGTGAAACTCGGTATTGCGTACAACGCAAGCTATCGAGGAAGGTTGCTCTTGCGTGTAACGCAAGACAAGCCAGTGTTTTGTGTAGTGAAAGATTCCTTTAGTGTTGCGTATAACATAAGACATAAAAAAATTAAAAAGAAAAATTCTCATAAAATCTTTGGGTGTTACACTAATCCTTCTTAAAAATATAGAATTATGTTTGGTGATTGAAATTCATCTAATAATTCACTAATTATACTATAATGCATGAGACACATAGATACAACATTATCAAGATTATGCATAAAATGTAAATTCAGATTTGATAGGTCATGTTTTTCAATGAGATAATTATTATTAGATTAAAATAGATATCTATTTTCTTATTTAAATTCACATATTTATCTTCAAAAAATATAATTACTCATTATGTTAATAAAAATTATAATTTATTGATTTTCAATTATATTTTCTCAATTCATAGACCTCTTTGGTTTCATCCATATAACATATCTTCGCCATTTGTTTTAATTTATAATTTCGTATTAGAATTTCAATGATCACTAGAGTCCTCAGAATTCATCCATGTATCCTTAAAAGAAATTTTAACATTCTTCTAGAAGTAAAATTTTCTTAGAAAATTATTTTTATATTTAAGATTTTCTTTGATATGTGGGATAACTGATATGATATGCCAAAGATTCAGAAATTTTCATATTCCCACTTCTTTTAGAGATTTTATCTCTATTCTAAAATTTATTGACATATTTTCAAAAAATATTTTATTCTTTTATAAAATTTACTAAATATTATTTCAAGTTGAACAATCCCATCACCTAAATAAAAATAAAATCATTCCCTTTCATCAGATGAGTCAAAAATAATTTTTTTGATATATTTCTTATTAATTTATTTATTTAAATTTAATGAACCATTATCCTAATTGACTAACATCAAATAATATTTTAATCATGAATTGTATATTTATAAATCATTAGTTCTCTAATCAGATATCTCATTTTTTATCTATTTCAATGGTGTAGATTGTTTTATATCCATTGATATTCCACTCTATCTTTCCTATATAACTCTATGAATATTATAATAATGATCTAATTTTTGTAGTATAATTAATAAGAAAGAATGATTTTTCACTTTTTTATGATCCTTACATTAATTTGGGTAATGATATCTCCATTAAGAACCCCAATAAAATTAAACATAATTTTATCTATATTTTACCATAATTTAATTACATATTCATTCCATATATAGGAAATATTTATAGATCACAAAATATCTTGATTAGAAGCACATTGAGGCACTCTACAAATTTTATCTAGTCCTAATCCACAAATTACATCATTTATAACATCTGAATTTCAATCATAATCATGATATTTTAAAAAAACCTATCTCATGTTCATTAGTTAAAATTTATTCTTTTTAACAACATTCATCTTAAATTTTATCTTAATGTTTTTCAAATATATAATAATTATTGTTTTGTAGTAGCGTAGTTCACTCTATAGATATTTAGTTCTCCTAACATAGTTATACCTTTTCTTGTATCATCCATTGTTATACCATGAGATAGATATTTTAACATCTATGAAATTTTTATAGAATTCCAAATTATTAATAGGATAACAAACTTTTTTACTAAAACTTATCTATAATGACATGATATGGGGGTTAAATGTGTCTTTAATTTCATACTTAATTAAAATTTTCCCACTTCATAAATAATTTAAATTGAATTTTATGTTATTATGATTGAAGTGCCCGGATCAGTGTGAATCACTGAGAGGGGGAGGGGTGAATCAGTGATCCTTTAAAACTTTTTACTAATTGATTCTTTATCAATTAAACCTCTATGGATTGTTAAGGCCTCGATCCACTCTTCTTGTATCTCTCAGCCTTTCCTTGAGTGATGCAGCAAATGTAAAGTCACATGACACAAGGATTTACAAGGTTCGACACCAAAGGCCTACGTCCTTGCCATGTTGGTTATACGCCCCAACATGGTTACTCCCATTATAACTTGTTAGAATTACAATGGTCGATACAGAGTCCCACTGTATCTCTCTTGAGTCCAACAGGAGGGTCTTTATAATGCGTCCCACAGTGTTACCAGATTCCCACTGGCCTGCTCCAGAATCCCACTGAAGACTTCTTCCACCCTGAGTCTCACAGGGGGCTTCTCCTGGCTCCTCGAGTCACACGAGTAGCTCTTCTTCACTTTAAGCTTCTTCAAGTATCTTCAGCAGTCTGGGATAAAGACTGCTGGCCTTGCTCTTCACTTCTGATCACTTGATCAGGTCTTCTCGTCTTGCTTAGGCTTTATCACCTTCTTCTAAGGATGACCTGGCTTCTCTCTTCAACTACTGAATACTCAGACAACTGATATCTTTAACTTCAGTCTGTTCCAGTCTCACATCAATTCAACTTCATGCACTGAATGCAAGGAAACTCTGATTCTTCAAGATCTTCTGGTCTTGGACTTCTCAATTGCACACAGCCTGATTTAGCTTTGTTCACGTGTGCACGTGCATGCATGAAAGCATGCACTCCCCTTCTTCTTCTTCTTGGTGAAGTAAACCCTCAAAGGGTGTAGTCTCTTTAAGCACACACCTTCTTTGAACTTCACACACTTAATTCAATTTGATTACACACATAAATGTGTGTTCTTATTTAGTGTGAGAGTTTTCTTCTCCAAAGTGTGCACATCAACTTTGCACACACTAAGGTTCGGCCTTTTTTTCTATTGCACACACACCACTAAGGTAAGTCTTTGTCCTTCTTCCTTCACTTTGCACACACACAAAATGTGTGGTCTTCACTTGGTGCTTATGCACACACTTGGGTTCTAAGGCCCTCTTGTCTTCCCACTTGGCTACGGCCTTCATTCTCTTCTTGCACACACACAAGGCTACGACCTCTTGTTCATTTTCACTTATACCACCCGTAGGGTGTCTTCACTTTGCACACACACAAGGTGCAATCCTTCTTGTTCACTTGTCTTGTGCACACATGGTTGCGGCCTTCTCCAATTCTTAAACACACACAATGTGTAGTCTCGACCTCCACTTGCACACACCCGAACACCAACCAACTGAAGGCATGCAAGGTGCGGCCTCTTCTCCTCTTCTTCAAAGCGCGCAAGGTACACTTGGGTGCACAAGGCAGTGCGCAAGGTCCAGGGTGCAAGCACCGTTCAAGGGTGCACTGGCCGCGGGGTGCGCAAGGTGCAACAGCTGCGCAAGCCCTCGAGTGTGCAAGGTGCAACACCGCGGGCTCCTTCCTCCTGTCACGCAAGTGTGCAGGCAGAGAGGGAATCAACCACGGGCACGCAAGAATGCGGCCTCGGGTTCTTCCTGTCGCGCAAGGGAGGCGCGTAGGGGACTCCCTCCTTCTTTCGTGCAAGTGTGCGCGAAAGGAACCAAACGGAGCTAGGAAAGCTTCGGGCTGCTGCTGCGTAAGTGATGCGCGCAGGCTGTTCTTCGCGAGACTTTGAGAGCTCTCACGGGACTTCGAAGTTTCAGAAAAGGATCAGCAAGAAAAACCATTACCTCGGGCTCTCCTTTTATAGGCAGAGGAGTTGAAAAATCTTCCACGGGATATAAATTCAAATTCCCGAAATTCTCGGGTTTTCAAGATTCTTCAAATCTTGATTTTCTCTATTTCCACGCGGTTCTATTCCTTTATTTTTTCCTCTACGTGCATGCGACTTAGAACGCATGCACGGCCTTCGTATAAGGGAGATCCATGCAAAATATTAACCAACATAGCCTCGGCACTTCGTTTGCCTTCGGCCGAACTCCAAATTCTCACGTTGTTGCATGCACACCCATTTTTAGGCATGGATGTGTTCGTTATGCTCAGACGATCTCAATGGTGTCTTCGGCTCGATTTATGGTGGCCAGGATCTCAAAATCCGTCGTCGGGAGGCGCCTGGTTTGAAGGAGGAGTCGCGGGTGGCCTCGGGCGAGCTCAAGGTAGAGGATGACTCCTCAACCGTTGGATCCGGAGTTGAGAAGACATCGGACGGCCGCGATCAGAAGATCTCGCGCGGGATTGATCGTGCGGTCGAGATCTGGCGCGCGATCGATCGAGCGGCCAGGATTCGCTCCCGGTGAAAATTGCGCGTCCCACATTGAAACAGACCGCGGATTTTCCGTGGTTTATCAACCTAGCGCTCCCCCAGCCGGCTCAATTGAACTTCCAACCTCCACGGTGCCGCCCCGCACCGTGTTCTCTCTGCGGGCACGCTCTTGCGCCCACTCCTGCCACTCGGGCGCGCCACTGGCGCCCACTATGCACACACGGGCACGCGCTCTGGCGCCTCGGCTGCGCAGGCCTGATCTCTGCGTGGCCCCGGCTTACACACGGCTGCGGCCTCTCGGGCTGACCCCATGGGATCCCCCTTGGGCGTGGCGACCTCGAGTCCTACATGTGCCTTGGGGTTGAACCCTTAGGGCTGGCCCTTGGTGGCTTCTTTTTGCCTGAGTATAGAACAAGTCCTTTGTTTAAAAACAAAGTGACCAAGTTCAAATTCCAAATGCCACATCTTCCTCTAATCCATTCTCCCTTCTTCACTTCTTCTCTTCTCTTCTTCTTAAGAATTCCTCCATTCCTCTTAAACATTTAATCTTCACTTAGGAGTGACATTCCTGAAGGTTTATCTTCAACCGAAGCTCCTGAATCAAATAATTCTTCAACATTCTTCAATGATCCAATCAGAGATCATGTTGGATCAACTTCTAATTCACATGCACTAAGTGAGAGTGCATGGACTTCATTAAAGCTCTTCATCCACTTAGAACTTGGGGTTGGATCCCTTCAAATCCTCATGCATTGTGAAGACAATGCATGGTCTTCTAACATTGTTGTGACATTGTATCCACTTGATACAAGTTCTTTGAACTTAAATACCAGTTCAACAATCGTCAGATATTCCATCATCATTCATTCTTCAAGTGTTGTCACTTAGTATCACCTTGATACAAGTATTGAAACATTAAGAACAGCTCTACAATCGTCTGATATCCATAGAGAATGTTTCAACGACAACATCCTATGTCACTTAGTGAATCTCCAAAGTGACATGCATCTTAGTACCATGTCCATTCTCCTTTCCTCACCAACACCATCACATCCTTTGTCATTCACATATTGAAACTCCTTGACATCCATCAATTCATTCCGTGACAACAACATACCTCATTGACAACAAATGCAACACAGTGAACGTCAATCTCCCCATTTGTATTTGTTGTCAATACACTAGAGAACATATGAATGGGTCAATATGTGTGCCAATATTTCTCCCCCTTATTGGCAATCAAATGCAAAGGTTTGGTGTGGTTCTCTTCAAAAAATCACTTCCTCCCTTTGAAAATCATTTTCTTCACAACTACTAAGAGAGGGATGATGTCACATGTTCTCTTTAGCAAAGAGCCTTTAGTAAATCAACTCTAAGTCTACTTGGGCTAACCCGGTGTAGAAAACAAGAGTGATGTAACCAAGGAACTCAATGTTGTCCATCATTCACTGTACATGTGAGATCATGCTTCAGGGGTTTGAAATTTTTCAGATATATCAATGAATTGCTAAATCCTGCACATACTTCACCAAACACGTCAGAAAGTTCAGGTGCAAAGATAAAGCTCCCCCTTTCATCCATTTTCCTTCAATCAATACTCCCCCTTAATTGACATGATGAATATAATTAAGAAACAAGGGATGAAAGTATGATTGGAATACCTTCACTTTTCTCAAGATGATATTAAATCCCAAAATATCATCTTCTTCAGATTGGCTCCCCCTCAAGGGGTGCACTCAATTCCTTCCAAACCATCCTCCAGCTGAGAATGATCATCATCTTCAATTCCCTGCAGTGTTAGAACATGTAAATACAAGTGATTAGGGAATAAGATGGAACCTCCTTGGTTCATCAATGTGAACAACAAGGTTGAGAATATTCTCTCAACCGATATTCCCCATTTTCACCATTCTTCACACTTGCACATCTGATCTTCAATGATGTTTGTGCTGGTGTGGATCTCAACACATCTTCATGTGAAATCTTATTCTTCCCTTTTGCCTTAGCAATTGCCAGAACTTCATCTTCAGCTCTTTGCAGATCTTTGGCAAGTTACAACTGATTTGGCCATATGACTAGTAAGCCACTTGGAAGTGTGGAATTAGTTCTGGAAATTCCACATGGTTCCTTAGATGCTTTCAAGCTACCTTTCTTAGGCAACTTGTTTTCAATCAATCCCTTCTGCTTCTGCTGGATTGATTGTCTATTTGATTTTAGTCTGCTTCTATTGATTTTCATGGCTTGTTTACAAAGATCTATGGTATGCCCTTTCTTTCCACAGTATAAGCATTTCTTCTTGGTGGTCCTTCTGGATGCATCACCCTTCTTGGATTTAGACTCCAAGGTCTTCTCTTCCTTTTTCATAATCTTCTTGGGAGAATCTTCCACTTTTTTATGCTTGCTTCCCAAGGATTCTTTATGAGCCAGGTTCTGTGATCTTTTCTTCTTTTTAGCTCTGGATACAGTTGGAGATTGACATGTATCTTTTTGACCACTTTTGCAATCATCCCAGATGTTGTCAAGTAATCCAAATCTATTTGCAGTAAACAGATGTCTCTGGACCTGTGGATGCTGCTTCTTTTCTTCTGGCTTGCTCCCCCTTGGCATGGGCTTCCTTTGTGCTTTGAAATTCAGTGGATTGTACCAAAAATATTTTGCACAGTGCCCATACTTGTTACAACACCAACACTGACCCACAAATCTTGACCTCTTGAGTCCTTCTGATTGTAGGGTACTTTTCTTGAATTGTTGTGCTATTTCAGGAGAGCTCTCTTTCTTCATCTTCTTCATCCATACTTGATCAGTGTTATTCTTCCATCCTGTACTTTTTGTGGAAACACATTTAGAAACATGAGTACAAGATGGGATGGATGGTACCTTCTTTTTAGAAGTTGTTGCCCTATTATTAGAGGATGTCTTTCTTTTAGAATCATCCTGCTCAATGCATACTTGAGTAGCATCATTTCTCCTTTCAGCTGACTGGGAGGCTTTGGCTTTGGGTGATTGCTGATTTTTCAATATCACCTCCAGTTCTAAGCATTTCATATTGAGGGAGTTCTTCTCATCCTCAATAGTTCTTAGCCTTCCTTCCCATTTCTCTTCCAGCTGCTTTATCTGGTCTTCATGCACCCTTTTTATTTCCAGTAATGAATTGTCCAGCTCCTTCACCCTTTTGACTTTGTCTTCTAGTTGAGCATCTTTGACAACCATTGAAACTCTGTGCAATTTTTCCAGGGCATGGAAAACTTCTTTGACTATTGTCTTAAAGAATTCTTTCTTAGAAAGTCTTCTTTGCAATTCTTCACAAGTATCTTCATATCTTTCATTGCAAAGAGAAATTGTTTCATCCTTGGCATTCACCAGATTTATGAGAGTGTTGGTTATGCCAACCCTTTTTTCCAATTGGACTTCCATAGAATTGGATTCATCTTCTAGCTGTAATTTTTCTTCTTGAAGATCAAGGACGCCTGTAGTTATACACATTGCCACTTCCTTGGGGACTGTCTTCTGAAGATATTTGATTGCATTTAGAATATCATTGTTTCTTCCATCTTCATCACAGCTAGAGCAGGCTTCATCAGAAGAATGATAAAAGGAATTGTCATCTGATGTGAATTTCACATTTCTTTCCATAGAAGGAGTTTCTCTGATTGCAGCAACCTTCTTCCTCATCTTCTTTGCCAGTTTCTTCATTCTGTTTTTTAAAGTCTTGGCAGATATCTCCATTGGAGGCTGTTCTTTCATTTCCTCAAATCTGCACTCCATATAGACTCCATTGGATCTTTTAGAGGTAACCTCCCTCTGAAACCAATTGAAGTGCCCGGATCAATGTGAATCACTGAGAGGGGGAGGGGGTGAATCAGTGATCCTTTAAAACTTTTTACTAATTGATTCTTTATCAATTAAACCTCTATGGCTTGTTAAGGCCTCGATCCACTCTTCTTGTATCTCTCAGTCTTTCCTCGAGTGATGCAGTAAATGTAAAGGCAGAGGAAACAAGGATTTACAAGGTTCGGCACCAAAGGCCTAAGTCCTTGCCATGTTGGTTATACGCCCCAACATGAGTACTCCCATTATAACTTGTTAGAATTACAATGGTCGATACAGAGTCCCATTGTATCTCTCCTGAGTCCCACAGGAGGGTCTTTATACTGCGTCCCACAGTGTTACCAGAGTCCCACTGGCCTGCTCCAGAATCCCACTGAAGACTTCTTCCACCCTGAGTCTCACAGGGGGCTTCTCCTGGCTCCTCGAGTCACACGAGTAGGTCTTCTTCACTTTAAGCTTCTTCAAGTATCTTCAGCAGTCTGGGATAAAGACTGCTGGCCTTTCTCTTCACTTCTAATCACTTGATCAGGTCTTCTCGTCTTGCTCAGGCTTTATCACTTTCTTATAAGGATGACCTGGCTTCTCTCTACAACTACTGAATACTTAGACAACTGATATCTTTAACTTCAGTCTGGCCCAGTCTCACATCAATTCAACTTCATGCACTGCATGCATGGAAACTCTAATTCTTCAAGATCTTCTGGTCTTGGACTTCTCAATTGCACACAGCCTAATTTAGCTTTGTTCACGTGTGCACGTGCATGCATGCAAGCATGCACTCCCCTTCTTCTTCTTCTCAGTGCAGTAAACCCTCAAAGGGTGTAGTCTCTTTAAGCACACACCTTCTTTGAACTTCACACACTTAATTCAATTTGCTTACACACATAAATGTGTGTTCTTTTTTAGTGTGAGAGTCTTCTTCTCCAAAGTGTGCACATCAACTTTGCACACACTAAGTTTCGGCCTTTTGTTCTATTGCACACACACCACTAAGGTAAGTCTTTGGCCTTCTTCCTTCACTTTTCACACACACAAAATGTGTGGTCTTCACGTGGTGCTTATGCACACACTTGGGTTCTAAGGCCCTCTTGTCTTCCCACTTGGCTACGGTCTTCCTTCTCTTCTTGCACACACACAAGGCTACGGCCTCTTGTTCATTTGCACTTATACCACCCGTAGGGTGTCTTCACTTTGCACACACACAAGGTGCAAGCCTTCTTGTTCACTTATCTTGCGCACACTTGGTTGCGGCCTTCTCCAATTCTTAAACACACACAATGTGTAGTCTCGGCCACCACTTGCACACACCCGAACACCAACCAACTGAAGGCATGCAAGGTGCGGCCTCTTCTCCTCTTATTCAAAGCGTGCAAGGTACACTTGGGTGCACAAGGCAGTGCGCAAGGTCCAGGGTGCAAGCACCGTTCAAGGGTGCACTGGCCGCGGGGTGCGCAACGTGCAACAGCCGCACAAGCCCTCGAGTGTGCAAGGTACAACACCGCGGGCTCCTTCCTCCTACCGCGAAAGTGTGCAGGCAGAGAGGGAATCAACCACGGGCGCGCAAGAATGCGGCCTCGGGTTCTTCCTGTCGTGCAAGGGAGGTGCGCAGGGGACTCCTTCATTCTTTCGTGCAAGTGTGCGTGAAAGGAACCAAACGGAGCTAGGAAAGCTTCGGGCTGCTGTCGCGCAAGTGATGCGCACAGGCTGTTCTTCGCGAGACTTTGAGAGCTCTCACGGGACTTCAAAGTTTCAGCAAAGGATCAGAAAGCAAAACCATTGCCTCAGGATCTCCTTTTATAGGCAAAGGCGGTGCAAAATCTTCTGCGGGATATAAATTCAAATTCCCAAAATTCTTGGGTTTTCAAGATTCTTCAAATCTGATTTGCTCTGTTTCCATGCGGGTCTATTCCTTTATTTTTTCCTCTACGTGCATGCGACTTAGAACGCATGCACGGCCTTCGCCTAAGGGCGATCCATGCAAAATATTAACCAACATAGCCTCGGCACTTCGTTTTCCTTCGGCCGAACTCCAAATTCTCACGTTGTTGCATGCACACCCATTTTTAGGCATGGATGTGTTCGTTATGCTCACACGATCTCAATGGTGTCTTCGGCTCGATTTATGGTGGCCAGGATCTCAAAATCCGTCGTCGGAAGGCGCCTGGTTTGAAGGAGGAGTCGCGGGTGGCCTCGGGCGAGCTCAAGGTAGAGGACGACTCCTCAACCGTTGGATCCGGAGTTGAGAAGACATCGGACGGCCGCGATCAGAAGATCTCGCGGGGGATCGATTGTGCGGTCGAGATCTGGCACGCGATCGATCGAGCGGCCAGGATTCGCTCCCGGTTAAAATTGCGCGTCCCACATCGAAACGGACCGCGGATTTTCTGTGGTTTATCAACCGAGCACTCCCCCAGCCGGCTCAATTGAACTTCCAACCTCCACGGTGCCGCCCCGCACCATGTTCTCTCTGCAGGCGCGCTCTTGCTCCCACTCCTGCCACTCGGGCGCGCCACTGGCGCCCACTATGCACACATGGGCACGCGCTCTGGCGCCCCGGCTGCGCAGGCTTGATCTCTGCGTGGCCCCGGCTTACACACGGCTGCGGCCTCTCGGGCTGACCCCATGGGATCCCCCTTGGGCGTGGCGACTTCGAGTCCTACATGTGCCTTAGGGTTGAACCCTAAGGGCTGGCCCTTGGTGGCTTCTTTTTGCCTGAGTATAGAACAAGTCCTTTGTTTAAAAACAAAGTGACCAAGTTCAAATGCCAAATGCCACATCTTCCTCTAATCCATTCTCCCTTCTTCACTTCTTCTCTTCTCTTCTTCTTAAGAATTCCTCCATTCCTCTTAAACATTTAATATTCACATAGGATTGACATTCCCGAAGGTTTATCTTCAACCGAAGCTCCTGAATCAAATAATTCTTCAACATTCTTCAATGATCCAATCAGAGATCAAGTTGGATAAACTTCTAATTCACATGCACTAAGTGAGAGTGCATGGACTTCATTAAAGCTCTTCATCCACTTAGAACTTTGGGATGGATCCCTTCAACTCCTCATGCATTGTGAAGACAATGCATGGTCTTCTAACATTGTTGTGACATTGTATCCACTTGATACAAGTTCTTTGAACTTAAAGACCAGTTCAACAATCGTCAGATATTCCATCATCATTCATTCTTCAAGTGTTGTCACTTAGTATCACCTCTATACAAGTATTGAACCATTAAGAACAGCTCTACAATTGTCTGATATCCATAGAGAATGTTTCAACCACAACATCCTATGTCACTTAGTGAATCTCCTAAGTGACATGCATCTTAGTACCATGGCCATTCTCCTTTCCTCACCAACACCATCACATCCTTTGTCATTCACATATTGAAACTCCTTGACATCCATCCATTCATTTCTTGACAACAACATACCTCATTGACAACAAATTCAACACAGTGCACTTCAATCTCCCCCTTTGTATTTGTTGGCAATACACTAGAGCACATATAAATGGGTCAATATGTGTGCCAATATTTCTCCCCCTTATTGGAAATCAAATGCAAAGGTGTGGTGTGGTTCTCTTCAAAAAATAACTTCCTCCCTTTGAAAATCATTTTCTTCACAACTACTAAGAGAGGAATGATGTCACATGTTCTATTTAGAAAAGAGCCTTTAGTAAATCAACTCTAAGTCTACTTGGGCTAACCCGGTGTAGAAAACAAGAGTGATGTAACCAAGGAACTCAATGTTGTCCATCATTCACTGTACATGTGAGATCATGCTTTAGGGGTTTGAAATTTTTCAGATATATCAATGAATTGCTAAATCCTGCACATACTTCACCAAACACGTCAGAAAGTTCAGGTGCAAAGATAAAGCTCCCCCTTTCATCCATTTGCCTTCAATAAATACTCCCCATTAATTGACATGATGAATACAATTAAGAAACAAGGTATGAAAGTATGATTGGAATACCTTCACTTTTCTCAAGATGGTATTAAATCCCTTAATATCATCTTCTCCAGATTGGCTCCCCCTCAAGGGGTGCACTCAATTCCTTCCAAACCATCCTCCAGCTGAGAATGATCATCATATTCAATTCCCTGCAGTGTTAGCACATGTAAATACAAGTGATTAGGGAATAAGATGGAACCTCCTTGGTTCATCAATGTGAACAACAAGGTCGAGAAAATTCTCTCAACCGAGATGCCCCATTTTCACCATTCTTCACACTTGCACATCTGATCTTCAATGATGTTTGTACTGGTGTGGATCTCAACACATCTTCATGTGAAATCTTCTTCTTCCCTATTTCCTTAGCAATTTCCAGAACTTCATCTTCAGCTCTTTTCAGATCTTTGGCAAGTTACAACTGATTTGGCCATATGACTAGTAAGCCACTTGGAAGTGTGGCATCAGTTCTGGAAATTCCACATGGTTCCTTCGATGCTTTCAAGCTACCTTTCGTAGGCAACTTGTTTTCAATCAATCCCTTCTGCTTCTGCAGGATTGATTGTCTATTTGATTTCAGTCTGCTTCTATTTATTTTCATGGCTTGTTTACAAAGATCCATGGTATGCCCTTTCTTTCCACAGTAGATGCATTTCTTCTTGGTGGTCCTTCTGGATGCATCACCCTTCTTGGATTTAGACTCCAAGGTCTTCTCTTCCTTTTTCATAATCTTCTTGGGAGAATCTTCCACTTTTTTATGCTTGCTTCCCAAGGATTCTTTATGATCCAGGTTCTGTGATCTTTTCTTCTTTTTAGCTCTGGATACAGTTGGAGATTTACATGTATCTTTTTGACAACTTTTGCAATCATCCCAGATGTTGTCAAGTAATCCAAATCTATTTGCAGTAAACAGATGTCTCTGGACCTGTGGATGCTGCTTCTTTTCTTCTGGCTTGCTCCCCCTTGGCATGGGCTTCCTTTGTGCTTTCAAATTCAGTGGATTGTTCCAAAATTATTTTGCACAGTGCCCATACTTGTTACAACACCAACACTGACCCACAAATCTTGACCTCATGAGTCCTTCTGATTGTAGGGTACTTTTCTTGAATTGTTGTGCTGTTTCAGGAGAGCTCTCTTTCTTCATCTTCTTCATCCATACTTGATCAGTGTTATTCTTCCATCCTGTACTTTTTGTGGAAACACATTTAGAAACATGAGTACAAGATGGGATGGATGGTACCTTCTTTTTAGAAGTTGTTGCCCTATTATTAGAGGATGTCTTTCTTTTAGAATCATCCTGCTCAATTCATACTTGAGTAGCATCATTTCTCCTTTCAGCTGACTGGGAGGCTTTGGCTTTGGGTGATTGCTGATTTTTTAATATCACCTCCAGTTCTAAGCATTTCATATTGAGGGATTTCTTCTCATCCTCAATAGTTCTTAGCCTTCCTTCCCATTTCTCTTCCAACTGCTTTATATGGTCTTCATGCACCCTTTTTATTTCCAGTAATGAATAGTCTAGCTCCTTCACCCTTTTGACTTTGTCTTCTAGTTGAGCATCTTTGACAACCATTGAAACTCTGTGCAATTTTTCCAGTGCATGGAAAACTTCTTTGACCATTGTCTTAAAGAATTCTTTCTCAGAAAGGCTTCTTTTCAATTCTTCACAAGTATCTTCATATCTTTCATTGCAAAGAGAAACTGTTTCATCCTTGGCATTCACCAGCTTTCTGAGAGTGTTGGTTATGCCAACCCTTTTTGCCAATTGGACTTCCAGAGAATTGGCTTCATCTTCTAGCTGTAATTTTTCTTCTTGAAGATCAAGGACGCCTGTAGCTATACACATTGCCACTTCCTTGGGGACTGTCTTCTGAAGATATTTGATTGCATTTAGAAGATCACTGTTTCTTCCATCTTCATCACAGCTAGAGCAGGCTTCATCAGAAGAATGATAAAAGGAATTGTCATCTGATGTGACTTTCACATTTCTTTCCATAGAAGGAGTTTCTCTGATTCAAGAAACCTTCTTCCTCATCTTCTTTTCCTGTTTCTTCATTCTGTTTTTCAGAGACTTGGCAGATATCTCCATTGGAGGCTGTTATTTCATTTCCTCAAATCTGCACTCCATATAGACTCCCTTGGATCTTTTAGAGGTAACCTCCCTCTGATACCAATTGAAGTGCCTGGATCAGTGTGAATCACTGAGAGGGGGAGGGGGTGAATCAGTGATCCTTTAAAACTTTTTACTAATTGATTCTTTATCAATTAAACCTCTATGGCTTGTTAAGGCCTCGATCCACTCTTCTTGTATCTCTTAGCCTTTACTCGAGTGATGCAGTAAATGTAAAGGCACAGGACACAAGGATTTACAAGGTTTGGCACCAAAGGCCTACGTCCTTGCCATGTTGGTTATACGCCCCAACATGGTTACTCCCATTATAACTTGTTAGAATTACAATGGTCGATACAGAGTCCCATTGTATCTCTCCTGAGTCCCACAGGAGGGTCTTTATACTGCGTCCCACAGTGTTACCAGAGTCCCACTGGCCTGCTCCAGAATCCCACTGAAGACTTCTTCCACCCTGAGTCTCACAGGGGGCTTCTCCTGGCTCCTCGAGTCACACGAGTAGCTCTTCTTCACTTTAAGCTTCTTCAAGTATCTTCAGCAGTCTGGGATAAAGACTGCTAGCCTTGCTCTTCACTTCTGATCACTTGATCAGGTCTTCTCGTCTTGCTCATGCTTTATCACCTTCTTCTAAGGATGACCTAGCTTCTCTCTTCAACTACTGAATACTCAGACAACTGATATCTTTAACTTCAGTCTGGTCTAGTCTCCCATCAATTCAACTTCATGCACTGAATGCATGGAAACTCTGATTCTACAAGATCTTCTGGTCTTGGACTTCTCAATTGCACACAGCCTGATTTAGCTTTGTTCACGTGTGCACGTGCATGCATGCAATCATGCACTCCCCTTCTTCTTCTTCTTGGTGAAGTAAACCCTCAAAGGGTGTAGTCTCTTTAAGCACACACCTTCTTTGAACTTCACACACTTAATTCAATTTGCTTACACACATAAATGCGTGTTCTTATTTAGTGTGAGAGTCTTCTTCTCCAAAGTGTGCACATCAACTTTTCACACACTAAGGTTCGGCCTTTTTTTCTATTGCACACACACCACTAAGGTAAGTCTTTTGCCTTCTTCCTTCACTTTGCACACACACAAAATGTGTGGTCTTCACTTGGTGCTTATGCACACACTTGGGTTCTAAGGCCCTCTTGTCTTCCCACTTGGCTACAGCCTTCCTTCTCTTCTTGCACACACACAAGGCTACGGCCTCTTGTTCATTTTCACTTATACCACCCGTAGGGTGTCTTCAATTTGCACACACACAAGGTGCAAGCCTTCTTGTTCACTTGTCTTGCGCACACTTGGTTGAGGCCTTCTCCAATTCTTAAACACACACAATGTGTAGTCTCGGCCTCCACTTTCACACACCCGAACACCAACCAACTGAAGGCATGCAAGGTGCGGCCTCTTCTCCTCTTCTTCAAAGTGCGCAAGGTACACTTGGGTGCACAAGGTAGTACGCAAGGTCTAGGGTGAAAGCACCGTTCAAGGGTGCACTGGCCGCGGGGTGCGCAAGGTGCAACAGCCGCGCAAGCCCTCGAGTGTGCAAGGTGCAACACCGCGGGCTCCTTCCTCCTGCCGCGCAAGTGTGCAGGCAGAGAGGGAATCAACCACGGGCGCCCAAGAATGCGGCCTTGGGTTCTTCCTGTCGCGCAAGGGAGGCACGCAGGGAACTCCTTCCTTCTTTCGTGCAAGTGTGCGCGAAAGGAACCAAACGGAGTTAGGAAAGCTCTGGGCTGCTGCCGCGCAAGTGATGCGCGCAGGCTGTTCTTCGCGAGACTTTGAGAGCACTCACGGGACTTCGAAGTTTCGGCAAAGGATCAGCAAGAAAAACCATTTCCTCGGGCTCTCCATTTATAGGTAGAGGAGGTGAAAAATCTTCCGCGGGATATAAATTCAAATTCCCGAAATTCTCAGGTTTTCAAGATTCTTCAATTCTTGATTTTCTCTGTTTCCACGCGGGTCTATTCCTTTATTTTTTCCTCTACGTGCATGCGACTTAGAACGCATGCACGGCCTTCATCTAAGGGCGATCCATGAAAAATACTAACCAACATAGCCTCGGCACTTCGTTTGCCTTCGGCCGAACTCCAAATTCTCACGTTGTTGCATGCACACCCATTTTTAGGCATGGATGTGTTCGTTATGCTCAGAGGATCTCAATGGTGTCTTCGCCTCGATTTATGGTGGTCGGGATCTCAAAATCCGTCGTCGGGAGGCGCCTAGTTTGAAGGAGGAGTCGCGGGTGGCCTCGGGCGAGCTCAAGGTAGAGGACGACTCCTCAACCGTTGGATCCGGAGTTGAGAAGACATCAGACGGCCGTGATCAGAAGATCTCGCGTGGGATCGATCGTGCGGTCGAGATCTGGCGCGCGATCGATCGAGCGGCCAGGATTCGCTCCCGGTGAAAATTGCGCGTCCCACATCGAAACGGACCGCAGATTTTCCGTGGTTTATCAACCTAGCGCTCCCCCAGCCAGCTCAATTGAACTTCCAACCTCCATGGTGCCGCCCCACACCGTGTTCTCTCTGCGGGCGTGCTCTTGCGCCCACTCCTGCCACTCAGGCGTGCCACTGGCGCCCACTATGCACACACGAGCATGCGCTCTGGCGTCCCGGCTGCGCAGGCTTGATCTCTGCGTGGCCCCGGCTTACACACAGCTGCGGCCTCTCAGGCTGACCCCATGGGATCCCCATTGGGCGTGGCGACCTCGAGTCCCACATGTGCCTTGGGGTTGAACCCTTTGGGCTGGCCCTTGGTGGCTTCTTTTTGCCTGAGTATAGAACAAGTCCTTTGTTTAAAAACAAAGTGACCAAGTTCAAATGCCAAATGCCACATCTTCCTCTAATCCATTCTCCCTTCTCCACTTCTTCTCCTATCTTCTTCTTAAGAATTCCTCCATTCCTCTTAAACATTTAATCTTCACTTAGGAGTGACATTCCCGAAGGTTTATCTTCAACCGAAGCTCCTGAATCAAAGAATTCTTCAACATTATTCAATGATCCAATCAGAGATCAAGTTGGATCAACTTCTAATTCACATGCACTAAGTGAGAGTGCATGGACTTCATTAAATCTCTTCATCCACTTAGAACTTGGGGATGGATCCCTTCAACTCCTCATGCATTGTGAAGACAATGCATGGTCTTATAACATTGTTGTGACATTGTATCCACTTGATACAAGTTATTTGAACTTAAAGACCAGTTCAAAAATTGTCAGATATTCCATCATCATTCATTCTTCAAGTGTTGTCACTTAGTATCACCTTGATACAAGTATTGAAACATTAAGAACAGCTCTACAATCGTCTGATATCCATAGAGAATGTTTCAACCACAACATCCTATGTCACTTAGTGAATCTCCTAAGTGACATGCATCTTAGTACCATGGCCATTCTCCTTTCCTCACCAACACCATCACATCCTTTGTCATTCACATATTGAAACTCCTTGACATCCATCCATTCATTCCTTGACAACAACATACCTCATTGACAACAAATCCAACACAGTGCACTTCAATGATGTTCCATGTAAATGTAAAACATAAATAAACAATAGGATATGTTGGATTTTTAAAATGTTTTAGGTGTATATGAAATTACCCTAATTCAATCCACAAACACACTATGTAATTTTGGTGATTTTTAAATTAATCTAATTTTTAGGTATCACATCAATGATTATAAGGATATGACACTTGATATAAATGTGAAATTACCATTTCAATGGATATCCCAACCAGGGATTTTCAAATTTATTTACTTATACATTCCATACATGGAATTTAATCTTCAACATAAATAAACAATATTGAAAAGAATATAGTAGGCACCACACAGTTACAATCATTAATAACTAGATGTTTCTCAAAATCATCTAAGAAATATTATAGTTCCTGAGTTTATATAGATATAGATATACATTATTAATGTAGTTATATTTATGAAAGTATTACAGCAACAACCTTCATACCTTATTTAATTTCATCCACACTATACAAAAAAAACTCAGTAGTGAAAAACTTGAAAAATCCCAGTGTATACTATATTGATATATTCAATAACATGAAAAAATTTATTCATTTTATAAGTATGAATATATATCATAATAATTTTTTTTAGAATAAGAATTTAATATCCATGAAATAAATCCATTAAAATAAATTTTCATTCTTCTCCTTGTAGATAATATTTCATCTAGCCATTGAAGAGATTATTTCTTTATTCATACAAAAAATCATTAATCTGTTATATCTTATAAATTTATCAAAAAAAAATCATTTACTTTGTGAATAATATTTTGATGATAATTTTTTCTAATAAATTTACAAAATAAACATCTCTAGAAAAATAATTTAATTGAAAATATGAAAACATTAATATAAAATTTAAAATTAATATTCAAAATTTCTAAGAGTAGTTACATTAATTGTAAATGTTCATGAAATTATAAACTAATGCATGTTTTATAAACCATAAGTAAAAATTCTGAGTTTATAAGGGTCCATTAACTAATAAATTTCATTTATAAGATTTTTTAATAGTTGGATTTATTATTACAGAATTCATATATATTTTATAGGTTACATATATATATTTTATAAGTGTCATCAATATTTTCAAATATTTTCATAATTGATCGATATAATAAATACATACAAACCCATAAAAGATATAAATTATAACTCATAAGGGTCACAAGTCGATCATGTAAGGTTTAGTACATACAAAATATCTAGCCAAAATAGAATAATATTTCATTATAATATATATATATAAACTCTAATAACTAGAATAACCAAAACATATAATTAAATTAAACATTGTGTTTTATGCATCGTGAATTAGATCATCTTGAATAACATAACATAGTGAAACATATCACTTAATTGGATAGTGAATCATATATGGGTTTTCCTTATATGAAAAAAATCATTAATGATATTTAAATATCAATAGATAAGACCTCACACTAAATTGAACCTTATAAATGAACCAATTTAAGAAGGATGTTAATGGATAATGTATATTTCGGTTGTGGTATTGTTGGGAGAACATTGAGTGTGAATACATTTAGTGAATCAATCATATCAGACACAATATTCAATTATGGTATTTCTTCAAGATGATGTAGACAATATAATATTGGTTATAGATTCAAATTTCCCCTTACTATGAAGTTTTTCAATGGGTTTCTTTACATCTCGAACATTTTATGATGATGATGTTTGTGTGAATGTTTTTTATGAGTTTTTCTCATGAGTCATATTTTTTAGAAACTAAATTCAATTCCTTTATAAGTTAATTTTTTTTTAAAATGGTTGATAGGATATAGAGACCTATATTTTTATTAGTCAATATAGAGCTTAATGTATATATTTTAGTGTCATCAGAAGAGCCTAGAGAAAAGGAAAATATTTTATATTATAAGTGGCCTAAATAAAATTAATTAACATTTTCATTGATCTCACCATTTATTGTATACCCTTAGATTTTTTTTTGAAATGTTTTGATCAATATATTTTTATGGTTTGTAATATCTATTAAAAAAGTACTAATCTCATAGGAAAAAATGATGATATGTTATTGAAAAAGTTTTATTTGTCAAAGTAAATGAATATTCCTAAAATATTTTTTAAGGTAGTCAATGAGACTTTTTATAGGTTTTTGAAACATTGAGGCTCAGAGAATAAAATATTAAAAAATATAACATATTATTTTTCTTCATGAACTTGTTTTTGACAAATTTATTATATATTTTAATGGTGCATTTTATTTGTATAAAAAACTATTATTGAGTATAGAATAGTATTATTACCAAAGGATTTATATAAACATTTCACACACCTTGGGTTATTTGTATCAGACCAACACAGGTGGAATTAATTGATTAAATTACTAAATATATATATATATATAGATTATTATATAAAAAGTCATGAAATATTAAATTTAGTCATCCTTAACATTTTCCACTATGGTTATTCACTATATAAACTCTATCTTGGTATATAGTAATAGATGAATATTGAGATAGGGAAGGTGATACTTCACTGGTAGGGAACGATAAACATAGAATCAAAGTAAAGTTGATATTGTTATTGATAATCAAATCTTGTGGAAAAGATGTGTGGAATCATAGTGTCAATGGTTAATTAAAGATATGTTATTGTGAAATAATATAGGGAATTATATTTTCATTATCCTCTACATTATTTTTATTCCAAAGATATCATGATTTTTTGTTGATTATTTAACACTAAAAGTATGTTCCTATAGTTTTCCTAATTTTCCATTTAGTTTTAAATTCACGATCATATTATTATTCCCATAGATTTTATTAATTTTATCCCAACTATCAATGACCATGTTTCATAATGAAAAACAATAAATTTCATCTATGATTCTCCTTTAATTTCCATTTTCCATTCTCAATATGTTCATCGAGGGTCTTCCCATTAGCCTATATTTCGAGGAATATTTCTTCAGATCTATAAGTGAATGATATTTTAGACCACAAGTTGTGTATTTTGGTTTCATAGTGTACATTAATGACTAGGTGAAATCATTAGTTGATAGTGGAATGCATAAATTTGGAAAAAACACATGATATTTCAGGATGATTTGTGTGGAGGTGTTGGGGTTTCGGTTGGACCCCTAAATGTTTTTTTAAAGAAGAATAGTCAAAAATTAATATTTTATCTCATTTAAGGGTAAAATATAAATTTAGTGGGTGTTTCAAGTCATATAGGTGAAAATGATGGTATTGAAGAGAAGATTTCAAGAAGACTATATAATTTGGGCTCTAATACCTAATCATATGGTGTGTGATCTGGAGAAATATGTCATGAATCACAAAATAAGTGGAGGATAGTGTATTATTTTATGATAAATATGACATCACTTGTAGTGTAGTGTGAATGTTGTGTATCTATGAGATGAAAACATTTGTATATATATATATATTAAATGGTCAGGTAGTTATTTTGATTTAATAATCATGTGGTTATACAACTCTTTTTGGGTATCACCGGTTTTATCATTAATTATGAAATATAGGAGGTGATCAAAATGTGCCTCAAAATTAATATCTAAGAATTAATGGTTTTATTAAAAATGTGAAAAAATTCCTTTTACTAATAGTGTTTTCTAGTTCCATTTTGATTTACATTATTCTTTAATCACTACATTATATGGGCGATTAAAAATTAGAAAAAATATTGGAGTGAAGAAATTATTTCACCTATAAAAGGGGATTTCAGAAAACTATTTCATTGGAATATTGAGTACATGAATAAAATAAAAGTCCATGAAGAACATACATGGTTTTTAGGAGTTTTTGAAGAAACAATACCAAGATATTTTCATGAAGTAGTCATCCATAATGGATTTATGATTTCAAACATATGTGGATATGATTTTATGAAAATGTGAATTTTTAGATAGAAAATTTTATATGAAAATGGTTTTCACCTTACTAATGAAAAATGGATTCAGCTAATATCAATGTAAACACATACCTTATATATGGTAATTCAATTTTTCTAATGATTGATATAGTGTATAGGTGTGTTCTCGTTAGTTTATATAACATTTAGTATTTTAACTACAATAGGTTTTAATCTAGGGTCGTGAGTATACTATGAAAATTATAAATAAGAAGTTTATTTAGTGATTACAGTACATTAGAACATTATCATTGTATATTTTTTGGACTACACATTGTAAGTAAATCAACCAATATTTATTCTATCCCAATTTATTTTGATTATTGCTTCATAACTAATGTTATAGAGAGTGGTGTTTCTATTGGTAGTGGAACAAGAAAAATTTAATGTGGTATTAAAATAAATTGATAAAATATGATACAACACCAGTATATTTACCTTTAGTATAGAAAATACTTCTTACAATATTCCAATGATAAATTTATTTACATTATAAATTAAATTGAATTAATGTAAGAAATAATTTATAATTGGATTGAAAATATTATTAGAAATAAATTTCAACTATAATAGAATCAATTGTATAATTACTTCACATCATTAGGCATGGCTGTTTAAACATATGCTATTCAGGGGATCTCAAGGAGTATTTGATAATGGAGTATTATCAGAGTTATTTTATAAGGGATTAGATGTCGATTCCAAGAATAACAATGCATTAGGTGGATTTAGGACATAAAAATCCTCACAAATGTGATTTCATGTAGGATGTCATATACACTTTGGGAAATGATTATAAAAATATATGAGGGAAACCAAAAATCATTAAAATATTATTTGGGGATTCTGTGGAATATACTAGTGGGCATGATTATAAACCAAAATGAATTTATTGAAGCAATCATTGATTAATTAAATGTGGAATTAGAGGATATGTTTGGACTTGGTGTAACACCCAATGATGTGGAAATTATGTGGTTCAAAATGGGATGATTTCTGTCTAGATTTAATCACAAGTGCATTTTTTAGGAAAATAGATTCCATGGTGAAAAAAAATCATGGTATTTATGGTACTCTAGTTTCATATTTGAAAATGATTTACAACAACATGGATAGTGGAAATTAGAATTTTAAATAATTTGAATTGAAGGAATTGGAGAATATTTCCAGGGGTAATGATCAAAAATTACTAGTGTGTGATAACTTCATGAAATTCATATATTCAAATATAAAAATTGAAAAAGGAAAATTAAAAAGGAAAAAACCCCTAAAATTATTTTAATGTGGATGTTTTTTGGAACCAAGATGATATGTGTCTGAAGAATGTTTAATATAATGTGAAGATGATGATTTTAAAATAATGAAATATTCTAATAATGGAAGTAGTTTGAGGAATACTATCCACAATATATACAAGAAAAAGAACCATCTATAATATGAGAATAATATCTCAAAATAGACATGGGAATATGAAATTTATTATAGTAGTTTCATAAAATATTATTTTCTTATGGCCATAGTAGACAAGTCACAATCTATGGAATATAATGATGATGCTGAGGATGAAGTAATAGTGAGGGTTAATATCCAAGAGGAGTTGGATTATTTATTTGATGAGATAGATATCTAGAGGGAAAGAATTATGAAATAAAATTGAGTGGTTCATGAATTCATTTTCTACATGTATCATCTGGATGATATTGAAAATCTCAAATATTAGAATACCAAAATCTCAAAGAATGTTGTTGATTAAAAAAATACTAGATATATATTAACATAGTTTTAAATAATTAAATGAAATATCTATTCAAAAGTAATTATGTGAATGAGGGAGAAATTTCCAATATATGATGAAAAATAAAGGATCAAGTTAGTTTCTTAGTTCATGGTATGAAATAATAAAATTTGAGCATAGGGATATAGAGAGTGTAACAGATAATCATACTGATCCAACATGAATGTGAAATATCTATATGTGGAGGAAAACGAAACGTGAAAATGATATTGTTTTCATTAGGATATATCGTATGAAAAAGGTAGTGCTAGTTTAGGAAAATCCACCAACCCCCACTACAAGGTTTAAGTTTGATTTGGGTGTGACTCAAAATGAAAATACTCCATGATCCCAAAAGGAAACTCATTTCCTATTAAGGTCACATAAGTGTACACCACAATTTTGGTTGTATATTTTTTGAAATATGGGACACAATCATATTATAGGTTCTACATCCTGATAGTTCTTTATGAAATAAGATAATCATATATGGGAACACATAGTTCATTATTCTAGGTTTTCATTTAAATGATAAAACTTTTTATGGGTGCATGTGTTAATATGTATAGGTATTTCTTGTTTTTAGTATAGATCAGAATTGAAATGGAGAGTTGAGTGGGTTATATATAATTGTTCAATGAATTATAAATATGGATGATAATGAAAAATAAAATTGTTAATGTTTATGAAAAATATATTCAATCATATTATATAGATGATCAATCATATAAATAATCATTAGGTGTGATTTCAAATAAATTAATCCCAAATATAATAGTTGTTAAAATAGTGGGTTTAAATATTTTCATAAAGATAATGGATTGAGTTTGGGAGTGGATATTTGATAGCATATGCACATTTTATATAACAATAAATAATAATCAATGCACAAGAATAATATATGACAAATATAGTGTTATAATATTTATGAAAATAAATTCTAACAGATCATTGGATCAATAAAATAGAAATTTATTGTAAAAAACATAATATGTGCATAATTTATGGTTGTTAAAGACCTTACTAAAATATTTACATGTTCATGTAAATTGTGTGACCTAGGATATAAATTTAGCATCACTAATAATTAATTTATCATAAATGTGATGAAATATATGGTTATTTAGAAAGGGAATCATAGAGTAGGGAATCTATTTCTTATTAGTGGTGAATTAGATATGTGATTTCAATCTAAGTAATATTAAAATAAGTAGTTTTATAAAAATATTTTTAAATAAATCCAACAATCGTTTGAATATTAAGTATTGAATGATGGATATTGTGATATCCATGTACTATCACATGATCATTAAAAATAATCATATGTATGTAAAAAATGGTATATTAATCAAAATACATATAATTGGAATGATCAATCATAAATGAGGAATCTTAATATGGTTTATATTTACATGTTCAAACTATTATCACAAATATTCATTGATTTGAAGGGATATATATTGTATTCATTTATGATTAAAAAAATATGGAATGGTTTATTTTTATCTAACAGAAGTATGAGGTGTTTATTTTCGTTACTCCGTATCATATGAGAAATCAATATACGATTGAGGAGAATATTCCAAAAAAATTACATATATGGATCATTTAACAATATATATGTTTATTATTATCTAAAAAATGTGGGATAAATAAACAACCATCATCATTAAGGATTACTTAACAACTTGGTAGAGTTGAGAGGATAAAATATATCTTATGAAATAAGGATAAAAAGTGATTTTTAAGAAATACATGTAGTGGCATGAATTTTTCCACATTGAGACATAAATCATTTTTAATTTTTATGAGACCTAATATAAACATAATGGTAAAATTGAAAATTTATCATACAATAATAACATATAAATTTTTTGATGGCTCCATTGATCCTATGACATAGTGATTATATGTGGGATAAGTGGAAATTTAATTTATGCCTACCTAGATTATAAGGATAATATATTATTTATAAAATATTTTTCAACCACATGTGTGTTAATAGTAAATCAACCATTCCATCAACAAAAATTATTGAATAATTATTATTATGCCTCCATGTAGACAATAATTATTTTTTATCCAGGAGACATATAATAAGATTTATAAATATCAGAACCAAGGGATAACCCCCATGATATTTATATTGATAAAATAAAAATTAATCAATGGATTATATATTTAAGAATATTTCCTTATAATTCAATTTATACCTCATAAAAAACACAGAATTATAGAGGAATAGAATAAATACTTTCTATATTGATATTTGAGGAAACAAATAATCTACAAAATTAAATAATGGAATATTGAACATCCCTAATGAAACCTTATGTGGACATGTCCTTCATAGAGAATCACCAACAGGGCCATAAATTGGTGTATTCATCTCCATTGATTGATCCAAACATTAGTTATGCCGTTGTTATTTTCATTTAATTGTTCCTTGTAAATATCATGTACATATCATGAATCAAAACCTCAGTTATTCATGATTAATTCAAGGTGATGTATTTATTTATTTTCTCTAATAAAATTTTGATTATCTAATCCCATTATGAAAATTAAATACCTATTATTAAACCCAAAATCAATAAACCATTAAATGTATAGGGAATAACAGTTTAAATTTTTTTATTCTTTGTACTAATCCCCATAGAGAGCAATGAGGAGTATAAAAATGCTTTTATTATCTCCTCCTTCATCATCATCTTCTCTTTCTCTCTCTCTCTCTTGATTCTCCCTCCCTCACCACCTCTCCTACCTTATCACATGGATAGTATCTAGGAACAACATATTTGGTTTGGGAAATATAAATTTATGTGAAATATGTTGGTGAAGCGGTCACCAAATGGTAATTTTTGGCGCAGAAATTCCCTCATGATGTGGAGAAGGAATAAAAATGTAATAGTGTATAGTGATATGAGGTAGATGAAAGGAACGACAAATCAGGGTGGGTTATTTGATATCATAACATGGTGATGAAAACAAAAATAAATAGTATATGGTTGGGTACAATAGATTTTGGTTGATATGGTGGTCAAGGATGATACCTAGAATCTATAATATGATCCTATAGCCATTATAGGGAATCAATAACCATCTGATCCATTTGACTCCCATTTTCATAAAAGCATGGATTATAGTTTTTATAGTGTGAGTTATTACCACCTAGTACAAATTAATACATAGTTCTTATTCACATTCTCACATTCTATCATCTTGGCCTAGCTCATGAGCTTGTAATCTAGGAATATAGATTCCTTTGACCTGCCCTTATGGCTAAAATGCAACTCGGCACAGTTGTTGGCCATCGTGTGGCATGATATTCAGCTAAACTGTGTTATTTTAAATAATATCCATTGTGTGTCAGTTACATGAGAATAAATATTTTACCCTTTGTATTTATATATATTATTCATATTGGAGTGTAATTTTCATCCATTTGAGGAAATTTAGGTGGTGAGATAATAAATTTCATGAATTGTATATAATATTATTAATGTAAAAAGAGTGTGATGATTAGAGAAATATAAGGGTTTGTGTGATACTAGAGGGATGTCTATGTTAGGGATCCTATCCCCAAATATCTTCATTGTAACATCCCAGATCCGGGTGCCACTCAACTGGTGACCCGTACCCTATTGACCACCTGGCCTCAAGCGCATTTCCCAAAATGCCAAAGGCTACTAACTAGCAGCTAGGGACTAGGGTGTGATAGTGGAGAAATTATGCCCTCATTGGCCGAGTTTAACACAATAGAATAATAATATATAATAGTGGAAGTAGTAAATAACACCGAACTTAAATAAAAATTGGAATACTGATAAGGTAAATAACTACGAATCATTCAATACAAAATATGATGTATCATGTAACATGTTCTAGGAAAGAATCAAAACAAGTACACTACAGTGACACACAATATGTTTCTCAAAATCTCAAAAGAAGAAAAAGAAGACTAGTAAGAATCACAAGCCTTGTCTCAGTCCCATGCTCACCTACTCCTAAACAGATAATCATGAACCAGTAGAATGGAACATTCCCTAGTCAACACATGCAATCATATAATCTATTTGGTCCCAAAGCATGTCCCAAACATGGTGTGAGACTAAATCTCAGTAGGCAACCACCAATGATATGTTGTGGTCTATCAGTGAATATACCTATATAATAGGTAGTGTACAATAGTAGAATTAGTAAAGAGTAGGTACTCAAAAATAAGCACAATAGATGTCTCAGAAGACAATGAAATCAATTATGGGTGATGACTGAATCCAAGCTTGTGCATTTTATTGGTAGACATGTCAATAGTTATTTCATTTCCATATTAATCTTGCAACTCAGTTATGTCCTAACATCCTAATTTTAAAACCAAGTACCACTCCCTGTGCGTTTAACCCATTCCACATAACCATGGTATAATATAACACCAAACTAGATCAAAACTAACTATATACGAATTTCAACAGTCAATTAGGGTCGAAACCCAGTGTATAATAATTTCATCATTTTCTTGGGTCAAAACCCATTGTATATGAATTTTATTATGTATTAGGGCCATGCCCGGTGTATAAGTATTTGAGCATTTAAAAATGTCACATGTAACATACACTATTACATGGATAAAAACAATATAAATCACATGGGAAAATCATTAAATAAACCAATTCCATTCTAAATAACCCATAAAAGAAATTCAAAGCTATGCCCATAGGCATCCTAGGCCAAACGGTTAAACGTTTATCATCCAAGGGAAAATGAACCCCTAAGGTGGCCCCCAATCTAGACTAATAATGTCAAACATGTATCATAATCATTTAAAAAATTAATTAATCAATAGTAGGTAACAACATAGGTAAATTTTAAATTTAGGTGACACCCAAAAATGGGCTTGTGACACTCTGTAATATATAAAAAACATGACATTGAGCAAAAAGAACAAGACCACCTACCTCATCGTTTTACAACTCCCCTCATCCAGCATCAAGCTTTGATTCGACCTAGAATGAGGTAGATCAACAAAATGAGAAAAAATACTCACCCATTGGTAACTAAATCAAGATAAGAAATTAAGATGAAAGGATCAAGAGGAATTGAGAGCTCACAGAGGGGAATCTAGTGGATCTGAATATGTTCGAATTCGAGATCAGACGACGAATCGGGTGCCAAAATCATGTTCGATTCTCATGGGTGTGTTGCTCATCGAAGGGGAGGTCTGTTTCTGTCCATCTTGAGAAATGACATAATTCTTAACTTATTAGTCAAAAAAAATGTACAATATGTGTACTTGAGATTACATGTCATGTCCATATATTTTTCCGGTTCGACCATTATGTGGACATGTACTGGGAATACATGGAGTGTATCATTAAATACACAAAATGTACCTATAAGTACACTTTGTGTTGTTACCTATCACGTCATGTAACAAGAATGAAAATAGACCCTAGACCACTTCTCCCCAATTTTCATAAGAACAAACGGATAAGGAAATATCTATACCTCAAAGGAAGAACCTGATTCCTACAAAACTCTCCCCTTAAATCAATTAATCCCCAAATATCCTATTCAATGGTGGTGAAGAAATATCTAAGAACAACTTGGACCATTGTGATCGTATATCAGCCTCCCTTTCCCAAGTATCATCCTTCACTTGGTTGTGCTACCATAACACCCATAACAATGAAACATACTAGCCATGGGGAACCTTCATGCCACGATCCACAATACCAATGGGATACTCTTAAAAGTATGAATCTTCTTGTAACTCCTTATCCTTAGGATGAAAGTTGTTAGACGGCTCCGAAAAGAAGTGTCATAACTGAGAAATGTGGTATACTTCATGCATAGACCCATACCCTTGAGGTAACTACAATCGATAGGCAACGAGGCCAACCCTCAACAGAATCTCAAACGGGCTGACATATCTTGGTGAATGCTTACCATGTCTCCTGATTCTCTTGTGTCCCAACCTCTGTGCAACACACAGGAAAACTCAATCCCCAGCCTCGAACTCTAGAGGTAATCTATAGATATAGACAAAATATTTATGTTGACACTATGCAGTAGCAATCTACTTCTAAATCAAATGGACCTATTCAGAAGTCTCCTACATAAAATGAGGTCCCAGTAAAGTTGCCTCCCCAACTTCAAGCCAGAAAAGGTGTGATTAGCATGGACAACTGTACAAATCCTCATATGGTTCCATCTCTATAGTCTCATTGAATCTATTATTGTATGAAAAACAACCATGGTATATTCTTCTCCCAAGATCCCCCAAGGTCTAGGAAGCATGGTCGTAGCATGTCCTCCAACACCTATATCATACACTCTGACTGGCCATCTGTCTGAGGGTGGTATGATGTGCTCAGAAGCACCAGTGCACCCAGCACTCTTTGAAAACACTACTAGAAACAAGTCTTAAAGTGGGCATCCCTATATAAAATGATAGAACTTGGGACCCCACAAATTTTTACCACCTCATGAATATACATCTTCCCAAACTCATCAACACTGATGGTATTCATGATCAACAAGAAGTGAGTGACCTTCATAAGTCTGTCAACCACTACCCACACTGCATAATTAACTTGGGGTGAACTCAGTAAAACCATCACAAAATCCTTCATGAAATCATACCATTTCCAATACATAATAGTTTACTTCTGTAAAAGGATATATGGCCTCTGATTTTCTACCTTCACTTGCTAACAGGTGGAACACCTCGTAAAAACACCAGCCACCTCCCTCTTCATTCCTGGCCACCAGTACTTATGGTGAATGTCATGGTATATCATGGTAACACCAAGATTCCATGCCCAAGAGGAATCATGAAACTCCCACATAAACTCCTCACGTATGTCCACTGGAATGAAAACATGGCCACAGATTTTCAAGATCAACTCATCACCTACCGTCCAACCCGGAGGTGGATACTCACCTTCTACACTCTCCTGCGGGACTAGGCCTTCAAAATATGATAGATGTATCATCCTCACTCTATCCAAGAGGTTAGAAGTCATAGTTTAAATAAGATTAGAATTTATATCTCTAACTTTCGTTCACCCTTATGTGAATATAAAAAAATAACTCTATAAGCTACCACTTGCTGCTAGCCTCCTACACTGCCTACATCTGAGTCCTCTTGCTAAGTGAATCAGCCACTAAATTGCATTTTCCAGAAATTTAGGAAAGATCCAAGCTAAAGGGATAAAGGTATTACACACTCCTTCATAGCCTCATATTTATATCATGCTGGGTAAAGATGTACATGAGACTTGTTTGGTCCTTGTACACCACGAATTGATCTCCCAACAAGTAAGTTATCCTATAACATAAATCATGAAAAAATATGGTTAAATCGAGATAGTGAATCAGATAATTCCTCTCATGTGGCCTCAACTACCTAGCCCCATATGTAATGAATTTATCCCCCTTCATAAGCACTATTTCCAGCCCAATACCTTATGTTTCATAGGAAATACTGTAACTCATACCTGGCTCTGGAAAAATTTGTATCGGTGCATAAATTAATCTCCTTTTCAACTCCTAAAAGGCTATCTCGAAAGAATCTGACCATACGTACTTCACACCCTTATTTTCATGCTCTTCATCAGCATTTCTAAGTGTGGGATGTCCTGTATGGAATGCTTTTATAAAACAACTATATCATGAAAAATCCACACTGAAATACATTGATGGGATTCTCCTAGTTTATTACTACTATAAACTTATCTTGGACATTGATACTCATGTCTCCGAGATTCTATGACCTGGGAAATGAATATGGTCCATCTAGAAGTGGAACTTTGAGATCATAACATATAACTATGGCTCTCTCAGTGTACTCAAAATGATCTCAAGATGCATGGCATAGTCGTGTCGATTATGAGAATATATCAAGATATCATCCATGAAAACAAAAACAAAATAATTTAGATAGGGATAGAACAATCGGTTCATCAGATCCATAAAAACTGATGGCGCGTTTGTGAGACTGAACAACATATCCACATACTCATACAGACCATACCTGCTATAAAATTTTTTGCACGGGTTGTCTGATGATCTAACATGCACTTGAGGATAACCAGATCTCAAATTGAACAAACAGAATACCCAAGCTCCTCAGAGCTGATCAAAGAGATCATCAATTTGTGAAAGAGGATACATGTTCTATATCTCTAACTTTTTAAACATCCAATAATCTATGCATAGACTGAGGGTACCGTATGCCTTTTTCACAAAAAGGACGGGAGAACCCCCATAGAAATACTAGTTTGGATGAAACCCTTTACCTCCAAATCCTCTAGATTCTTTTTGAGTTATTGTAACTCCATTGAATCCATCCTGTAAGGAGGAATGGATACTAGGGTAGCTATTGGAACTATCTCTATAGAGAAATATACCTCTCTTACTGGAGGTAAACCTAAATAGTCATCTGGGAAAATATCCCTAAAATGATTAACCACGAGAGGGAAATATATCTAACATGTTCCATAATCATCCAGATATAAACTGACAATCTGTAATTTCATCCCACTCATCCCAAGATTCTTGGGTCCAGCTCATCTTGCTTGGACATCCCACTATCCTTTGTGTAGAAACGGTCCACCTTCTGGTGATATAAAACCCACCCTAAAGGGATAGCAATTGACAAAGTCTTCAAAATACACTATCCATTCCATTACATGGATGACATAAAATCCTTTCATCTCTAAGACATATATATCCCAAATTAAGTGACACCCACCAACCACAAGGGGGAACTCCTAGAATAGTCACACACCATCCGTTATAATCTCTAAAAAAGTGTCTAGTTTCATAACATCATCAGAACTAAAAAAAAGTATCCTTGGGCTATCCACAATAGGAAAAAATATGAAATTATGTGACACCCCTATATCAAAAATTGCAGAATCCAAAACATAGGTGACTAGAATCGTACCTATCATAGTATAAGGTCTAGGATCCTGCTTCTAATGGGCCTACTTCACTACAAAGTTCTTGCCTATATCGTGGTCGTGTGACATAGATTGGATACCCTGAGGTGATCCACTCTGATATATCTAAAAAACTGGGGTATAGATACCATGTCCATGACCAGTCCCTTGGCCTGAATGGCCTAATGTATTCCAATTCCCTAACTGGTGAACTGTTGATGGCCCTACTCTAGAACGTGGAGTCTGTACAGATCCTATCCCACAAGAAATAGGTGGAAATGTTCTTCAGATGTGGTATAGATGACCCATCTTTCCACAAGTTCAGCATTCGACTGGGTCAATAATAAAATATGGTTTCACGTTCCCAAATTTTCCACACTGGTAGCACCACACCTTGCTACCAAAAGAAACCCTCTGAATACTTGGTTTGTCATGAGTAAGCTCCATAAAATGCTATATGTTACCTATTGAGACAGTAGCAGATCTCAGTGTCGAACCGCCCTGGGTCGCACATCCGTATTCTCTCTGATTCCTCTTGTTAATCAGTTCATAGTTCATTATTATAGATATAGTGGTCAAAAAAAGTTATTCACCTGCGATCAGATTTCATAGTCATGACCATCCTCAAATTTCCTAGCCTGTGAAAGATCATCACCCATCAGAATAGATGTGAAGTGCTGGAGCTCAATAAAACGAGTTGATTAGTCCATAATTGATAGATCTCCCTACTCTAGATGCATGAACTCTTGAACTTTCTCAACCCTCAACATCTCAGGATAGAAATAGTCATATATGAATCTTAGGAATTCCTCCCAGGGAATATCTTGACGATTTATCATCTTAGTAACCACATCCCACCACCTCTTAGTGGAATCATGCAACATTTATGTCACTATTTTGACCCTCTTCTTAAGAGGTGTTTGTAGATGCTCAATGGTAAATAACATGGCCTCTAGCCATGAATCTGCAGCCTGTGGTCCACCATCAACAAAAAATGTTAGAGGATGTTGATTCTAGAACACTCTAGTCAACTTATCCATAGAAGTTTTAGGTTGTGGTACTCACTAGAGAGTCTGTGTAAAACATATGAAGCTGTTACGGAAATGTGAATCATCACATGCATCTCGTATAACAACTGGTGTCTCAACTGTCATGACTGTAGTGTCTAATGGTAGACCACGACCTACAACCTACGGGGTATGACAATCACCACCCTCCTTGTGGACTATTGAAGGTTGTGGTGGTGGAATTACTTTATAAATTCCATCACATACACCTCAATAAAAGTTTATTTATCAAGGTATGTAGTTCTAGAGAACATGAACTAAATAGGAGAAGAAAAGTATCAAAAGATTAAAAAGATAGAGCACACGATGAATAAAAACCAAATATGGCATGTACCCTCAAGGTATTACATAGGCATGTACTCCCACCGACCTAGGCATGTAAATATCCTAGATACATGACATATCATCCCCAAACACATTGTGTACTCATGTTCTCCCTCCTGGTCGGGTACTCCCCCATGGGCAGACTCACGTGGTTTTTTCCTAGGTAAAACTATAGGGGTGTACTTATGGTACATGTCATGTTTTTATCCAAACTTAACAACCCATGGTTTCTCTCACATGGTCGGTGACACTATCAAAATTCATAGGGCATGTACTCAGAGTACACTGTGTGTACTTGGAAAATTTATTTCATCCCAAACAGAAGAAAACATGGTGTGTGTTCATAGGACCACACACCATGTTGTCTGGGTTTCTAGGAAGTAAGCCTCAGAAACTTCTTTGAAACCTCTGTTTTTGAAAAATAAAGAAATAGTGAGTGAAATTCCGATATGTGGGGCCCCATACTCCCTTTAAATCAAAGCTTCAAATCCAGGTATAACACATAAAAACACAATTTATATCCCATGGCTGAAACATGATCCAAAAAATTCCAATCCATGAGGTCCCATACTCCTCAGGGATCAAAGTTTGACATCCATCCAACTCAACCATAACATGTAAAAATACGCCTATCATAGCAGAAGGCATATATATCATGGTATATATCACAACATCATGCAATCAAGAATGTTATCTAAATGGAATGAAAAGAATGCATGGCATGTGATTATATAATGTGTCTATATGATGAATGATATAGAATACCCTCATCTCATCCAGTTACAAAAAGATATAACCATAATAATATCAAAAATAACAACACAAAACAAGTGAATCACTAAACGATTAAATCAAATCAAATTTAATAGCTAAAAATCCAAAAATTACGATTTCATTTGAGGTAATTTGGTTGTTCTCTATACATGTGGTAGATACTCCTATGAACATATAATTACCAAAATCCATTTCCTTCTTATCCCTTTCTAATGTCTCCAAATAGTAAGACAAAATAGAAAAGAAAAATCATGTGATACCACTTTGTTACCTCCCGGATCTGGGTGCCACACAACTGATGCCTTGTACCCGGTTGGCCACATTGCCTTAAGTGAATTTTCCCAAATGCTTAAGGTTTCTGACTAGTAGAGAGGGACTAGGTTGTGATAGTGTGGAAAAAATTCCATCATTGGAAGGGTGTAAAACATCGTAATAATAATTTACAATAGCGTAAGTAGAAAAAACATACAACTAAAATAAAGAGAGGATGACTGATAAGGAAAATAACCCAGCGTCATTCAATTCAAAATATAATGAAGCATGTCACATGTTCTAGGAAATCATCCAGATAAGTACACTACAGTGATACACAATATATGTCTCAAAAGAACAAAATAAACAAAACAAAACAAGGAAGCATTGCACGCCTCGTCTCGGTTCCATGCTCTCCTGCTCCTAAAGATAAAATCACATATGAGTAGAAGGGAGTTTTCCCTCATCAATACATTAAATCATAAAATTTTTTTGGGCACAAAGCATGACCCAAATAGGGTGTGAGTCTAAATCCCTATAGGCAACCACCAATGATCAATGCCGATCTGTCAGTGAATATACATATAAAATAGGAATTGTACAACAGTGAAATCTGTAAAGAGTAGGTACTCAAAAATAAGCACAATAGATGTCTCAGAAGACAATGGAATCAATTATGGCTAAAGACTGAATACAAGATTGTGCTTTGTCTAGGAATAAACATCAATAATCATTTAATTTCATTATTCATATTGCAACTCAGTTTGGTCGTGACATCCTAATGTGGAAACCATGTATCACTCTCGGTGCGTTTAACACAAACCATATAACCATGGTATAACATAACACCAAACTAGATAAAAACCATCAAAATAATCATTTCTACATTGAATTAGTGTCTAAACCCAATGTATAAGCATTTCATCATGCTCTAGGGTCCAAAACCTAGGTATAATTATTTTAGCATGTATCAGGGCCAAGCCCAGTGTATAAGCATTTCAGCATTTAAAAACATCACATATAACTTACACTATTATATGGATAACAACAATATAAATCATGTGGGAGAATCATTAAAGAAACAAATTCCATTATAAATAACCCACAAAATATATTCAAAGGCATTCCCATAGGTGTCCTAGGAAAAATGGCTAAAGTTTGATCATCCATGGGAAAACACACTGACCTGATGGCCCTCAATATAGACTAATAATCTCAAACATGCCTATTAATAATTTAATAAATTACCTAATCAACATTAGGTAACAACATATGAAAATATTCAATTTAATAAACACCCAAAAATTGAAATTTGGTACTATTGAATATATAAACAACTTGACATTGAGAGAAAGGAACAAGACCACGTACCTCATCGTAGTACAACTCTCCTCATCCTATGTTAATATTTCATTCGAACTAGAATGTGGTAGATCAAAAAAAAGAGAAAAAATGATCAAACCTTGATAATGTAATCAACATAATAAATCTTAAAGGAATTCTCAAGATTTATTTAGATCTCATCGAGGGAAATCCAGTGGATCTAATAGTGTTTGAATCGATGATCAGACGACAAATCGGAAGTAAAAATCATGTTGTGATCTCCTGGGCATGCTTCTCGTCGATGGGGAGGTTTTTTTCTTTCCACCTAGAGAAAAAATGTATTTCCTGACTTATTAATCAATAAAAAAATTACACATCATGTACTTGATATTACATGCTATGTTCGTATAGTTTTCTAGCCCGACTATTACATGGCCACGTACTGGGATTATATGGTGTGTATCCTTAAATACACAGCATGTGCCTATAAGTACATAGTGTGTAGATCCCAATCACATCATGTAAAAGACCTGAAACCATATCCTCGACCTCTTCTCCCTCATTTTCATAAGAACAAACTGAAAATGATATATCCAAAATTCAAAGGAAGAACTGGGTTCTTACACTCATATAGGGTATATTTCCCCCACATACTCGAGGTGTGAGATCTTCTATCTGTACATCATATTTGGTCAGTGTCTCCCTATATAACTAGGGTACTAGATCCCCTATATATTTAGTTGGCATCTCTACAACTAAGAGGTCAATTGGGGAACATAATACACTACATGATTTATTATCCACCACCTATCCATGGATAAATATTTTGTACTATAATTCATGGGAGGTCACATGGTTTTCATGATTAGGTAGTTCATATTTTTGGGACTACATGATTTATTTTCCTATAAATAGTTTTAACATAGCGGTATTCTATCCTACATCCCTAATCCTATCATTTATAGAATACCTATGAGGTTATGATAAAAAGCATCCATAATCCCTTGACTGATATCTATTATTCCTCAGGGAGTGAGTTTCCCATGGGTTTTAGGAAGGATGGAATGAAAAATATGGTTTCATATTATATATTAATGTTTCCCTTTAGATGATGTGAATGCATCAACAAGGATTGGGTCCTATTTTATTTTTTTTCTTAACAATGACTATGTTATAGATAATAATTTTATCAGATACTTATAAAAATGTGACCCATCACACTCATATGTGATGAATTTGAGATGAAAAATATATCTAGGATGTCGACTATAAACATTTGAGTGATTGGGTACTCTGAGTAACCTTAACTACTAATGCATAGTAGACCTCTATGGATTGGATCTTGGATGATTCATACATCCTTGTATCCCTAATGGTTATATGGATTGATTATATGTGGATTATTTCTTTTCACTTCATTGGTTACTCTCTCATACCAATGATTTTGAGAGGAATATTTTTACTGTTATTCCATTATTTTTTTCAGAGTTTCATACATAGTATTTTTATACACACCCATGAATGGACCTTGCACCGACACGTGTTGTGTCTATGAATGTGACATAGGTTTAAGATATGATCTCGGTGTACATGGAACCAGTGTGTCTTATTCATAGATAAAACATTTTTATTCCTGGTAATTCATGATGGAGTATAGATCTTGGTAATGTTGGTGGTGAATTTTGGATGTGCGGATAAACCATGGAGTATTTATAGAGTGAGGAAAATCTCCTCGAAGTCTTACACCTATTAGGTTTCGAGGTTTTTTAGAAATAAAATCCATTTGGTATTTTTCTATGTGACATTTTTATTATATTTTATATTTCACCCACTTGTTTTATATAGTTCATTTATATATATTTACTTATGATGTTGATAATAATTTAATGAATCATAGATATGTGTATATAATTGATTGATATAGGAAAATGCCTCTAATTGGGTGTGATATTCATACTTTGTGTCAGTCACCAGCCAATATCCTACTATATTTGGGAATAGGGTAGCACACCTAGCTTACCATCAACCCAAGTGGGTCCCCAGTGGTATAGTTCATGTCAATGTAATCTTATAGGATTCATGTACTATGGATGGATTTTGGAGTAAGTAGTCATATGAGTTATGGTTTCTAAATTTAGTTAAATGATATTTATTGGGTCTTTATTTTGATTATCATACTCGAGAGACCAGTATGGAAGTGGTGGTCAACATATCCTTTCACTAGGACTCTAATAAAAATATAGTCAACCCATATATTTGAAATATCATTTTATGTTGTAAGAAACTTGGTGCATGAGTCATATTATATTTAGTTATGATATTTCATGTATTTTTATTTTTATCTCATCTGATGATACCCTACTCCTTATTTAATCAACATATAAAAAGAAGAGTGTTACTATATGTTACCTAGATGGTGTGTAGAAGCATGGTTGTGAGAATAATGTGACTATAGTTTGGACTCCCACACCTGATTATCATACGATGAGGAAATTTTTCTAAGAATCATATGATATATATTATTACAAAATGATTTTAGAAATATTTGCCTTCTAATTCATAGGATTATTTAGATTCTGAGACTCATGTTTCAATCTATTTCATAATACAACCAACTAAATAAATATTCGTACATTGGTATTCTATTATATTGTTCTGAGGATTTAGTGGATGATTTATTCTCAAAATAACATTGAGACTAGTTTACTATGTTTGGATTTTCAGCACTTTTTTATGATAGAGAATTACCCATATATGTTGTGAACTCTATAGGGTAATACAATATTTTTCACACAATCATTGATTTCTTCCTATATCAAGAAATTTTCTTTGTTCATATTTTTCAGTGGAATGTTTGGATCTTACTGGTTCATATAGAGAATCTTGATTAGGGGTATCATTTTATGTTTTTATTTTCATACAACACAAACTATGTGAGAGACCTAGAGTGAGATTTTATGGGTTTATAACCCTTGAAAGGTTTAAACTCTTTATGTGTGATAAGGATGTAATTTTACTTGAGTATTTATATAGTACTATTATGGAAAGATAACAATGTTAAATATAAAACTAAAATTATTTATTTTAATGTTAAAGGCTTCATCTGAATAAGGATTGGTATTTTTGGAAGTGGGGGTAGGAGAATAGATAGATATGGGTGATGTTACAATCTTATCTTATTATCAACAAAATTGATTAAGTCATATAAAAAATTGTGTGATGATAATGGCAGTTTCAAGAATATGAATTTGATAGAAATTCATCATTATTAGTAAATTGATGTGGTTTAAAATATCATTTGTTTCCCCTTTTCGAGGAATCCATTCTTCATAATGTTGTAATGTGTTGGTCGCTTTGCATCATTTTTTGAGAGATTTGAAAATCTACTTTCACCACTAACTAAAATATTATTACTTATTTGTTTCTACTTATAGTTACCATATTTCACTCACATAGTCTAGTGATGTTTACCTAAATAGATAAATAGTTCTATCAGATGTTTAAAATATGATCGTGATTATATCCAATGGTATTGACCTTTTATGAATTAGATACCCCATATGTATATCATTTAGTACGGTGAGTAGGGGCCCACCGTTATGATTTTTTAGTCCACTACCAATCAAATCATAAGAATATCATTATTTCCTATGTTTATGAATTATATTTTATTACTTTTTAATGGGAATATAAATGTGAATTTTCCCATTCTAGACCCACTATTATCCATATATGGTAGATCATCAAATAAATTAGCTAAAATTTAAATGATGGAATTTCAAGTGATTGATGATCGGAATGGTGTAAACCTTTACAGTTTTTATCAAGAATTAGGGCTGAACATTCTTTGGTATAAGTTCATAGAGGATCCTGATTTGAGCTTGATGAAATTCATTAGTTTTTTCATGAGTGTTTTATCTATGTGATATACACTAATTGGTGGAGATACTGAATAATGGACTACAATTTTTTCCTTATGAAGTCAAGGACGTGTTTATTGATGATATTAGTGTGCCACAACTATTAAGTGATGGATTATTACACTATATGGGGGCTTAATGTCTATATAATTTTGGTTGTGTATTAGAAGCTAGCTTCAGAATAGGTGACTATTTTTTAGAGACCATATATTTTTAACATTGGTTAATGAAGGTAGCCCCACACGTTTCACCTATAGGGGAGAGGCCTATGGTGGTGATGTATTAGTTGGATTACTATGTGACTATATAATCATTATTGATGGACTGTGAGGATTTTAATGAATGTTTTTTTAGCATCCACCACATCCTTAAATGGATATTTGGATTATCGTTGAGTTTGTACTAAATATTTTGATTAGTATACTATGTTTATAATGCTCTAGTGGGGAACATAAAATTTAATTTTCTGTTCAATAAATCATTATTAGGATCACCATTACCTAGAAACTCATTTTTTGAGGATTAGTAGGGGGTTTTCTCAAGAGTTTTTTCTTTTTTTATTTCACTAGTTTGGTGGGAGATATCATCAACACTCATGAATGAGTATCAGGGTTTTTTAAATTATTAGGACAAATATCATTGAATTAGAGTATATTGGGCCACCTGACTAGAAGTGGTTTGGTGTAGAGTAGTTTAATTATGGTTTTTTATATTCTTAAGGTAGTTATCCAATTTTTTCATGAAATGATTTATTTTAAAAAACTAGGATAGCTATGACAGTGGGTATCATCTTATTAGGGATCAATACATGAATGAATGACTCCCATGAATGTTTTAAAGAGGGTAAGGAGGAAGTTCTATGCTAATTTTGTGGGACTAGCTAGTGACATTAGTGTATGACCATTTATGTAAGGAGATGATGTATATGATAATTTTTTTCCAATAATGTGTGATTTCATACAACTATTTGGGTGTTATTGTAGAATATTGATATGTTATTAGTAATTTAGTATATCATAGATGGGCTAGTATAATATGATAACCATCTAAAACACTATTTAAATGGGGGTTTTAGATTCTCCATGTACTTACTACCATGTCAATAAACCATTTTGAGATGGGTGTCAATAGTTTTTGTTTTCAATCTATTCTATGTAGTGGGATGACATTCAGATGTGAAAAAAAATTTGAGTGTCAATTATTATAAAGACTATTAAAGGGTGGATGCATTATAATATTAATTTCTTTAATTTGTATAGACTATGTATGTTCAAATCAATCATGTCATATGATATAAAATTAATGTTTAGTATGGTATCAAACTCTCTTAGAGCTGGATAACCGGTGAAATATGAATTTTTTGTGTAAATTTGAGTTGTTTCCAACATGGTATGATTTCATTATTTTCCTAATTTATCATATCCAAGTATTTCATTTTCATGAATAAAAATGAATAATGGATATGAGGATGTTGTTGCATAGATTATTCATAATCTATACGTAAATAAATTATAAAAATTTATGTCATGAACCCTCCATAATGGTAATATTGTAAAATTACATTACATAAAGACCATATATACATTTTATTAAGGCAATTTTGATATTAGGGGATTTTTTTACCCCTAGGTTGTGACAATGTGTAATTTTGGTCATTGTAGAGATTCAAGAATAATATGTTAAGTAAAAAATACTAAATTATTACTACTCAAAAATGTTCATGGGATTTATTTATTTCTTAAAAAATGAATCATGATATGGGGAATCTGAGACCCTAGTTTTTTCCGGAATGGTGGGTTTAATCATGGAACATAATATTTTTTGTTCTCATCATCAGTTTATGGGACCAACCTTGATGACATGAATTTTAATAAAATATTATGAAACATGGGGTTTATCAATTTAAAAAAATTCCCATTTTACAATTTTAGTAATGAAAAACCATATAATTATAGAATATATTTAGAAATTATATCTATATATATCATTTAGGATCTAGTTAATCCAAAAGGATAAAAGATAATAAATTTCTTCATCTCTAACAACACCATATGAAAATCCATTCTTTATGTAGGATTATAAATTGATCCAAAATATAGTATATTATATTAGAAAAAAATAATCCAAATCTGTTTCATAGATTTTTTATATTTAGTGATTTATTCACCATTAGTTCTAAATTTATGTTATGGTTGAAAACCTCAGTTCTTCATGATTAAATTGGGGTTTGAAATTTATATATTTTTTCTAACCTATTTAGGAGTATCAAATCTCATTGTTTTCAAATAATATGTAATAGTGAACATTAAAACCTTGTGTCATGAAATTTTATGGGTAAAATTTTTTTATGATAATTTTTTCCATGATTTTTTAGGATGGTCCCCATAGAGATTAACGAAGAGCATGGAGATTCCATTTCTTATTTTCCCTCATTATTTTCTCTACATATTTCTACAATCATGTGGATAGTATCTAGGGGAGGTGGATTAGATGAATGGAAGTGGTGTTTGAGAGGATCCTTTGGAAAAAGGAGGTCATATATTTGGTAGTCACCAGATTATGGTCGGGAAGCGCAATGATGGGGATGAGGCCAATGTGATGTTGTAGTGATTGATAAAGGGAGGTTAATGATGTGGGAACATTAGTTGGGACCATGTGGGGAGATGTGTTATAGTGCACCATTAGTTGATTAGAGGTATATATAAAATGTTTTTAGGGAAATTTAGGAGTTTGGATGACGTATATGGAATGGGAAAACAATACAAGGTTGTTCCCTCAGTAGAGTAAATGTGGCCAACTGACAACTGTGATGTATCCTTGAAGGAAATACATGTGTTCCATAGATGAAGAAGCATGGCCAATGGATCATGAAACCTAGTGTGTGAATACCCATACTATATTAGTATGTATGACCTAGTCCAAAGGGTCTTGACAAATGGGCCAAGTTGGCCCAACCTTGCTACTAGTCGAGTGGGAATAGAAATAAGGTCTATGAAGATGCCTTTCTAAGAAAATATGTTCCATAATTAATGATTATTACATAAACTATTTTTCTATGGGTGTATTCATGGAACATTCACACATCAATTAACCTACCATAGTGTTTATGATGTTGTGATCGTAGCCTTCTACCTAGTCTAGTTTGTTGTTATCTCATGTTAATTAATTTGTTTCATTTATGTGACTATTTCAGGGAAGTAAATAACATATCCTATGTATTTATTTCAAGTAGAACATAATGATATGTTATTTTATTCCATCTAAATACATTTTAATGTGACATAAAAAATTTGATTTTTTAATATATTAGGAGATGATGAGGAATGCATGTGATGATCACAACAATCTTAGTGTTTTACATTCCTAACAACATGTTTATATTAGGTAATAAGTCACTATACATATTCATATTGGTTTATTTACCCCCACTTACTCTGGTTTTTATCTCATTTATATGATGTTCAGATAGTTTTGGTACTCTCTTCAAATAATAATGATGCTAGAACCTCTATTTATATGAATCAACACCCCCCCCCCCCACGATGAAGAGCTCAATATGGGAATGAGACCATCCAACTAAGGTAGTATCCCCTATCTTCCAATGGTGAGGGGTCTTACAATATACTACCATATATGTTATATGGTGTTCTAGATTAGGTATATTATATTCATTGATTATGTGTTGTTTTGTCCTACATCTTGGATTTATTGAGAGGTACTCTCTAATATGTCTAGGGTTATATTTTTTACATCATAATTGGGTGGTTATGATAGTAGGGATAAATAATCATTTAAATTAGCTATATTCTTGTAAATTGTGTTGGGTTACTGTGGTTTTATAGATTTGTGAAACATTATTATCAGTTGAGGAAAATAGGGCGTGGTACCCCCTAGGTTGACATGAATACTTCATGAATGGGAAATTCCTCCCATATGTTCTTTAGAAGATATTTGGATGTCATATAGCTTATATAGATCAAATAAATTGAAACCTGTGACTCCTAAGGCACCCATTGGTTCCCTCAAGATGTGAGGTACACATGGGATATCTACATCATACTTTGTGGTATTTTTTTTACTCTTATAATTGATGGATTTCTATGGGATGAGAACCATTGTGAAGTTCATTTGAGATAACTAATAATTCCATTTATTTATGGTAATTATCATACTTGAGTATATCTATATCCATTGATGTCTCACTTGAAGTTACTATTTCATAACAAGAGTTTTTATGAAATTTTTTTGTATATACATTTTTATTTTAGATAATCCCAGATTTCATGTTTATAATCACCCCTATAGGTCATTACTCTTTCATGTATTGTTATTTTTAGGTGATGTAGGGTTGAGTGCAGGTTTCAGTGGATGTGGAGTAGTTACATAATATTCAAATATGATTCTTGGTGATTCATTACAGTATAGTATGGAGATTAGAGGTTCATGATGGTTGAAATGAGTTTTACATCTAGATATTGATCCAATATTTCACAGATTGATGAGGTAGTTTTTAGAGTCTTTTATTTGTCAGATATAGAGGCTTATTGGATGTACAGTTCCATTAGTATTTTAATATGAGGAATTGTACTTTTATTTTAGTTATTATTATTATTTTGAAGATTGTTCAAAAATAAATACAGTTATATTTTCACACATATACTTATATATTATATTGTTCTTGATACTCATTTTTTCATTGGAGATATGTTTCATTTAATGGTTGATAAAATCAATGTATTCCCATATTGTGTGATATTCCAACTTGTTTCTAATCACTAGACCATAGATTATTGGATGTGGTATAGGTGTAGGACACCTGGATTACTATCAAATAGGGAAGTCCCCCCATGGCTTGGTTCATGATAATACCGAGTGAAGATGTTTTGAAGGGAATAAATTCCAAAAATGGGTTATATTACCCAAAAAAATATTCTTGGAGGAAGAAAATAAAATAGATGAGATGTTGTATGTAAAGACTATAATTATAATATATGTTCAAATTTTTCTAAAAAATCAATTCTTTATAAATAAAAAAGATTAATAATAACATTTATTCTCTATGAGATAAAGATATTTTCCTTCTACATTCATTCAAAGTCATAGAATATGTGTGTTTCAATAAAAATATTTGAAGCATTATTGATACCTATGAATTTTATGTAGTATAAAATATCTAGAATCTTCAGGAAAAAATATCAAATATTATAGAAGATATTGATAATGATTTATATAGCTCATTAGAAGCACATTATCCTAAGGAATCAATTATGATAAAAAGAATAGATAAAACTGATTGCTTTAATATTATCAGTGGCTAAAAATGGCTAGTGTAGATGAGGATAATGAAGTATTTATACCAAAATTCTATATTATATCATGTGGAGAAAATTATTTTTTGTGATTTTTATAGAAATGATAATTTGTTTTAGATGGTGAATTTAGAGCTTATCCAAATTGAGAATGAATCATACACGGTAGAACGTATCAAGGTTAGTTGAAAAGATTTTTAACCTAATGAAATGGGATTCCCATAAAAAATTAAATTTATTTGAAATTATTAGTTTAAATTAGGAACTAATAATGTGAAAGTGATACCTCTATATGGAAGGTATTTATTTAAATTAATAATTTTATCTTATATTTATGTTGGAAATAATTTGATTATAATTTTTAATATTAGCATAAAGAAAATTCAAGGAATTTTATATGAATTTCAAATTATAATTCCTAATGGATTGAATAATGATGTTGTGTACATATACCACTTTAATAGATTTCATATCCTGAAGATGAGAAAAACAAAGATTGGCTAATGAATTTACTTTGTGGACTAAAGATTTTACCAAGACTATGGTATTATTGAGTTCATCAGTATTTTAAGAATCTATATTTATAGCATGTTGGATCTTTTTATTAATCAATATAAAACACGAAGAGTGATAAAAGTGTATTTTTTATCATATATAATAAACTTTTATTGATCCAATAAACAGTTTTTAGGATGCTTTCATAATTCGTGAGGTGTGAATTTCAAATATCAATGTTTAGAGAATTTTAATTTTCCTTATCTTATAGGTGATGTAAAGAATACATTGAACATTTAACTATCAATATATATGTTATAACAAGTTTCAAAAAAAAATTATTGAGTTATTTGTGGGTAATTAAAAAACCATTTGAAAACCAAATTATTTTTTTCTTTAGATAAAGATGGGAAAGAAGAAAATTTAATAGAATACATGCTGGTCATTTAGAGGTTACTATAACTAATAGTGAAAATACCCACCATTGTGTTTTCTACTTTTCTGTCCCCTTAATAATTGAGTAATCATAATAATTATACTTTATAGAAGTTAAGATAATGTTTTTGTGTATAAATGAAATGATGAATTTTGGTTTTTTTTTACATTCCAATATCATAGGAGGAGTTGTTTGGATATATATATAGACTGTACCAGTTGAGTAGATGATATAAAATCGACATCTGATAATGTAATATATTATATAGGATTTCATTTTTTTGGGACATGTAAAAAATTATATTTCAACTCTTAATGAAATTAGGATGTTGAATATATTGTGGCTACTCAAAATTGTATGAAACTATTTTAGATAAAGTAACAACATAATGATATGTGATTTGATGTGATGTCTCTTATTAGAATCAATTATGACAACTCAAGTACTATCAACATTATAAAAAATATATTCATTAACTAAAGGATGTAGAAAATTTAAATCATGTATTCCATCATCGAGGATATGGATGAACATAAGTTAGTGAAGATGGGGCATTATCCTACCGAATGTCAAGTAACATATAGAAAGATAAAATACTTACCCTAGGAGGTATATGAGAGGAATCATCTTTCAATCATATCCTAGTGGACCCCCCACATAACGGTAGTATAGACGTGGGATCCTCACTCAAAAGGTATTGTATTGATGTCTTAATATAATGGTCGTTATTATTTTCCTTATACAACCCACATAGAAGTGACCTTTCCATTCACTAATAAAAGGGGGGATATATTTATCATTTATGGGGGAGAGATTTCTCAAGTATTTTGAGGGGGTTAGTGAAAATAATAAATGGATAGAACTCGTTATTTTTATATTGGGGGAGTAAGAATGCAAGATGAAATGTGATGTTGTTCCATAACAATAAATTATAGACATCAATTGGTGATCAAGAAACAAACTAAGTAAATAATTGAAAAATTAACCATTTTACACTTTTCTGTAACATTGATATTGATGCATGTAGACATAGAGTATTTTTTTGTAAATACTCGACCACTACATGGAGTAATAGAGTGCATATAGTGAATAAGTAAAAGGTTTCCATGATTTGTCAATATGTGAGAAATTATTAGTGAATTATTTTCTACAAACCAAGAAGATTAAATTTTTATTAAAAACACATCATGTGTATTTTGGGTTTTTATAGGTTGTATTTAATTACATGGACTGTAAAATAAGTACATACATTGTGACTCTTGATGAATTAATGAATTTATATCCATTGGATGTGTTTCTAATTGTTTTTTTTTATTCTCACAAATGATTCTAGTCAACAAAGAATCTTTATGATAAGTCACAAAATTATAGGTTTCATAAAAGAACTATTTTTTAAGGAGAACATATCACTTAAATGAATGGTTTTTGCAAAGGAATGTGTATTTTTAGAATTAATTGTTTTCAAAAAGTAGTAGTTTCATGGGGGAAATTTTTTAATATCAAAAGGATGGTATATTTGTAATTGAAATGTGATACACAGATAAAATAATTTGTGAATTGAACATGGAAGAGTTATATGATCTATGGAATTAGTCTCTATAAATAGAAGAATTATTAAAATGGAAAAAATATATAAATAGAAGAAATTTAAAAAACTATTCATGGTGGAATCATTATTTTTTAATGAGTGGTGGAGATTCCAATGGACCGTAAAAGAAAAATATTTACTAAAGAGGGATTTTGTGATGGGTTAAATGTAATATTTTTTAGTGAATGTTTTTTAGGACCATATTTATATAATATTTCTTTCACCACATAATTAATTGGGGGAATTCATTTGATAAGATACTATAGGGTAGAAATAATTTCATCTACAAAATTGGATTCAATAAAGCAACTGCATCAAAAGAAAGAGGTAAAAAATAAATTAGGAATTCAGATTGAACATTCAATGTATGCCCAAATTCATGAGGTATATATATTAATGGAATATTGTGAATTATTTTTCTAGAATAAATTATAAATATAGTATTACATGAATCAATTTTTTTTGATATTGTGGGTTTTTTATTTTAAAACCATACTAGAAAATGGGAACTCATTTAACTACTGAAAAATGAGATTCAAGTCACACCAATGTAAGTGTTAACCATTTATGAGATAATTAGCAACATTTATGTAATAATCTTTAGGAATGTTACATTCACATTAGTTTATTGTGAAATGATTTCAGAATTGTCCTCGGTTGTCATCCAAAGGGATGATGACTCAACTATAAATATTGTAATCAGGAAATGTGTTGAGTGATTATAGTAAAAAAATAAATTTACATTGTATAATCCATGGATTAGCCTAGTGTGCATGGACAAAGTAAAAATTACTTTCTCACTCTTTATTTTACATATCACTTCCAAACTGATGTACAGGAGAGATGTGTTCCAACTGGAATGGAATAACATAAATGGAATGTATTAATAAAAGAAATCAATATAACCTAATTCATCACTCAATATATTTACCTTATATGGGAAAAATATTCTTATTGACCACATATTCACCCACAGCCTTCATATGTTATGAAACATTCTACATATCAATTTAAAATATTTAATGATCCATTTTGATGTCAATTAAAATACATCATGTTTGAAACATCCATTTTGATGATGAAATTAATGATTTTTCAAATCATTAAAATGGTTCATTCATATCTAGATATGAATGTTAGTGGGATTTTTAGTGTATTTAAATTTTTTTATCACATGGTACTCATTAGTAATGATATATTGATATTACCTTTTTTGGAAGGAATGCATTGTAAAATACCTAAAAACATAGCTTAAATAACCTATATACTAAGTATAAAAATCTATAGGTATATATCAAATAGATTTTCATCTAAGAAATACAAAACATATATATGTACTATTTTCATGTGGTTTAGTGTGAATAACTTCAAGTAGTTTTCTTTAATATTGTTACATAGTAAGTTTCATATGATATCATAATTCACATCTAATATGTTAGAAAATAAATACGTACATAAGATTCCTTATGGATAAATAATTAGATCCATGTAATATGAAATAATATATATTAAACCTGATGTATCATATGATTTAATAAATATTAGTATAATTAAATCATATTTTGTGCGAGTTATTAGATTGTAGTAAAAAAAATTCCTTGAGTATATAAGGAGTGAATATTTTTTCTTATTTTTTGGGATTTAGGAAGATCTCATTGGAAAGGTATACACTAATGAATAATTATAAAATTAAAAAAATATGCATTTAAATATAAATATGGTTTTTTATTTTTCTCTTTATTGGGGATATTATATGGGGGAGTTCCAAAAAAACCACCTTGGATTGATTCAAAATAGAGTTAGTAAAATATCATTGTATTAGATGTTGGAAATTAATCTCTTTGGATCATGATGTTCATCAATAAACATGTGATGGTTCATATAATATTGGAATAAATGGATCTCAACTAAGATAATTTTAATTCAACTTATCACTCTATTGAACTGAAATCTCAAAAATGAAAAAAAAAAGTTATTAAAACCCATCTTATTTGTGAGATAATTAAGAGATAAAAAGTAATTATCTATTTGGTTCCTACAAAAAAAAGTTATAAACCCATTGACAAAAACATCAATATATTAGAGGAATTATATTTATATATGTTTTACACCAATTTTATACATGGGAGACTAGTTTAATGGTTATTACCAATAAAAATATATCATGGTTATATGATATATGAGATATAAATTTACCATTTATTATTGTGTGTTTTATATTTTACGTAAAGAGATAATTGGTAGAAATACCTTAAAATATTAATTTGAGTGATCCATGATCGATGATTATCATAGATAAATAATGAATTAAGAATATTTTGACAATTTTATCATGTTTGGATTATTGTATATCATATTTGGTAATATAATGAGATAATAAGTAGTGATTTATTATCTACAATGAATCAATGAAGTATATATAGTGAACCATAATGGAAATTGTTTTATTTTACATCTATTGGTTTTTAAAAAAATTAATATCATAAATATAAATATCCCATGGAACCATAGGTTTACATTATTTGTACATTAGAAACATAACAACTATATTTTATAATAACTCTAATCATTTATCCTTAAATGTAATATATCATACCACCTATTTGAAATCACATTTTTAAGATTAATCCTTATAACTTGGGGAATAATAACATAAGAATTGTGTGAGAAATTTTTTTTAGTAATGAGTGATTAAAAAATTCATCAATATTAATTTGTATGACTAATTAAAAACTTGATCATAAGAGAAATTTCATTACATTTGGTGTGAAAACCATAAAACATAAGTGATCATAAATGTATATGGCATGAAAAAATAAAGTCACAAAATATCATCACAAAAAAATAATAGATATAACTAGTGTTATAATCATTTAATAAAATAATTGAATCATTTGGGAATTTGATCATAATAAATAACATCTATTTATTATGCCATAGACATTATCATAGGGTAACCTTACTCGCATAAGGAACGCCATCAATGATCAAGCTAAATAGAAACTAAAATGTAATCAAAAATACATATCTCATAAGATTTAAACTCATTACAAAATAATTTTAAGAATATAACTTACCCACCTATATCAAGTTAGTAATGTAAAAAATTATCCTTGGTATATAACAAAACAACTCATTCTTGTTTTATAACAAAACCACTCTTCATAGGTTTATAAGGGAACCACCAATTAAACATCAATAAATATGTGTTATGCAATACAATATTTTAATTATAACATTAAAAAGCATCCATGGAATGAAAATGGGTTTCATAAAATAACCATATAAAAATAATTCAATTTTAAGAAAGAACCCATTTATATAAAATTGGTTTAATAAAACATCCAAATCGCATAAATTTACATAAATAACTAAATCGTTTAACACCAAAAAAATTATAACCCAAAATGAAAACATTAAAAAAAATATAAGGGGACATATGAAACTGAAATCCATTAGAGATAGGTCATTTAAAGATAGAGAAAAAACATTAAAATATCTATTTTAAATCATTTTTTGTTTTTCAATGTAAAATTCATAGTGATGAGTATGTTTTAAAAAGTATCCTATGTTTTTAATAAAATTGCATAGAAAACATTTCATGAAATTGAATTTTGTTGAAAAATTGTTTTCCCCAAAAATAAAAAGATAACATAATTTAAAATTGAATTTCTTGTGAAAATTGAGTTTTAAAATGAAATTTTACAACTTAATGAATGGAGTATAATTTACCATGTCCATTAACATTACCAATGATTCCTATGGAAGATATTTAAACTCATGAATCATAAATATAAAAATATTAATTAATTATTTTAATAAATTATATATTTATCTTTTACTTTATATTTTTCATTAATGTAATTTATTTTCATGTGTTATATTATTATAATCATTATTCTATATTAGTGTTAATAATATTGAACATTTAAAACTAGGATTATAAAACAAGTGTCAATAATTATTTTTTATCCCAATTATAATAATTAAAACCCATTAAATATCCATGAATTTATGTTCTATAAATAAGGATAATTATATAATTATATTATATGGATGTTTTAATCACGTTTTGTGAATATGAAAATGGCGATGAACTAGTTTGGGTTATTTATAGATATCGATGTGTTAATTATGAACAACATTATTATTTTATTATTAAAAATGTAGCACCCTTATTTTGAGGTATGCAGCCTTTATTTATGCCTTTTTATGTGTTTAATGTGCATGGAATGAGTTGGTAAGAGTTTGGGAGAGTTTGGGATGGTTTTGAATAAGTTTGGAGGCTTTTCCTAGGGATCACGGTTTGAGAACGGTTAGGGGAAACCATGCGGGTTCTCCAGGAAACCGTGCAGGGGGAGACAGTAGGATTCACACGACCTGCGTACGATTTTCCAAACCGTGCGAGGAAACTATGTGGACCCCTCCTCTCGAGACAGTGGCGTGTGCACGGTTAGCGCACGGTTTGTCAAACCGTGAAAACTAACCGTGCGACCACTTAAAGGAAGTGTTTTTAAATTCGAGCTCCTTCAGGCTTGACCTATTTCACTCCCAATTTTCTCCTACTCAATCCTCACTTGATATTTTGGGTTCTAAGAGGTTTAAGGTTCTCTCCCACTTATTTGGAAGCGATTCAAAGGGGTTTTTTGGTGTTTTGAAGGCGGTTTCTCCTAGGTAAGTCTCTCCTCTTGGTTTCTTTGTGGTTTCCTCTAGATCTTCATCTCCCAATTTCTCTAGGTTTTATATATCTACATTCGTTACATGTATATCTAGTGTTGGGGTTGCCTTGGGTGTTGATTCTAAGTCATGTGGATGATAGGGAAGGATATCTAGAGTGGTTTTCATGTAGTGTTTTCTCGGATTGGGGTGTGGTTGCTTGTGGGTCGATTTCACCAGAACCCTAATGGTAGGTGGCTTCTCTCTCGACTCCACTTGGTTAGAACTAGCGGTTTTGGTTACAATTATAGCATCCCGTCTTTTTATAACATAAACTTTCATTTCATTACACAAAACTGAGGATCGTTAAGGTTTAGTGTCTTGGAAACAAGGATCATAATACATAAAAAAAACATAAAACATTCTTCTTAAACACTTGAAAGGCTTCTCCTTTAGTTCATACTATGTTCATTATGCATCTCATAACCTGGGGACATATATCAAAAGAAGGGGTGAGAAGAAGGCCCAGTAAGGGAAACAAGAGAAACATTTTATATGTGAACTTGAGATACTTCACCAAGGACATGAAAAGAACTTTAAGGCATGAGAAATAAATCATGAGATACATCATAATAAAAATAACATTTTTCATAAATTGAATATGTGGCTGCAACATTTAATATTGACAATTGTTTCGTTTCACCAAGTTCCATCCCCAAGGTGTCGTTAAAAATTACCAAGGTTATTCACCAAGGCGTCGTTAAAATGGTCATCTCTAGAGATTAAGTCTTTACCCAATGCATTGGAGCGCTATCAGGGCGCACCCTTAAATTTGCCTTTATTATCATCTGAGCCACATGTATCATCATCAAACATTTCATAAATAACTCATATAGAATAAAATAAATGGGTTTCATTTCATAATCATAACGTTTTAAAAACTGCTTTAAAGACACGATCTTTACATTACTTTAAACCCACGGAAAGGGAAAGCGGGTATCATGTATGTAAATCACAGAATTTAAAATAGAACATTTTTATATATATGTAAATACCCCTGTAGAAATAGGAGCTTTGAGTATTCACTTTATAACATAAAATAATTTTGAGAAAAGAGAGGCATTTTGAGACGAAAATTCTGCAGCATAACGGCTATGTTACAAGGTTTTAGAAAACTTTGAAAAGAGAGGGAACATGGGTCGAACAATCATAATTGACCCATAAAACAGTAGAGGGACAGAATAAGAAGGATATATGGACATGGTGATGCAATTTTAAGGACATACCATTTGAAATGAAAAACATGGAAGGAAGACAAAAATTTAATTTCTCTTATGACAATTCGGCAGCCTAACGGCGTCACTTAAACTTCAAAAAATGAATTGAACAAATAAAATAGGGTCTCTCATCATATGATCATAAGAGATCAGTATGATAGATATAGAGATCATACCCCAACATAATAAAAAGGAACTTGAAAGATTTGACATGAAAATCGAACTTGAAAAATGAGAAGGGTGAAAGAATCACTTAAACATTCGGCAGCCTAACGGCGTCACTTAAACTTTCATAAAACGAAATGATGAGAGTAAGAGGGGATCTCCCATCATATAAACATTAAAGGGAAGTAAGAGGAATATAAAAGAACATCCTCTCACATAAAAACATGGAGCATAAAAGGAATGACATAAAAGAGGTTACATGAAAAGAAAGAGAGGGGTCGGATCCCTTACCTTAAAACGTGACTCTTGAAACTCAAATGATTGGACCTTGAGGGCTTGGGGGCACCTTGGGAGGACTCCTTGGAAGGTAAGAAGATCAGAACTTCGTTGGGGGAGAGTTGGGAGTGAAAACTAAAGGAGGAAAGGGTGGGTATTTATAGGGAAAGTGAGGGGACAAGGCATTAATGGCCAAGGGACACCTCACATGTGCTTTTCTCAAACCCATGTGCTCTCCCTTGGAATTTATCATGGAGTTAGGCCACATGGGGCCCCCAAAACAATAATTCATCACCCTTGGCCGGACAACCCTCAAAATATCTCATGACATCATCATGACACAGTTATGATGTCATTAAACATACCGAAACCCTAAAACTGTAATTTTACTATTCACTGAAAATTCAACTTTCTCAGAATAATCCCAAAATTTTACCTTAACCAAATATCGATGCTCTTAGTACATTTATGAACTCCATTTTATAAAAATAATTTTCTAAATATTTTTAATTTAATTTTTAAATAAAAGCACTATTCATCAAAAATTCATTTTTTTCAGAAAAATCCCCAAAAATTACCTTACCACAATATTGATGCTCTGAGTTCAAAAATAAAGTCATTTTTATAAAAATAATTTTCTAATCATTTTTAATTAAATTTTTAATAAAAAAGCATTATTCACCTGAAAAAACTAATACTTGATTAATTATTTATGAAACTGTTATTTACCCATTTTATTGAATCACATTACTTAATCTAGGTGTCCAAATTATATTAAAACTTTCTTTGAGTGAAATTACTAATCCATTTGGTCACATTACTAATCCTAAGCGTAAAATCACTATTCATAATTTACTATTCATCAAAAATTAAGTTGATCTTATTAGACTCCAAATTCCTTACTGAACACTTTTGTAGAAGACCATTTTTTGAAAATCATTACACATCATTAGTTATTTAGGGTTTACATAAATATTTTAAAATATCCCTTTTTCAAAATTCATCAATAAAATACATTCTAAAATTATCTAGACATTTGAAATTTCACAAACATCACTAAAGGAAGAAATCTCAATTTATTCACCCAAAAGGATTACACAAGGAAGCTAGGGTCTCGTCACATAGCTCCTTATAACACCTGCATAAGACCTAAGTGTAAGGTGTGATATGGTGAGAGAATATGAGGGAGGCTCAAATAACATTGCCCTAGTATTAATCTCTACTAAATTGAACTTCTCTCGTAGGCGTTTCCGTTCAAGCTTGACACGCTGGAGTTCGGCTTGGGCTTGGTCCAAAGTGAAGCCCACAGATGCTACCTCCTTCCCAAGCTCTAATAAGTGGGCTTCATAAGGGTTGAGTCTACTGGATGAAGACATCGACTCCTCTTTCTGCATTAACCATTAACATCTTATTAAATCAATAAGAGTAAGTTAATATACTACTCAAAAAGATTGGGTCGTTACATTCTTCCCCCCTTAAGAAATTTCGTCCCCGAAATTTATACTTGAGGCCTAGTCGAAAAGGTGAGGGTACTTTTGCTTCATCGTTTCCTCAGGCTCCCAAGTCGCTTCTTCATACTTATGATTCCTCCACAACACTTTCACAAGGTGGGTAGTCTTGTTTCGTAGGACCTTGTCTCTACGGTTTAAGATCTCTACTGGCTGCTCCTCGTAATAGAGGTCATGTTCCAGTTGTACCACCTCTGGGTTCAGTACATGCGAAGGGTCGGGTATGTACTTCCTCAAGAGAGATACATGGAAGACATCATGAACTTGAGCTAGGTTCGGTGGAAGTGCTAGACGATAGGCCACTACTCCTATGCGATCAAGGATTTCATAGGGGTCAATGTACTTAGGGCTGAGCTTCCCTTTCTTCCCAAACCGCATGACTCTCTTCCATGGAGAAATTCGAAGGAAGACTTTGTCACCAACACCAAACTCCAAGTCCCTTCGACGATTGTCAGCATAGATCTTCTGCCGACTCTGAGTAGCCTTTATGTGTTGTTGGATGGCATGAACCTGTTCTATCATCTCTTGCACGAGATCAGGCCCAAGAAGCTTCCTCTCACCAGTTTCATCCCAACAAGTAGGAGTTCTACACCGCTTTCCATATAGAGCTTCATAGGGTGCCATCTGAATACTCGAATGGAAGCTGTTGTTATAGGAGAACTCAACTAATGGGAGGTGTTGATCCCATCCACCTTTAAATTCCATTGATCACAATCTCAACATGTCTTCGAGTGTCTGAATAGTCCTTTCAGATTGGCCATCAGTTTGAGGATGATAGGCCGTACTAAAATTCAATTCAGTATTCAGAGCATGCTGAAGACTTCTCCAGAATTTTTATGTGAATCTTGGGTCACGATCAGATACGATGGATAGTGGTACCCCATGCAACCTTACCACTTCCTTCACGTATATCTTGGCAAGCTGATCCAGAGAGAAATCTTCCCGAATAGAGATAAAATGGGCTATCTTGGTGAGACGGTCCACAATAACCCATATCGCATTGTTTCCTTTGGATGTTTTTGGGAGACCAGTTACAAAGTCCATAGTGATATTATCCCACTTCCATACTGGTATGGGTAGTGGTTGTAATACCCCCTTAGGAAGTTGTCTTTCTGCCTTTACTTGCTGACACACTAGGCACCTTGTAGTGTAATCAGCAATCTCCCTCTTCATGTTATCCCACCAATAATGATCACGAAGGTCTCTATACATCTTAGTGTTTCCCGGGTGTATAGAGAATGTAGAGCTATGAGCTTCATCCATCAATTCTTTCTTTATCTCCGGAATAGATGGAACACATAGTCTTGTACGAAATTTCAATACACCTTCTTGATCAATATTGAAATCAGGGAACTTCTCATCCTTTACAGCCTCAAACTTCTCCTGCAGCAAAGGATCTTCTTTTTGAGCCTTCTTGATCTTCTCTAGTAATGAAGGTTGAGAAATCATTTGGGATAGGTTTGATGATGTCCCTCTCCTTATAATTCCCATGTCCAATTTTACTAGATCTTTAATCAAGGGATCTCCTACGATCCTCATTGTTGCCAGAACAACAGGATCTTTCCTGCTTAACGCATCCGCGACTTTGTTTTCTCTTCCAGGGTGATAATGAATTGAACAATCATAGTCTTTAATAAGCTCCAACCATCTCCTTTGTCTCATGTTCAATTCTTTCTGTGTGAAAATATACTTTAGACTTCAGTGGTCAGTGTATATATCACATTTCTCCCCATAAAGATAGTGCATCCATATCTTTAGAGAAAAAACAACTGCCGCCAGTTCTAGATCATGCGTAGGATAATTCTGCTCATGAATCTTCAACTGTCGAGATGCATAAGCAATTACTTTGTCATTTTTCATGAGGACGCACCCAAGCCCTTTCAGAGATGCATCACTAAAAATAATGAATCCTTCTCCGATAGAGGGTAGTGTTAAAACAGGTGCAGTAACCAATCTCTTCTTCAGCTCTTGGAAACTTTCCTCGCATTCCTTTGTCCAGATGAACTTAACCCCTTTTCGAGTCAACTTGGTTAGTGGATTAGAAATCCGTGAAAAGTTTTTCACAAAACTCCTATAATATCCTGCTAAACCAAGGAAACTACGAATCTCAGTTACTGTTGTGGGTTGAGGCCACTCCTCCACAACCATTGTCTTTGCAGGGTCAACCGAGATTCCTTCATTTGTTACGATGTGCCCCAAGAAAGCCACCTGTTGTAACCAAAACTCACACTTTCTGAACTTCCCAAAGAGCCTCTCCTTCCACATAGTTTTCAATATAACCCTTAGATGATCTTCATGCTCCTCACGACTTTTTGAATATATCAAAATATCATCAATAAAAACTACCACAAAGTTATCAAGGTAGTCCTTAAAGACTCTATTCATCAAATCCATAAAAATAACAGGAGCATTAGTCAAGCCGAAGGGCATAACAGTAAACTCATAATGCCCATATCTTGATCAGAAGGCAGTCTTTGGGATATCTTCCTTCTTCACCCTCAGTTGATGATAACCAGATCGAAGGTCAATCTTAGAGAAGAATTGAGCCCCGCTAAGTTGGTCAAATAAATCATCAATTCTTGGAAGAGGATATATGTTCTTCACTGTGATCCCATTCAGTTCTCTATAATCGATGCATAGCCGCATTGATCCATCCTTCTTCTTCACAAAGAGAACTGGTGCTCCCCAAGGAGACACACTCGGTCGGATAAACCCCTTCTCCAACAAGTCTTGGAGTTGTTTCTTTAACTCCTCAAGCTCCACATTTTCCATTCTATACAGAGTCTTTGATATCGGTTGAGACCCAGGTACGAGTTAAATGGAGAACTCTACCTCTCTTTCTAGGGGAGGTCCAGGTAACTCCTCAGGAAATACATCCATGTATTCCTGAACAATCAGAACATCTTCTATTTGTATGCTCCCTTTTCCTTCTTCATCATCACCGATTAACTCCATAAAGAAAGCTATAGGAGGTGCTTCTAGATAGGGGTCAGTTCGGGATATCTCTCCTTGGAAGATAACTGTAGGTCGTTCATTAAAGACTACTGAGATTTCCTTACTTCTGCATTTGATCTTAGCATTATACTTTGAGAGTCAGTCCATCCCTAGTATAATGTCGAATTCCATCATGGGAATGACTACTAGATTTTCGATAAGATTGTGCTCACCAAAGCAAACACTAGAGTCTCTAAATACTGTTGATGCAAGGATAATCCCACTTGGAGTCTTGACAGACAACTCTACCTCTAGAAGTTCGGGGATTGATTCTATATTCCTTGCAAACTTGGAGGAAATAAAGGAATGCGTAGAACCAGAATCAAATAAAGTACTTGCTAGTTTTGAGAGGACAACAAGAGTACCTGCTACCACATCGTTCGGGACTTCAACTTCAGCTGTTGTGATAGCGAAAGCATGACCTTGCTCTCTTGGCCTCTGCTGAGGTTGGTGGTGATTCCCCTCCACCGCCCTCGGATTTGGACATTGGTTAGCAAAGTGCCCAAGCTGTCCACACTTGAAGCATGTGACTTCGGGTAGGGCCAGAACCATCTTTCCTCTGTCGTTAGTGTTGGGAAGCTGAGGCTTCACCTCACTATGACAATTCCAAGCAATATGGCCTCCTCTTCCACACTTGTAGCACTTTCCACTTCCGTTCAAGCAGTTCCCCAGATGATTCTTCCCATATTTATTGCATGTGGTAAGTTGCATTTGCTTTCCACCTCTTCCCTGATCAAAAGACTTCCCTAAACTGGGCTCCAACGATCTCTTCTTTTTATTTGGTTTATGAGACCACTGTGTCTCACCAAACTCCAGCTCGACTTTCATAGCACTACGAACTATTTCTTCAAAGCTATCGTAGTCCCTGTTGGATAGATTCTTCCGTAGATGAGGTCGTAGTCCACCAAAGAATCTATTAACCTTCCCATTAGGGTCCATGACAAAGCTTGAGTTATAACGGGAAAGCCTTTTGAAGTTCATCTCATAGCTTCCGACAGATTCGTTCTCCTTCTGATTCAACTCGAGGAACTCTTTCTCCATTCTCATTCTCATGGAACGAGGGAAATACGTGTTAAGGAAAATTCCCTGAAATTCTTCCCACTCCATAGCTTCTATCTCTCCTCGTGGCTTCGTGTTTTTGATCAGTGACCACCACTGATCAGCTTCTCCCTCTAGGCGGTAAACATCAAGGGTGACTTTTTATTGTTCCGAACAATGAAGTACAGAAAAGATCTTTTCAATGGAGCTTATCCATTGTTCCGCAACCAATGGGTCAGTAGATCCACTGAATGTTGGCGGTCGTTGACGCATGAAGGACTCAAAAGAGTATTGTTCCCTTCGTGGTGAGGTCGGCCTCTCAGCTTGATTCAAGTTATTACTCATAACTTGAGTCAGTTGGTTCATCATTCGCATGAATGTTTCCATTCCGGCTTCCATCGGAGGGCCGTCAGCACATGGTGCATTGCGGTCACCATCGGCACGGTTCCTCCTATTGCTCGCCATATTCTAAAATAATAAAACCTTAGTGAGAAACTTATTTCATTTATGGATATTTTAACTAAGACTTCATGCTTAGACAATTACACTTTTCTATAATTCCTTCATAATGATTCATAAAAAGCTTGTGATTAACCAAACATATCCCCCGGGAGTGTCGTAACCAAGAGTGCAGCAAGGCCTGTTATCGTGCACCAGTTCCCATTCGAGTCTAGCTCAAAGCGGTGTTTTCGGGTTTTACCCCTATGTACATCGGTGCCAGAGCTGCCTCTACCTGCTCGTATCCAGACAGGGATGTATTTGTTTGATAAACCACTTACTCAATACTTACCAAAATACCAGGAAGTTTTCCTATATTTAAACTTTTCTATAGGGTTCTTACTAAAGTTTTTATATCCTAATTTCCACAAATAACTAAACCATCCTTTGAGACCAACTATAGCATCCCGTCTTTTTATAACATAAACTTTCATTTCATTACAAAAAACTGAGGATCGTTAAGGTTTAGTGTCTTGGAAACAAGGATCATAATACATAAAAAAAACATAAAACATTCTTCTTAAACACTTGAAAGGCTTCTACTTTAGTTCATCCTATGTTCATTATGCATCTCATAACCTGGGGACATACATCAAATGAAGGGGTGAGCAGAAGGCCCAGTAAGGGAAACAAGAGAAACATTTTATATGTGAACTTGAGATACTTCACCAAGGACGTGAAAAGAACTTTAAGGCATGAGAAATAAATCATGAGATACATCATAATAAAAATAACATTTTTCATAACTTGAAGATGTGGCTGCAACATTTAATATTGACAATCGTTTCGTTTCACCAAGGTCCATCCCCAAGGTGTCGTTAAAAATTACCAAGGTTATTCACCAAGGCGTCGTTAAAATGGTCATCTCTAGAGATTAAGTCTTTACCCAATGCATTGGAGCGCTATCAGGGAGCACCCTTAAATTTTCCTTTATTATCATGTGAGCCACATGTATCATCATCAAACATTTCATAAATAACCCATATAGCATAAAATAAATGGTTTTCATTTCATAATCATAACGTTTTATAAACTGCTTTAAAGACACGATCTTTACATTACTTTAAACCCACGGAAAGGGAAAGCGGGTATCATGTATGTAAATCCCAGAATTTAAAATAGAACATTTTCATATATATGTGAATACCCCTATAGAAATAGGAGCTTTGAGTATTCACTTTATAACATAAAATAATTTTGAGAAAATAGAGGCATTTTGAGACGAAAATTCTGCAGCATAACGACTATGTTACAAGGTTTTAGAAAACTTTGAAAAGAGAGGGAACATGGGTCGAACAATCATAATTGACCCATAAAACAGTAGAGGGACAGAATAAGAAGGATATATGGACATGGTGATGCAATTTTAAGGACATACCATTTGAAATGAAAAACATGGAAGGAAGACAAAAATTTAATTTCTCTTATGACAATTCGGCAGCCTAATGGCGTCACTTAAACTTCAAGAAATGAATTGAACAAATCAAATAGGGTCTCTCATCATATGATCATAAGAGATCAGTATGATAGATATAGAGATCATACCCCAACATAATAAAAAGGAACTTGAAAGATTTGACATGAAAATCGAACTTGAAAAATGAGAAGGGTGAAAGAATCACTTAAACATTCGGCAGCCTAACGGCGTCACTTAAACTTTCATAAAACGAAATGATGAGAGTAAGAGGGGATCTCTCATCATATAAACATGAAAGGGCAGTAAGAGGAATATAAAATAACATCCTCTCACATAAAAACATGGAGCATAAAAGGAATGACATAAAAGAGGTTACATGAAAAGAAAGAGAGGGGTCGGATCCCTTACCTTAAAACGTGACTCTTGAAACTCAAAGGATTGGACCTTGAGGGCTTGGGGGCACCTTGGGAGGACTCCTTGGAAGGTAAAAAGACCAGAACTTAGTTGGGGGAGAGTTGGGAGTGAAAAATAAAGGAGGAAAGGGTGGGCATTTATAGGGAAAGTGAGGGGACAAGGCATTAATGGCCAAGGGACACCTCACATGTGCTTTTCTCAAACCCATGTGCTCTCCCTTGGCATTTATCATGGAGTTAGGCCACATGGGGCCCCCAAAACAATAATTCATCACCCTTGGCCGGCCAACCCTCAAAATATCTCATGACATCATCATGACACAGTTATGATGTCATTAAACATACCGAAACCCTAAAACTGTAATTTTACTATTCACTGAAAATTCAACTTTCTCAGAATAATCCCAAAATTTCACCTTAACCAAATATCTATGCTCTTAGTACATTTATGAACTCCATTTTATAAAAATAATTTTCTAAATATTTTTAATTTAATTTTTAAATAAAAGCACTATTCATCGAAAATTCATTTTTTTCAGAAAAATCCCCAAAAATTACCTTACCACAATATCGATGCTCTGAGTTCAAAAATAAAGTCATTTTTATAAAAATAATTTTCTAATCATTTTTAATTAAATTTTTAATATAAAAAAACACTATTCACCTGAAAAAACTAATACTTGATTAATCATTTATGAAACCGTTATTTACCCATTTTATTGAATCACATTACTTAATCTAGGTGTCCAAATTATATTAAAACTTTCTTTGAGTGAAATTACTAATCCATTTGGTCACATTACTAATCCTAAGCATAAAATCACTATTCATAATTTACTATTCATCAAAAATTAAGTTGATCTTATTAGACTCCAAATTCCTTACTGAACACTTTTGTAGAAGACCATTTTTTGAAAATCATTACACATCATTAGTTATTTAGGGTTTACATAAATATTTTAAAATATACCTTTTTCAAAATTCATCAACAAAATACATTCTAATATTATCTAGACATTTGAAATTTCACAAACATCACTAAAGGAAGAAATCTCAATTTATTCACCCAAAAGGATTACACAAGGAAGCTAGGGTCTCGTCACATAGCCCCTTATAACACCGGCATAAGACCTAAGTGTAAGGTGTGCTATGGTGAGAGAATCTGAGGGAGGCTCAGATAACATTGCCCTAGTAGTAATCTCTACTAACTTGAACTTCTCCCGTAGGTGTTTCCGTTCAAGCTTGACACGCTGGAGTTCGGCTTGGGCTTGGTCCAAAGCGAAGCCCACAGATGCTACCTCCTTCCCAAGCTCTGATAAGTGGGCTTCATAAGGGTTGAGTCTACTGGATGAAGCCATCGACTCCTCTTTCTGCATTAACCATTAACATCTTATTAAATCAATAAGAGTAAGTTAATATACTACTCAAAAAGATTGGGTCGTTACAACAATTAATTTGTTTTCCTTGAAATAAATTGTGATTTTGATGTGATAAATTGGTTAGAAATCCATTTGGTCATGTTTTGGGGATTTTTGGGGAAAAATGGGTCTTACGGTTGAAAGTTCTTGTTGTTAAATTTTAAAATGTAGAATTTAAAGTTTGTTTCTTGGCTTGGGTTAAGGAAATGGTTTATGGAACTGTTTTTCAATAAAGAAGTTGTTTTATTAAATTGGAGTTTTGGCATGGAAAATGATAAATGAGTGATTTCAATAAATTGGTGATTTATTGAAGTGGATTAACATGTGTTGGAAATGGGAAATTGCATATTGTTGTGGCCTTGTTGCTTTTTTCTTATTGGTTGATTGAGTGTTATGTCTTGTGTTGGTTGTGTGGATTGGATGAGGAAGTGACACTATAAAAAAGGGGTGGATAGTGTACGGAAGGGCCACCATCAATATCAAGTGGGCGAGAAGTACCACTTGAGTGGATTGGTAATGAATGGATAGTGGACGGAAGGGCCACCATCAACAGAAAGTGGGCGGGAAGTACCACTTGAGTGGATTGGTAATGAATGGATAGTGGACGTAAGGGCCACCATCAATAGAAAGTGGGAAGGAATTACCACTTGATTGGATTGGTAATGAATGGATAGTGGATGGAAGGGCCACCATAAATAGAAAGTGGGAGCGAAGTACCACTTGAGTGGATTGGTAATGAATGGATAGTGGATGGAAGGGCCACCATCAATAGAATGTCAGCGGGAAGTACCACTTGAGTGGATTGGTAATGAATGGATAGTGGACGTAAGGGCCACCATCAATAGGAAGTGGGCAGGAAGTACCCCTTATGTGGATTGGAAATGAATTGGTTGGACGTGAAGTGACACCATGATTTGTTGTGTGCTTTGTTGGTGATGTTTGTAGATGGCACTTGTGAGTGAAATATGAAAATGGTAAACAGCTTGTGGCATAGTTGAATTGGCTTCATTACGTGGCATGGTTGATTTGGCTTCTTTATGAGGCATGTTTGGATTATGGAATGTTTGGATTATAAACAATTGGTAGCACAGTTTTGCTTTATATAAAATGTTTTATATAAATGTGATAACGGTTTTATCCTAGTGACGTGTGTAGGGAAGTCAATTGGGGAAATCTTACTAAGTATTAGTACTCAACCCCTGCTTTGGCACTTTGGTGATTTTTTAGATTTTGTATTCTGAGACACAAGTAATGGTAAGGCATCTCATTGCTAGTAGTTCATAGTGATTCTTGGGAGATGTGGTGATGCTTGGAGCATGGATCTTGGGGTGGATTCGTGGAGTGTGTCTTGGTTTACATTAGGTCTCTTGTTTAGTCTTCCACATAGTAATATGATATTGTGTTGGATTGTATTGGTTTTGGGTTGTATTGAGGAACAACTTGACTATCTTTTGGGAATACATGCTTGAATTTTTTATTGACATGCATCATATAGTGGCTGTTAGTGGATGGTTTGGTTGGGTTTTTCTTAAAATAAAATCATTCCCCAATTTTTTCTCGAATCCCTCAGCATTTATTTCCAGCCTTTGGTGCCTTGGGAACATTGCTTAAGGCTAGGTAACCCTCATCACCTCCTCAAGACAATGAGGTAGGGGCAGGGTGTTTCAAGTGGTATCAGTTTGTTAGGTCCTTATCTTTCAAGTGAGAGCAGTTGTTTGATCCTTGGTGTTGATCATTGGTCTTGGTGTTGACATTCGTTCTTGGCCTATTCCTTGAGTCGGGATGGTATCAAGGTATTAGATTGTCGTAACTTGGAATGTATAGCATAAAAGAAAGTAGCTAACCCTTTTATGCAGAACTTCATGTTACCAGGGATTTCGGTACATAATTGTTTTGGAGACACTTATAGGCATTGGAAATATCATTGTCCAGGGTGTAGCCAATGAGATGTGCATGGAATTTATGGTAGAAATGACTTCCCTCTAGGATGCATATTTCATTAGGAATAATGATTTATGGGATGAATTGAGAAATTGTTTTTCAAATGTGTGAAATTTTAATGTGAATAAAATTGGCATTTTGAAAATGGTTTGATTTTCAAAAAATGGTGAAACGTGGAAAATGTGGAAAGGTAGAAAGCCTCGTTATGATAGTGTTGTGTAATGTGATTTCAAATGGTAATTCTTGATGTCTATAGAAGTGAGACTCATGGTTGTTTGTTTTCTATTTATAGAAATGGCACTAGGTAGGCGTCATAGAGACCAACTGGAAGTGGCCGATGAGAACGTGGTTGCACCTGACCCCCAGGTGAACCAGCAGTTAGTCCAGAGCATAGTGAATGATTTCCAAGCTGTGGGAAGTGTGAATCGAGCATCGGTGGCTGAGCGGGATCTGTTGGGATCTCCAGGTGGAGGAAGCATAGTGGTACCCATGGGGAATAGTGGGAACTCTAATGCTAGGTTCAAGCGGGGGAGGGACACTTATTCCCAGGGTGGGAGTATGGCATATAATTCGACGACAGAATCAGTAAATCTTCCTCCAAATCCCTAGAACAAACCAGGATGTTTTCAGTGTGGTTCCACGAGTCACATCAAGTGGGATTGTATGGCACAACCTCGAGCATGTCATAATTTTAAGCATATGGGGCATCTGCAGCATTATTGTCGGAATGCTCCAAGGTCGGGTGTCCATGACACTCCTCAGGGGTTGCAGGGGTCTTATGCCTTAGCAGGACAAGGGAAGAAGCATACCCCTCGATAGCAAAGTAAAGTGGGTAATGGTAATTCTCAAAATACCACGACCCCTCAGCAGGGCAATAAGGAGCAGAGTGTGGCAAGTAAATAGTTGTTTGGAGCTGAGCAGGTTGTGGCGGATGATCAGTTGAAACCATCCACGGAGCAAGGTATTGTTCTTGAAAATTACATATTGATGAAAGTTTTGTTTGATACAGGTGCTTCACATTCTTTTATTTCTTCTCTCACCATTTATTTGTTGGGTTTAATGGTAGAAATTATGCCTATGGTTCTCAAACTTCTAACTCCTTTGGGTGAAAAAGAGTATCGAGCCTTCCTATTTAGAGCATGTCGTGTACTTCTATATGAGGTTGAGTTGATGTGGGACTTCTCAATGATTGAGATGGATGTATATGATATAATCTTGGTAATGCATTGGTTGATAATGTTTACATTCCACATTGACTGTTATTCATGAACGGTTAGTTTTGTGACGGAGGATGGCGTGAGACATCTCTTTAGTGGGGAGAAGAATGAAAGGCAGGGTGCAACGGGTTTGTTGGCACCAGTAGTGGTCACGTTATCATATCAGTTGGAGGTGTTTTCATTGTAATCGGAAGAGGTTTTTGAGCAGAGTGTTCTTCTGGTAGTGGTGGATCAGTTCATGGATGATTTTCTTGAAGAATTCTCTAGGTTACCTCTCGTAAGAGAAGTAGAGTTTACGATTGATCTCCTTCCAGGGACCAGTCTTATCTCACTTATTTATTACTAAATGTAGCCTTCTAAATTGCGGGAATTTAATGTCCAGTTGGAATATTTAGAAAACAAAATGTTTATCCGGCCTAGCACGTTTCTGTGGGCAGCGCCGGTGTTGTTTGTGAAAAAGGTGTATGAAGCTTTGAGGCTTTGTGTTGATTATTGTAGACTTAACCAAGTTACGATAAAGAACATATATTCACTTCCATGAATTGATGATTTGTTCGACCAGTTGAGGGGATCCCAATGGTTCTCCAAGATCGACCTGAGGTTGGGATATCATAAATTACAGGTGAGGAAGGACGATATTCTTAAAACAGCTTTCAGAAGTAGATATGGCCATTATAAATATGTGGTTATGCCCTTTGTTCTAATGAATTCACCAGTGGTGTTTATGGAATTGATTAATCGGGTATTTCAGAGATATCTGGATTCATTTATGGTGGTATTTTTAGATGATATTCTGGTGTATTCAAAGACAAGGCTGAAGCATGAGTAGCACATGGCGACAGTGCTGGGGATCTTGAGGATCATCAGTTGTATGCCAAATTTTCAAAGTGTAACTTTTGGATATAGAAAGTCCATTTTCTTGGCCATGTGATTTTTGAAAGGGGTGTTTCAGTGGATCCGTAAAATATAGAGGATGTTAACTCGTGGAAACCGCCAAAGAATGTGTTTAAGGTATAGAGTTTCCTCAGTATAGCTAGGTATTATCAGTGTTTTGTTCGTGATTTTTCACGTTTGGCTTCACCGATGACAACTTTGACAAGAAATAATGTTACATTCTAGTGGAATGAACAGTGTCAGTAGTGTTTCGAAGATCTAAAGGTTCACCATACATCAGCACCAATCTTGGTTTTTCCAGAACCAGGAAAGGGGTGCGTGGTGTATTGCGATGCATCGGGATCAGGGTTGGGGTGAGTTCTCATGCAAGGTAATCATGTGGTTGTGTATGGCTGACAGCAGTTGAGGGTGCATGAGAAGAACTAACCAACTCATGATTTGAAATTGGTAGTAGTGGTCCATGCTTTGAAGGTGTGGTGTCATTATCTCTTCGGTGAGAAATTCATGGTATATACAGATCATAAGAGCTTGAAGAACATTTTCTCACAAAGGGATTTTAACTTGAGGTAATGGAGATGGTTGTAATATCTCCAGATGTTTTATTTTGACTTTATGTACACATAGGGTAAGGGAAATTCGGTGGTGAATTCATTATGTAGAAAATCATATGCTCAGGTGGTGAAACATGCATCGGACAAGTGGCAGTTGATGTCAGTTATAGCTGACATGCGGTTGGAATGTGATGACCAGGGTGATAGAGCGGTCTTCTTTCTAGTTTTGTTGATTCCTAACTTGGTTGGCCTGGTTAAAGAGGTACATATATCTGATTCCAAGTGTGTGACCATGAGGTCGAAACTCAATGGTGGGGAGACCATTGAGGGTTGGCAACTGAATGGAGATTCAGTTTTGTGTTTTCGGAATTAGATGGTGGTACCAGTTTCTTGTCAGGAGGATCTTCTCAGGGTGTATCATCATTCCAGGTGTTTTGTTCATCCTGGAATTCAGAAAATTCATAAATCATTAAAAGCACAGTTCTGGTGGGCTGGTATGAAAAGAAGAGTGTATGAGTTTGTTTCGAGATGCTTGACTTGAAAACAGGTCAAGGCAGAGCATCAGAGGCCAGCAGGAATGTTGTAGTCTTTACCAATCCCTATTTGGAAGTGGAAAAAAATAGCGATGGATTTTGTCACAGGTCTCCCAAGAACGATCAGAAAGCACGATGTCGTTTGGGTGATAGTGGATTGGCTAATGAAGTCGACCCATTTCATTCCAATTTGTGAATCTCATACGGTGGAGGATCTATCCAAAATCTATATCCGAGAGGTGGTAAAGAGGCATGGTGTTCTAGTTTCGATTGTATCCGATAGAGATCTGAGGTTTACATCTCGTGCCTAGAAATACTTGCAGCTAGCCCTTGGGACACAGTTGACTATGAGCACGGCATATCACACTCAGATGAATGGTCAATCCGAGAGGATGATACAAACTTTGGAGGATATGTTGTGGGCTTGTATCATGGATTTTGGTGGCTTGTGGAAGGATCACTTTTCATTGGTTGATTTCTCATACAATAACAGTTATCAGGCATCCATACATATGGCTCCGTTTAAAGCGTTGTATGGGCAGCCTTGTCGTTCTCCACTATGCTGGGTGGAAATGGGTGAGTCCTCTATGGTTGGACAGAGCCTTGTCCAGGAGACTACTTAGAAGATCAAGTTAATCAGGAAGAGAATGTAGATGGCTTAGAGTCTTCAAAAATCATATGTGAATCATTTTCGACGGTCGTTGTCGTTTGAGGTGAGTGATCATGCTTTCTTGAGGATCTCTCCTAGGTTGGGACATCATCCTTTTGGGAAGCCGGGAAAGTTATCTCCAAGGTATATTGGACCTTTTGAGATTCTTGAGCAAGTTGGTGAGGTGGATTATCGTTTGTCATTGCCACATAGGTTCAGTGCGGTGCAAAATGTGTTTTATGTGTTTCAGTTGAAAAAGTATCAGTAGGATCTAGGGTATGTTATTCAATAGGATCATGTTGAGCTAGAGCTAGATGCTTCATTGGTGCATGTGCTAGTGCAGGTTGTGGATAGGCAGGAGAAAGTCTTGTGGGGAAAATCATTGGTCTGGTTCGGGTTTTGTGGCAGCACGGCCAGATCCAAGAGGTGACTTGGGAGCGGGAGAAAGAGATGGTCAAGCAATGGACCGAGCTCTTTCAGCAAAGGGTGGGTTCACTACTTTCCGATGACGGAAAGTCCAATGGTGGGGAGAATTTATCACCCTTGGTTTGAGGTATGCAGCCTTTATTTATGCCTTTTTATGGGTTTAAAGTGCAAGGAATGAGTTGGGAAGATGTTGGGAATGTTTGAAATGGTTTTGAATAAGTTTAGAGGCTTTTCTTAGCGAGCACAATTTGATCATGGTTAGGGGAAACCATGAGGCTTCTCCAGAAAACCGTGCAGGTGAAGGAAGTAGGATTCACACGGCCTGTTCAAGGTTTTCCAAACCGTGCGAGGCAACCATGCAGACCCCTCCTCTCGAGATAGTGGCGTGCACACGGTTAGCACACGGTTTCTCAAACCGTGCAGACTAACTGTGCGACCACTTAAAGGAAGGGTTTTTAAATTTTGGCTCCTTCAGGCTTGACCTATTTCACTCCCAATTTTCTCCCACTCAAGTATCACTCGGGATTTTGGGTTCTGATAGGTTTATGGTGCTCTCCCACTCATTTTGGAAGCAATTCAAAGGGGTTTCTTGGTGTTTTGAAGGCAGTTTCTCCTGGGTAAGTCTCTCATCTTGATTGCTTTGTGGTTTCTTATAGATCTTCATCTCCCTCTCTCTCTCTATTTTCTAGATCTACATCCTTTTCATGTAGATATGGTGTTGGGGTTTCCTTGGGTGTTGATTGTAAGGGTTTTGGATGATAGGGAAGGAGATCTAGAGCGGTTTTCATGAAGCGTTTTCCCGGATTGGGGTGCGGTTGCTTGTGGGTCGATTTCACCGGAATCCTAAAGGTAGGTGGATTCTCTCTCAACTCCACTTGGTTATAACTAGTGGTTTAAGTTACAATTAATTTGTTTGGATTGAAATTAATTGTGATTTTTATGTGCGAAATTGGTTAGAAATCCCTTTGGTCATGTTTTGGGGATTTTTGGAGAAAAGGGGGTCTTACGGTTGAATGTTATTGTAGTTAAATTTTAAAATGTAGATTTTAAAGCTTGTTTCTTGGATTGGGTTAAGGAAATGGTTTATGAAAATGGTTTTCAATAAATAGGTTTTTTTTTGAATCGGGGTTTTCGCATGGAAAATGATAAATGAGTGATTTCAATAAATGGGTGATTTATTGAAGTGGATTAACATGTGTTGGAAATGAGAAATTGCATATTGTTGTGGCCTTGGTGCTTTGTGCTTGTTAGTTGATTTAGTGTTATGGCTTGTGTTGGTTGTGTGGAGTGGACGAGGAAGTGACACTATAAAAAGGGGATGGATAGTGGACAGAAGGGCCACCATCAATAGCAAGTGGGTGGGAAATACCACTTGAGTGGATTGGTAATGAATGGATAGTGGATGGAAGGGACACCATCAATAGAAAGTGGGTGGGAAATACCACTTGAGTGGATTGGTAATGAATGGATAGTGGACGGAAGGGCCACCATCAATAAAAAGTGGGTGGGAAGTACCAATTGAGTTGATTGGTAATGATTGGATAGTGGACGGAAGGGCCACCATCAATAGAAAGTGGGAGGGAAGCATCACTTGAGTGGATTGGTAATGAATGGATAGTGGATGGAAGGGCCATCATCAATATCAAGTGGGAAGGAAGTACCACTTGAGTGGATTCGTAATGAATGGATAGTGGATGGAAGGGCCACCATCAATATCAAGTGGGTGGGAAGTACCACTTGAGTGGATTGGAAATGAATGGGTTGGATAGGAAGTGCCACCATGATTTGTTGTGTGATTTGTTGCTGATGTTTGTAGATGGGGCTTGTGATTGAAATATGAAAATGGTAAATGGCTTGTGGCATGGTTGAATTTTCTTCCTTACGTGGCATTGTTGATTTTTCTTCCTTGTGGGCATGTTTGGATTATGGAATGTTTGTCTTATAAACAATTGGTAGCTTGGTTTTTCTTTATATAAAATGTTTTATATAAATGTGCTAACAGTTTTATCCTAGTGGCGTGTGTAGGGAAGTCAGTTGGGGAAATCCTACTAAGTATTAGTACTCACCCCTTACATTGGAACTTTGGTGCTTTTGTAGATTTCGTATTCTGAGACACAGGTAAAGGTAAGGCATCTCATTGCTAGTGGTTCGTGGTGATGCTTGGGAGATGTGGTGGTGCTTGGAGCATGGAGCTTGGGGTGGATTCGTGGAGTGTGTCTTGGTTTACTTTGGGTCTCTTGTATAGTATTCCACGTAGTTCTCTGATGTCGTGTTGGATTGTATTGGTTTTGGGTTGTATTGAGGAACAACTTGGCTGTATTTTGGGAATACATGCTTAAATTTTTTATTGAAATGCATCATATAGTGGCTGTTAGTGGATGGTTTGGTTGGGTTTTTCTTAAGTTCAAATCATTCCCCAATTTGTTCTCGAAGCCCTCAGTATTTATTTCCAGCCTTTGGCGCCTTGGGAACGTCGCTTAAGGCTAGGTAACCCTCATTTCCTTTTCAATCCAAGGAGGTAGGGGCGAGGTGTTGCAAAAATATATCCCTATTAATTTTATATATTAATTATAAATATCATATATAATAATTATATATACACTAAAACTAGACATTTTTATAAGTGAATAAAAAAGAAGAATGTTTATCTATGGAGGTGGTATATATCACAATAAAAAATTAACATTTTCGTTTTTATGAATTTAAAAGGAGAGAGATATAAATTAATATACCATACTTATAATAAATTATAATTATTGTAATTATACTTATGATATCATATTATTATGTTTAAATTAGATTTCATGATGATGAAAAGACCATAATGAAATAGAATAATGGTTAGGTTATGAACTTATATTACACTTCTAGGATTATCACCTTTGAAAAGGGGATTAAAAAATTAATTATTGGTGTATTTAGAGAACTATAATATCCATAATGTGTATTTTATTTTATAGGAAGGGGTATATTAGAGTTTTTTTCAACCATAAGGGGTTTCTCTGTTATGGAATTTGTTGAGAAGAGTGACCCTTTTACAATTTAAAATTTGTAACATTTTTTTAAATAAAAAAATTATTTTTATAATGGAAAGAAAATATCAAGGAAATTGGATCCAAAGTTGATAAATAATAGGGTGTATAATAGTTGTGTTCATGAAATAGATCCAACATTCAATTAACAACTTTTTAGGCCCTTTTTCTCCAATGATACTAATTTTAACCATTCTAGTTTTCACCACATGAACTTGTTTTTTTCAAGTTTATATATCATTTATACCAGAAATAAGTTGGGACTTATAATATAATATGTTTAGAATGGTTATAAATATAAAATAAAATTTTCAATTTAATTTTGAAAAGTGATTAAAAATAATTTCAAAATGGAAAATGTATAATTTATTAAGATAATTTTTTAAAAAATATAACATAAATTATAAAATGTCAAATATTGGTTTATAAATTAAATAAAAATTTTATTAAAATTATGAATTCTCAATTAAATATAGTATTAGTTATTTCAAAAATGGTTTCATAAATTTCCATTTCATAATACAAATTTCCAAATGTTCAACTAATTTGGAAAAATGGTATATTGGAATATTCACCTATAAATCAAATGTTTCAGAAAAATACCGTAATTTTATATTATGTTTTATTATTATTAGTAGAACCAAAATTATGTTAATTTATTATATTTAATTTAAATTATAATATAATTTAATATTTAGATAAATTCATGATATATAAAATAAATTTTTTTATATTGGAAAAATATTTTTTTTCAAAATGTGTTATACTTTTTTCTATTAATTTCTATTATTTATTAATTAATTTACTAGTAATATATAATTCATATTATTAATATATATTTATTTAATTTAATCCTAATATACTTATTTTTTTAATTAAAATCTCAATATTCAAAAAAATAAATTTTTATGCATAAATTTGAGTTTTTAGTTTTTTATCTATACTAATTTAATTTAATTAAGAATAAATTTTCTATTTATTTAAATTATAAACACATTTAATATTTTTTACACTCATTTTTAAACATTATTATTTAATTAATACCCTACAATGACATATATTTTGTAGGTTTTATTGATTCATGATGAGGATTCCAATGAATAAACTATATATTTAATGGGGAAAACACATAGGTTTATGTTCTACCACCATTAATAAGTTTTTTATCCCTAAAATTTCATTACATATATGAAACAAAGGGAGCATACATTTTTCTCATCTCATCCCCATGTTCCCACATAGCCTACTCAAAAAATTTATTTCACCATAGTAATTTGACTAGATGATGTTATTACTCTACATCACCATATATATTTAATCCTTAATTTCCCCTAGTATCTCCTCATATGAGAGATCATGTTACAGTTTCATGGATTTCGAGGTTTTACATTTGGGTGTTCTGTTATGTACTTCCTCAAACACAATACATGAAACAAATCATGTACATGGGTGTGTTCATGCAGAAATTCTTTGTGATACACTACAAACCCATCATCATCATGGATCTCAATGGTATTGATATTAATAAGGATAAACTTCCCTTTCTCCATAATTCTCATAATGCACTTATAGGGTGTTATTTAAAGGAATTACTTATCACCAAATAAAAAATATAGTTATCTTTGATAATTATTTAGATAACTCTTCTATAGAGTTTATACATCTTTCATATGTCCTTGAACGCCAAGAAAATTATCCCTTATTTTATTTACAAGGTCATGTACTATTATAATCCTCTATCAAACATCATCTTTGTAGGTTGGAGTGGTGAATATTTTCTCATACATAGCCTTATATGTTGCCATGTGACTACTAGAATGGAAACATTTTTTTTAGAAAACTCTATCAAGAGTATGTGTTGGTCATAAAATCCATTTGAATACAAAAAAAAAGATATATATCTGACATATAGAAATTTAATTGTCCACTTAGATTTACCTTATTTATGAAGATGATAAGAATTATAGAAAAATAGGTATGTTTCCATTGATTTTTTTTAAGTCTTCCCATCAAACCTGAGGTAATAACACCACCACTAATCATTCTAAAAATTCTATTTAAATTTTTTTTATATATAGTCATACCAAAATCACCAAATCATGAAGATATTTTTAGTAGGAATATATTTATTAAAATATGTAGAAAATAATGAATTAAATATCATCAAAAATACATTTATACTAAAACATTATTCTCATATTAAATCATTAAAAGTGCATATTTTATCTGATTTTGAAAATAAAAAACTGATTGATGTGTAAGAGATCTAGCTGAAAGTCCCTATAAACAAATATTTGAAAACCCTTTACATTAATATTCACATATGTATCCCTATAACTTATCATAATTCACAAATTTAATCCTAAACATTGATAAAATCATTCATGTAAATTAATTGATTTATATGACCCTTGTTTTGATTAATTCTCATATGTCAGTAATTGGATACATCATCTTTATATACGTGAATTCCCTTATATAGCTGAATTCACCTATGTCAATATTTTCATTTGTTGGTTCATTGCAATTGAGAATTCACTTCCACCATAATTCAATTATGTATAAAAATGTAATAGTTGATTCATATTACATGGTGAATTCTCTTACATGGTAAAACCCATAGGTCGGTACATATATATATGTAGAGACATCTACATATATTCTTATATTTTAAATAATTTCATGATGAAAACAAATCCAACATTATATAACCCATTGTTAAAACAATACAAAAATAAATATTTCTTTTTATATTGAATACATTTTTAAATGATCCTAGGTTTTTAGTGAGATTTAGAATGAAACCCCAAAATAATATTCATTAGGATAGGGGATAACAACATAAAATAAAAGTTGACATTACCCACCCCATTGAGACCCCACCTCATCCCACAAATAAGTGAACTATGACACCACAAGACTACCTAAAATTGGCATGAGGATAGTGGATAGCCCTATGATGTATATAAAACACCACGGGAGGACTTAACCTATGAAAAAGTAATAAAATAATACTTATCCACATATAAAAAAATTATTATCTATATCACAACATTTCGTTGACATGATATAATGAAAATAAAAAAAATATTGACCCATAAAAAATTGTGAAAACACTAGTTTCAAATAAAACTATAATGACCAATATCCTAGATGAATTACACTAAAAAATATTTGAAGAGAATTATCATCAAAGTAGATGCCAACTTAGGAACCATCCACCATATCCTATACCAATAACCACTATGAATAATCTCTATTAACTCGATTTCCACTACATTAATTCTTTAACTACACATTATCTACATAGAACACATAAAAATGGGAAAGACACCCATAAAATATTGTGCATAATTATGCCTAGTAGGAAACCACAAAAATAATTAGAAATCACAAAAAGCTAAAAAAAATCTAAAAACATAGACATTATTTGAGGATAATGAACCTATGGACATAGGATGGTCTAAATTCTCATAGTCTAAATTCATAGGGGTCGTATTTATAACCATCATAGTATAAAAAAAATTAATATGTTTAAAAATATATAACCTATATATTTTATTGAATCTACAATGTTTTTTGAAGTAAAATTGAAAAATGAACCCAATAAAATTATTGTGTTAAAGAATCTAGAACCCCAATACAAAACCCCAAACCTAAAGGTAAAAAATATAATTATTGACATAACCATTTAATAAAAATGGTGTAAAACATATAAATACTACATTGGAAAAAATAAAATATTTACAAGATTTTAAGGGGATATTTGATAGAGAAGAGACCATACATACAATATCAAAAAATTTATGTACAATAACTACCACAGTATAGCCACATTTCACCTAAAACAATGTTCGTTGTGAATGATATGTTAACAAATTGTTATTTTGGAAACATAACTATATGCGAAGTGAATCCAACATATCACCACACTATATGAAACACTTATTGAATTTATTAATGTAGTAGAGTTCTTGTATCTTTTAGAAGTGTTTTATATTGGTTAAGGGAGAAGAATCCCCAAAAATGGGGGACCCACACCCCATCCCATGGGGGAGTTCCATACCATAACATATAGAAAGCTAAACCACAATTTTTTATATTATAATGATCAAGGGTGTCTCTAAAATATTATGTTTAATAGCAAGAACTCGTGTTGTGATCCTTGTGGGAGTATTGAATTCATTAAAACAAGAGAAATAATAACTTATTTTTGATGCCTATAATAAGGGAGTACATTTAAATATCTCCCATAACCCATCACCTCATAGTCATAAATGTTTTGAAGAAATTGTTACATTGATATTAATTGATGTTAGAGGCTCACTCTCTTAGTCCCAAAAAATACATCAAGTTTAACAAAATAGAGGAACTTTTTATGTTTTCCCAAAATTAGTTGTATTACTAGAGTAAAATATTTTAATAGTTAATGATCAATCCTCTAATCTTCCATATTAATGATACACATAGATTACAAAAATGGTATATGTGGGAATTGATGAATGAATATAATCTCTAAATCAATAAAATGACTCTTTAATTCTCCATTATACTAATAGGTTACTTGAGGTGGTTTATCAACATTCTTATCTATCAACGATTCATTTACCAAAAATCAATGAATATAAATCATCTAATAAAATTTGAGTGAGTACATGATTCAATAATGAATGTGGTTGATCCAAACACTCTAATGAAAATATCTAAAAGTGATTATCCAATATAATTCCCATTTCAAACATCTCTCGTATACCCAATCATTGACCATATGATGTTGAAGAACATAGTATTCCAAAAAATATCATGAAAAAAAATTATCATGGTTAATTGAAATAATTATTAAATTATTTGTTTAAAAAGCATATAATGATCTACCCATATGTCTGATTTTTACCCCGAAGGGAAAATGTGTTAAAAAATCAAAGGAAATCATATTGGGCCATGTAGTGAAATTTGCATGTTGTAATGTATTACTATAATGAGGTTGAATGTGAACCCACAAGGTTTATATTTTTTGAATAGAGAAGGGGTGTATGAATTTTTTGGAATTAAAATAACACCCAGAGGTCAGTTTGGGTCAATGAAAAACTATTTGAGGGTGTATCTTCCGCATTCAATATAAAATATGAGATAATTATAAGGGGAGGGAAGCCTTTAAAATCTAACCCACATGCTCTTTGGGAAATATGGGGAGATTATTATCGAATATTTTACCCATGATCTCTCCCACCTAGACCACTAGACCATGAATCATGGTTGAGCTAATATGTATAGTTAAAAATGATTATTTTTCCCATATTAGCCATCCTCTCTTAGGGTTGGGTTGGTGTTAGCTCACTAGAGTTGATTAACCTAATGGTTCCACTAACCATACGGAAGGTGGGTCTTCTATCAAAATTTAGGACAATGTATTATCCATAAGGAAACCATAATTTTATATGACTTAAAAAACCCAATTCATTATCACATTAGATTTATTAAATTGTCTATTATTGTTTTCCACTCAATGTTAGGACCTGATTCCATTGATATTTCTAATATCACCCATTTTCATGATAAGCTATTCTACCTAGTTTGGATTGTCTATATAAATGATCACAAAATCCCACACATACTAAGTTATTTTTTCCAATAACACTACATAGATATAACACCTCAATCAATTTCAAACTTATCCCCTTAATGATTCCCCGCTACCTTTTTCACCTGCTTCCATCAATGCATGGGATGATAAGGTTTCATTATCATTTTCTTTTACATGGGTGGATAGTGAAACTGATATTTTTTGACATGGTAGCCTAAAATATATTTTAAAAACCTCATTATATTATGGTTCAATGAAATAAATCACATGCCAATGTTTTGTGCACTTTAAATGGAGATTAAATCCCAATAGAAATTATGAGAACCCTATCCCTTCTCTTAGATCATTAAATAACTAAAAATTTAGAGAAAAAATATCTAAAATAATAATAGTTATCAGATAGTTGCATGATTCAATGGAAATAATTTCAGGAAAATATTATTAATATTATTAGAGTAATGAGGAAATATATAAAAATATATTTATCCCTTGATTGATTATGATTGATGATGCCTCATTATCCATGCATTATTTGATATGTATTGGATCCTTTTCTATGGATGGGATCATTCAATCCTCACTATGTTTTTTATGGTGTCTAAGACAACAAAAACTAATTAAGAAGATTATTGGGGTATTTTTAGTCATAATAATAGGCCAAATATGTGAATTATTAATTACCAAAAATGTTCCTTGACATGATCCATACACCATAATGTTAATCACACCTCCCCAATATTGAATAGCCTTTCCTATGTCAAAATGTTGTGACTAATTCTTTATTGAAAGATATATTTAGTATATATCGTTATACATCATGGGTTTTTAACACATAGGATAAATTATTCTATTAAATAAATCACCAAAAAACTCAACCACCTTAAAATTTTATAAAAAATGCTTTCTAGGGATAAAAAACATATCCCATGATCAATGAAAATCTTTGAAACACTTTTATCATTTTTTAAAATGTTAATTTATTCATTGATCCTATTAATGGTTTTGAGGATTTGAAACACAAGAATGACCTTATCAAGGGGAAAATCACAGGTCTTTACATTTCCACCACCTTTAAACCATTATTCATTAGCAATAAACTACTAGAGCTGATAAACAAATAATCTCATAAAAAATCCCATTAAAAGGATTTCATACCATTTTATGAACATCCATTAGTTCTATGTGATTCAAATATCATTTTGGTCCCTAGACATAGGTAGAGAAATAAACTTCCTACAATGTAAATTTGGACATCTATTACCTAAAATTTTTCTACAATAACTATAAAACAAACTTAGGGTTTCTATAAGGTAAACACATGAAATAAAAAAATTAATAACTAAAACAATCCAAACCTAATTTATTTCTATCTATGCATATATTATTCCCATAAATCAATGTTGATGTAAAACCCATCAAAATTAAAAAATTAAGGAGTTTATTAACAACATTATCTTCTTGAAAGAGGATCATGATGCCCACATTTTTTGGTGTCCTCAATTATTATCACATGAAGAAAAAAGTATTCATAAGGAACCCTTTCATCTAGTGCATCGGTGATAGAACAATATTACCCTCATCAGAGCCTAAATGTAATATGTATACCATAATCATTTCATTTTCACATGTCACCACTCGAAATTTTTGTACATAATAGTACTTCCAATAAAAAAAATAATCTATTTATTTACATTATTCTAATAACTAAAAGTAAAACACACAAAATACATTGAACATGCTCACCCACTCATGCACAGTTATTGAAATCACTATTTGGTCATTGTAAATACCTTTTGAAAGTTAATTATGTGAATATAATGAAACAATATAACATCTTTGAATCACCATTAATATTAATCCTAACTCTTTAATGACCCATTAATCCATAATTTAAAACAAAATGGTCTTATCCTATACAGATGACCTAAATCTATCTGCACCATAACCTATAATGACAAATATCCTAACATGTAAGACCATGAATAAAATCCATGGAACAACATAAAACATTATCATCACATTTAAAAAATATATCGTTCATGTTTCCCTAAATTATAAAGAAAATTAACAACAATTCACACAACAATACTTAGTCAATTACTCATCACACATTTAAAGGAAACAAGTAGAATATCTACATCATATTACCTCACTATTTCAGTATATTTTCCACATATTGAAGATGAATGAATTATTGGATATTAAAATATTTCTATATAATAATTCTCTATTAGGATAAACCAAGTTCATGATATCATTCATGGTACCACAATTTGAATCATAAGGCAATACCACTAATGAACATTTTCTTATAACAGACTTACTCACACTATCCAGCTCATTATTGTTCACCACTACACATATCAGGGGAACATAAACCTCCCACCATAATGAATGTTGGGATTCTTAAAATGATTTAGAATAAAATTCTAAAGGGGTTATTCAGAAATTATCTAATTTATTATTAATGATATTTCATAAATCATATAAATATTTCATGATTTCCATGAAAATAATCATTCATTTGTGAAAACTCTATTGTGAAACCTAATCCTATTATATCTTTGAGTATTATGATCATGATAACATTATAATGATGGTAAATCAAAACAACCATGTTTTTTGTATGATTAAATCTATTTTTATGTTAATTATCTATTGGACAATATTCAAATGAGATCATAGAAATTGGTTATTTCCTGAATAAATAGAGGAAAAAATTCAATTATTCACATTTAACCATGGTTATTGTGTCTAGATTCAATACAACCACCACAAATACATCCATAAATATTCATACTAGTGTGTAACAAAAATCCAAACATTATAATTTCAAGGGCCCCAACCCTATCCATGAGATGAAAAAAAAATATGCATGATAGGAATTATCAAATGATTAAATTTGGTGAAGGAATCAGACTGTATCGAGGGAAATTTGCATCAATATAGTGATTACATGACCCCATAGGTGGATTACCCACACCCCTACCGCTAGGGGAGTTTGAATTCAATAGATGGAGGAACTAGACCATATTAATCGGGGGAGTACAAAATGATATTTTTTAATAACACACACCCCATTAATTGTGTGTCTATGTGTGGGGGGAGGGGAGATACTTTTAATAAACCAATCTTATAAAATTTAAAAAAAAATATTTTATAAATATAAATTCACCATATTTATGTACATTTTTTAAAAAAATCACACACACAACATCATAAAAATTATTTTCTATTTAAACATAAAATATTATTTTTGAAGTAATAATATAATATATAAAACTATAAATCGATTAATGGGGAAATAGATACATATAAATAAAATAACTAGAATTCAAAATCATATCATGTCATGGTCTCATAAAAGTATCATGGATAAAAATAATATTATTAATAGAAAAGGAACTATTATAAAAATTTCATAATTTTTTAAATGAAAAATATATAACAGTGATAGAAAATTGAGTGAATGAACATTGTAAATTAATTTTGAAATTGTAATAAGAAAAATATATAATATTTAAAATGATAAAAAGTGTTAAAAACTATTATAATTATATAAAATTATTTCTTAATTTAGACCATAAATTAGTATACACTTTTATATCTTGTGATTTAAATTATTTAGTAATATATAAATTTTTATGTTAGTATTTTCATATTATGATTTCCTAATTTTATAAGTATTATAATTTAAATATATATTATATATAATTATAAATTATTTAATAAATATTAAATAATCATAAATTTAAAGTCATAACTCATAGAAAATGAAATTTTATTTTCTCTTGATATCTTTTTTTCTATATATTATATAGTTTTATATAAATATTAATTTTCCTACATTTAGAAAAAAAATCATATAATGGAATTTAATTTAGGAATTTGTATGTTAAAATTACCGTTTGGTATGATTTTTGGTATTTTTCAGAAAAATATGACTTATATTTAACAATAAAAATAGAAAATTTCTACAATATGATAAAATTTACCACAATACCCTTTTATAAATTTTTCTCAAAAATTATTAATGTAATGAACCAACACGGTGTACCATCGAAACATGTAACCTAATTGATTCACCACTGACCCAGATAGAATTCTAAATGACCAAAACCTAGTGACTATCAATTTTGAATCCAGAAACCACCTGTTGGAATGATTTCACATGTAATTAAATATAAAAATAATCAAAGTACATATAAAAAATCCCCAGATAAACAAATTGATGAAACCACCTTATGTACGAGTTGATAATTAAAAAATTGAATGTAATACAAAACCATACAACTCATATCTTAGTATTACATGTCCATCCACTATATATTAGGTAAAATTCCCTCAGCCTTCCATGCATGATCCCACCATGGATTTCGAGAAGAACATGATTTTCATCCATAAGAACACAAAGGATACAAACACAAAATTGTACAAGCAGGGTGTGAGTTACGGAGCCCAATATGATTTTAAAAAATATTTTATGAAATTATGTCATAAGGGAATTCAAATATCCAAAAAATAAGTTCAATAAAAGACCTAATTGGATTTATATATCATAATAGATAATTGAATACATATGAATCAGTTTACAAATTCTCTAGGACTAATATATATTTTTAAAAATTTTAAAGGAAATTATCAAACCATAATTGAAAAACATTCCATTTCATCATTTGAAAACAAAAAAATTTTCTTTAAAATAATTGAGAACAATTTTTCAATATGAAAATAAATAAATTAAAAAAAATAAGTACATCCCAATTATATCGTAATCAATATAATAGTTAATAAACTAGATTCAATGTGTTTCATCACAACAAAAACATCAATCAAGAGAAGAATTCAATCATGTAGGTAAACTCCAATGGAGAGTAGTGATAAAAACATTGTCATGTAAAAAGTATAAAATACATTGATTACATAGGTAAAACCATTATAAGATAGTGAGTACACTATATTAAAAATAATCAGAAAATATTGACTGATCACCAAGCATACATATTGTCTCACATGTCTCATGAAAACTGTTATAACACACAACTGATTACATAGTTGTACATTTGTATTAAGAACTTTTCACTCCCTATATGAATCTTCATGATGGGATGTGAGTCCTTTATCAAATCATAAATCATGGACATCTCATCTAACTGCCCATTTTCACATGACTATTCAAAGGTGGCGAGTGAGGTAATAAAGTCACATGGATTATAATGGTGATCCTCATTAGTATCATCATGGGATCAATCCCCCAACATTTCTGTCAATATCAGTTCACCTATCACACACTAAAAACTCCATCAAGTTAAAATAGCTCTTTCCCACACCCTTCAGTGGGTAGTATAAGAATCATGAAAAACATATAAATATTTTACCACAATATAGAATCATTAAAATGTTCCAACTGGGTAGTCAATAATCATTAATTTCAATTCAAAACCTTTTTCTTCTAAAATTCATTATAAGGGGTCATCATTATAACATTCATTAAAAATAATAACCAAAATAAAAAAAAGGGCCATTAAATAAATAATTTCATTCAAAATATACCTAAGGAATTCAAATTATTTTTCACAATTCAAGTGTCTAACATTTATTTAAAAACATGTATTTTACCATTTTTCCATTTGAATAGTCAATGATTTCTAATATAAATATAATTCCCATTTTAAAAATATTTACAAGATCATTCCAGAGGACTCATGGTCATTTGAAAATTTGATGAACTAGAAACTCTATGGAAGGAATTAAATATATCAACTATTTTCACATAAATGTTTCAACTTGAATTTGGAAATCAAAATTGGACTTAATCCCTCACATTCAGAAAAATAACACTAAAACACTAATTCAATGTAAATTAAAATCAACATGGAATTCATCAGTTTATAAATCCATTATAGGAATAATGATAATTATAAAATATATTGATTCCAAGTTCAATTCATAGAGGAGAGGATAAAAAGGACATCCATTATAGAATTTATGATCAACTTACATAGAACTTATATAATAGAGAAGAAATATATTTCTTATAATTCTCATGAAAAAATGAATTATTAGAGGAAGTAATATTATTGAATCAAATAATTGGAATATGTATGATCCAACAAAAACAAATATGATATATCTCTCCTTTGATGGATATTAAATGGTAATGGAAGAGGGATATTGATAAATGTGAGAAGATATCATAAATCAAAAATTCCACATAAAAAAATCATGTTCCAATTATACAAAAGGACATCATAGCATCATGGAGGAATGAATCAAGATAAGACAAGGTACATAAGTCCAAGAGAATAATAACATTATTAAATAGGTTGATCTATAAATCTATGCACCAAAATAATAGGCCTCGAGAGCCAAAACGCCTCATTGGGCTCCCAAAATTAAAAGGGATAGACTATGTTCAGAAGAATGGAGTTATAAATAAATAGGGGAGGCTAAGTATTTTTATGTTTGGAAGAAAAATACACTACACTTCAACCAACCATGACTATAGAGAGGAAAGGATTAAGTCGATGGATACCATGACACATGCACAAGGATACACTGTCTCCACCCACTTTCCAACATGTTTCTGGATCCAAGGTGAAAACTTCATGACAAATCCAATTTAATTGGTCTAGGACCATGTAAACCCCACAACAGACACAAAATCCTCCCTTAAAAATGTTGTGGCACTAAAGAACTCTACATCAAAACATAGCTTTACACACCATAGTGGTGCCTAAAATGGAAGAGGTATAAAAAACACACTCAAAGTATCACTGTGATATATCCTACCATAAATACTATTTCCAAGAAAATAATGATACATTCAAAAAACCTCCACTACAAATCTGGATATCCTAAGTTTTTGTCGGTCCTCTCTATGTTTTAACCACTATAAACCACAATGAAACCACCTTCACAAAATATAGAAAATTCCAAAACCCAAGATACAACCAGAAAATAACCCAAACAATAAGTGTTCAATGATAATATTTAAAATACACAAATTATAGTAAAAAAAATGATTCAATATCCATACCCTATAAAAATATGTCCTGAAAAAGCATCCAGGAAAAAATATAGAAAAAACAACATAAAACAAACTCCCTTTCTCATTTTGTGAGGAGGGTGGTTCTCATATAGGAAGGGAGACTCACCCAAATAGTTTTTCAACCCAAGAAAAATACAAGATCACAAAACCCTAAAAAACACAATAACATTAATATTAATCATAAATTAATATGGAAGATCCGATGACCTTTCATAGTAATCAGTGCTAATTAAAGTCTCCATAAAATGGTGCAACATGAGAGGAACACTTCAATTTAGCTATAAAGAATATATTCAAATAGTTTCCATAATAAAAAGTATATTATTTGAAATTGAACATTCAATATAACCACACAATGAATCATATCAATGATTCAAGAAGAGGAAATTTTCTCAAATATCTATATTTGATCAAACTTATTTAAGAAAAAACTATTATGATATGGATTTATACCCTAGTAATGTACTCAATGGTAACCCAATAATTTTGAACACCATACCTCACCCCTTGATGATCCCATAAAATAATCCACATGGACCTTTGGGGACCTCGTCTATTAGGAATTTACATCATCCTAGTTACCCGTGTAATACTATGAGGCCAGTAAAAGTTTAATTTAAATGATCTCAGAACAATAAGGCCAATTTACAACCAATACAATACACACTCAATAGGTATATCACCCTTCACATAATGATCAATCACTAGTAATAAATTAATTAAAAACATTCAAAAACAATTACATCCATTTAAGCACACACTTACATAAGGAAACACAATTTAAGTCATAATAAAATGAAACCATATCAATGTTGAAAACTAATTTCCATAAGAGATCATCCACAAAGATCCCAAAAGTATCCACCAAGACCTATAAAACCAAAACATTTCCAAAATCATAAATACTACAATAATAAAAAACCAAAAAATTTCTACTCATGAGTTAGAAAACTAGATACTGGTTTAACATACATCACAACAAGAATCTATTCCACTATGTGAAAATATTAAATTTGAAGCCTATATATAAATCCCTATCTTCTTGATTAATAAATTTCCCCATATTAATTTGGTGATGATCCCTGACCAAAATATCCCCTTTTGAATACCCAATTTATAGAACCTATTATAGTGACCCAATGGGATAATCCAATTAATAACCATCAAAACAATCAAAAAAATATTTGAGTGACTAGGTTATCCAAACTATAAACATAAAATAATCCACTTCCTTCTCTGAGAGGACTTTCCATGCAAAAAAGAAGATGTGGTTCACGAGATGAGAGATCATTTATTATTTGAATCTTGAAAGAGACATTCTTCCTATTAGACTCTATTCTTGATCTCTCTTAGTTGAAATGTCGTTTTTAAGATCTGTATAATAATAGGATGAACATAGAACCCAAGTAATATCTCTTTGGTTTGTGTGAATACCTATTATGAAACAATCTACCATAATGGAGTCATTACAAATAATCATTGGTATGAAAGATTAAATACATGATAATTTTATTGAATACTCTATGATTAGTAGATCTTCTTTATTAAAACCCAAGAGATCAAAAACTATAACATTCTTTACAACTTGAGGATTATTCCGATTAGTGATGAATAACATGAATAATGACCATGATATTCTTTCATGTATACTATAGGGAATCAGAAAAATACACCAATATTAGGCAGGTACCTCAAAAGATGATTTGGTATAATTGACTTTCAGAGCAACCAAGATCTCTAGAGAATAAAAATCTCTTAATGTTCAGTAATATCATTCAATTTTTTAGAAGAATGATTCTAAATTCTATAAGAATGTAATGATAATCTAAGAAGACGTTTTTGGAGTCCAAAGAATAGGAAGGAATTTTCTCTACCACTAAAATTAGAGCCTAGTTATAGTCATAATTTAAAGGATTCACACCTATATAATATTATGGATAATTCAAAATACTAGATCCATAGAGAAATTTTATACTATTCATAGAAAAATGTTTACAAAATGTTTTTGGAAATTAAAAAATAGTGTCATCAACTTAATAATTAAGAAAAAACATATGATGAACATAAAAAATCCCAATTCTTGAAAATAATGTTCAAGAAAAAATTCATTAAAATAAAAAAAAATTCAAACACATAATATTTCCCATTTTATAACAAATTTCAATTTCTTCTCAAAATAATAAATCTTTATATAAATCCATCACAATGTAAAAAATTATATAGCTTCTCATGGACATTTGTAAATGGTATCAAAATATACAATCCCATTTTCTAATATCCAAAATCATTTCCATTGAAAACCCATTAAAAAATATTTATCATTATCATTTCCTTTTTCAATCACTAAAGAGACATTGAAAACAATTTTTCAAAACAAAAAATTTCAAAAAAACTCACTTTTTGATATATTTTTTCATAGTACTAACTAAATTTTATTTTAAGAAATAAGTTGGGTTTTATATAAGATTTAAAATAATATTCAATATATTAACACTATAAATTAATAACTAGAGCACGGAAATAAACAACATCCATAACCCTCCAAAACGATCACACATAAATTACATCGCATGGATGACATAGACAAGGGGTCTAGCTTGGGACTAGAATAGAACCATTCATGGATTTGTTTCTTGGGATAATAATTGTAACAATAACCTCACAACAGTTATTGTATTTTTAACCTGATCACTCAAACTAATTCCACAAGGTTTACCAGATCGTGATGATACGATGTTTCACTAGTCATATTTCTCCTCCAATTACAAAAAATACAAGATATTAAAAAGATAAAAGATATTATTTTTATGAATCTAAAACTCATTCATCATCATGAAACCAATAATACAAAAAAAATGTTCATGTCATGACATTCTCTTGTAACTTAAGTCACATCGTTAAGTGGTTATGATTAGGCATATGCTCATGAAATACCTTTTTTGTACCAAATCATTTTTAATTCATTACTACCATAACTAACCCCAAATAAAAAAAAGGAATTTCATTTAAAAGTACTTTATTTTTTAGAAAAAACTCTATTTGATACTATTTGTATTCATTTAACCTATAGTACCATATAAACTAGTATCCGAGTAGAATCCCCACTTACCCAAATGGAATTCCAGATCCCCATGGTCTAGAGACTAGCGCATGGGAATCCAAAAAATATTTGGGGATGATTTATCACCTAATTAATTTCAACAATAACCAATGTAAATTTTATAAACATCATCATATAAATAAAACAATACAACCACCTCAGGTATAACGAGATGATAAAAATATGGAATGTATTAAAAAACAAATAACCCATATATTGGTGGTTCATGACCACCCACCATGTCCCAAGTAAACTACCCTAAACCGACCAAGAAACAAACCATAAATAAATATGTGATATAAAGGATTACCTTACATAATAACCCAAATGATCAAAACAAAAAACAGTATAAGAATGATTTGAGATATAGAGAGCAATAAGATTTCATTAAATATTCAATGTAGTTACATCATAATATAATTCAAATATTTTAAATTAGGAGTAAAATAATGATATTACAAGGATTTATATATCATGTTATTATATTAAATCTATATGTATCTATAATATTGTGAAACCCTCACTCCTAGATTCAGTGATGAAATCATAATATATAAATTTTCATCTTTGATGTAGATAATTCTGACACAATTTTTTCATATACTATTTACACCATGAAATAGAAAAAAAATGATATCATATGACCCCTATGACTTTTTATGTATAGAGTATTAAATAATAAGGACAATCACCTACATAAAAAAGTCACCAGACATGATTTTATCATTTTTTCCTCTTCACCCAGCTTTTCATTTTTACAATAATACATCATCATCATCCATATTAAATACCTTATAGACATAACCCATTAAACATCATTATTTTAAACCTATAAAAACAGAATCATAAGAAGGGTGAGATCAATTTCTCAGTATGTATAAAAATAAGCATTAAAAATTGAATGTGGTTAATGGGAATAATATGTAAACAAAGGAATGATGAACTAATCTTTTTGCATGATAAAATCATAAAATAACTCATAACAATAAATACCTAGATCATAAAATATGAAAAAATGGAAATGGAAAGTGTCATTTCAATAAATAATCATGAGAAACACGATATCAATATTGCTCATGAGAAACACTGGATACCCATAATTTGTAATTAAAACCCTTTTTGGTTACATAGGGAATAATTTTAGTAAAAATCTATCAATAAAATTTTAATTTGAATTACCATATTTCCAAATTCCAATATAATGATTACCCAATTCATTGGAACACTATCTAGGCCTCCCCATAATATTATTATAATAGGCTCACCCAATGCTATATGGGACTCCCCATTGTATTTGATTTAACAGGGCCACATGATGCTACCTAGATTGCCTCATCGTATAAGATGTAACAGGATCACTTGGTGTTATCTATTCCTCCCCATCATGTAGTTATAATGGGATCATCTGATACTATTTATGCCACCATATCATATAATCTATAATGGGATAACCTTATGCTACCTAGGTCATCCCATCGTATATGATGTCCATAAACCACATCATGAATAATATAAATATATAATTAATCATATATATCATAGAAACAATCATTATTCATTCACACCATTATTAACCCATTAAAAATAAATGGGTCCCATACTAATATCTTTGAATAAGTATTAACCCATGGAAATTAAACATGGTCTATAACAAACTCTATGAAACATGAATAACCCATGAAAAGAAACGGGTTCAAAAGAAATATATTTAAAACAAGATAAATCCATCCAAAAAATAATTATGATGGTATAATTGAGAAATACACCCAATTGAGCATAACTAAAAACTAGGTTTATTGATGTTGTTGAATGTAAATACCATTAATATATAATTACAAACATTCTTGAGGAAAATCTTTTTTTCATTTTGAAAATAACTTTTTAAAACATAAATCATTTTGAAAATAGATTTCATTGAAATTAATTTTTTTAAAAAAATTCAATAATATTAATATTTTTTAAAAAAAATAACTTCAAGGTTGTCAATGTAATATTCATTGAAATGATGTTCATTTTGATCGATAATTCCATACATGTCGAAATGATATTCATCTTACTTGGTAAAAATTACCACAAAAGTTAAATGAGGAGAAAGAATCAACAATATTCCTTTGAATTTTTTTTTAAAAAATGATAAAATTTTGATAATCAATTATTATAAAATGGATAAGAAAATTTTAAAAATATTTTTATAAAACTTGGATTTTGAAGAAAAATTATTTCTGACAGAAGAGAGAAATGATGTCAAATTTTATTAAAATAATTTCAAAAAAAATAAGTAAAAAAGAGTGTAAAATTGTTAAAATTATGTTAAATATCATTACAAACAATAGTATAATATATTAACTAATAATTATAATATTTCATCATTAGATACATAATCATACACAATCCTAATAAATGATGAGATTGTAACAAAAGACTCTTAACACTATATTATAATTTAATAATAATCCCCATAAAGGAAAAAAAATTAAATGAAACATATAATATCATTAAAATAAGTATATTCATGATATAAAATTTTAAAGGGTCATTATATGCACCACATAAAAGAATATATGTGTACAATATAACAATCACCTCAATGGAAACAAATTCTGAAAAATTTCCCCTTCTACATTGGTAACAATAAAACCTTAAAACCTATTAAATATAGATACTAAAATGGATATGAAAATAACTAAGAATTAAATTATAATAGTCAAAAAATAAATTCATGGTAATTATACACACCACACATTAAAAATAAATGGGTAATTTAGCATATATCCCATAGAAATAAAAGTGACCTGAGAAAAACCCCTACCTTGAGTCTAAATTGTCATGATTGTTATTTAAATTCTTGAATAATAAAAATAAGTTACTTTTTACCTATTGAGTACCTTTTATAGTTTTATTATTACTTTCATTCACTTATAAACATGATATATATTATTTCAATAAAAATTGCGTTTAATTCGATGATTTTGACAATATTTGGGTTATCTGTCGAAAATGACTTTCATAGGTTTAAAATGGTAAAAATGGGTATTATTTAGATATATAAATAATAATTATAGTATTTTATAATTATATTTATAATATAATTGTTCTTTTATTACAAGTCCTAAAATATGTTTAGGGAAATTTAACTAAGGTTGTGATCATGGAAATAGAAGGTTGAACGTACACATGCGTAACATTTCAGTTTTTCTATGATCATTATGGAAAGAAGTTAAGTAAAATTTTATCTTATTAGAATGATAATTTTATCAGAAATAAATTTATAGTTAATTATATGTACTTATATATATGATTAAATAATTTTTAAAGGAATCGCATTGCTTTGAGGGGGTGGTAGTCCACATGTCCTCGAACAACATTATCACTTTTTCAATGTTTGAAAAGGTAATAAATAAAATGAAAAATTATATTTATATAATGATAAATATTTCATGAATATAATAACAATTAAATTTATGTAATATATATTCATTATCATTACCCTTATTATGATCTATGTAATGAGTTAGTGAAAAACACTTCAGATCGGTTCATGAGGTGGTAGTCCTCCGTACACAAAAGCTATGTTATTATATCACCTAAGGTAATGAATTTGAAATTTTTATATATTATATAATTATTAAAAATGTATAATTATGTTATAAAAATCATATATAAAATTTATATACATAATTATTCTCATCTTTGTGAGGTGGTAATGTAAAAACAAACAACATAGGTTCAAGAGTTTGTAGTCCACCCTACATAAAAACGATGATTTCAAAACAAATTTTATGGAAGTGTGTTTGGTTTTAGGTCATAACCATAAAATAAAAAATATAAGTATATTTATTATACTTATTATATTTTATAATCATGGTATAATATTAATTCATGTCATTGGACAATGAAATAAAAAAATGGTCATTGGTGTATCTTTCCTCTTCTTCAGAAAACTTCTTTTGGTACAAACCAAAGGCCCTCAATAGTTTTATTTATGACCAAATTTAGCCTTATGGGATGATTTTATAGATTTTTTATGTGATTTATATAGATTTTGGACTGGTCAAATGGTTTGAGAGTTTTTAGGAAGTGATGGGAGTGAGATCCCTTTTATAGTTGAGGAGTAGTGAAATTCTTGTAAAAACTCAAAAGTGTTCACTATTGGAAAATATACCTTACTTAATGTTCCAAAAAATTAAATAATAATTTAAGGAAGGGATTATTGGGTCGAGATACACCACTGCAACAAAAAAATTAATACATTTGTAAATAGTTTTTTTCTTAACTATCAGGTTTTGATATATTTTTCATTTCGGGATTTGTTTAAGGTAACATGTTTTCTAACCTATATAATATACCTATTAAGAATAAATAAATATGATAAATATTAGAAACATTATAACCGTTATTTTAAAATATTAAATGAATATAATAAAATTAATATAACATGTGTGTTGGAAATTAATTTTAACAAAAGCCCATGTAATGTGAAAAACATTGCTTTAACAGTAATTGTGCCAATAATGATTTTACTATTTATTTTTTAAAATGATAATTATAAAACATCAACCAGTCCATGAATGGAACATATTTTATATTTATTATAATTTAAAACTAACACATTATAAGTTAATTGTTTTATTAGTTTTTACATATTTAATCAAATATAATTTATTATAAAATAACATTTATATCAAATATAACATTATTTATTTATTTTATATTTAATACGAATATTAAGAAAAATATGTAATTTATGTCTATTAATTTATAAAATATGTAACATGAAATATTCATATAAAATTTAATGCATGTCAAAAATTCATTCAGTTTACATCACTATTAGAAATTCTATTTCATCTATTAATGTTCATTATAAACTAAATAATTATTACATTGAAATTTCCTTTCAATTTTATGTAATTATTTCTACTCTAAAAATTAAATATAATTAAAATGATATAGAACTCATTTATCCTTTATAAGGATATATATAACAATAAATATGTTTGTTTTCCACTAACCTAGTGCTTTATCAAAATTAAAAGGGAAAAGGGTTTGTTATTTTTTTTCTTGTATTAACATTTTATATTGGTAAAATTCATTGAGTACTATCCCCAAAACACATAAAAATATATACTAAGGTTGAAATTGTAATTATATGTTAACCCTATGCATTTTGGAAATGTTTCTAGGATATTTATCACTATAACTTTAACGTTTAATTCCTTTGTAAACTCGTTTTTACTTTAATTGTGGTTATAAAAATTTTCTATTTTCATTAATCACTTTGAAAAAAGTTAAGCTTAAATTAATAGAAATTATAAATTAATTCTAATTAAAAATTTTGAATACATTTTTACAAATTCATATAACAGAAATGGAATATTTAAATATAATATTAATCCCACTGATGTAGCGAGCCATAGGGTTGTTAAGATTAGTTTTTTAAGAAAAAAATTATCTTATATTAACTCAAATACTAATAATAATAATTGTATGAACATAAATAAATATATAAAAATATATAATATATACATTTTATTTAAAACATTTCCCATTAGGGATTATTTTAAATAATTAAAAAAGTGAAACATTATGAGTTTTAAAATAGTTTTTATGAAACCCTGTTTTAAACCCAAAAAGAAATTTATATGAGAAAACCAAAATAAAGATGATTAAAAATTAACTAAGTGTATTAAATTTAACTAAATTATACATAGTATCCATTAAAATGCATTCAAAACAAATTTTTACTTTTAAATTAACTAATTTTTTGTAAATAAAATATTTTTTTATAAAAAATAATTATTTTTTCCCATACAACTAAAAGTCAATATTTTTCCATAATACCAAAAAATTAAAACAAAAGTAAATTTATATATTAAAATAATAAAATTAATTTAAAATTTTGAAATAAATTTTCTATATTTTTGAAAAATTATTATATTATTTTTTCATCAAAGATAATAACTTTTTTGAAAAAAACATATTTATTAAGAATAAAATAACATTAAATAAAATTTATTGATTAATTACTAAAGATTTATCAAAATTTACATTCATTGTGACATATATATATTTCATAATTTATTTAATACTATTCATACCCACCAATTTAACATCTTGGTTATAATGGTAATATATATCATTGGTCTTTCAAGGTTTGTATTGCATATTGAATTCTCCATCAAACATAAAAATTTCGGGTTTGATTGTAGAACATGGTAAACTAAGTGTTTCGTGTAACACAAGATAAACTAAGTGTTTCATGGACTTTACAATATCAAATATATTTTTATTTCTTTCAAAATTTAGGGGTGTCACAGTATCATTTTACAATTGTTTTGGGATTCAAATCAAATATGAGTCTTTTAAAAAACATTTACCATACCAAAGTTAGAGAATGTTCCATTTCTTCATTTTAAAACAAAAACTTTTCCTTAAAATATTTGAAACCCATTTTACAAGTTAAAGTTAGATCAATAGAGAAAATTTTGAACATTCACATAATATCATAAGAAATGAAAAAATCAATTCAAAAGTGTCAAGGAGAATCATCTTAATAATCGCATCATTCATGAGTAGTGATCAACCAATCACATAAACTATAGTGTGATGTAGTGATAACTGAAACTATCATGTATTGAGTCTAAAGTATATAGATACCATTGGTAAAATCAATATACTATAGTTAGCCCACCATAGTCCTGATAATCAATAAATCGTGAAAAAACTGGCTTACATATAGTTATACAAGTCCCAACAAAACCATTTCCATGCACACATGCTTTCCTATATTCATTTCCATGTAATAAACCTATGAAGTTTTTTACATATCCACTACATGAGGTTTGAGCATTCTTGAAATGAATAAATAGAGGTCATTTAATCAAATTGCATTGGTTACCATGAATTCCCAAATGAGGTGATTCAGAAAACTGTGTCACATATATCACAATAGGTATCCTCCTTAGTATAAACATGGGATCAAGACTAAAACCTTCCAATCAATCTCATTTCAAATCTTACTCTCTCTCGAACTCCCCCAAATTAACAATCCATATTTTTAGTACCCATGAGTGGAACTTACAATAGATAAGTAAATAATATCAATAAATTACCATAATATAGGATAATTACTATATTAAAAATATCCAATCTTATATCCCCCATTCCAATTCAAAACATTTATCCAAATAAACAATCAAAGAGGGATAATCGTCCTCATTTAAATAAAAAATCAGCACCAAAATTCTAAATTCTCATTTAAAATAATAATCAAATAAAAAGTATCCCTATTTCATTAAAAATAAGTATCATAATTAAATATTCTAAAATTCATTTCAAAACATATATCTTCGCCATTTTTATATTTTAAAAATCAATCATTTAAAATCACCCAAGAACGCAGTTTGTAAAAATTAAGTAAAAATAAATCAAAAGGGATAAAAGTTATTAAAAAATAATCTATTTAAAACTCTAGGTAAATAATTAAATATAAAAACTATTTTATTTTAATTTAGTCCTTTTCACTTAATAATTCTTAAATGAACATAATCCCACACATTCCACAAAATAGGGTCAAAAAAGATATTTTAAAGGAAATCAAATTAAATATGGAGTTGATGAATTTATAAAACCAAGATATGAAGGAAGATCATTATAAAACCTATTAATCCCATGTTCATTTAATATAGAAGTGGATAAAAAGTACATTCATTAGATAATTCAAGATCATAAAAAATATAACATATAATAATAAGAATAAATACATGTCTAAGAAATATTTTAAAGACACTAACTCTAGTAGCCCAGACTCGGAGCCTTACGTTATTACAATAGAATACAAAAAAGAGATCAGGTTAGAAAGGATCAATCAGTTTGGTATTATTGAAGAACTATATTCATAAATAGTTCCCATATAAAATTGGTAATTAAAAATAGAACATTACACAGAAAAATAAACTACTTCCTTGACGCTTAATCAAATATTTCATCTTCATAGCATGGGGAATGAAAACTAATAAAAGTTTGGGATCAAATTCTCATTAAGGGTTACAAGGATTGGAATCATGAATCAATAATTCCTGAAGCATAATCTATAAGGTATAAACAAAATGGAAAGGTAAATAACTATAAAAAAACATTCCATTTTGTCTATAAACATATAATGAAAATGAATCCATATATTTTATCATACTGAAAAGATCATGGATAATAATGAATCAATTATTACTGAAAGAAATAGTTAATTATTGGATGTCATGTATCTAAAACATGAAACAATAAAATCATGACCATTCACAATACAACTTATTTCATTAGGTAGAAACTCATTTTATTCTTCTTTGAAACAAACATGAAGGGTTTTCAGTAACTATTTTGTCTTATAAGACATGTAGATGCATCAAGGGGCTATCTATAAATGGCCCCCAACATTTACTACATGTATACAAAATTCCTCAAATAATTAAATGATCAATTTAATTCAAGAATAAATTTTTCTTGTCCACAAATATCAATATTGTGTAAAATATATGGACTTATAAATATTTCCCCAAGTTAAAACAACATTCAAAGTGAACACAGTATGTAAAAATAGTATACAATGAATGTAGTAACCATATCCAAGATATAAGAAATATGGATATTTAATGGTGTATTTAGGTAATTCTTATCAATAATAAAAGGGATAGTATAAAAAACACTTACATGAAATAAGTGGCAAATAGGGCATATTTTACTGAAGTAAAATTTAGATGAGAAACCCCTTACCTTTTGTCTAAAATCATTCTTCACTTTTACTTAATATCTAAGATAATCTGACTAGATTAATTAATTTTATAATCCTGGTTCACTTAATCATATATATGATTTTTTAAAATTTTATTATGTTCATTTATTTCCATTTGGATGTGTTATAATGTTTAATTTATTTGTTCAGGGAATGCTCATTTCATGGTTTTATGGTCATTTTCCTTGTGTATAATCATGATAGTTGTTTTAAAATGAAAGAAAAACTATATAAGTGGAATGGAATGATATTAATAAAAATTAATGATTTTAAATTTTCCTTATATATAATTGTGTTATATGGTATGATAATGATTAATTAGATAAAAAGTTACCGAAAAATGAATAGTTTATGTTGGGGATTTTTTCAACAATCACAAAATAATACTATTTAATAAAATATCATATTTATATACTAGTTATAAGATGTTAAATATGTTATTATAAAAATATTATCAACTTTTTGAACCATAAAAATGGTTTTATGACCAGATATGATTGCGGTGATGAAAAATGAAAACTCATCATCCATAGAATTGATGAATTGACACCTCACAGGTGACATTTTCATTTTTTAATTAAAAGGAGAGGGGAAGACATTTTTTGTTGAATATTACATTAACACAATAATTTTAATGTATATATATCATAATTTAGTTACCATACCACCTTTTATACAGGAGGTCAAGATATGATAAGAGAATAAAAGATATTAAATTTGAATGAAGGATGATTTTACCTCTCAAATATCATCTCCATGGAAACCCCCTTAAGAAACTTGGGTTTGGTCTTTTCCTAATAAAATTTAGTCTTTGACATGGGGAAGTGGATTGACAATGTATTTGGGTAGAATTTAGTCATGTTTCAAGTCATAGAGTGTGTGAGGATAATGGGTTGTGATGGGTGGTATTTATAGTGGGAGGAGAAGGGTGTTTATGACTATTTAATTCATTTGATTATTATATTAGCTCAAGACAATAAATATTTTTCATTCATGATTCTATGTAAAATTACTAGTACACATGATTTTAATATAATGGATTATTACTTCATAAATGTATAAAAAATTCATGTATCTAAATTATAATGTTAAATATTGTAAATTACTGTATTTCACTATTCATAAAAAATCAACTATTTCAGAAATATCCATATAATTCACCCTACCCATTTTTCAACATGTAGATTTAAAAAATTTACTTCAATTTATGAGAATAATTTTTTAATATAAGAAATTAACTTATAATTAAAATCATAATTTATTTGAAAATTACATATTTTATAATTACAACTGATTTTACTAAACATTGAAAAAAAATTATGGTATTATAAATTTTTATTATATTTATAATGCAAAAAATATTAATTTATATATATATATATTATTGAAATAAATTTAATTTTAAATCATTTTAATTATAATTAAAATCTAAATAAATATTTACATTTCACAAAAATATGAACACTTAATTTATTAATATTAAAACATTAATTTACTTATTCGAGGATATAAATATATCATTTTTCATTTAGGAAAAATCACAAATTGTATGTATAATATATTAGGAGATGTTATTATTATAATGGTAAGTTTACTATTCCTAATGATCACATTAGTATTCCAACAATCATGTTAATATTTAATAGTATATCATAGTTCATTTAAGATTAGTGTTTCATGAAATTTAATATATCGAATAAATTGAATTCATTTTAAAAGATATATACCATTAAATTTTTGATTTTTTTATTCTTATCTCCTTTGGAAATTTCAATATAAAAATTTTTCTTGATTTTTTCATTTTGAACAAATGAGGGTGATTCTTCTCCATAAAATCCTCATGTTCCCATAATGATTCTTCCATTTTTTGGTTTATCCAAACAACATTTACCAATCAAGTTGTCTTATTTCTCAATACATTGTATCTAGGGTCAAGAATATCGATAGGTTCTTCATAGTAAGGAAAATCAAGTTCTAGTTATATTTCATTATAGGTGAGTGAATACTGTAATGTCTCAGAGTTTCCATTTAATTTTTTTTAAATTGTATGGAATTATTTTGAGGCCACACGCTCTGACGACACGTGATTCCGAGGCCTCATGAGCCCGGGACATAATGTTTAAGGTATGTTAAATAAACATGAAAGAAGGTTTCTTCTAACCATTGAACCAATGCTTAGATCAAAAATATGAGGGCACTATTGAACTCGGAATGCCAGGATTCTCCTAGAAAGGACTTAACATCGGTCGGAAAGGGCCGAATGGAAAAGTTAATTTTCAGACTTTTTGAGAAAAATAATAAAATTGCTTTAAAAGTTATTTTATTTCTTTTTCAGCGAAGAGCGGTGACACGGAAATGTTGCGGTGCAGTGACGATGCAATGATGAGGATCATTGATGGAAGTCATTAATGACTCGTTAGTACGCATCATAACGACGCTTAAATGACGTGATGTCGCAGCATAACAGAAACGATGCGACATGTTTTCTTTTTAATAATTGACATGTTGGTGGAATGGAGGATTAAACTTTGAGGACTCTCTGATGAACCTCTAATGGATTTCATCCCCAAAAAAGAATGAAGAACGCCGACAGGACGTCATCGACTTCGACGTACTTCGAAGAATGACGAACGCCATCGACATCTCAGACCCTCAAGGATGAAACACTATGTCAACGAACGTCAACTAGGTAGGAGTTTGAATTATTTAATGTTTTCTCCATTCCTTATTCTAAAAAATTAATGCAGATTAACCTAGGAACAGGTTAATCCGGGGATCGTGCATTCTTATAGGATGGTGTTGTTCTTGGGTTTTCTATTCGGGGTTAATTTCATTATTGATATAATTGTAATCTTAAGCCTCCCCTGCTTTAATCCTCTAACGCAGAGGGCACGGGCTGAAAAAAAGAAGGCATGACCCCCTCCACATTGTTCATTCATGGGGGAAAAATTATTCAAATGTCATGAAGGTAAGTTCTTGGCCTTCTTAGTGAAGGCGGAATCCCAACGGTCTCGTAGTCATAGACGGTTCGAAAAAATGGACCACCAAAGCAACTCCAGTGGCCCATAGAAGTAACCATCAGTGCGCTGGCAACTGCATAAGTGTCCGGAGGTGGCCAATGGTGGCCTTTGGTGGTTTTCACAGGTGGAGGGAGATGGTGCTCCCATTAGCATACCGCTAGAGTTCAACAAAGGGGCCACCTGCATGCGCCAACAGTAGGCAGGAGCGGCGTGTCTGATGCACGTCGTGTTGGAACGGAAGGAGGATGCAACCCATCAGCCACAGTGTTGAGTTGGAATGTGGTGCCACTGGGGTACCCTATGGAGCAGCATCACACATACACGGGCCGCATTGAACAATGGGAAAGGCCCGGTTGATCGGCCGCGCGCGCCCCCACACAGACCGGCCGAACCAGCTGACCCACTGGGTCAAGCCGAGCCAGTTGGGCAGGGCCGCTTGAGTGGCCCGATCATTTCCTTGAGGAGGTATATTTGAGAGGACTGGCCCAGGTAGTTAAATTTGGGCCGTATAGTCCTCTATGAGGCGTGGGTGGGAAAAAGATATCGACCCGCCTGAGTGGGTCAGGCCGGATAAAACCCGGTCACTGGGTGACCAAGTGGTTTGGATCTAGGGCCAACCTAAGCTGGGTCCAGGGAGGCATAATGTACTAGGCAGATAGATAGGTTATGTGTGACCCTAGGCTAGGATAGGTTAGGTCAGTCTGACAGAGTCGGACTGGGCCCAGACGTAGTCAATATCTATTTAATAAAACATCTATATCATACAGATCAAGGGTCTGTTCGATACGTCATCTATTGCGTTGGAACCCTTACAATGAGAAGGTCCTTTTGGTTATTTCTATGTGAGACTTCATGGCCAGAAAGATGAGTAGAATACATCTAGATATTTAGTGGCCCAGTAGATGAGCAGCAGTTGTGTGGATCTTTAGTGTGCCAGCAGACGAACAACAACCATGTGCATTCTTAGTGGCCTGACAGACGAGCGATGATTCATCAGGGACTATTCTCTCAATAGTAAGAAATGTTATTTACTATAACCGATGAACTATTATTACTCTATAATATACCTGGTGTGAGCTATCCTTGCTTTTTGGTTTTTCTTTGTGGTTTCTTTGTGGTATTTCTCCTTAGTGGACTAGGGTCCCCTACTGAGTATTTTGTTACTCACCTCTTCAAGGTCTTTGGCCGCACATGATGTGTCTTATGCAGCAACTAATTTTTCGACGGAGGACATGGAGCCCTAGGAGAAGGTGGGTCCCAGTAGGACCAGGTGGACAGGACGTACTACTTTGGCCTCCAATATCTAAACTACTCTTACCATCATGCGGGTTTTTCAGCAAATCGCTACCTGAGTCCCTTTGTACATTGTTTTTTTTAGTTCTTTTTGTTGGGTTTATATCCTGGCCCACTTGTTTTAGTTGTACTTTTACTCAGCACTTGTTTCAGTATACGTGTTTTCCCATCTCAGTTTTGGGGGAGGTGGTTGGGCGTGCCTATGTGTATAAGTATTCCTGAAAATGCCTCCCACTTTTAGGTCGATGCCTTCGGCACTAGTCACCAACCCCTGGCCCTCAAGAGGTGTGATGGGGGTATGTCATGTTACGGGCCCCGGGGGACAAGTCGTGATAAAGTTGTATCATAGGTGGTTGGTTCTACCTAAGAGACCAAGATTCTATTTTTTTGGTGGAATAATGTTAAATGTTGTGAGTCCTAATTTCAGATTTGGGGAGTCCAGTGTTGGTGCGGAGGCTTATGTATCCATACATCAGGATATTGAATTCTTATTTTCGGATCAATGCATAAAAACACTGGTTTCTAAAGTGTCTCGTTATGTTTTTTATAAGATTCAGCTCAACTGGTATAATATTTTGACCATGGTCTATATTAATCTATTTAAGGATGCCTCCATATAGACATCTAGCTAGGATTCTAATACGTGATCATGTGGAAATCTCTCCTAGCGATGAGGCATTCGTTCAGGGACCAGTTCTTGAGATGCCCCACTGGGTGGTGCACCAGGGCTACCACCACTCGTTGGTTAGCATCTAATACATGTGGTACCAGAATAGGATGTGTGTATACTGAGTTCCCTTCACGAGTTTCAGAGAAAGATACATCCTAGGTTTAGGGGAGAGACTAATCCCCATGTCGTTGAGGATTGGTTGTAGGTGGTGATGCGGGTCTTCCACTTAGTGAGGACACTGCTTGACTAGATGACTATCATATCTTTAATCCTTTTTCAGGGCTCATTAAGAAGATGGTGGAGACTGACGATTCAGACTCGTGAGGAGGCGACCCTCTCTTGGGATGACTTCAAGAAGATTTTTCAGGAGGAGTTTTTTCCCATGACCTTGTTCTCTGTGTGCATTTAAGAGCTACATCAACTTCAAAAGGGATGCATGTTAGTGGATGAGTAATATGTGAGGTTTACAAACATCTCTTGATAATCTATAGACATGGTGTGAGACCCTTTCTTTAGGGTTCAGAAATTTTATTAGGGACTCAGGTGGGAGATCCGGTCATAGATGGTGTCTCTCAGCATTCCTACCCAGGCCGGGGTGCTGGAGTGAGACCTTCTTGTGGAGAGCTTCCTTGAAGTGTATGAAAAAATAGTGGGTGCCACCATCGGGCGACAGGTAGTCATGCTATCCATGGAAGATAGCTGAAAGATGGTGCAATGGTCCAAATGGGAAAGATCATCTAGTGGACAGCCCCAAGACTCAGGATCAGTGGTGCAAGGCTGCAAGGATAGTGGGAGACAGCGGAGGATCAGGGTATGATACTCATACGGTGGGTAGGGACACATGGCTCGTGACTACCCAAACCACTGTATAGACGATCAGGAAATGGCTAAGGGACCGCCGAGATAGAGACAATGGTTCGAGTGGGGAGGGTTGCAATGCGGTAGACATGGCAGGGGAGCAAATTGGGTATCAGGTGGTGGGATACAGTTTGAGGTACTACAACAACCACCTCCAAGTGGTCCACCCCGACCTTAGGGGGTAGGAGAACAAGGGAGATATCAGCTTTAGTCAGTGAAGGCTTATCAACATAGTGCTACATAGTTGATTCGAGGTATGATTTGTGTCATCTCCACCATAGATGAAGTTCTTATAGTCATAGGATTGATTCATTATTTCATTTCCACGGTTCTCATTCAGAGCTCGGATATTATGGTGGATCCATTAGCTCGATCTTTATGTCTAGAGACTCCAAATTGAAGGGATTCAATGATTACACATAGGTTAAGGAAGTGTGAGCTTACTCTAGGAGGTAAGAGCTTCGACTGTGATCTCCTAGTAGTAGCATTGAGGTCTTACAATGTCATCTTGGCATGGACTAGTTATCCACACACCATGCTCAGATAAACTATTTTAGGCATACAGTGCAGCGTGTCCATAGGAGATGGGACTATGTTTTCCTTCACAGGCGAGAATGAAAACCTTGCAGCACATGATGGAATTTCTCGGAGGAGGGTGCACCCGATCACTCATTAGTTAGATAGCCTCACCCTCGGTGTAGTGGAAGAGAGGAGTCCAAAATTTCCTATAGTGGTGGACTAGTATGGGGATGTTTTCCTGAGGATGTTTCGGGAAAATATCCTCGCATAGAGGTAGAATTTTTCATTGAATTGTACCACGGGACGACACCGATATCCACACTGGCATATCAGATGGCACCTGCAGAGGTTCGCGAGCTGAGTGTACAGATAGAGGAGTTTTAGGAGAAGGTGTTTGTAAGGCTCATTGTTTCCCCCTGGGCAACCCCAGTGTGGTTTTCCAAGAAGGAATACAGGAGCTTGAGGCTATGTGTGAACTTCTGGTGCCTGAACCAGGTGAATGTGAAGAACAGGTATCCACTGCCGAGGATTGATGACCTCTTCGATCAGCTGAAGGGAGCGAGGTGGTTCTCGAAGATCGACCTTAGATCAAGTTATCACCAGCTTCAGGTTCGGGATGAGGACGAACCGAATACATCTTTCAAGTTCTGGTATGGCTACTACGAGTTCTTGGTGATTCCCTTCAGCATGACCAATGCTCAATCAGTGTTCATGGGACTCATGAATATGATCTTCCTGCCTTACCTCGATCGTTTATTGGTAGTATTAATTAATGAAATCTTGGTGTACTCGGAGTTAGAGGAGGATCACGCCACACACAAGCTGATAGATCTAGATACACTCTGAGAGCACCAACTTTATTATAATCTCTCGATGTTCCCGTTCTAGATTTGAGAGGCCCACTTTATGGCTCACATCATCTTGGAGGCTAGAGTTTTAGTAGATCCGGAAAAGATAGAGGCAGTTCTTTCTTGGGAGCCACCCAGAAGCATGAATAAAGTGTGGAGTTTCATAGGGTTGGCTGGATACTACCAAAGGATTATGCCCGACTTTTCTAGAGTATCAGCATCTTTATCATCCTTGACATGGAACGGACAAACCTTTATTTGGATGAAGAAGTGTCAACAGATTTTATAGTATTTGAGACGGATACTGATGAGTGCCCCCATCTTGAGACTACCAAAAGAGGGATTTGGGTTTGTAGACTTCGATAAAATGTCGGGGACCAGACTGGGTTGTTTCCTGATACACGAGCAAGTGGTGATCGCCTACAGCTTATAAAAGTTGAGGCAACATGAGAAGAACTATGCGACCCTTGACATGTATTAAGTAGTAGTGGTCTTTTCTTTGAAGATGTGGCAGCACTACTTGATGGGTGAACGGTTTATAGTTTAATCTGACCATAAGAGTTTCAAGTATATCTTCTCCTAGAAGAACCTGAACTTGAGACAATTGAGATGGCCGAAGATCCTCCAAGACTATGATTTTGAGATATTCTATAATCCAAGAAAAGGGAATGTGGTTATATACATGCTTAGCTAGAGGTCTGGTTTACAAATACTGAGTGAGGTGACGAAGTAGCTAGCCGCGATGCAGATATCCTTTGTGGATGATGATGGAGCATCAAACCTTCAATTGATGACTATTACTCCCTACTCTTACAATGGGTTTGGGAAACATAGTTGGTAGATGTTTACTATGAGGCCCGATGTGCTAAATTATCCTGAGTACATTCTCCTAATATATTTTAAATTGGTTAGGAGCACATCATCCTTTTCATAGAGTGCACCATATTAACAGTGGTTCTATAGGAGGGGGTGTTGAGGGAGTTTTATTTATTCCATTTAGAGGAACATCCTACAGTGGTGAAGATGTACCAGGACATCTGACGTCAGTACTGGTGGCTGGTAATGAAGAAAGCAGTGGATAATTTTGTCTCATGATGCCTCACATTTCAGCGAGTGAAGTCTGAGCATCAGGTTCCAGTAGGTTTGGATCATCCACTTGAGGTACCAGAGTGGAAATGGGATGGTATTTTGATGGACATCATGATGGGGTTACCACGTACATCCATAGGCCATGATTCTATCTAGGTGATCATTGAGAGACTTACCAATTTGGCTCAACTCCTACCCATTCAGGAGGAGGGACCGATATAGGGCTTGGGATGCCTCTATGTCTAGAAGATAGTGTGTCTCCACATGGTGCCATCTATGATAGTCTCTGACCATGATTCATGATTTACATCCTGGTTATGGAAGGGATTATAGGATTCGTTTAGGACTCAACTGCTCTTGAGCACAAATTTTCATCCCCAGGTAGATGGTCAGACAGATTGGCCCATACAGACCTTGGAGGAGATTCTTGGTTCCTTCATCCTGGATTTTGGTCGTAGTTGGGAGGACCACCTTTCACTAGTGGAGTTTTCATAAAACAACAAATATCACTCCACCATTGGCATGGCATCATTTAAGGCCTTGTATGGGTGTCCTTACAGATCACCACTATGTTGGACATACCCATAGGATTCGGCACTCATGGGTCCAGATAGGTTATTCACTACCACCAAGAAGGTAGAGATCATCCAAGAGTAGATGAGGACTGTGTAGAGAAGGAAAAAGTCTTATGTCGATATGGGAAAGAGACCCTTAGAGTATTAGTGGGAGACCATGTGTTCCTTCAGGTCTCACCCCAATGAGTATTTTGGAGATTTGGCTGGGGCAGAAAGCTATCTCCGAGGTTCGTCAGACCTTTTCAGATCCTGAGCAGAGTTGGAGAGGTGGCATACCACCATGCTCTTCCCCCATAGATGCACCATGTGCATGGTGTTTTCCACATGTCACATCTGATTAGGTATGTTCAGGATCCATCACACGTCATCGACTGGGGCAAGTAGGACATTGATGATGTGGTGACATTTGCGAAGTTCCCAGTGGAGATAGAGGATCAACAGGAGTGGGTCCTTCATGGATGGTCGATTTCTCATTTGTGATTTCGGTGGTAGAATGGGAACCTCTAGGATACCACATTGGAGAGGGATACTTATATTCGTGATTAGTAAACCCATTTGATGGTTTGGCCCTTGTTTTGGATTTTGGGGACATAAAGCCCTAAGGTGGGGAGAATGTAATGTTCCAAAATTTCCATGGAATTTTTTTTTTAAATAATATGTAATTATTTTGAGACCACGTTCTCTAATGGAACTTGATTCTAAGCCCATGTGATCCAATGATGTAATTTTGATCTCTTTTATGGTATGTTCAGTAAACGTGCAAGCGTGTTATTCTAACTTTTGAATTGGTGCTCAGATCGAAAATTTGAGGGCACTGTTGAACTCAGAATGCCATTATTTTCCTAGAAAGGACTTAAGTTCGGCTGACAAGGGATGAATAAAAAATTTCTTTTTCAGAATATTTAAGAAAAATAATAAAATAACTTAAAAGTTATTTTATTTCTTTTCTCGTGGATGAGTGGTGACACTGCGATGTTGTAGTACAGCGATGAGGCAGCAATGAGGCGCATTAATGGAACTCATTAATGACTCGTTAAAAAAGAGCATAATGACACATTAAATGAAACAACTTAGTAGTGTAAAAGAAACAATGTGACAAGTTTTTTTTAATAATTGATGTGTTAGTGGATAGAAGGATTAAACTATGAGGACTCTCGGACAAAGATCTGACGGATTTCATCCCCAATGAAGAATGACGAACACCAGAGGAGCATCATCGACTTCGATGTACTTCGAATAATGATGAACACCATTGACCTCTTAGTCCCCCAAGGATTAAATGCTAATGCAATGAACATCAACAAGGTAGGGGTTTGAATTATTTATTTTTTTCCACATTCTTTATTTGAAATGAAGAACACAGATTTACCCACGAAAAGGTTAATTTGCCGATCGTGCATTCTTGAGGGAGGGTGTCATTCTTGGGTTTTCTATTAAGGTTTAATTTAATTGTTAATAGAATTTTAATCCCGAGCCTCCCCTACTTTAACCTCTAATGCAGAGGGTGTTGGCCAACATATACAAGGCCCAACCCCCCTCCACCTTATGCGTTCTTAATGGATAAATTCTTCGAACGATGGAAAGGTATGTTTGAGTTCATTATAGGGAAAATGACAACCCTACAGTACCATAGGTATATGAGGTTCAATAAAAGAACCACCATAATAACTCCGGTGGTCCGAAGGAGGAACCATTGGTGCATCGCGGCGGTGCGAAAAAGGGGTTGTCAACATGCATTGGTGGTAGGTTAGAGCGGCGTGCCTGGAACGCACCGTGGTGGAATAGCAGGAGGCCCCAACCCATTGGCACCGAAAATGAGTTGGAACACAGGGCCACCTAGGTGCAGTGCGGAGGAGCATTCCACATCTGCGGCCCACGTTGAACAATGGGGGCGACCGGGTTGACTGGCCACACGCGCCCCTACTCGGACCGGCTGAACCGGTCCAGGATTTGCTGAACTAATCGACCCCTCGGGCCGACTGAGCGGCCCGGTCAGTCCCTTGAGCCGGTCAATTTGAGTGGACCTGGCCAGCAAGTTAATGCGAGGCCGCATAGGCCACTATGCGGCCCAAGAGGGAAAAAGGGATTGGCCCACCTGAGTAGGTCGGTCCGGATAAAAACAGGTCACTGGGTGACCCGGTGGTTTGGACCCATGACAAACCAGATCCATGCCTAGTGAGGCCTAATGTCCCAGTTATATGGACGGGTCATGAAGGATACCGGGCTAAGATTGGTCTGGTCGATCTGACTAAGTCGAACTGGGCCCGCACATAACCGGCCCCCATTTAGTAAAACATTTGTATCTTATAGACTGAGAGTCTGTTTGATACGCTGTCTATTGAGTCGGAACCCTTACGACAAGATGGTCCTTTGGGTTATTTCTATGAGGGAATTAGTTGTGGTTGATGTATGACCAATGGCTCGAGCAGCAGCAGTGTGAATCCTTACTGGACCGATAGATGAGCAGCAGTCATGTGGATGCTTAGTGTCCTAGAAGGCGAGCTGCAGCCATGTGTATCCTTAGTGGCCCGATAGACGAGCAGCGATTCTTCAGGGATGAGTCCCTCAATAGTAAGAAACATTATTGACTATAATCGATGAATCTTTTCTACTCTATAATATACCTTGTGTGATCTATCCTTGCTTTTTGGTTTTTCTTTTTGGGTTCTTTGTGGTATTTCTCCTTAGTGGACTAGGGTCCCCTACAATGTACTATGTTACTCACCCCTGCATGGGCGTCGATCGCACATGATGTGTCTTGTGCAGATGACAGACGTTCCGAAGGAGGACTTCATGGACTAGGAGTAGGTGGGGCCCAATAGGACCAGATGGACAGGACATGCTACTTCATCTCCCATTAGCTACACAACTCTTACTAGCAGTTGGGGTTTTCAGCAGATGGCTACCTGAGTCCCTTTGTACATTGCAGTTTTTAGTTATTTTTGTTGGTTTTGTATTCTGGCCCACTTGTTTCTGTTGTACTTTAACTCAGCACGTGTTTTAGTATACTTGTTCTCCCCTCTCAGTTTTTGGGATGTGGTTGGGCATGCGTGTGCGTACAGGTATTTAGGAAAATGCATCCCACATGTAGGTTGATTCCTTCAGCACTAGTCACTAACCCCTACCCTTCAAGAGGTGGGCTTGGGGTATGTTACGGCACATGCCCTGGGGGATGGGTTGTGACATATGCATTCGTTGTGGTGTGTACTTACTTAACATTGATATCATGAAAAAAATCAAGATATTTTGAGATACATGGCTATATTTCTAATAGTAATGCTACAAATACAATTCATTCCATAATTGTGAATGGTTTGATGTACCTAGAGCTCAATTTCACATTATTACTGAACTATATGAAACACTTCCCTGGATATACTCTTTGAAATTGATAATATCCCACATGGAATTATAAATATTTTATCTATTTTTCAACATAACTCTTTTTATTACTTTGAGATTAATTAATATAATCCTAAATCATATTTACCTTTGATGTTGTTTCTTCAATACTTTCTAGTCCTATAAGTTTCCTTTCACCACAACTATTCCAACATGTTGGAGTACAAAATCCCATTCCATATATTTATTTATATAGAACCATTTGAATACTTTAATGGAAACTATTGTTGTAGGAACAGAAGGTAAATACTGATAATTTATAAAATGAATGTAAAGTTAACATGATCTCAAAAAGTATTCTAATGTATCAATAGTTCCTTCATGTTGTCCTTCAGTTTGAAGTTGGTAGGCAGTTTTGAAATAAATCTTAGTATCTAGAGCCTTATGAAGATTCTTCTAAATTTTTTATGTAAAAAATGGATGTCTAATCAAAAAAAACAATAGAGGTTGACCAAAAAATCATAAAACATTGTTAAGATAGAGTCTTTCTAGGGTTCAAGAGGTAAATCATCTCTTATAACAATAAATGATTACTATTTTTTAAGATGATCAACAATAAACCATATCATATCACTCCTTATATGTGTACTTGTTAGTCCATGACAAATTCTATGTTCATTTCTTCCCACATCCACATAATAATAGGTATAGGTTTCATGAAACCTATATGATGATATCTCTAAACCTTAACTTGTTGACATATAGTGATTCTTGACACATATCAGCAATTTCTTACTTCTTATTATCCAACAAAAAATTTTACTTTATATCTTTGTACATCGGGTTACTACCAAAGCGTATAAATAAATTTAAGCTATGGGCATCATCTATCAATTACCTTTTTAGATATGTTATTAATGGAATACATAACCTGTTTCAAAATTTCATAATTCGATCCTCATACCTGAAGTATTCCAATTTTCCATCCTTCGCGACATTAATTTTCTTTTGAAAATTCTCATCATCTGATTGATAAATTTTTATCTTCAATTATAATTATGGTTTTTCAATAATTTTAAAAATGAGTGATGTTTTTTCTTACATAAAAATTCCCATATCCATATTTACTAAATAAATGAACGTTGGATCTCTATCAAACCTCATCTTGATCAGATTCCCATGATAATCCTCACTCAATGCATCAACTACCATATTTTCTTTTACTTCATCATACTATATTGAGCACTCTAATCATTGAGTAACTCGAGCTATCGTCTGTGACTCATTTTTAATTCATTTGGTGTATATATTTAATTAAAACTCTTGTGGTCATTATATATCTCACATATTTCACCATAGATATATTATCTCTATATCTTCAGATTAAATAATATGGCTACAAACCACATATCATTTTATTCATACTTTTGTTCATGAAACTCCAACTTCCATGCTATATATTTAATAACATTATGATTTTTCATAAGTAAACAACCAAGTAATTTCATTGTTGTATCATTACCGATCACAAGTCCGTCATTTCTTGACAGTTTAATCATAATTGGAGCATTAACTAATCTTCTCATAAATTCTTCAAATCATCCTAGACATTAATTTTTTGGAAAGAACGTAACCCCTTTATATTTGATCTTGGATAACCGGTAAGGCCATCATAAAAAATTATAAATGAAATGTTTATTGTAACATTCTAATAAAATAAAACTATGTAACTCAGTTGTATTTTTATCTTGTAGTCCATTAGTGGACAACCTTTATCATCAAAGGATCAATTGAGACACCATCCATAGGGACAATATGAAAAAAAATCCAGAATCTAAAATCCTCACTTTCTAAATTTACCATATAACTCTTTTCTCTTGAGTGTATGAAGAATGATACGTATGTTATTCTCATATTATTTAAAGGTTTTGGAATATACCATTATGCATCATTGAATACCACATAAAACTCATCCGAATATTCCTTGAATATCTTTTTCATTAGATTCGAACTTACTGAGGCTGCATTAGTCAATCCAAAGAGAATTACAATAAACTCATAATTTCCATACCTCATTTGAAAAGTGAATTTAGAATGTATTCCTTCCTTAATCAAAATTTATGATTTCTAGAAGGATGTTCAATCTTCAAAAATTATTAATATATTTTATTTTTATCAAATTAATCATCAATGAGAGGTAGTAGATACTTTTTAATTTTTTTAATTTCATTAATTTCTCTATAATCAAGGTGCAACCTCATGGATACATATTTCCTCTTAGCAAATGCAATAGGTTCTCCAGATAGAGAAACACTAAGAAAATAGATACCTTCTTACTCAAATCCTCTATTTTTATAGTAATCACCACTAATTAAAAAATGTATATTCTATATAGAGTCTTTGGTATTTTTTATTAGGGATAAAATCAATGGTATACTCAACATCATGCTCTAGGGGTGTCCAAGTAATTCCCTGTGAAATAAATCAACTTATTCTTGTAAAATATGTAAATCTTCAATTCTACGATTACATTATTCATCACCTAGATATTGTTTTATCTTCTTCATAATGAATTTTATTCATTAGATAAACTGGGGGTCGATATATAAAAGATTCATGTGATGATGCTTTTAATATAATGATAATTAATTCAACATCTTCCTCATAAATTCTAATTTCCTCCTACTTGCAATAAATTTTCACGTGAAAGTTTGAAATCCAATCTATAACGAGAATTATATAAAATTCATCCATAGTAATGTTTATATGTTATATAAATAAATTATGTTTATATTCTATAATAGGGACTATCTAAAACCACTTCCTTCAAATGATTCATCCATTTGAAGTTTTGACTAATAACTCGCATACTAAATGAAAATGGAAATATCAAGTTTTATTAGAAAATAAGGTAGATATAAAATTGTGCGATGATCCAAAATCAAGTAAATCTTTTCCTAAATCTAATGATATGATTAATTAACTAGATAAAACATAATTGGGAACTTATACCTCATTTTTAGTGATAATATATACTTAGTTATCTCCTCTTAGCCTCTACTATTGTAGATTCTCATGGATTTTGTGAATTTAGTTTGAATAATTAACCATTTCATTACAATTGAATAATTTAAAATCATTTATTTTTTAATTCACATTGTATTAATTAACTTAATGGCCCATTTCTGTACACATATAAAAACCTCCCATGGCTTTTAGTTATTTACCATGATAATTCTTTCATTAATTTTAACATAATGGGAATTTATTTGTTCCTATATTCTTATTTTATTCATCACAATTTTCATGGTTATCGCATGTCCTATTATTATATTTATTTAACCATAAAATTTAATTTAGAAAGTTCATTATCTATTTTGATAGAATATAATGTTATTTCATCATATGAGAAAAATGATTGAGAATCCATTTCCCATCATAGAATTTTATTAAAACCCTTCAAAAAATTACCAATCTTTTTTTATGAATCGCGTATGTAATCTATAGCATTCTTGGATAGTCTAGGGAAGGTATATTCATAGTTTGAATCACTTTCTTCTTCTATTTTATTTATATTAAGTAATTTTCTCTTTAATTAAATTCAATCTTCAAATGGGAAATATTTTTTGAAGAATTTTCATTAAAATTTATCTATTTAATGCATTTTATTTCATATTCCTCATTATTTTTATGGATCAACAACCACCATTGATTAGAATCACCCTTGATGAAATCTACTGATTTGAATACCTTTTCTACTTCATCACATCCCAATGAAAGGAATATCTTTTCAAGGGGCTTGATGCATTTCTCAACCGCTACTATATAAGTAGTACCATTAAAAGTTTGGAAATTCAACCACATAAAAATCCAAAATTTGTGTAGTATGGTCATTTGTCATATCCTGAGTAAGATGTACAAATATGACCATGATCTGCTCAGATGCAACACTACCTTTTTTAAATTTCTCAAAGTGGAAATACCGACATTTTTCACGGGTTTTGATTCCCTTCCATTTATTAGGATCCATCACTAAATAATAGAAAACACTGAGTTATCCTATAATAATCATGAGTATCGCACCATAGAATAAAAAAAATTCTAATGGTAATTTTTTTAAAATATTAGAAAGAATTATTATAGTTCTCATGTGGGTTATGTTTATTTTAAAACCTAGTTCCCATGGTCTCTACTAAAACTATCTCTAATAGCAACTATTAAGATGCATACCCTAATATCCTAGAGATGAAGCATTACGTTATTACAATGGGATAGATACAGGAGACAACATAACCAAAGATCATAGAGTTTAGTAGTATTGAATAATTTGATACATGTATGGTTCCCTTATTACAGTCGTAATTAGTAATAGAACATTACAAAGGAAAATAAACTCCTTCCTTAACACATATTCAAGGATTTTATCTTCATATCCCGAGGAAGGAAAATCAATAAAAGGGTGAGAAAATACTCATTAAGGGTTACATATAGCAGAAACATAAATCAATAATGATTGATTCATAATCAATAATTAATAATAAAAATGGAATGGTAAATTACTGAAAAATACATTCCACTAAATCAATAAACTGATAATGAAAATTAATCTATAGATTTTGTTAGAGTGAAAATCTCATCGACTGTAATAACTAAAATATTAATGAAGGATATGATTAATTATTTGAAATCATGTATCAATAACATAAACCACTACCTTCAATACATTTCATAAAAAGGTTTCATACTTTGGGTATAAACTCATCTAATTTTTCATGGAAACAAACCCAAAGGGTTTGTGACCAATTTTTTTCTCATGAGACATATTGATGCATTGAGGGGATATCTATATATAAGAACCACCCATGTCTTCATGTCCAAAAAATTCCACAAATGTCAAAATGACTGATTTAATTCCTGATTCGATAGGTCTTACCCACAAATATATGTACTAAGTAAAAGATATGGATTTATCAATATCTCCCTAGATAAAATATGATTCGAAGTAAACACCATATATAAAAAGTTGTATACAACTAAGAAAATAATAATATTCTTGATACAATAAATAGAAAATTTTAATAAATATTCAATGAATGGTTATCATAAATAAAATGGGTATTATACATACCCCATGCATAAGAAATAATTCATGAATAAGGTATATCTCACATAAATAAATGTGAGATGAGAAACCCCATAACATATGTCTGGAAGTATTCTACACATGTAATTAATGTCATGGATAATAAAATTAGATTTTTTAATGACATAAAAAAATATCTTCATAATAAATTTTTTTTAATATAATGAGTTCATTTTTTTAAATTATTTTGAGTTATAATGTTTGATTTTGTTGTTCTTGAAGCATTCGTTTCAAGTATTTATGGTCAGTTCCCTTGCGTATAATCATGGGATTTGTTGAAAATTGGATGAAAATCTACTAATGTGGAATATAATGATATTAATATATTTTTAGGATTTTATATGGTATTCATATATCATTTTTTATATGTTATTAGTATGAATCATTAGATAAAATGTTTATGAAAAATATTTAGTTTATTTTGGTGGTTATTATGAATATCATGTATTATTATTATTTTATTTAATTTTATGTTTATATACTAGTTATATAAAATTAAATATTTTCTAATACACATATTATTATATGTTTTTACCATAAAATGGTTTTATGACTAGACATTAATGTTGTAACGAAAAATGGAAACTTGTCATTCACGAAGGCGGTGAATCGACAACTCTCAGAAGATGTTTTCAATTTTAGAATTAAAAGGAATGGAGAAGAGATTTTATAATGAATATTAAATTAAAAATATAAAATTCTAGTATATATATCATACTAGGGTTTCCATTTCAAATTGTATATAGTATGTGATGAGAGGATAAGAAAAGAAAAAAAATTAAAATAAAATGAATGAGGATTTTACCTATCGAATATTGTATCATTGGAATCCTTCATAAGACACTTGGAATTAGTCATTTGGAAAGACCATAAGATCTTGGACATGGGTAAGAGTCTTGATACTGGATTTGGGAGGAATTTAAGGATTATTAAATGCTTATAAGGTGTGATGAGAAGGCGTTGTGAGGGGTGATATTTATAATTAGAGGAGAGGGGTGTTTTGATTATTATAATCATTTTTTTATTAATTTTCATCAAGACTTCAATAGTTTTTATTATTGTTACTAATTAGTGTAACTAGTTCATGCAAGTTCGAAAAAAAAATTCTTATATCATCCATGACTCAAAAATTATTTTATTTTGTTGAAAATGTAATATACCTTAAATTATCGTATTTCACAATTAACCAAAAAATCAACTTTTTTATAAAAATACAAAAAACTCAACCTAATAATTTTTCAATCTATGGATTTAAAAAGTGGACTCAATTTTATTAAGATAGTATTCAAAATATTAGAAATTTAATTTCTAATTCAAATAATTATTTATTCCAAAAATACAGATTTTAAAATTATAAATGATTTTATAAGACATTGAAAATATAATTAAGGTCTCATAAAATTTTATTGTTATTATAAGATAAAATAATTTTAATTTATTAATATATTTTTTGAAATAAAATTTTTTTAAATTATTTTAGTAATTATATAATTATAAATAAATATATCCATTTTACAAAAAAACCAACACTTAATTTATAATTTTTTAAAAAAATTATTTACTTATTTCAGTATATATATAACCTATTTTAATTTATGATATACCTACATATTATATATAATTTCAAATCTAAGTTTTTATTATAATGTCAAGATTACTATTTCTAATGGTCATATTACTATTTCAATGTTTATGATAATATTTAATAGAATATCGTGACTCGTTTAAGATCAGTGTTGCATGAAATGTAAGCTATTTAATAAATTGAGTTTCTTTAAGAAAATACATACCATAAAATCATGGGGTGTTGTAATTAAAATGTAACAATGAATTAAGATAGGAAGTAAAAAATTAAAAAACCTACATGGAATATATGTAATACAACTATAATGAATATGTGGCATGTCACCTATGATGGTGATCCTCGAGTTAAGGATGACGGATGCTGATAGAATTTAGAAGATAACTAAGATAAAAAATTCCACATAAACCATCAATGATTCATAAAATATAAATGGTACTAAAGAATCATGTAATAATAAATTATGAAATATAAAGTATATGAATTTCAATAGAAGAACAACTTACCAGAAGAGGATTGTTCCATTCATCGATACATCTGTTCACTAAGATAAGAGGTCAGAAGAGGTAAAATTCCTCTAGATGAGTCCAAAAATGTAAAAGGTAAAACTAGGATTGAATGAAGTAAGTTGAAAGTAACTATTAGAGTATCGGGATTTTTATGCTGATAAATTAACAAACTATACTAAATTATCCCCAAGACTATGGTGTGAAAATAATGAAAATAGGGAGACCATAAAGTAGTGTACAAGAGTATGACTCAACCACCCTTGTCCATCCAACTCCAAGATCTATGTCATAGTCCATGTGCTATATCATATATCCCAATTGTAGGATTAAAACACATCCCAATCACCATTCATCTAACACCCTTAGGTAGATAGAGGAATAGAGAAACCCCACATTGTATCCATGATGTCAATGCTCTAGTGGTGTATAAAATTGAAGAGACATAGAAATCACACCTCGAGATTCACTACGCCTCATCATCCCTTCCACACTATAGCAATGAAAAAATTGAAAAAGAATTAAAATACTCCATTCCAGAATCACATAGACTACAACACAACCAATCCACAGTATATCTCAACCCCTAGAAACCATGATTCAACCTCCCATAAAAAACACCAAGAACTCAAAAAAACCCTAGAAACACGTGGAAAAAACACCCAAACAATATGTGGTCAACAATAAGAGATAAATACAACTAATTTATTGTAATATAATCTTAAATATAAATTATGTTTTATTAATTAAAATATATTTACTTTTTAAAACAATACATTTATGAATAATAAATTAATATTTATAACCACAATAATCATTTTTGAAATAAAAATTAATTTATTTGAATAAAAAGTATTTTTGTTTCTTTACATTGTTTATAATATTTCTTAGTTTTTTTTTGGGATTTAGTGTTTTCAAATTTTAAATAAAACATTATTTTTTAATCTTACACTAAAAAAATTATTAATAATCAACAGTACTCATAGTTTTGAGAATAAATAATAAAATAATTAACACATTATTCCAAAATACCCCTCCTCATTGGAAATATAAACACCCCTACTCTAATAATTTTTCCCGACATCTAAAATTCATTCCTTTTAAAAATATCTACTGAAATATCTCTATAACATTGTTAAGTCATGTTTCAAAATCCCTATCCTAGATAATTTTCCTTCCTCCATTTCCTTTATACTAAATCCAATGGAGGCCACTAAAAGGTAAAGTTAATGAGTTAAAAAAACCATGTCTTTCCATTTTGATTCTACACAAACCCTCTTATAATTTATGTTAGAATAAAATTTATAATTAAAATAGTATTTTAATTAAAATATAATTTTTCTATAAAAAATATTAGATATATTTCCCTTCATTTAAACTCAACTAAAACACATTATCCAACCGTAGTAGTTTTATAACACCTATGTGAATTATGTTGCTTAATTTTTCACATATGGTATTATTGAATATTCATAAAAATTTATTTTATACATTAATATATCTTTAAAGATCAAATATTATTGTGACTATGATTCTTTAGTGATTTAATATTATTTTGGATAATTATATTCAAATTAAATATTCATAATCATTTTATAAAAATTAATCTTGATTTTTGAGGTTTATCATATAAATATAAACTATCTACTAAGATATTGTTACCACTCTAATATTTTAAAATAAATACTATGTTCAATAATTTAAAAGATATGAAATAATGAGCATAAATGAACCATGAAATATTCTAACTTAAATATGACCATTATAAAATATTTGTTGAAGGGTAGGGTAAGAATAATTTTAAAAACATTTATGTGTATATATATATATATATCTGTGTGTATAAAGGACCAACTCAATAAAATTTTCTTGAATAATGATTTGGAAAAAAATTCTCAATTTTTAGTAAATCCATTTTATTATTCAAAAAAAAATATTCATTTTTTTTATATAATATATAATTTTTGGCTATTTTATATAATTTATTTGAAAAGAAGAAATAATTTTTTAAAATAATAATTAAAATTTTATTTTAGTGTGGAATCATGGGGTTTTCTAAAATGAATGACTTTTAGTGAATAGGGAAATATATTAGTTTTTATAAAGAATTGAATTTTTGTTTGAAGGAGTAACAATGTTCCATTTTATTTTATTGCAGTTTATTTTTTTTTATGTAATTTTTTTAATATTCTAATTATGTTCACTTGAATCATTTTTATTATTGAATAAGGTATAAATTTAGTTTTATACTTATAAATGCATTTTTCTAAAAAAAAACCTTTTCATTGGGTTTTGTGGTTTTCTCATCAATTAATTTCTCCCACTTTTAGAAATTTAATATATATAATTGTATTCATGATTTGTAAATAAGGGGTTCAATTTGAAAAATAGTTCCCTTTTATTATTCATTCTATATGAATAGTAAATATGGTAACATTTTTAACCATGATAAGTGATAAATGAGTAAAATTGGCTTAAATCATTGGGATAATGATTTTAAATTTCTCAAACACATGACCTTAACCTATTTAAGGGAATATTTTCATATATATACATGAAATTATAGAATATATGGCCTCATGGCCACATGGTTCTATTTTTATTTTATTATGACCACTTTGTTAATTTATGGAATGATCAAATAGAAAATGTTACTCTGTTGAATTAAATATCCCAATTTTTTTTACATATGGGTAAAATTGGATAGGTTCAGCTGTATATGATTATTTTAAAGGGAAATTAATTTCATTCATCATGGTAATTTATTTATAATTTTTAGTTTTTAAATAATTACCTTAAATGCTTACAAAAAACAAATATTGTATTTATTCAAACAAATAAAAATTAAAATAAATTATTTAAAAAATATTTAAAGTTACACAATTTGGGTAAATAATTTGTTTCAAAAAAATTATACATAGAAATACTATATTAAATATATATTAATTTTTTTTATTCTAATTCCATTAATTCAATGCTTTTTTGAATGATAAATTATTCGAATTGTTCTTAAAATAAAATTTATAGTATATTATGATAATAATATTTTTTAAAAATTAATTCAAAATTAAAACAATAATGGAAAATATTGTGTAAGATCAAAATAGTGAAAAAAAATAGACCTATTTTTATTTTTATCCAATTATTACCCTATATGTTATTTTATAGCCCTTTTATATTAAGTGGTCATTCACACATATAATATTAAAATTGGTTAACCATGTGGTCAGTCCAAAAGATAAGGTTAAAAATGAAACCTAAAACCATCTAGATTTTATTAGATAATTATATTTCAATATTATTCTCTTTTTAAACAAATATTTTTCAGTTCAGATGTATTTTTCTTGGTAATTACTTAGTTATATTTTAATCTTTTTTTAATTACAAGTGTGTCATTTGTCTACCTTATAAAAGGACGCAGCTTATCTATTTTCATTACCAAACTATATGCCACATATATCAAAAAAAATACTATCCAATTAAATTATAAAACTCCTTATCCTAAATTTATCTATTCCTTTCATTTTAATTGATTATTAAAAAGTTCCTCATGAAATTATCTAAAAGTGGTCTTCTGAAGAAGTGTTAATCGGCATACTAAAACAATTTAAATTTACTTCTTATTATATATCCACTAAATTGATGGTTTTCATAATAAAATAATAAAATATTTATTCAAAATATTATTAAATGTTATTATGATAATGAAACCACTATTATCAACCCTATTTTCCATCAGATGGTAAGAAAATGTATCGCTCCTGCAAACGTGTGAACTACCACCTCCACATGACGTGACAATTTATTTTCCATAACCCTCATAATTTTGTTGTCATTATGAAGGTTTTAATTATTATATTTTATTTTTATGGTATAATTATATTTTTGGAAATATAATATAATATCTACCTTCTTTCACTTCCATGTAATGAAAAATGATAATGTCTGTCGTGCGTACGTGTGGACTACCACCTCCATGAAGTGTTGTGATTCATATTCCAATCATGAATTACATGAGTGGTAATAATTATAGATTTAATTAATATATATGAAATATATAATATAATAATGATTATTTAAATGTGAATTTTGTACCTTTCCCCCATTCTATTTGTCTAAAAGTGAAAATAGTGTTAATTTGTGCATACGACCTACCGTCTCCACGAATTATGTAATTCAATTTTCTATCTATACCTTATATTGATGATTACAATTATGTATTTAATGAATATATATGTTTTTTTAACATTTTTTCGATTTTGTAGATTCTTTTTCAATGATTCATATAAATTGAATAAAACTACTGAACCAAAACACACAATAAAAATGAAGAAGTTATCATTAAGAACATTGGTTTTAAAAAGGAAATGTTAATAAACATTTATTAAAAGAATATATGCAAATAATAATTTCTAAGATATATATGATTTTTTATTTATAATAATGGTATAATAACTCTATATTTATTCTACGGGGATTCAGACACATAAAATGGAAGTCAGACTTGAGGTAATGGTTTATTTCACAATCTCATATTTATTTGATATTTTTTATGTTTCATTATCAACATGGAGAATTATTTGAAATTTATATCATAAACCAAATATATTTTAGTATCCTATTATTATTTATATAAATTTTATTTTTCCTTTCATTTTACTCTGTTTATGTTCCCAAAGGGAGAATCAATGGTTCTAAATAAAAAACATTATTTTCTATGCAAATAGAAATAATTTCCTTCCATATCAATATGTTATAAAAAATTTAATCTTAAATTTTTAAAAAATTCTAAAATGAGTTATAAAATTTAATTTTGTTCCCATATTTTACTTTTTATAAGAAAATTTAATAGGAAACTTATTGTTTTTTTCCACATGAGGCACCTCTTACAGATGATTTGAACAGAATTAGTATTTTAACACATTGAACAATAACTGAATTTCTAGTCTCTAGGACCACACAATACATTGAATCTTCTTTTTCATGTTTCCATACCAATTGAAATTTTTTCCTATAATATTTTTGAAATTTTTTATTTTGAATAAGTTTTTTATATTAAAAAAAGTTATTCTCCTAAAAATATTCTAATTATTTTTTTAAAAGTATTTTCATAAATTTCAACACTCATTTATGGATCACATAAATTAATGACGATAATTTTTTTTGATAAAATCAAACAGATTTCTATGGATGGTTTACATTCATTTTAACTTTAGATATAATTGATATTCAATTTTCTATTTTTAGTAATACAAAATAAATTATTATTAAGGGATGTTGATTATGTCGAATTGTTTATTAATATAATAAATTCATTGGAATGATAAATTTATGGGTGGGTAATGGAATTATATAGCCCCTCAATTCATCAAAAGGTTTAATTTGAAAAAATAGGTTAGGTATTTTTCTATAGACTTACTCATTTGTGATGTTTTCATCACATGATGCCTCTATATTAAGCTATAGACTTCTGAAAATATCCATCCCATATTTATGAAATCAATTATTAATGGCCTTTTGATTATTCATGTATTTATTATATCCATGGATATGATTTAATATTATGTCGTTATTTATATATAATTATTTGATCATCATTTATTCTAACAATATTTTTATTCATGATTTACTTATTGATTAAATGGAATGATTCCTCAATTATATACCCTTCCATACTAATTATACATAATTTACCCATGATAGCTTCCACTATATGTAACCCTTACTGATAATTTGAGCACACCCTTTATAGTGACCCTATCATTTCATATATTAACATTACGTAATGTTTCTAGAATACATAAAACATTTCAAAAACTAATGCCCAATGACTATATTATTCAAGCGCCTTTTAAACATGGAAACATAAACATTGGTACATGAGTGAGCTAAATTATCTCCTTCATGGTTCTTCTTGACAAGTACCCTTCTTAGACACAACAAACATAATAAATATCTTCATAACCTGGTGAAGGAAACATAAAAAATTTGTGATCTTAGATGCCCAGTCAGGGTAAACAAGGGAGACATGTAAGCATAAACATGAGGATATGGATATTAGAACATGATACTAACATTAGAGGATCATACCCTGCATATCATAAGATCATAAACATGAATCATGGCATAAATCCTAAAATTTTATAAGACATGAATCATAAGGAAATAGGTATCATAATCCATGAAATCTTAACAAAGGAATATGACATGGAATTATGACAGACACATAATAATATAATATTATTTCAATAGTATTCAATGAATAACATCTAAATACATATTAGTAGTGTAGATTCACTCTCAATACCATCTTAGTAGTTATTGTTCACTCCCATGGCCATTTTAATAGTATGAGTTCACTCCCCATACCATATTGGTAGTCATGGTTCACTCCCATGACCATATTAGTAGTCCAGGTTCACTCCCAATACCATCTTATTATATCTCATGAGATATAAATCTTTAACAAATTCATTAGAGGGATATATAGGTCCCAATCATCTCATAATGAAATCATAAATACACGTGACACAAAATCATAAACAATCATATCGTAACCCTTGAAATAAAATAGGATTCATAAACCTTTAATCATATCATAACCTATAGAAAAAGTTACATTTTTTATAATCATTTCATAAAAATAATAACCCATGAAAAGAAGCTGGTTTCAAAATAATATTACCTATGAATGAGAAATATGTTTCATAAACATCATTCCATTAAAACATAAACAATTCAGGGAATGAATATTAAAGGAAATATTGAATAATTTCCCAATAAATGTACGAGTAACAAAAATGGAAGTCTTATTAGATGGTAAATAATTTTTAAATATATTTTAAAAATATTTCTTAAGGAAAATATATTTCTTCATTAAAAACTCATTTTAAAATATTTGACTTTTTTGAAGAGATTTTTCTAAGGAAATATTATTGAAAACATATTAAATAAGAAATGAAAACCATAAAAAATTAAAATAAATTTTATTCAAAAAATATCTTCAAATATCATTTGAGAACTTTTTGGAGGACATTTTTTAAAATATAGATTTTGAAATACAACAGACTTCTGATCGAAGAGAGAAATACGATCATATTTTTCATAAATCATTTTTTTAGTTATCATAAGTATAAAATAGTTAAAAATTGTATTAATACATGGATATATCTTGAATAAAAAGGGGGTAATGAAAATTATTGTTGTTTTTTAGAGATGTATCATAGGATTTCATTAATAGAAGCTTGCCATAAACAATCCTAGTAAACTATATGATTGTTTTAAAAAATTATTACTATATGGTAACTTGGGATAATAATTTACATGAAAGAAAATAAAAATACATGAATCTTAAATTATCAAGAAATAAATTATATTCAATATATAACATTTAAATTGGATGGATATTCACATTGATAAAATAATTTAGGTGTATAATAAGACATGTGTCTTAAAGAAGGCATACTGAGAGAAAATTGTCTTACCGATTTGTTAACATTTAAAACATTAACCCCATTAAAGATAGTTCATATAATAGATATTTAAATATTCATAATAATAATAATAATATAATACATTTATGGTCATCATATACCCCATAAAGAAGAAAACAGTGGTGAACATGGCATGTAGATCATAGTTATAAAAAGTGAGATGAAATTTTCTTACCTTGTGTCATGAAATTCATCATACTCATAAATTCACCCTATATAATACATATAATACTATTTTTTATATTTAAAAGAACCATATTCATATATATACTATTATATATGTGATTTAACTATGACCTTCTATTACCCATGTATGTTAATGTGATTTTCGGGTAATAATTGCTTTGTTTATCATATGTGTTTTGTCTTGCCTTTCTTGATCATCTAACTCAAATCATAATTTTCATATTTAAAAAATGTAAAAAATGACTTTTATATCATTTATATTTATTATATTATCATTTATTATAATCTAAAATAGTTATATATATGAAATGTAATACACAACTCATGGAGATGATATTCCATATGTATGTATGAACATTGTTTCCATTTTCATGGACTAATGAAAGAAATAAAGTAAATTAAATATATCTATATATGTATATAATATAATTTATGTAGAATTATTATTTCATATATATAATATTAGTATTGTAAATCCATCCTGAATACATCCAATGTAATATGTGAACAAATCGCATCGCTTTGAGGAGACGAGTGTCCCCACTTCCACAAACAAAGTCATCGTATTTATGAAAAATGGAAAGCATGAAAGTAGTATTTATATAGTAAATAAATAAATATAAATATGTCATATATATCATATATATCATATATAAACATATTTTCCATCAATAATTCAAAACTATAAGAGGTGGTAAATGTAAAATGGACAACATCATTTCAGGAGGCGACAGTTCGTCCTACATAAGAATGGTAACTTCGTTACCCAATAGATGGATGTGTGTGTAAGTGAAGGTCAATGAAATATCATAAAATAGTATCAGTATGTTATGGATACTATTAATATTATTTATACATGGAATGGTAATAATTTTGGAGGTGGATAATGAAAATAAAATAAAAGAACTTGAGGAAACCTCTTATATATTTTTTGGGAAACTTTTTTTTAGTTTTAAACAATGGGCTTCATTAGAAGAATTTTATCCCAATGGAAGGATTATAGTTTTAAGGGAGGGATATTGGGATTTTTATTTGGTATAGATTTCTTTATCCTACGTGGCTTGTGAGGTGTTAATAAGGGGGATAGTTGATGGCCTTTTACAGGGAAGGGAGAGAACACACATGGCATTATTTAAATCAAGTTTGGTGTTCCCATATTTTTACCAAACTGAAGTCATCCAAAACCAAAAAAATAAAGAATGGAAGGTTTTTTTTCTAAAATATCTCCTAAAAATAGGTGTTGGACAATAGGATAAGTCATTCAGTCTCTTATGTATAAGATTTATTCCCTTATTAAGATTAATTTTACCTTGATCACTACAATTAATCATAATCATTTTCACTAATATTTATGGTAAAAATTTAAGTTTATCTTATTAGAATAAAAATATCATACTTATTATAATCGCGTATGTATTTTTCTTAAAATTAAACTAATAGAAGACAAACAATTATGTCTAATTCTAATCTCATAGACATGGTAGGAAGTGAGTATTTTAAAATAATAATGTTCAAAAGTTAATGAAGCTTTTATATCTAAATTAAATATAAAAATATTACAATGGAAAAAATTGGGTTAATATATGTTTAATTAATCTAATGCGACTTTAAAACTAACATAAAATATAATTTAACTATATTAATAATTTAGAGGGAAAATAGTTTAGAAATAAAATTTTGTATTTTTCATTATTCATAAAAAATGATGTTTATCAGAAAAATCCAAAAAAATAACCCTAAGATAATTTATAAATTATAAATTGAAAATGTATTTTATCTTATCAAATTAAATTTCTAAATGTTTATAAAATCATTTTCATTATTGTTCAAAGAAGGACATAAAAAGTAGTTTTTTTGTGAAAATATTATTTATAAACATATAAAGACTATCTTAAAAATTAATTTTTTTCATTAACAATATTTTATATATATTTATAACCATTATAAAATAATTATTCAAAAAAAATTTATTACTATTCATATTATGATGTTTAATGGCTAGTTATAACTATCTAATTTATATAATTATAACAATAAAATGATGTTTCGTAGAAACTCATTGTTGTGTATAATGCATGCCAAGTCGGTGTCCATGTACTGTGTGTCAAGTCAATTCAATGTGAATGGAGTGATTTACATAGTGAAATGAAAGACATAAATGAAAATTATTTAATTCAAGAAAATAAAAATAATTCCATAAAAACTCGAGTTGTTACATTATACCCCTTTAAAATGAATTTCCACCACAAAATTCATCATTTCAACAAAAAAATGATGATACATATACTTCATTATATCCTAAAGTTCTCATATAGATTCCTATAACTGGTAAAATCTCCTCAAAACATTGACCATGTGAGTGGTCTTGTTTTGTAGAACTTTCATTGTATGATCCAGAACATTAAATTGGTTATTCATCATAAGAATGATCCTACACCAGCAGTACAGCCTTTGAGTTTAGTAAAAGTTATGGTTTAGGTATGTACATCCTCATGAGTGATACATGGAACAAATAATGTACATTGGAGATATTTGGAGGATTTTCTAAGTGATCGGATTCCATCCTGATACGATCAACAATTTTTAAGGGACTGATATTCCTAGGGGTTAGAATATCTTTCTTTCTGAACCGAATATCCATCTTCAATAAAGATATTCATAGAAATAACTTATTTCCAACCTCAAATTTTAGTTCACACCATCAATCATCAACATAAATATTCTACTGAATTTGAGCTACCTTGATATACTACAGAGAATCTCTAACTATATCTGCCATTTCTTTAGTGATATCAAGTCCCAAGAGTATTCTTTCTCAAACATCATCCTATAATGTTGGAGATATAAATTTAATCCCATAGACGGCTTCATAAGGTTCCATCTAAATTCATGAGTGACTGATATTGTTTTATGAATACTAAATAGAGGAAGGTTTTAATCTCTAACACCTATAAAATCCACATAAAAAATATATCAACATATAATATATGGCTTGAATTGTTTGTTTAAACTGAACATCTAAATAGGGATGATAAGTCGTGGTAAAACTCAATTTTATATCATGTGCATGATGAAGTCATCCCTAGAACATAGAGATAATCCCCAGATCCTGATATGATATAATGGAGTGTGGTAGTCCATGAAACTATACCACTTCCTTAATGTATATCCTAGAATTCTAATCAAGAGGGAAGTCTTTTCTTATAGCAATACAGTGTGCTAGATTTGTATGGAGATCAACCACTTCCCATATATCATTAATCCATTTAGATGATTTTGGTAGTCTAATGAATAAATACATAGTGATGTTCTCCCATTTCCATTATATTTTGTATAATAGTTGAAACATCCCTTTAGACTTTTGTCTTCTAGCCTTAACCTGTTTGCATACCAATCATTGAGATATAGGCTCTATGATTTCTATCATGATTCCATACCACCATAATTATTCTTTCAAATATCTATACATATTTTTACTTACATGATGAATAGATAATAAAGAACTATGAGCTTCAAATAACAGATCTTTCTTCATATCTGGTATATAAGGAACATATACATTGTTCCTGAACCTCATCATTCTATCCAGATCAATGTTAAATTCAGGAAAATTTATAACTTTATTTTCAAGCTCTATGTATTTCTTCTACACCTATTGAATATTCACTTGGATAGAGTGTTGAAAATTCAATTAAAAATGTTAATATTTATCCCCTTCATCAATATTTCAAAATCCATAATTTAAAAATCCATAAATATTGGATATTTTATGATCCCCATAATGGATATTTCAAGATTATCATTTTGACTCAAAACATCAACCACATTATTTTCTTTCTCAGGGTTCTAAGTAATTGAGCAGTCATAATCTTTTATCAACACTAACCATCTTCTCTGGAACACATTAAAATACTTCTATGTGAATATATATTTAAAACTATTATGATTAGTATATATATCACACTTTTTCCAAAAAGATAAGGCCTCTATATCATTAATGATAAAATTACCACTACTAACTCTTAATCATGATTTGGGTAATTTCTCTCCTAAATTACCAACTTTCATGAGGAAATAACTGATAACCACATTATTATACATAATAAAACATCACTATACATTCTTAAATGCATCAATAAACATTACAAACCCTTCTCTACTATAGGGTAATATAAGAATAGGTGCACTAACTAACCTCTTATCCATGTCCTTGAAACATTCCTCCCATTAATTTTTCAAGAGACACATGGAACCCTTTTGAGTTATCATGGTCATATGATAAGAGAGTTATGAGAAATTATCTGTAACCCATAAATAATATCAGGCTAAACCAAGAAAGTTATGGATCTTAGTCACTACTGTTGTTCTAGGCTACCATTTGATAGCCTCTGTCTTTTATAGATCTACAGCAGTATCATCTCTTGAGATTATGTGACTAAAAAATGAAACATCTTGTATCCAAAATTAACACCCTATAAATTAGGAATATAGTTTATCTTTAATTTAGGGTCTTTAATACAATTCTCAAGTGGTTTTCATGTTCTACCACTACCTTTTAGTAAATTTGAATATCATTTATAATGACTACCACAATCTAATCGAGGTAATCTCTAAAGACTCTATTCATTGAATCCACAACAGTAGAAGGGGAATTAGTAAGACCAAAATGAATTTTTATATATTAATAGTTTCAATAACTTTTATGTAAGTACCTCTTGGGTTTATACTCCTTCTTGACTATCAATTGATGATATCCAGAACAAAGGCCAATCATGTAAATGTATTGAGCTCCGCAAATTTAATCAAATAAGTCATCAATATGGTGTCATGGGAACTTTCTATTTATCATTTTCTTGTTCAAATCCTGAAAATTGATGCATAGTCACATTGATCTATATTTCATTTTCCCTAAAATAATAGTGCAACCCTAGGTGATGCACTTGGATGAATGAATCCCTAATAAGGGTTTTCTTGGAGTTTCTTTTTCAAATCCTGTAACATAATTAGGTCAATTCTATAAAGAGTCATTTAAATTGGTGTGGAACAAGGTACGAGTTCTATTGAGAAATGAACCTCACATGTTTTTTGAAGGCTAGGAATATTTTCTGGAAAAATATCCATAGATTCTCAAACATCAGTAAGAGCATTGATGTTAATTTTCTTCCCAACCATTTCGTATAATCAACCGTACTGAATGGGAATTAAGACCCATAAATTGGATGTAATATCTATAAGAAGTTAATATATACCATCACATTTATATATGGTAACAAGTTGGTTTGAAATATCAAAATTAACATACCTTCCTCAATAATTTATGTGGGATTTATATAGAGAAATTCAATCCATGCATATGATGACATCAAACTGAACAAAGGGAATAATGGAAAGATTTGTAAGAAACATATTCCAAAAAAATTCAACCAGAAAGAAATTATAAACTTGGAATGTAATCATCCTAACATTATGGTTTTTCATTGATAATCTCATATAATATTTTTGGTGGAGTATTAACACCTTTAGAAAATTCTTTTTATATTAAAGTGTGGGTTAATAAAGAATCAAATAAGACATTAGAAGTTCTTGAGTGGATGGTAAGTGTAGCTTTCACCATGCCATTATTGTTCCACAATAATAAAAATAAATTTAATGAGATTTATATTTTCCCCTTGTCTTAAAAGTCAATTTACATTGATCATCATCACCAACCCTTGTGTTTGGGAATTGTTTAGCCTAATTCACATTCTACTTACACTTGTATCACTAAAGTGCGGGAGGTGCATTCGGTGCCACTTTTTCTACTGTCATATAGTTAGCTAACTTCATCCCATCACATCAGAAATAAAATGTTTGATAGTCTTCCCTTAAACACATTGAAAATTTATTATACCCTTTAAGGAAATTTCCACTTTTATTCTTCCCACACGTAGAGAATAAAGGAAATCTCATATTCTTATCTTCAGGTTTTTAGATTTCCCTTAAATATCCATCTTGATTTTATTTTCAAAACCATGAGAGTGATATGTCACTCAAAAATCCATTTCATCCTTTATCATACAATGCACAAAAAAATCATAGATACTAAATCATCTTATGTCCAACTCCCTTAGAATACATTGCTTTAAGACATTTAAAAATCTATCAACATTACTTTTGGGATGGATGATAATTCATGAAATGTACTTCACAAGTCTCATGAAATCATCCTCATTGGTACTTAAAGATTTTTCATCCATCTTCTTCAACTCAAGGGACTCTTCCTCCATATTTTTATGAAGAATATTAGGAATTTACTTATTGAAAAATAAGTTCTTAAACCCATACAAATCAATAAATTAAATATCATCTTACTACCTCATATTCTTGATTAGCATCAACCATTTGTCCACTTCAATTTATAACCACCAAAAAAATAGAATGAATTTATCATGATTTGAAATCATAATAAGGGAGAATATATTATCAATAGAACTACTCCATTGTTTATAAAAAAATTAACTTAAGAGACCCATTGAATGAAGTTATACGTCACATCGTGAAGGAATCAAATGGATGTTGATCCCTTCTTTTCTCCATTAGAATCCCACCATGATTCATAGATTGATAATTCTACTTGAGCATAGAATCAATTTTTTCATTCCATCTCCCATAGAAATAGATTTTTTTTAGAACATTCATTACATTTTCTATCACAATCACCATTAATTCGGTTCCTTCGGGTTCTTTCCATTGAGTAGAACCAAAAGTATAGAGTAATAAGTAGTTGTCATATTGAGGAAACACATAATCATAATAAGAAACTTGTATGATGTCTAAATTATGAAACCTTCCTTAATCCATGATACCTTAGGTTTGTTAGGTATAAGGACCCGACCTTATTACAAACATAATCTTGAATTTAATCAAGAAAACACTTCCTTTTAAATTGAGGATATTTTCAATTTTAGAGCTTTATAGAATTGGGACATAATACATTCATGACATTACACATTATTACAGAGTGGATAATATAAAAATAGTTTCCATTTTTTTCAAAATATAAAACATTAAAACTTAAAACAAGACTCCTTGAAAATTCTTCAACATTTAAAATGTCGTCTTTCCTTGTATTACACATTCATTAACCTATGTAAAATCATTTAAAAACTTGGTATGAGCATAAAATCTCAGTAAGGTATGAAAAAGAAGGAAAGAGCGCATTAGTCCATGTATACTCGTAACGTATGAAAACATTTTCAAAATACATGATTGTAACCCATATATACTTACTTTGTGTAACATGATATCCACACAAAACATGAGAACATAATTATAATCATAAAATTATCTTGGGTAATTACTTACATAATCTTGTAACCATTCTTGGCTACCTTATAATTTGTAACTCTCACGGCTACCTTACTTTGTGTAACCATCACAGTTACACTTGGAGTAACCATATGGATGACCTCCAACTTAATCATAACCAATGCATTGGAGGGAGATATAAGTCCCACACTTTATCATAAATAATTCTCAATAACCAAAACATAATCATATAACATGAATAATTCCATAAAAACATTACTTTGGAATTTCGTAAAACCGAATTTTAAAAGAGGATTTTTAAATAAAAGCCCCTTATAAATATCATACAATTGAAGAGAAACTTAATAGAGTGGATGAATTATGTATATATACTGTAAATACACATAATAAAACATAATATAAACAGAACTCATCACACAAAAAATTTAAATAGCACCTAAAAACTGAAGTAGAAGGTTAACCCAAAGAATGGAAATCGGGTTAAGAATTCCCTTACCTTGGGGTTGTCCTACTTCCAACTTGTTTAAACCTCTTGTATAATGGTTAAAATAGAGTTATTAATATTTTATAGAAACATTTTCATGTTTATAACATCTTATATGATCATTTCATAGCATCATTTCACCCTTAATTGTTAGTATTTTTCCCTTTGCATTGTTTTTGGGTGAATTCTTTACATGATTTCTATGATTGGTTCATGGTGGACATTCTTGTTGATTTGAAGTGAAAATCCAGAATTGTAATGGAGTAGTATTTACATATATTCAGTAACATAAATTATTCCATTAATCATTTTTAATTCGTACATGATGATTATTCATAAGTTAGAACATTAATGATGTTCGTTTAGATCATTTTAGTGGTTATTTGATAATAACAACCTTGTTTTGTCTTATAAATTAGAAACATGAGTACAAAAGAATTACAGAACCATCAGTGATTCATAAAACATATATTATAACCTGGTTCAATAATATAAATGGTTTCATGACCATACTTGAAATAATTAATGGAAATTGAAATCATATCGTCCACGATGTCAATAATTCGACACAAACGAACAATGTTTTTATTCTTTAAATAAGTGGGATAGGAGAGGTAGATGAGAAGAATAATGATGATTAATTTTCCATAAAAATGATAAAATATAGAATATATATGATTTCTGGAGATTTAATTCCTCTTGTGTAAGGAGATATGAATAAATAATAAGGAAGAAACTCAAAATAAAAGAAAAAGAAAGAAATCTCTTACAAAAATTCGGCAGCCTAACGACTACACAACATGGTTTTAGAAAATGTTAAAAAGAGAGGGGAAAGGGGTCATACATCTAGAAATGAATCATAATATAGTAGATCAATAATAAGAATAAAATAAGAACATGGTATGGAAACTTGAAGGTTATACCACAAAAAAGAGAACTTGAAAGGAAAAAAGAAAGAATTTGATAATTTTATTACCTTGTAAAGTAACCCTTAGAACTTGAAGGTTGGGACCCTGGGGGCTTAAGGAAACCTTGGGAGGAATACTATGAAGGTAAGGAGTCCAGATCTTAGTTGAGGGAGAATTGGGAATAAATTTAATTAAGGGAAGAGTTGGTATTTATAGGAAATGTGAGGGATTATTTTAATAATTTTCAAGGGACACCTCAAGAGTGGTATTTACAAACCCATGGGATTGCCCATGGTATTTTCCCATGGTATAAGACACTTGAGACACCTCACATATTATTTAACTATACACAAGTCGACCAGATTTATGACATCATTATTATATCATTAATGATGTCATTAACACACTGAAACTAAAAACTGTATTTTTTACTATTCACCGAAAAATCAACTGTTTCAGAAAAATTCCCAAAATTCACCCTAACCATTTATCAATGTGTAGAATAAAAAAGAATTCCATTTTTGAAAAAAAAAATATAAATATTATTAATTTAATTTTTAAATAAAAGCATAATTAATTCAAAAAATAACAGTTCTAATTTTACAACTACTTCTTTATCACAATGAAAAATTAACCAAGGTGTTATTATCTTCTAAACTTAAGAAAATAAAATAATAATAAAATTAACTATTCATTAGGGTCATATTACTATTCATATTACTATTCATAAGGGCATGTTACTATTCACAAAAAAAACAAGTTGTTTTCATCATACTCTAAATAACATACTGAACACAATTGTAGATGACAATTTCTTGAAATTCAAAACATATAAGAAATAAAATTATGTTTAAAGGATAGTTATAAATATCTACCTTAAACAAATTTCAAGCATTTCAATTTATTTTTATAAAACCTTGGGGTGTTACATTATCCCCACCTTCATGAAATTGTGTCCTCTCAATTTTATTTAATTATTAAACAACTGAGGGTATTTTTCCCTCATAGTATTTTCAGACTCCCATGTTTCTTCTTCAACCATGTGGTTTCTCCACAAAACCTTTACCTGGTGGATTACCTTATTCCACAATACATGTTCTCTTCGATCAAGAATCTAAACCGATTTCTCTTTATAAGAAAGGTTCTCTTCCAGCTGAACTGCTTATGGGCTCAAGACATGTGATGAATCTGGCACATACTTTATCAACATCGAAACATGAAAAACATTGTGTACCTGAAACAAACTCGGAGGAAAAGCTATGTGGTATACAACTGTTCCAACTTTCTCCAAGATTTAAAAATGATCGATGAACCGTGGACATAGCTTTCCTTTCTTACCGAAACGCATCTCACTTTTCCAATGAGAGACTTTAAGGAAAACATGGTCACCTACTCAAAAGAGAAGTATTTCCTTCTGTTATCTGCATAACTTTTATGTCTGCTCTGAGCTGTCCTCATGTGCTGCTAGATCATCCTCACTTTCTCAACCACTTATTCTACTAATTCTTACCCCATCAACTTTCTTTCACCGACTTCATCCCAAAACGCAGGAGTCTGACCCCTCTTCCCATACCAGGCCTCAAAAGGTGTCATCTAAATACTGGAATGAAAACTGTTATTATAAGAAAACTCAACTAATGAAAGATGTTGATCCAAAATTCCCTGATAGTTCATTAAACAAGTTTGAATCATATCCTCCAAAGTTTGAATAGTTCATTATGACTGCCCATCTGATTGAGGATGAAAAGATGTACTGAAATTCAACTCTGTGCCCAATGACTTCTGAGGTCCCTTCCAAAATTTAGAAGTGAACCTGGGATCTCGGTCAGACATAATGGAAAGAGGAACTCCATGTAAATTGACAATATCCTTGAGGTACAATCGATAAAGCTGATCCAAAGTCATAGTATCTCAAATAGAAAGAAAAAGTGCAGACTTTGTTAGCTAATCAACAATAACTCAAATCGTATTGTTACCTCGAGAAGTATTTGGTAGTCCCACCACAAAGTCCATGGATACATTCTCCCATTTACACTTTGGAACTGGAAAAGGCTGAAGCTTCCCCTTCGGTAACTATCGCTCTGCTTTAACCTGTTGACATGTCAAACATCTCATGGTAAAATCAACAATATCTCTTTTCATTCCATCCCACCAATAATACTCTCGAAGGTCTCTGTACATCTTAGTACTGCCAGGATGAACAGAAAATGGAGAACTATGAGCTTCACACAACAATTATTTCTTCAACTGAGAAACACAAGGCACACACAACCTTTTACCAAATCTTACAACACAATCTTTATCAAGATTTAATTCCAGAAACTTACCCATTTTAACCAATTATACCTTTCTCTGTAGCCCACAGTGTTCCTTCTACGCTTGCTTAATTATGTCTGACAACAAAGACTGCACTGAAACCTAGAACAAAATAGAGGTATTCCCTGCACCAACAACTTCTAAGACAAAATTCATCAAATCATTAATCAAGGGATCATGTTTCAAATGTAACATGGTTAATGATGCATGATGTTTCCGACTTAAGACGTCCGCTACTTTGTTTGCTTTTCCAGGATGGTAATTGATCATGCAGTCATAATCCTTTATCAGTTCTAGCCATATTCTATGCCTCATGTTTAATTCCTTCTATGTGAATATATACTTTAGACTTTTATAGTCAGTATATATTTGGAATTTGGTTCCGTATAGATGATGCCTTCATATTTTCAAAGCAAAAACCACAGCTTCCAATTCAAAATCATGTGTGGGATAATTTATCTCATGTGGTTTAATTTGTCTCAAAGCATTGGAAATTACCTGATCATTCTTCATCAAAACACAACCAAGTCCCTTCAAAGAAGTATCACTGTAGATAACAAACTCACCATTCCGAGAAGGTAAGGCCAAAACTGGAGCATTCACCAATCTCTTCTTCAGTTCCTGAAAACAAACATCACATTCCTCTGTACAAACAAATTTAACCCCTTTCCGTGTTAACTTAGTTATCAGGATAGATAATCGAGCAATGTTCTTAACAAACCTTCAGTAATAACTTGCTAATCCCAGAAAACTACGAATCTCTATAACATTTGTGGGTCTTAGCCATTCATCAACCACTTTTTTTTTTGGTAGGATAAACTGTTATTCCATCCTTATTTATAATGTTCCCATGAAAATAAATCTGTTGCAACCAAAAATCACACTTTCTGAATTTTCCATAAAGTTTATTTTCTTTTAATGTTTGCAAAACAACCCTTAGATGTTTTTCATGCTCCTCTTTATTTTTAGAAAATACCATAATGTCATCAATAAATACAACCACAAACTTATCCAAGAACTCATGAAATACTTTATTCATAAGATTCATGAATACAGTAGGTGCATTAGTTAATCCAAACGGCATAAAAACAAATTCATAATGCCCATATCTAGTACGAAAGGCTATTTTCAGGATGTCAGCCTCCTTCACCTTCAGCTGATGATATCCAGATCTCAAGTCAATCTTGGAAAAGTACTGAGCTCCCTAGAGCTAATCAAACAAGTCGTCAATATGAGGCAAAGGATACTTGTTTTTAACAGTGATGTTATTCAAAGCTCTATAATCAATACAAAGTCTCATGGAACCATCTTTCTTTTTAACAAACAAAACAGGGGCTCCCCATAGTGAAGTGCTAGGATGAATGAATCCTTTTTCAAGAAAATCATGCAACTGATTTTTCAACTCAAGAAGTTCTACTAGAGACATACGATATGGGGGTTTTGAAATTGGCTAAGCATCAGGAACTAAGTCAATTTTGAATTGGACTTCTCGATCAGGTATGACACCGGTTAACTCATCAGGAAAAACATCAAGGTATTCATTTACCACTGGCACATCATTAATTTGAATAGTTCCCTTGTTTTCAACAATATGAGCAAGATAACTTTCATTTCCATATTTCAATAGTTTCTCAGCTTCCTGATATGTTATCAATTGTATGGGTTCATTCATGTATAAAAACTAAAACTCTTGAAAAACAACTTCTTTAGCTCTACAATCAATCTTAGCATGATAATCAGAAAGCCAGTCCATCCCCAGAATAAAATCAAGCTTGACTAAGGGTAAAACAACAAGTTTTGCAGGTAAAGTCTTTCCACATACCACAATAGAAATATTCTTATAATTCCACTTTGTTATAACATTTCCCCCTTGTGTTTTAACAATAAGTTCAGGTCTCATTTGTTGAGGTGATATTTTCAATTTACCAGAAAATTTCTCAGAGATGAAGGAATGTGTAGACCCTGTATCAAACAAAACTTTAGAAAAATCTGAGTGAACAAATAAATTACCTAATACAACTTCATTGGATGGCCCGACATTTGATGGCGTAGTCACAAAGGATCTCACTACACCTTTCTGCTTGTATTATGGCTTCTTTGCATCATTTGGATCTCTCTTTGGGTAGGCATTTTCATAATGACCCATTTCACCACATTTAAAACACTTTATAGTCTTCTTATCAGGATTGGTGTTTGGATCATTTTTGTTGCAATCTCTAGCCATATTTCCAAACTTACCACATTTAAAACACTTCCCAGTTTTAATAAGACATTCCCCATGGTGTTTCTTGCCACACTTTTCGCAAACTGGAAATTGGATTCTCTTACCATCAGATTTCTTCAGTTGATTCTTACCCATTGCTTACCAACTAGACCTCTTATTCTCTTTGTTTCCAAAATGCACATTATCATCAACAAACTCCATCTCTACCCTCTCAGCACATCGGACAAGTTTCTCATAACTTTTGAATTCACAGGAGGGCAATGCCCTTCGATAACTTGGCTTCAATCCTGAGTAAAAGCGGTTGATTTTGCTATAAATATCCAGAATAAGATTTGGAGCATACCTCACCAGTCAGGTGAAGTTCACTTCATACACATCCACTGAGTCTTCCTCCTTCTATTTCAATTCAAGGATTTTCTTCTCCATTCTTAGTCGCACCACCTTAGGAAAATATTTTTCAAGGAAAAGACTTTTAAATTCATCCCACTCTAAGGCATCAAAATCCTCTCTACCCCTGATATTCCTTACCATTGACCACCACTGGTCAGCTTCCCCTTCAAAATTATTAATGGCAATACTTACCTTTTGATTGTCTGAACATCCCATAACATCGAATATCTTTTCAAGGGCTTTGATCCATCCTTCAGCTGCTACTCGGTCAGAAGATCCATTGAATGCAGGAGGATGTTGTCTCATAAAATGTTCCACTACTGTCATGTTCCATTTTGGTACCTCTATTGGTCCTCTTTCATGGATTCCACCACCATTTATTGCCTGCGTTAGCTGAGCCATTACTGTCACAAACTGCTCGGTTCCAATCCCTACCATTCTGGGATGTAGTTCCGGAAGGATGTCATTCTGTCGGTGTGTCTCCTCTTCAGCATCCATGTTCCTTATGCGGACAACCATTCTGAAAAAACATGTCTTAGATAAATAAACATGGTAATCTTTAAATGCTAAAACATTTCAAATTAATCATAGAGTGAAAATCATTTATGGTATTCTATTAACATCACCCTATCCCCTAAAGTTTTCTAAACCTCCTCTGATACCAACTATAAGGACCCGACCTTATTACAAACATAATGTTGAATTTAATCAAGAAAACACTTCCTTTTAAATTGAGGATCTTTTCAAGTTTGGAGCTTTAGATAATTGGGACATAATACATTCATGACATTACACATTATTACAAAGTGGATAACATAAAAACAGTTTCCATTTTTTTCAAAATATAAAACATTAAAACTTAAAACAAGACTCCTTGACAATTCTTCACCATTTAAAATGTCTTCCTTACTTTTATTACACATCCATTAACCTGTGGAAAAATCATTTAAAAACTTGGGATGAGCACAAAAGCTCAATAAGTTATGAAAATTAAGGAAATAGCACATTAGTCCATGTATACTCGTAACGTATGAAAACATATTCAAAATACATGCTTGTCACCCATATATACTTACGTTGTGTAACATGAGATCCACACAAAACATGAGAACATAAATATAATCATAAAGGTATATTGGGGAATTACTTACATAATCTTGTAACCATTCTTGGCTACCTTATAATTTGTAACCCTCACGGCTACCTTTGTGTAACCATCACAGTTACACTTGGAGTAACCATACGGCCGACCTCCAACTTAATCATACCCAATAAATTTGAGGTAGATATAGGTACCACCCTTCATCATAAATAATTCTCAAGAACCAGAACATAATCATACAACATTAATAATTCCATAAAAACATTACTTTGGAATTTCATAAAACCGAATTTTAAAAGAGTATTTTTTAAATAAAATCCCCTTATAAATATCATACAATTGAAGAGAAACTTAATAGAGTAGATGAAGTATGTATATATACTGTAAATACACATAATAAAACATAATATAAACAGAACCCGTCACACAAACAATTTAAATAGCACATAAAAGATGAAGTAGAAGGTTAACCCAAAGAATGGAAATTGGGTTAAGAATTCCCTTACCTTGGGTTTATCCTACTTCCAACTTGTTTAAACCTCCTGTATAGTGGTTAAAAGAGTGTTATTAATATTTTAAAGAAACATTTTCATGTTTATAAAATCTTATATGATCATTTCATAACATCATTTCACCCTTAATTGTTAGTATTTTTCCCTTTGCACTGTTTTTGGGTGAATTCTTTACATGATTTCTATGATTGGTTCATGGTGGACATTCTTGTCGATTTGAAGTGAAACTCCAGAATTGTAATGGAGTATTATTTACATATATATAGTAAAATAAATTATTCCATTCATAATTTTGAATTATTACATGAGGATGATTCATAAGTTAGAACATTAATGATGTTCGTTTGGATCATTTTAGTGGTTATTTGATAATAACAACCTTGTTTTGTCTTATAAATTAGAACCATGAGTAAAAAAGAATTCCAGAACCATGGGTGAGTCATAAAACATATATTATAATCTGGTTCAATAATATAAATGTTTTCATTACCAGACTTGAAATAATTAATGGAAATTGAAATCACATCGTCCACGATGTCGATAATTCGACACAAACAGACAATTTTTTATTCTTTAAATAAGTGGGAGAGGAGAGGGAGATGAGAAGAATAATGATGAGTAATTTTCCATAAAAATGATAACATGTAAAATATACATGATTTCTGGAGATTTTATGCCTCTGGGGTAAGGATATATGAATAAAGAATAAGGAAGAAACTCAAAATAAAAGAAAAAGTGATAAATCTCTTACAAAAATTCTGTAGCCTAACGGCTATACAACATGGTTTTAGAAAATATTAAAAATATAGGGGAAAAGTTTTAACCATCCAGAAATGAATAATAATATATATTAGATCAATAATAATAGGAAAATAAGAACATGGTATGGAAACTTTAAAGTTATACCACATAAAAGAGAACTTGAAAGGAAAAAACAAAGAATTTGAGAATTTTCTTACCTTGTAGAGTAACCCTTATAACTTGAAGTTTGGGACCTTGGGGGCTTGAGGAAACCTTGGGAGGACTAATATAAAGGTAAGGAGGCCAGAGCTTAGTTGAGGGAGAATTGGGAATGAATTCAATGAAGGGAAGAGTTGGTATTTATAGGAAATGTGAGGGATTATTTTAATAATTTTCAAGGGACACCTCAAGAGTGGTATTTACAAACCCATGGGCTTTCCCATGGTATTTTCCCATGTTATAAGACACTTGGGACACCTCACGTATTATTTAACTATATACAAGTCTACCATATTTATGACATCATTATTATATCATTAATTATGTCATTAACACACCGAAACTAAAAACCGTATTTTTTACTATTCAACGAAAAATCAACTGTTTCAAAAAAATTCCCAAAATTCTCCCTAACCATTTATCGACGTGTAGAATACAAAAATGAATTCCATTTTTGAAAAATAATTTTTTAAATATTATTAATTTAATTTTTAAATAAAATCATACTTAATTCAAAAATTAACAGTTCTAATTCTACAACTACTTCTTTATCACAATGAAAAATTAACCAAGATGTTATTATCTTCTAGCCTTAAGAAAATAACATAATAATAAAATTTACTATTAATTAGGGTCATATTACTATACATATTACTATTCATAAGGGTATGTTACTATTCACAAAAAAAACAAGTTGGTTTCATCAGACTCTAAATAACATACTGAACACAATTGTAAATGACATTTTCTTGAAATTCAAAACATAGAAGAAATAAAATTATGTTTAAAGGATACTTATAAATATCTACCTTAAACAAATTTCAAGCATTTACATTTATTTTTAGAAAACCTTGGGGTGTTGCATTATTCATACCCAACTTTTATTTAAATCCTTAATGATGGTTTCTGAAGAGTTTTTTGAATTCTAAAAGTGTATCCCAAAGGAGTTTCAACTAGGTGTGAGCAAGGGCCATTTTCATGTACGGGGTTTCCTAGAGTCAGGCTTGACACACCTTGTTAGATTTTTAACTCCTTGGAACATATTTTCCATAGGCACATCCACATGTAGCATCCAAACATGGATATATTTCTTGGAAACCACTATCTCTATCATTTACCAAAATTCCCTAACATTTTCCAATACATTTAATTATACTTAGAATTATACTTAGACATTCCGTTAGGGTTATCACTAAGGATTTATCATCATATATTTCAAAGTTAATCTGACACATTTCTCTTGTACAAACTACATAAACCCTAGATTTTCATACATTAATGGTATAGAAATTTTAAAGAATAATTAAAACATGATACAAATAGATTCCCAAAGGTCGTATTAGTATATTTCCATTGGAAACAGGTAAACATAAACATGGTTACATAAGTGAGCAAAATTATCTTTCACTATATTATTCTTGACTAGAACCCTTCTTAAGAACATAAAACATAATACATATCTTCATAACATGTTGAAGGAAACATAAAATGGTGTGATATCAGATGCTCTATAAGGGTAAAAATTTGAGATATGAAAGAATAAAAAAGTGAATAGGGTCATGAGAAGATGATCATAGCATTAGAGGATTATAATCTATATATCATAATATCATAAAAATTAATCATGGTATAATTCTTATATGTTTATAATACTTTATTGATAAGGAAATAATAACATATTCCATGAAATCGTAATATAGGAATAAGGAAAATAATTTTGGTAAACAAAAAATCATATAATATGATTTGCATATTAGCCTAGGAATCACTATCAAGGTCATATTAGTACTATGGATTCACTCCCCATACAATATTGGGAGTTAAGGTTTACTCCCATGGCCATATTAGTATTATAAGTTCACTCCTCATAACATATTTGTAGTTAGGTTCACTGCCATATCCATCTTAGTAGTCAAGTTCACTCCCAAGACCATATTAGTCTATCTCATGAGATATAAATATTTACCCAATTCATTATAGGGATATATTGGTCCCACTTATCTCATAATGAAATCATACATACATGTGCCCCAAAATTATAAACAATTATATCATAAACCAGGAAATGAAATGTTTTTCATAAACATGTAATCATTTCATAACCTATGGAAAAATATGAAGGCTTTATAATAGTTTCACCTAAATAATAACTTGTTAAAAGAAGTAGGTTTTGAAAAATAGATAACCCATGAAAGAAAAATGATTTTCATAAATATCATTCCATAAAAACAATAACCATTCAGAGAAAAAATATTAATTTAAACATTAAATCATTTACATATAATAGAATGAGTAACACCAATGGAAGTCATCTTAAATGGTAAATAATTTTTATAATTCATTTAAAAAAATTCTTGAGGAAAATATCCATTCCTTATTTAATTTTTTTCAAACATAATATATTTATAAAAAAAATTAATGGAAAATTGCTTAGAAAGCTTATAAAGAAGAATTTAAAATAATAAAAAATTGTTAATTTCTTTTTTCCTGGATAATTATCTTCAATAATCATTATAAAACATTTTTTAAAAGATTTATTTTCAAATAAAACATATTTCCGTCTAAAGAGAGATATAAGGTCATATTTTTATTTAATTTTTTTCTTAATTTTCATAGGTATCAAATAGTTGAGAAAGGGTTTTAAATTTTGGATATATAATTATTAAACATATGATAGTAAAAATAAAAAATTTTCGTGAAAGTTGGATAATAATATTTCATCATTGGAAAAATAATAATAAACAATCCTGATAAATGATGAGATTCATTTAATAAACTCTTACCACATGATAACATGGGACAATACCTTACATGTAAGAAAATGAAATTACATGAATCATAATAAATAACTAAAATAATTATATTCAGAATATAAAATTTCAAATTTATGTATATAAACCTCAAAAAAATAATTTATGTGTATAACAAAATATTTATCTCAAAGAATGAAAATTTTGACTGTAATATCCTACCGATTTGGTAACTTTTAAAAATTAACCCCATAAAATAAATATAATATAATTGATATGTAAATACCCATAAATTTAATTATATCTATCATATAATACATTCATGGGCTATATATAAACCATTAAAAAGAAAATAGTCATGAACATGGCACGTATCTCACAGATATAAAAAGTGAGATGAAATTCTCTTACATTGTGTCTTGAATTTCATCGTATTCAAAAAAATATTATATAATATGTATAAGTTTTATATAAATATATAATGGAACCATATTAATATATATATATATATATATATATTATTTTCTTATGACTTATATTATCAGTTTATGTTAATGTATCGTTTGGTGTAATAACTGCTTTGTTTATCGTGTATGTTTGGAGTTTTCATTATTGATCCTCTTACATAAGTCATGATTTACTTATTAATAGAATGTAAAAAATTACTTATATATCATTTAAATTAATTATATAATCATATATAATAATCTATAAAATATTTTTATATGAAATGGAATACACCATTAATGGAGATGGTAGGTCGTACGTACGCATAAGTGATGTTTCCCTTTTCATGGTGTATTGAATGAAAGAATGTAAATGGAATATATTTATATATGTTTATAATATCATTAAATTCTAATTATTCTTAAATATATGATATATAATATTACTAAACTTATCCTCAATACATTCCATGTATAGTGATAACGAATTACATCGCTTTGAGGAGGCGGTAGTCCACACTTTCACAAATGAAGTCATCATAGTTATAAAAAATGTAAATAATGAAGGTAGGATTTATATAATAAATAAATTAGCATAAATAAGTCATATATATCATATATAAATAGTGTTTATATCACAATTCCCCACCATAGGATTTGGTAATGGTAAAACAAACAACATCGTTTCATGTGGCATAGTTCGTTCAACACAATATTGGTAACTTCATTACCCATTAGATAGAAGTGTATGTAAGATAATGTTGAACACTAGAAATAAAAATATATCATTTTTTGGTGGATAATGAGTATAATATGTGATCATGTAATAATAATAATTGAGTTGGTGGAGAATGAAAATAAAAGAAAAGGTCTTGAGGAAGGATGTTACCTCTTCATTGGGTAACTCGTTTTTGGTGTGCACCAAAGGAAATCCTTAGATGGAATGAATCCCAAATGTAGGATAGAAATATAAAGGTATAGATGCTAGGAAGTATATTGGGTAGATCTTGGAAAACCTAATTGTTTTGATTGGTGTGAAGAAGGGGGAGATTATGGCCTTTTATAGGTAAGGGAGGGGGCACACATGGGGTTTTTTAAAACAAGTTACGTGTTCCCATGTTTTTACCTAGAAGATTAGAAAAACAAACTATACTCAATAATATAAGCTCAATGTTACCTTAATTTCTATAAATAATCTTAATCACTTTAACTTCTATTTTCCATAGAAAACTAATTTAATATTGTTAGACTATAATATAATACTTATTACAAAAATATTTCATTTTTTCTAAATTTAATTCATAAAAGGGGAACAATTGAGTTTAATGATAACCTTGTAGACGGTGCGAGAAAGAGTGTTTTTAAACTGAAAATGATGAAAAGTTCATTAAACTTTTATATCTAACATTAATTTAAAAATATCTTAATGACTTGAATTGGTAAAATAGATCTATATTTTATCTAAATTTAATTTAAAACAAACTTAAAATATAATTTATTATTATAAATAAATTATATGAAAGAGAATTTTTGAATTAAAATTATATATTTTTTACTATTCATCAAATAAGGATGTTTCTCAGAAAAATCCTGATAATTCACCATAAGAGATTTTCAACATTATAAATAAAAAAATAATTTTATTTTAAAAAATTAAATATCTAAATTTGTCAAAAATTAATTTTATTATTACTCACAAATGGAAATAGAAAAGAATTACTTTTGTGAAAATAATATTTTTAAACATAGAAAGACTTTACCAAAAATTATATCTTTCATTTTATAATGTTATATTTATATAACACCATTATAAAAAATATTTTAAAAGTATTTATTAATATTAATAATAATATTTTTAATTTATAGGTTATAACTACATCATTAAATAATTATAATAATAAAGTGATGTTTTATAGAAACTCAATGTCACGTGTAACACACGCCAAGTCAGTGTTGTTTGTAGCCCAAACCAAGTAATATCCGTGTGAAATAAATTATTGAATTAGTGAAATGGATGAAATCAACAAAATTTTATTAATTACTAAAAAGAAAAAATTGACCATAAATACTTTGGGTGTTACACCCTTAGTTTTTTTCATTTTCCATGGATATGAATAATTAATCTTTGAATGGGTTCATGGATGAAAAATATTTACTATAATTATTTTGTATTTTGTGTTTTCAAATATAATATGATATCCAAATATGTATCTAGTTTATAAATACTAATAAAATAGTTGGTCTATTATGATGTGATGAGTTGTATATTATTCCAATTTAATAAAGTAATAATGAACTATTGGATACTAGAGTTTGGGTCTTTGTAGTTGGTATTAGTGAAAAAAATTTAGAAACACTGAGAACTAGATTTATTAAAATATTGATAATGGAACAAAGCCCTATGAAATTCATCATGGAAATGTCAAATTATATAATAATATCATAATTTTGTTATTATTGTAGTGATTATGTGGCTTTTGAGAAATACATTTCTACTTGGATATTACATGTGGATTTGGTTTTGGAATATGCATTTAGGGGTAATAGCATTGAAAAGTGTTAGTCATTTATACCTCAACTAACATTCCTGTGCACATTTAGTGTGACCATACTCTATAACTTTTTTTAATATACCATGGGAAATTTATGGGATAATTCAAAATTTATTTAAGATCCATTATGAAGAATTTTATTTGATAATGTGTATGAATGACCTAGGATAATTATATTGTATTGTATACACAAAAATCATTATTTAAAAGTACAACAAATGATTTTCATGACGATATGGTTTCCCGATAGAATTATTGTTCCTCATTTTTTGATTTTTGGTTGTATTCAATGGATAAGACTAAGTAGAAACAATTTAACATTGAATTTTATGTACAATGTGGTGATTATCAGGAAAAACTGGATGATGATTAATGTCAGATCCTAGACATCATACAGGAACATTATTGTTTAAATTTTGGGTTTAGTCCCATAAATTTGGATAAATAAATTTTTACAGGGTTCATGATAAAGCTTGGGGGTGTTCTGGTAGTTCAAGATATAAAGGAAATATAATTCAGTCCATCTTATGCATGATTCATTATTTCCATATAGTCAGTGGAAACTGTGCACCCAAACCATGCTAAGAAGTGGGAGTGGTGAATAGTTAGGTAAAAAATGTAAGGGAGAAAGCCAAATTATATTGTACTGGATATAGTCATTCTGTATGGTTGGTGCATGGTTTGTAAAATAATGTGAGATCCCTAGGTAACCATGCGACTTGGACCCCTCCTGGATAGAGGAAATCATATGGTTACGGTTTGGAATATAGTTCGGACAAACTACGTTCCCCATTAAATGTGGGGTTTTACCATTCCCACTCACCACATGATTTAATGTCTTCCACCTGATTGTATTCCCTATTTTTCTCCTAACATCCCAAGTGACGAATATAGACTCTCAAATCTTCCCAAAGGTTGATCTCCTTCGAATATTGGCTGTTTAGAGTGTCGTTGTGTTCAAATTGAAGCTCTGGGTAATTATAACACTCTATTTTCTTCTCCTTTCTGGATTAGGTCTTTTGGTTTCATTCTTCTTCATATAATGACCTAAACCCCTAATTTTTCATTTGGATCATAGGTAATGGATTTAAAGGTTTCTTGAATCCTAATATAAGGATAGTTATAAGAGAGCATTCATCAATTGATGAGAGGTTGGGTGTCTAAAATTCATATCCAATAGTCTTGAAGTTGATTTGATCATTTTGGATATTTTAATGTTTCTCTATTTTTTAAAATTTTATCCATTTAAATTTATATGGTAAAATGGATGGATAAATGATAAATTTCACCCCTTTTGATCCATGTGGGATGCATTGATGATTACTAGACCAGTTTTAGGGCCACCCATGGGGTGTCCAACATTATCAAACATGGAAAATTTTAAATGCAAGCATAGAAATGACTTGTGATAAAGAAAATCCCATTAAATTTTTTTTTGATGTGTTAGTTGAGTTGAAAAAGAATATTTACGGTTTTATCTAGGAATTACTATGAGAAAAATGGATTTTTTGGATTAAAATGAAATGGGTTGGATGAAATAAAATGATTGTGTTAAATTAAATTTAAATTTTACTTGAAATTATTGAAATATTAATGAATAAATTTTTGTGAATTGATGAATGAGTTAAATGGGTTAATGAATGGGAATTTATGAATTTGTAAAATGGTTGAGGTAATGAAATTTTTAATTATGAAAATGGGTTAATTCATTAGAAGGTAAATGGGTTAAATGGTCTATGTATTGTAATTGTGAAGTGTACTAATGGGTTAAGGCTTGATGTTAGTTCACATGTTGAATAATTAAGAGATGTGAATGTAATTTTTATTTATTTTTTTATGGTTTTTTATATGGTATATGTGATAAATGAATAAAGAAGCATGTGAAAATGGATTGATAGTTGTGGAGTATTTGACATGAGGATCTATTCCCATGAGTGAGGTTATACTAAGGCTTTAAACCCCACCCAATAATTCATGCGTTAGGGAAGGGTACTGAGGATTTATACCCATGAAGGTTGAATTTTATGATACTACCTCATTTGAGGCTCCAAGGTATCTATGATTTCTTTCTTAATAAAATTTTTATCCGTAGTGAGATGGGGAAATTGAATTATTCCCTTATGCATGGTAGTTAACCAGCATATGCTATATTGTAAATGATGTAAATGCCTAACACATGGGACAAATGATGAGAATGGATAATGTGAATATTTTAACTAAGGATACCTAAGTTATATTATGTTCACCATGTCATTTTTTAGTACTTTCATGCACTATATATTTTGAATGGATATTTTATAACCAATGATAGTGGTGGCCTACTGAATTATACTGACACCCTGATCGGGCCTCCATTGTTTACTTGAGAATATTTCATGGGTGTAGGTTACGAAAAATAAAAAACACCTTATGGTAGGGAGATTAGTTGGGCTTGGGATGCTAATAGAAGAGAATCTAGACATGGAGTCAGGATCAATTTAATGGACTCTACTATTTGTCTTTATTTTGGGATTCTCTTCACCTTTGTCATTATTAGCATTACATGGGATATATATTATTTGGTTGGTGGTTTTACCCTAGTTTGGAAATGTTTAGTAAGGAACATTTTTGGTTTATTATCTATTATTTAATTTATTTCATATGTTATCTTATGTTTCTTTCAAGGGTGGAGAGGGTATAGTCTCCCCACATAATCCATTAGACCCTTGCTACTAGTAGTCACCCTCTGTTATACAGGGTTGCACAATTGAGTTCGTGTGGTGACCCAACTTGGGGACATTACAAATTGGTACTAGAGGAGTTCTATTCTATGTCATAATATTTTGGAATGGGATATGGGAGACTAGGAAATTTCAAGCCTTGGAAATGAACTCATTCTTGAGGGTAGCTAACCCATGTATAAGGGAGACCCCATGTACCCAGGGTGGTTATTATTTTTATTGATGTGTGTTATTATAGATGAATGATATTTCACCATTGGGTGATGAACTCATTGTGTGATGTGACTCTTTTATGAAATTTTTATCATTCCCAAAATCGAAAAAGGTTATTCATTCATAAATCATTATAGGAACCTAGGGACATAGGTGGCATGCATCATGGAAGTAACACATGGGAAGGGTGTGTTGGATATGATAGGTATAATGCATTTCATATTCCTTAAAATTATAAATAAAGTGATTTATAATAAAGGTTATTTAAATGGGTTAATGGAACAAATATTAAAGAGTGGTTAAATAATTGTGCTAAATGAAATATTATGAAAGAGGTAAAATGTTGGTTGTGTCAAGATTAAAGGATAAAATGGTTACAAAATGATGATTATATATATTGTAAAGGTAAAATGGCTTGAATAAGGTGTCAAATGATGACTCAAGACTATGTATGTTGCTTTTGACCATGACCCATGGTGGGGATGGTTTAAGGTAGTTTTCTAGGTTGCATTTTTTTTATTGGGATAGTTTGTGTAGTAAGAGTTTCTTAAAATAGGTAGAGATACTTATTTTGTGAAAACTATGGATTTTTTATGTTATGTTCTCTAAGACATGTGTTTGGAATTTTAAATAAACTCCATCATGAAGATGAGTGACAGTTAGGAAACAATATGATATCACTGAGAGTGATCCTGCAGAGGTGGGAAAGAAATTATAGTGGTTCTTAGTAACATATTAGTGGATCATTTTCATGAAAACATTTATTATTTTATCAGATGATGGAATGCGGCCTAAGGAAGGTAGTACCGAATAGGTTTGATCAGACCAGAGTGTTTTAATTACAGTACCCTCCAACTTTTTCTAGAGAGGGTGTACCTAAGGTAGCAGATTTCTAGATAGAGTCTGTACATCCAATTATGAATTACATGGATACACCTCCTAAGAGTAGAATCTTGTTGGATTCTTATTTATTACAGGGAACAACAAACCCTTTGTGGGATATTTTGGTTTAGACTTATCATACTAATGGTATGTTATGGAAAGACTTCCTAGAAAAGCTTCTGGAGAATTTATATCAAAATTTAATGATATAGGATAAGGATGAAGAGTTTATGATGTTGAAATAGGGAACTATGTCAGTGATGAATTATTCTATCCACTTCACAGACTTAAAATGCATTTTTTTAGTGTTTGAAGTGTATGAGATCACTCTGGTTAGACAATTCTAGTATTGAATTATACATGATATTAAGACCGAGGTGAAAATATTTCATTTAAAGAGGTTTTAGGTGGTGGTCTATTAAGGCCTTAATTTAGAAGGGATATTGAAAGAGCGCTGTCGTGGGCGCCCTCAAATGATTAGTGTGATTTGGGGTACTTAAGTGCAGCAGAGTGGCTGACCAAGGTCGTCTCTCAAAGGAGGAAGTGAATTTAACAACTTATTAGAGGTATTATAAAAAAATAAAATAAAATAGAATAGAATAAAAACACTACTTTAAAGGATTGGGGTTTGTTGTAGTTTATGAATCTAGAAGAAGTTTGCTGGAAGAAGATTGTATAATTTTTTTTGTTTTTAGTTTTGAAATGAATTTCAATTTAAATGACACAACAAGAAGATGTTTTTTTTAGAAATCTATTTAAAAAGTGTAATCGATCTAACTATACCTCTTAACTTTATTATTAATCATTATCATTTAAATTAACATTCACTTAATTATGATCCCTTAATTTGTTAAATCCCGAACCCTACGAGAATTAACTTTACCACAAAGATGATGTGAATTTAAACCTAGGCTAACTTTGGAACGTGCAATCGCAGCACCCTGCTTTGATTGATGTTCTAAGATTAGCTTATGATCAGTGGTAAATTAAGGCACATATCCATTCTGGAAATGAGGATGAATTGTGTTTAGGGATTATATTTGAACTCTACAAATTTATCCCGTGTGGTCTTGTATTACCGATTAAGATCGCGCTCTCACAATTTACACAAAATCCCGACCTCGCGTGTTTTTGTGTTAATTGTTCAATTTCTTGCTTAGTTTCTTACAATTTAAAAACACAATTCATGGATCATATTAAGTGAATTACAGTAGCTCATTAATTCAAAATAATTAAATGAAGAGGTTAGAAGATAGATCGATTACTAAAAGACTACTCTTCCATGGGTGGCGTAATCATCGTAGAAGCGTTTTGCATGTGCAAAGGTTTAAAATGGGTATAACCCAATAACGCTTCTACTCAAGAATTCCATCCCAATTAGGAAGATTAAGAGAAGAAGAAATTTAAACAAAACAGAAGAAAATATAAGAAATATAAGAAGATCAATGAAGTTTATTACACAAATGAAAACATTACAAAATGAAGAAGAGAAGGGGGCTTCGATGAGGGGATCCTTGCTTCAAGAGCTACCCCTCTTACAATGGTTGGAGAATTTGGGTGAAACAAATTCTCCTCTGCCTCCAATCTCCCAATTCACGTCCCAACCCCTCCAAATGAGAAAAACTCCAATTTATAGAGGGGAGGGGAGGAGAGGTTACAAGTGGTTTCAAGTGTGAATGTGGAAATTCGGCCAAATATTTTATTCCAACTTGCACCGCCCATTTGACCACCAAAACGCATGAATTGTCCGGCCTTCCAGAATGATGATTTGTGCCACATCATGTCCCCGAGCTTTCATCAAAATTTGGGCTCAATCCAATCCCGTATGTAGAATATATGGCCCAAATACAGAACATTCTCCATTCTGGCGAGCCCAGCCCAACTTTGACTTCATGGCCCAATTTCAACAACCAAATGAACTCGTTAGCTTTAGTGTCCTGAATAAAAGTTGTATATAATTAAGTTAGGAACACTATTAAAAAATTTCAAAGTCAAATAATAAATATAAAAATATTTATCTTCGAAATACTACAGTGCACTATTAAGGGTAAAACTGGAATTTTCACCAAATTTTCAAATGAATGATCAAATCCCAAATATTTTATAAATAAACATATTTAACACAATGTGAGGAAATTATTTCATTTATTATCAATAAAATATTCAATAAAATAGTGTTTTATCAACTCCCCCACACTTACCCTTTTTCACACCTGGGCAAAACCTCATATCAAGTAAACATCAATATCAAATCAAAACCAATTTTAAAACACATATCCTTAAGATCAATCAATTTCACACCAAGAATCAAAATATATCATGCCTCATAAAAAATCTTATTTCAAGTTCTCCATTTATATCATTCAATATATTTCCACTTCATTTATCCACCCATGCACAAAACACTTACCTCGCTTGAATTTTCTCTCATCACTCAAATATCAATTTTTTTTTTTGCAATGTCTTTCTCATCCAAACTCATACAAGGGTCACCATAGGCTTGATAGATTCCTACATCGCTACCCGATGTGAGTCAAGGACATATGTTTATCATGAGGACTTTTCAGGGTTGTTCTGTGGATTTCGGTTGGTAGGATTAAGATGTGAAAAACTCTGAGGCTGAATGAGGAGGGCTTGACTCTTTTGAAGCAAAATTGCATTAATCTACTTTTCACTTAAATATGGTCTTCTCTTCAATCCCCATAGTATCAATTCAGCTCCATCATCATGAAAAGTCATGAAAGGTTTACACCATTCATCATTTCAGCATAAAAAATGTCAATCTTCTCAAACATGATTTTCTTGAAAGCTCCAAATGGGCAAAGCTTTCCACCTCAATTAGAAGCTCCAGAAAAGGCACAGCTTCACTTGTCATGAAAGCTCCAGAAAAGGCACAGCTTTCAATATAATTACTTTCTCTAGCAGCAAACACATCTCTTCAGAATTTAATTTTCCACCCAAAGTATCACATAATGTGGTGGCACAACACAAGACAGCTTCCCCCACACTTAAGCTCAACTAGATTATGCAATTTCACTTCAAGAGTTGGTTGGATAGGGAAAATTGGCTTGTAATGTGGCTTAACCTAACAGGCTGTGCATGGATTCTAAGGGCTACAAGGATTAAATATTCAAGGTTGGGCATTATAAAAAAGGATTCTTTGAAATAGGGGTTTTAATACCAAACAAATGCCTCAATCATTTAAACACAAGTACCTCAAACCCTCAAGTTTTGACAGGAATAGATCAAATTCTGGTTAAATCAAGTATGGTTTGGTTCTCTCAAGAAGTGAGGTGAATGTAAAGAATATGAAAATAATGGTTTAGAAGCCTCACAGGAAAGTGATTTCAAATTTAAAGACAGTGAGATGTGGCATGGGATTCAAAATTCGGTGTACTTTCCATGAAATTACTAAATATTTGAACTTGAAACAAAGTCATTTCAGCATTCATTTAAGCTTAGTTGCAGGGGGTAAATTGTTTCACTTATTGATATGGATTTAAAAATGGTGATGAGAATCATTTCAGCTCAAAAGTTTCAAAAACACACAGAAAATTGTAAAATAAACACACAAATTTTGAAAAACACACATTTTTTTTTGTTTTTTTTTAACAGGAAAAAAATTGAAATTACTAAACTAAAAGGTTCCCTCCCCCACACTTAAAATATTGCATTGTCCTCAATGTGAACCCGTGAGATGATATATGCACATGAAATTCATAATTTTTAAATAGGACAAATAATATAAAAGTGAAAGGGTTATGAACAGCCTGATGTGATCAAGTGATGATGGGGTCATGCAGTGTGATAAAATCCACTGCATCAGTAGGATGTCCCTCAATGTATCTCTTCAAACGTTACCCATTGACTGTAAAGATCCTTCCAGTGTCCTCTTGTGTGATCTCCACTGCACCATAAGGAAAAACATTAGACACAATATAAGGACCTAACCATCTGGAACGCAACTTACCAGGCATCAATTTCAGTCGTGAACTATAGAGAAGGACTTTCTCTCCAACATGAAACTCCCTTTGTTGGATCATTTTGTCATGAGCTGCTTTTGATCTTTCCTTGTAGAGCCTTGAGTTCTCATATGATGACAATCTAATCTCCTCAAGCTCTTGAATTTGCAACTTCCTTTGAATTCCAGCTTGGGCCAAATCCATGTTGCATTTCTTTATAGCCCAATAAGCCCGATGCTCGACTTCCACTGGGAGATGACATGCTTTCCCAAAAACAATCCGAAATGGGGACATACCAATGGGGGTCTTGTATGCTGTTCTATAAGCCCACAATGAATCATCCAAGCGCTTGCTCCAATCCTTCCTATTTGGCTGCACGGTTTTCTCCAAGATTTGTTTCAACTCACGATTTGAAACCTCAGCCTAGCCATTTGTTTGGGGGTGGTATGGTGTTGATGTTTTGTGTGTCACCCCATACTTTCGAAGGAGGGAAGCAAAATTCCTATTGCAAAAGTGTGTCCCTTGGTCACTGATGATGGCCTTTGGTACTCCAAACCTGCAAAAAATCTGTGCTTTGACAAAGTCCACAACAACATGAGAATCGTCAGTCCTGGTGGCCTTGGCCTCCACCCATTTACTCACATAATCAACAGCAACCAAAATATACAAAAATCCAAATGAACTAGGAAAAGGACCCATAAAGTCGATGCCCCATAAATCAAAAATCTCACAAAATAGTATGGATTGTTGGGGCATCTCATGTCTCCTAGAAATGTTCCCAGTGTGTTGGAAATGAGAGCATGACTTACAAAAAAGATGGGCATCATGGAACAAGCTAGGACAATATATTCCAGAGTCTAAAACCTTCCTAGCTGTCCGTTGGGGTCCAAAGTGTCCACCACATGCAAGTGTATGACAGAATTGAAAAACAGACTCAAACTCATGATCAGGAATACACCTCCTAATGACTTGGTCACTACACATGCGCCAGAGGTAAGGATCATCCCACACATAATACCTAGACTCACTTTTTAATTTTTGGACTTGATGCTTCTTCAAATTTACTGGGATTTCAGAGACAACAATGTAATTAACTAAATCAGCATACCAAGGATGCTTACCTGAGATGGTATAGAGATGCTCATCGGGGAAAGTGTCCCGAAGTGGTACCTGGTCCAAGGTGTCACCCTCTAGTGTGTGAGTAAGCCTACTCATGTGGTCCGCCACCAAATTCTCTGACCCCTTCTTGTCCTTTATCTCAAGGTCAAACTCTTGAAGAAGGAGCATCCAACGGATAAGTCGTGGCTTTGCATCTGGCTTCTTCAGGAGGTACCTCAAAGCTGCATGGTCAGAAAAAACAACTACTTTAGAGCCCAATAAATATGAACGGAATTTATCTAAAGCAAATATGACAGCAAGAAACTCCTTTTCCATGGTTGTGTAGTTTGATTGGGCTGAATCCAGTGTCCTCGATGCATAATCAATCACATGTGAACGTCCCTCCACCCTCTGAGATAACACAGCTCCAACCGCGAAGTTGGAGGCATCACACATAAGCTCAAATGGAAGGTCCCACCGTGGGGGCTGTATGATTGGTGGAGTGGTCAGACACTTCTTCAGCTCATCAAATGATACCCTGCATGAATCATCAAAATTGAAGTCAATATCTTTTTGAAGCAATCGAGATAAGGGTAGAGCAATCTTACTAAAATCTCTGATGAAGCGTCGATAAAATCCAGCATGCCCAAGGAATGATCGAACATCACGCACACATGTAGGATATGGGAGGGATGAAATAATGTCTACCTTATATTTATCAACCTCAATTCCATGTTGTGAGACTATATGACCTAAGACAATTCCCTTTTCGACCATGAAATGACATTTTTCAAAATTTAAGACCAAATTCTTCTCAATACAACGATGCAACACATCACCCAAACTAGAGATACATTCATCAAATGAGGACCCATAAACTGTAAAATCATCCATAAATACCTCCATGCAGGTCTCAATGAAATCTGAGAAAATACTCACCATGCATCTCTGGAAGGTACCTGGGGCATTGCAAAGTCCAAATGGCATCCTTCGGTAAGCAAAGGTACCGAATGGGCAGGTGAATGTTGTCTTCTCCTGGTCCTCTGCTGCAATGGGAACCTGAAAATAGCCAGAAAATCCATCCAAGAAACAATAGTGTGTCTTCCCAGCTAGTCTCTCAAGCATCTGGTCAATGAATGGAAGTGGGAAATGGTCCTTACGAGTGGATTGATTTAGTTTCCTATAATCGATACACACTCGCCAACTGTTTTGTACTCTCACATGAACTAACTCATCATTTTCATTTTTTATAACAGTGAAACCAGTTTTCTTTGGTACAACCTGAACAGGGCTAACCCATTGTGAGTCAAAAATAGGGTAAATGATACCCGCCTCAAGTAATTTTTCAACTTCTTTCTTAACAACTTCTAGGAGGGTGGGATTAAGTCTCCTTTGTGGCTGTCTCACCGGTTTATCCCCATCCTCCAAGAGAATCTTATGCATACAAATGGAGGGGCTAATACCTGATATGTCTGCCAATGTCCAACCAATTGCCCTAATGTTATCTCTCAAAAGATTCAAAAGTTTTTCTTCATGTTCAAAAGAGAGATTGTTAGCAATTATGACAGGTAATCTATCACCACTGAGCAAGTATGCATATTTGAGATTTGGGGGCAATGGATTGAGTTCCAATGTAGGTGGGTGATGTATGGATGGAGAAATTGATGCAACAGACATATCTGCACAATGAACATCAGTATCAGAATAAAAATCATCACAATCAGAGAATAAAGCACCAAATCCATCAGCATACTCAATATCCATGTCATAATCAGAGTTCACATGATCAAAATCAGAATATGATTCCATTTCAAAATCAAATCTTAGAGAGTCTTGTTCCTTAAAAATGGGTGTAGAAGTATTCTTAGACATCAAACTAGAACCAATACTCATAATCTCCCTAAGCATAGGACAATCAAATTTTATGGAGTTTTTATTTGGTGGTTCAAAATGGGAGATAACAAAAGCAGAATGGTCCTCTGAGGGGTACTTCATGGAATCCATAACATTAAATATCACAACTTCATCCCCAAATTCCATGGAAAGTGTACCCTCATTGACATTTATGATAGTTTTGGCAGTTTTGAGGAAGGGCCTACCTAAGATAATGGGGGCATGAGAACTTACCTGATCATCCTCCATGTTAAGAACATAGAAATCCGCTGGAAAGATCATGTCTCTTACCCGGACAAGTACATCCTCAAGGACTCCTGCTGGATATGCCGTAGCTCTATTCGCCAATTGCACCACTACTCTTGTTGGCTTCAACTCACCAACCTGTAAGGAAGAGAATACAGAGTGAGGCATCACATTTATGGAAGCTCCCAAATCACAAAGAGCATCAGAGAAGTGCAACTCCCCTATGGTACATGGGATGGTGAATGTCCCGGGATCCATGCACTTTGTTGGCATTGCTAGAGTTGGTGTAATGAGTGCTGAGACATTCCTTCCAAGGTTGATCCTCTCATTCCCCTTGAGCCCTCTTCGATTGGTGCAGAGTTCTTTTAAGAATTTGGCATACCTTGGGATTTGCTTAATGGCTTCAAGTAGAGGAATGTTGATCTCCACACGCTTGAATGTGTCCAAAACCTCCTTTTTCATTGCTTCTTCAGCCATCTTCTTGGTTTGAACAACCCTGTTTGGAAAAGGAAGAGGTTTAGAAGGAACATCATCAATATTTTTCATACCTTTATCTTTCTCCTTGGATTGCTCATCAGTTGGTATGGAATGCGGCTTCTCTGAAGTTGAGGTGAATCCCGGTGGAATGGTAGGTGCAGATGTATCGTTCATTTGCTTCCAACTTCTCAATTTGATGGCACTAACATTCCCCTTTGGATTTGGAGTGGGTTGGGAAGGTAGATTTCCAGAATTTTTACTCACAAGTTCATGGAGGGCGGTGGCAATCTGGCTCATTTGAGTCTTCAACTCCCTCAGCTCTAAACTTTGACTCTTCAGCTCATTCTGTTGATTAAGAACAATTTGCTTCAAAAGATCATCAGTATTAGAATCTACCTTTGGTGGATGATTCCCTTGTTGCTGACTTGTTGATGTTTGAGCTTCAAATCTCCTTTGGGGTTGTTGGAAACCCTGCTGGTAAGGCGGAGGCTACTGGAAGTTTTGTTGAAAGGGTGGCCTTTGTTGTTGTCCAGAGCCATACCTCATGTCCGACTGATCTTTCCACCCTTGGTTGTATGTTGGATCAAACTTCTTTTGGGGATATGGTTGTTGTTGTTGCTGCTGAAATGGTCTCCCAGGGAACACTGCTGCACAATCTTCTGTTTCTTGGAGTTGTGGGCAACAGTCAGTTGGGTGGCTTGTCTCAGTGCAAATACCACAAGGCCTTGAAGGAGGGGGTAGAGATGTCTTTTGTGCCAATGCAATCTGCCTCACCATAGTGGTCAATTCTTCCAACTTAGTATCAATCAAATGACTTTCAAGAGAAGAAGGACTTACCTGATGTACTCCCCTGACATGTGGTGTACCTCTATCACCGAATTGTTGGGAGTTTTGGGCCATCTTGTCAATCAACGCACGTGCAGCTACTGGTGTCTTGTCCACCAATGCTCCTCCAGCAGCAGCATCTACCATGCTTCTCTCCATAGGTGTGAGTCCTTCATAGAAGTACTGAATGAGGAGTTGCTCACTGATTTGGTGATGTGGGCAGCTTGCACATAACTTCTTGAATCTCTCCCAGTACTCATACATCGACTCTCCTTGGGCTTGCTTGATCCCCGATATCTTCTTTCGAATGGATGTTGTCCTTGATGCTGGAAAAAATCTTTGCAAGAAAAGACGTTTCAAATCATTCCAACATGTTACATCTTCAGGTTGCAAATAATACATCCAATCTTTTGCAGCTTCATCAAGTGAGAATGGGAATGCTCTTAGTTTGATTTGATCTTCAGAGACATTTCTAGGTTTTAGGGTTGAGAAAACCACATTAAATTCTTTCAAATGTTTATTGGGATCCTCACCAGAGAGGCCATGAAACTTTGGAAGTAAGTGAATTAACCCAGATTTCAGTTCGAAGTCCGATTCGAGATTTGGGTATGCAATACAATTTGGTTGATAGTTAATATCAGGTGCAGCCAATTCTCGAATGGTTCTATTAAGTTCATTTCCATTGTTTCCAGCCATTGGTTCTTGTTTTATGGTTGAATTTAAATTGCTTCCAATTTCAATGTTCTGATATTGGAGTAATTCTCCAACTGGTTGAATGTTGAAACTTCCCGTAGATTGAGAATGTCTGATTCGTGCCCTAAGGCTACGTTCAATCTCAGGGTCAAGATCTAAGAGATCTTCGGGATTAGTTCGTGTCATAGATCAAATAAAAATGAAAAGAAAGAAGGTGGACCATAGTAAAATAAAAATGAGAAGTTTGAGTTGATGGTCCAAAGAGAAGTAGAAGAAATTAAAAGAAGAAGAAGAAAAATCAGATTGGGTAAAGAAGGAAGAAAGAAGAGAGGAAGAGAATAAAATGTAAAATAAAATAAATACCTCTAATTGGTTGAAATAATTACTTGCCTCCCCGGCAACGGCGCCAATTTGAAAGAGCGCTGTCGTGGGCGCCCTCAAATAATTAGTGTGATTTGGGGTACTTAAGTGCAGCAGAGTGGCTGACCAAGGTCGTCTCTCAAAGGAGGAAGTGAATTTAACAACTTATTAGAGGTATTATAAAAAAATAAAATAAAATAGAATAGAATAAAAACACTACTTTAAAGTATTGGGGTTTGTTGTAGTTTATGAATCTAGAAGAAGTTTGCTGGAAGAAGATTGTATAATTTTTTTTTGTTTTTAGTTTTGAAATGAATTTCAATTTAAATGACACAACAAGAAGATGTTTTTTTTAGAAATCTATTTAAAAAGTGTAATCGATCTAACTCTACCTCTTCACTTTATTATTAATCATTATCATTTAAATTAACATTCACTTAATTATGATCCCTTAATTTGTTAAATCCCGAACCCTATGAGAATTAACTTTACCACAAAGATGATGTGAATTTAAACCTAGGCTAACTTTGGAACGTGCAATCGCAGCACCCTGCTTTGATTGATGTTCTAAGATTAGCTTATGATCAGTGGTAAATTAAGGCACATATCCATTCTGGAAATGAGGATGAATTGTGTTTAGGTATTATATTTGAACTCTACAAATTTATCCCGTGTGGTCTTGTATTACCGATTAAGATCGCGCTCTCACAATTTACACAAAATCCCGACCTCGCGTGTTTTTGTGTTAATTGTTCAATTGCTTGCTTAGTTTCTTACAATTTAAAAACACAATTCATGGATCATATTAAGTGAATTACAGTAGCTCATTGATTCAAAATAATTAAATGAAGAGGGTAGAAGATAGATCGATTACTAAAAGACTACTCTTCCATGGGTGGCGTAATCATCGTAGAAGCGTTTTGCATGTGCAAAGGTTTAAAATGGGTATAACCCAATAACGCTTCTACTCAAGAATTACAGCCCAATTAGGAAGATTAATAGAAGAATAAATTTAAACAAAACAGAAGAAAAGAGAAGAAATATAAGAAGATCAATGAAGTTTATTACACAAATGAAAACATTACAAAATGAAGAAGAGAAGGGGGCTTCGATGAGGGGATCCTTGCTTCAAGAGCTACCCCTCTTACAATGGTTGGATAATTTGGGTGAAACAAATTCTCCTCTGCCTCCAATCTCCCAATTCACGTCCCAACCCCTCCAAATGAGAAAAACTCCAATTTATAGAGGGGAGGGGAGGAGAGGTTACAAGTGGTTTCAAGTGTGAATGTGGAAATTCGGCCAAATATTTTATGCCAACTTGCACCGCCCATTTGACCACCAAAACGCGTGAATTGGCCGGCCTTCCAGAAGGATGATTTGTGCCACATCATGTCCCCGAGCTTTCATCAAACTTTGGGCTCAATCCAAGCCTGTATGTAGAATATATGGCCCAAATACAGAACCTTCTCCATTCTAGCGAGCCCAGCCCAACTTTGACTTTATGGCCCAATTTCAACAACCAAATGAACTCTTTAGCTTTAGTGTCATGAATAAAAGTTGTAGATAATTAATTTAGGAACACTGTTACAAAATTTCAAATTCAAATAATAAATATAAAAATATTTATCTTCGAAATACTACAGTGCACTATTAAGGGTAAAACTGGAATTTTCACCAAATTTTCAAATGAATGATCAAATCCCAAATATTTTATAAATAAACATATTTAACACAATGTGAGGAAATTATTTCATTTATTATCAATAAAATATTCAATAAAATAGTGTTTTATCAGATATTAGCAGGGGCCCCAGAATTTGGTTTTTTTCTAGATGGATGAACTCATGGTTCCACTTCTGAAGGAAAGAAGAATCATTTTGGAAATCTTAACTATATAGGAGATGTGAATTGTAGTAAGAAATGAGGATCATACTCTCCAGGTGGTGACCAGGTGTTTTGATACCAGTATGGAAGGATGAGAAACAACGGTGGTCAGTTCCCCTGACCATGCGTTGAGTACCAAACATGTGGTAGAATGGGACATGTGAAGAGGTTCTGTAAAAACCCTTGATAGCTTGGCATTGATGGAGGATCAATCCCAATTCTGATAGAATGTAGGGGGATTGTTACCCCATATTACATAGGTAAACTTTTTGTAGTTTAGTATAACCCTGGATGTATAGAATATGGACCATCACCCATTTGAGGTATGATTCTTGTAGCTTACATGTAATTTATTACCTTATTTGATATAGGTGGGATAGATTATTTTATATCTACTCATTTTGTGAGTGTGTTTGGACTACCGATGGAACATGTATGCGGGGTCATGTTTATTGGTACACTATTAGGGTACAACAAGAAAATATCTGACAATGTAAGGGGTTTTCTCTTGAGGTTGGTGGGTACCATTTTCATTGGAAATTGTTTGTGCATGAGATGTATGGTCCTGGTCTGAATTTGGGAATGGATTGGTTAGTGTTGTACCATTCCCATATTTTCTATTACTTTAAAAGGGTATCATTAAAATATCTTTATAAATACACTTATTTCCACTATGGTGAATGGGATATTAGAGCAATCCATGCATGGCCAGTCAGTCAGTAATTGGGGGAACTCAGAACCCATGGGGCTTGTCTTATTCTGGATTTTGGGGAAGAAGGGTAGCTTGTATTCACTCCTATGGTGGATCTGTTTATGTATGTGTTTCCCAAGGACTTATTAGGGATTCCACCTTATAGGGATGTATATTTCATAATAGATTTGGTGTCAGGTGCAGAAATAGTTTCTATTCTACCGTATATAATGGAACTGATATTACTCTAGGAGCATAAAGCTCAATTGGAGAAACTAGAGAACATGGGGATTACTCACCCAATAACATCCCCTTAAGGGATATATAGTATTTTTTTCCCAATAATGTTGATTGATTTTTGTGGTTATGTGTCGATTCTAGGATTTTTAATCATATGATGGATAAGAATAGATACCCTTATCCTAAAATCAATGACCTTTTCGACTAGTTGGAAGGTCCTTCAATTTTCTCCAATATTGATTTCATATTCATGTATCATCATTAGAGGGTAATAAAATTTTATATACCTTAGACTACCCTCAATAAAAGGTATAGATTATATGAGTTTGTTGTGATGTCATTCATGTTGACCAGTGCGGCAAAATTGTTTATGGACCTAATGAACTAAATCTTTCACCTATATCAATATCAGTTCTTGGATCTCTTTTTTGAGGAATTCCTCATGGAATATAGGACTCATGAAGATCAGGATAAACATATTCACATCATCCTGAGTAAATTAAGAGAGAATAGTCTATATTCCAAGCTATCCAAGTGTCATCTCTAGTTTTCTAGGCTTCATTTCTAAGATTTTATCATCTATGAGGAAGGTGTGTCAGTGGAACCAGGGAAAGTGCAGAAAATTGTGTATTGGGATAAAACAAATAATGCTTTTGTTGTCTAATGTTTTTTGGGATTAGTTGGTTATTAATGAAGGATCATAAAATATTTATCCTTTTTGGATGCACTGCTTTTAGAATTATAAAAAAATGGAATCAAGATTTAATGGTCTAAGGAATGTGAGAATTCTTTCTAGGTGTTAATGGAGCTGCTGAATTCTGTACCAGTTTTGATTCTACCCAAATTGGGTAGAGTGTATTCTGTGTTTTTTGATGCATCATGTAGGAACCAAGTTTGTTATTTGAAGGAAATGGAGTTTGGTTTGTGGTTTTTTTCAATCCTCTTGGATGATTATGTAGTTTGTAGGGAATGTATTCTTATTGTTCATTCTAACAATAATGTTGAAGTCGGCGTTGTATCCCAATGTTTTCCAGATTTTTGGGTAAAAAAAATAGAGAATTAATGAAAGTGTTTTTGAAAAAGGAAGTCATCTGAAAGACTGAAGGTGTATTTGTATGTTTCATGCAAGTAATATTTTGGGATCATCCTTTCAAAATACAGAAAATTAAAGAGTTTCATGCAAGATCTGCTTGTTGCATGAATGATTTGGTTCCGCGTGGAAGAGAGTTACACACACAATGTGGCCTAAAAAGTGGTTCCCTATTCTTGGAGAAATATTTTTCATAAGAGGTTCGATGAGCGATAAACATACATGTAGGTTCTTCATGGACTATAAATATGTGGCTACCCCTATTCAATACAAAGAATATTTCCATAGAATATTCGTTCTCTCTACCACACAAAAGAGTTTCATGCAGATGATTTATGCATAGAAGATCTTGTCCATAGAATGGTATTTGTGTCAATCAAGACCAAGTGAATCATGTGGTGTGGCTGATAGAAAGGAAAGGGTTGTGGAAAAGACATCTTGTGTTACAACCCCAAATCATGTGCGCATGAATAGGTGTTTCATGCATGTACTATGTTGAGCTTCTTTCAAGTTTTGAATATCTGGCTTGTTTGATTGGTAACATCAAGTGCATCAATTCAAGACTATGATGAATATAGATTCTCATGCTAGAAAATGAAGAAAACTTCAATGAAAATATTTAACATGAACTTCATGTTGATAAACTTATTAGGATTTCACCCAAGGCATTGAAATAGGGGGAGTCGACAGAAGTGTTCTGAGGGACATAGTGTGTTATCCCTAAAATATTGTAAAGTACGTGTTCTTGGAATAGAGTGACTATGTCTAAAATCTTGTATTAAATAACTTGTGGAGATTAGTGGATTTTGTTTTGACCAACATTGTTGGTGTATTTTCATTGGACAATCCCTTAGTGGTGAACCAAGTAAAAATGTTTTTTTGTCTTTCTACATGTGAATGTTTTATTACTGGTCGAATCCATCATACAGGTTTAATAATTTCCTACAAATGTGGGAACAATATCTATCACATTAAAAGAAAAAGTTATCAACCTGATTCACCCCTCAACTCTCAGTGTGTTGCGGCATCCTACACATCCGGTGTTGGAATTGGGGGAGTGTTGATGCAAAAGTATCATGTCATGGAATATGTGTCTCATTAGTTGAGGTAAAAAATAATGAATTTACCTTTAACATGATCTTTAATTGGCCATGATTTTTTATTTTTTAAATTTTGGGTGACATTAATTGTTGGGATAATGTTTAACCATCTATAAAAATCATTAAATACATAAGTACATCATCTATCAGCATGGTATGACTCTTTGATACCAAAGGTAGGTTGAGTACATGAATTCCTTTGATTTTTAACTAGTTTATTTGCTAGGAATGTGAAATAGTGTTGTAGATGGATGGAGTTGGAAGACTTAGAATTAGAAGGTGCAGTAATCTAGTTCTGAGTAGAGGATAAATGAGATGTTTCCAAAGATACATGAGGAGGTGTAGGATGGTCATGGGTTGATTACCCTAGCATCCTTGGAAGTTGAGTCCACGCTTCTGATTCAGATGAAGGATAGGAAATATAATGACCCAGAATTTTTTTTCTCAAAGGAAGGTATTATAGGTGTGGAGTCGCCTTCCAGTTGGATTGTTGGTGTGGATGATATCATTTATGATTGTGGCTGAGTTGTAGTTTAAACATGTATGATGGAAGATTATATGCACAAGTTTCATTCATCAAAGTGGGAAGTGTATCATGGTTTGACCAAAATGTATAATGAATATTATAGTCCATATTGAAGCCTAGGGATGAAGAAAGAGGTTGTGGGTTTTTTGGCACGACGTAATACCTATCTAGAAGTGAAGGATGAGAATCAATGACTGGATGGTTTATTTCATTCTTTACCCATTCCGGAATGGAAATGGAATTATGTGATGATGGATTTTATGGTAGGTCTTCGAAGGATTACATAGAATAATGTTGTGATTTAGGAAGTTGTGATTTTATTGACTAAGGTTTATCATTTATTACCAATTTTAGAGACATTAACCACAGATTGATTGGGTGATTTGTATGACTACAGGATTGTACAGTTGCATGGGGTTATGTGAATGATAGTTTTAGATCATGATACTCATTTTATATCACACTTAAGGATGATATTATTGAAGGATGTAGGTGCCCAGGTCTTTATGAGTATGGATTTCCAACCAATATTGATGGGAATTCATAGAATAATATTCAGGTATTAGGGGACATGTTGAGAGATTTTGTCTTAGACATTGGTGAATCATGGACGAAAAAATTTGTTGTTTATGAGTTTTCTTATAAAAACAATTACTGAGTGATTATTCAGATGGCCCTATATGAGGAACTATATGGTAGACCATGTAGATATATGTTTTTTCGAATTGAAATTGGAGAATATGAGTTTTCTAGACTGATTCTAATGCAAGAGATGTCAGAACTGATTCATTTGATTCGGTAATGTATGGAAGAAACACCGAGTATCCAGAATTTGTATATGGATCAATGTCATAGAAAACCAGAGTTTTTTGTGGGTGATCATGAGTTTATTTAGGTGTTTCGAATGATGGTCCACCTTCAGATTCATAAATAGGGTAACTTGGAACCTGGAGATATTGGGTCATTTGAGATTGTGGAGAGGATCAAACTAGTGATGTACTTATTGGATTTTCTGCAGTGGTATAGTGGTGTGCACGATGTTTTTCATGTGTCACAGCTTCATAAGTATTGCCCTAACCCATCTCACATTAATGATTGTGATGATGTAGAGCTTTAGGCTGATGCATCCTTTGAGGAGCGTCAGATTCATATTCTGAACTTTAGTGAGAAATTCTTGAGGGGAAGACTATTTCCTTGGTTTGAGTGTTCTGTATCATGGTAATGTTGAAGAAGAAACTTTTCAAAGAGATTAATAGACATTAGGGCCTAGTGGCTCGACCACTTTTCCTCAAAAGCTCAATAATGCTTGGATGTGCAACTTGAGGTCGAGTCATTCTAAGGTGGGGAGGCTATAAGATCTCGGACATCATCTAGGTACGTTATTGTTTAAATTTTTGTTTTAATTTCTTAATGTTGTCTAATTTAATGTTTACCATGTTGATGAGGAATCCAGGGGTGTTCTGGGTGGTCATGTCATGATAGAAAGTAAAATCTTTCCATCATGTGTATGTTTCATGTTTGGCGCACAATTAGTGGAAACCATGCACCCAAACAATGTTGACTAAGAAGAGTGGTGCACTATTAGGTAAACCGTTCAAGGGAGAATTCCAAACCCTGCGGGTATAGAAAGTGGAATTCTAAACAGTTTGTCATATCGTGCGGTCTCCCCATGTTATAGTGCAACATAGACTACTCTTGGATAGAGGATTTTCTAGGGTTGATGCACTATATTGAAAACCATGCAGACAAACTATGTGCCCATTAATAATGGGGTTTTACCACTTTTACCCTTCATTATTTTATGTGTTCTACATGATTTCTTCCCCATTATTATCTCAACATCCCCTACGATGAACCTAAACACACAATGCTTTCCAAGGGTCGATATCCTTCGAATATAGTCCATTTGGAGTGTCATTGGGTGCCTATCAAAGCTCTATGTAAGTATAATTCTATACATTCATCTCTTTTCCTAGATATGAGATTGTGGTTTCATTGTACTTCATATGATGCCTTAAAACCCTATTTTTCTACTAGATATATGGTTGCGGATTCAAAGGGTGCTACAATCAACATGAAAGAGTAATTTTGAGTCACTGTTCATCTATGGATTCGAGGTAGGCGGTCAAAAATTTATATACCATATTCTTTAGTTCATTTTCTCATGTGTGGTTGTGTTAATGGTTCTCTATTGTTCTGCAAATGATTCCTCTAAAATAATTTACTAAAAGGATTTCTAAATGATTAATTAAACCCCCCATAATCCCCATGGGATGTATTGAGGATTGCTAGACTAATTTAGTTCCCCCCATGGGGGGTACCAAAATTTTGGAACATGTAAAATTGTAAATGTAAGAATATAATTTAATTGGGATAAATTAGAGCCCATGATGAACATGTTTATCGGTCAATTGTATTAAAAAGGGAATAATGATGGTTTTTTTTATTGAATTTGATAATGGAAAAAGAGATTGTGTGTGATAATTTGAAAGGGGTTGGGTGAAATAATGTGATTGTGCTAAATGACATATGAATTGTACTTGAAATGATGAACATGTTAAGTTTGTAAATTATTTTCATTTTTTGAATTTGTTAAATGGGTAATCATAAGGGAATTGATGTATATGTTAAATTTCCAAGTAATGGAAATTGTTAATTATGATAATGGGTTAAGGCATGAGAAAGGAAAATGAGTTAAATGGGATATTTAATATAATTGGTAATTGTGATAATGGGTTAAGGATATATGTTAAATCACATGTTGAATAATTATGAGATGTTAATGTTATGTGCATTGATTTCATATGCTTTGTGATATGGTATATGTGGTAAATGGATAAAGAAGCATGTGCACATGGATTGTTAGTTATGGGGTGTTGGACTTGGGGATATATTCCCATAGTTCAGGTTAGGATGAGGCTATAAACCCCACCACATAATGCATAGGTTGGGGAAGGGGACCTAGGCTCTATGCGTCTAATGGTTTCATTTGATGAGACCACCTAGACCAAGGATCCAAGCTATGTGTGATGTTTTTTATATGAAATATTTATCCCTTATGATATAAGGAACTTCACATATTCCCTTATGCATGGTAATTAAGCATCGTAGTCTATAGTGTAAAGGATGTAAATGCCTTACCCATGGAAAAAATGATGAGAATGTATAAAGTGAATGCAATTAACTAATGGTACCTGATTTGTCTTCTTTTCACCTTTTCATTTATTTAGTACTTGCATGCATTATCTATTTAGATTGGATATTTTGTAGACATGTTTTGTAACACCCGAGTTTCAATAAATGAATTTAAATTAATAAATGAGTTATATGCTGAAAAAATATTATCATGAAATATTTTAATAAAACCATGTGGTTTCATTTAAATAAAATGAAAATTTGTTACTTTAATTTTTATTATTTTCAAAATGAAATTTTTGAAATACATGATGATATATAAACTAATTATACTTTTAAGGAATATTATAACATGAAATGACATTCTCTAATATATTTATTATTATAAAGTTTTCTTAATAAAATTATAATTATATAATATAACTATTTTAGTACGATATTGAACTTATACATATATGAATGATATACAATAATTAGATTATAATTTGTTTTATAAAATTTTGATAATTTATAACATTATGATAATTTTAATTCTTTCAAAAATACATAAAATAAATATAATTAGAATGGTTTTATAAAATTTAATTTTCAAATGATATGACACACACATATACATATATGGTAGTTTTGAATGATTCAATTAATTTTTTAGAATTATACATTATAAATGTATTTCGTTATAATTAAATATCCATTTAAATAATAAAAGTAGTAATAATAATAAAATAAAGTTTTAAAATAATAAGAATGATACCATAATAATGATAATGATAATGATATAATTATAATAATAATAATAAACAATTTTCATATAACGAATTTAAAAAAATGAAAATATGGTTTAAAAAAGAAGGGTTTGTCACGGCTGGGTAATAAGCTATGGGGTGTTTCGGGTTTCTCTGTGGTCCGAGAGGTGTCGACCTAGGGTTCGAGCAGCTGTGAGGGATCTCGAGCCGACGCTGATGGAGGTGAAGCCACAACGAGTGTAAGCTGGTCGCGAGGAGAGGCGCTGAGCTGAGTCGCGCTATGGCTGGAGTCGAGACCATTCGGGATGTCGGGGCCAATGTCTAGGGATCATCGATGCCATCGAGGGTCCGATTCAGGTTTGGGTGTCCGGTTTCCAGAGGTAGCGGTATGAGATTTGAGGTTAGGGTTCGTTTCAGGTTTTCCAGACCTAGTGCGAAGTAGGTATCAGATTTTCTAGATCTGTTTTAGGTGTCCGATTTTTTGTTTGTTTAACTCTAATGGTTTTCATTTCACTTGATTTCTTCTCCCATCAATGTCGCCAGATATCTATGGTCCGATTGTTGGTTTTCATTTGGATTATGAATAGCAATCCCAAGTTTTTGGTGTGCAGTTGATCCCTGGTTTGTTGTCCATTCTTTTTGTTTCAGTTATTTGATTTTTTTGTTTGTGTATTGAATCCGTGGGTACTGTTTATTTGCTTTCGATTTGATCCACAGATATTTATGTAGACACGTTAACAACTTTCTCAACAAGCTGCAAGCTGTTTGAAGATAGGCTATAAAGAGGAAAGCTATGTCCAATCTGCGAGTCTGGGGACTCGAGTGTATGTGAAAAGATGCAACAACATAAGAAATTCAGCATGTGGTTATAATTTAGGTTAGGATACAATTATTTGGATTTGTTTTTAAATGATAATCTGATTGTCAAAGTCAATTATTTATTTCAATTTCAAAATCGAGTAAGGATATATATTTATTTGTTTTTATCAAAACCATACTTGAATTTCTTCTGCCGTAAGGAAGACTATATATATATATACATATTAATTTTCATTTTCATATTTCAATTGTAAATAATTATTTTCATGTTTTTTTTTTCAATTTATTTTCCTTCCCAAATTATAATTTGTAAGGGTTCAAATGATGGTTTCAAATTATAATTTTATTTTTATTTGTGTTTTGTAAGGGAAAATTTATTTTGGGTTAATATATTTTCTTTTTGGTAAAATGTTACAATTACTTATGAATACTCGTTCTCCAAAAGGGAAATTATTTTGATTTGTTACCGAATAATTATTTGATTTTCAAGCTATTAGCATTAAGAGTTTAACTATGAATAGTTGTTTTCATGATTTAATTTAAGTTTATGTAAGGATGTAATTAAATTTATTTCATGTTTTTGGGTCTTGATATTTATTAAATTTTAGAGGACATGTTTCAATTATTTTTACAAAAATTATGATGTTATACTATGTGTATATTTTAATATATATATATATATATATATATATATATATGTATGTATAATTATGTGTGATTATGTAAGGGTGTATCTATTTTGTTACGTATTGTTTACATTTAATTTATTGCGGTGTAATAGAAGGTTCTATTAAAAACTAAATTATTTTCAAGAATTATTAATCCTAAGATCGATTCCAAAACCTTAATTTCACTTGCATATAATTAATTACCAAATTTATGTTTTAATGTGATATAATAGTAGTTCTACTAATGAATTTTCTCATTTATCGACGTTTTATTCAAACATATATTTGTTCTGCGATGATGAATGTTATAATTTCAATGTTAGTTATGTCTATATATATATAAATACATTAACATATTAAATTGTTACATGTTTTGAATGCAAAAAATATGGTATAAAATTATTTTTCAATCCAGAAGGATATATATATATATATATATATATATATATATATATCTATATGTATATATAAATATATACATATATATATTTTACTACTTTGGGAATTTATGTTCTTTTTAGGAATTTTAATTCATGATTATGTTAATAATTGATTAAAGTTCATGATTTGTTCAGATTTAAGCATCATCATTTATTTCTGGAAACTATGCAAGTTCCATCTTTAAGTTATGTATACATATATAAATTAAATGTATCCAATTTCAAATTCTACGAGACAATAATTATGTTACATATATGTCATATAAATGTGTGTGTGTGTGTGTATATATATATATATATATATATTTATTTATGGGAAACATTATGCTCTTTTATTTAGAATTTAATTTCATGGTATATATGTGTGTGTGTGTGTAAAATATTTATTGACATGTTATATTTCTTATTGACATGTTTTTAGAAAAAAAAACGTGCATAACATTTTGTTATATTAAACTAAAATTAATGATGTCACACCTGCATTCAACCATGGCCATTCATTAAGCATAATAGCGACACACCGTTCATTCAAAATATTCTCATGGTTTCAAATTAATTTTAAGGTTTACATATGGAATTATCGAGCACATATATTTCTTCAAGAATTGAACTGTTTTATTTATAATGTGGAAAATTTATTTTTGAGAGGGTGTGTGCGTTTATTTTATTATCCTTTTTATTTGTGCATTGAATATAATGAAATTTATTTCAAGCATGTGTTAAACCTTATATTTTTATATGAAATTACAAAACAAGTTAATATTTCATGTGTGTAACCTATTTATTTATTGTGTTATTTATTTTCTCAACTGCATGAGATAATCCTTGTCATTTAATAAAAAATTAGGGATTTAGTTATCATTTCATGTGAGGAATCTATTCATTTATAAGATTATTTTGGGAAGACAAAACGATAAATGAGTTTATGATTAAATGTGCATTCATTACATTATTAATTTTGTGACTTACAAATAAATATAGTTAATTAAAGTATGAGATGATTCTTTTTATGGTAATATATGGATTAAGAACTAAAATTTTTAGGGTGGTATGAGACACTTTGGATTGTTTAATGAATTTATTTCACCTATGATTAAGATTCAAATAAATAAAAGTTGTATGAGACACATTGATTTAAAGACATATTTTTATTAGACATATGAGAAATGCATACGACTTGTTATGTGATGGGTGATGCCCGCTATAGCCTCTTGGTGTGTTGCTAGGTTTCATGAGACAAACTAGCATCTTGGCATGAGGCCTTGATAGAATGATTATGGTGTCTGACATTATTCATTCACACGTTCACTGGACTTATTATGTGATGGGTGAGACCCTCTATAGCCTCTTGATACATTGGTAGGTCTCATGAGACAAATTGGGTCTTGACACGAGGCCTTGACAAAATGGTTATGTATGGTCTTGGCACGAGACCTCGATAGAATGTTTATGATGTCCCACATTATGAATTACCTCATAATGATTATAGTAAGTGAAGGTCCATGTGATTATCCAATTGTTAAAATATCCATGGATAATGATCATTCTTTTACGAACTAGTGTTAATCAGTTTTCCCAAGTGTAGATGGTTTAATGTTATATATATAAAATATATACATGTATAAAAATTCATTTATAAAGAAGGATTAATATTTCGTTTCCAAACCATAAAGATAAATGACATCATTTTTTATGTCAAATTATGAATAAATATTATTTCATGTGTAAATTCTAATCCTCACCTCTCGCATGTCATAGATAGATTAAGTATGGTCATTATCTGACTTATGGGTGACACTTCTCACATTTCTGTTCAAGGGTGTGGATTATTTTATGATGCATTCAAGTATAAATCTTGAATAAGTTAAGTAATTTTGAGCACAATTTTATCCTTAATGGTAATTTATAATTTCTCAAGAAAATGGTGATGACATGTTATGTGAAATGAAAACTTTTTGAATTAAAGCATGTGTTTTTAAAGAAATGTTTGAAATGAAAAATTTATTTCTTAATGGTTTTGTTTTAAAACCTCTTAATGGGAACATCCAATGCTCACCCCTTGTTTTAAATTATTTGTCATAGGTCAATTTTATGTTTAAAGTTGGATTCCATAGTTTTTACATGCAGAAAAGTGATGTTTGACTTTTGTTCGTTCAATTTTATGCAACTCTAATAAATTGTATGCTCATGTCTAACTCTCTAGAATGTAGACAGGTAAAAGGTCCTCTATGGCGTGTTGTTTAAGTATGGGTCCTTATAATTGGTATTAGAGGAATGATATACACATCTTTGGAGATCAGTTGTTTTTGATTCTAGAAGTTTAGTTGTCACGGTGTTTCTTAGTTCTAATGATGGAAATTCATAATTCTTTTTAATCTGACGAAACGTATTATGATTGTAACACCCCGAGATTTTATGAAAAATTTTCTTTTTAATTTCACTAATGTCTTGTGTCGTACACCAAAAGGAGCTTGCACAACACGCATCCTTGATTTGCCTTTCATTACACGCAATCACGACCTTCCTCGATAGCGTGTGTAGTACGCAATAACGAGTTTCACTAAACAACAATATGCTATTAAAATATTATTAAAACTATCCGTTATGAATAGTAATAACCACTTTTTGAAATTTTGTAATTTTATTTTTCAAAATGGAATTCATTTTTGGATTCGTAATATTGAAATTAGCTTAGGGTGAAATTTTGGTGATTTTCGGATAACTTTCATATTTTGATGAATAGTGAAAATTACTAAATTTTAATTAAAAAATCGAAATAATTAATAGTGATAAATTATTAATTTGAGTGGTTTTAAAGTATATTTAGAATATATTTTTACAATTTAATACAATGTTGGTCATTGGATGTAATTTCACATTTAAACCAGTTATAAACTAGTATCAATCTTTTGATAGTTATTATCTCTTAAAAACACGTTATTTGTTTTGACGACGAGAATTAATTTTTAAATTAGTTAATGCAACGGATATGTTTTGAATTTGGTAAAATAGATATCATTTTTGAGTTCATAATATCAAATATAGCTTAGGCCTAATTTTTGGTATTTTTCTGAAAACTTTCAATTTTTGATGAATAGTGAAACCACTAAGTGGTAGTTAAAAAAACTGAATTGTTCATAAAACTTAATTTTACCGCTTCTGTGAGTGGAATTTCAAAAATACGAGAGACACGGTTAATATCAAGGACTAAAATGTGGTTCAATGAGATGAAAATAATTTTTGGTGAATAATAACTTTTTAGTTTTATTTACCACGGTTAAAAGTAAATAGGGTAATTAAGGGTAGAAATGATAGTATTATTACCCTAACACATGTCCTAATTCTATTGGACAAGTGTAATTCGGCCAAAAACAAACTTAGGAATAAAATATGACCATTTAGGCCCACTTGGATTAGATTAGGATATTTATTATTAATTTATTTAAAGAAGGGTTAAAAGAGTTAAAATCAAAGTTTATTTACTAAAATATTTTTAATATGGGGTTATACATAAGATAAACTCGACTATAAATATTCATTAGAAAGATAAAAAGATTTCCTACATAATGGTATTTTAGTTGTAATTTTTAGACAATAAATAATTTAATTTATTTATGACACAATGATGATGCAGTAATTATCTTATTAATGAAATATTGACATAATTGATGTTATAAACACCAAAATAAATGTAATTTGAGACTTTTTATGAATTCCACTAATTTTCTAGGTTACTATGATATATTAGTGTTGATTTAATCAACTTGGTTCGAACATATAATTCTGTTATGACTTTTACAAAAATCATATATCAAATAGTGTCAAAATTGACACAAAATAGTTTTTAAATCAAATATTATATTATTAATTGTTATTGTATTCCTAAAAATCTAAGGTTCAGCCAAATGACTTAGATAAGGATATATATATTAATAATAAATAATTTGGGGTTCGTTTGTCATGTTATAGTAAGTGTATTAACCATATAGTGTAAGAAAACAAAAAGACACGGTAAAGGTTAAATTATTTAACTTAGAGTTAAATCTAATTGATAAAGTTAAAATAATAACCTAAACTTGTCTAAATCCTATTGGTTGATAGGATTTCGACCCATCCCCACTTTATCTTCGAAATAAGACCCTTTGGAACCATTATAAACCGATTTTGACTTTAATATAAAATAATATTTTGAGATATTCCTAAAGTGCCCCTCTCCTCCCTTATAAAAGGACACCTCCTCCCTCTCCTCCTCACATCAATTTGAGCACTCAAGCTCGGCCAACCTCTGCCAAAATACCTTCTAAACTTCCCTAGAATAATCCTAGAGGTCCTGGTCTTCTTCAAAGACCAATCTTAGTTCCCTAAGTGGAGGATTCAAAGAGGCGTTTCAAAGAAGAGGTAATATCCATTACCGATCTTTTCAATTTTTCTTCTTCTTCAACTTCTTATTATTTAGTTGTTTCATGATAAAGTAATAAAATCAGTATTACTTACATACTGATATGTTATTATAAATATGAAACAACTCTAATTAACCTTCTATCCATCCTACGGAAAAAGGAAATCACCGCGCATGCATACGTACGGAATACCGTCTCCACGCCGTGGTGTAATCTATTTTCCGCCACCACCTTAATTGGATGGGTATAAAGGTGTAATGAGTAACTATATATGATTATTATAAAGTGATATTGATACTGAAATAGTATACATACACTTCAACACTATTCCACGACCATGGGAACGATATCATCGCTCGTGCGTACGTACGGACTACCGTCTCCACGACGCGATGAGATTCATTCTCAATGATTAACCATTCATGAATGATTATAAAGTATATATAATAAGTACTAATGAAATATATGAAATAATAATGATACTGGAATTATTTATATTTATATGTATGTCATCTACTTAATTCCATTCAATTCAATAAGGAAACGAAAACAACGTTCATGCGTACGTACGGACTACCGTCTCCATGAACGGTGTATTTCATTCCATTTATTGATTTATTATATATGTATATTCTGAATATATATATAAATCATGTTTTATATTCTGTAATTAAGTAATCATGATCTAAGTAATCATATGAATAATTACAAGTTAAAAACACGAACGACAAATGAGACGATTTTACCCAAAACGCTACTTTAACATGAATTTACAAAAGAACGGGTAATATAAAGTCATAAGTGGACCATATATGATATAATAACAATGAATATGATTTTGGAATAAGCCAATAACATGATTTAAATCATTATACAGGAGGTTCGGACACTTACAAAGCAAGTCGAACCTAAGGTAAGGGAAATATCACAATCTCATTTTTATCCGAGATTGTTTATATTTGGTATTTACTGGGGTGTATTTTATCATCCACATCCATGTTTACTCAATATGTAATATTATTTCAATCCACCTACAATTGTTTAAATCCAATTTTACCCTTCGGTGAGTTTTTAGTAAAGGATATGAAAGGAATCTTTTGTCGTTTTTCGTACGAGGTACTTTTTGACTTTTCCGACAAAAGTACAAAGAATGTTTTTTTTAACTTATACGGCATGAATGGATTTTTAAAACATTATTTCCAAGAAGCTTCCATTAAAAGTTTTCAAGTTTATTTTTAATCAACTTCTTTTAGTTTAAAGTTGTATGACATGTTAAGAAAGGAAACATGTTTTTTAAGAAGAAAGGATATTTTCCTCAAGAATGGAGTTCAAGTGTTTTATCAAAATTATTTTTCATCAAAGATAATAAAGGGTTCTGTTTTTATCCCTTTTATTACATTGATTTGATCATGTTGTGATGGAATAATTTTTATGAATTCCTTTATCTTATATGAATTGTTTTATGATGTCATGATGTTTAAGATTCCCATTTGTGTTACATGGGTTATGCAATGATGTATGATTTATGATTTTGTGGCACACATAAGAATGGTATCATTATGAGATGGGTGGGACCTATATCTCCCTCCAATGCATTGGGTAAAGATTTTATATCTGATGAGATAGACATGGCTGAAATGGTAGGTTATACCGGTTCAGTGAAACAAGACTGAAACGAGGGTTACTCGATTCAGAAAGGGACTTTGTCCACTAAGATAGTCTTGGAAATGAGTCTTGACTAACAAGAAATGATTCTCTATGATTATGTGTGAATGCCACAAAGTTTCATGTTTTAAGTTATGATTATTGTGATTACATTTCACTGCCATGATTTATCCCATGTTATGAAATTATGATCTCTTTTGCAGGTTAAGATTTCCAAAAGTTATGTGCTTGTGTATACAGTGTGATTGATATTTCTTTTGTTTACCCTTACTGAGCATTTGAGCTCACCCTTTTATGTTTTCTTTTCCCCAGGATATAAAGAAAGTTTTTAGGTAAAAAAATGGAAGATCTTTATGGGAGATATTGAAGATCTTTCACCACGATTAGAAGATTACGTTCCGAGTTTCCAAAGACACTAAACTATTACGATCCTTGTGTGTGTGTTTTTGTTATTTACTAAGTATTCCGCAAATTTAATGTAATGTCAATGTACGTCAAGCTTAGGGTCTCTACAATGATGACGTAATTATTTTTATGGGGGGGGGGGATAATGTAACACCTAAAGTTTCAATAAATGAATTTTAATTAATAAATGAGTAATAATTTGAATAAATATTATCAAGATATATTTTAATAAAACCATGTGGATTAATTTAAACAAAATGAAATTTTGTTACATTAATTGGTATTGTTTTCAAAATTAAATTTTTGAAATACATGACGACATATAAACTAATTACACTTTTATGGAATATAGTAACATGAAATTATATTCTGTAATATATTTATTATTATAATTTTTCCTTAATAAAATTATAATTATATAATATAACTATTTTAATAAGATATTGAACTTATACATATATGAATGATATAAAAAATTAGATTATAATTTGTTTTAATTTTTTTATAATTTTTAAAATTATGATATTTTTAATTATTTAAAAAATGAATAAAATAAATATAATTAGGATGATATTATAAAATTTTTATTTTCAAATGATACGATACACACATATATATATTATTGCTTTGAATGATTATGTTATTTTTTTAGAATTATACATTATAAAAGTTTTTCTTTATAATTAAATATCTATTTAAATAATAAATATAATAAATATAATAATAAATTAATGTTTTAATATAATAATAATTATATAATAATAATAATAATATAATAATAATAATAATTAAGTGTTTTCATGATTTAATTTATGTTTTTGATGGATGTAATTAAATTTATTTTGAGTTTTTGGGTCTTGATATTTATTAAATATTAGAGGATATATATCAATTATTTTTCTAAAAATAATTATGTTAAAAAATGTGTATTTTTAAAAAAAATACATATATATATATATATATATAACCATGTTTGATAATGTAAGGGTGTATATATTTTGTTAAGTATTGATTACATTTAATTTATTGCAGTATAATAGAAGGTTCCATTAAGAACATAATTATATTCTATAATTATTAATCCTATGTTTGATTCCAAAACCATAATTCCACTTACATATAAGTAATTACCAATGTTTATGTTTTAATATAATATTATATTAGTTCTGTTGATGAATTTTCTCATTTATCGACGTTTTATTGAAATATGTATTTGTTCCGTGATGATGAATGTTGTAGTTTCAATTTCAATTTTGTGTATATATATATAAATACACTGACATATTAAATTGTTACATGTTTTGAATAAAAAATACGGGATAAGTTTTTTTCAAAACCATAAGGATATATATATATACATATATATTTGACTACTATGGGAATTTAAGTTCATTTTAGAAATTCTAATTCAGGGTTATATTAAAAATTAATTAAATATCAAGATTGGTTTAGATTTATGAATCTTCATTTATTTCAGGAAACTATGCAAGTTCCATATTTAATCTATGTGTACATATAGAAATTAAAAGTGTCCAATTTGAAATTCTATGAGACAATAATCATGTTACATGTATGTCATATTGATGTATATATATATGTATATATTTATGGGAAACATTATGTTATTTTCTTTTGAATTTAAATTATTTGTATATATATATATGCATGTGTATATATATATATAAAGTATAAAATGATTATTGACATGTTATATTTCTTATCGACATGTTTTTAGAAAATAATGTACATAACATGTCGTTATGTTAAACTAAAATTTAGGATGTCACGTCTGCATACAATCATGTCCATGAATTAAGCATAACATCGACACACCGTACATTCATAATATGCCTCAAGGTTTCAAATTAATTTTATGGTTTACTTCTAGGATTATCGAGCACATGTATTTCTTCAAGAATTGAAATGTTTTATTTGTAACGTACAAAATTTATTTTAGAGAGTATGCATGTGTTTATTTCATTATCTTTTTTACTTGTGCATTGAAAATAAAGAATTTATTTCAAGTATGGGTTAAACCTTATCATTTTATATTATATTATGAAACAATATACCATTTTATATGTGTAACCTATTTATTCAGTGTTTCATTTATTAGTTCAATTGCATGAGATAAACCTTAACATTTAATGATATATTATGTATCTAGTCATCATTTCATGTGAGGAATCTGCAATGTCCCAGAATTCCCGTTTATTTTTTTAATTTTATGGAATTATTTCGAGACAAGGCGCTTTGACAAAACATGATTTTGAGGACCGATGAGCCCAGAATGGAATTGTGAACTTTTTTTATGTACGTTCAGTAAACGTGCGACCAGGTTTTTATAATTTTTTTACCGGTGCTCGGATCAAAAACACGAGGGAACCGTTGAACACAGAATGCTGGGATTTTCCCAGAAAGGACTTAACATCGTCCGACAAGGGTCATATGGAAATGTTAATTTTTGAACTTTTTGGAAAATAATAAAATAACATAAAAATTTATTTTATTTTATTTTATCACCGCTGAGTGGCACACAGTGGGCTTGGGGTAGTCACGACACATGCCTCAGGGGATGGGTCGTGAAAAAGTGGTATCAGAGGGCCGTCGGTTCTACTAGAAGAACTAATAGTCTGTATTTTCGATGGGGGTAATAGTGTTAAGTGTCTTGAGTTCGACTTTCAGTCTGGGGAGTCTAGTGTTGGTGCGGCAGACGACATTTCGATACTCTAGGAACTTGTAAAGACCCGTAAAATTCAAGGAATTTTTTTTTCTTAATTTTCTTTGGAATTTTACAAGAACGTAGTTTCTGAGGGCACGTGATTCCGAGTCCTGGTATGCCCGGAATCATTTTCCAAAGTTTGGATCAGGTACGTTCAGTGAACGAACGAGCGTATTTTTCTATCTTTTGAACCGGTGCTCGGAATTGAATTCCGAGGGCACCTATGGAATCACAACGCCTTGTACTTTACTTTTTCAGTTGCTGTTTTACCTTCCAGTTGTACTTTACTTTCAGTTTGGGCTTGTATACTGGCCCACTTGCTTTTCCGCACTTACTGTTGTACTCAGTTTTTACTTAGTGTTTACTTCTACTGCCTGCTTTCTTTGTGGTGTTTGTGGTTTACTTTACAAAGGAAATGCCATTCCTTTTTCCGGGATTTACGCCTTGGTGCTAGTCACCAGCCCCTGTCCTATAGAAGGCGGGCTTGGGGTAGTCACGACACGGCCCCAACGACGGGTCGTGACAAATTGGTATCAGAGGAGTTCGGTTCTACCGTAGAACTTGGGACTCTAATCTTTTTCTATGTGAAGCAATAGTGTTTAGTGTATTGGGTGTGGTTATCAGTTCAAGGAGTTCAGTGTTGGTACGGCGGCCGACGTATCCGTACACAAGGACCCTGACTTCTGATTTCTGACTTAATGCACGAAAACATTGATTGCATGTGTGTTTCAAGTTTTCTTTGTGATTACTTTGTGTCAGCTCACCAGGTATACTATTCTGACCGTGGCGCACCTGTTTCTTTTTAGGATGGCCCCACGACGACAGCCGGCTAGGGTTCCGAGAGTTGAGCGTGACGACAGCCCACCAAGCTACGAGGCCTCGGTACAGGGCCCTTTGATAGCTGAGGCACCGGCGGTACCTCTACCCGCCGATCCACCGATGCTTCCAGCCCCAGCCGCTGATGATGCACGTCGCCTTAGTGCACTGCATGAGTTCCAGCGCTAGCTACTGCCCAGGTTCCGCGGGGAGACGGACCCCCAGGAAGCCGAGGACTGGCTGGAGGCAGTGGTACGATTTTTCCGGTTAGTGAGGACACCAGCAGACCTCATGGTGATCCTCGCAGCGAGTCTACTGCACGCGGTAGCGGGCCAATGGTTGAGCTTGATGCTCCAGGTGCACGATGAGGCAACTCTTCTCTGGATGGACTTTGAGAGCCTTTTCCGCTCGGAGTTCGTCCCATCTACCCTCTGTGCGGTGCACATCCAGGAGCTTCTTCAGCTGCGGCAGGGCAGCTTGACGGTCGCCCAGTACTCGGCGAGATTTACCGATCTCTCACGCTACTCGACAGACATGGTACGAGACCCATTCTTCCGGGCCCGGACCTTTGAGCAGGGATTGAGACATGAGATCAGGGCATCGCTGATCTCCCTCAGCATTCCGAATCAGGCAAGAGTACTGGAGCGATCCCTTTTGATCGAGAGCTTTCTTGCTAAGTCTACACCAGTAGCGAGACCTACCGTGGGGCGACACATAGCAGAGTCTTCTGCGGCAGGCAGTCGACGGATGACTCAGGGGTCCAGGAAGACCAGACCCTCACGTACACGATCTCAGGAAACTGGCACAGCAGTGCGGGGCACACAGCACAGAGCCAGTCTTTCGAGAGGCAGGCAGTGCTACACATGCGGCGGGCAGGGCCACATGGCTCATGACTGCCCGACCCACCGTGCCGAGAAACAGCAGACGGCTGAGGGGCCACCCAGGCATATGTAGAGGGTCGACCGTGGCGGTCCGCAGGGAGCAGGTGGATGAGGCATAGGAGCTGGACGAGCAGCAGGTGGTGGCCGACGCTTTGAGGCTCTACCACCATCACCACCAGGAGGTCCACCCCAACCACAGGGAGCTGGCGGGCAGAGACAGGCACAACTCCAGACAGCGGAGACCTACGACCACGGCGTTCCCGAGATGATTCGAGGTACTATCTGTGTCTATTCCACCCTTGCTGCAGTTCTTATAGACACAGGAGCGAGTCACTCTTTCATAGCCTCTGCCCTTATTCGGAGCTCGGAGATTCCGATAGAGCTGTTGGCTCGATCTTTACGGCTAGAGACTCCTACGGAAGTAGACTCGACGATTACGCACTGGTGCCAGCAGTGTGATCTTACTCTAGGAGGCGAGAGCTTCAGTTGGGATCTTCTTGTAGCGGCGTCGTGGCCTTACGACGTCATCTTGGGCATGGATTGGTTATCTACAGTCCCTGCTCAGATTGACTGTATTAGGTGCAAGGTGAAAGTGTACGCACCGACAGGAGCAGGTTCACCTTCACCGGTGAGAAGGGAGACTTTGTAGCATAGGATGGACTCTCACAGAGGAGAGGAAATCCCATCACTCATCAGTTGGCTAGCCTCATCCTAGGAGCAGTTGACGTGCAGAGTCATAGTTTTCCTGCAGTGGTGGATCAGTATGCAGACGTCTTTCCCAACGACGTTCCAGGGCTACCTCCTCGCAGAGAGGTAGACTTTTATATTGACCTGTACCCCGGGACAACCCCGATATTGACTCCAGCTTATCGGATGGCCCCCGCTGAGCTTCGAGAGTTACGGGTACAGTTGGAGGACTTGCAGGGCAAGGGATTCATCCGACCCAGTGTTTCACCCTGGGCTTCCCCGATTTTGTTCGCCAAGAAGGCGGACGGGATCTTGAGACTTTGTGTCGACTATCGTCGCCTGAACCAGGTGATAGTGAGGAACAAGTATCCGCTACTGAGGATTGATGACCTCTTCGATCAGCTCAAAGGAGCACAGTGGTTCTCAAAGATAGACCTCAGGTCAGGCTATCATCAACTCAGAGTTCGGGACGAGGACGTGCAGAAGACGGCCTTCAGATGTCGGTATGGCCACTATGAGTTCTTGGTTATTCCATTCGGCGTAACCAATGATCCAGAGGTGTTCATGGGCCTCATGAACAGGATCTTTCAGCCATACCTTGATCGATTTGTCGGGGTCTTCATCGATGACATTTTGATATACTCGACGACTGAGGAGGAGCACGCCTACCACTTGCGTGTTGTACTAGACACACTCCGAGATCACCAGCTTTATGGAAAGATCTTGAAGTGTCAGTTCTGGATACGTGAGGTCCACTTCTTGGGGCACGTCATCTCTGAGGCGGGAGTTGCGGTGGATCCTGCGAAAATCAAGGCAGTGCTAGCTTGGGAGCCACCCAGGAGCGTGACGGAGGTGCGGAGTTTCTTGGGACTAGCTGGATACTATCGGATATTTGTGCCAGAATTCTCCAAAGTTGCAGCACCACTCTCAGCTCTTACGAAGAAGGGGAAACCCTTTGTGTGGTCAGACAGATGTCAGCAGATCTTCTAAGAGCTGAGACAGAGATTGACCAGCGCCCCTATCTTGAGGTTGCCGGAGGAGGGAATAGGGTACGTGGTCTACTGCGATGCATCAGGGACTAGACTTGGATGTGTCCTGATGCAGGAGAAGGCAGTGATCACCAATGGATCACGTCAGTTGAGGCCGTATGAGCAGAACTACGCTAGCCATGACCTGGAGTTAGCAGTAGTGGTCTTCGCTCTGAAGACATGGCGACACTATCTGATGGACGAATGCTTTACAATCTTTTCTGACCATCAGAGTCTTAGGTACATCTTCTCTCAGAAGGACCTGAACCTGAGACAGCGGCGATGGCTCTAGTTCCTCCAAGACTATGACTTTGAGATAATCTATACTCCTGGAAAGGGGAATGTGGTAGCCGATGCTCTCAGCAGGAGGACGAGCATTCATCTACTCGAGGAGGCGACAGAGTAGCTAGCTGCTTTGCTGATATCCTTTGTGGATAGAGATGGAGCAGCTTTCCTTCAGTCACTCACAGTCTCTCCTCCACTACTGCAGCGGGTCAGAGAGGGACATCGTGGGGACGCTGACTGTGAGACGCGGCGTGCGCAGATATCCTCAGGACAAGAACCTGATAGTTTCTCCTTTGGAGAAGAGCACGATGTCCTTTTCAGAGGTCGTACCTTGGTACCAGTTGCATTACAAGAGGAGGTGATGAAAGAGTTTCACACTTCTCCTTTGGCGGTACATCCTGGAGTGGCGAAGATGTACCAGGATCTCAGACGACAACACTGGTGGCCGGGCATGAAGAAGGTTGTGGCAGAGTGCGTTTATCAATGCCTCACCTACCAGCAGGTGAAGGCGGAGCATTAGGTACCAGAAGGCTTGGTACAACCCTTGGAGGTCTCAGAGTGGAAGTGGGACGGGATATCTATGGATTTCGTGACTGGACTTCCACGCACTTCCAGAGGTCACGACTCCATTTGGGTGATTGTCAATCGACTCACCAAGTCGGCACACTTATTACCCATCAGAGAGCAGGGCTCAGTGGAGAGCTTGGGACGACTCTACGTTCAGGAGATTGTACGGCTTCACGGTGTGCCATCATCTATCGTTTTCGATCGAGATGCTCGCTTTACTTCCCAGCTTTGGAAGGGGTTGCAGGAGGCATTCGGGACGCAGCTACGTCTGAGCACCACCTTTCACCCTCAGACGGATGGTCAGATGAAGAGGACCATTCAGACTCTTGAGGACATGCTCCGCGCATGTGTCCTCGACTTTGGTCGCAGATGGGAGGACCACCTACCCTTGGTGGAGTTTGCGTACAACAACAGCTACCACTCCACCATCGGGATGGCACCATACGAGGCGTTGTACGGCCAACCTTGCAGATCTCCTTTGTGCTGGACAGACCTTGGGGAGTCAGCACTTGTGGGACCAGAGATAGTCCAGGCCACGACAGAGAAGGTCCAGGTCATCCAGGAGCGGATGAGGACAGCTCAGAGCCGACAGAAGTCTTATGCTGACAGGAGGCGGAGGCCACTAGAGTTCGAGGATGGCGACCACATCTTCTTACGTGTCTCACCTCGACGTGGTTTATGGAGATTTGGCCGAGGCGGCAAGTTGTCTCCATGCTTCATCGGACCATTCCAGGTCCTCAGCAGGATTGGCGAGGTGGCCTATCGCCTGACTCTACCACCTCAGTTGTACCGGGTGCACGACGTCTTCCACATATCTCAGCTGAGGAGATACGTGCATGACTCGACACATATCATTGACCATGGGGAGCTAGACGTTGATGATGGGGCAACTTTTGAGGAGGTCCTGGTGGAGATTGAGGATCGACAGGAGCGAGTCCTACGTGGACGGTCGATTCCTCTTGTGTGCATCAGATGACAGCACAAGAACCTCTAGGAGAGCACTTGGGAGCGGGAGGCTCAGATGCGTGCTCAGTACCCACATTTGTTTCCCTAGTTTATGATGTATCTTTACGGGGACGTAAATCCCTGAGGTGGGAGTGATGTAAAGACCCGTAAAATTCAAGGAATTTTTTTTCTTAATTTTATTTAGAATTTTACAAGAACGCAGGTTCTGACGACACGTGATTCCGAGGCCCGGTGTTCTCGGAATCATTTTCTGAAGTTTGGCTCGGGTACATTCAGTGAACGAACCAGCAGGTTTTTCTAAATTTTGAACCGGTGCTCGGAATCGAATTCCGAGGGCACCGATGGAATCGCAGCGCCATGTACTTTACTTTTCAGTTGCTGTTTTCCCTTCCAGTTGTAATTTACTTTCAGTTTGGGCTTGTATACTAGCCCACTTGCATTTCCACACTTACTATTGTACTCAGTTTTTACTTAGTGTTTACTTCTACTGCCCGCTTGCTCTGTGGTGTTTGTGGTTTAATTTACAAAGGAAATACCTTCCCTTTTTCTGGGATTTATGCCTTGGTGCTAGTCTCCAGCCCCTGGCCTATGGAAGGCGGGCTTGGGGTAGTCACGACACGAGCCCCGAGGATGGGTCGTGACAGAACTAGAATTCCATTTTATGACTCAGTACACGAAAACACTGGTTGCATGTGTTTTGGAAATGATTTTCTCTTGATCTCTTTTGAATCAGCTCACCGTGTATAAATTATTGACCATGACACATCTGTTTCCATACAGGATGCCTCCATGAAGATAGCCAGCAAGGATTATTGTGAGGGATGAAAACGATGGATAACCAAGAGATGAGGAATCATTACAAGAACCACTTATAGTGATAGCACCATCAGGTGGTGTACCGGTAGCACAACCAACCATCGAGCAGTAGGTGCTACTATTCCCACCGGTGGACAGTTCACGCTGATTGAGCGCACTGAAAGAGTTTGAGAGATATAGGCCTCCATGGTTTTGAGGTGATACATATCCTCATAAATCTGATTATTGGATAAAGGTAGTTATGTGTGTTTTTTTTCACTTAGTAGAGACACCTACAGACCAGATGGTGGTCCTAGCCACTAGCCTTTTTAAGGGTAAAATTGGGATATAATGGAGTATGACACTACAAACAGATGAGGAGGCAACCCTTTCCTGGATGGAATTTGAGAGCCTCTTTAGGGTAGAGTTTATACCAGTGACACTATGCTCAGTGCATATTTATGAGATAATAAACATATAGTTGGGTAGCTTGATTGTGGCCTAGTACTCGGCGAGGTTTACCGAACTCTCCCAGTACTCCACCGATATGGTACGAGACCCTTTCTTCAGGCCCCAAACCTTTGATCCAGGAATTTGATGGGAGATCAGGGAATCAATGATTTCTCTCAGCATCCCAACATAGGATGGAGTTCTAGAACGAGATCTATTAGTATAGAGCTTCTTAGCCGAGAAGGAATAGATGATGAGATCCACCATCAGATGGATGGTGGATGATTCATCTACAACCGGTAGTAGGAAGATGATACAGAGGCCCAAATGGGCGAGACAGGATGATCCCCGGACATAGGGTCGGAGGTGTGGAGCTCTCAAGGTAGAGGAGGTCATCTAACGACTAGATTTTGTTACTCTTGCGGCGGGTTGGGACACATGAATCGTGACAGCCCCACCAGCTGCAAAGATGATCAGTAAATGGTTGAGGGAACTCTAAGGTATAGGTTCAAGCAAGGAGGTCTTCAGGGAATCAGGCATGGAAGGGGAGTTGTCTGAGAAGCAGGTGGTGAGAGAAGGTTTGAGGTACTACCACCACCCCTAGGTGGTCCACCACAGGCTTAGGGAGCTGGTGTATAGGGGCGAGGCCTGCTTTAGGCGATAGAGGCCTATGACCACAGTGATCCAGAGATGATTAAAGGTACAATATGTGCCTTCTTCACCTTATTTATAGTTCTTATAGACACATGTGATAGTCACTTTTTCCTTTCCATGGACCGCTTTGAGGAATGGAGATTCTAGTGGAGCTGTTGGCTCAATCTTTACTATTAGAGAATCCTATGAGAGGGGATTCGACAATTACACACAGTTTCCAACAATGTGAGATTACTTTAGGATGTTAGAGCTTCGGTTGGGATCTCTTAGTAGCAGCACCAAGGCATTAAAATGTCATCTTGGGTATGGAATGGTTATCTACAATTCATGCTCAGATCAACTGTTTTAGGCGCAAAGTGTGGTGTGTCCATGGGGATGAGACTAGGTTTTCCATCACCAGTGAGAAGGGGAATTTTGTAGCTCATGATAGATTTTCTCGTAGGAGGGTATAGTCAATCACTCACTAGTTGGATAGCCTCACCCTTGGTACGATGAATGAGAGGAGTATGAGCTTTCCTGGAGTGGTGGATGAGTATGATGATGTATTTCCTGAGGATGTTCCAGGACAACCTCCTCATAGGGTGGTAGACTTCGGCATCGACCTGTATCCTGGTATGGCACCGATATCCACACTGGCATATCAGATGACTCCTGAGGAGCTTCATGAATTTAGGGTACAGTTGGAGGAATTGTAGGAGAAGGGCTTCATGAGGCCTAGAGTTCTACCATGGGAAGCTGCAGTGTTGTTTTCCAAGAAGGTAGACGAGAGATTAAGGCTATGCATTGACTTTCGATGCCTGTACTAGGTGACCATGAAGAACAAGTATCTACTGCTGAGGATTGATGACCTCTTCGATCTGCAGAAGGGAGAGAGGTGTTACTCAAAGATATACCTCAGATCAGGCTATCATCAGCTTCAAGTACAGGATGAGGACATTCCAAAGACAGCTTTCAGATGCCGGTATGACCACTACGAGTTCTTGGTGATTCCCTTCGGCATGACCAGTGCCCCAATAGAGTTCATGGGACTCATGAACAGGATCTTCCAACCTTACCTTGATCTTTTTTTCGTGGTATTCATTGATGACATCTTGGTGTACTTATCATCAGAGGAGGAGCACACAACATACCTACGGATAGTCTTGGATACACTCCGAGAGCACCATTCTTATGATAAGATCTTGATGTTTCAGTTATGGATTCAGGAGTTTCACTTTCTAGGACACATCATCTCAGAGGCTGGAGTTGCAGTGGATCTGAAAAAGATAGAGGCATTTCCTTCTTGGGAGCCACCATGGGGTATGACTGAGGTGTAGAGTTTCTTACGGTTGACTGGGTAATACCAGAGGTTCGTACCTGAATTTTCTAGAGTAGGAAAACCCTTTTCATCTATTACAAAGAAAGGAAAATCCTTCGTGTGGATGGAGAAGCGCCAGCAGAGTTTCCAAGAGATGAGATGGATACTGACAAGTTCCACCATCATGAGACTACCAGCAGGGGGAGTTGGGTATGTAGTCTTCTACGACGCATCAGGGACCCGACTGGGTTGTGTCTTAATGTAGGAGTGAGTAGTGATTACCTACAGCTCACAGATGTTGATGTATCATGATCAGAACTACACGACCCATGAACTAGAGTTAGTAGCGGTGGTCATTTCCTTGAAGATGTGGCAACACTACTTTTTGGGTGAACGGTTTACCATTTACACCGACCACAAGAGTCTTAGGTATATCTTCTCATAGAAGGACCTGAAATTCAGACAATGATGATGGTTGGAGTTCATCTAGGATTATGACATTAAGATAATATATACTCATGGGAAGGGGAACATGGTGGCTGACGTGCTCAGCAGGAGGTCTGGTTTGAAGTTGCTGAGTGAGGCAACATAGCAGCTAGCCGTGACATAGATATCCTTCGTGGATGATGATGGTGCAGCTTACCTCCAGTATATGACTGTCACTCCCCCACTCTTGCAGCGAGTTTGGGAGGCATAGCTTGTGGATGTTGACCGTGAGGCCCAACGTGCTTAGATATCCTCAGGACAGGCTCCTGATGGGTTTTCGATAGGCGGGGATCATGTCATCCTTTTCAAAGGGCGTACAGTTGTACCAGTGATGTTATGAGAGGAGGTGTTTATGGGGTTCGATACATCCTATTTGGTGGTATATCTTGGTGTGGATAAGATGAACTAGGACCTCTGACATCAGTACTAGTGGATAGTGACAAAGAATGTGGTAGTAGAGTTAATTTCACGATGCCTCACTTGTCAGCAAGTGAAGGCCGAGCATCAGGTCCCAGTAGGCTTGACATGGCCACTATAGGTATCGGAATGGAAGTGGAATGGTATCTCCATGTACTTTGTGATGGGGTTACCATGCACAACTAGGGTCCATGATTTTATCTGAGTGATCTTTGATCAACTCACCATGATGTTTCACTTCTTACCCATTTTGGAGCAGGGATCGGTAAAGGGCTTGAGACGCCTCTACATCCAGGAAATATTTCATCTTCATGGGGTGCCTTCGACAATGGTCTTATACTGTGATGCAAGCTTTACATCCCATTTGTGGAAGGGGTTAGAGGAGGTGTTCAGGACTCAGCTGTGCTTGAGAAATTTTTTTAACCATAGACAGATAGTCACATGGAGCAAACCATATAGTCCTTGGAGGAGATTATTCGTGCTTGTGTCCTTGATATTGTTTGTAGTTGGGAGGAACACCTTCCACTGGTGGAGTTTGGTTATAACAATAGCTATCACTCCACCATTGGAATGGAACCATTTAAGGCCTTATATGAGAGGCCATGCAGATCACCTCTATGCTGGACAGACCCAGGAGATTTAGCACTCATGCGTCTAGAGTTGGTACGGGCTACCACTGAGAAGGTGAAGATCATCCAGGAGCATACGAGGACTGCATAGAGAAGACATAAGTCGCATGATGACAAGAGATTAATACCCTTGTAGTTTGATGAGGGAGTCCATGTTTCCTTCAGGTCTCACCCCGACGTGGATTGCGGAGATTTGTCTGGGGTGACAAGCTATCTTTGAGATTAATCAGACCTTCCTAGATTCTAATTAGAGTCGTAGAGCTGGAGTACCACCTAGCTCTTCCCCCACAGATGCACCAGGTGAAAGATGTTTTTTTTTCATTTCATAGTTGAGGAGGTACATGCCTGATCCATCACATGTCATCAACTGGGGTGAAGTGGACATTGATGATAGGGCGGTGTTTGCGGATTTCTTGGTGGAGATAGAGGATCGATAGGAGAGGGTATTTTGTGGATGGTAAATTCTTCTGGTGCACGTTCAGGGGAATCATGTGAACCTCTAGGAGAGAACATGGCAGTGGGATGCTCATATTCATGCTCAGTACCCCCATTTGTTTGATTATACATTGTTTTGGATTTCAGAGATGTAAATACCTAAGGTGGGGAGAATGTAATGTCCCAGAATTTCTATGTAATTTTTTTTAAATTGTATGGAATTATTTCGAGATGAGGCTCTTTGACAACACATGATTCTGAGGCTCGATGATCACGAAATGGAATTTGGAGCTTTTTTTAAGTACGTATAGTAAACACGCGAGCATGTTTTTCTAACTTCTAAATCGGTGATTGGATCAAAAAATTGAGGGCACAATTGAAATCATAATGCTAGGATTAACCTAGAAAGGAATTCACTTCGACCATAAAGGGTAAGATGGAAAAGTTAATTTTCATACTTTTCAAAAAATAATAATATAACTTAATTAGTTATTTTATTTTCTTTTCTCACCATTGAGTGGTGGACGGCGGGCTTGTGGTAGTCACAGAACAGTCCCCGAGGGATAGTTTTTAATAGAATCTATTTGTTTATTAGATTATTTTGGGAATACAAAATGATAAATGCATTTTTGGATAAATGTGCATTAATTACATTATTCATTTTTTGACTTACAAATAAAGACAATTACATTAAGTATGAGATGACTATTTTTAGGATAATAAATGAATTAAGAACTAAACTTTTTAGGGTGGCATGGGACATTTTGGATTGTTTAATGAATTTATATCACCCATGATTAATATTTCAATAAATAAAAGTGATATGAGACACTTTGATTGAAAGACATATTTTTATTAGACATATGAGGAATGCACGGGACCTGTTATGTGATAGGTGAGGCTTGCTATACCCTCTCGGTGAAACAGAATGTCTCATGAGACAAACTTGCATCTTGGAATAGGTCCTTGAAATAATGATTATATTGTGTGACATTATACATTTACACATGCATTAGAATTATTATGTGATGGGTGAGGCCCGCTGCAGCCTCTCGATACATCTGTAGGTCTCATGAGAGAGACTAGTTCTTGGCACAAGACCTTGACAAAATGGTTATATATGGTATTGGCATGAGGCCTTGATAGGGTTTTTATGACATCTTTCATTATGAATTCTCTCATAATGATTCTAGTATGTGAAGGAAAATGTGATTATATAATTAGTAAAATATCCATGGATAATGATCATTCTTTTATGAACTAGTATTAATAAGTTTTTTTAACTGCACATGGTTTAATGTTTTATATATAATACATATACATGTATAAAAATTCATTTATAAATATGGATTACTATTTAGTTTCCAAACTATAATAATAAATGACATCATTTTTTTATGTGTAATTATGAATAATTATTATTCTTTTTGTAAATTCTTATCCTCGCCTCTGGCATGTCATAGAATATTATGTATGGTCCTTGTCTAACTTATGGGTGGAACTTATTTCATTTCTATTCAAGTGAATGCATGATTTTATGAATCATTATATTATAACTCTTAAAATATGCTCATAATTTTTTTGCATTGGTTTATCCTAAAGGCTGTTTCAGAATCTCTCAAGAAAATGGTGATGGCATTCTATGTGGAATGTTAACTTTTTGAATTAAATCATGTGTTTTTAATGAAATATTTTAAATGAATAAAATTATTTATTAATGGTTTTGTTTTAAAACCACTTACTGGTCATTTCCAATTCTCACCCCATGTTTTAAATTATTTTTCATAGATCACATTGAAGTTCAATGTTGGACTCCATTGTTTTTAAGCATGTGGTAGAAAAATTTGGATTTTTGTTCATTTAATTTTATTGCATATTTGATAAATTTTAAGATTCTCTCTAACTCTCTAGAACCTAGAATGGTAAAATGTCCTTTGTTGTGTTATGTTTAAGGCTAGGTCCTTATACCTTTGGGGGTTGAAAACTTAGTTTCACTCACACACTATTTGGGTTTTTATTGGGTACTTGAGAATATTTCATTGTTTTAGGTTAGGAAATGGGAAAAGGACCTATGATAGGGAACTTAGTTTGTATTGGGATGTTCATGAATAAGGATCTAGAAATTTATTTAGGACACATATTTGGGACTCACCTATTTTTCATTATTTTGGTGTTTCTACACATTGGGCACTATTATCATGACATGGCATATTAATTGTTTGGTTTTGGTTTATACCCTATTTGAGAATTGGTTAGTACATTTTTTTTATAGATTATTATATATTGATTCTATTATTTCATATGTTATCTGTATTGGAATACTTTGGAAAAGAGGGTACTGTCTCTCCACATGATCCATTAAACCTTGCTGCTATAGGGAAACCTCTTGTGAACAGGGAGGCATGCTTGTGGTCATATAGCAACCCGGTTTGGGTCACTATTTTAGTGTATTTTATGTTGATGATGTTATAATTATAGTGAATGATAATACAAATATTTTTAATATGTTATCATGATATATTATTAAAAACACACTCCATAATGATATATTGAACTCACCAAGGAGTTTAATAATATTAATTGAGAGCTCAGGTGGTGGAGACTACTGATTAAATAAAGATAAATTTTCATCATATTATTAATGTGATATGGGAAAATATAGAGAGTCTGTCAAAGGAACATAAAAGTATATTATTAATTTAAAAGTAGGGAACATATCAATGAAATTTATAGGAATAATAACGAGTTCAATGGATTCATATTTTGTTCATTATAAGGTACCATCTATAGTGCAATGTATTATGTTTGGTGAATATGGGCATTATAAAACCCATTTCCATAATTTTATTGTTAACTACTAGAAAAATTAGGACCAATGATATCTCAACCATTGAAGAATAATGAATTAATTGTTTATTTATTGGGATTTTGGATTTATGTTATAAAAATGTGATTTCATTATATTTTGTATATTACACTGTCGATAAATCTAAGAATTGTTCCATATAATATTTTAGTTAAGGAAATTAAAAATATTTTGAAAGGAACTGATAACCAAGAATATTTATCTAGTGATAAAGAGACAATGTTTATTTGGGATAATTAGATTATTGAAACTGTTGATGTAAAAGGGATTCAATTTATGACATTGAATATGGTAAGTGATTTTATTCCAAAGTGATTTATGTCATATTTGATGATTTATATTTCATTTATTGATTTATGGAAGTAGCCTGGTATTTTATATAAAAAATAATTATTGAGTTAATTTTTGGAGAAATATTTTTTTGTTTGCGAGGTTAACTTAAATGTTATGGATACCAACATGTGTTTATATGTGTAAGGTTGGTAATAAGTTCAAATGAATTAATAATGCTTTGGAGGTATTAAGTGATCAAATTTTTAAGTGCATTGAGTCTTTAACATATATTTATGAAGAATAATCTATTGAAATTTAAATAACCATTCGGGATAGAATATGGGATGATTTTATATTAATTACGGTTTATTGGATCGTGGGATATATATATATTCATGATTCTTGAAAAGTGAATCATTTATTAGGTGATATTTACGGTGATATTTTTTTTCAAACTAATTAATGCCTTTAAAGTCATTATTGATGTTCGATTCATGGGTTTTTGGTGAATATCACTACATTATAGTATTATATAGTGATTTAGCATGGTGATTAATTATATTTTTGTGGATGCTTCATTGTGTTGATGTATATTTACCCATTTGGTTTAATATGTGGTTTACTATGAAATATTATTTGGAAAGAGTGAGATTAATTTTTAGGGGATGTAAGTTGAAATATTTTAGATCACCTTTTTGGATATGAAATTATTGAATGATGAATTTATTAAAGATAACTGGGATGTGGGATTGTTTTTTTGTGAAAAAATATTAGTTGAACCATTTGTTTTATTGTGGAAATATGTAGTTGAACATATTATTTCATCATATGAAGGATAATAATTTTTGTAAATTAACATACATTATGTATTCCATTCAGTTTTAGATAAAATTTATTTTCATTATGAATAACTTTATATCCATTATTCAATGATGATGTTTAATTTAGTGCATTAGAAATGAAAAAATCATCTTGTATACTCATTGTTTGGAAAAAGAGATTATCACGAACAGAATCTGGTCGCCACTATTACCGACATCAAACCCGGACCATGGAAACCCCAAAGGGCATTCCGTATCCCCATAGGCTAGAACAAGTTACTGGGTATCATTAATTTATGTTTGGGAACGATTTACTCGAGTTTGAAAGCATAAAACATTAAAAACAATCCAGAATATAAATATGAAATTTTCGAGCCAAAAAAGTCTTAAGAAAAAACCTTAACTGAATAATTTTTTTAAAGACAATACAAGTGGTCCAAATAAAAATAAATACAACATCAAGACAACCCCAAGGACTACACACGACAAGGGGTCATCACCCACAAGTCGTCTCCACAACTCCGCACCAAGGATGTGAACTAACACCCTGAACTGCCATCACCCAAAGTCTTACCTTTACCTGAGTCAAGCATAATAAAGTATACATACACCCAAGGGGTGTAAGTAGGGTGTGAGACTAATCCCAATAGTAGTCCACCCAATTATTTCAAATAGTATTCAATATAATTTGAAAAAGGAATCAATTTTAATACGCAAAGAAAGGCATTGATAAATTCCAAGAAGTGAAACTTTCAATTGAAAATAGTTTTCAAGATAAAATTTTAAGAATGTTCACACATTTAAATAGAAATGTTAGATAATATAATTTTCTACCAAAAACACCCCAAGAAAAGGGAAAATACCATGAATGAAATGAGCAAAAAAAATCGGGAACACCCCTAGGAACTAGATAGTCTCGGGCCCGATGTACCTCATACCTTACTGTAAAGTAACCATAGTAAAATCTGTTCTCATGAACAAGCCACCAGTAGGGAACATACCCATAACCTAGGGGTCAAAAATCATCATCCACATAGTTTGGTTAGAGTTTTCGTTATCCAAATGCTAGGCGGAACATGGACAAAACCCATCCAGTCCACTAGCCGTACTAGTACACATCCGCCCCACCTAGGTACCCGGATTTCCCCCTTTGTGCTCAACCAATTTCAGAATTCAACACATATCCATTTTTATGTAAAAATCACTAATGGTAACATACACCAAGTACATTATCTATCACATTTATACCACTTAAAGCACACAACAAACACTTTTATTTTTAATGAAACAATTTCTCAAAATCCTGTATTATTTTACACACAAAAACCCCTTAAGAACCCCACTTGTACACTATGTGCACACTTGTAAGTTACCAAAATAGTAAATTCAACCCAATAAATTTCAATGAAAACATCAAATCAATTTTAGGGAAGCCACATTTTAAACAATAAGTGATAACGTTTTAAAACCTCCATTTTCACACAAAGGTGGCACCAAAACTCCACTTTCTTTACAAACACCATTAAAACCCATTTTTGCAGCAACAAACAAAAGGGATAAAAATTCTAAAAAGTTTTTTCATCTCTATTACAGTTAAATAAAAACAACTAAGTATTTCTAGGGAATCCCTTAATGAACCAATAAAGGATTTATATGAAAACCCCCCAATTTCACCAAAAATTGGCACTTAAAATTCATTTTCTTTATAATTGAAACTAAAACCAATTTTTTCAGCAACATTCAAATGAAATAAACTTGAAAATACCATAAAAATATCTTCTTGGTCACAAATATTGCATACCAAAAGGAATCACCTACCAATTTAACGAAAACCCTTGAATCTCCGTGTGAAAATCAAATCGCACCACCACCGCACCAAGAGAGACCTAGATCAAACCTAAAACCACAATAATTGGCCAATAAAACCCAAGGTTAAACACTTTTTTCAAAACCCTAGTTTATGTACATTAGGAACCTCAAGTATAAGGTAATAAACCCTAATAACAATGAATGCGACTCTATGAAAATTGAAAGAAGAGTGAAAGAGACTCACTTACTTGAGGGATCTTGAAAACTCGCCCCAAATACACCAGTAGCTGAATTTTAAAATAGTAAAAAAGTAAAGGGAGGTTTGAAGAAGGATTAGAAGGTTATTTATGAATTGTAATGGAGTAAAAATAGTAATAATTGAGATATTTAAGAAGGAATGAAGTTACCTCTTCAATTATATCCGATTTGAGAAACCCTATAATGTTCCGCACTCATTCACGATGAAAAATAGCCCCAAAGAGGGGGGAAAGAGGCTGGGCGCACATCTGGGTTCAATGTTCTTTGGTTGGGACTTGGAATCACCGAAAAATCTTTAAAATTGAAGAACTTGTTAATTAAACAAATTTTGTTTTTAAAACTGGAAATTGGCCTTCAAGCTGGCCCAATTCCTTAAATAAAAACACCAAATACACCACTATTATGGATTACTAAAGGTTCCAAATTACAATGGTGATGTTAATAGGTCATGGTAGGCCATTTATTAATTATAATGGGTGAAAAATATAAAAAAATGAAAATGTTATAAAAGAAACAAACTTTATTTTTAAATATGGAATTGGGCTCACGATTTGGCCCAATTCATGAAAACTCACCCATTCCTCCATAAAAGCCTGTGAAACATACAAAACAAAGATTTAATGGAAAATAAATGAAAAATACCTTTAAAATATGTCATGTATGTGAAAATTCTCTCCACCATGAAAACTTTCCGTCCCGAAAAGTCAACCGGAATCTTGATCGAAAAACAGGAACAAATACTCTTCTTCAACCCATGACTTCTGCTCCCATGTCTCATGTGTATCATTACCATGATGCCAACGAACACGAACTAACAAAATAGACTTTCCTCAAAGCACATTGTATTGGGATTCCACTATTTTCACTGGTCACTCAAAAACTGACAAGTCATGCTCTATCTTCAGTTCTTCCCAACTCAACACATGTGACAGATCCCAGTTGTATTTCTTCAACTGGGGGACATGGAAGATGTCATGGATGGACGTCAACTGAGATGGTAAGGCAAACCTATATGACACATTTCCAATACTATCGGTGATCTCAAAAAGGCCAACATATCACGACGTCAGCTTCTCTTGCTTCCCTAATCGACGATGGCCCAGACGAGGGACCACTTTCAAGAATACCCTGTCACCCACAGAAACTCTAGGTCTCGACGCCTCCGGTCAGCATAATATTTATGATGACTCTGAGTTTTCAACAAGTGTTTCCTGACCAATTAGACCTTCTCAGAAGTCTCCTGCACCAGACTCGGCCCCATCAGTGAAGTCTCACCTACCTCAGCCCAACACAGGGGGGACCGACAAGGCCGATCGTAGAGTGCCTCAAAAGGAACCATTCAAATCGAGGATTGGTAACTATTATTATAATCAAACTCAACCAGCCCAAAATGGATATCCCAAGAACCTCCAAAGTCTAGGACACATGCACAAAGCATGTCCTCCAAAATCTGATTCACCCACTATGTCTGACCATCCATCTGGGGATGGTATGCCGTGATCATCTTAATCTGAGACACCATGGTATTCTAAAGGCCTTCCCATAATCTAGAAGTGAAATGTGGTGTCTCTATCCGAGAAAAATGTTGATGGAACCCCATGGAGTCTCACCACCTCTGAAAGATACAAACGACCCAACTCATCCACTTTAGTTGTATCTCTAATCAGAATGAAGTGGGATGATTTCGTGAGATGATAAATCACCACCCAAATGGAATTCTTACCCCAAGGTGTATGAGGTAAGACAACAATGAAGTCCATAGAGACCTCATCCCACTTACAGGTAGGAATGGGTAATGGATGGAGAAAAACAGAGGGCCTTTGATGTTTTTCTTTCACCTGCTGGCATGTGTAGCATCTTTACACAAAGTCCTATATGTCTCTTCTCATAACAGGCCACCAAAACGGCCGTCAGACATCATAATACATCTTGGAGGCACCTGGATGGACATACCCCCAGAGACTGGTGGATTTCCTCCATCACCATTTTCTGTAGAGATAACGGCACTACTGAATGTCCCTTGAAGCACAAGATGCCATTGAGAGATGATGACCAATCAGAGGATGTCTCTCCACCATGAAGAAACTACTTCGACCGCAGACAAAGGTCATCACTGGGTTTTTCCCAATTAATCAACTCTAATAGAGAAGGAGTCAACTAGATGCTTACCAAGAACGTACCTCCACTGTGTTCCCTGGTCTCCACATGAATTTGAGAAAAGAGCCCCATCAAAGTCTACTCATCACTAGACTTCCTCAAAGCCTACACTGGAACTCTTCTTCTCAAAGAGTCTACCACCAAATTACCCTTTCTTGGGGTATAGACAATTTCAAAGTTGAACCCCTGCATGTACTCGATCCAACGACACTGCCTCAAGTTGAGGTCCTTCTGCGAGAAGATATAGGCCAAGCTTTTGTGATCAGAGTAGACCACAAACTTCTCCCCAAAGAAGTAGTGAAGCCAAGTATTCAAATCATGCACCACCGCTACCAACTCCAATTCATGGGTTGGGTATTTCTTTTCATGTGGTTGGAGTTGGAAAGAGCCGTACACCACCACGTGATCATCCTACATAAGTACACACCCCAGGACCATACATGAAGCATCAAAATAGACAACACATCCCTTTCCAGCCTCTGGAAAAATCAGAATGGGGGAGGTAGTCAACCGCCTCTTCATCTCCTCGAACGATGCCTTACATTTTGGGCCCCATACAAACTTCACCCCTTTCTAGGTGAGTGTGGTCATCGGTGAAGCAAGCTGAGAGAAACCCCGAACGATTCTCCTGTAATAACCAGCTAGGAAAAAGAAACTCTGGATCTCAAGCACATTTTTCGGCTGGTCCCATGACATAACCACACTAATCTTATCAGGGTCCATTAAAACCCCCTACTCAGAGATCACATGCCCCAGAAATATCACTTCCCTGATCCAGAAAGTGCACTTTGAAAACTTTTCATAGAGGCGATGATCCCGCAAAGTGCCCAAGATGATCCTCAAGTGATGTTCGTGCTCCTCCTCTGAGCCAGAGTATACTAGAATGTCATCCACGAACACCACAATTAAAGAGTCAAGATACTAATGGAACACCCTATTCATGAGTGCCATAAAGACAACTGGAGAATTTTTCAATCCGAAGGGCATGACCAAATAATCAAAGTGGTCATACCTACTTCAGAAGGCTATGTTTGGGATATCTGACTCCTTCACCCTGAGCTGATGATAGCCCAAACGCAAGTCTATTTTTGAGAACCACTTTTCCCCATTCAACTGATAGAACAAATAATCTATTCTGGGAAAAGGGTATTTGTTCTTAATTGTTACCTTATTCAATATTCGGTTGTCAATGCACAACCGGAGGGATTCTTCAGCCTTTTTCACAAAAAAAAAACAGGAGCGGCCCAAGGCGAGACACTCAGGAGAATGAATCCTTTGGATTCTAATTTTTCTAGCTATATCTTTAATTACATAAGCTTGGTGGGGGCCATGCGATAAGAGGGAAGAGATATCAGATGTGTTCCTGGTGCCAAATCAATCAAAAACTCCACATCCCGCTTTGGAGGAAAACCTGAGAAATCATCTGGGAATACCTCTGGAAACTCATTCACTACATGAGGTAGTGAACCCTCAGGGGAAAGAACAACGTCCTATAGCACAAGTGATGAAAAATAGATGATAAGACTTCCCAACTATGGGAGTGGAGGTCCTGCACGACCCGACTGAGGATCACATTCTCCACGAAAAAACTGACGACTCCCATCAGGTGCCGTGAAACTCACATGCCGCCTGTAGCAATCGATGTGTGCCTGGAAGTGTACTAGACAATCCATGCCAAGTATGAAGTAAAAAAGATCCATGTCTAAGACCAATAGGTCCCACTCCATTTCAAAACCTGACATGGAAAGTGCACACAATGGGCACCTGATACCCTACACCTTCTTCTTTCCCAATGGCGTAACCAACTCCATCGCGAAAGACATCAACTCAGTTGGAAAATTCCGCATGTCCACAAAACGGGTAGAAATAAATGAAACAGAGGTGCCAATATTAAAAAGAGAAGTAGTTATAGAAGATTTTATCAAAATGGTTCATCGAACTGTCGACAGTCCTGCCTCTGATCTTGCTGGTGCCTGATCCACCGCATAGAGATGTACAATCCCTGCCTGAGGAAAACTACTAGTCTGTGTCTGTTCCCAAAACTGGATCAGCCTAGAAGATGACCTAGCCCTACCACCACGACCACCAAATCGAGATCCCTCAGTCCTCGATGGCTCAGACTGTGCTGACACTCCTCTTGAAGCCACTAACCCTGACCGACTCGGAAACGGACGCACCACACCATAGAAGCACTGTAAATGACCCATGCCTCCACACTGGTAACAAGGATTCAGAGGAAGTGGGCATGCTTTTCAGATGTTCCCCGACTTCCAACATTGGTGTCACATGACCGATCTCGTATCAGAAGTCACAGAAGAAAGCTTTCTAGAAGAGTGGCCTAAACTGCCACCTCCTTTCTTCAAATGTTCCTCCCACTTCCTTTTCTTCCCTGAAGAGCCGCCACTTCCCACTAATGATACTGAACCAGAGAAACCAGCTCTGCCTTTCCTATCAATCTCCACCATGCAGGCCCGATCAACAACATCAACATAGGTCCTCAGCTTAAAAAAGAACACTTGGGAGTATATCTCTGGTCGCAATCCTTTCTCAAACCTCTAGGCATTTTCCTACTCATTGGAGATGATTTATAGAGAATACCGAACCAACTCAGTGAAACTGTTGGCATACTCTACTATAGATAGATTCCCCTAAACATGGTACATGAACTCTCTAGACCTAGTATAAGCCAACACCTCAGGGTGATACTGTTCATTAAAGACGACCTTGAAATCTACCCAGTGCATATGCTCATTCTTCCCAGTCTGAAGCACTGACTCCCACAACTTACGGCTAGAACCCTCCAATATAAAGGATGCAAACTTCAACCTAAGATCCTCAGGTGTTTCTAGGAACTCAAACATACACTCGATCTTCTCGAGCCATTCCTCTGCTTCCTGGGGTTCTGAGCTTCCTCAGAAGGTAGGAGGCTTGTTTTTCAGAAACTACTATGCTTTATCTTTTCTAGGACCCATATCTTCTACCCTAGAAGGAATAAGAGTAGGAACCAGTCCCTATCCTAGAGTTTGGATAGCTTAGACCACAACCTCGACTAGCCTCTGATCGATTGGTGTGGGGGAACTCTCTCCGGCTTCCTCCCGTGGGCGCGTGGGAGATTTCTGGGGAGGCATGTTGCTAAAAAAATGCAACAATCACAAAGCAGTATTAAATACCAAAATTCTAAAAATTTCAATCAAATACATAAAATATAAATAAACTAAACACATTTAATTAATAAAAGAAACAACTACTCCACCCCTGCCTGGTGTCCACGTGTGGTCTGCAGCCCACACGTCTCACCTAGAAGTGAATTTAATCAGACAATTCCAATGTCCCATGGTGACTCAAGGTCTGCCATGAGATGTGTGGGCCAGGAACCCTACTTGAAACCAAAACCATGATCCCTGAAATTCCTATCTCTTATCTATCCTAACCCATCCCAAAACAGTAACATAATCCAAAAACATTAACCTCCTTTGATACCATTTTGTCACGAACCTAATCTGGTCGCCACAATTACTGGCACCAAACCTGGCCCATGGAAAGGACAGAAGGGTGTTCCCTATCCCAATGGTCTGGCACAAGTGCTTGGGTATCATTAATTTAGGTTTGGGAACAATTTACCCATGTATGAAAGCATAAAACATTAAAAACAATCCAGAATATAAATATGAAATTTTCGAGCCAAACAAGTATTAAACAAAATCTAGAACTGAATACATTGGTTTAAAGTCAATAAAAGTTTTCCAAATACAAATAAATACAACATCAAGACAGCCCCAAGGACTCCACACAACAAGGGGTCATCACCCACAAGTCGTCTCCACAACTCCGTACCAAGGATGAGAACTAACACCCTAAACCACCAACACCCAAAGCCTTCCCTTAACCCGAGTCAAGCATAATAAAGCTTACTTACACCCAAGGGGTGTAAGTAGGGTGTGATATTAAGACCAATAGGATACCAACCAATGATTCCAAAGGGAATGCAATACCATGTGAAAAATCCATCAGTTTTAATACGCAAAGAAAAGGAGTGATAAATTCCAAGAAATGCAATTTTTAAGTGAAAACTGTTTTCAAGCTAAAATTTTTAGAATGTTCACAAATTTAAATATAAATTTTAGGTACTATAATTTTCTGAGAAAAACACCCCAAGAAAAAGGCAAATACCATGAATGGAATGAGCAACAAAATCAGGATCACCCCTAGGCACTAGATAGTCTCGGGACCCATGTACCTCATACCTCAGGGTAAAGTAACTATAGTAAAATCCGTTCTCGTGCACGAGCCACTAGTAGGGAACATACCCATAACCTAGTGGTCCCAAATAATCATCCACATATTTTAGTTAGAGTTGTATTTGTCCAAATTCTATGTAACGCCCCGACCCCAGCTACCCAGAGTCGGTGCATTACTTCGTAACATTGGCATGATCACAAAAGATCAAGTCTCGAAAGACCGATTAGTTTAGTAGCCTTGGAAACACTAGATACATTCATAAATCTTTCATTACATCAAAAAGTAAACAAAATACAATAACATGGTCTTCATAGTCCACACTCATATCCTCTTCTGACTATCCCTGTAGGTCATTCCTAAAATACTTCTTCAAATCCTGGAAAATATCAAAACATTGAAAGGGGTGAGCTCAGATGCTCAGTAAGGATAACAATAATGCGGAAGCTTTCATAAATAAAGATAAAAATTTAAGGCAATTTACAACTAAAACAAAATCCTTTTAAACTTGAACATCAATATAATATGGAAAAAGTAAAATGAGATAATGCCATTCACTTCTTCACATGGATATTCTACTGGTCGAATAATCACATGCAATATCAATAACCACTTTCATAATGATGGAATGCATAATGCCAGACTATCTTAACCACGTAGTCAAGGCCTCGTGCCAAGACCACAAATAATATTTTGTCAAGGCCTTGTGCCAAGACACTAGTTTGTCTCATGAGACCTGCCGATGCATCGAGGAGCTATAGCGGGCTCCACCCGTCACTTATTAAGTCCAATGCATTCCTCATATGAGTAGGTTTAAACATTTCATAAACCATAACATAATCATATCACATAAAACATGCATAAAGGAAACATAACATTTCCACATTTCAATCACAAGATATCAATACAACACATTGATATAATAAAAATACTTTCAAAACCATTTTCAATACCAAAATAAAAGAAATTCAAAACATTGTATTTATTTTTCATTAAAAAAAAGTGATGGCTTGTAGAGGAAGCCGAAACTCAAATAATGGTCACGGCGGCGGAGAAGTCGTTGTCGCCGCATAAGTACGGAAAGAAAAACATTCCCTTTTTGTCATTTAGTAAAACGCTTCGTATAAAAAAGATTCCTTTTGAATAAACGTAAAAGTCAAAGGGGTTTATACACCGTATAAAAGAAAGTTGTGTATAAAACCAAATATGCCTCAATGAAAGGGGATTGAGACAAAGTCCTTAGAAGATCATTTTTAAAATAAAATAGATCTATTATGTGTATTCACTATAGGTACACATAAAGAAAGTAAAAATACAAGATAATACATAATATCATGACATAATTGGAAAGTAGGAGATTAACCCAAAGAATGGAAGTTGGGTTAAGAAGTTCCCTTACCTTGTGTCCGACTTGACTCAACCGTTATTTAACCTCCTGAATAATAAACTAGAGTTAATATCTACCTTATTAAGAACCATTTTCAATTTCATTATCATTTTTATATCACTTATTACAATGTTATTAACATTATGTAATTATTTAAGTTAATAACGGTCGTTTTGTCAATCTTTGGTACTTGAGTCAACAATAAACTTCTTATAATTACAAGTTGTTCATGTGGTAGAATATCCATTATATCCAGAATTATATTCATGATTTAGATTTCATACATATCTTATATATCCAGTATATACATTCATTCATAATGTCACGTAACATTTAGATATAAGAAATGAAATGCACCGTTCATGGAGACGGTAAGCCGTACGTACGCATGAACGCTACTTTCATTTCTATTTCGTATTTAATGGAACGAAAATCATAATGATATAAATGTATAATATAATTCCAGTATAATATAGTGTATAATACCATTTACTCCATCCTTTATACATCCCACATATGGCATTAACGATTCAAATCACTTTGAGGGGGCGGTAGTCCGCACTTCCTAAAATGAAATTATCGCGTTTTACCCATAATGGAAATCATAAAGTTAGCCATAAATGAGAAATACAGAAGCATAAGTAAAACATAAACATATCATATATCATATATAAAAATAGTGACATCTTAATGGCCACCTTTGAAGGTGTTATATGAGTGTTGAACAATCATCGTTTCGTGAGGCAGAAATTCGCCATCCACAGAAACCGTATGTTCTTTAACCATTAGATGTAGGTGTGTGTAAGTGTAGCTCGAATCCTTCTTATAACAACATCCTAGTATATTGAGGATACTGGTGTTGTTACAAAAGAAATTAATAAAAAGATTTTAGGGGGTTGGAGAAGAAAAATAAAACAAAACAACATTAGAGAAGACATTACCTCAAAATCGGGTAACTCTTTTTGATTTGAGACAAAGGCTTCCTTGGGAAGAGTTCTGCCCAAAGTGAGGCTTCTAGGAGTAAGATAGGGATGTTGGGAGAGTATTTGGGCAGAGTTTGGCCGAGCCAAATGGCTTGAAAGTGTAAATGAGGTGGGAGAGGTGGGGGCCTTTTATAAGTGGAGAGGAGGGGCTCTTTTGGAAAGATTGAAATGTTACATTATTATACAATGCTTTTCGGATTATAAAGGTCCCACACTTATATAATTCGTGGATAAGGTGATAAGGGTTCTAAATATCATCATCCAATAGGTTTTGGACAAGTGTAAGCCTTGGATTTTGCATTATCTTCTCATTTTATTTAAATCGTTAAATAATGAGGTCATCACCACATCATAATGAGGTCATAAATAATTTAATTTATTTAATGTCTAAAAATTATAAAAAAAATACTATGATGTAGTAAATCTTTTTATCTTTCTAATGAATATTTATAATCAAAATTTGGACTTGTGTAACCCCACGTAAAAATTGTTTTAGTAAAACATTTTATGTTTGTGTCATTTTTTACTTTAACATTAAATAAAAGGTGTTTATGTCATTTTCTAACTAAAGTGGCTCCATGGGGTCCCCAAGTTGACCCATGGGTTTTCTTGGTCGGAAATGACTCATCCAATAGTAGTAGGACAAGTGTCAATCTCATCTCATATTATTAAAACATTGTTTTTACCTTAAACTACACTAATTACCTCTAATCGCGATTAAGAACTTAAAAGTTACTATTCACCAAAAAATTATTTTAATCTCATTGAACCACATTTTACTTCTTAATGACAACCATGTATGTTGGATTTTTGAAAATCAAATCACAGAAGTGGTAATATTTCATTTAAACGAAAAATCAGTTATTTAACTACCACTTAGTGGTTTCACTATTCATCAAAAATTGAAGTTTTTCAGAATAAGGCAAAAATTTCACCTTAAGCTATAATTGATATTACGAATTCAAAAATGATGTCTATTTTACAAAATTACAAACATATATATTGCATTAATTAATTTTATAATTAATTCCCGCTGTTACAACAAGTAGCGTGTTTTTAAGAAACAATTTATATCAAAAGATTGGAAATTGTTTATGTCCAATTTCAATGTCAAATTAATTCTAATGACCACCATTGGGTAAAATGGTAAAAATATATTCTAATTATACTTTAAAACCACTAAATAGTATAATTTATCACTATAAATTATTTTTATTAAAAAAGTTGTTTTATGTATTTTTCACTATTCATAAAAATTTGGAAGTTCTCAGAAAATTATAAAAAATTCAACATAGGCTAATTTCAATATTAGGAATACAAAAATGAAGTCCATTTTGAAATATAAAATTTCTATAAATTTAAAAAGTGGTTATTACTATTCATAACGGCTACTTTGATTAGTTGCGGTGTGTTAGAACTCAAAGTTGCGTACAATGCAAGCTATTGCATTATTGAATGAGATGCGTATCGTGGAAGCTCGGGGTGTTACATTCTCCCATCCTTCAATAAATTGCGTCCTCGCAATTTGAAAATTTTTCTTTGAAAATAAAATGTTGAAAAGAGAAATTACCTTTGAGGATAACCCACATCGGAAATAAGGTTAATAAATATATAACATTAAAACAAAGCAAGATAAGTACAAAGGTCACCCGATATAGCCCATTCTAGGATTCTATGAAAATATGGATATGGAAGAAAAACAAACCATCAAGGTCTGATGGAGAGTTATAGAAAACAGGATTAGGAGAAAGTTTAACCACAAGAAAATCACAAACTTGTGATTGGTTAAACGGTCATTGAATCCCCAGTTGGAAAAGTTAACCGACAACATTTTTGTTTTAAGTTACCTTTTATAATGTTGAGAAATTTATTTAGGAGATTTACGAAGAACGTAAGGGAATATACATACTTGTTATGTATACTTTCATTCGGTAATAAATTTTTACCACAGACCCAACTTTTACTCCAAATGGTAACGGAACTCAAAAATATTCTATTTATCCTAATTTTATAAGGTTCCAAATGTTAACACATACCATTTAGATTAGTAAAACTATTTTGTAATAACCAGGGACTTCCTGTAGGCTAGTGGTAGGAAATAAAGGCTTGTCGCACTATGGTTGTGGGTTCGATTCTTGCAGCTTTGTCCGACACGACGGGTTATTCCCCACCCTACAAGTTGTCCTTTTCCTAAAACTATAGTATTATAATATTCCAAAAATAATCTTCAGAAATGCTTTAACCTTAAACAATACTATCCATGGTTCAACTTAATCCATTCCAACCTTAATAGTTATCCAAAATACTTCTGTCCAACTCACAGTCCAAATTTTATAAGGAAGGTAAACATAATGAAGATCCTTTATCCCACGTAACAACATGTGAACACCTTCATCATGTATTCTTTTTAAACATACTGAATTACCATGATCCCTTATTCCTTATAGAATACTAGATATACTCCTTCTATCCAAAAATGTATACAAAACATCAATCAGTTTCAAGGAAGTTAAGTATATCCAATATAATTTATCCAAATCAATCACGTCTTATTCCAAAATCACAATCTCAGTATCAGAACCATATTATGGTTTATCTTTCTCTCAACCATATATTTTCCAAAAATTTAACCTACTGTGGAGTCACTTTTCTTGGTTCCACACAATCTCAAGTCCTTGATGAAATAGTACTGCAGTACAATCCTTATATAATCCATAATTATTATAACCAGTACATCATTGATACAACACTCAAATTAAAAAAATTCTTTAATAACAACATAAGAACTCTAATCATTACTCCTCATCTGTGGTAGTATCATAACTTGATTATTATCCAATAACATCATTTGGGGCATGCTCTGATGATTTGGACATTGGTTTTCGTAGTGTCCCCAATCCTTGCAGAATAAGCATTGTACATTTGAAACCATTTTCTTACCCTTGCAGTCACGCACTTTGTGTCCTTTTTCTCTACACTTATAACAAACTCCCATTCCATTTAGGCAAGTTCCATGAAGTTTCTTCCCACAATTACCACATATTGGAAAATTCTTCTTTCCCCTCATCCCTTTATCCATCATTCTCTCTTCCATCCCTTTCGTCTCTTGCTTCGCTTCAAATCCATAGGACTCAGAGAATTCTTTACTTATCCTATTAACACATGATACTATTTCTTCATATGTTGAGAACACATGGGAGACTATTTCCCTTCGAAATGTTGGCTTAATACCGTGAAATATACTATCCTTCTTACTCTTTGGATCATACGTACTGCTGGAGTTCACATTCCTTCTACTGGGCGCCATTTCTATACAACGGCATAAACTAGGTTAGTTTATGAATCAAAATACATAATTCCATACTTGTAAAACACTTTACATAAATTGAACTATTTATGGATATAATCTATAATCATAAAAAGAAATGTTATCTTTGAGGAAGTATATACTCATAACCCTTCATAGTGGTTTGTAAATAAAATGGGAATTATCCTAAGCATATCCCTCGGGAGTGTCGTAACCAAGAGTGCAACAAGGCCCGTTGTCGTGCACCAGTTCCCGTTCGAGTCTAGCTCAAAGTGGTGTTTTCGGGTTTTACCCCTAGGTACATCTGTGCCAGAGCCGCCTCTACCTGCTCGTATCCAGACAAGGATGTATTGCTCATAAAACTCACAAAATCTCCATAATACCAAAATTCTAGGAAGTTTTTCTATACTAATCTTCAAAGTCTATCTTTGGGCTATTTGATCTAATCAGAGTTTATCTAAATCTAGCTTCCAAGGTTAGTACTAAACTGCCTCTGATACCAACTGTAACGCCCCGACCCCAGCTACCCAGAGTCGGTGCATTACTTCGTAACATTGGCATGATCACAAAAGATCAAGTCTCGAAAGACCGATTAGTTTAGTAGCCTTGGAAACACTAGATACATTCATAAGTCTTTCATTACATCAAAAAGTAAACAAACTACAATAACATGGTCTTCATAGTCCACACTCATATCCTCTTCTGACTATCCCTGTAGGTCATTCCTAAAATACTTCTTTAAATCCTGGAAAATATCAAAACATTGAAAGGGGTGAGCTCAGATGCTCAGTAAGGATAACAATAATGCGGAAGCTTTCATAAATAAAGATAAAAATTTAAGGCAATGTACAACTAAAACAAAAGCCTTTTAAACTTGAACATCAATATAATATGGCAAAATTAAAATGAGATAATTCCATTCACTTCTTCACATGGATATTCTACTGGTCGAATAATCACATGCAATATCAATAACCACTTTCATAATGATGGAATGCATAATGCCAGACTATCTTAACCACGTAGTCAAGGCCTCGTGCCAAGACCACAAATAATATTTTGTCAAGGCCTTGTGCCAAGACACTAGTTTGTCTCATGAGACCTGCCGATGCATCGAGGAGCTATAGCGGGCTCCACCCGTCACTTATTAAGTCCAATGCATTCCTCATATGAGTAGGTTTAAACATTTCAAAAACCATAACATAATCATATCACATAAAACATGCATAAAGGAAACATAACATTTCCACATTTCAATCACAAGATATCAATACAACACATTGATATAATAAAAATACTTTCAAAACCATTTTCAATACCAAAATAAAAGAAATTCAAAACATTGTATTTATTTTTCATTAAAAAAAAGTGATGGCTTGTAGAGGAAGCCGAAACTCAAATAATGGTCACGGCGGCGGAGAAGTCATTGTCGCCGCATAAGTATGGAAAGAAAAACATTCCCTTTTTGTCATTTAGTAAAACGCTTCATATAAAAAATATTCCTTTTGAATAAACGTAAAAGTCAAAGGGGTTTATACACCGTATAAAAGAAAGTTGTGTATAAAACCAAATATGCCTCAATGAAAGGGGATTGAGACAAAGTCCTTAAAAGATAATTTTTAAAATAAAATAGATCTATTATGTGTATTCACTATAGGTACACATAAAGAAAGTAAAAATACAAGATAATACATAATATCATGACATAATTGGAAAGTAGGAGATTAACCCAAAGAATGGAAGTTGGGTTAAGAAGTTCCCTTACCTTGTGTCCGACTTGACTCAACCGTTCTTTAACCTCCTGAATAATAAACTAGAGTTAATATCTACCTTATTAAGAACCATTTTCAATTTCATTATCATTTTTATATCACTTATTACAATGTTATGAACATTATGTAATTATTTAAGTTAATAACGGTCGTTTTGTCAATCTTTGGTACTTGAGTCAACAATAAACTTCTTATAATTACAAGTTGTTCATGTGGTAGAATATACATTATATCCAGAATTATATTCATGATATAGATTTCATACATATCTTATATATCCAGTATATACATTCATTCATAATGTCACGTAACATTTAGATGTAAGAAATGAAATGCACCGTTCATGGAGACGGTAAGCCGTACGTACGCATGAACGCTACTTTCATTTCTATTTCGTATTTAATGGAACGAAAATCATAATGATATAAATGTATAATATAATTCTAGTATAATATAGTGTATAATACCATTTAATCCATCCTTTATACATCCCACATATGGCATTAACGATTCAAATCACTTTGAGGGGGCGGTAGTCCGCACTTCCTAAAATGAAATTATCGCGTTTTACCCATAATGGAAATCATAAAGTTAGCCATAAATGAGAAATAAAGAAGCATAAGTAAAACATAAACATATCATATATCATATATAAAAATAGTGACATCTTAATGGCCACCTTTGAAGGTGTTATATGAGTGTTGAACAATCATCGTTTCGTGAGGCAGAAATTCACCATCCACAGAAACCGTATGTTCTTTAACCATTAGATGTAGGTGTGTGTAAGTGTAGCTCGAATCCTTCTTATAACAATATACTAGTATATTTAGGATACTGGTGTTGTTACAAAAGAAATTAATAAAAAGATTTTAGGGGGTTGGAGAAGAAAAATAAAACAAAACAACATTAGAGAAGACATTACCTCAAAATCGGGTAACTCTTTTTGATTTGAGCCAAAGGCTTCCTTGGGAAGAGTTCTGCCCAATGTGAGGCTTCTAGGAGTAAGATAGGGATGTTGGGAGAGTATTTGGGTAGAGGTTGGCCGAGCCAAATGGCTTGAAAGTGTAAATGAGGTGGGAGAGGTGGGGGCCTTTTATAAGTGGAGAGGAGGGGCTCTTTTGGAAAGATTGAAATGTTACATTATTATACAATGCTTTTCGGATTCTAAAGGTCCCAAACTTATATAATTCGTGGATAAGGTGATAAGGGTTCGAAATCGCTTCATCCAATAGGCTTTGGACAAGTGTAAGCCTTGGATTTTGCATTATCTTCTCATTTTATTTAAATCGTTAAATAATGAGGTCATCGCCACATCATAATGAGGTCATAAATAATTTAATTTATTTAATGTATAAAAATTATAAAAAAAATACTATGATGTAGTAAATCTTTTTATCTTTATAATGAATATTTATAATCAAAATTTGGACTTGTGTAACCCCACGTAAAAATTGTTTTAGTAAAACATTTTATGTTTGTGTCATTTTTTACTTTAACATTAAATAAAAGGTGTTTATGTCATTTTCTAACTAAAGTGGCTCCATGGGGTCCCCAAGTTGACCCATGGGTTGTCTTGGTCGGAAATGACTCATCCAATAGAAGTAGGACAAGTTTCAATCTCATCTCATATTATTAAAATATTGTTTTTACCTTAAACTACACTAATTACCTCTAATCGCGATTAAGAACTTAAAAGTTACTATTCACCAAAAAATTATTTTAATCTCATTGAACCACATTTTACTTCTTAATGACAACCATGTATGTTGGATTTTTGAAAATCAAATCACAGAAGTGGTAATATTTCATTTAAACGAAAAATCAGTTATTTAACTACCACTTAGTGGTTTCACTATTCATCAAAAATTGAAGTTTTTCAGAATAAGGCCAAAATTTCACCCTAAGCTATAATTGATATTCCGAATTCAAAAATGATGTCTATTTTAAAAAATTACAAACATATATATTGCATTAATTAATTTTATAATTAATTCCCGCTGTTACAACAAGTAGCGTGTTTTTAAGAAACAATTTATATCAAAAGATTGACAATTGTTTATGTCCAATTTCAATGTCAAATTAATTCTAATGACCACCATTGGGTAAAATGGTAAAAATATATTCTAATTATACTTTAAAACCACTAAATAGTATAATTTATCACTATAAATTATTTTTATTAAAAAAGTTGTTTTATGTATTTTTCACTATTCATAAAAATTTGGAAGTTCTCAGAAAATTACAAAAAATTCAACATAGGCTAATTTAAATATTAGGAATACAAAAATGAAGTCCATTTTGAAATATAAAATTTCTATAAATTTAAAAAGTGGTTATTACTATTCATAACGGCTACTTTGATTAGTTGCGGTGTATTAGAACTCAAAGTTGCGTACAATGCAAGCTATTGCATTATTGAATGAGATGCGTATCGTGGAAGCTCGGGGTGTTACATTCTAGGTGTAATGGGGAAAAAACCCATCAAGTCCACTAGCCATACTAGTACACATCCGCCCCACCTAGGTACCCGAGTTTCCCCCTTTGTGCTCAAACAATTTCTGAATTCAACACATATCCATTTTTATGTAAAACACTATTAATGGTCACATACACCCAATATATTAGCTATCACATTTTATACCACTTAAAACACACAACAAACACTTTGATTTTTAATGAAACAATTTCTCAAAATCCAGTATTGTTTTGCACACAAAAACCCCTTAAGAACCCAACTTGTACACAATGTTCACACTTGTAAGTTACCAAAATAGTAAATTCAGCCCAATAAATTTCAATTAAAACAAAAAATCAATTTTAGGGCAGCCGCATGTTAAACAAGAAGTGATAACGTTTTAAAACCTCCATTTTCACACAAAGGTGGTGCCAAAACTCCACTTTCTTTACAAACACCATTAAAACCCATTTTTTCAGCAACAAACAAAAGTTATAAACATTCTAAATATTGTTTTTATCCCTATTTGAGTTCAATAAAAACAACTAAGTATTTATAGAGAATACATTAATGAAACAATAAAATATTTATATGAAAAACCCCCAATTTCACCAAAAATTGGCACTTAAAATTCATTTGCTTTATAATTTCCACTAAAACCAATTTTTTCAATAGAATTAAAATGCAGTAGACATTAAAATACCATAAAAAATCATATTGGTCACAAATATTTCATACCAAAAGGAATCACCTACCAATTTAACGAAAACCCTTGAATCTCTGTGTGAAAATGAAATCGCACCACCACCGCACTAAGAGAGACCTAGATCAAACCTAAAACAACAATAATTGGCCAAGAAAACCCAAGGATAAATCATAGGTTTGAAACCCTAGTTTATTAAAATTATGAACCTCAAGGATAAGGGAATAAACCCTTAGAACAATGAATGAGACTCTAAGTAAATTGAAAGAAGAGTGAAAGAGACTCATTTACTGGAGAGATCTTGAAGCATCGCCCCAAATACACATGTAGATGAATTTTAAAACAGTCAAAACATCGAAGGAGGGTCGAATAAGGATGAGGAGGTTATGTAGGAACTAGAATCAAGTAAATAGAGTAAGAATTGAGAGAGTTAAGAAGAAATTAAGTTACCTCTTCAATTCTGGCCGATTTGAGAAACCCTATAATGTTCTGCATTCATTCGCGATGAAAAATAGCTCCAAAGAGTGGGGAAAGAGTCTGGGCACGTGGCTGATTTCAATGGTCTTGTCTGGGACTTGCAATCACCAAAAAATATTTACAATTGAATAACTTATTAATTAAACAAATTTTGTTTTTAAAACTAGAAATGACCCTTCAGATGGCCCAATTCCTTAAATAAAAACACCAAATACACCATTATTATGGATTACTAAAGGTTCTAAATTAAAATGGTGGTGTTAATATGTCAGGGGAGGATATTTAGGAATTGGAATGGGTTCAAAATATAAAAAAACTGAAAATTTTATAATAGAAACAAAATTTATTTTTAAATTTGGAATTGGGCTCACGGTTTGGCCCAATTCATGAAAACTCATCCATTTCTCCATAAAAGCTTGGGAAATACCCAAAACAAATATTGAATAAAAAATAAATGAAAAATACCTTTAAAATATATCCTGTATTTGATAGAGATGATATTTTTATAGTAATTGAGTAATATATTAAATTATACTAGTATTGTAAGTACACATTATTCTTCTTATTCTAAATATTAATGTGATATTTCAAATAAGGGAAAAAGACCTTGAAATAAAAATTATGTCATATTATATTCATTTACGTTGAATAGATCACATTTTTTACATCACATTGATTTAGGTTTTTGTTTTCATTTATATTCTTGTGATCAATGTTCTATGACACTCTCTATCATTTTTTTGATACTAAATTTTATTCTATTTCCATATTTTCACATCCCAATAATGTTATCCTATTATGAAACCCAGTTATCTATTATTCCAAAGGACTATTGAATTTACCTTTCCCTATTTTAAAGAAGAATTGTTATTAAATTTTTTTTATAAATAGGTATTCCAATGACGGACGTTTCAAATATCAAACCCATTATTTCCAAGAACATGTAAAATTTTATTTTACAAATTTTATTCTTAGGGGGAGAATTGAACACTCCATGGTTTTAAATAAATGACTATGTTCAATAGTGTAACAGATACACATCATCGAGATTAAAGGAACTGTGAAATATTATTATTTAAATATGACCATTATAACTCAGACATATAATTGGTAGGTATGGATAGGTTTATCCAAACTATGAAATATATATATAAAGGACCTACTAAATACAAATGTACTGATTAATTTATAGAAAATAAGAACATAATATTATATATATCCATTATAATTTTCAAAAATACATTTTCTTCAAAAAATATTTTTATTTCATTATGTGAGAAAATTATATAATTAATTTATGAAACATTAATATAATGTATTTTAATGAATGAAATTTATTTTTAAATTCTAAATGTCAATATTATCTTAGATTGATTTTTTGGGATTCTTATGAAAGGATTTATTTTCATGTGAATAGTGATAATACATGTTTTTATTCACTACTATTAAAATGGTTTATATCCCCAGACCTATAAATATAGTTTTATGGGTTTGTGTCTATAACATTATTTATAGTCATGGATTATTAAAAACTATGGATATAGCCTGATTAATGCCCTGAGATACCCATTCCTATGGAAATAGGGTAACTTTTTTCCCACCCTCATGTGATAAAACTATATTAACTATGGTTATACCCTAATTATTCTCATCCCTTAACCCTCCTAATAAGGATCCTCGAAAACGGTTCATCATTCCCTCATACATCATCCTCATCATCGATAGTTAGATCCTCTATTCAGTTTGTCACCCTGTCCTCACATGTTAGCTCCTCCATTCTGTGTATCATCCATATATTAACACATTTATAATCTATTAGATGTATCATTTATAAACACAATTACTTATATGAATGTACCAAACATGAGTGATGTAGCCCAGTTCTCCTCAATTCATTATATTAGTCAGTCCCATTTACTTCTTCTTGTGGACCACACAAGTACTACAACTTATAATTTCCACGAGTGGGACCTTCATAGGATAAACCATACCATTTTTGTAAACCAGACACTTCATGCTCCTCCTAGTTGGTCTTCCTCAATCATACACACGGTTTTAGTGTACTCATTTATGTTGATAAATATACTCATTCTTATTGATTTCATTTCTTACTTTTTTGTCGACGGTTATGTCATTGAATTAGTTTCCATTTTTGATTAATTGTTTTCTAGCTATTAAAAAATATAATATTAAATTGGATTATTCTATTTTTTGTGGACTCATTCCCAGATTATGTGGTTTTAGATTCATTGTTTAACATCAATAAATATCCAATATATTGATTCATAGTATTTTCTAACATGGGTCTAAAAATTAACATACCACATCCATTAATTATAATATACAAAACTATGATGTCCTTAATTAACCAACCACATATGGTGTTGTAAAATATTTATTCTTTGTGTTTTTAATAAGTTTTATGTAATTATAATTTTCTTATTTTTGAACTATTATAAAAATTGAGGAAATGTTTCATATATATTATTAACCCCTTATTATTAATGTCCTAATTTTTATTAAATTTATATTTTATTTCAAAATAAATATATTATGAAATAATTTTGAAATCAATATTGAATTATATATGTAACTCATTTGTATGTATTTCTATTGAGTAGGAGATGAGGTTTTAATTTATGATAAATATTAATTGAAATAATAGTTATATTCTATTACCATGTATACTTTGAATGAATGTGTATATTATAGAATATATATAAAGATTAGACAAAGAGAAAAATAAAAGGATATTGTTATGATTTTAGAATGGTTATATAAAGTGCTATCTACAATGAATATATTTATTGATCAATTATGAAATTCCTTTGGAAAAAATTCACAATGATGAAAACGATATAAATAGATATGTAAAATTTCACCTTATTTCTAAATTTAGTAAAAGATGAATACTAAAAGCATAAAAATGAGAAAAATATATATTAATTATTTGTATTATGATATTATTAATAAAAATGAATTTGGTATATTTGTTGTGTAATATTATGAATCTAAATATTTTTTACTCAAAATCATATGGATGAATAGAAAATAAGAATGAGGAAATTGAAGTTGATTTAATGATTGATAATTATAGAGTTTTATATTTAGTAATCTATAGTATAAAAGAGGGTAAATGTTAAAATCCTTACAATGATGTGTAGGATGCTTATAGTAGTGTCTCATACGCTAGCAGGAAAAGACCTCTACCCATAGGGTCATCCGACACAAGAGGGAAAAACTTCTACATAAAGTGTAATCCCACACTATAAATAAGAATGATAGGGAAATATCAATCATAACTTGGTTATTTAGTTTTTATTTAAACCATCCTAATTAACTAAATCATTCCAATGAAGTTTTTCTGAAATCAATGTGATTTAAAGTGTTACAAAATCCAAGAACACAGAGTATCTGTAACATACTATTACATTACATTCAGTAATATATTAAACCTTGTTCTAATTTACCTTTTTGGTTATATCGGTAGGTTTGATCAGGAATTTAGAGGATACCCATAATGGTTAAGTCAATTATTTTTTAGACTCTCAGCAAAAAACATGTTGGTTCTACACTGTGCTAGGGATTTCCACATCATGTAATTTGGTTACATGATGTGTAATGTGGGTTTTCACTATGGCACCTAAGAACATCAGATCTTTTGGAATCTTAGTGGATCTTGACAGTAAGGTATTTATAGAACTCTTATAGTGCATATAAGAGGACCATTGAATTATTACCATTATAGAAATCCTAGGAATTCAAAGTGGGTTTTCACTGAATCACCCATGATCATTGGTTCTTTAAAATAAATGGGTTACTTATAGAATATAATTCATATCTCCTCCACTACATGTAGTGGCATGAAATCATCAGTTCCTATTGAAAAAATGTTTCAATTAGATTCTTCATGATAAAAGGGATTCCCACCACACACAACTGAAATAAATCTTCTTCATGCAGTGGAAGAGTCTCCAGAGGAAGCAGATACAGGTCCAACAACCAGGAGTGGTACCTTCACTATATATTCATCATTAGTGACTACATAATTTTATACCAGTGTATATCATTCATTTATTTCAACCCATATTGTTAATATACATAATCTTCCTATGTTTATTTTTTTATTATGTGATGGATATTACTACTCCTCCCAGAACGAAGACAGAGTAGGGGCTCTATAGTCCATCTTTTTCTTTCTTCGTATCAAATGTGAATCATTATATGAGTTTTCTGGTTCTTAACAGGAAACAAAATAATTTCATATTCGGTATTTATCAGATTTTTTTCCAATAAATCATCAATTTATTTCTATCTTTGATGGGTTGTAATTATTACAACCAATGGTGTATGTCGTAACATTCAAGGATAATGAAACCCATGATTGAGTAGAGACATAATTTTTTATCCAGAGTTGGGAAAAGTGATATCAGTTTTCTTCTTTGATCTAGAGTGATAATCATTGAGTGGTGATCTCCATACAGTTGTCGTTGATTTTCCTAATGTGTTTTATTCTGACTTATTTGTTCTGTTTCTAGTTAGGTTGGTAGAGTTTTCTATCGATTTACTACATGGTACTTAGCCATCATAAATTTATTCATATAGAATGGAACAATATGAAAGGAAATATTTGAAGAGCCAATTGGATGATATTATAGAGAAAGTATTTATATGCTTGAGTGTGTCACCTTTGGTGGCATCTGTTCTCATTCACAAGGAAGATGATGTTGTGCTTTTCCTTTTTTTTGATTATAAAAAATACAATAGAGTCACGATAATGAACAATTATCTATTGCAATGGATTAATGATCTGTTTGATCAGTTGAAAGTGTAAATGTGGTTCTCAAAGATTGACCTTCGATATGGTTACCATTAGTTATGGATAAAAGAATGTGACATCCTTAAAACTAACTTTCTAAGAAGGTACAACCATTACGAGTACCTTGTCTTTCCCTTTTGGTCTAACAAACACTCATGAATTATTTATGGAATCAATGAATATGTTTTTCCATAAGTATCTTGATACCATTTTTTTATTATTTGTGGATGAAATCATCATTTACACTATGCCCGACGAGGATCATATTCATCATCTGAGTGCAGTTATAGAAATGTTGAGAAATCATTATCTATATGAAAAGTTTAGGACAGTGATTTATGGATTCAAAAAAGTGAAATTCTTGTGACATGTGATGTCAGAACATGGTGTTTTATTTTATCCTAATAAGTTAAAGGATATTATTACATTATAACAACCACAAAATGTTTTTTATATTAAGATCTTCTTCGTTCTAGCTTAGTATTATCACCGATTCATTAAATAATTCTAAAAGATTACCTCACCGATAAATTCTCTAACTCATAAGGGAGTAATGATTTTATGGGATGAAATATTTCATAATTATATTATTTATAAGGAACATTTTTTTATTACTATGATGATGTCGACTCTTTCTAGAGTCTGGGAAGGGCGACGTGGTCTTCTGGGATGCATTAGGTTTGGTTTTGGGATTAGTTCTTATATAGGGTGATCGTGTCATTTATTAATTCACTCAACATCTTATGCCACATGAGAATAATTACCTGACCCATGTCCTTGAACATGTAGCTTTGATGTACAAGCTTAATAGTTAGAGGCATTACCTTTACATAGAAAGGTTTACCATGTTATTAGGACACAAGAGATTGATTTATATCTTCTCTCAAAATGATTTGAATCTCTACCAGAGGTATTGGGAAGAATACATGAAATCATTTGATTTCATCATAACCTATACCCATGGGAATGATAATTTCATTGTTGTGGCTTTGAGTAGGAAATTTCCGATTGAGGCAGTGAAACAATCAACATATGAGTGGAAATTGATGTCTCCTTTTACAAAGTTCCATATTCGAGTCCAAGAATCTAGGGATTAGGTTTCAATGGCCAACATTCAGTTCACATCCTATATTATTGAGATGATTATTCAAGAAAAAATATTTTATGATGAGTTTTTTTGCATTAGAGACTCTCTTTATATTGGGGAGACAATTTTTGACTGGTCATTATTCACCGAAGGCATTCTATATAATCAGAATCACATTGTTGTTCCATTAGCGGTAAGGAAATACTTGAAGGGTGATTTCAATAACTACCAATGGGTAGTGAAAACAAGAATTATAAAAAATTTATATGACATAAGGTGATGATTATAGTGGCTAGGTATGAGATATAGAATTTATAATATTTTATCTTGTTGTTATCCGTGCCAACTGGTCAAGGCTAAGAACCAGAAACTGTCGCGTTTACATCAACCACTTCTAGTTCCAAAATAGATATAGGATGATATATCTATGGGATTTTGGTTGGTTTTTCATATATTTAGAGACTGATGAATGTGATATGCACTATGATCGATCAACTAATGAAATTGTCTCACTTTTTACCAATTCGTGGTGTAATCACATTTGAGATGTTGAGAAATCTCAATGCGAAAGATAAATTTTTAAGGAGTACCTTCTTTTATATTCTACAATAGGGAAGACCAGTTCACTTTTTTCTTTATATGGACTTGAAGGAGGAATTAGAATCTCATTTCTATTTGAGTAGGGAATACCATCATATTTAGATGTCCAGATAGAAATATCTATACATATTTTGAGGACATGATTCATACTTGTGTTATCGACATTAGTGCAGCCTTGAAGGACTATCTAGGGATGGTAAATTTTCATATTATAACAGTTACAATTCTACATTTATAATGTCTCCTTTTGAGGCTCAGTATGGTCAGATTCAAAGATCTCAATTAAATTAGTAGGATATTGGTGAACGTTCATTTGTTGGACTAAGAATGGTTTAAGAGACAATAATAAGTATTTAGTTGATTCTTTAAGGAATGTTGATGGCAAAAAGACAACATAATTCTTATGTTGATCATTATTGCAGACAATTGGAATTCTCATTTGGTGATGAGTTGTACTTGAAAGATTCAACTCGGTTGGTTCATTGACGGTTTGAGAGAAATGAGATGATTTCTACTAGATTTTTCGGACCTTTTGAGGTTGTTGATAAGGTGGGGGATGTTTCTTACCATTTATCACTTACACTACAACTGAAGTTGATACATAACATGTTCCATGTATCTTATCTAAAAATCATCTACCCAATCCATCTCATGTTCTGAGCTAGAGAGATATTGAGGTTGAAAATGATTTTTTGTGACTGAATTACCATTTAGGATAGTTTATTCTAAAAACAAGGTACATTAGGGGAGGGATATTCCTTTAATTTGAATTCTATGGAATCATGGTTTAGATTATCATGAGACATGGGAGAATGAGGTACTGATAAGAGAGCATTGGACTCACTTTTTTATATGGATGATTCATGACATTCTCTCTATGGATAGAATTTTTTTACAGTGGGTATGTTTTATCATACCCATAACTTTATACCAGGTATGATTTAAAGCTTTTTGTGGTTTTCATTTTACATTATCTACATAGGGATGAGAGGGAATTGTGGGATACCTATCATGGTGTTTGTAGAGAATTTTTGGGGTCTCGTTATAAAACCTGATTTTTATGTATCCTACTAGGGATTTACACACCATGTAATGTAGTTACACGACATATATGTTATAAAAATAATAATAAATACGTTAAAAAAAATAGGTAAATGGTAATTCAGATATTTTGGGATTTTTCAATTACTTGATGTGTAATTTGGTTACATGTCATATAATTTCATGAGATTTGTTTTTAAATAGGTAGATCATCTAAAAATTATATTTCCCCCAATCCAAAATTCCTTTCAATAGACCCAAGATCCATCCCCTAGTTATTTTAGATCCATCGATACCTTATAGTTTTTTCATTCATCAATTTTACATGGTGCCTATTATATTGTGACATTATCGGTAATATTTCTCCAAGTATCTTCATTTCTCTCTCTTTTCTTCATTAGAGATTGATAAATAATGTTCATATTTATGGATCTAAACCCGTTGTTGTTAAATCATGTTTCTTAGACGAGTTCCTAGATCATCTGCACATTAATAATTGTTGTAAGTTTTAATTGCACACTTTGTATTTATATGATAAATGTAGGTGCTTCCGTCCTGATGAACAAATTTGATTAACCCAAAATTTATTGTTTTAAATTCAATTGTTTTGTTTTAAATTAAATTACTTCAAAATTATTTAAATTATTTTCTTAAAAACTCAATTCAATTTTAGATGTGGGATTTGAATTTGAAATTTTATTTTTAGCATGCAATTGGGAAACCCACAAATTTTATTGAATTGGGGTGTTTTCTGAAATTGGATGGAAATTGTAAAAATTAAACTGTGGAATTTTATTTTGGAATTTAAAATGTGAAATTAATTTGATTTAATACACTTATTCTTGGTAATTGGAAAAAATGTATTAATGTCATTTTTATAAAAACCTAGTGGTTTTATCTTGGAAAAAAGAATGTTTTGATTAAATTCATGTTTTGGTTTTAAAATATAAATTTGGATCTTTTGAAATAGGGGAATGGGATGAATCGTATTTCAAATTGTTTTGAAATATATTCCCAGTCACTGGTTATACTAGAGAACATTCATTCCTACGTAGTTTGGGAGTTATTAAGATATCACTCTTTTAACGCTATATAAATGAAACAAAACATACTGCAGTAGGTCACATCCCTTAATGGATATTGACGAGTCACCTTTGGCTAGTGTTAGTGGGACAAGTGTATACACATATTATCATGATCACCTTCAAGTTCATGAGGATATCATATCCTGGAACTATCATAACTTTTAGTAGATGTCCATGATTCATGATTATTTATATTTGATATATAAACGTGTTCCAATGTTTGTAACTCTTTTACATGCCAAATTAAAAAATGTTTTATATAATTAGTTTGTCAATCAATTTGTTTAAATTATTTACATCATTTTAAATGTAAAGAATTAATTGTTTCAATTATTCTCTGAACTACCATTCCAATTTATTTAAAATTGAATCATTTATGTGGTTAATTAACCTTGGTGAGACCATACTGGTATTTTAGTGCACACCATACCAATAAATTTGGGTTTTTATAGATTATATTCTTCTAGGTTCAAGCATGGGTAAGGTTCCCCTTATAAGTGGTGAAATATACTAATCCTTGGACTTGGAGAGTTGTATTTGTTGGGACAAGGGTTCTTTTATACTATTTTCTTGTACTTTTTGATAGTTCTTTAGGGTTTTTTACATGTTTGAATTCTTGTACACTACTCCCTGTGGAGTTTTTCATGTATACATACTAACTTGTTTATCTAATTCCAAAAATCATGTGGAATTTTTTTTCCCACATTCATGTTCTTTGATGTTAGGTTCTAGTCACCAACCCATGGGGATTGAGAACATCATTCAGGCTCTGCCAGGATCCACTCAGTTATGATGTTAAAAAGGTACCCAAGATGGTTTATTATAGTATCCCCTTTCTCCATTATCCATAATCCTTCTGATATGAAAATTTTTATATTACTATTTCATAATTAAATGAATTACACATTATCAAAGGCATAAATCATGTAAAAATAACAGATTGAAAAGAATTTTAAACATCAATTTTTACCTTGGATCCTCTTTATAAAAAATGGTATCCTCCTTTAAAAATTATATAATATCATATCCTAGGAAACCTCATCCTTGGAAAATAATAAGAGAGTCCTAATATTTTCCATTTATGTTTTGAAAAAAACATTTTAAAAACCTAACATCATGTTATGAGAACCCCCTTATTCAATTAAATCATCAATAACGCTATAATTTCCATAATTTATAAATAATTTGGAATCATTACACTGAAACCAATATAATTTTTTTTTATAAAAATAGGCTAGATGAATAATAAAAAACTCTTAGATTTCATGAAGATATAGATGAATAATTTTACAGACATATTCTGTTAAAACTCATTCAGTATACTATCCTACAGATAAGTTAACCATGAAGAAAATTTATAAATCCATCATAGGTAATATATAACAAAATTTTATGGATATAATTTCACATAATTACCATTAATTTACCATTTATTTAATTATTTATGGGTATTTTACCATGGGTCCTTTCTATTTAGATTCATGGAGTTTCTAAGGGCTTAGTAGAGGATGTATGGATGTAATCCACTTTAGATTTTAATCTCTTAGTCATAAATACTTTGGTTTCCTGAAGGTGGGCTCAACCCCAAACATTCACTATCCTACATACCTTCACTTTTGAATGAATATAGTGACATAAAAATATTGGAATTAAATATTGATTATAAAGAAACTAGGAGAAAAGTCTTGACTATAACATTTTTAATGTTGTGATAAGAATTAAAGTATAAGAGAAATGTGATTTTCTGAATGAAATTTAACATGATCAAGATAAAAATATATATAATAAGATAGATCTTAGAGATGAAAATATTTATATCATGAAATAAATTGATGAAAAAAATAAAATTTTGGAGAAATATTGTCCATCCTATATAGAAGATAATGTTGAAAAATTGATAGATTTCAATACTTCTTAGGGAAATATTTTTAAAATTTTATATAACATAAATTAGCGGAAATTAATGATAAAACAATACATGATGTAAATGAAATAATATAATATTATTTCATTTTAGTGTCCAGTTTTCAAACAATAATATCTCAATTAAAGAATAAAATTAATATAGAAATGTTGGAAACTTATGTAAGTTTTTCAAATAATTTATGTTATGTGATACAAAATGTATTATCTAGGTTGGATTTTTTATTAATGAATAAAAGTATTTTACATTATCTACTAACCAAACATCATATGATGTTAATTTAAAATGATGTTGAAAATAGTGCATATTTATATATGTCTTAGAAAATGCCATTATTTTAAGAGGCACATTCCTCGCGATACACCTCATGCTGAATCCCTAAGCGGAATTAATGCCATATTATGTTGTGTTCTTTGGATAACCCTTCCCATAAATCAAGAACAATAAATATTTTATTAAAGAAAGATATAAATTATGAAATCATTATATAAAATAGATTGTTCTCAACAACTTATAATATCTCCTTAGAGTGTGTACATATAGGATTGAGTATAATAACCAAGTAGGATATTCCAGTAAAATGTGATTATAGTGAATATATTATTAAAAAAAATTCAACTGTAAAATATATTTGGAAAACTATTATTGATGAAGTTATACTATAATGTATTTGAAAATAATGAATAAATAAATAATGAAGAGAATGAAAGTAAAATTTACAATAAATAAAAATTAAATACAATATAAAATATTATTTTACTTTAAATTTAATATATTTTTCTATTAAATTATAAACATTATTTTGATGATTTTTTAATCTTATGAAACAATACAAATCTATTTAATAAATTATTTCAATTAATTATTTGATTTATATGTTTTTGATATAGAATTGTTGAATGTTGGATGTATAATGTTGAACTGATCACTAATGAGTATTAAAACTAGTTATGATGGTTTTTTGGTCTTTTCATTCAATAATTATTCATATGAAAGATTTAATTGATATCCATGTTTTGATTATGTGGGAATAAATTGATTAACGCATGAGGAAGTGAGTTACCAGATTACTTAACATTGTTTCCATGAAAAAATCACATGTGGTATCAAAATGGAAAATGAAATTGATTAATATTAATGGATTGGTAAAAAACATATAATTTATAATGGGTTTACATTTAATTCTAAATCTAACTCCCCATGTAGACTATTGAAATAGGAAATGAATATCAGAACACATATTTCATCTATTGATGATAATGATGATGTTGTTAGTGTTAAAATTATGATGAAATATTCGAATAACCCATTATACAATTATTGTGTAAAAAAGAGAAAACTGAGGTTTCTTATGTGATTATATCATGATAATTTAATGTATGTATTTAGTAATACTTCAGTTAACTATATCATTACTTTAATAAAGGATTTACTACATGATGATTCATGTATTCTATAAAATTATCACTTGGAATCAAATTTAGCTGAAAAATTTGTGTTTTTATCAACATAAATCCATTATTTATTGAATTATTATTATCTATTATATAAGGAGAAATATGAGTTGAGTCATTAAAAATAGTGTGGAACATTATGGTGGAATAATAATAATATTGGAACACAATACTACATACCATAGAATGTGATGTGGATCTTCCATTTAATACAATGAAATATGATATTGCATGAATATGAATGGAACAAGGATAAAAATAAAATATTTCATCATTCATTCAGGTTATCTTGGAATAAATTTGATAGGTTACATCTTGATTTTTTATTTAACACATGAAATATTATATTGGTATTACCTGTGATGGTTTCAACCTAGTTCTCCAAATACATACTGTACATATAACACAAATTGTTTTCATTCTCATTCATATCATTCATTCAAGTATTTGTATGAAGAAGTAATTTACTATCATAAATATATTGAAATCTGGACTGAAAGATTAGGGAAATGAAATTAACATATACATGTATCCAATAATATATCAGTGAATAGAACTTTGGGTTTTCAGTGAAAAATCATATGATGACTTCAAGAAGTAGTAATTTATATTTTGTAATGATTATTTTAGATGAAAAATGATTTCTTGAATTATAGAATGACATATGGTTGGAGTATAAAAGGAAAATTATCCCAATTTATTTTATTGAAAATGCACATTATCAATGAATAATGTCCCAATGAACCTTCACCTTCATAGGGCATAGGAAAATATAATACTATTTGATAATGCCATCGATACATATGAAACAGCTCATTGAATGATGGGGAATAATATTATTAATGAACATGATGGCTTGAATTATGATCATGGAAATAGTCAACCAAATATCATGAAGATAAATTATATTAATTTAAAATATTATATCAATTGATGAAATAAAAATATTTTATTTGAGTTTCTATATTGGTCGTAAAATTTATTACTTCATTGTTTGTATGCAACACATATCGAGAAAAACATTTATGAGATATTACATGCTACTCATTTAAATTTCAATGTTATAAAAAGTTGATTTATTTTGACTTCATGGTTTCATTTACTAGGGAATAAGAGAAAGACTTAATCTTGAGTTAATAGGTCAAAAAAGTAGAAATTACCTTAATCCTATAATTTGATGAAAAATGCGATACAAAAACACTCTTCAGGTCATGGATAGCTTGAAGTTTCTAGATAGTTATTCATGTAGCATTTCATAAATTGTGAATACAAAATATGCAGAACTAAAATTTCTTAAAACAACTGATTATCTTTTCTTGTCACATGGGTTGATTCATATATTCATTTTACATTTACATTCAAAAAATTTAAGAGTTCCATTGATTAAGTTATGTTATTTTTATTGACCCCATTATTCCAAAAGACTAAGAAGAAGTGTTGTTAATAAATCATAGAGAGATGCAATTATTATTATTTGCTTCTTGTAGAAAATATCCCCACTATAATTTTTCACATTTATATTTCATCTAACTATATATCATCACATAAAAGTAATTTTTGAGGGTCTTATATCGAGTTGGTAGATGTATTTGATAGATAGAATGATGTTTACATTGAAATATTCTTTTAGAAATAAATATCAACCATAAGGATCTATTATGAATGTTTATTTAGATCAAGAATTCATTGATTCATATTAATCAGACATTGCTAAATTCACATTGAGGTATAATAAAAAAAATAGAACTAAATATGATAAATATGATCCCTTTAGGCCTAAATTTCATTCAGTTCCCCACAAAATGGATATATCTAGAATGTACTCATTGTTAACTTTAAGAAAGTAAGAGTGATAAATGGTTCATCATAGAATATTATTAAATTGTGGTGTGATTTATGTTTATAAAAATTAATTAAACTAATAAATAATCATTCTGAAATTGTGAAATTTCATTATATCCTCTACCATTTCAAATATTTAATACTTTTAGAGATAATATAGAAATTATTAAATGGATATAGCATTCTCTATCTATTTTGAATAAGGAAAAATTTAACAGTAATGAATTTACTACTTGGTTAAAGTAAACGACAATATATTAACTTCTTTATTATTTAATAATCAAAGGTATCTTTTTAATATTTGATGTTGGTATCTTTCAGGATATAACTTTTTCAATGAGTGATGTATCATATGGAATAAGAGTATATTCATTTGGTCTAAATAATTTGTTACATTATTTTATGGTAATAAATGTAAAAGGATTTAAATTCATTATAAATATTTGTGAAAAAATGGAAATGTTGCATGATGGTGTAATGATAAGAACCATTATAGTTTGTTATATGATTACATCAGACAAGAAACATCAATCATAAAATATATCATATAATGGGGTCATCGAAAGAACCTTTTTATTATATTACTATCGACATGGGAAGGTCACAATTATTAAATTCATGTGGTTTAATTCAATGAAAATACATGGAATTCATATAGATTATTGTGGATTTCGTGTGATTGATATGAACTATCAGCTTCATACTGATGAACCATGTATTCTTGCATCACACGCTTGACATGTGTTTTATATATTTCACAAATTAAAACAAAAATTTAGTGTTATTGTTCATGTCATTCCCAAATATATCATTGAAAAAATGTCAATATGAGGATGATTTTATGGAAAAAACAAATGGTATTTATTAAAATGTTTTATTTTATGACATAGATGATTCATTTGAAAGAACAAATTGTGAACTAGAAATTGTCACAGATTACACTTATAGTTGATTTTTTTATGTATTTACCTGATATTATTACAATATTGTATGTGTTTTTTAATCTTTTATACATGATATATAGTTATATATTATTTTCCCCCAAAAAATTACACAATATATAATGTATTATTTTAAATATTGTGTTGATTATGAATTAAAAATAATATACATTATAATATACAGAATAATATTTGAAATAAAATACTAATTTTATAATTCTCAAAGAATATACTTTTTTATTAAAAGTATAGATCAAATATCATACTAAAAATGTACATGTTATGTTTACAACATTAAATCTGAGTTAATATTATATGGGTTGTAATATAAAACTCTAGACCACTAAACCTAGGTAAACAATATTTTAAGAAGTAATAGACCATTTACTATGTATCATCCAATAATGGTTGAAATGATTATTCAAAATTAGGATAAAAAATATAATATCATGATACTTTACTAATTCCATTAAATATTTTACTAACACTATGTTCTTGGCATAATATGTCTAGATGGTACTAATATCTTATGCTTAAAGGGCATCCAAACTTCCCCTCCCATTACCATCGAGTTATAAATGTAAATAATATAATGAGATCATGGGTCCCATAAACTAGAGAGTACAATTTACCTTTCGTCTCCCCTATTTTCATGAATTCCTCTAATTCCACAATGTAACCAATGAGTTATATAAAAATTTTTAAATCATTCATCGATTAACCAAAAATAAAATGATAATTCTAAAATAGTAAGGGATTTATTTGTTTTCACATTAGGCTAGGACTGAAAATTCCAGATCCAACAATAGGGAGAGAACAAACAACAAAAAAATTAGAAAAATCCATTATAATGACCCATTTTAAAACTCATTTGTATAAGTATGGAATAATTGGATTTCTTAGATATATATATTATTATATTAGTAATGAGAGATATCTAATCAAATATTAATTTTACTCTTTTCTTATGTTAATAAAATTCCACATCTTTTAACACATTCATAATTTTAGGAATGTATAGTTGAATATTAAATTGATTGAAATATTTCATTGAATGCTAATACTGTCAATTAGTATAAATTGAATACTTTCACTACATCTATCATAGTTATTCAACAATAATTTGGGAATTAATAAGCATAAGGGAGTCCCATATTTTGAGAAGTTTAATAATATTATTAATATTCTTTATCCATAATTTTCATACATGGTAACATTATTTCTATGAATGATAAGATGATTCAAATTTAGAAACTCTATAACTGGTTCTTTAGTTTTATTTAGGATTTGAAGAATAAAATGATTTATATTTGAAATAGATGATCTAGTCAGGACCTATAATATGTGATTCCACTTATTGTGAATCAAAAAAATCCTCTTCCAAAATCTATTGACAGATGGTGAATATGGCACCCTACAATAGTAAGAGAATGTAAATATATTTACTACAAATTTAAACATTAATAATAAGAATATGAAAATATAAATTATGTGAAACAATATAAAAAATCCATTAAACCAATTTTCATACTATATGAATATAATTAATTTCATTATCAAAAATATAAAATAGAATAAACACCCATTTCAAGAAGCATATATACTATATGAAAATATCCTTTTCCAGTGAAAGTAATTTATTTAAAAAAGCAAGAAATTCCTTTATGTAATAATCCCTTGTATATTAATACATAAATTATACATTATGTTAAAATAAATTTTTGTATCATGATATTATCTAAAAAATATCTATAGATTCCACAATATTCGAGTAAAATAGAAACATTAAATTATTTTGACATAATTCAGAATTATTAATGATTGTTTAAAAGTTTTTTTGAATTCCTGAATCTCAAAATAAAATTTAATGGCATCTAATGAAATAAAAAGACATTAAAGTTAGACATTATATGTTAAACACCATTGACTTCATTATAGAATTCAATATATAAAACATTAAAAATAATATCACACCACATCAAATACTTCCTAACACTTCCATGTTAACAATATAATTATAAAAATGTATTACAATGAAAAATAAATAAAAATATCATTTTTTTGAAAGTTAATAGCTATGCATGTTTTGTTTAAACCATATGAAAAAATATTAGATATATATTCCATTTATATTGGACGTTGTCTATATATAGAATTATAGAATGTGCACTGATTTCTGAACCATATATAATAACCTTTAATAAGACTAGGTGTTCTTCCCATTTTTCACCCCCAAAACATGATGTGTCTGAAAATAACTCATTGAAAATAATTTTAAAATCTATAATAAAAAATAATAATAAAATAACACAACATTTCTTCAAAAAAAGGTTCATCATTAAGAGATGGGAATCCCAACTACCCATAAGATTACATTGTTCAATATGAATATTACTGGATAGTTACATACTCATACATACATCTTATTAATTGGTAATCTTAAAACATGTCAACCATGAAAACCAAAAATATATAAATAAAACTTGTATTTTATTAAATTATTAAAAGATCCATGAAAATATGATATTGCAAAGAATCATATCATCATTGATATTTTTATGTTATAGTTGTATTATTAAAAATTTGAGTTATTTATACTTATAATTGAATATTATACAAAATTTCAAGGAAAGAAATGTCTAATTATGTTGATTTTAGAAGAAGAAGAATAACATATAGAAATGAAAAAAAATATTTTTTATTAGGATTTTCTTCTTGGATGACCACTATAAGTACAATATATGTTTGTATATTATGTTTTTTCATTTTATTTATCTTGATATATATTATTTTATCTTATCATCCACGTTATTTTACTATATATCATCAAGGAAACAATTGGGTTCTACTACAAAGGAAGACGGTATAGAGGGGATACTAGTATGACTAATTCTATGATTCATCCTACCACTATTCTACTCCCTTCACTAGAAGGTTATCTAGATTATCCTCCCTTCATCCAACTTTAGTCACCAGGAGGTCATCCTATAGTAATTCCATATCCATATTTTCCATATCGACCTTACCCATATCCCTTTTCACCCACCCCCACATATTATGGACGTTCTCAGGCTCCCATAGCTACTAATTACCCATTCCCACCACCCACTAAACATAACTCTACACCCCCATATATCCCATATCCATATAAAAATCAATATCCACCCTCATCTATATCGGGTTATCCATTAGGATTTCTTCCTCCATCAGAACACTTATCATCATCGACTATATATAGTACTCCTACAGTAGATATCCCACCTAACACAGAGGATACTCTCCCTCCTATGGACACAACACATCATTTTTCTAAATACCACCCCATATATAGGTATATGTTAAAAATTAATAATAGTGATTAATGATAAATTCATATATATTATTTCATTTTACTAATTATTTGTCATGATTAGCTAAATATTATACCAGATGACAAAGATGGGAAAAAATGAGAGAGGTATTTAATTGACACATGAATATAATAGTTTAGTACAATTAGGATAGTGTAATAATAGAAAAAATGGAATTGAATGTAAAATAATTATATAAAAACTTGTTAAACTTAGAAATATCATTCTGATTTAACTAATAATTTGGCGATAGTTTGGAGAAAAAAATAATGAAAAATTTGTGGGAAGATATTAGGGTATATAATATTAATCACCTTATATATATATATTTATAATATTTTCTCAAAAAAATATTTTTCCAATGTAACTCAGATATAATTTTCTTGTTGGACAACCAAAGCCTCAAAGTTAATAGAATTGGATGATATGTGGTGAGATTAAAGGTACAAGTTATATGATGTTTGGAATGTGATATTTGATTCAAAGATTGATGAAAGACCGACCATTCATGATTTGCCAAAATCATAATACATATATATGATCATATATAGGAAGAATCTAGAGTTTAAATTATTAGTTATATATATTTACATAATAATATATTTAATAGAAAATTATTTCCAAAGTATCATTTCTATATTTTATTTATGTTAATAAAATTATATAATTAATTATTTATAGATGAAATCTGCAAAAAAATTAATGAAAATAGAGTGAAATGGAATACATTCACACACTTGGACACTCACCACTCTCACTTCATGAAAAATAATACATAATTTAACATTTATAACATTCAAAATAATTTTATTGAAATATACACTTATTAACATTAATGGTTTTTCAATATGTGAAATTGGTTTGTCTTTCTATAGTTTTTTTCTTTTAAATAATGTATTTTTCATTTATACAGAATCATTTCCTAGCTATAATTTCTCCCCTTTTCAGATAAACAATAACTCAAATATATAAATGATAATATTGAAATGGAAATTATCTATATAGCATATTAATTAAAGGTATAAATATTCAGCAAAATTAATTACATTACATTCCACATACTCAACACATATAGGATAAAATTGATAATAAGTATTATGCTTATTTTAATTTGTACTAAATTAGTCACATCATGTCGTGGTTCTATTTGCATTCAAATTTTATAATTTTTGTTAGCTACCAATAAATTATTCCACATAGTATCATCCTCTTCTACTCTTTTATCCACCATAATCAACTATATCTTCTCTAGAGCTACTATTTTCAGAGTAGTATAGTCATGGTGCAACTTTTATAACTCATATCACATTTTTTTCATAAGGTCATGAACTGTCAAATACCAATATTTTTATTTTGACTATACTCCAATATATTGTAATATTTAATTAATCATTGTATTTATTATATTAAATATGTGGGCCAATGACTCTATACTAACACTCCTTCACTAGAGTGTATGCATCCACTCCTAGGAAAAAACCATATGTTTTACACTAGTATAGATATTTCAGTAATAATACCAGGCATAGGGAAAAGGGGTGAAAATAAATTAGAGATAAGGTAGCTAGCTACTATGTTCGTAAAAAGGGTCTCACATATCAGAGATGATATATTTGGATGTTCCATTAATCATTTTTACATGTATGTTGTGACTACATAGGAAGAAAAAAATATAGTAAAACTATCTATATAAAATGGACTACTATAAATTTAATGGATCAAAACATCAATTTTTTTAGACAGGAGGCCACAGCTTCCATATGGTCTTAATAGGTGATTTTGAAAAGATATGTAAAAATCCTAAAACCTGTAAATATAATCTCCACTATATAAATAATTCAATAGAAGTACAAATAGTAATGTGTACATTCCCTAATGTCTCATTGTGTTAATGAAATTGGTAAATGGGGTATAAACCTAGATAAATAGAGGAGGATGCAACTTGTTTGTTAATAGATTAGGATCACTCAATCTAATGTAACTGTAATTTTAGTGGTTAGAGGGCTTCTGATAAATATCTTTTTATTTGGCCTTTACATTTTCATAGATTGGGTCTGGTCTTATTCTAGTGTATTCAATATTAGAATTTTTCTATGGGGAACTAGTACACTAAATTAACTATTGGGATAAGACTTTATTTGGCCCTCAACATATTCTATAATAAATCGAAAGGAACCCTTAGTAGGGAGGGGGAATATCTGATTACCCATATCCCCTTACATGAATGATTCAATGAATTTTCTCCCAACCATTAGATTCTCCTCAAGGAAAACAATTGGAGGAGGGATATGAAATATATTTATGAAACATAGGTACTTCTATCTCAAACAACATGGTAAATATTCCTTGTAGATATTTTTTATATAAATAATGTAGAAAAAATACCATCCATTATGGAAAATGGGTTTAATCATACCACATTAAATCTTGTTGATTTGTTTTTTATGATGTTGTTGAGTGTTTTTATGGTGTATAGATGTAAAATATGTTCAAATTAAATAGTAATTTAAAGTAATAGTAGATGAAATTTTATGGGTTGAAATAAAATATTCCTTGAAGTCATGACATGACATATGCTTGTAGAATTTATTTCCATTTAGAAATTTATATCCCCTAATGCGAGTTTTTATCCCATCTCAGTGGGCTAGAAATGATCCAAAAAATATTTTTGGATCCCTCCACTTATATAAAATTATATATTATTGGTATAACATCAACATGATCATAACCTATATATTGTTGTGTTTTATGGATGTAAACTAGGACACCATCATGAATGTCTTGACCCCGGATCCTACATTGGATATAAGCATTGTTGGTTAGTAGCAACTCAAGAATATGTATAAAAGGTAATAAATCCTACCATTTGATCAACATCAGTAGTGAAATTATATCCTCTTTTAAAAAATGACACTCTTATAGAATTGATCAATCAACAGCAAGATATAAACTGATCATGTTGGTTAGGAATTACCTTACACTTATCATATGTGGATCTTGAATATTTCAGGTGATGAAATTTTAATCCAAATTGGGAAATTTAATATTGATAATTGGGAAAATATATACCTGTAAGACATTACATTTCAATATAATAACCCCTTTAAAATCATTGGATTCTACACCATATTATCGTATATGGATGGAGGGGAATAAGTTCATCATAAATCATTCCAATTATTTGGGATCCCATGAAAATTTATAGATACCCATGTATATATATACAAAATAATCAATGTATTTTTTTAAATTTATTGGTACTTACACTCCACATGCATTGTATATTTTGGAATATGTGTTTATTGCAATCTAAAAATGAAGGTGTTATCAATGAAACCTTATATAATAACATGAAATAGAACCTCACCGAAAAATACACATCCCTCCCCAATAACACATTAAATGATCCTCATGAAAAAAGCCACAACTCAATAACCATCCCATCAATTGATAATCCATTACATTAAACAGAGTAGACATTTAACTAGTGTTTCTAGATATGAAATATATCATTTATCATATGGAATTAGGGGTGTATTCCTGATAGTATACCCAATGTTATTAATTTTTATCAGATCTATAATTCATTATATTTCATCTATTATCACTCTATATATCGGACAATTGTACTTTTCATTAATTGATACATTTTGGATTTACATGTACTAATGTATTAGAATTAGGTATTTCCATCACATTCATTACTCAGATAACACCATTGAAATTTCTTTGTCATCTTGAGTCATTAATCATATAGAACATGATGATAATAGATTATCATTAACTAATATTTCACATACCTCTGGATCTATCCTATAAACCCCCAAAGGGGTTTTTTCAGTCCTTTTTTTATGTATCCCAAATAGGAAAAACATAAAAACCAAACAATCACCATGAAACAACCACACATGAAATCAATACTTTCAATCATTTTGACCACCCTTTTTCATCTACAACACCATTGTGCATAATATAATTAATCATGTTGTCATGAGAATCATTACCACTATAGCCCCAGGATGATCCTGACTATTTCTTAACAATGTTCATTCATACAATGATGTCATCAATATTATCGTACAAATTCATCATATCCAAGGTCATAAAAGCATAATCAATAATTTATTCAAGAATAAAACATATGGGATATTCCAAAAATACATTATTAATAATATAATAAATATAAACCCTATATATTGGGTTAAATGATCATGGAATTCCATTATTTATGAGAGCCCACATTGCATGTTCCCATTGGCTAGGAAAAAAAAATTCTACCATTACATCATTTTTGGAAACATCATTTAAATACATATTTTTCCTACTATAGAATTATATTATGCTTTTGATCCCATTTCTAAATTAAATATATATATTTTCTATATAAAAATATTAATGTGTTTAATGAATAAATTTATGACTTCATCATATCATAAGTTGCATCATGCTCATTAAATAATAGTTTAGCATGTCATTCTATACATAACATGATAAATAATTAAAAAGTAATATATCACATAATTCTCACATAATTTTAAAAAATTTGAAATATTATACATGAAATCCTTTTCAATCATATCATATATAATAAGTTACTTCCCAATTAAATTATATGATATTAATTACTTTGTATGCTTGTTTTATGGTAGGAATGAATTCATATTCACAAATCATTATTTACAATTCATATTTTCTTTTGAAACCATAAATACTATAATTAGAATTATAATAATATGAATTGTATAAACTATGGAATGAAAATATTTTAAATTCTATTTCTTTAAATTTTATAAATTTTCTCAGTAGAATCTTCACAATTTTATATAGTTTAAATTAAGAATCATTTTTTGTTTAATTTTTTTTATTTTATAATTCCAATTTCCATATTTATATTTTTTTGTTTTTATGTTCAAATATATTTTATTTTGATAAGTAAGATTTATTTTATCATGGTTTAGTTAAGTTTAATTCACTTATAATGTTTCATGATTTCTCTTTTTCCCATAAAAATGTACTGAATATCTAGGGTCATGTTCTTCTCTCATACTTGTTTTGTATAAGCTAAAAAAGGGTGATGGTGTTATAGTAAATAGAAACAGCCAAAAGATGATTGTATGTATATTTCAATATATTTTATTTTTATTGAATTTAATTATTTATATTATTTTATCATTTTAATTTATGTCATATATCACTTGACATAATTTTTGTGAGGAATTTTCAGAAAAATATCCCACAATTTAGATTAGAACAGTCATTTACATCATGTATTATGAGATGAAAATTATGGAAGAGGTCATTGACTACATATATGAATATTATACAATATAGATACTAGTATATCAAAAAAATTTCTTGGAGTAAAATGTACAATACTATTGCATTAGAACAAATGAATTCCATGATGAAACAAGAAACACAAAAATTAGAAGAATATACTCAACATAAAATGTTGATAAATGAATATATGATTTCATATAAGACTGATTTTTATTCTTCACATATAATAGAATCTAACATTATGGTTGATTATTTTTTATGTCAATGAATTTTGTTTAGGCATATTCCTCTTTAATTTCTATTGCTAATGTCGATACCTCTACCACTGCTCATACTGCTACTGATGTCAATGATGATGATAAGGATTATGTTGTAAGAGGTGGAAATGGTAAATATATAGGTGATATGTATGATTGTAATCTTGGTTTTGATTATACTGATATGGAGGTGAACTTATGATGTATATAATATTTTTGGTTTCTTTATATTTTTAATTTTATTAGGTAATTAGGTGTTCTAATTTTTATAATGAATTTCATTATGGTGTATTTTTTGGTATTTGCATATATTGAATTATTTAATTGTTGTTTATACTTGTTTCTTTATATCGGAAAGGTGGCCAAATATTGTCATTCCTTTTGGTGAAATCTATATCTATAGTTGGAAACATTGGAAGTAGACTAATACCCACAGTTTCCACTATGTATGCACACATGTATCCATGGCTTGAAATCATGACTATATTCTAATGTGGCAGAAGTAATAGACAAGGATGTAAATCATGGGTATAGTTGTACTACCATAGTGAAAATCAGAGACATTTCTCGGTTTCCAAGATTTCTAGCTATGGAAATAGAGTTATTTAGAACTACTTATAATAATATTTTTAAACTGTAGCTATTGGCCCATAGCCATGATTTCCATCCTTGGCTTTAGGTATGCCCATATTTTATGGACAATAAGATCCATGGTCCACTAAACATTGGATATTTCATATATATATGGTTTGTGGCATATAGACATTGTTATAAATCAAGTTTATAGGATGAATTTCTAGTAGTGAGTGAAAACTATATTATTGTATGAATCTTTTTAAATGTTTTATTTCATTTTAATATTTTTTAAAAGTAATAATAAATCTATTATTTTTTAAATAATCCAATCATGATAATTGGATTCAAGTTTATTTCTAGAATTTGGTATAATTAGATTTTTATACATAAAAATGTATTTTACAAAAAAATGACATTTTCATTGTTTTATTTGTTTTCTATTAAAATAATTTCATCTAATTATATAAATTGAATCTCAAAAAATGGGTTAAAAATTAGAAATCTATGAGATTAAATTTGTTAAAAAATTATATTTTATTTTAAGATATTATGAATAGTAAACTTGACAAATATTTTTCACACCAATAAGAGTAAAATTAGTAAAATAGTGTTATAAAATTGAGATATGTAGTGTAAATTTCACAAAAACTTTCATTTACCCTATTTTATTGGTGGAGTTCACCAATTTCCATTCAATAATCAAATAAATTTCCACTAAGTGAAAATTTTCATTAATTATTCCTTTTATATTAATTTAATGAATTAAAAAATGAAATATGTAAAACTATTTAATCTAGTATCACTAGATTTTTTAAATATGGATAAATAGATGATAAATCTAGTTATAAAGGGTTAGTTTGAATAACAATTAATTTTTTCAGGATGGTATTTTATGTCATTTATTTAGTGATTAAATTACTACCATAAATTCTTACACCACACCAATATTGTTGTAATGGCCTGAACCTCTCCGGTCCATTCCTTTGTGAAAATATGGACTTTTAGGTGATTCAGGGGGTCAAGGGGACTTATCCCCAACACTTTTCCAAATTTCCAATTCTGTGAATAGTTCTATCGGTGAACAGTTCTATCGGTTACCTCTAACGATAATATCTCCTTCCTTTTCCAAATTTCCAATTCTATGAATAGTTCCATCGGTGAACAGTTCTATCAGTAACCTTTAATGGTAACCTCTCTTTCCTTTTCCAAATTTCCAATTCTATGAACAGCTCCATCAGTGAACGGTTCTATTGGTAACCTCTAATGGTAACCTTTCTTTCCTTTACCAAATTTCCACTTCTTTGAACAGTTCCATCGGTGAACAGTTCTATCAGTGAGGTCTAATGGTAACCTCTATTGGCAGCCTCTATTGGTAACCTCTATCGGTAACCTCTAATGGTAACCTCTATTTCCTTAGCCAAATTTTGAGTTCATGAACATTGTTTCCAGAACAGTGACCTTCTAACGGTGACCTTTTCTTTCCTTTGCCAAAATTTGAGTTCATGAACAGTGTTTCCATAACGGTGACCTTCTAACAGTGACCTTTTATTTCCTTTTCCAAATTTTGAGTTCATGAACAATGTTTCTAGAACGGTGACCTTCTAATGGTGATCTTTTCTTTCCTTTGCCAAATTTTGAGTTCATGCACAGTGTTTCCAGAATGGTGACCTTTTCTTTCCTTTGCCAAATTTTGAGTTCATGAACAATGTTTCCAGAATGGTGACCTTCTAACGGTGAGGTTCATGAACAGTGTCTAACGGTGAGGTTCATGAACAGTGTCTATCGGAGAGGTTCATGAACAATGTCTAATGGTGAGGTTCATGAACAGTGTCTAACGGGGAGGTTCATAAACACTGTCTAACGGTGAGGTTCATGAATAGTGTCTAATGGTGAGGTTCACGAACAATGTCTAATGGAGAGGTTCATGAATAGTGTATAACGGTGAGGTTCATGAACAATGTCTAACGGTGAGGATCATGAACAGTGTCTAACAGTGAGGTTCATGAACAATGTTTTTCCTTTTCCAAATTTGGAGTTCATTAACATTGTTTCCAGCTTCCTAGAGTATCACCCCTTTAGCATTTTCCTTTGACGTAAAATGCATTTAAGGCCTCGTTTTAAGGACTCTAAGGCCGATTCAAAGGCCATATCTCCTATATTAATTATTCCTAAGGCTTGGGACGTTTTTACTTGGTCAAACCATGTGGTTTAATGTGATCCACTTTTAATGGGAAATTAAGCATATATTAAACCGTCGCTCCATTAAATCTTCTAATGGGACGGGATATCTTCCTCCCTAATTCTTTCTCCTTGTTCTCGGATTTAAGATGCTCGAACATCTCATACCATCCTGTACGATTTTCACAATCAAACATTCCTCCTTGGATTAGTTCCGCTCTGTTTTGTTGCAACCGACCTGTATCGGTCAATCTTCGATAAGGTATGTTTTATCGTCGTTCTTTTGGGGTTCATATTATACTGTTTCTGTTTTCCATATTATAGCATGTAACCTCCATGCTTATAATGGGTTTTTCTTGGGTTTCGGTTGGTGCGGTCGTACCATGAAATCCTCGGGTGGATGAAATTGATGCGAGAGGAGAATCATGACCCGTTGGGTGGATAAAGAACATCAAGAACTGTTTGAGGTAGGGGATTCATTGCTTCTCTTTTATTTTACATGCAATGGTTTTTTTAGAATGTTTTATCCCACTGGACCACAATGGAATTGACATAATAAATATTTGAACTGGATAAAAAAATTGACATTAGTCGTATGTTATTGCCCCTTATTTTCTAGATAGTGTGATATCCATGCTTGCTTCATTAAGCTGTTCATTCCTGATTGAAATTGGTAAAGAATGTAAAGCCGGGAATAAATTGATAATTGTTTGGATAAAGATAAAGAGGCATGAAATGCATTTGGTTCTTCTTGTTGTAATTTGATGTTAATAAAATTGGTGTAGTAAGCGTGTTTATTTATTTGTGATAGCTTACTGATTAGGTTTCTCGAATTTTGGAACATATGAATAATAAATATGTTAATTCAAGATAGATTAAAGAACTGATTGTTTGATAATTCCTTGAAGGGTTCTGAGTTACCCTCTTGATTGTTAAAGGTCCAAGATCCCAATTGATGCAATGTTTGTTTTCCTGCTGCTTGTGGTATGATGTGAGCCTGGATGGCTATTGTGATATGTGGGGGCATAGATACTTTTGGTTGTGGAAGAAGATGATGCCTAGAGTGGCGAGATGCATTGGTTTATGCATGTGGGTGTCGGGGAGGACACCAGGGATGATGTAATGGGATGTATGTGATTATTGGATGCTTATTGATTCTTATTGGTTGATTATCTTCTTAATTTTCCCCACTGCTCAAGGCAGCTAGTCTTGCTTACTCTTCTTCCGAAAGAGGTGTAGACGCACGGGATATTCCACGTGCTTTCTGTGTTTAGCTTCTCAAGGGAGGATGGGTCTACGCTCTTGCTATTGGCAGCAAAGAATCGATGGATAGTACATCTACTCACCATGTTGAGCCCCCTTGTGTTTAGTAGCATAGAATGCTTTTATAGAATGCCTGGGAATATGGGAAAGTAATTCTATAATGAATATTTGAATAAATGGTGTTAATCCATGGGGTTGGAACTTACTGGAACATAATGATGAGGTTGTAATTTTAAATGGATAGTGGAATTTGGGTGTGATTCTAATGAATTTAATGTGGAATTGTTCATGGTTAATTAATTTTTAATGAATTAATTAACGTAAAGTGAAAATGGTAAAAAGGGAATGAAATAATGTATTAAAGATCTTTAAATGGTTGTGTGCTTATAGGATACCTAGTCTTAGAAGTGGAAGCCCGGAGTCTGAGAGACATTAGCCGTAGTTGAGTCTAAGACTAGGTTATTCCCATAGTGTGGTTTTGAGATATAGTATATTCTTTAATTTTTGTGTTTCTATACGCTACTCTACCCTGTCAGTAAGGGAAACTGACACCCTAAGGATTCTGAGCCCTGGGGGGTGTTTTCCCCAACATTACGATGGGAGGATGAATGACTGACTACCCCCTTTGGCTCCACTCTCTTTTCTTGGTAGATACTTGTGCTGGTAGGCACAATGGTTAGTTTTCCCCATATATGTGTGTAGAGGGCTGTAATAGCTTGTGGTTATTCACACACACATATTCTGAATATAGTATCCTATGAACTACTATAGGTGTAACATGTATAGGTTGTGACGGATTGAGTATCCTTACTCGGTGTATGGGTTGTAATGGCTTGAGGTTTAATACCCGATGTATGATACACATTATGCGGGTTGTGGTGGCTCTTAGAAACTACCTGATTAATTTTCTTACGTGGAAGTGGTGGTTTTGTTGCACGAGGTGCATGCTGTGGGGCTTCGCCCAGGAGTCTGCGGGCAAGCCTTTTTGGAGAGAGATGCTTCGGACGTGCGACGTTGGGGAAAATCGGAAAACCAGTGGGGAATTAGTAGTGGGGTACCCTTGATATTATTTATTATATTATATACTCTTGTATGCGTTACTTGGTGAGATTAGCCCTGGTGAAGTTGGGAACTTTGTATACCTGTTTAGGTGACATGTTAGTTTCACATGTTGTTCATTGTGCTTTAGCATGCTTTCTTTACTTTTGCATGAGAGGCTTCAGGGAGGATCCTACTAAGTATACTGTTATACTCACCCTATGTATATATAAACTGTTTTTCAGGTCACTTGGAGTAGGTTGGAGATCATGATGGTGTTTACTAGCTTGGGGTTGCAGGAGCAGTTTGGGCTTGTGGTTGCTTCTATTTTTACTTTCTTTCAGTTGTAGTACTTTTTCATGACATTACATATGTTTACTTGGGATTTCTTTCATCTTACTGGTTGAGTTGGAGTTGGTTGGTGTCTATCTTATCTCTCTCTTCCTCATGTGTTCTCTTAGAGGGTAATGCTTCCCATTGGTGTGTTTACTACACCCTCGATGCTAGTCGCCAACCCAGGGCCTACTGGAGGTGGGACTCAGGGGTCATTATCTCCCTTCTCACATTTCCGGCCTAGGAGGGGTACACTTTGTGGGGAGGGGTCATGAAAGAGTGGTATTAGAGGTCTGGTTGAGGGATATGATAGAGTTTGGAGTTAGGAAGAGGTGAGGTTTCATGGTTTGGTAGGGCAACAATGTCATTCATGTTTAGAAAGTGAGGGAAACACTAGAGACCGACTGAGACATAGGCATTTAGGGCCCCCTATGATCTGATGTACTGACCTTTAAGTTTACAATCGCTACTAAACAAGGTGATACTAGTTTCATAGTAGAGACCTAGGAAAGGATCATGCATCATTCTTCTTTGTGCCTGTGTTTGAATGGGTAGACCTTGGGATTGGTTAACCTAAAATGAATAAAAGAATACATTTAATTAATTAATGTTGAGTCTTCCATATTCTAGGTTTATGATCTCTAATGGTTTGTTATTTTACAGGTATGGATCTAAGTCGACGTCCTCATCAGGTTTGTGAAAAAAATGTCCAGCAGGCTGTTTCAGCAGATCACCGCAGGGTAGAGGTTGACGAAAGCGACACTTAGAGGAAGACACTCTGAGAGTTTCAGCGCCAGAGTCTGTAGAAGTATGAGGGATCTGTTTCAGATTCAGTCATGGAATAATGGTTAGAATAGGTCAAGATATGATTCAGTTCGATCCATGATCGGAAAGAGCACTGGGTGTCCTTGGTTATGACGATGCTACATGGAGCAACAAGGCAGTGGTGGTTCTTATTCCTCAAGGATTGCGAGGAGTCAACGATCTCATGGGAGGAGTTCCGAGACAAGTTTAGGGTCAAGTTTCTTTCTTCGACTGCGAAGGTATCCAGTCGCCAGGAGCTTCTTACCCTTCTACAGGGGAGATATAGTGTTTGATAGTTTGTAATCCGTTTCAGGAACCTTTTACGATATGCTTTGCACCTATTACCAAATGAAGAGGATAAGGAGAGGAATTTCGAGGAGGATTTGTGTCCAAAGATCCAGTGCCAGGTCACCCCATTTATGCTGAAGACATATATCGAGGTACTAGAGAGGGCATAGGTTGTTGATAAGACTTTTTCCAGGATTGGATCATCATGATAGGGGAATCTCCATGATTCCTCATGAAGTAGAGCTGTGGTCTGGGGTTCCCAGTTTTCAGGGCAGAAGAGTTTCCGTTCAACTGGGGGTAGGTCCCAGCTCTTCACATCCCGTTTATTCAGAGGCAGAAACTCTCAGGCCTATGCCAAGGGATAATGTGCTTGTTTTTATTGTGGTGGTCGTGGTCATCAGTAGCAGGAGTGCCCGACCTTTCAGAGCAGTCATCATGCACCAAGTGCTATGCTTCAGGTTCCTCCATTGAGGAAATTCCAGCCGAGGCAGCAGTAGCAGGTTGCACCAGCTTTAGATCAGCAGAGGGTATATGGGGAAGGCAGAGGACAACCCCATGACGCTCCCCATACTCAGAGGGCAGAACTCATCCATGGTGGTTGTCTTCATCAGGGTCAGAGAGGCCGTGGAGGAGGTTGTGGTCAGCTTCATGCTCTAGCATTTCCAGCTCCAGGGGAGCCAAACGTCACTCGAGGTACCCTTTGCTTGTTTTATAACTTGGTGTATGACTTGTTTGATTAATTAGAGACACACTTCTTCATATCACCCACCATTTTCCATTCTTTGGGACTTGAGGTAGAGAGGCATCCAGTGCCCTTGGCGTTGACTATGCTAGTTGGAGGTTGAGCTGACTTGTTTGAAGTATGTAGAGACTGTGATATAGTGTTGGGGAAACACTGCTCTTGGGGAGATTTCCTATGTTTACGAATACAACCATATGATGTCATCCTCAGCATGGATTGGTTGTATTCGGTGTAGGCTATCGTGGATTTCATTAGGAAGAAGGTCGTTTTCCTTGGTGCGGATGGAGAGCTGGAAGTGTACCCTGATGTCTTTCCAGAAGAGGTTGTAGCATTACCCCCTCGACGAGAGATCGAGTTTGGGATTGAGCTATAACCCGAAGAATCTCTTATATCTATGTCTCCATATAGGATGGTCCCTTATGAGTTACGAGAGATACATATATAGCTTGATGGTCTATTACAGTGCAAATTTTTTCGGCCAAGTGTGTCACTATGGGGTGAACCAGTTTTGTTTGTGAAGAAGGCCAGCGATAGTTTGCGGGCGTGTGTCGATTATCGTCACTTAAACAAAGTGGCAATAAATAATTTCTATCCTATTCTACAGATTGATGATTTATTCAATCAAATTAATGGTAAAATTTGGTTCTCAAAGATTGAATTGCAGTCATGATATCATCAGATACGTGTGAAGGATGAGTATATCCCGAAGACTGCTTTCCATTGTCATCATGGGCATTATGAGTTCATTGTAACACCATTTAGCGTGAATAATTCTCTAGCAGTATTCATGGGATTGATGAATAATGTGTTCCGTGAGTTCTTAGACAAGTTCGTGGTAGTTTTCATCGACAACACCCTTGTGTACTCCGCATCTTAGGAGGAGCATGCAGAGCATCTACAAGCCGTTTTGGGAGTTCTTCATCAACATCAGCTATTTGGAAAGTTGTCGAAGTGTGAGTTTCATACTCAAGAAGTCTGTTTCTTGGGGAATGTTGTGTCCCAACAGGGAGTAGCTATGGATCCATCTAATATAGAAGCAGTTGTGTCTTGGGAAGCCCCCAAGACAGTGTCAGAGGTATGAAGTTTCCTTGGTATCACGGGCTACTACAGGAGGTTCATAGCCAATTTCTCATGAGTTGAGACTCCTCTAACAGATTTAACTAGGAAGGATCAATCATTCATATAGACTGAGCAGTGTTAGGTAGCTTTTGAGTATCTAAATGAGAAGTTACTAAGTGATCCAGTTCTTTGTCTTCCAGCTGAGGGAGTTTAGTTTGATGTTTTATACAACGCTTCACATCTGAGGTTAGGCTGTGTTCTGATGCAGAAAAGATTAGTTCTTTCTTATGGGTCTTGGAAGTTACGTCCCCATGAACGTAACTATGCCACTCACGATCTTGAATTGGCATCCGTGGTGTTTTCTCTAAAGTTGTGGAGACATTACCTCAGTGGTGACCGCTTTGTGGTTTTCACCGATCATAAGAGTTTGAGGTATGTTTTATCCCAGTGTGACTTGAACTTATGACAATGTCAGTGTATGGAGTTCTTACAGGAATATGACTTTGAGATATCGTATACACCTAGAAAGAGGAATATTGTAGCTGATACACTGATTCAAAAGTCACGTAGTGATGCTGTGCATGAATCCGGTGATTCATGGAGAGTAATGGAAGAGTTATCAGTATTACATCTTGATATGGGAGAAGTTGGGGGCAGAGGTAGTCTTTTTCAGATGATGGTATAGTACTCCCTGATGCATAAGGTAGAAGAGTCCCAGTTGGGGGATCTTGAGGTAGAGGTCTGGAGAGACCGAGTTGTTTTTGGCGAGGCCCCTGATGGTAGGATTGAGGATGAACAACACCGAGTGTTATATCATGGAAGGATTTTTGTTTCTTTGACAATGCACGAGATGGTTCTTAGAGAGTTCCATAGTTCACCTTTAGTAGTGCATCCTAGCGTGACAAAGTTGTACCGAGCCTTGAGGAGCCATTTTTGGTGGCCAGGGCTGAAGCATGCAGTTGTGGAGGTTGTGTCTCGATGTTTGGTCTGCGAGAAGGTGAAGGCCGAACACCGTGTTCCTGGTGGTCTTCTCCAGCCATTAGAGATTCCTCAGTGGAAGTGGGAGGACATCTCAATGGACTTTAAAACTGGTTTAATTCGAGATCCGGGAGGACATGATGATATTTGTGTGGTAGTGGATCGTTTAACAAAATCGGACAACTTCTTAGGGATCAAGGAGTCGAGCTCAGTGGATGTTTTGTCAAGGAAGTATCTAGAGGAGGTGGTGAGACTTCATGGAGTCCCAAGGATGATAATTTCTGATCGAGATCTTCATTTTACCTCTAGGGTTTGGATAGGTCTCCAACATGATTTCAGTTATCAACTATGCCTTAACACTGATTTTCATCCTCAAACGGACAGTCAGACAGAGTGAACCATCCAGACTCTTGAAGACATGTTACACTCTTGTGTTCTTGATTTTGGAGGTTCATGGATGAAGCACTTACCCTTGGTGGAGTTCACTTACAATAATAGTTTTCACTCCACCATAAGTATGGGACCGTTTGAAGCATTTTATGGAAAACCTTTCCGTTCTCCATTGTGCTGGACTGGGGTCGGAGAGTCAGCAATTCTCAGACCAGAACTAGTGAAGAATACAATAGAGATGGTTTAAGTGATTCGTGAGAGGATAAAGACATCACAAGATCATCAGAAATCTTATGATGATCAAAGAAGGATACCCTTAGAGTTTAATGTTGGGGATCATGTGTTTTTGAACATGACTCCCCGTCGTGGGAAGTGGAGGTTTTTTCATGGGATTAAGATTTCTCCTCAGTTTTTTGGGCCTTTCGAGGTGTTAGCTCATGTTGGAGTTGTGGCGTATCGAGTATCACTTACCCCAGAGATGAGTCGGATACATGATGTTTTCCTTGTATCATAGCTCCGTCGTTATCTTCATGATGACTCTCACATAATCGATTGGGGAGAGATGGATGTTGATGATGATGCAAACTTTGAGGAGCGACTTGTGGAGATCGAAGACCTAAAGGAGAAGGTGTTGCACAAGCGTTCTATCCCCTTGGTTCGTGTTTTGTGGAGAAACGGTGGCATGGAGGAGAGTACCTGGGAACGTGAGTCATAGATATGTGCTCAGTACCTAGAGTTATTTGATGTTTAACTATTTTTATGTATCGATGTAGCTTATGTGGTTATGAACCTTTCATGTTTATTAGATGTCTCCCTTTGTTTCTTTGTGGCTTGCTCTCTTTTGAGAGGTATCTCGATGGGTGGTTGTTCAGACCCCATATCGTTTTCACTTTAGGTGGGTTTTGAATTGTCGGGGATGAGAATGTTTTGAGAGGTATCTGATGTAATGGCCCGGACCTCTCCAGTCCATTCCTTTGTGAAAATATGGTGTTTGAGGTGATTCGGGAGGTCAAGGGGACTTATCCCTAACACTTTTCCAAATTTCCAATTCTGTGAATAGTTCCATCGGTGAACAGTTCTATCGGTAACCTCTAACGATAACCTCTCTTTCCTTTTCCAAATTTCCAATTCATTGAACAGTTCTATTGGGGAAAATTTCTATCAGTAACCTCTAATGGTAACCTCTCTTTCCTTTTCCAAATTTCCAATTCTGTGAATAGTTCCATCGGTGAACAGTTCTATCAGTAACCTCTAATGGTAACCTCTCTTTCCTTTTCCAAAATTCCACTTCTTTAAATAGTTCCATCAGTGAACAGTTCTATCAGTGAGGTCTAACGGTAACCTCTATCAGTAACCACTATCGGTATCCTCTATCGGTAACCTCTATCGGCAACCTCTAACAGTAACCTCTATTTCCTTAGCCAAATTCCGAGTCATGAACAATGTTTCCAGAATGGTGACCTTCTAACGGTGACCTTTTCTTTCCTTTGCCAAATTTTGAGTTCATGAATAGTGTTTCCAGAATGATGACCTTCTAATGATGACCTTTTCTTTCCTTTTCCAAATTTTGAGTTCATGAACAGTGTTTCCAGAACGAGGACCTTCTAACGGTGACATTTTCTTTCCTTTGCCAAATTTTGAGTTCATGAACAGTGTTTCTAGAACAGTGAACTTATAACGGTGACCTTTTCTTTCCTTTTCCAAATTTTGAGTTCATGAACAATGTTTCCAGAACGGTAACCTTCTAACAATGACTTTTTCCTTCCTTTTCCAAATTTTGAGTTCATGAACAATGTTTCCAGAATGGTGACCTTCTAACGGTGAGGTTCATGAACAATGTCTTATAGTGAGGTTCATGGACAGTGTCTAACGGCGAGGTTCATGAACAATGTCTATCAGAGAGGTTCATGAATAGTGTCTAATGGTGAGGTTCACAAACAGTGTCTAATGGTGAGGTTCATGAACAGTGTCTAACAGTGAGGTTCATGAACAGTGTCTAACAACGAGGTTCATGAACAGTGTCTAACGGTGAGGTTCATGAACAGTGTCTAACAGTGAGGTTCATGAATAGTGTATAATGGTGAGGTTCATGAACAATTTCTAACAGTGAGGATCATGAACACTTTCTAATGGTGAGGTTCATGAACAGTGTTTTTTTCCCAAATTTTGAGTTCATGAACAGTGTTTCCAGCTTCCTACAGTTTCGCCCCTTTAGCATTTTCCTTTAATGTAAAATGAATTTAAGGCCTAATTTTAAGGACTCTAAGGCCTATTCAAAGGCCATAACTCCTATATTAATTATTCCTAGGGCTCATGACATTTTTACATGGTCAAACTATGTGGTTTAATGCGATCCTCTTTTAATGGGAAATTAAGCATATCTTACACCGTCACTCCGTTAAATCTTCTAAAGGGAAGGAATATCATCCTCCCTAATTCTTTCTCCTTGTTCTCAGCTGTAATATTCTCAAACATATCATACCATCCCATAGGAGTTTCATAATCAAAAATTCCTCCTAGGATTAGTTCCTCTCTATTTTGATGCAACCGAGCTGTATCGGTCAATCTTTGATAAGGTATGTTTTATCGTCATTATTTTGGGGTTCATCTTTTCCTGTTTCTCCTTTCCATATTATATCATGCAATATCCAGGCCTCTAATAGGGTTTTATTGGGTTTAGGTTGGTGCAGTTTTACCATGGAATCCTCGAGTGGATGCAGTTGATGCGAGTGGAGAATCGTGACCCGTTGGGTGGAAAAAGAACGTTAAGAACTATTTGAGGTAGGGGATTCGTTGCTTCTCTTTTGTTCTACGTGAAACTGTATTGTTAGCATGTTTTATCCCACTGGACCAAAATGGAATTGACATAATAAATATTTGAACTGGATAAATAAATTGATATCGGTCGTATGTTATTGCCCCTTGTTTTCTAGATAGTGTGATATCCATGCTTGCTTCGTTAAGCTGTTAATTCCTGATTGAAATTGGTAAAGAAGGTAAAGCTGGGAATAAATTGATAATTGTTTGGATAATGATAAAGAGGCATTAAATGAATTTGGTTCTTCTTGTTGTAATTTTATGTTAATAAAATTGGTGCAGTAAGCATGTTTATTTATTTTTGATAGCTTACTGATTAGGTTTCCCAAATTTTGGAACCTATGAATAATAAATCTGTTAATTCAAGATGGATTAAAGAACTGATTATTTGATAATTCCTTTAAGGGTTTGGAGTTACCCTCTTGATTGTTAAAGGGCCAAGAACCCAATTGACGTGATGTTTGTTTTCCTGTTGCTTGTGTTGTGATGTGAGCCTAGATGGCTGTTGTGATATGTGGGGGCATGGATACTTTTGGTTGTGGCAGCTGATGATGACTAGAGTGGTGAGATGCATCGTTTTATGCATGTGGGTGTTGGGGAGGACACCGTGGATGATGGAATGGGATGGATGTGATTGTTGGATGCTTGCTGATTCTTATTGGCTGATTATCTTCTTTTATTTTCCCCACTACTCAAGGCAGCTGGTATTGCTTACACTTCTTCCGAAAGAGGTGAAGATTCACGGGGTATGCCACATGCTTTCCATGTTTATCTTATCAAGGGAGGATGGGTTTACGCTCTTTCTATAGGCGGAAAAGACTCGACAGGTAGTACATCTACTCACCGTGCTAATTCCCCTTATGTTTAGTAGCATACAATTCTTTTCTAGAATTCCTAGGAATATGGGAATGTAATTCTGTAATTAACATTTGAATAAATGGTGTTAACCCATGGGGTTGGAGTTTGCTGGAAAATAATGATGAGGTTGTAATTTTAAAAGGACACTGGACTTTGGGTGTGATGTTAATGAATTTAATGTGGAATTGTTCATGGTTAGTTAATGTTTAAAGAATTAATTACCGTAAATTGAAACTGGTGAAAAGGGAATGAAGTAATTTATTAAATCTCTTTAAATGGTTTTGTGCTTATAAGATACCTAGTCTTAGAAGTGGCAGTCCAGAGTCCGAGAGACGTTAGCTGCAGTTGAGTCTAAGACAATGTTATGCCCATAGTGTGGTTGTGAGATATAGTATATTCTGTACTTTTTTGGTTTCTATATGATACTCCACCCTATTAGTAAGGGAAACTGACACCCTAGGGATTCTGAGCCTTGGGGGGTGTTTTCCCCAACATTCTGGTGGGAGAATGAATGGCTGACTACCCCTTTGGCCCCACTCTCTTCTCTTGGTAGATACTTGTGATGGTAGGTACAATGGCTAGTTTTTCCCATATATGTGTATAGAGGGCTATAATGGCTTGTGTTTATTCACACACATATATTATGGATATAGTATCCTATGGACTAATATAGGTGTAACGTGTATAGGCTGTGATGGCTTAAGGATCCTTACTCAGTGTATGGGATGTAATGGCTAGAGGTATAATACCTGATGTATGATACATGTTATGTGGGATATGGGGGCTACTAGAAACTACCTAGTTACTTTTCTTACATGGAAGTGGTGGTTTTTTTGCAAGAGGTGCATGTTTTGGTGCTTCGCCTAGGTGTCTGCGGGAAAACCTTTTTGGAGAGAGATGCTTAGGACGTGCGACATTGGGGAAAGCGGTAAACCAGTAGGGAAGTAGTAGCAGGGTACCCTCAATATTATTTATTATATTATGTACTATTGTATGCATTACTTGGTGAGAGTAGCCCTGGTGAGGTTGGGAACTTAGTATACCTGTTTAGGTGACAAGTTAGTTTCACTTGTTGTTCACTATGATTTAGCATGCTTTCTTTACTTTTGAATGAGAGGATTCGGGGAGGATACTACTGATTATACTATTATACTCACCCTATGTATATATAAACTGTTTTTTAGGTCACTTGGAGTAGGTTGGAGATCATGCTGGTGTTTACTAGCTTAGGGTTGTAGGAGTTGTTCGGGCTTGTGGTTGCTGCTGTTTTTTACTTTCTTTTAGTTGTAGTACTTTTGCATGACATTATATATGTTTACTTGGGATTTATTTCATCTTACTGGTTGAGTTGTAGTTGGTTGGTGTCTATCTTATCTCTCTCATCCGCATGTGTTCTCTTAGAGGGTAATTCCTCCCATTGGTGTGTTTACTATACCCTCGGTGCTAGTCGCCAACCCGAGGCCTACTGGAGGTGGGACTCAGGGGTCATTATCTCCCTTCTCACATTTCCGGCCCAGAAGGGGTACACTTTGTGGGGAGGGGGTCGTGACAATTGTATTTTTATAATAATTGAAAAAAATTTAATGATTTCAACAATAGTAAAAATAAAAATAATTTTGGTTATTTATCATGTTCCCTTAATTTTATAGACAAAAATAAAATATTATAGATGTCTTAATGGTTTATAATCTAATTACATTAGAGTCTTGTTTTTTTCAATGTCAAATTATGTGAATAGTTCATAAAGTGACATTCATAGTAATTTATGATAATTGTTCTTAATAATTTAATAAAATATCATAAAAATATTGAAATAGGACATGTAGGAATATAAATGGTCTATAATGTCATCTGTTTTTCATTTATTATCTAATTTTTACAAAATAAATAATATTATTTGTTTTAAAAATTAATTACTATACTTAATAATAAAATACTTTAATATATCAGTTATGAAAAATAATAATGTTTAAAATTAAAAATAATCATATGAAAATTTAATTTAATTACTATATTTAGATATTATACATTTTTTATTCAAATATAAAACAATTTGGAAACTTTTTTCTTGATAATAACAGAGATATTTTTTTTAATTCCAACTGTATCCTTACTTATACTTATAAAAGGACACCCCTTCTCTCCCTTTTCACCACATTGATCTATCTACCTCAACCAAAACAAATTAAAGTATATTCTAATCTTAAAAAAATTAGAGGTGGTGGTACTCCAAAAATACCACTATATCTATCCTTAATAATAGATCTAAAGGAGGTCTTTTGAATAAGAAGTAAACATCTTACCCGTACTCTTTAAATATATATATTGTTCATACTCTTGTAAATATGTAGTATTATAAATAAAATAATTAATTCAGTGTCTGCAATGTACAAAAATGTTATTTCTATCTTTAAACCACAATTATTCACTATGATTTCCATCAAATGGGAAAACAATGTGCCAGTCATGCATTCATGTGGAATTCTACCTCCACATCAAGATACAAGTAATTTTCCACCAAAATGTTTCATTACTGGTTACTGTAAAGATTTTAATGTTTATATAGGAATTTTTTTCATAATTATTCTTCTGTAATTATAATATCATATAATCCTTCTCACATTCCACTCCACTATAAAAAGATAATATCGCTCAAGATTACACGTGAACAACCACCTCTATAATGTGATGCGATTTGTTTTCTATTTTTATTTACATGGATAATATTAATGATAACTTTAATGAGTAATATATATATATATATATATATGATAAAATAATGATTTTTAATGCTAAATTTTAATTTACCATTATTTCATACCACTACTAAAATTTTAAAATAATGTCCATGCGTACATACAGCTTAACATATCCATGAATAGTGTAATTCATTTTTCAATATCAACATTTTTTTCATAATAATAACTAAGAATATAATGAATTAATACGATATTTATATCAATATAAATATTATTTATGTTATGTAACAATGTTCAATGTACACAATACAATGCTACCAAAACAATATGTTAATGAAAAAGTGAAATAATATTCACTCGAAAGAATGATTTTAATAATCATTTATTAATAAATAGGACAGAAAAGGTTATAAGTAAATTAAACATGATATTATAAATATGTATTTATGGATTTGTAATAGTTTTATAATAAATATATACTAATTTTGAGGATTTATTAAAATATATAAATCAAGTCAGACAAGAGGTATGAGTTTATTTCACAATATTATCAGTATTAGGATTATTAAGGATTAAGTGTTATCTGGGAAAATTATTTGATTTCATTATTAAAAAAAATAAATTTCCCCTCATATGATAATTTTAAAAAAATAAATGCTTTTCTTTGATTGTATTTTTTATGTACTCATAATACAGTTGGAATTATTTTAGGAAAAATCAATATTGTTTTTATTTCAGTTAAGAATATTTTCCTTCCATTTATAGGTTTTCATTAAAATGATTTCATGAATGGGTTTACTATTCTACAATGAATTATTAAATCTTTTTTTACCTATGTTTGAATTAATAAATAAATCAAAGGGAATCTTCATGTATTTTTCAAATGAATAAAATTTATACTAATGGTGTGAACCCAATCTTTTTTTAACATACTCACAACGAATATAATCTCCCACATTCATGAAAAATAATTTCTTTAAATATTATTTGATAGTTTTACATGTTTCATTTCAATGAAATTGTTTTCCATATTAATTTGAAATTCTGTAGATTTTTAATACATGAATGAAAATGATATTATCCTTCAAAAATATTTAATTGATATTTTAAATGTACTCTTATATATTTCAATTACCTATGAAGAATATTATGATTTAAAAAAGAATATTATCTATTTATACCATCCATGATATTTCTCAGGATAGTTTATATTCAGTTTTTTTGGGAATAAATTTATATGTTTCATGGTAGTTCTATGAATACAGAAAGTAATTGATTGTTATGTCATGTTGATTAATATGATTTTTTATTCAAATTATGAATGAACAAGAAATATTATGGAATCGATGGGGACCAATACTATATAACCCCTATATCTATTAGTAGGACTTATGAGACAAAACATGTTGGGTGTTCTTTGATGGACTTACCTGTATTTGAATATGCCTTGGAATGAGTCTCCAACAGTGTGTTTATGATATACATAAGTAAGTATTCTATCATTAGGAAACTAGTTACTGATGTCAATTTGATTATATTAATAGTTATGATATCCATGGATATAATTTATGCTCAGGATATTATTTCTATAAAATGATTTAAGAAAAATATATTCAAGATTTATTCTTCTTCATGACTAAGTTATTGATTCAATGAAATGTTTTATTTATTTATTTTACACACCATATTGATCATACCATATTTACTCATGATAGATTCCACTGTACGTAACCCTTACAAACCATTTAATCACATCCTTATTTTTTTTCCTTTCCCCATGATATATAGAAGGAATATTTGAATGTGTTCAAGGATGAAAAAAATATATTTTCACCATGTTGTATATTATGTTTTCAGTGTAATGTGAGATTCAAGTATGTTTCTATTTTACAAAGACATATAAACTATTTTGGTCATTTAGGACATGCTCACTTGTATCTTATTCCAATGAAATAAAGTGACCACCGACTCTAGGATAATTGAATTGTTGTATTTTGAATATTGAATGACTAATATTATTAAATTATTTTAAAACAATAACTTAACACCTTTGGATGTTATGATGGAATTGGATAGTATCCATTTAATGTCACCACTGCATCAAATTGGATTCCTAGATATTAACTAAAAACCTCAAAACAACCAACAAAAAAATATTTATATAATAAATTAATAATAAATAATAATAAAGGATTATTGATATTAAATAAATATAAATAATAATTGAAACCAATAGATTAATGACTTCATGAATTAAAAAATATTCTTTTGGATAATTCAAAAAAATTCCAGATTCAAGGTATGATGTTTTTCTACTCTATGAAATTAGTTTGGGTATGTTATTTATCACTATATATAATTTACTATTCATATTTTTACATTTTATTTTTAATATATTATTTATGAAAATCTCATATAAATATACCATTATGTTCTCTCTTTATTTTTTTGGGATATGAATGTCTCTCCATGTCCCGCTTCTAATATTTTCATTAAATTTAACAGTATAAAGGAAATAAATCAATTTAATATTCCATTTCATCTTCCACTCTTAGAACTATTTTTTTCTATCAATGAATTTCAAATATTATATTTTAAAATAAAACATGTTGGATTATTTTTGGATTCCATGAAATCATATTCACGTATCACTTTTTATGACTGTTTTTCACATTCAATGAATGTGAAAATTTAATTTTGATTTCATAAAATTATCTTTATCTAATATTATTATTTTCATTATTTATTAGAATAATTTTTAAATCCCTTGATCCTTTATTTGATAATTTTTATCAATATTTCACAATCCAATTGTTTTTGGTATGAAACATGATACCTCGATGGTTAATGATATATATATATATATTTTGATACCGATTTCATTAGCATGTTTTTATGTGATCTATATGCTTAATTTATATTACTTTTTTATGGGGAACATATATACATCACATATTATAAAAAGGGGGGGCCTAAATTTATATATCCTCCAATAAGTTAGGGAATTATTTATATCTCATTAGATCATTATGTTCATGATTTATTTGGTTAGATTTATCCATATATTTTTGATGTATTTTCTATAGAGACCCAAATCATTAAAATAATAATTAATATATCATTTTAAAACAAATATACATAGTCAAACAACTCAAAAAGTTGATAGATTTAGTGACTTTGGAATATTATGTTCATAAAATATTACTACGTATAAAAATATAATCTTTATATAAATAATTCATTATAAGATCCTAAAATGTTTTATAATATTCAAAGAAATTTAAATCTCATGAGGATACACATCACATAAATGGTCAGTTAAAATCTATATAGGATAGGAATAATATGATTAAAAGGATACATGAATAACATGATAACATGGGATAAAAAATAATTATCAAATCATGAGCACAATATCATAATCAATAAAAATTGAAAATATATGAAAATAAGTAAAATGTGGCACATAAATATTAACAAAAAACATAAATTTGTGGATAATGTAAACCAATTCTTGATCACAAAAAATTAAGAACAAGATAAGTATCATGTTTTCACATGAGATTTTGTAAAATGCAAATTCCATCATGTACACATAATATTTTTCGATGATATAAAAAATACCATTTTTATACAAGGGATATATAATTCAAAAACCACATAATATATCAATTCATGTAAAATAAAAAGATTTACATATTGGTAAGATAGGAAATTTTTTAAATGAATCATTAATTACAATATGAAATACTCTTGATGAAAATGGGAATGGGGTTCATAGATAATTTTATAGCATCAAAGTTGGTGTAATAAATTGAATGATTTGTAGGTAATCATAAATTTAATGGAAAATTTATTATATTGACACATAATATTTTCTATTATAAAGATATAAAGTAAAATTAATGAGTTATGAAAAAACAATATCGTAATGGAAATAAAATAAGGGGTGAACCAAGAAAAATTACATTAAAATGATTTATCAAATGAAGATGAAGAAATATTGATAAGGTATGTATTTCTCATAGATGAATAATTTAGTGAAATTAATGATTAGATATTAGGTTTTAGGAAATTATTTTATATGAAAATTTTAAAAAACGAGAGTTAATGTAACATCCCGAGTCCGGAGCCCCTCCAATGGTGCCCCGTACCCGGTTCGCCACATGAACTCAAGCACGTTTCCCCGAACGCGAGAGGCTCCCGACTAGCAGTGAGGGCCTTGGTGAGTCGGTGGGGAAACTATGCCCTCATTCGGTAAGGTATACAAGGTAAGAAACAACAATAAACAGTGGAAGCAGTAAACAACATGCATAACAATAGAAACCAAACAGCGGAAGCAATGTAGATATATAACAATGATGACAATAATGCAGCAGGTACAAGTATCTATGGAAAATAGAAAACACAACAACGTGCTGGAATACGACTGAAACCAAGTACAAAAGAAAAACAAGAAAAGCTCCTCAGCATCGCAAGCCATGACTGGGTCCCATTATCCCCAGATCCTTGTGCAGTCAAGATCCTGAAGTAGAAGGGCGCTTGCCCTTGTCTATACCTGCAGTAACATAGTCTGCTTGGGCCCAAAAGCCTGGCCCAAACAGGGTGTGACATACAATCCCAGTAGGCAACCACCCAAAGATCTGTGCCTAACATTCAATGAATACATGGCAGTACTAAAACAAGAAGTATTAAACAGAAAACCACAAAACAGCTACAATCCACAGCTCTAACAAGTAAGTCACACAAGTGAGCAGTCAATAACAAGAAGTAAACAGGTGACCCTCTGGGTAGCTCTCACAGTCTAACCCCTATGGTTTAACCTCTAATAACTAGAAACCCTCTGGGAGGCACACACAGTCTCACCCCTCTGGTTCAGCTACATAATTAAGCATACTCTCTGGGGAACCACTCACCGTCAATTCCCCCTATAGTCTCGTATCGTGCTAAAGGCTCTCTGGGGAAGCACTCAACATCAATTCCCCCTGTGGCCAGCGTCGTAGTTAAAAGAATCTCTGGAGAATCCCTTCTGTCAATTCTCCACTTGTTCTCGCATCGCGATTTAAAAGTCACTCTGGAGAAGCCCTTCCGTCAATTCTCCCTTTTGTCTGCTACTCTAGGTTCTCACAGTCCTGAGTAACTAAACAAGCTCAGCGCGTGTATATTGTCCAAGTAAACCTCAAGAACTACTTGGCTATCAACTAAGGCTCAACAACAAAAGTAAAACAACAGTCCAAAATCCTACAACTAGGCATTGAAATGAAAACTGAGCACAAACAAAATACTCTAATCACAAGTAATAACCTCTACTAAAGCAATCAAGAAAAGCAGGAAAGCAGCAAGGGCAAAACAGGAAACACACAATACCCCGTTCAAGGGTATTGGTGGAATTTGCACATAATATTCATCAACTTTCAACCGAAAGGCACAAACAACCTACCTCGATCCGAGGAGATCGATATACGTGAACCTCGACAAAAGATTCCCCTTAGAACGACGTAGATCTGAGAAAACACACAAAATGTTCATCCCACGATAACTTGGAAACAAGGAGGAATCATGCAACAAGGCTAAAGAAGAAGGAAGAACTCACCCATGCGATTCCAACGCAACTGCCCATGCTCGAATCAGAGAACGGATGGCGAGGCGGTCGTCCGTCGAAGATCCGGCTGTACGGTTGCTCCCGGACGGTTGAAAACTGAAGAAGAAGATGAATATGGGGGTTAGACGCGACCCCGGTCCGTTTAATGAAAAAAAAAGAAAGTACACGACGTGTAATTTTGGAATACACGACGTGTACTTCAAATTTTCCATACTCTGAAATAACCGGCCTCCACCTCAGCCTTACACACTGTGTGTGTGGCCCGGACACGACCAACACACAGCTTCGAGACGAGGAAAGAGTACACGACGTGTACTTCTGAAATTTCCAGAAAATTCATTTTTTCACAAAAACTCCAGAAAAAAGGAAAACATACCTAAAAAGAGATCCGGGTTCTTACAAACTTCCCCCCTTAAAGAAATTCGTCCCCAAATTTCCCTAATGAGGCAGAGAAGGAGAAACCCCGAACAGCTCCGGCCACTGTGATCATACATCAGCCTCCCTCTCCCAGGTCTCGTCCTGTACTCGCCCGTGCTGCCATAGCACTCGTACTAGAGGAACAGACCACCCACGGATAACCTTTGTACTACGATCAACAATCCGGATAGTATGCTCCTCGAACGATGCATCCGCTTCAAGCTCGACTTCCTCAGGATGAAAGATGTGAGACGGGTCTGAAAAGTAATGTCGGAGCTGAGAGATGTGGAAGACGTCGTGCATGGCCCGATACCTCTGAGGTAGTTGCAACCGATAGGCAACCGGACCCACTCTCTCCAAGACCTAAAACGGCCCGACGTACCATGGTGAAAGCTTACCCTATCTCCGAATCCTCTTGTGCCCCAACCTCGGTGCGACACGTAGGAAAACCTGATCACCGATCTTGAATGCCAGAGGTTGTCTCCACTAATCAGCATAAGACTTCTACCGAGACTGCACTATAGCCATCCTCTTCCGAATCATCTCTATCTGCTCTGAAGTCTCTGGAACAAGACGAGGTCCCAGCAAAGCTGCCTCTCCTGCCTCCATCCAGCATAAGGGTGATCGACATGGCCTACCGTATAAAGCCTCTTATGGATCCATCTGAATGGTCACCTGGAAAATGTTGTTGTAGGCAAACTCCACCAGAGGAATATGCTTCTCCGAAGAACCGTCAAAGTCAAGGATGCAGGCTCAGAGCATATCCTCAAGCACCTGGATCGTACGCTTGGACTGGCCGTCAGTCTGGGGATGGTAAGATGTACTCAAAAGTACCTGTGTACCCAAGGCCTTCTGAAGTCCCTGTTAGAACCGAGAGGTAAAGCGCAAATCTGTGTTTGAAACAATAGAGCGCGGAACTCCGTGCAGACAAACAATCTCACTGATGTACAGTCATCCCAGATCATCGACACTGAAGGTCTCCTTGATCGGCAAGAAGTGAGCAACCTTCGTAAGTCTGTCGACGACAACCCAAACAACATCGTTCCCTTGGGGTGATATCAGCAACCCGGTCACGAAGTCCATTGCAACATCGTTCCACTTCCACTCCGGAATGGGTAACTGCTGTAAAAGGGCTGCTGTTCGCTGATGCTCTGCTTTCACCTGCTGAAAATTAGAAAATCTCAAGACAAAACCAGAAACATCCTTCTTCATACCAGGCCACTAGTATTGGCGATGAAGGTCCCGATACATCTTGGTGACGCCAGGATGAACTGCCCAAACAGAGGAGTGGAAATCCCACATCAGCTCCTCGCGTATGTCTGTTGGAACCCATACACGTCCCTGGAAGTGCAAGATCTCATCCTCACCCACTGTCCATCCAGGAAGAGGGTCCCCTCCTGACACACTCTCTCGCAGGACTAAGCCTTTTGAGTCTGATAGCTGCCTCATTCGTACCCGATCAAGTAGCGTGGAGGTAACAACTACGGAAGATAGAAAAGTCGACCCCCGTCTGTCATGAACCTCCAGATACATCTCAGAGAATAGAGACATCAGCTGCCACTCACTACTGGCCTCCTGAACTGCCTGAATTTGAGTTCTCCTGCTCAACGCATCAGCCACGGTGTTGCCCTTTCCCGGCGTATAGGCGAGCTCGAAATCAAAAGACTGAATATACTCGACCCACCTGCGTTGCCTCAGATTCAGATCACACTGAGTGAAGATATACTTAAGACTCTTGTGGTTATTGAAGACCACAAAGTTCTCTCTTAGAAGATAATGTCTCCAACAGCGCAAGGCATGAACAACAGCTTCCAACTCCAGATCGTCCGTAGGGTAGTTCCTCTCATGTGGCCTCAACTGTCGAGACCCATATGCAATGACTCCATCTCCCTTCAAAAGCACAGCTCCCAGCCAGATACCCAAAGCATCATAATAAACAGTGTAGCTCTTGCCTGGATCTGGAAAGACTAGTATCGGTGCTGACGTCAACCTCCCTTTCAGCTCCTAAAAGGATGAATCACAAGAATCTGACCATAAGAACTTCGCCCCCTTCTTGGTCATACCTGTCAAAGGTGCTTCTAGACGATAAAAGTCCTGAATGAAGTGTCTGTAGTATCCAGCCAGCCCTAGGAAACTCCGTACCTCAAAGACGTTCTTCAGCTGCTCCCAGGAAACTACAGCTCTCACTTTCTCTGGGTCCACTGATACTCCTGCCTCTGAGATGATGTGACCCAAGAAGTGAATCTGATCCATCCAGAAGTGGCACTTAGAGAGTTTAGCATAAAGACGATGTTCTCTCAGTGTACTCATAACGATCTCAAGATGCGTGGCATGGTCGTGTCGAGTGTGAGAGTACACCAAGATATCATCCACGAAGACCACGAAAAATGAGTCCAAGTAAGGATGGAACACTCGGTTCATCAGTGCATTGAAAACTGCAGGCGCTTTTGTGAGGCCGAACGGCATGACTGTATACTCGTATAGACCATAACTGCTCCTGAAGGCTGTCAAAGGTATATCTGATGGTCTAACACGCAACTGATGATAACTGGACATCAATTCGATCTTCGAGAACACCCGGGCTCCTCGAAGCTGATCGAAAAGGTCATCAATCCGCGGCAAGGGATATCAGTTCTTGACTGTCAACTGGTTCAACTTCCGATAATCCACACAAAGCCGAAGGGTACTGTCTGCCTTCTTCGCAAACAGAACAGGAGAACCCCAAGGAGAAGTACTGGGTCGAATGAAACCCTTAGCCTGTAGCTCCTCCAACTGCTTCTTGAGCTCCTGCAACTCAGGTGTGGCCATCCTATATGGAGGAATGGACACCAGTTCCGCTCCTGGCACGAGCTCAATAGAGAAGTCTACCTCACGCTCTAGAGGCAAACCTGAAAAGTCCTCTGGAAAGACATCCCTGAAGCGATCCACCACTGGAGGAAAGTCCAACTGTGGAGTCCCCTGATCATCCAGATAAAGACTATCAATCTGGGCTGTCACCCCTCCTAGCCCAAGATGCTCGAGTCCCGCCTGACTCGCCCTAACGTCCCATTCGCCACTATGAAGGAAAGATTCAACTTCTGGTGAAATGAAACTGACTCTGCGGCGATAACAGTCAACGACTTCCTGAGAGGGAATCAACCAGTCCATGCCAAGAATGATATCTTAGCCTATCATCTCCCGGAAATAGAGATCCCATAAGAAGCGATACCCTACAACCTCGAGAGGGCACTCTCTACACTGGCGTACACTAGATGTCCTCGTCCCCAAGGGTGTGTCTAGTGTCAACGAGTCCGCAGAAGAAAAGATGCATAGTCCAAGGCTCTCCATAATAGAAATAGAGATAAAGCTATGCATAACACCAGTATAGAAAAGGGCTGAAGATAAAACTGAGGCTACTAAAATCGTACCTCGAACAGTAGAAGGTCCGGGATCCTGCTCATGATAAGTCTGCTCCACAGTGAAAGAATGGCCTATACCACGGCCCTGCACCCCTGGCTGACCACTCTGAGCTGAACCGCCCTGCTGGTGCTGAGGAACTGGTGGCTGACCACCATGGCCACGACCTCCACCTCAGCCCGAATGGCCGGAAGAACTCCAGTTCCTCGACTGGTGAGAAACTGGCGGTGCTGCCCCTGAACGAGGAGTCATGGAAGAACCCCGATCACCTGCTGCTGGTGAGAAAACCTGGCAGAAATACTGAAGGTGACCCAACTTTCCGCAAGATCGGCACTCCACGGGGTCTCTCTGGCACTGCGGCCTCGTGTGCCCTGTCTGGCCACACTGGTAGCACGTCACCTGGCTACCTGATGATGCGTCTTGCTTCCTCTAATCACCGCGCGTAGGCTTCCTACGGTGCTTCTTGCTGTCATCTGAAGTAAAGCTAGCTCTGGAAGCAGAACCACCCTGACTCGCATCTCTAGAGTCTCTCAGATTGCACTCCGCAATCAGTGCCTAGTTGACGATGGAAGTAATGGAAGTCAGCTGGAAGATGTTCACCTGTGAGAGAATCTCCCTCCTGAGTCCATCCTCAAACTTCCTCGCCAAGAACACCCCAATCCCATCCCGAAGGGGTGTAAAACTCTGCAGCTCAGTGAAACAGAAGGAATACTCCATGACAGATAGAGTATCCTTTTCTAAGCTCATGAACTCTCAGGCTCGATTGGACCTCAGGGTCTCTGGGTAGAAGTAGTCATAGAACACGCACTGGAACTCCTCCCAAGTCATAGACTACTGCTGACCCGCCTGTGAGATCACCTCCCACCACCTCTTGGCGGAGTCTCGGATCATGTAGGTGGTGAGCTTGACCCGCCTCTCTGGAGGCGTCTCCAGATGCTCGAAGATAGTCAGCATGGATTCCAGCCATGACTCTAAAGCCTGAGGTCCTCCCTCCCCTGAGAACGTGGGAGGATGCTGTTGCTGAAAGACCCGCGTCAAGTCTGCCATAGACGAGGCAGGAGGCGGTGCTCCCTAGAAGGCCTGCATCATCCTCATGAAACCTTCCCTGAACTGCGCATCGGCGCCTGCAACTGGTACGACAACCGGTGCCAAGGCTGGCTCGGCTGGGGGATCGATAGGAAGTCCCCGATCAGCCCTGTCCGGCGTCTGATCACTGCCTGACGACAGACGTACGACCGAAGGACGTCTTCGAGGCATAACTCTGAAAGATCAAAAGCACACCTTGGATTAGGAAAACAAGGACAGAGAACACAAGAGTACAAAACGGGAACAGGGGAAGAAAAACACACAAGATTGAAAAAACACGACTACACGACGTGTATAAAACTACACGGCGTGTCTTCTTAAACCACTGACATGGGCGTGTTCTCCTGCCCCTCAAGTAGTGTACACTACAAACTACACGGCGTGTTGACCCCCACACACGGCGTGTACTTGAAAACTATTCCCCTACCTGAGTCTCCTTACCCGGCTAACCCACACGGTCCGACTCAACCCGAGACTACATGGCGTGTTCGAAACAAACACGACGTGCACTAGACAAGGCTCCAGCGGTCCGTGTTGTTGAGTACATGGCCGGGTACTTGGGAAAGACTACACGGTGTGTTCCTAATAAAAACAGAGTGTGGAAAGGAAGGTAAATCTGACCCGTGTTGTTTGTGACACGGCCGGGTACCTGGACAAGACTACACGGCGTGTTCCCTAAGGACACGACGTGTTCTACCCGAGCTTCCCCAGCCCATGTTGTTAGTGACACGGCCGGGTAAACAGCTCTGAACTCACACGGCATGTACCAATGGTAAACGGTGTGTTCCCGAAGTTACTCCCACGACACCGTGTTCTACTCACACAGTCAGTGAAATGACCTGAAAACTACACAACACGTATCTAAAAAGTACACGCCATGTATTCTGGGTTTTTCTGGGCAGTAGCTCAGAAACTACGCAGAATTCAAGAAATACTAGAACAAGGGAAAAGGTGCCAAATTCTGATCCGTGAGGGCCCATAACACCTCAAGAACCAAAATTTGGCGTTCTCTTTAAGCAAGGAACAAAGCAACAGTTTTCTAACACAACAATAGATAATCTATCAAACAACTATCACAACAGCATGCATAATCTACACAAAGTCTATCACAACAACATGCAATCGCTAATGCATTCTAGATGGCATGGTAAGAATGCATGACATGTGATTTCTACAAGTGCCTATATGATGCTTGAGATGGAATACCCTCATCTCATCGGGTTGTGACAGAAATAGAACCGAAATATCAAAACAATAACCGCACAAGTCATATGAATCACTCTAGGTGAAAACATAACAACCATAAAATCTCAAAACCAGAAAACTACAATTAACGAGGTAGTATGGCTTTTCCCTGTACACGGGTTAGCTACTCCCGAGCACAGCTTAATGTCAAGTACCGAATCCATCCTATCCCTAGCTAAGGTCTCCAAACAGTAAATCAAGAGAAAAGAACTCCTCTGATACCACTTTGTAACGTCTCGAGTCCGGATCCCCTCCACTGGTGCCCCGTACCCGGTTCGCCACATGACCTCAAGCGCGTTTCCCCGAACGCCAGAGGCTGCTGACTAGCAGCGAGGGCCTTGGTGAGTCAGTGGGTAAACTATGCCCTCATTCGGTAAGGTATACAAGGTAAGAAACAATAATAAACAGCGGAAGCAGTCAACAACATGCATAACAACAGAAACCAAATAGCGGAAGCAATGCAGATATATAACAATGATGACAATAATGCAGCAGGTACAAGTATCTATGGAAAACATCAAACAAAACAACGTGCTAGAATACAACTGAAACCAACTACAAAAGAAAAACAAGAAAATATCCTCAGCATCGCGAGCCACGGATCGGTCCCATGCTCCCCAGCTCCTGGTGCAGTCAAGATCCTGAAGTAGAAGGGTGCTTGCCCTTTTCTATACCTGCAGTAACATAGTTTGCTTGGGCCCAAAAGCATGGCCCAAACAAGGTGTGAGATACAATCCCAGTAGGAAACCATCCAAAGATCTGTGCCTAACAGTCAATGAATACATGGCAGTACTTAAACAAGAAGCAGTAAACAGAAAAGCACAAAACATCTACAATCCATAGCTCTAACAAGTAAGGAACACAAGTGAGCAGTCAACAACAAGAAGTAAATAGGTGACCCTCTGGTAAGCTCTCACAGTCTAACCCCTATGTTTAAACCTCTAAGAACTAGCAACCCTCTGGGAGGCACACACAGTCTCACCCCTCTGGTTCAGCTACGTAATTAAGTAGAATCTCTGGGGAATCACTCACCGTCAATTCTCCCTATAGTATCGTATCATGCTAAAGGCTCTCTAGGGAAGCAATCAACGTCAATTCCCCCTGTGTCCCGTGTCGTAGTTAAAAGAGTCCTTAGAGAAGCCCTTCCGTCAATTCTCCACTTGGTCTCGCATCGTGATTTAAAATACACTCTGGAGAAGCCCTTCCGTCAATTCTCCCTTTGGTCTGCTACTCTAGGTTCTCACAGTCCTGAGTAACTAAACATGCTCAACGCGTGTATATCATCCATGTAAACCTCAAGAACTACTTGGAAATCAACTAAGGCTCAACAGCAAAAGTAAAACAACAGTCCAAAATTCTATAACTAGGCATGGAAAAGAAAACTGAGCACAAAAAAAATACTCTAATTACAAGCAATAACCTCTATTATAGCAATCAAGCAAAGCAGGCAAGCAGAAAGGGAAAAACAGGAAACACGCAATACCCCGTTCAAGGGTATTGGTGGAATTTGCATATAATATTCATCAACTTTCAACCGAAAGGCACAAACCACCTACCTCGATCTGAAGAGATCGATATACGTGAACCTCGTCGACAGATTCCCCTTAAAACGATGTAGATATGATAAAACGCACAAAACGTTCATCCCATGATAACTTGGAAACGAGGAGGAATCAAGAAACAAGGCTAAAGCAGAAGGAAGAACTCACCTCTGCGATTCCAATGCAATTTCCCGTGCTCGAATTGGAGAACAGACGATGAGGCGGTCGTTCGTCGAATATCTGGCCGTACGGTCGCTCCCGGACGGTCGAAAACTGAAGAAGAAGATGAATATGGGGGTTAGACGCAACCTCGATCCATTTAATGAAAAAATAAATAAATTACACGGCGTTTACTTTTGGAGTACACGGCGTGTACTTCAAATTTTACGTACTCCGAAATAACCGGCCTCCACCTCAGCCTTACACACCGTGTGTGTGGCCCAGACATGGTCAGAACACGGCTTCGAGCCGGGGAAAGAGTACACGGCGTGTACTCAGAAAGTACACGACACGTACTTATGAAATTTCTAGAAAATTCATTTTTTCTCAAAAACTCCAGAAAAAAGGAAAACATACCTGATAAGAGATCCGGGTTCTTATAGTTAATATAAGGACCCTGAAATATTACATTAAATAATCATGAATTTTAGTCAAGAACTCTCTTCCTTTAATATTGAAGATCATTTCAAGTTTATTTTTTTAGATAATTGGTATATAATACATATATAACACTCCACATTCTTATAGAGAAGATACCACATAAATAATATCCATTTCTTCTAAAAATATACTTTTCAAATAAAATATGATTTCTTGAAAAAATATTCATAATATTTATCTGGGATTACTTCATTGTATTAAAAAACCTTATAACATATGAAAATCATTTAAAAACATTTTACGAGCACAAAAAGTTCAGAAAGGGATATAAAAAGAAGAAAATAAAACATTAGTCCATGAATACTTGTAAATGCCTGAAATAATTTAAAAAAAACATACTTATCACCCATATATACTTACTTTGTGAAACACGAGATTCCCAAAAACATAATGAAAATAAATATAACCATAAAGTTATATTTGGGGATTACTTACATAATATTTTAACCCTCTCGACTACCTTATAATTTGTAACACTCAATGATACGTTACAATCTGTGTAACCATCGTCGTTACACTTTGAGTAACCATACAGATGACCTAAAACATACAGAAACCCAATGAATTGGAGGAAGATATATTTACCAACCATCATCATAAAAAATCTCTAATAACCAGAACATAATAATAAAACATGAAAAATTGCATAAAAACATTTAATTTTAATTTTGTAAAATATAAATTTAAAAGTGGATTTTAAAAGGAAACCCCCTCAAAAATATCATATAATTAAAGTGATACTTAATAGAGTTGAAAAAAAATGTATATACACTACAAATACACATTATTAAACATAATATAAACAAAATTTATCTCACAAAAATTTTAATACCACATAAATAATGAAGTATAATGTTAACCCAAAGAATGAAAATCAGGTTATGAATTCCCTAACCTCGGGTTTTTCTTACTTCAAACTCATATTAACATCCTAAATAATGATTAAAAGAGTGTTATTAATATCTTGATGAAACATTTTCATGTTTATAACACCTTATATGATCATTTAATAAAATCATTTTACCCTTTAATATTTTTATTTTGTTCCCTTCATTGTTTTGGGTTCGTTCACTACATGATTTCCATGGCATGTTTGAATTCGATTTTCTTTTAATATGGAAATAAAATTATAGAAGTGGAAATAATTGGTATTCACATGTTTACAGATTATATAATGATACCATATATCATTTTTTATCATATATTATGATGGATCATTAGATAAAATATTAATGGTGTTTGTTTAGATCATTTTTGGTGGTTCCTTGATAATCATGATCTTGTTTCATTATATAATTTAATTTCATGAATAGAAGTTCATTACAGAACATACATTAGGTTACCAAATAAAAATTTCATTCTATTTCAGCCATTAAAAGGGTTTTATAGTCATCTTTGAAGGATATAATGGATATTGAAAACACATCGTCTATGATTTTGGTAAATCGACACATTGTGGATGGGGTTTTTATTTTTATAACAAGAGGGAGAGGAGAGGAAGGAATATGGTGAATCATTTACATGAACATGGTAACATACAGAATATATATGATTATAGATATTTCATACCTCCGGGATAAGTTGAGGAAAGAGAGTATGTGAAAATAAAGGAATTGGAATGAAAACTGATGAAAAAGGAATAAAATTCTTACCTCTTAATATATTCTCCTTGATACCCCCCTTAGGGCCTTTCGTTTTAGCCTTTTGGTGATAATAGAAGCTCTAGGACATAGGGAATAGCCTCGTGGAGTGGATTTGTTTGATCTTAGACAATTATCATGTCATGAGAGGTGTGAGAAGAATAAGGGATTGAGGGTGGTATTTATAGTGGAGGAAAGGAGGGAATTTACATTATTTTAATCATTATTTTAATTTTTTGCTCAAGACTATGATTAGTCTTGATTCATATGACCAAAAATTTTAAAACATTCACGTGATTTCAAAAAATTAGTCTTACATCAGCTTTTCATCACTGATGATGTAGTAAAACAATTATATTGTATTTATCCTAATTTGTCATATTTTACTATTCATAAAATATTCAAGAATTTCAGAAAAATAACAGAAATTCACCCTAACTATTTTTCGACATGTTAAATTCAAAAATGAACCCCATTTATTGAAAATAATTTTCTAAATATTATTAATTTAATTTTTTAAATAAAATCATAATTTATTCAAAAATATCAATTTTACATATATATCTCATTTTTGAACACCTAGAAAAATTAATCATGATGTCATTATCTTAAAGCCTAATGAAAATAATAATAATACAATCTAATATTCATCAGGGTCATATTTCTATTCATATAACTATTCATAATGGTATGTTAATATTAACCAAAAACCATGTTGGTTCCTTTAGACTCTAAATTTTCATACTCATCAAAACTGTAGATCACTGTTTTTCGATAATCAAAACATAAAAGAAGAAAAATTATTTTTAAAGGATACTTATAAATATCTACTTAAAAAAAGATTCATCCATCTAAAATTGTTTTTAAAACCTTGGGGTGCTACATTATACCCTCGTATAAATTGTGCCATTGCTATTCTATTTACTTATTAATCAAGTGAGGGTACCTTTCCTTCATAACATTTTCAGATTCAAATGTTGCTTCTTCTACCATGTAATTGCTCCAAAAAACATCTACATAGAGGATTACTTTATTCAACAATACATGTTCTGTTAGATCAAGAATCTGAATGGGTTTCTCTTTATAAAAAAGGTTCTCTTCTAGGTGAAATGATTCTGGGCTCAAAACATGAGATGAATCTGGCACATACTTTCTCAACAATGCAACATGAAGAAAATTATGTACATGAGAAATAATCAGAGAAAAATCTACTTGGTAAGAGACTAGTCCAACCTTATTCAAGATTTCATAAGGTCCAATGAGCCATGTAATTATATTTCCTTTCTAACCAAATTCATAACACTCTTACATGGTGAGATTCTAAGAAAAACATGGTCACCTACCTTGAATGAAAAGTCTTTCCTCCTACCATGTGCATAACTTTTCTGTCTGCTCTTAGCTGTCCTCATGTATTGCTGGATCATCATCACTTTCTCAACCACTTACTCTACTAATTCGGGTCCCACCAAATTTTTTCCTTGATTTCAACCCAAAATCTGGAGTTCGACACTACTTCTCATACAATGCCACAAAAGGTGCCATCTATATACTGGAATGAAAACTGTTATTATAAGAAAACTAAAATAAATAAAGATACTGATCCAAGTTTTTCTAGTAGTCAATTGAACATGTTTGAAGCATATCCTCAAAATTCTAAATCATTCATTCATACTACCCATCTAATTAAGGATGAAAAGCTGTACTGAAATTTAATTTTGTTCCAATGACATATGAAAGACCATCCAAAATTGAGAAGTGAACCTAGGATCCCAGTCAGATAAAATGGAAAGAGTAACTCCATTTAACATGACAATATCTTTGAGGTATAGTTGAGAATGTTGATCCAAATACATTTTATATAAAATAAAAAGAAAATGTGAATATTTTTGTAGCCGATCAATAACAACCCAAATCACATTGTTACCTCAAGAAGTCTTAGGTAGTCCCCCCAAAAAGTCCATGGATACATTCTCCCATTTGAACTTTGGCACTGGAAAAGGTTGAAGCATCCCCTTAGGTATCTTTTTCTCTACTTTAACCAATTAACATGTCAAATATTTCATGGTAAAATATATAATATCTATTTTTATTCCATCTCACCAAAAGTACTCCTGAATGTCTCTGTACATCTTTGTACTAGCAGGATGAACTGAAAATGGAGAACTATGACCTCACACCACAAATCTTTCTTCAACCAGGAATAAAAAGGCACACAAAACCTTTTACAAAATCATAAAACACAATCTTTATTAAGGTTAAATTATATCCACTTACCCATTTTAACAAATTATACCTTTTTATGTTGCTCACGATATTCCTTCTGGGATTCCATAATTCTATCTGATAATGACGACTGCACTGAAACCTAAAACAAAATAGAGGTATTTTCTGCACCAATAACTTCTAATCCAAAATTCATAAAATCAGTAATCAAGGGATTATGTTCCAAACATAACATGGTTAATGATGAATGATGTTTTCGACTCAAGGAATCCTTCACTTTGTTTCCATTTCCAGGATGGTAATTGATGGTGCAATCATAATAATTTCATGCCATCTTCTCTAGCCCATGTTTAATTCCTTCTGAGTGAATATATACTTCAATCATTTATGGTTAGTATATATTTTACATTTGGTTCCGTATAAATTATGTCTCAAAATTTTAAAATCAAAAACCAAAGATTCCAATTCCTAATCATGGGTGGGTTAATATAACTCATGAGGTTTTAGTTGACTTAAAGAATAAGTAATTACATGATCATTTTTCATCAGAACACAACTAAATCCCTTCATTGAAGCAACGATATAGATGAAAAACTCACCATTTCAGGAAGGCAAGGCCAAAACTGGAGAATTCACCAATCTCTTATTTAGTTCCTGAAAACAAACAACACATTCTTCTGTCTAAATAAATTTAACCCCTTTTCGTGTTAACTTAGTTAGTGGTCAAGATAACCGGGAATTTGTTTTACAACCCATTAGTAATGACATGCTAATATAACAAAACTATGAATCTATGTAATATTTTTAGGACTTGGACATTCACCAAACACTTTTTTTGGAAGGATCGATTATTATTCCATCCTTATTTACAATGTGCCCAACAAATGAAATCTTTTGAAACAATAAATCACACTTTATGAATTTTCTATTCATATTACTTTCCATTAAGGTTTGAAAAACAACCCTTACATTATTTTCATACTCTTATTTACAATTATAAAATACCATAATGCCATCAATAAACACAACTAAAATTTTATTCAGGAACTCGTAAAAAATATTTTATTCATAAGATCCATAAATATAGTAGGTTCATTAGTCAACCCAAAGAGCATAAAAAAATTCATAATTCCTATATCTAGTATGAAAAGTTGTTTTTGGGATGTCATCCACCTTCACCTTTAGCTAATGGTATTAGGATCTCAAGTTAATCTTGGAAAAGTACTGAGCTCCCTGTAGCTGATCAAACAAGTCATCGATATGAGGCAACATATACTTGTTTTTTATAGTGATGTTATTCAAATATTTATAATCAAAACAATGTCTCATGGAACCATATTTCTTTTTAACGAACAAAAAAGGATCATCCCATGGTTAAGTACTAGGACGAATGGAGCCTTTATCAAGCAACTCCTACATCTAATTTTTCAGTTCAATAAGTTCCATTTGAGCCATTCGAGTAGGGGGTTATGAAATTGGATTAGCATTAGGAACTTATTTAATTGTGAATTTGGATTCCCAATCTGGTATGAGACTGGGTAACTCATCCAGAAAAACATGAAGGTATTCATTTACCACTAACACATCATTAATCTGAATAGTTTCATTTTTTTCAATAATATGAGCAAGATAACATCCATTTTCCATCTTTCAACAATTTCTCAGCTTCCTAATATGTTATCAACTATACGGGTTCATTATTTTATACAAACTAAAACTATTTTTGAAAACAACTTATTTAGATCTATAGTTAATCTTAGCATGATAAAAATAAAGACAATACATTCCCAGAATGAAGTGAAACTCTACTAAGGTAAAAAAAAAGGTTTGCAGGTAATGTCATTCCACAGACCACAATAGAAAGATTCTTAAAATTTCTATTTACTATAATATTCCACCACTATGTTTTAACAATATAATCTGGTATCACTTTTTGAGGGGATATTTTCAATTTACTAGAAAACTACTCAGAAATAAAGGGATGTGTAGGCCCCATATAAAAAAACATCAGCAAAATATGAATAAAAAAAGGTTTCTGATACAACATCATTGGATGGTTTGGAATTTGCTGATATAGTCTCAATGGATATCACTGCACCTTTCTTCTTATATTATGGCTTCTTTGCATCCTTCGGATCACTATTTGGGAAGGCATCTGCGTAATGACCCATCCACCCTTCTAAAACAATTTATGGTTTCCCTATCAGGATTAATATTAAGGTCACATTCATTACAATCTCGAGCCATATGACCAAACATACCACATCGAAAACACTTATTAGTTTTGGTAAGGAATTCCGTAGGGTGATTTTTCCCTCAATTTTTCACAAACTAGAAAATGGAATTTATTACCATCATATTTATTTGGTTGATTCTTACCCATCGCTTTCCATCTAGACCTTTTCCTCTCATTCTTGTCAAAGTGCATGTGATCATCAGAAAACTCCATCTCTAATGTCTCAACACATCAGACAAGTTTCAAATAACTTTTGAATTCATGGGAGGCCAATGCACTTTGATACCTTTCCATTAATCCTGAGTAAAAGCGGTTTATTTTCCTATCAAGATCCAGAATAATATTTGGAGCATTCATCTCCAGTCAGGTGATGTTTTGTTCATACACATCCACTAAATCTTCCTACTTTTTCTTCAATTCAAGGAATTTATTCTCCATCCTAATTCGCACCGCCTTAGGAAAATATTTTCAAGTAAACATATTTTAAATTCATCCCACTCTAAACCATCAATCGCCTCTCTATCCATGATATTTTTGACCATTGACCACCACCGATACACTTCACCTTCAAACGATAAATGGAAAGACCTACCTATTGATTATCTGAACATCCCATAACATCGAATATATTTTCAAGGTCTTGAATCGATCCTTCAGCTGCTACTGGGTTAGAAGATCCATTGAAAGCGGGAGTGTGTTTTCTCCTAAAATGTTACACTATCATCATATTACATTGTGGTACCTATGGTTATTATCTTTCATAGATGATACCAAAATTTATTGCCTGCATTATCTGAGCCATTACTTTCACAATCTTCTCAATTCCAATCCCTACCATTCTGGGCTGCAGATTCGGAAGGATATCATTCTGTCAGGACCCCTATTCTTCAGAAACCCTGTTTCATCTGCGGAAAACCATTATAAACAAACATAAATTAGTCAAAGCATCATGGAAATATTTAAATTCTATGTTATTTCAAATTACCCATAAAGTAAAAATCATTTAAGATATTTTATTAACATCATCCTAACCCCTAAAGTTATATAAACCATCCTTTGATACAAACTATAAGGACCTGACCTTATTACATTACAAAATCTAGAATTTTAGTCATGAACTCACTTACTTTAATTTTTAGGATCTTATCAATTTTATTGTTTTAGATAATTGGGATATAATATATACATAACATTCCACATTCATATAGAGAAGATACCACATAAATAGTATTTGTATCTTCCAAAATACAACACTTTTCTAATAAAAAAAATTTTCCTTAAAAAAAATTCATAACATTTAACTTAGATTCCTTCTTTGTCTTACACAACCTTATAACATATTAAAATCAATTAAAAACATGGTATGAGCACAAAAAGCTTAGTAAGTGTTATAAAATGAATAAAAGAAAACATTAGTCCATGAATACTTGTAAATGCATGAAATCATTTAAAAAAACATACATGTCAATCATATATACATAATTTTTGAAACTCAATATTACCACAAAACATAAATAACATAAATATAACCATAAAATTATCTTGGGGAATTACCTTCATAATCTTTTAACCCTCTCTACTACCTTATAACTTGTAACCCTCATGGCTACCTTACAAATTGTGTAACCATCACAGTTACAATTGAAGTAACCATACGACCATCCTCCAACTTACACATACCTAGTGAATTATAAAGAGATATAGATCCCACCCATCATCATAAAAATTCTCTAGAACCATAAAATAATCATACAACATGAAAAATTGCATAAAAACATTACTTTTGAATTTTGTAAAATGGAATTTTAAAAGAGGATTTTAAAAGAAAAACCTCTTACCCATATCATATAATTGATGTGATAATTAATAAAGTGGATGGAGAATATATATACACTATAAATATGCATAATTAATCATAATAAAAACAAAAATATTCTCACAACCAATTTTAAATCCACATAAATAATGAAGTGGAATGTTAACCCAAAGAATGGAAATCGGGTTATGAATTCCCTTATATCAATTTTGTCTTACGAAAAACTCATTTAAACATCCTATATAATGGTTAAAATATTGTTATTAATATAATAAGAAAACATTCATGTTTATAAAAAATTATATGATTATTTCATAACATCAATTCACCCTTTAATTATTAGTATTTTGTTCATTCTATTGTTTTGAATGCGTTTTTTACAAGATTTCCATGGCCCATTTGTATTTGATTTTCTATTCGTATGGAAATGAAATTCCAGAATTGAAATGATATGGTATTCATATGTTTCTATAATATATAATGATTCCATAAATCATTTTTTATCATATATGATGGTGGATAATTAGATAAACAATTAATGATGTTTGTTTAGATCATTTTTTTCGGTTCCTCGATAATCATGAACTTGTTTCATTTTATAATTTAATGTCATTAATAGAAGTTAATTCCAGAACATAAAATAGGATAAAATATACAATTTTAATTCTGTTTGAACCATTAAAAGTATTTTATGATCAGATTTGAAGGATGTAATGGATATTGAAAACAAATCATCCACGATTTTGGTAAATTGGCACATATTGGATGGTGTTTTTATTTTTACAATAAGAGGGAGAAGAGAGGAAAGAAGATGATTAATCTTTTACATTAACATGGTAAAATGTAGAATATAAAAGATTCTATATATTTCATTCCTCCTAGATATGTGGAGGGAAAGAGAGTGTAAGAAATGAAAGGAATTGGAAAGAAAACACATGAAAAAGGAATAGGATTCTTACCTCTTGATCTATTCTACTTGAGATCCTCCTCAATGCCTTTGGTTTTTCCCTTTTAGTGAGAACAAAATCTCTATGAAGTGGGGAAGATACTTGGGGAGGGGATTTAGAAGAAAATAGACAATTCTTAAGTCTTGAGAGGTGTGAGAAGAAGATGAAAATGGGGGTAGTTTTTATAGTGGTGGAGAGGAGATATTTTACATTATTTTAACAATTATTTTAATTTTTTTGCTAAAGACTATGAATATTATTGATTCAAGTTACCCAAAATAGTAAAAATTGCATGTGATTTTGAAAAAGTGGGCTTACATCATCCTTTCATCACCTATGATGCAGTAAAACATGTATTTACCATTTATCATAATTTATCATATTTTACTATTCATAAAAAATTCATGAAATTCAGAACAATCCCAAAAATTCACCTTGATCATTCTTCAACATATAGAATTCAAAAACGAACTTTATTTTTTGAAAAAAATTTCTATATATTAGTAATTTAATTTTATAATAATGCCATAATTTATTCAAAAATAAAAAATTTAAATCTATAAATCATTTTTTAACACCTTGAAAAATTAATCATGTTGTCATTATCATAAATCCTTAAGAAAATAAAATAATAAAAAAATTTACTATTCATTTGGGTCATATTACTATACATAAGGGTATGTGACTATTCACCAAAAATCAAGTTCGATCCATTAGACTCCAAATAACTTACTGATCACAATTGTGGATGAACATTTTTTGAAATTTAAAACATATAAGCAGAATAATTAGATTCAAAGGCTAGTTATAAATATCAACTTTAAAAATTTCATGCATTTCAAATTAATATTAAAACCATAGGGTATTACAGTTAACATTGGTGAGAGAGATATATCATGAAAGAGTTGGAGAAAGAATGTGTCTTACAGTACCTTAGTTCACAACATACTTTTTTTCCTCGCACATACTATATAAAATGATTATTTTTGTTAAATCACTAATTCAAAATTTTATCAAATTCGCATATGTTATTTAAGATCATTTTCATCCTATCAGAATTCATTTATTAACTTATAAAAAGTAATAAATGATGTGAAAACTTATTTTATTTCAATTATTATTATTTTTAATTTAAGGGGATTTATTATTATTTTTCATTTATTTAATATCTTACACAATATATATTTAATTAAACTAACCATAAATTAAGGTTACAATATGTAATGTATTGATAGTGTCCTCATAAGTTTCTAAATAGTATACAATTAGAATATTTTCATGTGATATATATATATATATATATATTATGATAGATATGTTAAAAATATAAATTTATTTAATATAGAAACCATAAGGATATGTTTCTTCCAAAATTTTATTAAGAATGAGTAAATGCATACATTGGTTCCAAAAAACCCAAGATTCATGTCATCCATGCGACTACATTGCATAGAATGCAATAAGATAATGAATAATCCACCTCCCACCCATGTAATTACCATTAGTTTCTAAACAACAATGAAACAACTAAGCATAGATTTAATATTTATTTAATTTGTTCAATTTATTTTTCAATGAAACGTAATATACATGATGATAGATTTTATATTTCTGATTTCAAATGTGCTTCATTAAATAGAGTTTCTATTACCGGACCAAAAAAGGGAATGGGTTCTCTCATTTGTAGTGATATTGATCATTAGTTCCGATAAAAAATATCTAAGGTACCCTTATCATTTTTATACTGTTATTCACATAAAGTTGACCAAAATCAGACTCCTTATTATGTATTATAATCCTCAATATGTTTCATTGGATATGTTGGCCAAATGATTAAATATAGAAGATAAAAACACCATTCACTTATTTGGTAATATTCTGCAAGCATACTCTATCAGGAGAGTGGAAAATATAATAATGATATAGGTAAGTTGTTTTCTATTATTATATAATGGTTTATTTTTTCATGGATATAATGTGATTTATATGGGTTTACTTCCACTTTTTATTTATGTGATAAACATTCAAAACCCATAATGGGTATCAAATCCTCATTCATGTTAACATAATATCATGAAGAATAAAATTTAAAAATCATATTCTAGTTTTCCACATGTGAAATTATATTTCAAGATAACATAATATCATGAATGATAAGAAGGAATTTACAATTGATAAAATTATTGGAGATGGGAACATTACCTTACATTATGTTGTTAATATAATATATAGTATAAAAAGAAACATGCATTATCAGGACAACCTACCCTACATCCTTACTATAAAAAATGAAACGTCATTTTATTGTTGTCGAATATTATGTGGAGTTTAAATATAATATTGATGGTTGGATTGACATTATTTTGTGAGAAAACGTGATTTTAAGAATAGTTTCCAATATAAAATCATAAATGTTGAACAATATTATATCTAAGTAAGCCTAGAGAATACTTCAATAGTGATCCATGTTACTTCATTACCTCATGCATGCTATAAGGTTTCATTGAATTCTCAGATATGCACATAGATGAATGAAATATTATGTAATGTTGCCTCTCATATTGGTGATCACTCATAGAACTGAACATCCTCTTCCTGCTAGTGCCAACACATAATGTCCTTCTATACTATGATGGTAAATTTAGGGTCAATGTATTATCACATGGTATTATAAATAAAACAAAACTATTATATTCTATCATATAATCATATAGTTTTTAAATTATTTATTGATACTAATATTAAATATTTATAAGATTGGTATATTTATGAAAATAATTAAAAATGAAAAGTTTATATTCGTATTAATGGTTTAGGTAAAAGAAATAAAATGAGTACTTAGATTGATTGAATTTTCATCCCTAAATAATATACATATTTTTTTTGTAATTTGTATTTTTTAAAAAGAGTTAATTTAATTTTTATTCCATTAAAATTTTCATTTATATATATTTTATATAGAATGTGAATATTGTAGACTATTTATTTATATGATAAATATCTTCTATGATAAATAGGATTGTATTACTTTTTATGTGTGATATCATAAGATTTGGGTTTCATATACTTTGACAATGATTTATTTTTATAGTTTTATGATCAAGAATTTTTTTAGAATATAGTTTCTCAACATTAGATGATAAATATATGAATAATTGAATTATTTGTTTTGTAATGTCTCTGCATGGAGTGGGAAATTAGGTCGAACTATCCACTGACCAAGATGATTATTCCCTATATCTGATGTGGGACAATCCGCTCATATCATTTTTCATTATTTATCTAAAATATTATCTTTCCCAATTAACTTCAACTTGTACATGATCATACTGTAATTCCATGACCCCATAATTTAGGAGCTGGTTCATTATTTTAATATATTTTCATGATTGTAAGGAATCAAATATTGAAGACCGATCAATTTAGCAGTCTTGAAAAATAGATTACTTTCATCAACATTAGATTAAAATTCAAAACTTAATATAAAACATAGATAATTTATTGAGGGCCCAATTATTCTCATAGCTTAACCACACATATAAATATTAATACACTTCTTGGAATCCTAGTAAGATAAAACATATGAAATGGGTGAGTTCGGATTCATAGTAAGGTTAAACAATACTGAAGAAGTTTTCATAAATAACCATAACATTTAAGGGAAGTATAAAACTGAGACACAAGACTTTTAAAAATAATCATGATCACAATTGGAAATAATATGTAAAATAATGAAATTTAAACATTCACATGGATATTCTACTCGTCGAATATTCGCATGTAATATCAATAACTAATCTCATAATGAGAAAATTCATAATTCCAGACACCATAACCATATCGTCAAGGCCTCTTTCCAAGACCATACATAACCAAACTATTAAGGCCTCATTCTAAGAAACTATTTTCTCTCATGAGACCTAATAATACATCGACATACTATTTTGGGCCCTGAACATCACTTATTAAGTCCAATGCATTCTTCATATGAAAAGGGTGAAACATAACATAAAAATTTGTTTTAAAAATATCATATAAAATGTTAATACATTAACCATAAAACATGAATGGTATAAAAATATCTCATCCATAGTAAAACATATCATAAAACCTTCAATATATTATGGATTCTGGTATCATACGATATAAACCTCAATTAAGCATAAAATCCAACAAAGGATGTTGAAATAGATGAAAATAATCTAACAAAATCGTTAAAATTCCATGAGATAAATGTACCTTTTAACTGTGAAATTATTTAAAACCCAAACAATTATAAAAGAAAACATTTATTTTAAAAATATAAATGTAATATTGTAAGGGATTCTCCAAAATGTTAGGGAATCACAACGGTGTAAAATAGCTTCTTATAGCATCCCGTCTTTTTATAACATAACTTTCATTCCATTACACGTAACTGAGGATCTTTAATGTTTAGTGTCTTGGAAACAAGGAACATAAAACATGAAACAAAAAAAAACATTCTTCTTAAACACTTGAAAGGCTTCTCCTCATGTTCACCCTAGGCTCATTACTGCATCTCATAACCTGGGGACATACATCAAAAGGAAGGGTGAGCAGAAGGCCCAGCAAGGGAAACAAGTGAAACATTTTACATATGAACTTGAGATACATCAATAAAGTCATGAAAAGAACTTTAAGGCATGAAAATAAAATCATGAGGCATATCATAATAAAAATAAAACTTTTTCATAACTTGAAGATGTGGCTACATCATTTAACATAGACAATCATGAACATATCACCAAGGTCCATCCCCAAGGTGTCATTTTAAAATTACCAAGGTTATTCACCAAGGTATCGTGAAAATTGTAATCTCTAGTGGTTACATCATTACCCAATGCATTGGAGCGCTATCAGGGCGCACCCTTAAATTTGCCTTTGTTATCATGTGAGACACATATATCATCATCAAAAATTTCATAAATAACCCATATAGCATAAAATAAATGGGTTTCATTTCATAATCATAACTTTTTAAAAACTGCTTTAAAGACATGATCTTTATATCACTTTAAAACCCACAGAAAAGGAAGGTGGGTCTCATGTATGTAAATCCCAGAATTTAAAATAGAACATTTTGGTATATATGTGAATACCCCTTTAGAAGAAATAGCTTTGAGTATTCACTTAATAAAATAAAAGAACATTAGAAAAAGAGAGAGACATTTTGAGACAGAAATTCTGCAGCATAACGGCAATGTTCCGAGGTTTTGGAAGACATTAAAAGAGAGGTAAAACGGGTCAAACATTCATAAATGACCCATAAAATAGTACATGGACAGAATAAGAAGGATACATGATCATGGTAATGAAATTTCAAGGACATACCATTTGAAATGAAAAACATGGAAGGAAGAAAAAAATTAGATTTCTCTTATGAAAGTTCGTCAGCCTAACGGCGTTACTTAAACATCAACAAAAATGATTTGAAAAGATCAAATAGGGTCTCTAATCATGTGAACATAAGAGTTCAGTATGATAGATATAGAGATAATTCCCCAACATAACAAAAAGGAACTTGAAAGAATTGACATGAAAGTAGAACTTCAAAATGAGAAGGGTGAAGAACCACTTAAAAATTCGGCAGCCTAACGGCGCCACTTAAAACTTCAAAATAGTGAATTGAAGAAATAAAATGGGGTCTCTCATCATATGAACATAAGAGTCCAGTATGATAGATATAGAGATCATACCCCAATATAACAAAAAGGAACTTGAAATAATTGACATGAAAGTAGAACTTCAAAACGAGAAGGGTGAAGAACCACTTAAAAATTCGGCAGCCTAACGGCGCCACTTAAAACTTCAAAATACTGAATTGAAGCGATCAAATGGGGTCTCTAATCATATGATAATAAAAGATCAGTATGATAAATTTAGAGATCATACCCCAACATAATAAAAAGGAACATGAAAGACTTGAATGAAAATAGAACTTGAAAACGAGGAAGGTGAAAGAATCCCTTAAACATTCGGCAGCCTAACGACGCCACTTAAACATTCTTAAAATGAATTGATGAGAGCAAGGGGGGTATCTCATCATATGAACATGAAATAGGCAGTAGGATGAATATAAAATAACACCCTCCAACATAAGAACATGGAGTATAAAAGAAATGACATAAAAGAGATTACTTGAAAAGAAAGAGAGAGGTCGGATCCCTTACCTTAAAATGTAACTCTTAAACCTCAAAGGTTGGGACCTTGAGGGCTTGGGGGCACCTTGGGAGGACTCCTTGGGAGGTAATGAGACCAGAAATTAATTGGGAATGAGTGTGGAGTCGAATGGATGAGAGGAGGGCTTGGTATTTATAGGGAAAGTGAGGGGACAAGGCATTAATGGCCAAGGGACACCTCACATGTGCTTTTCTCAAACCCATGTGCTCTCCCTTGGAATTTATCATGGAGTTAGGCCACATGGGGCCCCCAAAACAATAATTCATCACCCTTGGCCGGCCAACCATTAAAAGATCTCATGACATCATCATGACACAATTATGATGTCATTAAACATACCGAAACCCTAAAACTGCATTTTTACTATTCACTAAAAAATTCATCTTTCTCAGAAAAATCCCAAACTTTCACCTTAACTAAATATCAATGCTCCGATTTCAAAAATGAACTCCATTTTATAAAAATAATTTTCTAAATATTTTTAATTTTATTTTAAAATAAATACACTATTCACCGAAAATTCATTTTTTTTCAGAAAAATCCCCAAAAATTACCATAACATAATATCGATGTTCTGAGTTCAAAAATAAAGTCATTTTTATAAAAATAATTTTCTAATTATTTTTAATTAAATTTTTAATTAAAAAACACTATTCATCCGAAAAAACTAATACATGAATAATAATTTATGAAACCGTTATTTAACCACTTTATTGAATCACATTACTTAATCAAAGTGCCTAGCTTATTTTAATACTTTCTTTAAGTGAGATTACTAATCCATTTGGACACATTATTAATCCTAATCATAAAATCACTATTCATAATTTACTATTCATCAAAAATCAAGTTGATCTTATTAGACTCTAAATTTAGTACTGAACATAATTGCAGAAGACCATTTTTTGAAAATCATTACACATTTTTAATTATTTAGGGTTTACATAAACATATTTAAAATATCCTTTTTCTAAAATTCATCAACAATTTTCATACTATATTTATCCGGTCATTTGAAAATTCATAAAAGAAATCGAAATTTTATTTAAAACAAAGGATTACACAAGACAGTTACGGTCTCCTTACATAGCCCCTTATCACACCAGCATAGGACCTAAGTGTAAGGTGTGCTAAGGTGAGAGAATCTGAGGGAGGCTCGGCCAACATCGCACGAGTAGTAATTTCTATCAGTTTGAACTTCTCGCGAAGGCGATCCCATTCTAGCTTTATACAATGAAGTTCAGCTTGAGTTTGGTCCAGAGAAAAGCCCAGTGGTGCTACCTCCTTCCCAAGTTCTGTTAGATGGGCTTCGATCGGTCCAAGACTACTGGGTGAGGCCATCGAATCTTCTTTCTATATTAATTAACCAAGATTGCTTGTATTTAGAGACAATAGTCAAAATGTTTAGCTTCCAGCGGTCATATTGACCAATGGTCAAATAACAGTCAAAACCCAAAAGTCTCATTTTAATTATACTCATGTTACCAAATGAAACATTTTTGTTGAGTATAACAATAACACATAAAAATTAGGAAACAAAATTTATTTAAAAATTTCGGGTCGTTACACTTCTCGCACTGTATTTGTTAAAAAAACATTCTTTCCTTAATTTTTTGAATTGGTCATAAAGAAACTTGTTTGGAAAATGAATGAACGATTACTTTATAAAACATTTTATAAAAAGTAAATCAAGGGTAAAAATTACTTTAAAAAATTTTAGACACTATTTTTAAATACATTTTAAGAATCCTGGACATGGATGATAATGATGTCCCATTAGATACTTACTTATAAATAACCTTAGATAATAATGAGGTTGTGAAATTAACCCTTACCTTGTACTATCTTTTAGTAAATGGTGCATTACCCTTCTATATAATGGTTAAATTATGTTATTTAATTAAACCATAACCAAATCCATATTTATCATATCATATATTACCCTCTTATATAACTTTGTTAAAAATATTTCAGTATTATTATTGATTCGGGTGTTAACAACTTCATTTTCCCATTCATGTTTTGCCATGTAAGCCATGTTTATTATAAATATGAGGTATTTTATTCATATAAAAAAAATTATATTTGGTTCATAAACATTATTATTACTCCTAATATATATTTTATAATCATTCTTGAATGGTTAAAATTGAGGATGAATCTCACCATGTCTTGGAAAAGGTAGGCCGTACGTACGTACAAGAGATAATCTCATTCCCTTGATGGTAAAATGGTATGGAATTGTATGGTATATTAATTAAATAGAATAATTATCATGTAAAAATCATTATTTATATCCATCATACTCATCATTATACCAATCCAAATAAATTAGTGTTGAATAACAAATTACACCACGATGTGGAGATGGTAAGAAGTACATACACACGCTTGGTAACATCATTATTCATAGGATGAATAAAAGAAGAATATGGTTTCCTTATAATTATAATAACATCTCATCATGTAAATTATATATGATTTTTAATTTAGTGTGTAGGAATCATAGTAATAGGATGTATAAGAAGAAAATAAATCGAATTTAATTGGTAAAACAATAACCTCTTCCTCGAGTGTCTCTTTTTGATTTTCACAAAAGGACTCCATAGGATAGATTTATGCCTAAAACATGGACTCTAAGTTGAATTGAAGGAATATTGGAGGACAATTGGGCAGGTTTTGTCTTAGAAAAAGGTATTTAGAATTGTAAATAAAAGAGAATAAGAGGTTCTCTATTAAAAGATAGGGGATTGAAACTTTTGAAAACTCCAAAACTATTAATTTATTATAAATGGATTTTCAGTTTAAAATATCTAAATATTTAGTTATTTAAAGGGAAATAAAAATATGTTTCTAAATTATATCATAAAATTATTTTTTGACTTGTTTAGGCTACAAAATTTACTTTATTTTTTGGATTTAACCCTTAGTTAAATAGAATAACTCTTACCGTGTTTACTTGACTTTTTATAATAAAGGGTAAATGCAGTTACTATAAAATTCCAAAATAACCCCAATTGAATTATTTATGGAATATTTAACATTATAATAGTTATTTGGTTGAAACTTAAATTTTTATCAATTGTATAACATTTAATAAAATATTATTTATTTTAAAGAATCATTTATGTCAATTTTGATACTATTCAAAATATTCATTTAAAAAAAATATCGAAACGACATCATAACATCAAAAAAATACTTCCAATATGTCACCAACACGACTATGTTTTATATATAATTTTTTTATTTCATTAATTGATTCAAATAATATTTTTTTAACATTTTAATATCACTTATATGATATTTATCTTAATAAAATAATTCATGTTGTACTATAGTGTCATCATTTGTGGTAAATTTTTAATCTAAAAAATTATAAATAATTTAATATGATATCTATAATTATTTTATCTTTCCATAGAATATTTATTATTGGATTTATTTACTGGTTATTTCAATATTAAAATTATTATACTTATTTGAAATGAGAGTGTGACATTTTGTCACATTCATTGATTTGAATAATATTCATGTCATATTCATGGAAACATATCCCTTAAATGATTAAATTTGGAACCATAGATGATAAGTGGATAATTTCGTCATGTAATATGATATTGATAGGTTTTATTGTTATTTTATAATTTATTTTTACCCTAATTACCCGATTTACCCATAACCACGGTAATAAATAAAATTACTATAGTTACTATTCATAATGTCAGAAAAAAATAAAACTATTTACATGAGTTGAACCCACTGATTCCAAACATGGAATCAATTTTTAAAAATTGAAAATCTATAATTTTCAGTAATTAAAATATAATTAATCTAGTTGATGGAATGATAAAACGAGGTTTTAAAAGAAGAAACCATCAAAAGATTGACATGTGTTTATATAAAATTTTAAAGTGAAAATAATTAAAATTTCCTAAAGTAGATTAAATGAAAAAAATATAATATAATTATAATTTAAAATCTATAAAAATTATAATTTAACATTTTAAATTATTTTTATGGAAAAAGTTGTTTTGAATTAAAAATCTGTATTTACATTAGTCATTGAAATGTGAAATTTATCAATAAAATAAAAAAAATTAAATCAAAGTAAATTTTGATATTTGATTTCAAAGTAAAATTTTATTTTGTCAAATATAATATAAAAACGTCTCAAAAACTACATTTAAAATGGGTTTTCCCTCAAAAGGTGGAAAAACTACAATTTTTTTTTGAAAAATAGTTTTTTTATCTGAAAAATTGAATTTTTTCCTCAGAAATGTCAATAAAATACATAAGATTAATGTTAAAATTATATGGAATATATAAAATTGAAAATATGGTTAATAGTATCCATAACCACTAATTTTATAGTAAGTTTATATATTATATTAAATAATAATATTTTATTAATAAATTGTAGTTTATTAAAACTAGGCCTTGTGTGTAATGAAATCCAACTCATTATTGTGTAGCATAATATTAACATGGTGTTTTGTAAAAATAATGAAATAAAAAATTACATTTCTTTAGAAATGAAAATATTTTAATGCCTTGGGGTGGTACTTTCTCCCCTACTTCAATAAATTGCAACCTAGTAATTTAAACATGGGATCAAAAACTAGGGGGTTGATAGTTTAAAACATAATTGTTGAAATCCCACATTAGAAAAAGGATTAATGAGACCCACAATTTAAAAGATATAAATGTATTTTTAAAGGTCACCATATATAACACATACAAGGGTTCAATGTAAGAGAAAAATAGGCATGAAAGGAAAATCTAACCATCATGTTCTGATGGATGGTGATAGAGAATATTATTAGGATAAATTTAACACTCACAAAGATCTAAATATGTGATGATAAAATGGAGCATTTGATATATCTAAAATGTAATAGTATATCTTTTTTGGATTCAATATACTTTCCCAAGAAGTGATGAATTAATTTACATCATAGTTGAAGAACACAAAAAATAGTTACTTGACAAGTAGAATTTCATCCTCTTAATGATTACTGAATCCAAAAAGGTTATCCCAAGTTTCTAATAAATCAAACATTAACCGAAAATAATAATATACAATGTTCATATTTTTAGAACCCCTAGTTTGATGTATGTATCCTTTTTTAATGTCTTTTTATGTGTTTAAAGTGCCTGAGATATGTTGGGAAGATGTTGGGGGTGTTTGGAATGGTTTTGAATATCTTTGGAGGATTTTATAAGGGCACACGGTTTGATCATATTTAGGGTAAAACCATGCGAGTTCTCTAGGAAACTGTGTAGGGGGAGACATTAGGCTAAGCACGACCTGTTCATGGTTTTGAAAACCGTGTGAGGAAACCTTGCGGACCCCTTCTCTTGAGGTAGTGGCATGTGCATGGTTAGCACATGATTAGCCAAATCGTGCGGGATAACTGTGAAACCACTTAAAAAATGGGGTTTTTAAATTCATCCTCCCGTGGGGTTTCTTCATTTCATTCCAAACATCCTCCCACCAAATCCTCACTTGGGATTTTGGGTTCTCAAAGGTTGGAGGTTCTCTCCCACACATTTTGAAAGCAAATAGAAGGGGTTTCTTGGTGGATTTAAAGAGGTTATTTTTGGTTATGTCTCCTCTCATGGTTCTTTGTGGTTTCCTCTAGATCTATATCTCCCTCTATCTCAGTTTTCTAGATCTACACCCATTGTGTGTATATCTATGGTTGTGGATTCCTTGGTTTTTGATTTTAAGGCTTTTTGATGATATGAAAGGATATGTTGAGCGGTTTTTGTGGAGAGTTTTCCCTGATTGGGGTGTGGTTGCTTGTGGGTCGAATTCAACAGAACCCTAAAGGCATGTGGCTTCTATCATGACTCCACTTGGTTAAAATTAGTGGTTCTGGTACAAATAATTAGTTTTTCTTGAAATTAATTGTGATAATGATGTGTGAATCTTGTTGGAAACTCAATTGTTAGTGATTTGGGGGATTTTGGGGAAAATGGGTTATTGTTGCAAAAAGGGGATTGTTGTGTGATTTTAAAATTTTGATTTTAAAATCGTTAGTGGTTGATTATAAGTTTTTTTTAGAATGATGGTTTTCAATAAAGATGTTGTTTATTGAAATGTGGTGGGCATGGAAAATTGGTTAAAGGGTGTTTTCAATAAAAGTGTGATTTATTGAAGTGAATTGTCATGTGATGGGAATGATGGTGTGATTTTGTGTGGCCGTGGTGCTTTGTTCTTGTTGGTCGATTAAGTGTTGTGTCTTGTGTGGAGTGTGAGGAAGTGGACAGAAAGTAACACTCTAAAAAGGGGATGGATAGTGGAAGGAAGGGTCACCATCACACGATAAGTTGGCGGGAAGTACCACTAGTTGGAAATGTAGTGAACGATTTGGATAGAATATCCACCTATTTGGTTTCCATGTTATGTGCTATTTTGTAAGATAGTTTTTTTTGTTCTAATGTGAAATAGTGAAATGAATTGTGGCATGGTTGTTTGGATTTCCCTTGGGTTGAATGGTTTGGGAAAAGGTGGTTAGTTAATGGTGTGTTTGGCTTGTTGAAAGTTATTGCACTATTTAATGTTTATTATAATCTTCTTATAAATGTTGTAACAGTTTTATCCCAGTGGTGTGTGTAGGGAAGTCATTTGGGGAAATATTACTAAGTATTATTACTCACCCCTTCCTAGGTACTTTGGTGATTTTGTAAATTTTGTGTTCCGAGACGTAGGTAAGTGTAAAGAATCTCATTTTTCTAGCAGTTCGAACTGATTCTTTTGTGATTTTGTGGTGATTGGAGCATGGGGCTTAGTGTCTAGCTATAAATGGTGTCCTTGTTCTTTGGGGTCTTGTTGTGTAGTGTTTCTCTAGGTACTCTGGTATTTGGCTTAGTTGTATTTGGCACATAGGATTATTATGGTCTAGTTTGTTGTATTTTGGTAATGTATGGTTTTGGTTGTTTTTTTGACATACATCATGTAGTTTTTTGATAGTGAATTTTTTGGTTGGTTGGTTTTTTCTCAAGGTAAATTTTTCACCAATTTATTCTATAAGCCCTCAACATTTATTTCCATCCTTTGGATCCTTCAAAATGTTGCTTAAGGCCAAGTAGGATTCCTCCACCCTCTCAAGCCAATGAGATGGGGTGGGATCTTACATGTGGTATTAGTTTGTTCGGTCCTTGGATTTCAAGTGAGAGAAGTTTTTCGATCCTTGGTGTTGATCGTTGGGATTGGTGTTGACATTTGTTCTTGGCATATTTTATGTGTTAGGATGGTAGCAAGAGATAGGATTTCCGGGACATAGAATGTATAGAATAAAAGGATGCAACTAACCCTTTTATGTCGAACTACATGTTACTAGTGAGTTGGGTATATAAGTGTTTGGATACACTTATAGGAACTGGATATCTCATTGTCTTGGGTGTAGCCAATGAGATAAGCATGGAATGCATGGTAAAGATGACTTCACTCTAGGATGAATATTTCATTAGGGTATAATGATTTATGGTGTGGTATGAATGTATGGAATTTGGTAAATTTTGAATTGTGTTTCGAAACGGTAGGGTTTGAACCATGGAAATTCATGGTATTTTGAAAATGGGTTGATTTTCAAAACATGGTGGATTTTTCAGACTAGTGTAACATGGGAAACGTGAATTTGGGGAATGACTTGTTTTGATAGTTGTTATATAATTTAGTTTTAAAATTGATTACCATTTATTATTAAGGGTTGGGGATTTATGGTTGTTTTTGTATTGATAGAAATGAAACTTGGTAGGCGTCATAGAGACCAACATGAGGAAGCTCTTGAAAAAGTGGTTGCACCTAAATCCCAGGTGAACCAGCAGCTAGTTCAGAGTATATTTAAAGCATTCCAAGCTATGGAAAGTGGGAATAAAGCAGATGAACCAAGGGATGTGGATCATGCAGTTCAGTTTCAGAGGACGAATCTACCCATGTTTAGGGGTGAATTGGATCCAAAAAGGGCTGAAGCATTTTTTGTAAAAAATTAATAGGATATTTGACTTCTTGAGAACTCCCACATAGTTGAAAGTGATGTTAGACACATAGATGTTTGAAGATCATGCCCTCCAGTGGTGGGAGCTGGTGGTCCATGCCGGGATGAACCAAAGTGTGACAAGGGAGGGTTTTGAGGAATTTTTTAATAAAAAATTCTACCATTATACATTTGGAATTCAACGTAAAAAAACTTTATTCAGTTTGAAGTAAGGGATGTTTTCAGTAACAGAATATGCGGGTAAGTTTACGAACATAGTGTGGTTGGAACCTGAGGTGGTAGGTATTACATCATTGAAGGCACAAATATTTGAAGTTGGGTCTAACCAAGAAATTCGTTCCAAGATAGCGGTGTTGTGTATAGATTATTAAACAAAAATGGTTAATAGATCTACAGTGGATGAGTAGGATCATATGGGGGATACAGGAAGGGGAAGTATGTTGGTTACCATGGGAAATAGTGGGAACTCGAACGTTGGGTTCAACCCAAAGAGGGACACTTATTTCCATGGTAGGAGTACGGATCGAAATCTGATGGCAAGTTCGATGAGTCTTACTTCAAGGCCTTAGAGAAATACATGGTGTTTTTAGTGTGGTTCTACAAGCCATATCAAGTAGGATTTTATGAAACAACCTAGAGCATGTCATAATTGTACGAAGATGGGGCATCTACATCATTTTTTCCAGAATGCTCTGAAGTCGGGTTTCTGTGACACTCCTTAGGGGTCGCAGGTGACTTATTCTTCGATGGGATGGGGGTGGTAGCATACCCCTTAGATGTATATTAATGTTATTCATGGTGATTCTAGGAACACCATGACTCCTTGGAAGGGTAATAAAGAGCACAACATGTCAAGTAAGTAGTTTTGAGCTGAGCAAGCGGTGATGGATGATCAGTTGAGACCATCTATAGTTCGATGTATGGTTATTTTGAATTAAACCTTGATGAAATATTTGTTTGATACAGGTGCTTCACATTCATTTATTGCTTCCCTTATCATTGATCTGTTGGGTTTATACATGGAAATGATGCCTTTAGTTTAGAAACTACAAACTCTTCTTGTTTAAAGAGAGTGTCAAGCCTTCCAATGTCAAGGTTGTTGTTTAGTTGTGGGTGGCATTGAATTGATGGGTGATTTATCAGTGTTTGAGATGGATTCTTATGATATAACACGGGAATGGATTGGTTGGAGATTTTTATGGACCACAATGATTTCTATGTACGAACGGTTAGTTTGGTGATGGAGGATGGTGTTAGGAATCTCTTTTTAGGGGAGAAGAGTTCAAATCTGGATGGAAAATATTTTTTGGCACTAAATGTTAGCATGATATCATATCCGTTAGAGGACTTGTCATTTTCATTGGTAGAAGGTTTTGAGAAAAGTGTTCTTCCAACAATTATGGATCATTTTATGGATGTAGTTCCCGAATAATTCTCAAGTTTGTCACCCATGAAAGAATTAGAGTTTACAGTTGATCTCTTTATGGGGACTCATCCTATCTCACTTTTGTCTTACCGAATGGAACCAGAAGAATTGTAGAAATTAAAGGTGTGGTTGGAAGAGTTAGAAAACCAAGGGTCCATCTATCCTAACATGTATCCATGGGCAGCACTAGTTTTGTTTGTTAAAAAGTCAGATGTATCCACGCGACTCTATGTTTATTATCATAGAATTAATCAGGTTGCAATAAGGAACTGATATCCAATTCCACAAATTAATGATTTGTTTTACTAGTTTAGGGGAGCTCAATGGTTCTCCAAGATTGACTTGAGTTCATGGTATCACCAATTGTGGGCGAGGAAGGAGGATATTCTGAGAAAAACTTTCAGAAGTATATAGATCCATTACGAGTATGTGGTTATTCCATTTGGTCAAAAGACTACACCAGTGGTGTTTGTGGCATTGATGAATTGAATATTTCATAGATATCTAGATTCTTTTGTGGTGTTGTTTGTGGATGATATACTGGTGTATTAGAGGGTATGGGTAGATCATGAGAAGCACTTGGAAATAGTTTTGGGGATCTTGAGGGATCATCAGTTGTATGCCAAATTGTAATAGTGCCACTTTTGGATAAAGGTGGTTCATTTCCTTGGCCATGTTATTTCTAAGAGGGGTGTTTCAGTTGATCCACAAAATATGGAGTCTTTTATCTCATGGAAACTACCAAAAAATGTTTTTGAGATATGGAGATTCCTTGGTCTGGCTGGATATTATCTTCGTTTTTTTCATGATTTCTCATGATTGGATTCGCCGATGACAGATTTAAAAAGGAAGAATATCCCATTTCAATGGGAAGAGAAGTTCTAGAAATGATTTGAAGAGTTTAAGGGTCTCCTTACATCATCACCAATCATGGGTTTTCTAGAACCATGGAAATGGTATGTGGTGTATTATAATGCATCGAGATTAGGGTTGGGTTGTGTTCTTAGGAAGGGGGTTATGTGTCAACATATGGATTACATCAGTTGAGGTTTCATGAGAATAACTACCCAATAATTGATTTTGAGTTGGCAGTAGTGGTTCATGATTTAAAAATGTGGTGTCATTATTTCTTCGATGATAAATTTACAGTGTTTACCAATAAGAAGAGCTCAAATCATATATACTCACAATGATATTTGAACCTAAAGAAAAGTAAATGGATGGAATATCTCTAGATGTTTGATTTCAACTTATTGTACACATCAGGAAAGGGAAATTTGGTGGCATTAAAATAATATTCTCATGTGGTGAAATAGGCATCAGATATGTGGCACTTGATGTTGGTTATAACTGACATGCTGTTGGAATGTGAGGACCGGGGTGACAGAGCGGTCTTCTTTCGAGTTTCGTTGGTTCCTGAAATGGATGGTTTTGTTAAAGAGGCAGAAACACCAGATTCTGAGTGTATGGTGATGAGGTCGAAACTAAATGGTGGGGAGACCATTGAGAACTAGGAACTGAATGGGAATTTAGTATTGTGTTTTTATAATTGGATGGTGGTACCAGTGGATTTTTGGGAGTAACTTTTTACGGATTATCATCATTATAGGTGTTCTGTCCATCCTAAAATTCATATGATGTTTAAGGCATTGAATGTGTAGTTTTGGTGGGCTAGTATGAAGCATGATGTGGCCAAGTTTGTCTCAAGATGATTGACTTCTCAGCAAGTCAAGGCAAAGCATCAGTGGCCAGAAGGCATGTTGCAGTCTTTACCTATCCCATTGTGGAAATGGGAGTAGATAACAAAGGATTTTGTGATGTATCTCCCAAGAATGGTCCGGAAGCACGACGATATATGTGTGATTGTGGATCGTCTCACAAACTCGGCCCATTTCATCCTGATTCATGAATCTCATACGGTGAAAGATCTATCCAAAATATATATTAGGGAAGTAGTAAAGTGGCATGGTGTTCTAGTTTTTATTGTATCAGATAGAGATATGAGGTTCACATATCATTCCTATAAATCCTTACAACAATCCATTGGGACACAGTTGACGATGAGCACAGAGTATCATCCTCATATGGATGGCCAAACTGAGAGGATGATACAAACCATGGAGAATATGTTAAGGGCTTATGTGATGGATTTTTCTAGTTCATGGAAGGATCCCTTACCATTGGTGTATTTCTACTATAATAATAGATATCAGGCTTCAATACATATGGCTCCGTTTGAGGCATTGTGTGGGCGTTCGTGTCATTCTCCACTATGTTGGGTGGAAATGGGAGAGACATCAATAATCGGACTGAGCCTTGTCCAAGAGACTTCAGAAAAGATCAAGTTGATTAGGAAGAGTATGGAGATGGATCAATGTCATCAGAAATCATATGCAGACCATCGTCGACGACCGTTGTCATTTAAGGTGTGTGGTCATGTGTTCTTGAGAAACTCTCCTGGGTGGGACATCATCGGTTTGGGAAGCAGGGAAAGTTATCTCCAAGGTATATTGGGCCTTTTTATATAATTGATCATATTGGAGAGGTGGCTTATAATTTGGATTTTCCCCCACGATTTAGTGTGGTGCACAATGTGTTTCATGTATCGTAGCTAAAAAAGTATCATCCAGATTGTGACCATGTGATTCATTGGGAAAATGTTCAGTTAGAACATGATGATTCCTTGGAGCACGTGCCTGTGCAGATTGTGGATAGGAAAGAGATCATCTTGCATGGTAAAATCATCAGTTTAGTTCCAGTTTTGTGGTAGCATGTTCAAATTCAGGAGGAGACTAGGGAACGATAGAAAGAGATGGCTTGATCTATTTCATCCCAACAATGGTTCCATACTTTCCATGGATGGAAAGTCTAATGGTGGGGAGAATGTAGCACCCCTAGTTTGAGTTATGTAGCCTTTTAATGCCTTTTTATGTGTTTAATGTTCTTGGGATGAGTTGGGAAGATGTTGGTAGAGTTTGGAATGGTTTTGAATAAATTTGGAGGCTTTTCTAAGGGTGCACAGTTTGAGCATCGTTACGGTAAAACTGTGTGGGTTCACTAGGAAATAGTGTAGGGGGAGACTGTGGGATTCACATGGTTTGTGAATGGTTTTCCAAACTATTTTAGGAAACCATGAAGACCCCTTCTCTCAAGGTAGTGGTGTGCACATGGTTAGCGCACAGTTTTCCAAACCATGTGGGATAACCATGCGACTACTTAAAAATGGGGTTTTTAAATCTAGGATCACTTGGGGTTGCCTAATTTATACAAAACTTCCTCCCACTCAATCCTAACTCAGGATTTTGGGTTCTCAAAGGTTTTAGGTTCTCTCTCACGTGGTTTTTAAGAAAATATAAGGGGTTTCATGGCATATTGAAGGTGGTTCTTCTCAGGTAAGTCTCCTCTATTGGTTTTTGTGGTATCCTTTAGATCTACTTATCCCTCTATCTCAGTTTTCTAGATATATACCTGTTGTGTATAGATATAAGTTTACCATTTCCTTGGGTGTTGATTTTAAGGATTTTTGATGAAAGGGAAAGAAATATATAGTGGTTTTCTTGGAGCATTTTCCCTGATTGGGGTGCGGTTGCTTGTGGGTCGAATTCTCCAGAACCCTAAAGGTAGGTGTCTTCTCTCATGACTCGACTTGGTTAGAACTAGTGGGTTTGGTACAATTTTTTTTTGTTTTTATTGAAATTAATTATGATAATTAAGTGTGAATATTGTTGGAAACTCAATTGGTGGTGATTTGGGGGATTTTTTGGAAAATGGGTTATTGTTGGAATATGGGATTGTTCTGTGTTTTTTAAATGTTGACTTTAAAATCATTAGTGATTGATTAAAAAAAATGTTTTGAGAAATATTGGTTTCAATAAAGATATTGTTTATTGAAATGTGGTTGGGAATGTGAAATTTTTTAAAGCTTGTTTTCAATAAATGGGTGATTTATTGAAGTGAATTGGCATGGGATAAGAATAATGGTGTTCTTTTGTGCATCCTTGGTTCTTTGTGCTTGTTGGTTGGTTATGTGTTATGGATTTTGTCGGTTTTGTGGAAGTGGGTAGGAAGTACCACTCTAAAAAGGTTCTGAATATTTGACAGAAGGGCCACCATTAAAGGATTAGTGGGCAGGAAGTACCACTAGTTGGAAATGTAGTGAACAGGTTGGACGAAAGCTCCATCGTTTTGGTTTCATTGTTATGTGTTGTTTTATAAGATTGATTTAGTTGTGCTAATGTGAAATGGTTATATGACCTGTGGAATGGTTTGTTTGGATATCTGTTGGGTTTCAGGGTTTGGTAAAAGGTGTCTTGGTAAGGGTGTGTTTGGATTGTTGAAAGTTATTGCACTATTTAATGATTATTATAAACAACTAATAAATGTGATAAAAATTTTATCCTAGTGCAGTGTGTAAAGAAGTCATTTAGGGAAAACCTATTGAGTATTATTACTCACCACTCCTTTGTAACTTTGGTGATTTTTCTGATTTTGTGTTCCAGGACACAGGTAAGTGTAAAACATATCATTTTGCTAGCAGTTCAACATGATGCTTTGGTGATGTTGTAGTGATTAGAGAATGGAGTGTGGTGTGGATCTATGTATGGTGTCCTAGTTATTTGGGGTATTGTTGTATAGTCTTCCACTTGGTACTCTGGTATTTGGATTGGTTTTATTTGGGACATGGGATTATTATGGATTAGTTTGTTGTCTTTTGGTAATGCATGGGTTTGTTTTTTTTGTCAACATGCATCACGTAGTTTGTTGATAGTGAAATTTTTAGTTGGTTGGTTTTTTCTCAAGGGAAAATCATTCCCCAATTTATTCTCAAAGCCCTCTTCATTTATTTCCAACCTTTGGTGCCTTGTGAATGTCTCTTAAGGCCAAGTAGAATTCATCCGCCCTCTCAAGCCAATGAGATGGGGCGGGATGTTACAATCTTACTCCTATCGAAACATAAGACTTATCCAAAAAACATCTATCCAAATTAACTGTTCAAAAAGATCTATAAATTTCAAAAATCAATTGTAAAAACAGATTTCCCAAACAATGTAATATAGTTCTTATTGATACATATAAAATATTTAATCACCTTAAAAACCATAATGAAAAATTCCATGCCTCAAACTTCATTTAAGAAGAAGTACTGCAGTACAATCCTTATATATCACATTATTCTAATAAAAAGAATATAATAACATAAATAAAGGTTTCAGAGACACAAATTCATTAATTATTACACGTGTATAGTAGTAACAACATATGAATGACCTTGATCAATTTTCTTATCTAAGATATATTTCCTTGACTCTTTGGACAATCATTTTCATAATGTCCTATACCTTTACAATTATAGAATTTCACATTTATAGCTTCTTTATTTTTTTACTACCATGATCCTATTGACCATTATCTTTACACTTGTAACAAACTCCCATTCCTTTCAGGCATGTACCCGGGTGTTTCTTCGCATAATTATCACATAGGGGAAAATCACTCATTCCTTTTTCCCCTTTACCCATTTCTTTCTCCACCATTATATTCTTCTCTTATTTTCCCTTAAATTCATAAGACATAAAAAATTATTTCTCTATCCTGATAGCACATGAGACTATACATTCACATGATGAGAATTCTTGGGTGACCAATGACTTTTAGAGGAATGCTTTTCACCAATCAATGAACTAATTAATATTATTCCATGGGTTGTTTATATAGTATGTAGCATGACTTTCTAACCTTGTAATGTTGGCCTCATACATTTAAACATTCTTATCCTCCTTTTGACTCAGATTCAAGAATCACCTCTCTATATCTACTCTTCATTCACAAGGGAAATACATTTCTATAAAAATTTCCTTAAAATCCTTCAATTCAATATTTAAAATTTCAACCTCCTATTTCGTGTTATCGATTAGTGACCACCATTGATCCGCACCTCCCAAGAGGTGAGAAACTACCATGACAACTTTCTCCCTTTTTTTCTTCCCAAAAAATAAATATCTTATCTAAAGAAATTATCCATTGTTCAACTATAAATGTATTTGTAGTTCCATTGAATGTTTGCAGTTTTTGTCTCATGAAGTGATATAACATTGTTCCTCCACATTGTGGATCAGGATGCTCCATGCGGGTAAGGTTATTATTCATAACATTATTCATCTATCCCAGTATAGTTATAAGTTATTAAGAACTAGTTGTAGATCCATATCCAACAATATTATCTTACATTGGAGGGAGATCCCTAAATGGATTAGGTGCATCAATATCGTTTTCATTCCTTCCACTAGGAACCATTTCTAAACAATGGCATATACTATATTAGATTATATCATAATTTATAATATAAAATCTAAAAAAATGATTAACATAAATTGAAAATTTTTTAATTATCTAATCTCATTATCAAATAGATGGTTTTTTTGGGGAAAAATTTACTCATTAATCCTTCATAATGGTTTTCGAGAAAATGTGAATTATTCTATGAATATTCCATGGTAGTGTCAAACCAGGTGCATAGTAAGGCCTCTTGTCATGTACCAAGTTATCCTAAGTCATGACCGAAAAACCTTATCCATGTGGTTACTCTTAGGTATATCTATTCTAGAACTACGTCCAATTATAGTATTCTGATAGGGGTGTATTGTTTGGAATACCCACATAACATCTACATGTCCTAAATTTTTGGATGTCCTTCTATACTTATCCTCAAAATCTATCTTAGAGTAATGTTACCTAATCAATGTTTTGATAAATCTAGTTTCAATTTTTTTTTAAAATTAATATGATATCAACTATAATGCCCTAAACCCAAAATCCCAGAGTCGGTGCATTGTTTTAATACATTTGCATGATTATAAGGAATCAAATCCCGAAGGACTGGTTAGTTTAACTGTATTAGAAAATAGATTACATTATTAAACCATAAACTACAATTCAAAAATAAAACAAATAAAATTATTTGGGGGATCCATTATTCTATTATAATAACTCTTCATATAAACTGTAATACACTTCTGGGAATCAAGGGAAAATAAATTATAAGAAAGGGGTGAGATCAGATGCTCAGTAAGGTTAAATAATATAGTAGAAGATTTCATAAATAACCATAAACATTAAGGAAAATATAAAACAGAAACAAAATTCATTAATCATAAAATTGAACATAATATGGATTGAATAAATCTAATAATGTTATTTAAACATTCATTTAGATATTCTAATAGTCAAATAATAACATATAATATCATTAATTAATCTAATATCGAGGAAATTCAAACTACTGAAAATCATAACCGTACCTTCATGGACTCGTTCCAAGACCATACATAACCATACCATCAAGGCCACATGGAAAGACACTAGTTTGTATCAGGAGACCTACCGATGCATCAAGGGGCTATAGGGGCCCCGCCTGTCAGTTACTAAGTCTAATTCATTCCTCATATAAAAAGGGTATAAAATAACATAAACATTCATATTAAAACTAGAATATGAAATGTTAATATATTAACCATAAACCTTAAATGGTATGATAATAGTACATCCATAATCAAACATATCATAAAAACTTCAATAAAATATGGAAGATTATATCATACTAAATCAAATTCAATTAATAATTAAATTCTATAATGGATGTTGACATAGATGAAAATAATCTAACGAAATCATTAAAATTACTTGAGTGAAATATCCATTTTTTACATTGAAATCATTTAAAATCCACACAATTATAAAATAAAACATTTCTTTTGAAAATAATCATGTATGATTTTAAGGAAGCTTCAAAATGTTTAGGTTTAATAATGGCTTAAAATATGTTTTCACACCGTATAAGTTAAAAAAACGATCTTTTCTTATTTTATCAAAAAGGTCATAAAGTACCTCATTTGGATAACCAAGGAATGATTCCTTTAAAAAGAATTTTTAAAAAAGAAAAACATGCATAAATGACTTTAAAAAATAGCCAATAATATTTTGAAATATATTTTAGGAAACATGGTAATGGACGATAATGATTTCCCTGTAGATACTTACATATAAACAACCTCTGATAATAATGAGATTGTGAAATTAACCTTTAACATGTACTTTCCTTTAGGAAAGGGTTTGTTAACCTACTATATAAAAGTTAATATTTTTTATTAAATTACAAAAAAAAAACAAATATTTATTTATGATATCCTATATTATCATGTTATATCATTTTTTTAATAATATTTTAGTATTTCTGTTATTTTAGGTGTTAACTGCTTTGTTTTCCCATTTTTGTTTTGTCTGGTACGTCATGTTTGTTATTCATAGGATGAATTTTATTTATATAAATAATTATATTAAATTCATAAATTTTATTTAAACTCATCATATAAATTTAATAATCATTCTTGAATGGTTAATGGGGAGAATGAATCTCACCGCGTCATGGAGATGGTAGGCCGTACATACACACGATCGAGGATATCATTGCCTTGATGGTTTGATGGTATGGAATTGAATGGTACATTAATTATAAATAATCATTATCATGTTAAATTCATTATTTATATACATTATACTCATCATTATATATATCCAAATAAAGTAGTGTGGAATAAAAAATTGCACAATGGCGTGGAGACAGTAAGCCGTGTATACGCATGCATTGGGATATCATTATTTGTAGGATAGATAAAAAGTGGAATAAGATTGTATCATAATTATAATAACCTATATGAATGTATATCATACAGTATTTAATAATTTATTATAGAAGAATCATAGGAAAATGAAGTATAATTAGAAAAGACATTGAATTGAATTGGAAAAAAATTACTTCTTCTTCAAGTGTCTCCTTTTAATTTGAACAAAAGTACACCATAGGTTGTCTTTCTGCACAAAATATGGCCTATAAGATGATGTTAGGGGATTCTGGAGGAGATTTTGGCATGGTTTGTGTAAGAACATGGATCATATTTCCAGGTATGTTTCCCCTTTCTAGTTGTCTTTGGGAAAAAGTAGAGTTTCTAGAAATTTCAGGAGTACACGCCGTGTGCTTTAAGTACACACCGTGTACCCGGTTTCTGCGGGTGACCATGTGTGGGCCGTGTAACGGCCGGGCACATGGCCATGTGTGGTGACCTCAAGACCACCTAAAGAAGAGGCTGAAAAAGGAAAGTACATGCTGTGTACTTTTAATTAACACACCGTGTACTTTATTTTTTTTCATTAAACGGACCGGGGTCACGTCTAGCGGAAAAAACACACTTCTTCTCAACCTATTTCATCCAGGAGCATCCGTATGACCATATATATTCTTCGAGCCCTTGAATCACTGTCCATTCTCTGAATCAACCACTGCCAATTGCATTGGAATCACATCGTTGAGTTCTCCTTTCTTCCTAGACATCATCTCTTGATTTCTCCTCTCTCGCGAGTTATCATCGGTTGAACGTTTTTAACATTTTTGTAGATATATGGAGTTCTAGGGCGATTCAAGGCATGCAGATCATGCATATTGATCTCACGATGCTGAGGAAGGTGGTTTGTTCCTTTCTGTAGCTAGTCTTTGAGTTATATTTGCAAAAGTTCCCAATACCCTCGTTCGAGGTATTGTGTGTTTATGGTTTTAGACATTTAATTTCCTGTTTTGCCTTGTTTTATTAGATAGAGGTTAATTTTTTGATAATAGGGTTATCTTTTCCAAGATATGGATGTTTTTCCCATGTTTTCTTGTTTTTGATCGTTTGGTATAGCCCTGCCTGTTAGGCTGCTGCTTTCATTCCATGCCTAGTATTGTTGGGTGGAGTGATTTTTATTTGACATGCTATGATATGTTATTGTTGTTTAGCCAAGTAGTTATTGAGGTTTACTTTGTATGATAGTTATCATTTCTGCATGATTTTTTTACACAGGGCTATAGGAACCTGGTGTAGTGAGACCATAGGAGAAATTGACGTTGAGGGCTTTCCCAGAGTGTCTGTTTTATTTATCATGTTGCGAAACCATATAGGGGATTGACATTGAGTGATCCCTCAGAGTGACTATAGTTACGTTACGAGGCCATATGAGGAATTGATGTTGAGTTCTTCCTCAGAGTATCTGTAGGTTACTATTAAAAGACTATAGGGGGAATTGAAGGTGAGTTCTTCCTCATAGAGTCTTTGACCACATATGACTAAAGGGGGGGTTGACGGTGAGTCCTTCCTTAGAGAGATTTTGCTATATTTTCTCTTGTATTGTGAACTATAGGGGTTAGGCTATGCGAACTACCTAGAGGGTTGCTTGTATTTTTTTGGTTGTTTAAATACTTAAAAGTAAATGTTTGAAAATGAAACTATAGGACTATTTACATTTGAGTACTTATGTGTTCATTGCTTCTTTTTGCTTATTACTTGCCATGTATATTCACTGACTGTTAGGACCAGATCATTGGGTGGTTGTCTACTGGGATTAGTTTCACACCCTGTTTGGGTCACACTTTTGGACCCAAACTGATTATATTTCTGTAGGTAAAGATAATGGAAATCGCCCTTCTAATTTAGGTACTTGATTGCTGTGGAGCTACGGAGCATGGGATCAAGCTGAGGCTTACGATAATGTGGAGCTGTTTACTTGATTTTCATTTGTACTTTGGTTTAGTACTATATTCCAGCATTGTGATTTTTTAGATTCTTTCCTAGACATATGTATCATGTATCATTTATATATATATATGTGTGTGTGTGTGTGTGTGTGTGTGTGTGTGCTCCAGTTGTTTATTATTTCCGCTGTTAACTTATTGCATGTTTTACTGTTTCTTCTATTGCTATCTGTTTCACTTCCACTGTGTTAATCTACCAATGATGGCTTAGTTTCCCCACTATCACACCCAAGTCCCTCACTGCTTGTCAGCAGCCTCCGGTGTTTGTGGAAATGTGTTTAATGCCATGTGACCAACTGGGTACAGTGAACCTCTGGGCGGCTCCCGGAACTGGGATGTTACAATGTGGTATTAGAGGGATTATTTTCATCTTGGATTACTATTTGGAGCCTATATCCAGGGATAGTAAAAAATAAGAACTTGATAATAAGATGTGTTCGAGAGTAGCTAACCCGTGTACAGGGAAAATCCAATCTACCTCGTTATTGAATTTTTTTGGCTTTTCAATTTTACAGTTGATTTGATTTTACCGTTCGGTGATTCACATGTTTTGTGCTATCAACATTGATATTATTTAAGGTTCTATTTCTATTGCAACCCAGTGAGATGATGGTATTCCATCTCATGCATCATATAGGTAATTTCTAGATATCACATGTCATGCATTATTTCCAGGCCATTTAGAGAGCATTAGTGATTGCATGTTGTTGTGATAGATGTTGTTCTAGATATGCATGCTGTTATGATATATTCCTTGATCAAATACCTTCTATTTGATAGGGAATTGGATTGTGTAATGTTTTGTTTAATTAATGCCATACTTTGGTTCTTGAGGTGTTATGGGCCCTCATGGATCAGAATTTAGTGGATCATTGTATTGTAATTCCTTGTGTATGACATGTATAAGACGAAAGGCTTTGATTCACGGGGATTATGGGACCCACAGATCAGAATTTGGAACCTTAATGTTCATTTCAGTGTTTTCTGGGTTCCAAAGTAGTTTCTGAGGCTTACTCTTTGGAAGAATCCAGAATACACGACATGTAATGATGAATTCACTCCATGTGTCCTTCTGTTCGGGAAGGAAATGTTTTTCTTAAGGACATTCTATGTACTGTATATACACACCATGTAGTCTCTAACCATGTCACTAGTTGTGTGGGTAGAGACACATGGTTGGGAAATATTTGGGGGAACACACCGTGTACCGGTGGTACACGCCGTATTATGTAGACCATTTGTCCACTCGTGCGACTAACGACATGGATGGATAAAACTTCAGTTATACATGCCATTTAAATCATCATCATGTCGTGTAGGGTAACCCATGTATCCAGACGTGTATCAAACAAAACGAGTCAGTGAAATCTTTCTAGTACATGCCGTGTAGAGTCAGCCGTGTAACCGACTGTGTAACTAACAACACGGGTCGATGAAGTTCGTCTAGCACATGATATGTCTGGAACTAACACGCCATCTAGTCTAGTTCTAGGAGAACCTTGTGGCTTATTCATGTAGAAGAACTCGAGTAGGGGAAGAGGATTCAAGTACACACCATGTGTTAGGACAACACGTCATGTGTAAGTTGTGTTACATGACCTGGGTTGGTAGAAGTACACGCCCATGTGAAGGCTTAAGGGAACACGCCGTTCAGGCATTATACACGGCGTGTATCCATGTTTTGAAAAACTTGAATGCTTTCTTTCAATTGTTCCCTTCTTAAACTTCTAAGTTTCAGTCCCTGTTAATCTTGATCTAAGGTGTGAGCTTGACCTTGCAGAGTCATGCCACCAAGACATCCTCTGATTGTCCTCCAGTTACAAGGCAGTTATCAGACACCGGATATGGCTAATCAGGGACTACCAGCAAAACCTATAGTTGTGCCAGAATTGGAACCAGTAGTCATCCCAGGTATAGGTGCTGAGGCATAGTTCTAAGAGGGATTTTTGAGGTTTATGTAGACCTTACAGAAAGTACCACATCCTACACTGTCGATGGAAGAATTGAAGCGGGTCTTTCAACAGTAGAAACATACCACTTTCTTAGGGGATGTAGGACCCTTAGAAGCATAGTAACGAATAGAATCCATACCAACAATCATCGAGCATCTGGAGACCCCTCCGGAGAGGAGGGTCAATATCACTGCATATATTCTTCAAGATTTTTCCAAGAGATGGTGGGATGTGATCTCATAGCCGGGATGCCAGTAGGTCATGGCTTGGGATGATTTTTAGTGTGCCTTCTATGAATTTTTCTAACCATACACTTTGAGGGCCGATGGAGCCTGAGAGTTCATGAGTTTGGAGCAGGGTACTCTTTTAGTCATGGAGTATTCTTCTCGCTTCAAAGAGCTACAATACTTTACACCATTTATAGGGGATATGAGTTGTTCCAAGTAAGGAAGTTTGAGGATGGTATCAGGCAGGACATTCAGGCTCAGGTAAGCATCTTCAGGTTGACTTCCATCACTTCTATAGTCAACTAGACACTGATCACAGAGCGCAACATGGGGGATTATGGAGCTGTGATCCAGGGCGGTTCTGCATCCAGAGTTAGTGCTTCTCCGGATAATAGTAGGAAGCGCCGTAGGTTGTCTATACTTGGAGATCCAAATAGGTGGGATGCACCTTATCGTATCCAGGTGGTATGCTACCAGTGTGGGAAGGTCAGGCATACAAGGCCACATTTCCTGAAAGACCCATTGGAGTGCCAATATTGTAGAAAGATTGGCCATCTTCATCGCTTCTGCCAGATCTTATCACCAGCAACTCATGACAGAGGTTCTTCTATGACTCCTCGTTCAGGAGTAACACCACCAATTTCTCACCAGTCTAGGAACTGGAGTTCTTCCAACCGTTTAGGCTGAGGTGGAGGTATTGATCGTGGTAGCCAATAGCCAGGATTTTAGTGACAATAGGGCAGATCAGCTCAGAGCGGTCAGACTAGGTCATAGGGTCGCGGTGCAGGTCAGACATTTGCAATGGAGCAGAACCAGTAGAAGCAGGATACCGGGCCCTCTACAGTTCGAGGTACGATCCTAGTTGCCTCATTTTTAGATTCTGCACTTTTTGAAAAAAGGGATTCCCATATCTTTATATCTATTGATTTTGTGGAGAGCCTTGGTCTCTTTATCTTTTCTTAATATGATGTCTTGACGCTAAACACTTCGTTGGGAACTAGAAAGACCAGTTTACGTCAGTGCAATGAGTTCCCTCTTGAGGTTGGGGGGTTTCACTTCTTCTGAGACCTCTATGTCATGTATATGATGGGATATAGTGTCATTCTCAGAATGGACTGGTTGGTACCCTTATAAGATGTTATTGATTTCTATCATCATTGGGTGAGTTTCACATTGCCAGAGGAAGGATTGTTTCTTCATCAGGGTGAGTGGGATGTCTAGGCGAGTAGAGAAGGACCCAATCATCATGGGTTGGAAGGATTTACAGCCTAGATTTCTAGTCTATATCTAGATGACCAGGGGACTTCACAGATGGACTTTCCTCCAGTGGTGGATCGTTTGAGAGATGTCTTTCTAGAGGATTTTTCAGGTTTTTCTCCAGAGTGTGAGGTAGACTTTTTTATTGAGCTCATTCCAAGAGTAGCACCAATGTCCATTCCTCCTTATAGGATGACTACACCAAAGTTGCAGGAGATCATGAAGCAGTTGGAGGAGTTGCAGGCAATGAGTTTCATCTGACCCAGTACTTCTCCTTGGGGTTCGCCTGTCCTGTTTGCGAATAAGGCAGACAGTACCCTCAGACATTGTGTGAGTTATTGGATGTTTAACCAGTTGATGGTGAAGAACCGATATCCATTTTCAAGGATTGATGATCTCTTTGATCATCTTAGAGGATCCTAGGTTTTCTCAAAGATTGACTTGAAGTCTTGTTACCATCAGTTGTGTGTTAAGCTATCAGATGCACCTCTTATAGCCTACCAGAGAAGGTATGGTCTATACAAGTATGTGGTTATGCTATTTGGTTTCATGAATGCACCTGCAGTTTTCATGGAACTGATGAACTGAGTGTTCCATCCATACCTGGATTCTTTCGTAGTGGTCTTCATGGACGATATCTTGGTGTACTCTCACACTCAACATGAGTATTCCACACATCTTGAGATCATTTTCAGTACATAGAGAGAGCATCAGTTATATGCTAATATCTAAAAATTCCACATTTAGATGGACTAGATTCACTTCTTGGGTCATGTTATCTCAGAGACAGAAGTTTCAGTAGATCCAAATAAAGTGAGACCAGTAGTTTCCTAAGAGCAACCGAAGAACGTCTCTGAGGTAAATTTTTTTTAGGTCTGGATGGTTACTACAGACATTTCATAAAAAAAATTTCACATTTAGAAGCGCCACTGATAGGCTTGAATAAGAAGGGTATGAAGTACTTGTGGTTAAAATTATACGAGTCAGCCTTTTAGGAGTTGAAAGGGAGGTTGAATTCAGTGCCGATACTAGTTTTTTCAGAGCTGGGGAAGAGATATATTGTTTACTATGATGCATCAAGTATCGAGCTAGGAGTTGTGTTTATGCAGGGAGAAGGAATCATTTCATACGGTTCTTGGAAGTTGAGTCCACATGAGAGAAATCACCAAAAGCACAATCTCGATTTGTCTGTAGTTGTTCATGATTTATGCTTTTAGAGACACTACCTATTGGGAGAGCATTTTGTGGTTTTAAATGACCACAAATGTCTCATGTATATCTTCACTCAGCGTGACCTGAATTTAAGATAATTAAGGTGGGTTGAGTACCTTCAATCTTTTGACATTGAGGTTTCCTACACGCCTGGGAAGGGCGATGTAGTGGGTGATGCATTGAGCAGGAAAAATCAGGTACAAGAAGTTCAGGAGGCCAACAGTGAGTAGTAGCTTATGGATATGTTCTAGAAAATGCATTTGGAGGTGCACGACAGACAAGGGAAGAAGTTTCTATCTTCTGTAGTTGTTACCTCTACTCTTATTGATCAAGTGTGAATGAGGAAGCTATCAGATTCAAAAGGCCTAGTCCTATGGGAGAGTGTTTTAGGAGAGGGCCCTTTTCATGGATGGATAGTAGGTGAGGATGAGATCTTTCGTTTTCATGGATGTGTGTGGGTGCCATCAGACATAAATGAGGATCTGATGCGAGGCTTTCATTCCTTAGTTTGGGATGTTCATCCTAGTGTCACCAAGATGTATCGAGATCTACACTTTCAGTATTGGTGGCTAGTTATGAATGGAAATTTTTATGGTTTTTTCATGAGGTGTTCCACCTGTCAGCAGGTGAAGGTGGAGCACCAACAACCAACTAGGCTTTTTTAGTTGTTACCCATTCCTGAGTGGAAATGGAATGATGTCGTGATGGATTTCATGATAGGTTTTCTGGGGATGCCTTGAGTGAATGATGCAGTTTGGGTTTTCATTGATAGACTCACGAAGGTTTCTCACTTAATGCTGATCAAGGATACCTTCGGTGTTGATGAGCTAGGATAGTTGTACTTATGATAGATTGTACGTCTACATGGTGTTCCACACTCCATTATTTTAGACAGGTATGCCTATTTTACTTCTCAAGTCTGGAAGGGACTTCAGAGGGAATTTTCTACACAGGTACTTCTGAGTACAGTATATCATCCTCAGACAGATGGCTAGTCTGAACATACGATTCAGGTTCTAGAGGACATGCTTCAAGCATGCGTCCTGGATTTTGGAAGTTCTTGGGAGAAGCACATACCTCTTGTGGAGTTTTCCTACAATAATTGTTTTCAAGAAACTATTCAGATGCCACCTTATGAGGCCTTGTATGGTAGGCCATGCTGATCACCCTTATGCTTACTAGAGGTAGGAGAGGTAGCTATGATGAGACATCGTCATGTCCAGGAGGCCTCAGAGAAGATATAGTTGATTCAGAAGAGGATGGTTACTGCACAGTCATGAAAAACATCTTAAGATGATCGACAGAGAAGACCTCTAAAGTTCGAGGTCGAAGATCAGGTTTTCCTTTGTGTCACACCAACGTTGGGACATAAAAGGATAAAGATATAGGGTAAGATTTCACCGAGATACGTCATGCCGTTTGAAGTGTCAGGGAGAGTTGGGCTAGTTGCCTAGCGGTTGCAGTTACTTCAAGGGTACCGGGCTATGCATGACATCTTCCACGTTTCTTAGCTTCGACATTACTTCTTAGACTTGTCTCATGTTTTCCAACCCAAGGTGGTTGAGATCAAGGTGGAAACATCTTTCGAAGAGAATTATATCCGTATTGTTGATCGAAGTGTGAAGGTTCTCTGTGGTCGATTTGTTCCTCTGGTACGAGTGCTATGGCAGCATAGGCGAGTACAGGACGAGACCTGGGAGTTGGTGCCCGACGTACGATCATAGGAGCCAGAGCTATTAGAGGATTCTACTTCTATGCTGCCTTGATAGAAAAATTCGGGGACAGATTTCCTTAAGGGGGAAGTTTTTAAGAACCCGGATCTTCTATTCGGTATGTTTTCCCTTTCTAATTGTTTTTGAAAAAAAGATGAGTTTTTGGAAATTTTAGGAGTACACGCCGTGTATTTTAAGTACACGTCGTGTACCCAGTTGCCACAGGTGACTGTGTGCGGGTTGTGTAACTGACGACACATGGCCGTGTGTGTGGTGACCTGGAGACCACCTAAAGTGGAGGCTAGAAAAGACAAGTCCATTCCATGTACTTTTAAAGAACATGCCATGAAATTATTTTTTTTCATTAAACAGACTGGGGTCGCATCTGGTGGACAGAACACACTTCTTCTCAACCTATTTCATCTAGGAGCGTCCATACGACTGCCGATCTTCTCTAAGCCCCCGACTCGCCATCCATTATTTGAATTGACCACCGTCGATTGTGTTTCAATCGCATCAGTGATTTCTCCTTTCTTCTTGAACATCATATCTTGATTTATTCTCTCTCATGAGTTATCCTCGGTTGAACTTTTTTTAACGTTTTTGTAGATATACTGTGTTCTAGGGAGATTAAAGCCCCGAGGTTATCGTATATCAATCTCACGATGCTGAGGTAGGTGGTTTGTGAATTTTTGTAGTTAGTCTTTGAGTTATATGTGCAAAAGTTCCCAATACCCTCATTCGAGGTATTGCATGTTTGTGGTTTTAGCCCTTCAATTGCTTTCTATGACTTGTCTGATTGAATAGTGGTTAATTGTTTGAGAATAGGGTTATCTTTTACAAGATTTGGATGTTTTTCCCATGTTTGCTTGTTTTTGACCGTTTGGTCCAACCCTACCTATTTGGCTGCTGATTTCTTTCCATTATTAATATTTTTGGGTTGATTGATTATTATTTGACATGCTATGATATGCTATAGTTGTTTAGCCATGTAGTTCTTGATGTTTACTTTGGCTGCTGATTATCATTTGTGCAAGATTGCTTTACATGGGGCTGTGGGAACTTGTTGTAGTGAGACCATAGGGAAAATTGACGTTGAGGGATTTCCTAGAGTTTCTATTTTAATTATCATGAAGCAAGACCATAGGGTGGATTGATGTTGAGTGCTCCCTCAGAGTGTCTATAGTTACATTACGAGGCCACAGGAGGAATTGAAGTTGAGTGCTTCCTCAGAGTGACTATAGTTTACTGTTAAAATATAATAGGGGGAGTTGATAGTAAGTGCTTCCTCAGAGAGTCTTTGATCACACATGACTAATGGGGGAATTGATGGTGAGTACTTTCTTAGAGATTTTTACTATATTTTCTCTTATATTGTGAACTAGAGGGGTTAGGCTATGAGAACTACATAGAAGGTTGCTTTTATTTTTTTGGTTGATTAAATACATAAAATTAAATGTTTGTGAATGAAACCATATGATTGTATAATTTTGAGTACTTCTATGTTCACTGATTCTTTTTGCTTATTGCCTACTATATATATTCACTGATTGTTAGGCACAAATCATTTAGTGGTTTCCTACTGGGATTAGTCTCACACCCTATTTGGGTCATGCTTTTGGGCCCAAATAGATTATATTTCTACAAGTATAGATAAGTGAAAGTGCCCTTCTACTTCAAGTACATGATTGTTGTGGAGCTGGGGAGAATGGGACCAAGCTGAGGCTTGCGATGCTGTGGAGCTGTTTACTTGCTTTAATTTTGTACTTTGGTTTAGTACAATACTCCAGCATTGTGATTTGTTTGGCTGCTTTCCTAGACATATGAATCATGCATTATTAATATATATATGTGTGTGCTCAAGTTGTTTATTACTTCCACTGTTTACTTATTTCACGTTTTACCACATCTTCTATTGCTATCTATTTCACTTCTGTTGTGTTACTCTGCCAATGAGGGCATAGTTTCCCCATTATCACACCCAAGGCTCTCGTTACTAGTCAGTATCCTCTGCTGTTCGGGGAAGTGTACTTGTGGCCATGTGACCAACTGGGTATGGGGCACCTCTGTCCGGCGCCCTGAACCAGGGCGTTACAGTTTTTATGAGGAAAATGGATTTGGAGTAGTTAATAAAAGAGAATGAGAGGTGCTATTTTATATGAGAGGGGAGGACACATTTGGAAGCTCCAAAACAATAAATTTATTATAAATGGATTTTCGGTTTCAAATATCTCCAAAGTGAGTTGATTAAATTATAAGATGATGATGGTTTAAAATTATCTCAACCAATTATTTTTAGACATGTTTTGGTCACAAAATTAGCCTTATCATTTGGATTTAACCCTTAATTAGATAGTTTAACTCTTACCATGTTTACGTGTATTTTTATAATATAGTTATAATATAGTTATTATAATATATCAAATGAAATCCAATTAGAAAATTTATGAAATATAAGACATTATAATAACTATTTGGTCTAACATGAGATGTTTATGAATTTTATTTAATATAAAAAAAGTTTAAATAAATTAATATGATGTATATCAGTATTTTAAATTTTTAGAGTTTATTTATGATTGATGTTATCTACTGGTGATCTCTATATTAATATTATTATACTAATAATAAATGAGAGTGTGACATTTTGTAACATTCGTTGATTTTATTAATATTCATGTAATATTCACGGAAAAGTGTCCATTAAATGGTTCTATTTCGAAAATTTGATGATATTGTTTGATTATATTCATCCAATAGGATTTTTACAGGTTTTAGGGTAATTTTATAATTTATTTTTATCCTAATTACCCGATTTTCCCTTAACCGCGGTAATAAAAAACATTACTGAAGTTACTATTCATAATGTCAAAAAAATAAACCTATATACTTGATTAGGACCCTCTAATTCCAAACATGTATTCCATTTTTGAAAATTTAAAACATTAAATTTTCATTAATTAAATTAAAATCCATCATATTGATGGAATGAGAAAATGATTTCTTAAAAGTAAAAACCATCAAAAGATTGACATGTTTTTATATTAAATATGTATGTGAAAATAATTATACTAACCTAAACTATATTAAATGGTAATGATATAATCAAATTATACTTTAAAACCAATATGAACTATAATTTAACACTGTAAATTATTTCGATGAAGAACGTTGTTTTGAATTAAAATTCAGTATTTTTCACTATTCGTCAAAAAGTGAAATTTATCAGAAAAACAAAAAAAATAAAACCAAAGTAAATATTGATAATCAAATTTCAAATAAGAAGTATAATTTTTCAAATATAATATAAAAACTATCAAAAACTACTTTTAATAGGGTGCACCCTCAAAAGGCGACAATCTCTATTTTAAAAAAATTACTTCTTTTATGCAAAAACTAAAATTTTTTCTTATATCATTTCTAGAAAATACATTATATGAATGTTAAAAATATATGAAATATATAAAATAGAAAATGTTGTTAATAATATTCATAATCTAAAATTTGATGGTTAGTTTATATATTATATTAATTAATAATATTTTATTAATATACATTTGTTCGGTTCAACAGGGCCTTGTGTGTAACACAAGTGAACTCATTTTTGTGTGCAGCGTAAGACTAACATGGTGTTTCATAAAAATAAAGAATCAAAATAAAATTTATTAATAAATGAAAATATTTTAATTTCTCAGGGTATTACATGGACAAAACCTTCTATCACCTTCCACGACATGGGGATGACCATCTCCATCTGAGAGTCCCAGAAGAATTCCATTTCTTCCACTGGAGAAGATCCATATCTAATAAAGATACATGTTCATCCCCCCAACCACCATGGTGTAAAATTAGAACATCAAACACCACTGATGAAGTGTATTTTTATTTCTGGTGGGCATGGTATGCTAATGAAAATCTTAATCTGACCACTGTGATGGATGGATGGAATTATTGAGGAAACCCACACAGTTACTCCCACAATTGTGTCATGTTATCACATAGAGGATTTTTATCATGATCTAATGAAATGGATATGTGGAGAATAAAGAAAAAAATCTTCGGTGATTACCTTAGAAGAAAATTGACATATGAACCCATGTTAAGAAATAATTATGTAGAAAGGATTGGATATATTGTAAGAAAAAGTACATAAACTAGTAAAAATGGAATCAACTACATGAGACATGATAAAAAATAGCTACATGGAACATGGTGGAGTTAATCTATATGATCACATGTATAAATTTGGAAACATTTCACACTATAATCCGCTATGATGGAATAAAAATCCAAATGGATGTGGATTATATATTATTTAAAAGGACAAGAGATCGAAAAAATGTACAAGTGATTTACCTAATGTTGAAGACATGGTAATTATGAAGAAAGTCATATTTTTTATCTTTACATATTAACAGATGTCAAGGGATCTATGGTGCTGTGATTGTAAAATGACTATGAAATAGATAGAATGGAGCTTTGTTGTAAAATATATACCAACAATTTTTTAATATTTCATAGTTGAGTATTAAATAATCGATATATTTGGGGTGATATAATATATCAATATCTACAACTAATATCCAAAGTTAGAATAAGGAAAATTTCACCCAAGATTACATTAAGATAATGAAGATTTAAAATGATAGTATAATACATGATTCATCCCTATATAAATAGAGGGGGATTTTTGCTAGTGAAAATTATTGGAGAATCAGCTAGGCTGCTGTGATTCTACTATGTTTCTTGTGTTTTATTATTTCATTCTTAATATATAATTTTTATTTTCAATATATCGTACACAATTAATTAATTATATTTTTAATTAAGCAAATTTATATACTTTCTACACCATGTTTCTCTATATCTCTTTATCCTTTCTCTCATTATTCATTCATCCACCATGAACTCTTGCTTCCAATAATGGTAGACTAATCTATGAAATATCCTCAGGGTTGGATATGTTTTTCTAGAACCATATACTTAAAATTCTTTAATGTTTGAAACTATTTTGAGGTGATTTTACCCCATGACACAAATCTAAACATCACATTTATTATTGAATTTATATTTTTCCCTCTTGTCAATTGAACAACAATGTCTTCACATGATGGTATTTTTTCATCTGATGGGTGAAAAGACATATGATGGATCCAGGTCCTTGATGGTGCCACAATCTTGATTGAGGATTGGAATCAAACATGATTATTTAATGAGGAAGAGTTAAGTTTTCTTAGGAATTAAATCTTTTACAACCAATAAATAAAATTACAGTGATTCAAGGTTTTAACATACAATAAAATTGTAAAACTGATATTATAATAAAAAATTTAACTTTGATGGAACTCAAAACAAAACCTGTAACACCATGAGTAGATATGAATTATTACTTTTCAAAATAAATTAAAATTATTTGATGGATTGCATTGAACAGAATACCATTTTATGTTTTCTTTATACACAACCCCAATTTATTTTTTATATACACACACCACTAAGAATTTATTTTGTTACATGAAATACCATGTTTAGATTGTGTTATATGCAACACCAAGCCTACATTTTGTTACACAAAACACTAACCTTAGCTTGAGTTTCACGTAAAACTATTTTTAAATGTATTTTGACATATTATTAAAATATTACTAAGGTTATCACCTAGATATTGGAATGTATGGTATGGGAAGGATTATCTAAATTATGAAAATATGGTTAATTTATTTTTAAAAAATTAATTATTCGGTAAGAATTTAAATATAAATGAATTTTTAGAAATTTATGAAAGTAAATAAATTAATTTTTCATAAAAAACAATTTCTATACACAAAAATGTTTTCTATGAATCAATTAAACAAACCAATTTTGTTTCATTATTTTAATTAATTATATAAATATTACATTGCATCAACTATTTAAAATTCGTTTTATGTGTTTTTTAGAGAAGAGTTAAGAATAAATCCCATTTTACACATAAAGGATATATTTTTCTAAATGGAATCTTTAAATCCTTTTAATGGAAAAATTATTTTAAATAATTTTTTTACACATATATAAATTCTATACAAAATAATAAATTTAAATTTTATTTGTGACATAAAATTTTCTAAAGATGAATCTTTTGGATTTTTTATAAATGTTACATTTTTTTGATGAATAGTGAAAAATACAGAATAATAATTTAAAAATACATTTTCAATTAATATATTTATATTGTTAAATTATATTTAATATTGGTTTTAATGTGTAAATAGTTAATTTATATATAATTTAATACAATTTAGGTAATTGGAATCAATTTCACACTGCAATTGGATATAAAAAATTTGACTCACTTTTCTTTTCTCCATAAAAACCCATTATGTCGTCACATTTGTGGGATGAATTTTAAATAAAATTTTCTATAATGTAAATTAATTTTTTTAAAACAGATTCCATATTTGGAATCAACATAATATATGATTTCTAATGGGGCTGAAATAATTTTTTACAATAATCCCTAGTGGAAAAAGTTAATATCAATCACGATAATTAAAGGAAAAAAAGTTTACTAAGGGATAAACATTAATTATAAGGGAAAAAATGACCTAAAACTTGAATAAAACAATTTTATATCCATATTTATAACATAAAAATTAAGTTTTTTAATTTTTTCACTATTTAATCGTTTTTAGGTAAAAAATGGGTAAACATAAGATTATTTTCAAAATATGATCTGTGTTCTATTCCCCACTTATAAAAGGCTACCCCCTCTCCTTCTATATACAACTATCATAAAAAATAGATCATACTATACCAACCAAAATATATTATCTAAATCCTTCCAATAATTATTTAATCCTTTCATTTGGTTTAATTCCCACCTTAGAAGGCGTTTGGTGCATACAATAATGAGATAAATTAAAAAGAGGTAACGTTCATCAATAAATCATTTTGATTTATTTCCCTCCTCAAAACCTCCAAAAAATTTTATATAGAGATTATATAATACCCTCAATGTAATTGAATAACTTATTTTTTTAATTTTATGGGTAATACATGCAACCAAAACACTTCCATCAAATGGGTAACAAAATCATTGTTTTTTGTACGACATACTACCGCCTCGCAAACAAATGTCATTAGTTTTTCCATTACCACTATTCCTTTTTGGGAATAAGGATGGAACTAATAATTATATATGTTATCAATCATGTTTATTATTTTATTATGATTTTATATTTATTTATATTAAACGCAGCTTCATAATTTTCATTTTGTGGGAGCACGATAATTTTTTTATGTATATAGTAGATTATGGCCTCATGAAGTGATGTTATTTGTCTATACATTAAAAAGAATGTTTTAAGGATGTGTTTAAAAAAGATATGTGATAAATATGAAATTAAAATTTTTATGGGTTAAAAAAATCACATATAAATTTCTTTTATATAGTCTGACATGAAAATAGAAACAATATTTATGCGTATGTATGGCCCACCGTCACTATGAATGGTGTATTTAATTTCATATTTATATATACTATAGATTATTATAATACATATATACTAAATATATATTATATTCACGTAATTATTATCCTTATGTATATGATAAAATCTTGATAAATGTAAGATGACCAAAATAAAACAAATCAGTACATATAAGAAAAACAAAGTAGTCATTTCCCAAAACATAACTTTAACATGAAATTGTTAATAAACAGGGCATAAAGGTCATAAGAAAGTTAAAACTATAATAATATAAATTAATATATTTCTATAATATATTTAAAATAAACATTTATTTATTATAAATATTGATTTAATGAGTATAATAGATGTCAATAATTCATTTAAGTGGATTTATAATCTCACTTCTCTTTTGAGAAGACTTATTCTTTATTCCCTGCTTATTTCGTTTATTGGGTGTGTATTCTTCACTATGACATGTTATATCAAGAATTTAATTTAATTCATGATATTGAATGATTAATGTTATTTTATTCTTTCATGGATCTCATGGTTAAAGATTTAATCATGTTGTAATGGATTTTGGTCACACATTTTTATTTTGTGAGACACATTCTATATTCCCCACCACTTTATTCAATACGGTGTATATACTTCCAATGAAGGTATATTATAGTTCTTATACTTAAAATATTAGTTATCTACACATCCATTTTATAATCTCTATTTCATGTTTTGTTATTTTAATTTTACCAATACAGTTATTTAATTTTGTCTCTATATTCCTTCATTGAGATACATGTTATGTTATGCACCTATATTTTTTTATGAGGTGTATATAATACCCATTTGAAATATAATATCATGAATATACTTATTTTAATTAAATTTTATGGTTCTAGTTATGTAATTATTTCATGGGGATAATGATTAAATTTTTCCAATGTGGTGTGATTTTGTTACTACAATCTCATCTTTTATTTGAATTATTAATGATTATGTGTCCATTAATGAAATATTCAGATCCACATCTAAGGAATTGTCATGAAAATTAATATACTATACTAAATAAATATATTTTCATCTAATTATACAGCTGTTCTAATCTTTCATTCATAATATAATTATAAAAATTTCCTTAAAAATCCAACATTATTTCTCTCTTTGGTCAGAAATATGTTTTCATTGAAAACCATGTTTTATAATTTTTTTTTAAAAAATGTTATTATATTCTATAATTATTTTATAAGTCAATTTTACACAAGATATAACTTTTTAAAAAACTATGTTTTAAAGGAATCTTTTTTAATTTTCTGATCAAGTTTATTTTGACAAATAAAGACAACATGGAATGAATATTTTTTTTTACTTATACGTTCTGTACACAATTTTAAACTATCAATAAAATTCTATTCATTAAATCCTATATTATATATTTTAAATAATATTTTCAAAATTAAATTTTTTATTCAATATATTAGAAATATTTCTATTTTATTTTTACTTTCAAATAGAGTAATTTTGAAAATTTATTTTTTTTAAAATGTGGTTTAAATTATTTTCAAAGCTTCCATTATAATATTTCAATTTTGATAATAAATGAAAAGTATTTGTAAAAAAATATAATTAAAAAGGGTTTGAAATTATTTTAAAAAATTCATTTATATGCATCATTGTTTATTATCAAAGAAAAATATTTTTAAAAAATGATTAAAATGTGTTTTAAATGATTATTAATGCTTCCCTTATAAGTTATCAAATTTCATTTTCAATGAAAATTTTTATCAATTTTTTTTATTTTTTAAAAACTATTTTCCAATGAAGAAAATATATTTTTATTAAGAAATGTTCTATGTGATATTTTAAAATCATTTTGCATCTATGATTACAAACTCTGATATAGTTTATGATTTATTAGGTATATTATTCAAGGAGAAAATTTTTATTGAAATTTTTAACGTGTTATTTTTATGATTAAATTTTTTTATGATGCATGTTTCACATCCATATGTTATACCATGATAAATTTTTTCAAAACCTTTTTCATTTCATGGGTTATTCTGTGTTGAAAAAATGATGAATCTTGTCTCTTTATCAAAAACCATGATATGGTGAAATGTTTACAATAACCACTTCATTTCATGGGTTATGATGTGATTAATGTTTATGATCTTATAACACACATATCTATGATAATTATTTTATGGGTGGGACATATATATTCTACTAATTCATTGGGAAATGATTAATATTTCTCATGATATAGTCATGTATGTAATAGAACCCAATATAATTATATGGGGCTAGAATAAGGAGTGAATTCTATATAATAATGAATATATACAATAGGGAGTGATCCTAGTACTGTAATATAGGGATGGAACATATAGTGAAATTAGTACTATAATACAGGGCTTGAATAAAGAGTGAACCTGGTACATAATTTTATTTTTTCCAATATGATTGTTTATGGAGATACCTCATTCCACTATAATTTAAGGGATACAACTAGGGATGGTGGTGTTCCCAACCTATAGGTGTCTACCCCATGAAGTTCCATTATAGGTTTTGGAAATGAGTCTTCACCTTTCATGAATGATATTTTATGATTATGTGTATGCCATAAAGTATTGGTGTTATGACAATGTTATGATATCATGACCCATGTATTTTTATTTATTCATGATTTATATCTAATGAAACTTTAATAATTATTACATGATTCATATTTATGATATTTGATTTGAAAGTTTTTGTTTTAAAATGATATGTTCATGTTCACATACCCTTATTATTATGTCATGATTACATAACTTCCTTGTTTACCCATGCTATGAATTTAGGCTCACCCTTTCTTATGTTACATTTCAACAGGTTATAATGAATGATTTTACATAGGGAATTCTTGTAAAGAGTACTAAACAGGATGATCATCATGGGATATATTAAATATCTTCCTCCAAATTAGAATATTATGTTTCTATGATTCCCAAGGCTCTAAACCATTAGGATAATTGGGCATGTGTTTTTGTAATTTATTGAATATTTATATAATAAGATAGATTATCCATGTATATTAATAATGGGTCTCTATTTTTGGTATCAAAGGAAAGGTTTAGTTATCCCTTGGAAACTAGGATGAAAACATATTAGTTATACCCCTAAGGATATGTGCAGGGAAGTATATAATGATATGTGAATGGATGCACCCATGTATAGAAAAATGTTATTGATTTTTTTTTAAAGGATAAAGAATATTTTTTCCTAAAAACACATCCATGTCAAGATAATACATGTGGTTATGGATCTGTAATAGATGTACCTAGGTGAAATATTCTGGGAAAACCCATATTGAACCACACTTGATCATGAACTAGTGCAAGTTAACATGATTAACTAGAAACCAGGTTTGATAGTCCAAGGGGACATTCTTTGGGACATCACAAACTCTTTATGAACAATAATAAAAGATTTAAATTTATTATTACATTAAAAATTGTAGGATGAATCAATGGTGTCATATATTAAGAAGTATGTTTCATGATTTAGACATCCAATGATTTTTTTTCAATATTATGTGGTTTTCAACTATGATTAGTGATTTTACACTTTGATTTCTAGTTTTAGTAAATGGAGGTAACCATAAGTAATTGGGTTTACATTGAAAGTGATTGAAATTTTACTTATGATCATCCAGTTAGGGTGATCACTATAGAAAATAATGTTGTGATGACACCTAATCAGTTTTCATGGAACACGATTAAAAATGTGTACCTTAACCAACTCTCAGACATACCAAAGAATGAATGGAAAGTGTTCATTGAATGTTTGGGTAGTGAATACCTTTGATGAATGAATATTAAGTTTATTATATGTAAGGAATTTAGGAGGAGTCACTCTAGGGAATGTACCAATGGGATGAGAAGATGTTTTGACACTGTAAATGTAGGACACATAGAGAGTAACTACAAAGAGAAAATGAAAATTTCCATAAATGTAATGGGTGAGAGTATTAGTATCCTGAATATATTAACAACATACGAGTTCTTTAGATGTGGAAATTTTGGAATTATTAAAATTTATTTCCTCAGTGGAAATATTATTAAGATAGCCATCATGGCAGTATGGGTACAATTTATTCTTTTGTAAATGATGTTACAAAGAATGACATAGGATTAGGAAGAGGTGTTAAGGAATAAAATGAGGAATCCAAGTTAATGGGTTAATTATGATGTAGAATAATAAAAGTGTTTATTTATAATGAATAATGAATAATGAATTGTTAAATATAGAAGGATTGTTTGTTATAAGTTTTTCATTATATATTTTTAAGAATAAGTTAAATATTATTGATTACCAAAAAAATTTATTCAATGTAATAGTTATATTGTATGAAAAACACATGATTATGGGAAGGTAACCCTTAATATGCTCTTGATGCAGAGAAAATGGTTTTTTTAGATAATGAAATTTTATATATGAATAATGAAAATTGGATAGTATTGATTACTTAGTAAATTGATTATTGGTTTGTTGGAAAATTGTTTTATGATATCATTGTTGGAGTGTATGGAAATTTTTGGATTTAAATAATATATCTAGTATTATTTGAAATAATAAAACATGTATGTTTTTAATAAGTATATTTGTTAATATAGGATTTTACTATGTTTCTAGGGAATACATGATGAAGGTATTCACAAGTTTGGTATGTGACAACCCGAAGCAACATTATTATATATGGTAGGTAAATGCTATGATGTTTTTGAAAAAAATAGTGTACTTCTCTCTAATGTTTCAGATTTATTATTTCAAATTTTTTAATAGTTAATAATTTATGAAATATGTTTAGGTTTGATTAAGGGTTTAAGGATTAATGTGTTATGAAGCTTTATTTATATTAGATAAACTATGTTAACAACGATGTTTTTATGAAAATTGAAGATATGGTTAATGACTTATTGTAATATCTATGGATCTTATTATCTATTAGTGATTTAGGGACAACAAATTCAACTTCATTTCATGGATTAAGATATAAATTGGAAATTTATCAAGGAAAACATCAAAGTGTGAGATTGTGAATATGAAATGTAATAAAATCAAATAACTATGTCTCCTAATAAAAATATTAAACATTTGGAGAAGGATAATGTAAAAAATTGTTATCCTGGTACCATGAATTCTAGTGAATCAAGTGTCCCTTAAAACATCACATACTGATGGTGTTGGGATTAAAAAATATATTTCGATCAACCCCATTTTTGATTAGTGATTTATATCACCCTCTATAATTACTTATAATTTTCTTACATTTCCACAAATTCACTTTCCAGATATGTTCTCCTACATCTAACCCCAATTATTACTTACTTTGGGTAAATGTTTTGTTTTCAACATTCCAATTTTAATAGAATTTTTGTTATTCAGTTTTGTGATGTGAGTTTAAAGGAATTGAACATTAAAGTATTAAAAAATTTATAACCTGGAAAATTTTTTATGTATAAATTTAGTTTAATGGGGTAGAATGTAAAACACTATATTCCTAGTAATTTTTTATTTTTGATGAAATAAAAATTCATTAATGGATTTTAATTTACATTATTGTTATTTAATATTTGTTTATAAGAAACCTCATGTTATGCTTCTAGTAGAAACAACACTATGATAAGCTTGTCATACCTGAAATACCAATTTTGGATTGTGTTACCCACAACACTGATCTTATATTTCATTACACTCAACATCAGGCATAGCTACTGTTACACACAACAATTATCTTAGAAAAAATCATGATATATTTTTAAAATATTATTTTAGTTATCACCTATCCATTATAATAATTTTTATAAAAAGGATTAACTAAATTATGAATATATGATTTATTCATGTTTATAAATGAATAATTTTGTATCTAGTTAATTAGAAATTTATGTATGAACTATTTGAAAATTAATTAATTCCTTTTCTAAAAAAGTATTATTCTATTCACAATCATGTTTTATCTCAATAAGTCAAGAAAAAAAATTTTGATTAATTATTTTATTAAATTATATATATATTATATTCAATAAACTAGTTAACATTCATATTATGTATTTTCTAAAAAAAGAAAAGAATTAATCCATTTTTATTATTAAGAATATATATATTTATAAAAGGTAGTCTTACAGCCTTTTAAGGAATCAATTATTTTGAAACTAATTTCTTAAAATTAGTAAATACTATTTTTAAAAATAAAAATAATGTTTGAAAGTGTAATGTAAATATTATCTATGGATTGAATTATGGATTTTTTATTAAAAGATTCATTTTTGATGAATTTTAAAAATACCGAACTTTATATGAAAACCACATTTTATCTTAATTTATATATAAATATAAATTATATTATGAATTTATATAATATTATAATTTGATAAATTTTACATAAATAAATCTAATTCATTTCATTGTAATCAATTTCATAATGAAATTTTTTATAAAAATGTTTCAATCTTTTAATCATTTTTATTTAAAAACCTTATTTCTTTTCGTGTTTAGTGGAATAGATTGAAATTAGTTTCATCTAATTATTTGAATTTAAGTTGTAAAAATGATTTGAATTATTGGAATCATCATAACTTTTAATGTCTTATATGGAAAAAATAACATTTTACCATAATTATTAGTGAAAACAGTTAAAATCAATCATGGTGATTAAGAGAAAATGAATTTACCTAGAGACTAAACATTAAACTCTAGGGGTAAAATGATTTATGGACATGTAAAAAACAAATTTTATGGCCATATATCGGCCTTAAACCATCATGTTTATATTTTTTTTAATTATAAAATATATTTTTGGTAAAAATTTGGGTACAAATAACATTCTTTTCAAAATACCAAGTTCATCCTCTCTACCAATAATAAAATTCCACCTAATATCCTCTGCTCCTAACACATATAAAAACAATTTTATTGGAAAATTAATTCCCAAATAACATCTATAATTACCTCTCACAATCCTTTAATCCTTACATTGTGAAGAAATAAAACCAAGGAAGGCCTTTGGTGCAAACCAAAATGATATACCCGAGGAAGCGGTAACATTCATCAATTGACATTTTTTTTCTATTTATTACTCAAACCCCTAAATTTTTTTAATGAAATTATTTTATAACAAAAAATTTATCATAAATATAGTGATACAATTTTATGTTTAGTTTACTTCCTAAAAACACACACACATCCTTAAAATGGGTTACAAAACCATCATTCGTGTGTACGATGAACTACTGCCTCACAAACCATTGTTGTTCGTTTTTTCTATTACCACATTTCATGGATGGGAATATTGAGGGAAATACTCATTATATAATGGTATTTAATATTTTTATTATTTTATTAATATTATTTAATTTTCATTTCACTCATAAATTCATGCTTTCCAATTTGTGAGAATACGATATGGTTTTTCATGTGTATGGCGGACCATTGCCTCGCGAAGTTATGTGATTCATTCTTGCTTTTACATGAAATGTATTATGTATCTGTTTAATAAAAATATTTTATATATTTGAAATATAAATTATTTTTTAATTATAATATATCATAAAATTTACTTTTTTCTTTCAATGTAACAAGAATATGGAAACAACATTCTTACATACGTACGACATACTATCTCCTTGAACGATGCATTTCATTTCCAATTTATATCTATTATATATTATTATAAATACATATATTATGAATATATATTATATTGATATAATTTTTATAATTATATAGATTATTAAATAATGATAAATTAAAATAAAAATGAATGTAAGAAATCAAAACATATATGAAAAACAAAGCGATTATTACCTGAAACATAACATTAACGAGGAATTATTAATTAACATATAATAAAAGTTCATAATAAAATAATAATTTTTATGATAGAAATTAATATTTTTTATTAGTATATTTATATAGAAATTATATTTATTATATATGAGGATTGGATGATTAAAATTTCAGTCATGATATAAAGTTTGGGTAGTTCTAGTCTAAATTTTATTTTTGTGAACCTTATCACATATTCAACAATATTTTTTTATATGGAGTATATAGTTACCAATAAATTGATATATAATGAATTTAATTTAATTAATGATATTATTTTTTTTTATTTTTTTTATTCTTTTATAGATCTCATGATTCAAATGTTACTCAAGCAATAAGGGATATCCATGTCACTTTTTTCATTTGTGACACAGATTCTATATTCACCACCTCTTTATTATATGTGGTCCATATAAAACAAATTAATATAATTTAATATTATTATGCATAATATTTTGGGTCTTTATAAATCCATTTGATTATATCTATTTCATGGGGTTACAGTTTCAAAGATACTAAATCAGTAAGGGAATTTTGCCTCAATTTTCCATCATTGAGACACATGTTATGTGAAAAACCTATATTTTTTTATGAGGTGAAAATACATACACTATGAAATGTTATATAAGGAATTAAATTATATTTATGATATTTTATGTTTCATTTAATGTTATTATTTCATTGTTTTGAGGACCCAATATTTCCAAATTGGAGAGATACAATTGCTACAATCTCATTGTTTACTGGAATGTTTTATGATTATGAATCCATTTGTGAAATATTATGATACATATATCTATAATTATAAATAAAATTTATATACTATGTTTATTAATGATATATTCATTTAATTTTATTATTTTTCCAATATTTTGTACATAATAA